>OZ005734.1:98491553-99833220 GCA_963930755.1 Eudasyphora cyanicolor
AATAATGTATCTGGCAAATGTCGACCTTAGCTATCCACACACTGCTGCATACGTTTTCTGGCGTTTTCGTGAACTCTAACAAGCATATCGACTGGTATTCTGCCAATTTTAGCCTCAATATTGTTAATTAGGTCTTCCAAGGTGTTGGGACGGTTGATATACACCCAATTTACAATTGATTGTCGTCTAGGAACACGTCCGAGTGGGGGAACAGCGAATTGTAAAGGAAAAGCACGCTGCACTGCAATGATCGAGTGTGCATTTGAAAAATACGCTTCAACACAAAATGACCTCTCCTCACGTGTCCAATGCATGGTGGGCACTGAAAGGCAGACGAATACAAATCTCCCGTCAGCCACTATAAGCCACACACACTTTCACTCTCTTCGACCAACAGTGCCGCCACAGTCTGCAGTGCAAAAAGCAAAGGCCCCCGCTCCACCCTGTATATAACTAAAATCCTTTGTACGTTTGTTAGTAACGCATGATCTCCGAAACCATAATAGGGAATGGGCTGAAAATCTACCAACATATTCATTTTGCGGTCATTTGTCTTTTAGAATTATTTTTAACGCGATAAATTGCGGAGTTGTCAAGTTATTTGCATAATTCGCATTTCCAGACTGATTTGACTGAAATTCAAAATGTATGTGGTTTGTCTTGGTAATAACGGGTTTTCCGATAGGGATGATCTGATTTTGAAGTGACGTTTCGGCCATTTGTAATATGTCATGATCTGTCATTTGTTTTCCATTGTATTCAGAAGTGTTTAAAATACGCAAGAATAACGTTTACAAATTATTCAGTTTTATTGTCAAAATAATCGTTCTCCAATTGCAACTTTTCGTGCGCTAAGTAAATTTTTTTTAAATAAAAAAAAAAAAAACTATCTCGAGTCGATCTACGACTTTGAGACCCATGAGCAATATTTTAGCTCTCATTAAGAGCTATCTTTTTGCCATTGGCCGATTCCCGATCCGACGGTACGTTAAGGAGTTAGAGCAAAAATAAACGTTCCGTTCACATTTTAAAATGATGCTAAGTCCTTTTTTTTTAAATAAAAGAAATACTCTTTCCAGTCGACCCTGTAGATATGGTCAATATACATTTGCTTTGAAGACTTTGTCCTGAAACTCGGGATGTATGCATTTTTTAATGAAATGTCAATAAATAACAAACCAACACGTTCCAAACAGGACGGGCAGGGTCTCAGAATTCTTAATATTAACCTATGAATTTTATTTTTGTCTAAAAGTTTATAAAAATTAGCTAAATGGTAAAGTAAGATCTTGCTATCACTTATATTTTTAAAAGAAAAAAAAATCAAGATCTTAAGGGACTCGAAATTTTCAAAATTTGAAAAAAAATAGTCAATTGCTGAACCGATTTTTACGCCCCTCCACCATAGGATGGGGTTCTACTAACTTTGTCATTCCATTTGCAAAACCTTGAAATTTTTATTAGCGATCCTAAAATGTATATGTATTCTTGATCGTCGTAAAATTCTAAGACGATTTAGCCATGTTCGTCTGTCTGCTGAAATCACGCTACAGTCCGTAATAATAGAGCTAGGTTGATCAAATTTGTTAAAAATACTTCTTATAGTAGCAGGTCGTTTGCGATTGCAAATGGGTCAAATCGGTCAATGTTTTGATAAAGCTCCCCTATAAAGGTCGCTCCCAAAAAACAATTTTAAACCATACATATTTTTTAAGCAAGTTAGCCGAAACTTTTCAGTCTGCATTCTATTTTCACAAGAATTCATTTCATATTTTGTTATAGGCCTCATGTAGAGGTCGTTCTCAAATATGCTTATTTAAGCCATAAATACAACATTTTCCTAACGATTATTCTAAAATTTTTGTTTTATATCTAGTTAAATTCTGCACACCAAAAATTTACAGTATCACTACCTGTTTTAAGATAGCTCTCCCACAGAGGTCGCTCTTATATACATATTGTGGATTCTTTTTAGCAATTTTCCGATAATTCGTTCAGAAGTTATTGACATTTAAAAAAACGTTAAGATATCACTCTGTGTGTTGGGTTTTTGATCATAACATCTTCATCTATCGGCCGATTTGAAAAATCTTAAAAAAATCTATTTTTCGAATACATCACCCGCATCACAAAAGTCCATCGATTTCTATAGAAATATAGTATAGAAATATTATACTACTTTTGATATATTGTTATTTTTGTAGGGAGATTATCAGGGGTAAGGGGATCCAAAGCTAATATGTTAGAGAATTAATAGAAGTTTAAAATATAAAAAATTCGCGAAAATCGGAAAGTATAAACAATTAATAAATTACATTTAAATTTTAAAACTTAAGAGTAGCACACAAAAATGTTTTAATATTTTTTCTGAAAAGTACCGAAAAATACCAACATTTCAAAATAAAAAGATTTTTCAAATCGGACCATAAGTTAAGAAGTTATGACCAAAAACCCGATACACAGAGTGATATCTTAACTTTTTTACAAAGCGTTTCTTCAAGTGTACTAAAAATATAAAAAATGAGAAAAATCAGAACAGATTTTTTTTTGAAACCGTCGATTTGTCGTAGAATTCCCCATATACATCGCCGTTCGACACGATATTTGGGTCTGACTTTTATGTGCCCAATTTCGGTTTCTTTTTCTTTTACTAATAAACGGAAAGTTGTGTTTTTATCAACTTTTTATACCCTACACCACACTGTGGTATAGGGTATTATAACTTTGTGCATTTGTTTGTAACACCCAAAAGGAGAAGAAATAGACCCATCGTTTATTATAGCGATCGACTTAGAATCACTTTCTGAGTTGATTTAGCTATGTCCGTCTGTCTGTGCATGTACATTATAGTTTGGCACATACGATTTCATGCATTCGCACAGTTCCTTAAGCTAGCTTATGCATATTATAGTTGGGCCTTAAGCTAGCTTAAGCAACTGTGCGAATGCATGAAATCGTATGTGCCAAACTATAATGAACTTAAGTGAACTTTTCGTTAAGTTCTCTCAGTTCCCATTTGCTTAAGCAGGGTGCGAAACTTAACGCACATTCCGTACGGAAATGCTTATGCATATTATAGTTGGGCCTTAAGCCATATTAGGCTTAATTTTCCTTTTCAAGAAATGTTTACTTGATTTCAAGCATTAAATGCTTATTGCAAGCCTTTCAGCGCTTGATTTTTTCAATTTAAGCCGATTTATACTTGTTTTAAGAAAAACTTAGTATGGCATTTTTCTTTCTGTGTAGGCGATGTAGAAACTGTATTTTATATCCGATCAGTGCGAAATTCGGCAGAAAGAGGTTTCTTGTTACATGAAGGAATACTGCCAATATCGGAGCAAATCGGTTCAGATTTAGGTATAGCCCCCATAAATATGTTACCCCCGATTTGACATGTAAGCGCTGTAAAAACGGTATTTTATATCCGATCAGTACGAAATTCGACAGAAAGAGGTCTTTTTACATGAATGAGTATTCAGGGAAAATCGGTTCAGATTTATATATAACCTCCATATATATGTTCCTCCTGATTTGGTATTAAAGCGCTATAGAAGTTGTGCTTTACATCCGATCATTAAAATTTTCCAGAAAGATGTTTCTCAATTTAGGAACGAATATTGCTTAATTTAGCGATTATCGGTTCAGAATCAGATAATATGTTGCTACCCATTTACCAATTATTCCAAATTATTATCGCAATGACCCTTATCGCATTGTTAGGGAGGTATAGGGTATTATATAGTCGGCCCCGCCCTACTTTCTGTCTTTCCTTACTGGTTTTTTGTTAGAAATTGGGAAAACATTTCGAATTTCAAGGAAAGTTAAGGCTTTCCTCACAACAACTTTTTAAATTATGCATCGATTTTCTTCTGACTGGACTAATTTTATTTATTGCCGATCAGACCTTAGGTAAAAGGCTAAAATTTTGCATCTTTTATAACCTACTGTCGTCTTTATTTGTATTGTTTTTAAAATATATAATTTTTTCCCGATTTTTTTTTTTCAGAAGAAAAATTACCAGACCTGCCTTAGAATTTTGTCCTTAACTTTTACAAATATTGAGTCCACAAAAATCCAATTACACTTTTGGATGGTCTGGTCCACATTCTGTGTACATTTGTTGGGTAGCAATTTAAAATTATTGAAATTAAAGTTTAAAAAAAAATCATAGCATAAAAAAAGGTTCTTTGTGTTATTTTTCAAACGACATAAACTTTGTAAAAATCGGTTCAGCCGTTCAAGAGCAATTTAAAATTTCTGAAAAATCATACATATTTTTTAAAACATATTTAATACAAAAAAAACAACGTATTTTTTAAAATTTAAAATCCCAATAAAATTTTGTAAAAAAAATTTCGACGAATAAATGAAAGCGAAATCCTATTTTTTATTATTTAGCATCTTTTTGGTCAAAAATAAAATTCATAGGTTAATATTTAAAATTCTGGCTCTTTTTCGCTTAAAAACCACTATTACCATTGTTTTCGTATGAGAGAAGAGAGTCATCACAGTATTTTTCTCTCCTGTCACGGATTTTAGTGAAGCTTGATATACATTTTAAGTCTATTGGCCTAATAAGCCATTATTGAAAAATCGTATTCATAAACAATATTTTAGCTAATATACATTTTAATGCATTTGGCACTTTAACGCTGGCAGCACCATATCTTTCACTTACCATTTTTATCTGAATGATGCATTAATACGATGAATTATAAGAGTAGTCGATGCAATAAATCTTATTATTGTTTATATAAAAAAAGGAATGTTTTAATAAACAAAAAATGAATTACTACTTGTCTAATAACTGAAAAAATAATAACTCACGATTAAATGAAAGACAAGTTCAGAAAACATTTTATTACAGATAAAAAGGGATTCACAGAAAGAACAATATTTTACATATTTTGATTGTGAACACATCACTAGTGAATTTTGTACAGTTTTCATTTCTTGTGTTGTATTTTTGTGAAACAATATGGAAGGGGAAGAAGAATGCAAAAATGTACTTACGTTCTGAGTCAATTTAGCCATGTCCGTCCTTATGTGAACACATTCTTATGATCTAACGAAGAACACAATACGAGTACCTATTTGAAAAAACTCTATAGATAAATGTACTCGTATAAGTTATGCATCTTCTGGCGACGAAAATCGTTGACCACGCATTTTTTTCTTGATGTACGGGAATAAAAAGGAGTCGTTGGGTGCCAAGTCAGGGCTGTACGGCGGATGACCCATCAATTCGACGTTTTGGCCGGTCAAAAAGGAGCTGTTTTGAGCCGATGTGTGAGAGCTCGCATTGTCATGGTGCACAATGATTCGTCTTATCTTGTTCGTTTTTCGAATTTCTCCGCAGACTGCAGGCAAACAAATTGTGGTGTACCACTCAGAATTGAATTGCTTAAGCGGAACAGTCGCCACATAACCAGATTTGCCGAAGAAACAGGCGACCATTTGCTTCGAAGTGCTTCTTTCACGAACAACTTTCGTTGGATTTGGTTCGTCTTCGAAGACCCACACGGTCGATTGCTGTTTTGTTTCGGGCTCATACGCATAGATTCAAGATTCGTCACCTGTGACGATCTTATAAACTTAATTAAAGCACCGCGATCGTATTTTTTCAAAATTTCTTTGCACCAATCGACACGAGCCTTTTTTTGAACGATTGTCAAATTGTGCAGGATCGAACGAGATCAAACCTTTTCTACAGCCAGGTGTTCATGCAATATCGAATGTACGCTGGTGGAAAAAATGCCCAAGGATGCATTGCATTATCAGTTCACGCACGGCATCAATGTTCTCTGGCACAACGGCCGTTTTTGGACGACCTTCGTCTTTGAGCGAGCGTCGGCCACGATTGAATTAATTAAACCAGTTTTTCACAGTGCTATAGGATGGTGCTTCATCGGTCGGCCATTTTGAATGTTTAGTTAATTTTTGACAGCTGTTGTGCTTGGATCTGTTTTAACTTGTCTTCGATTTTTATCTATTTCAGAAAATGGATCAAAGAATCTGCTTCAAATTTTGTGTAAAAACAAAATAAAGTGCGCTGACGCATTCCGAATGTTGACTGTGGCATATGGTGAAGCTACCTTGGACTAAAGCAACGTTTATCGGTGGTACAAAATGTTCTTAGAGGGCCGATAAGATGCGAAGGAAGAACAGCGTCAAGTTCGGTCGAACGTAAAGGTTTTGCTCACAGTTTTCTTTGATTGCAGGGGCGTGGTGCATTATGATTTCTTGCCACAGGGTAGTACGGTCAATAAAGAATATTACCTGTAAGTTATGCGCAAATTGCGCGAAACAATCCACCAAAAACGCCCGGATTTGTGGAAGAACAAAAACTGGCTTTTGTACCATGATAACGCCCCTGCACACACATCGTTGCTTGTGCGCGAATATTTGGCCAAAAACAACACAGTAATGGTGCCGCAGTCACCGTATTCCCCTGACCTAGCCCCGGTGACTATTTTTTGTTCCCAAAACTGAAAAGGCCCATGAAAGGACGACGTTACGCCACGATTGAGGAGATAAAGACGGCATCGAAGGAGGAGCTGAACAAGATCACAAAAAATGATTATTTGAAGTGCTTCGAGGATTGGAAAAAAAACTTTGGCAGAAGTGTATTATATCCGAGGGGAATTACTTTGCAGGGGACAAAATAGATATTCATGAATAAATAAATACTTTTTGAAAAAATCCAAAATTTGCAAATTTTTTTGAACATACTATGTATATAGCTTTTGGGCTCTCAGATCCATATTTAGAGGTATTACTAAAGGTGGTGGGCATACAAATAAAAAGACCACCACATCGTGTTGCGACATTTTGAAAATTAACCCTGCACCCACTGCTAATTTCGAATTTTTCATGGGCACAATCGAACAAAAAATTTGCGGTGATTCAAACCCATACCCACATTATTGCGCAGCCATTTGGTAGTGCATTTAGAATGTACGTTTTCATTTAGGTTTGGTTCTGAAGTTTGCTTTTTGACGGTGCAACAATCCACACCGTGGACTGGGATGAGAGTGGAAAATGGGATATTTTCGCATTTGCGGAGTGTAATAATTTTACAAAGGAAATCAAAATCAGACGGCTGCACCATTTTGACAAAAAAAAACTTAAAAATGCGGTTTCAGTAAAAATGTATAAACAATTTAAAATTTTTTTGCACAAACGAAATCACCAATAGTTGCAGCGACATTGTTTGGAAAAAGTGGCGTATACGGGCTTGATAATTATATTTAAGAGTGTGCTATTAGTGCTATGAGTGAGCTTTCAAAACATGTTTCGATATGGCCAATTTCCAATGTGCAAAATGTATTAGATATTAAAAATAAACTTCACCATTGCAGCCATATAGCCTGGAAAGTGGTATTTAATTTCTATATTTGTGAGCAAACAAAATGCGAACTGCTTTTGGTAACTTTCGTTATCATGCATTCTTGTCAAGATAGAATATAAAACGGCAAAGTTTCCGCTAAAATGCTTTGAAAATGCGTCTAAATGTTATAAAAGATATTCTTGATTCAATGAATGGTATACCCTTCATACCATTTATTCAATCAAAAATATTAAGAAAATTTAAACTTTGTCATACTACATACATATATACATTTTCCACCGTCCTGGCATCTCCCACAAAAAATACCAAATTCCATATTATATTTTTGACAAACTGAGGATAGACTTTAGTCGGTTAACTCGATCGAAATGTTTTTTTGTGTATAATTACATATTTGTATTCATTGCAAAATTTATGATTCCGAAGATTTATTAATTTTTTAACGTGTTTTTAATGTTATCTATAATTTTGTCACCAAATTTTGAAACAATGAGCCATTTTTGATTTGTTTAAAATTAGTACATTTTCATGTCGGAAAATTTAATAATTTTATTGGGAACGAACACTAATAATATAAGATACGATATAATTTTTCAAAACTATGTTGTGGAAAAACTCTTGAAATAACCAAAATAGGCATAAAAAACCATCCGAACTGCACTGGTGATGTCAATGCGCGTTCACACATTCATTCAGTACTTCCAAAGTTATATTGTTGGCGCTGTTGTGGAATACAACATTCAACATAGCTCAAACCGGCCGCACAGAAATACACGAACACGACACGCATCAACGCCGCGACGACTTCGCTGCGCATCACAGCATCATTCACAAAACGTAGTTCATGTCTCTCCTTGAGGTGCACATAAATATATTAGCCGTCGTCGTCTCTCTGTGGCAGAGTGTTCGATTGCAAGTGAGCAGAACGCATGAGTTCTGCTGACTCGTGTACAGTGCAATGTTGTTGCATCTGTCCAGCTAACAGAGTGTTACGATGTCCTCTCGTTTACATCGCTCGTTTCGTTTTGTTAACTTCGAACTAAAATCTATGTTAAGAACATTATGGTTGCATCGTCTGCGGTTGGTTGGTTGCATTTGTGACGAAAGGGTTGTTTTGTTCAAACTGCTGCGGCGCTGTTGCTGTTGTTTTGTCGTATTGTTTGTATGAGTAGAAGTGTAATTTATTGTTGCTTGTTTCCGCTTCCGGAAATGTTAGTTTACAGCGATGAGTGTTAAATAATATAGACTTAACTAAACGAGTGGTGTTGAATGATCTGTGTCTGTCTGTCTGTCTGTTTCTTTGCCTATTAATAGACCTTACATACACATGTAATTGTTATTAACTCCTTTTAATTAAAATGTACACACATTTGTCGTTAGATGTAATTTAATACGTGACACATTCTGTTGCTCCTCAGTTGGTTGTGTGACATTATTTGAAGTATGTACCTACATACATATGTATGTAGGTATATGTACTTAGATGTGATTTTAAAAATATTTTTTGTTTGTTTGAATTATTGTTTACAAACTAATTCATTAATTGAACTCCAAATAGAAATGCCTAACGAAAAGGTTGAACTTGTGCTAAAAATATAGACCACGTACATACATACATTCACATTTTATACCCAAACTTAACAATTAGTTTTTGTTGTGAGTAGGAATATATACAAATTATGTCAAAAATCCTATAGAAACCTTGAGAAATGACCCATTGTAATTTTTCGCAAGGAATATTTTTGTCAAAGGCACCAAATAAATATATCAACGATTTTTACGACTTTTGATATATGATAAATATTGATTTAAATTTTTAATGGTAAAAGGGTGAGGGGCAGGTTCGACTTTATTAAGAGAAATAATTCTTTAAGTGTACATACTTATTTTTAATTTTGTCCTTTATACAAAGACGTATATTCCGAAGAATCCCGCTTCAAAATATCTCCTGAGATAATTGACCTTTGTGGTTTTCCAGCAAACTTTGCGTCCTAATACCCCGAAAACAATAGTTAACCTAGAAAAATATCCCATTTGGAGCTCAATTTAATCCACACATACATATCTATAGAAATATTAATGTTAGTTATTTTATCAAAACATACTTAAACAATATTTAGCAAGCTAACTTTGGGCATGCAATTTTACAAATTAAATTTAGTTAAATTTAACTGTTCCAATTACACATTAATTCCTTATTTTTGTAAAATCTTTATAGAATTGAAAAAATCATTAACTATATTGAAGCAACATACGAGTATTTCATATTCTGAGTAATATTTGAAAAAAAAACTATTCATTTTGACATCAGATCAATTGTCATTCAAAAATTCCATTTGTAATTCAAAAAAAGGTCAATTGAAATTCAAAATAAATCGATTGAAATTCAAAAAATGTAATTTAAAATACAAAATAAATCATTGGTAATTAAAAGTAAATAAATTAAAATTCATTTGTAATTCAAAATACATCAATTGCTATTCAAAACACTGCAACTAAAATTCAAAACATGAAAATTCAAAATAAATCAATTGATACAATTCGAATAAAATTGTAAATCAACATATGTACATCATTTGAAATTCAAAATAAATCAATCGAAATTCAAATTATATATACATATAGGCACTATAAAAGCTACCCCAACTAATATTCATAAACAATTATGTATAGTATGTTCAAATAATATCGGGAATTTTTACTATTTTTTGTTCCCAAAACTGAAAAGGCCCATGAAAGGGCGACGCTACGCCACGATTGAGGAGATCAATACGGCATCGAAGGAGGAGCTGAACCAGATCACAAAAAATGATTATTTGAAGTGCTTCGAGGATTGGAAAAAACGTTGTCAGAAGTGTATTATATCCGAGGGAAATTACTTTGAAGGGGACAAAATAGATGTTCATGAATAAATAAATACTTTTTGGAAAAATACAAAATTCGCGATATTTTTTAACATACCTCGTATTAGTTGGGGTAGCGTTTATTCAAATATTTTGTAGTCCTGACTAAATCTTAATACTCTCATACATTGTGAAGAAAGGAAGAAATTATAAATGTATCTTTCATGCTTTTTCTTTAAAATTACTTCAAAGTGCTTAAACAAGTAAGAAAGTTTCAGTAGGGTAAACCGACTAAGTTATACTCTCACTTTGTGAGTAATGTAATATGGAATATTACATGAATTATTCTGTCAATTTGTGTGGGAGGTTCCAGAAGGTTTTTAACAAATGCGCCTATTCTTCGCTGAACAGTAGATACTTTAAATACATTGCACTGTGCCGAATTATAAGCGTTTATGTGCACTGGTATATTAACGTTATGAAATATTAAGTTTTGGTATGATTTGACCGATTTGTGGTGGAGGTACAAAAAGGGGCGTGGTGGTAACGCCCATTTTTCACAGCGTTATAGGCACTTTAAAAGTGTTACACTGTGCTAAATGTTGTTGCATTTTCGTGCATTGGTACTCACGGTGTAAACTCTTAACTTTTTGTGCAAAATGGTACCTTTGTCTGGGAGGTACAAAAAGTGGCGTGGCAATAACCCCTTTGCACTGGACTGTAGGCACTGTAAAAGCATTACACTGTACAAAATTTCAGGCATTTTCATACACTGATATTAATATTATAAGCTGTTAACTTTTGGTGCAAAATGGTACCTTTGTGTGGGTGGAACCAAAAGGGGCTTGCCAATGACGCCCGTTTTTCACTGGACTGTAGGTACTATAAAAGCATTATACTGGACTAAATTTTAAGTGTTTTTATCAACTGGTATAAATGTTATAAGCTGTAAGCTTTTGGTGCAAAGTGGTGCATTTGTGTGGGAGGTACCAAAAGGGGAGTGGCAACTTCGCCCATTTTTCTGGAGGTGATAGCGACTAATAAACTAATACTATGTGTGGAATTTCAGAAGATTCGAATAAGCAGTATAGAAGTTATTAAAGAATCAATATTTCACTATATTTTAACCCTTTGTGGGGGAGATACTAGAAGGAGTGGACCAATATGGCTCATCTTCGAACTTAGCCGGATATAGAAACAAATATTACCACGTACCAAATTTGAGGTCAATCGGTTACTCCTTTAGAGAGTTATCGTGGGCACCAGCCAGCGGACAGACAGACAGACGGACGGACACTGCTCATTCGACTTAAAATGACCCAAAACGGATATCCGCCGAACATACTAAGAGTCTTAGGTCACTCCTTCGATGTGTTACACTTTGGTCCGTAGCAAATTATATATATATAATTAGTGCGTTAAAGCAAAAGTTATTGTCATTTGAAATTGTAAGGTAAACCTCGAAATTAAAGAAAAATTAAATTCGAAAAATCTGCTACGTTTTGAAAAGCATTTTTAAACATAATATATTTCGAGAAACATATTTTTTATTTGAGGAAATTAGTTTGCTAATAAATTTTATTTAATATATTGTTATTAAAATTTCAAATAAATTGATATTGACTTTCAAACAAAATGTATTTGCTTAGAAATATATAGTAGATGTTAAGTGATCACAGTATTTTTGGCTCACGTCACGGATTTTGATGAAACTTGGTACAATGATTGTAATAAGTGTTGTCAGCAAACCATGCGAATTATTTTGCAAAAAAAAATAAAAAACCGGTCTACTATGAAGATTTTAAAATTTTCGAAATTGTTAATTTTGAGGAATACTGGGTTTATTAAAAAAAATATATCTTATTATCGGCAAAAGCTATCAATATGGGACTTTTTGCAAAATGTTAGTAATTATTTGCAAATGTTAGTAATCTCTTAATAAAAAATAGAGAAATAAATTGAAAAATATTTTTTTTCTAATTTTTTTCAAAAAATTTTTTCTTTCGAAGTGTTACACTTTCTTCGTAGCAAATGATATACATATAACATCCTCCACTAAAGTCAAGGTATACAAAAAACGAACACCAAATACTTTTCGTCACTTTCATTTCACATTGAACTAAAATTTTGCACAATTTCAAGAATGAAATTAATGAAATTGTATAGCTATAATTTCCGTGGCATATTTTTGTGCATTAGCTCACATTTTTTTTTGTAGCACACGAGCCGTCACACTAATTAATAATAGAGTAATTAAAACAAATTAAAAGCAAATGGTTCCACATAAACATGCCAACATCGATACCCCCTTTGCCATTTGACTCCGTTCGCCGTCGAACAACAACTCCCTGAATCACGTTCATTGTATTTCTGTCCACTTTTTAATCGCCCAAGAAATAGAGAACAATTCGCAAAAATATGGCGCTTGAATACACATTCACGCAATTGCAAATATTTTCTATGTCAATCAAACATCACTTAATGCCATAACCCATCAGCCACCGCTACCCTTGCCGTCGCCATCGCACGGACGGGTGCTCACTTACATCAGTCATCGGTTATCTGCCACTCACTTCACGCGCATATCACACATTCACACGCACGCACCCTCACACGCGCTCTTGGACGACAAAATGTTCCACTCGAAATTTATGACAACAATCGGCTACAATGTTGCAAAGTAGAAACTAACCAAATTCTATTTACATTAGAGCACATAATTGCAGGCAATATACACACACACACTTGTACACTAAGGTGGGTCATGCTCCATTTGGTTTTTATACCAATTACACTCAGGCTGATACTTAAATACGCGTGAATATGTAAAAAATACGCCCAGCGCGTACTACCGCAATACGCTTTGGATTACTAGATTACGCATATCATAGTTGGTTCTATAGCGCTTTGGCGCTAAATAGCATGGAACATATGGGTACTCGTATATGAGGATATAAATGCATTTTAAAATATTTTCTTCAAATTCGGCAATCGTAAATAACATATGAGCCTATATCTCACTCTGAGCATATTTCTTTATTTTGGAAGTATTTCGGTTGGAATTAAAAAAATCATTGTTTGCTAAAAAATGTTGCGGAGATATTTTCACTTTTATCACCGAAAAAAAATGTAGGCATGCAAACTTGTTGTTGTTCATTAATTTCATTAATCGTCACGATAGTTATGGGGGTTCCAAGTTGAAATTTAATAGAAAAAACCTAAAAAATTAATTGAATGAATTGTATCAGCATATCGTCGGCTTATATAACATTTGCCACGGGCCAAAAGAAAATGTCGTACGTTATAATATTTTATTCAAACTCAGTTTATGTTTGATAGACAACCATATCGGTCTTCTCTTTGTGGTACCTCCCCCACAAATGGATAAAATGTTGTGACATGTTAAAACTATTATAATTTCTTTTCATTTCACCAAATTGTTAGCATTTGTGTGAGAGGTACTAGAAGTGGCGTGGCAATAACGCCTACTTTGCACTGGACCGTAGGCACTATAAAAACATTACACTGCACAAAATGTCAAGTATTTGTAGGCACTGGTTTTAGTGTTATAAGCTGTTAACTTTTTGTACCAATTGGTCCCTTTGTGTGGGGATACCAAAAGGGGTGTGGCATTTTCGTCCATATTCGTTCAGCTTATAGAGATGCTAAAATGATTACTATGTAAGACATTTTACGGATTCCCATGGATAGTATAGCAGTTATAAGTGTTTTAACATGTCAAAATGGTGCCGTGACATAACTCCCAACGGACATAACGCCCAAAACGATCTTGGGAGTTTTGTCCGCATATAATCTTGGACATAACACCCAAAATTTTTGGGACTTATGTCCAATGTTATCGAGTGTCCATAATTTTCTTAGGGAAATACAATTTTATTCCGAATGTATAATTTAGTTCAAGTCAAGGATTAAATATTTATAATATATTTATATAATGAAATATAATAATCTTGATAATATATATTGCAAACCTGCAAATAAGTAATTAACATAAATGTAATTATCAAAGATAAAACGATTTGCAGACAATGTAAAGTTTGAAGAACATAGAAAACTCCGCAGTATATTTTTTTAACGCTCGATTTAAAAATTATTCATTGAACTCAGGACCTATGGCGAATATTTTTTAAAAAATCGCGCGATTTTTGGAAAAATATTCGCCATTGGTCCTTAGTTCAATGATTTTTTAAATCGCGCGATTTAAAAAAAATATTGAACTTAGGACGGAAAGCGAAACATTTAAAAAAACTACAAATAAATAATTAACATAAATGTATTTATCAAGGATGAAACAATTTGTAGACGATATTTAAAAAAAATAGTTTTACATTCTGTCCTAAATTAAACGAATTCTTTTTTAATCTATAATATTTTTTTATATATTAGAAATTTGAATACTTACATGTCTATCTTGAGAAATATAGAGTTTTAATAATTGCTTGTATCCACTGCTTGGGACCACCGAAAAAGTCGCATCCATCATATACTGGCGATTATTAGGATCAATATTCCTTTAGATTCATTTGGTGATGGATGGTGAGAAAAAAATTTGTAGGAAATATCTTCTTCAATATTGTTAGGTAAAATGTTTCCGTGCTGTTACTTTACCACATCAAAAATATGTCATAAATGAGTAATTTTTAAATACAGGGTTGCACATATTCGACGGACCCACGGACTCGTTGGGCCCATTCCAATCGACGAGGCTTGTCCGCAGGCAACAATCTTTGCGTCAATTGAATTTTGTACGGGAACAAATGCAAATCAACGCGAATAATCCGTTGTAAAGTGGACCGAGCCATGCCCAACTGCTGAGAACGGCGTTTTTGGGATGTTCTTGGGGACCTCTCAACACTGGCTCGTACGGCAGCGATATTCTCGGCCGATCGCCTTGGTCGACTTTTATTTGGCCTCTTCGGATTAGAAAGAGCCTCACCAGTCGAAAATTTTTCGTATAAACGCTTAATGGTGTTCTTGGAAGGCGCACTTCTCACATTTTTTAATATTTTAAAAGCACGTTGACTTGACTTCTTCTGTTGAATGTAAATTTCAACTATTTCAGAGCGCTCGCGTGGCGTGTATTGTTCCATGGTAAAAATCTGCTTGGACTGACGCTTCAAACGCGGTATGTCATTAAGCGATCTGACATCTCTGTCAAAAGTTATGGCGTTGCCAGATGGGTCCGTCGAATATGGGAGACCCTGTACATACATTTATTACGTTGCATTTTATTAAAAAAAACAATTCAAAAAGAACCAATCCAAAAAAGCGGCATTTTCATCACTTTGGGTGTTAAGACCGCGGTTAGTTAAGGACATAAGTCCCAATATACATTGGGTGTTATGTCCGCGTTTTTTTGGTTGTTATGTCCGAGAACGCTCTGCGGACATTACGCCCAACAAAGTTTGGGAATTATGTCCGAGTATACTGAAGGACATAAGTCCCAAAATCGTTTTGGGCGTTATGTCCTTAGGAGTTAAGTCCGGGCACCTCACAAAATGTATCCACTTTAAGGCATTCGGTCACTCCTTTTCAGAGTTATCGTTAGCACCATTCAATCGAACTGACAGACGGACGGACACTAATTAATTCATTTTTGTTTAACTCATGGAGGACCTATGATGAAATTTTTACACTTTGGGGGAAAATTGTGGGTAAGTTTTAAAAATAAAGCGAAAGAAATTAAGATACGCTGTTTAGGATAAAGAATGATTAAGGACATTTTCGTTCTTTTGCAGTTCTGCTCAATACACTAAAATTTATTACTTAATTTATAATTCTTAGAGGATGCTAAAATCTTTCAAATGGCGCTTATATCATTCAAGTCTGATATTCCGCTTAAAAGTTATATCGACTTCAAAATAACTAAATTTTAAAAAAATATTGTAGATTACAAACTTCAGCACCCTATAAAATCCAAACCGCTGAATTTGGACATACGGTAACAGGCCATAATTCCGCATTGTCGTGTAGTACACGCGTGCAAAATTTCATACAAATATAAAGTCATAAATATTCAGAGTGGGTCGAGGCATGCCAATAACGCCACTTTTCTTTGGACTCTAGGAAATTTGACTATTTTTTTGGCCAAAATTCAATATTAACCCTACACGCAAAGAAAAAATTCGTTTCTGCGAAACGAAATATTAGACAACTACAATTCTCGTTTACAACGACTGAAATTTCTTTTGGTAAGAATATGTTTCTGTCACAACAAACGAAATTTCAGTTGCCGGACAAACGAGAATTGTAGTTGTCTAATATTTCGTTTCGCAGAAACGAATTTTTTCTTTGCGTGTAGACGATGGTAATGAAACTACAGTAGAATAAGTGTTTAAATTGTGTTGATGTTTTTTCTATTTTTCCCTGATGAAGCAAATTAAAGTAATTGCGAAATATTGGAAATTAAATAAAATGTTTTAATAACAATTAAATTATGACCTCGAGCTTGACCTTGGGAAGTGGCGCCTTCTTGTTGAAACCAAATGTTTCAGGCATCAAATAGTCGGTTATTATGGCACGATAACGGTCGCCATTGACCCTTACGTTCTCACCGGCATCATTTTTGAAGACATATGGACCAATGGTCAATGACAAAAAGATAGCTCTTAACGAGAGCTAAAATATTGTTTACGGGTGTCAAGGTCGTGGATCGACTGGAAAGTGTTTTTTTTGGATTTAAAAAAAAATTGACTTAGAGCAATTGGCGAAGAATTATTTTGATAATAAAACTGAATAATTTGTAAACGTTGTCCAGGCGTAAGTCTTTCCATGATGGAATGCCAAACAATACTTAACATAAAAAACATGACAGCATGACCCGACTCACTCGTGATCTGTAAAAAAATGCTATTGAAAAAAGTATCTCTACTTAGATCACCCTATATATAGAGTTATATCTAAATCTGCACCGATATCCATCAAATTTAGTACCGTTTATTCGTGCCTTCAGATACTTGGCTCTAGAGCAAGAGACTTCCCCCTGTAATTTTTCATAATGATCGGGTATAAAATACAGCTTCTATGACACTAAGATGCCAAATCGAAATAAATAATAAGAAGCTCTTCTAATGTAACTCAGTGATTCGGATCAGCCATGACTTAAAAAAGAAGATATGAGGTATTTAATGCCCACATTTTCTCCAAATATCTCAGGTCAATGTAAATTCATATGAAACTATGGTTTTCTCTGTAAATAAGGGGGAAGGTTATGTAAATACATTTTGTATACGGAATAACTTCAACTCAATGTGTGTCAAATATACGAGTACTCTATTATCAGTGAAATTTCAAGTAGGATAATTACTGGTAATTTTCTTTGTTGACTGACCCACTCTATACATACAAGTACAGATGTATTCATATGTTCGTGTGTTCCATTTGCCGTATATTATTTGTTGTTTATTTATTTTTATATTTCACGAGTATCGTGTACTATTATTTTAAAATGGGCTACACATAAATATTGCGTACTGCTAAGGTACAATGTTTTGAAAATGTTTCCAATGATATCTTGCAGATGAAATTGGAATGCGGTGATCTTAAATGAGAATGAATCAAAGTAGTAGTGCAGTTCAAATAACCTTTGGTAGACAATATTTCATTACAAAATTTTATATAAATAGAAATAAAATTGTTTTAGTTAATTAATTGTAGGTATAGAAGATGCCTATAGTGGTTGATTATACTTATAGTATACAGGAAGATTTTAGTGGTCGATTATTGTATAGAGAATGACTTTAGTTGTCATTTATTGTATGGAGGAAGACTTCAGTAATCGACTGTAGAACAGAGGAAATCCTCTGTAGTGTTCGACTCTAGTGCAGAAGAGTACCTCAGTTATGATCGACTCTAGTGTGGAGAAAGGCCTGAGTGGTGGTATATTTTAGTACGGAGAATCCTGAATGAAGTCGATTTAAGCATAGAGGTCGACTCTAGTATGTAAGAATTCAGTGATTGATTGATCTCGTCGAGAGTAATAACATAGTGGTAATATCTAGCACAAATTACATTTCACTATCCAGCGAATATACGCTTTTGCCAAGTATTAGTACTTTTATTTAAAGTTCCTAGACAGATATGGATTGTCGACCTTAGTACAGAGGAAGTCCTCAGTAGTATACTGTTGTATTGAGGAACAGCCCTTTTTTCAGTAGTGGTTAACTTTAGTATGGAGGAAGTCCTCAGTAGTGGTCTGGTTGGTTGGTTCGTTAACGTGGTAGCTAAAGCATTTACGAGAGCGGTAGTTTTAAAAAATACTATCATGAAAAGTGGCAACCTTCTAAAACATATGTATGTTTTAAATTTCAAGGCGATACGTTCTTTAGTTTTTTTTGAGCACTAAACGATCTCTATGAATTTGTAAACATAGAGAAAATTAGTCATACTTTTATTTGAAAGGTCTCAGTTCTACTTCGGGGGAGTCTGCTCCTTCGTTTAAAGTAAGGATGACAGAGTAATGGGTGGCAGAGTTTAAACGGTCCGTACGAGCTGCCAAGACGAACACAGTAGTGGTCGAACAATTCAGGTGTACACACCAAAAATGGTAAAAAAATCCACAAAATGGTATTGAATGACCGGCTGGTTGAAGTTTCGTGAGCTAGCTGAAGTCATAGGCATTTCAACACGTCACACGCATATTGACGGAATATTTGTTGATGAGAAAGTTGTTTGCAAGATGAGTGCTGCGTTTGCTCGTAATCAAGACAATGTACCAGTTCACACATCCACTATTGCGGTGGCCAAAATTAAGGAATTTAGCTTCGAATTACTTCAGCACGTACCTTATTCGCCAGATTTTGCTCCAACTGATTATGTTTTGATTCCAAACTTGAAAAATTGGTCGGCGGAAAAAGATTTGCCAGCAACGAAGAGGTGGAGATTGCGGTTGATGGCTATTTTTAGAAGCTAAACAGTTCTTACTCTAAACAGGGTATCGACGCTATGGAAAAGGTGTATCGAGCTAAAAAGAGATTATGTTGAGAATTAAAGAAACATTTACCAAATTGGTTGTATTTTCTTTGTTTGGTCGGCTAATTTGGGGACCGCCCTCGTGGTATATTATTCCGTTATGATAGCCACACCACTCGTAAATTGTCTGTTGTTCATCTAAAAGTATATTTCTAAATCCAGCCTCTTGTGATACTTTATTAGGTCTCTTAGACCTTTTTATGTTATAGCGGACAGTATATGAAGAAACGGTCTACATAATGTCTTAAGTCTCCTTCTAGAGAGAGCGGGCAAATACACAGAAGGTCTTCGGATTGATTCCTCCTCCTCTTCGACCCCACAGCTTCTGCAAAAGTCATTATGCAAAACCTTCAATCTCTGCCACATCAGCCTGGAATGTATGCAGTTCTTGACTAAGTACACGCAAAGAAAAAATTCGTTTCTGCGAAGCGAAATATTAGACAACTACAATTCTCGTTACGACGACTGAAATTTCGCTTACGCAAAATAAGTTTCTGTCACAACAAATGAAATTTCAGTTCCGGCAAACGAGAATTGTAGTTGTCTAATATTTCGTTTCGCAGAAACGAATTTTTTCTTTGCGTGTAGTGACCACCTGTGATGTGCTGTCGTAAGGGCACTATCTCTCAAGAAGAGCTTACAGGTCGATGGAGGCATGCCTACATATTCCAGTTCCCCTGAAACGTGTAAGGTAGTTCTTAGTCTTGCAAGTTCATCTGTTTTTGAATTCAGGAAAATAGTTCCCACGGACTTGATAGCAGCCTGACTGTCGGAGAAAGTATTAATACCGACTTTGGTCAGAACTTTAATTTTCAACTATACTGCTGCCTCTTTAATAGCTAAGTTTTCCTCCTGCTAAATGCTACAGTAATCACGCATCCTTTTTGGAATGGATAACTAAAGTTCCTCAGAAAAGATAGTAACTGAAGATATCCCTTTTAACGATTCCCAACGGCGTTCCGACTGACGTTGGAGGATCCTGCTCCGGTTAAGGCTCATTTCTGCATACACTGTAATCGGCGCCGAAACCGGAATTCCATACATTTGCACGGAAAAAACTAACTTTTTATGACCTGGGATCCACATCAGAACTACCTCGAATAGACAACCTACCTAGCAAGTTTTTCTTTACATTACCTCACTAGCTTTGATGTGGTGATGTTGGATTTGAGTGCTAGGAGAGTGCCTGGCTATCCTCAGGAAGTTTGAAGGATAGTATTATGTTCATTTGGTATAAGACACCTGAACCAACTCGTTTTGAAGCAGTCTGTGCACACCTTGTGTCGTATCCAGTCAACTGATTTCCGCTATCCCATTCTATTCTTGTAGGGAATTTTGCTTTAATGTCACTGTATCACTCATTGTAAAAATATGTAATCTGCAACAATTCCTTATAATGGCACTAGCGCCTATATGTATATTTCTCCGTGCCTTACTGGTTTGACTTGAATTTAATAAAAAAAAACTTAAAAGCTCAAATCATATACAACTCTTTAAAATATCCGATACTATCGAATTGTACTAAAAACCATTGAAAATATCAAATGGGACGATAGCTTGGCAGCTCTAATTGATCATCCGTATGACAGAAATTTCGAAGTATTAGAAGTACAAACGGTATCTAGTCTAAAAAAAGGTTGTAGCTAAGATCTTAAAGCTCCAAAACAAATGTGAAGTGGATTGTTAGTAGTACCGTTACGTCACGCATTACATTACTCGGAGATAAGACAACGAAACACGGCGAGTTTCCCACTGCTAGAATTAACGGACAGCCATACATAGTTACCATTGTTGTTACAGTAGATACACTTGTTGTTGTGAGAGAAGTTGTAGGAGTACTTATTCATTAAATTCTACAAGAAGAAGAGCGGAAAAGAAGACGCAACTGAGCGAGTATTACTGTCATGTAGACGCACATAAACAAGAGAAGAAAAAACATACAGAGACAGACAGTGCGTATTTTGCAAATATCATTCGTATCTCGTGATAAGGTGTCGTTCGACTCACTACCGTATCTAACCGGGCGTAGAGATACGATTCGAGTACGCCACACCGTCACAATGGCTAAGTCCTACATGGATCCGTTGTTATTATCAGAAGTATTATTCTTGTTTTTTCGTTTTGTTGTTTTGATCTGTTTTGTTATTGTTTTTCTATTCTTTCAATTTCGTATTTGTGCCATGTGTTGTTTTCCTTAAGATTAGAGAGGCATCATTCGACGTGAGTACGACGGCGATCGCTGTGTTCGCGTTGCGTTGAGTGATTGTATTTGTTTTGGATTTTCTCTTTTCTTCGTTTTTATCAGTTAATGAATTGTAAATTTAATGTTATTGCCGTTATTTTAGCATAATTTATTAATTGTAACCATACGCTCCTCGCAAACAGACACACATGCATTTGCCTGCGGTGTACCGTTAATGTGGGGAAAACACAATGTTATAAATGAAAACATAGATCAAACTATACTCTTATACCTATGTTAGGCTTTTGACTGACTATGTTATTAATTTGTTGTGAATAACTCTTCTACAAATAACACTGATACTTTCAAATTTTTTCGTTCTACCAGAGCACGTTATGTTCATTTGAGTTCATTTATTTTTAGGACAATAAAATAATATTTTTTCTTAAAGTATCCGACGCTGCTACTTGCACCGTAACACTAGGTTTAGGTTAGGGACCATAGACCAATTTAGGTCCCTAGTTTTAGCACAGGTTCTAGTGCCGCTCATCGAAACCAACCTGTTTGATATACATATTGAGTTATCAATAGTGCGAATATCGGTACCGCAAAGATCAGTTAAACAATAAATCCACATGTCGTTTACTCAATGCGAGACAGCAGCAAAGCAGGTGCTCAATGCTCTCCACTTTTTCTTCATCCCCAAAGCTTCTGCAGAAGTCATTTGAGTCAATAACCAACCTTCTGGCGTATTCGCCGATCAGACAGCGTCCGGTCAGAACTGACACCAAAGTAGACAGTATTTTCTTCTCAAAGTGCGAAGACACATTTTGACCTTCTCAGTTCGTATCTTGACCAGATTTGTCTAGCTATCCTATAGATGCCGATTTCTGTCCATCTTTCATTGCATTGCCTGATTGCCTTACCATTTAGCCACCCTTCAGATTATTTTTACATGGTCATGGTATTGGAGGAAAGTACTTACATGCAAGCATATGAAGAGTTAACAAATAACTACTTACCCCCACGCTTACGAACATCCAACATATAAGTAGTTATTATTGTCATTTTAATAAGCGGTTGAATAACACCTTACCAAAAATGATTTTCATATGTGTATATATATCATTTATAATTTAATATGACGAGATGTTGTTTACTCGAAATGTTACTAAGTTTCTAAATTAAATCAAAGCTTCTTTAATAAAAATTGGTGTTGTCGCATATTTTAAAATACCCGACTTATAAAACAAAATATCGGCCTAATGCTCGCTACGGCTTCGGTGGCATACCTCTATCTGAGGGTCCATCACTCTGACACATAATTGAGGTTCAAAGTCGGTAATGTGCCGAATTATCTCATCCTTTAGCTCTTGAATTGTTTTTGTCTTATTGACGCACACTTTTTCTATAAAATATCCCCAAAGAAAGAAGTCCAACGGTGTCAAATCACATGACCGTGGCGGCCAATTAACATCGTCACGACGTGAGATAACATGTCATTGAATTTCTCGCGCAAAAGAGTCAATTTCTGGTCGCAAGAAGTATGTTATCATTCCGCGATAGCGAACACCATTCACGGTAACTGCTTGGCCGACCTCATATTCGAAGCAGTACAGCCTGATGAAGCCCCAGCTCATAAACCGCACCAAACAGTCACTCTTTGTTGATGCAGGAAATGCATTTTGATTTGAACGCCTATTTTCGTAAATGGCTTCAATAATCTTAATGCGCTGCTCAATTTGATACTTCCATTCCATAGGGTTAACAGATAAACACCAAATTGTGACTGAATATAATTTGGAATATTTAGAAATTAAAAATGCAATCTCCCTAAAAACATGCTAAGTCGACTTAGCATGTTTTAGAATGGAGTTATTGTGGAGTTAGAATTGTGTTCCTCTCCATGGTTGAATTTGGCAAACACTGAAACAAAGAAATGTCAAATTAAGTTGGGCAAAAAACTTAACGTTAAGGTGTGACTTACAATTAACATCCGTGCATTATGGTTGGACCACCCTTTATATGTTAAAATAAGTTAAGGGATCTGTAGCAGTGGAGGGCTGTTTGTGAATTTAGGGATGTGTCATCCAGAGAATTGACAGCAGCCTGGATGTCGGAGTAAATGACAACGCCTTCTCGAAGGTGTACACCGTTGGTATACAGTCCACCCGGTCAGTTACCATAGCACTACATTGTGATATCTTAATGTCGCCGTAGTTCTTGTCCCTCCACAATCTTAATGCCGCTCTGGTCATAATATCAATCGGCTGTAGATTGAGTAGGACTTGTAGAGACTCAGTCGCGGTAGTCCCTAAAGCTCCACTTATGCATAGGCAGGAGTGGAGCTTTGATAATTGGTTGGTAATGTATCGTTTTTCAGTTTCTCCGCAATCCTAAATGCCGTATAACAGTATTGGGTGAACTGCTGCAATATATGTAGTATATATTCTGGATTTAGGAGAGTTCCTGCCGTTAGGCTTAACCCCACCGTGCTTTAAACACCCGGGTGAATACATGCGTCGACCAAAACCCCACGAACAATGTGCATGAGTACCAATCAATTCCGTGTTTCTGGTCACTTTTGTCCTCCTCCTTGGTTAGGAGCGGAGCCCATCTGAAACTCCTTGCCGTTCAATGGGACATGCCACCCGGTTGGCTTGCAACTCCACATCCGAGAATATTCTCTCGGAACCTGCGTTCCGAGGGCTTTCTTGACTCCCGTGACTCTGATCAGGCTGCGAAGCCGAAGATACTACCAGTTAGGCTCCAGAAAGTCTAGGACTGGCCACCATACCAATGGAAGATTTTAGGAGAGCGGCCCTAACAAGACCATACAGCTTTCCTGCAGGAATATATACGTTGGCCTTCCTTAGTCGTTCCAATACATTAAGTCTGAAGGACAATTTCTTTTCCAAAATTGTACCTAGAAATATTGAACTTTCCGAGAAGACTTATCCTGTTCCAATTCTGAGGGGGTCAACATGTGAGACCTTATACTTCCTAGTAAAGAAACCTTGTTTGGGTTAAAGCCCAATGCGCTGCTTCAGGCCCATCTAACCAATTTGTTCAGAGCCACTTATAGAATGTCTCTGAGGATGCTGGGGAATTTGCCAGTTACTGCGAGTGCCACGTCTTCCGCTTATGCCACGACATTACAGGCACAGCGTTATAGATCTAATATGATTCCATTCACAGTTAGGTTCAAAATTGGTGGAGCCTGTACTCCTCCTTGTGGGGTCCCTCTGTTTACAATCCTTGTTAGAGTTGTGGACCCAAGACTTGCTGTTATGTGTTTTCTGTTGAGCAGGCTTTCAATTAGTCTAATTTCGATAGAATTACCGCATCTGAGTATATGTTGTTAAAAGTCCGTGCAGGGAATATTTTGTAGACTTGCTCTTGTTGTAAGCATGTTGGTTCAACGACAGGAGTTTTGTATCCAGGTTTCCTCTAACGAAAGAATCTGAAAGTGTTTCCAGAACATTCATTAGGAAGAAGGATAGGCTAATATGTCTGAAGTGAACGATATTTTTCCGGCTTTGGGTATGAATACCACTTTGGCATCCCTCCATTGATTGGGATATATCAGAGCCAGATGCAACATTGAACATTTTTCTCTAGGTAGAGAATAATATAGTTCAACATTTTCTCCTGGAGTAATGCCTTCTGGTCCAGCTGAATTAAAGGGCTGTTAATCGCCCAGTTGACTCTAGATTTGTTATCGACGCTTGTAGCCAACTCGCACTGTTGTTGGTCCTGCTGCTCTGTCTGTGAGTTCCCCGGTAAATGTGTTTCGAGCAGTAGTTTCAGCGACTGCTCGCTGTTTTTTTTCCAGTTGTTGACCTCATCTTGCAGGTAACCCATTGTACAGGGCGTAGCGGATGTAAAAAACCTCTTTTTGCCAAATTTCGTAATGATAGTTTGTAAAACACTATACTCGTAAACAATAGCGCTTTGATGCCAAATTGGGATGCCGGTAATATATATTTCCTATTCTGGGGTATGTCCAATGACATTGCAGCACTTTCGAAAGTGTCCTAACGCACGTGGACAGTATGACACCTTTTTAGTGTTAAAAGGACATTATGTCCTTGAACGTTATGAAGAGCCACCGATCCGCGTAGGCGGCATTCGACATTTTGATAACTCGGAAGTTGTCTTCAACGATAACTTACAGACTAAATAATCCGTTATAAACATGGACATAGTAACATCGCTTCTGGGGACATTGTGTTATTTTTTATAGTGTCTCATTGTCCATGGACCATCCGACACATTTTGTAGTATCATAACGTCCATGGACACTATGACGCTGGACGTTATGACATGCAACCACAAGATGTATATGCCATATTTTATAACGATCAGACAATAATTATGACCTACGACGATGCATATAGCTAAATTGACTCAGAAGGTGATTATAAGTCGATGGGTCTTAATATTAGGATGGAAACAGCGATTTGTTTAGGACAACATATTTCGAAACATATAATAGGCATATTTCCCTACATCGTAATCGCTTAATTTGTATGGAAACCTAAGCGATATAAGTTCCCGATAGTGTTGCCAGTGGGAAATTCTACATTCTACAGTATGACAACTCTTAAGCTATGTATAGAAGATTGCCAGATCGGACAACGTTATCAACCCTGTCAAAGTGCTGCAAATGTACGGACAATGACAGATTGATAGGCAAAGGTGAATTGACATGAATTGAGTTCAGACGATAGGCAAGAAAAGAAAACCTTACAATTTCATATATTTACAATATATTTTGTAAATGTATATTTATATGCAGGATTGCCAATAACAATATTTTATAGACAGTGTTGCCAATAAAATGTTTCTTTGACATTGGCGCCATTGTCACATGCAAAACTTCTAACAATCTGCAAATTATCTCACAGTGTCTTTTCTGCCAACGCTGCAAAACATAAATTGTATGCTCACATGGTTTTACGTTCATAGGGTTGCATTTTCCGCCATTTTTCTAGCAATCGTCTATACATAGCTTTAGTCAAGATTCACACTAGACAATTTTTTCCAAGCAAGTGTCAAAGTTTGTTGGAGAGAGAGGCAGGCGGAAATAGTTTTCTGTCTCTCTCTCTCCTACAAACTTTGACACTGGCTTGGAAGAAATTGCCTCGTGTGTAGCACGACATAGTTAGCCCATGTTTCAGGCTGTTCTGAATTGGTGTTTCTAGCGTCTCACGTCTTTATCGCAGAAATACCATTTTCGTGCTAAACTAAAATCGCTAGCTGGTAACGAAACCCCATCTAATTGTAGTGTTTGTCAATTATCATATACTTTGAGAGTACTCTAAAAATATGTATGTTTCTTGCGTAATATGTTTGGGAGAATATACTGATATGTACTCATAATAATTTTTAGTTCGGAATTAAATGAAAGAGGCGCGCAGGTGTCTTGTCACTCTCATTTAAGGCATTTTATAATAAATGACTCAAAATAATCATGTTTTCTCAACTATTTACTCAACCTTTTTAAATTTGAAAACTAAAGTAAATATTGCGACACGCCACTACCGCAAAAAACAACATCGTCTACTTTCGAATTTATTGTGGGATTAGAACTAACAACGGGCGTCATTATCGTCAACGGTAAACACTTGCTTAGTCTAGGGTGAGGGAAGAGGTTGATTGTTGGTCTAGAAAGTGTTTTCACACTATTTAAAAAAATAACGGAAAACTAGCGAATTTTTGCATGAACTTGATAATGAAAAATTTATCAAGTCAGAATTTTGCTTTGCGCGATTATTTCGGAAGATGTTTATCATTTCACTTAATACTACATTTAATGCTTAAGTTATGACATTATCAAATAAAGTCTCTAGTGATTTGTGCGGTTAATTCTAGAAATTCGTGTGTTATAAATCTTTCCGATTTCTCATTATGATATTGTATATTTAATAGTTATGTTTCTTTTTGATACATCGATCTTCGATGTTTTAAATCTATAAGGAAATTACTTACGTCACATTTACTATTTTTTAACAAGTAGGTTTGATAAAAAAACTCCACTTACACCATAGAGCTTTGAGATTATTTTCAATAGAGCATTAGAAGAAAGCCATTCACTATTTAGTAATTTGGTGTCAATAATGTGAAGAGAAGAATACCTACATTTAGTGCAGATTCACACGAGAACATTTTTTTCAAGCAAGTGTCAAATTTTGTTGGGGAGAGAGCCATGCGGAAAGAGCTCTCTGCTTCCCCTTCTACAAACTTTGACACTTGCTTGGAAAAAATTGTCTCGTGTGAATCTGGACGTATGGAAATAATCTTATCAAATGTAAGAGTTCCTAGACATTTCCCAGACATTTCTTTTGACAAAAATTATTTTTATTTATAAAATTGCATTCCCGTCAACGTTCCCAGACATTTCTTTTGACAAAAATTATTTTTATTTCTAAAATTGCATTCCCGTCAACGTTCCCAGACATTTCTTTTGACAAAAATTATTTTTATTTCTAAAATTGCATTCCCGTCAACGTTCTGCAGAAAGAAATATGTTATTATTCACGTCCTGACAATATTTTTGAAACCAAATTCTGAATTTTTGATAACAAGTGTATATTTGCGTCACTGTAACTGATGTGAAAGACTTATTATAGTTTCTTGTTTCTTTTCGTGTTTCCTTTCTTTATTTAATCAATATTGCAATGGACAAACATAACTATATGTATTTCTAAAATAAAACGTTCACTTTGGGAACATAGGGCGTCTAATTATGTTATTAACTCAGTATGATGATTAATCGATAATTTTTATGGTATCATTTACCAAAAACACAAACAAGTGTTTTATTCTATCAAACAATTATTAGTCATACAAAAACGACAGGATACTAAATTTAATTAAAGGATATATACAATCAATTAGAAAGAATATTTCATAGATGACACAGTTTTGTGTATTTCGAGTGCTTATGGTGCTTGTATTGATTGAGGCTTACCCACTAAACAAATTAGAACAATTTATTTGTAATGACATCCAGTTACATTCGGCCTGGTCGGATCTTAAATGGAAATTATATAAAAGTATATGAATTATATAAAAGTAGCGTTAAAAATCAAATAGGGCAGGATCAGTTGACATTTGTGGTTTCTATGGCGTTAAGAAGAAGGAGGGACCTGTGTGTGGGCTTTATATCAAAAAATCCACAAAATTATATTGGATGGCCGTCGGTTGAAGCTCGCTGACGTCATACACACTGACAAAAATATAGTTTCTGCGGTTTTCCAATAAGAGTGATACGATTTCTTTAAAAAAAACACACTTATTGTTAAGGCAATTCAAAATTCAAAGTTTTTTATTTAATGTAAAGTACAATGGATACAATTAAGTTCTAAATAAAACATCATTCAAATGGCCTTCACGACTTCTTCTGCAGGAACGAATTCGATGTACCCAATTTTCTAGTACTTTTTCCACTAAATCAAGTCGTATGTCATGAATAGCACGTTCAATATTGACTTGTAAAGCTTAAAAGAGTCTGCTTTATTTCGAAAGACCAATGACTTCAAATAACCCCACAAGAAATAGTCTAAAGGTATTAAATCACAACTTCTTTGAGGCCATTCAATATCATAATTTCTTGTAATAATCGAATCTCCAAACTTTTCTCGCATCAATTCAATTGTTTAATTTGCTGTGTGGTACGTAGCCACAATCGGTCAATGGCAAAAAGATAGCTCTTAACGAGAGCTAAAATATTGCTCAAGGGTGTCAAGGTCGTAGGTCGACTGGAAAGTGTTTTTTTTTTGGATTTAAAAAAATGGACTTAGCGCACGAAAAGTTGTAATTGTAAAACGATTATTTTGATAATAAAACTGAATAATCTGTAAACGCTGTTCTTGCGTATATCTCTTCATGATGAAATTGTAAACACTACTGAATACAATGAAAAACAAATGACAGATCATGACATATTACAAATAGCGAAAACGTCACTTCAAAATCATATCATCCCTATTGGAAACCCGTTAATACCCCGCACCACAGTGTGGTGTAGGGTAAAGTGTGGTGTAGGTTAGGTAAGACTAAAGTTCACCCTTACTTACCAACAAATGCACGAAGAGCCATTTTTACTGTGAACAGTTGTAGGTTAGTAGAGTACCTTTCTGAATTTAAATCATATAGATTAAAAAAGTGACCTTCATAGAGGCTTATACTTATCAAAACATTGGCCGATATACTCCATTTTCAATAGAGACGATTTAATCCAATATGCCGAATCCTATATACCCTCCACCATGGAACGCATGTTAATGATTTCGGGTACAAATAAACTCATTATTCGTTGAAATTTAAGGTTATTGTGACGTTACGAAGTCAAATTTAGAGGCCCCTTTGTATGGGAGCTATATTAAAATATGGACCTTTGACTACCTTTGTTCGTGTGAAGGATTCCGGGTATAAATAAATCCCAGTTACCAATATTCAGCCCGATCAGTTGACATTTTTTGTCTCTTTGGCGTTAATAAGTCAAATCTGTGTGATGATTTATATGGGGGATATACCAAAAAATGGACCGATATTGCCTATTTTTCTATCCCAAGTTACCTGCAGCTTTAAGAAGTATCTATACCAAATTTCAGTCATCTAGCTCAAATATTGTAGACAGTAGCGTGATTACAACAGACAGACGGACGTGGCTAAATCATCTTAGGATTTTACGACGATTACGAATATAAATACTTTATGGGGTCTCAGATCAATATTTAAAAGTGTTCCAAACGGAGTGACAACATGAATATACCCCCAAGAAGTCTAATCGGAAGATATCTTTATATGGGGGCAATTTGAAAAAAGTTGGACCGATGTTCGACATTTTCACTAGAAACGTTAAGTTTAATATAAAGTATAAATTGTGAAATTTCAGCCAAATAAAATGAAAAATAGGTTCTCTAGAGCGTCAAGACCGATGTACTCCATTTTTACCAGGAACGATTCGAGTACATTTGCAATTCAATTTTCGTAAAAATCGCTTCTTATTTGCGACCTGGACTTTTATCACAAGAATGTATGGACAGACAGACAGACTGACGCACATGGTTAAATCGACTCAGGAAGTGATTCTATACCAAGCGGTATAATAAACTATGGATCTATCTCTCCTTTTTTCGTTACAAACACATGCACAAAATATGGTGTCGGGCATAACAATTGTTAAAACCCTCCAACATAGGATGGTTCTACTTCGTGGATGATGATCTACTTCGTCTATCTATTTTCAACATCTTAAAATATTGATCTGACATCGTACAAAGTACACATATATTAGATCTTCGTAGAATTCTTGGACGATTTAGCCATGTAATTACATCTGTTGAAATCTACAACATCCGATCCATCCGATGTCGGATCTATACTGCAGTACTCAGATCGGTATAATCTGAGTACTGGTTCAAAAAATAATGCCTGCAATATTACAGATCAGTATCTTTATTATTTTGGCCTATACGATTCTTTCTAGATTTCAAAGGCTGGTAAACTTCAAAAATTTTAAATTGTTTATGATTTTAAATTGTTAAATTATGTTTCAAGTTTATACATAGCATTTTTGTAATTAGTAGAAGTAATTGTTGTTGTTGTATAGTGCTGTTAATGAGGGATATCTTTGAAATGTGCACATATGTAATATACATTTTACCTCTTCTAAATTAGTCTGAAGGCTTAACTACCGTTGCCTACTTAATGTTCAAGCTCGGGTTTAAGAACCACGAGTTTAAACTACTTGCTCAAATTACAGCAATAGGATCCACGCTGGTGGCCGACATAAGCACGTCATCCTAGAAAATAAGTGATTATCCGAGGCTTACAAAACATAGTAGGATTTTATGTGAATTAAAATCGATTACCTGCTGATTTTATGATCTCCCATAAAAAAGGGGTGTGAACTCTTAAGCCAATCATTGAAGTGCTACTTGAGAACGCTTGCCCGTTAGGACGCACGTGCCTCTGTGAAGTGGTACGAGTACTTGACAAAGTGTCATTGTGACAATTTCGTAAGTCGTATTTAAATCAAACGGATTGAAATCACTCCTTTTAATCCTTTCTGCAGACCTAAGTACCGAGGATATTGTGGGTACGAGTAATTGTCTGCCGCGTCATTTTGATCTTTCAGTGTAATTTGTTCAGTAGGTATCGATAACCTTTATGTATTTATTTATTTAAAGAAAAATACCCGATTTATACGGAGTGACTTGTCCCTGCGCCATGAGGCTTGCGACTTAAATTTGTGAACGAAGGATATAGGGAAGTTTGTGCGATAAACAGAGTTGCAAAAAACGAACATTTTAGGGACAAACTGACATTTCACTTTATGTAGGGACTCCAAAAGAAAATTCAAAAAGTCGCAAGGACATGTATGTAGCTTCTGGATGTTATCAAATACACTTTATTCTGCTGGATTCCTTGTTATTTGCCACGTTTTAAGCAAGCGTCTTTTTATTTTAATAAGCTGGCGTATCTCAGCGGTTGTACGGAAGCTAGAACACTTTACACTATCCACTTGTGGTGTTGATCGAAAAGCAGCCTCGTGTATTAGTCTCGTTAATCTTTCATCTGCACAATCCAAATCTTCTGAGGTACTGATACGTATATTCAGATCCAATATACGTATCAGTACAGATCAATATGGCTGGGGAACTGAACTACATTTGTTTAGAAGAAAGTTGTTTTCCTATTAGTCTTGTAGTTTAGTATTATAGGACTGTGATCATAGCTAAGGTCATCACTGGACACTGCATCTAAAAGTGATGTGGATCAAAAAACGAAGAAATCTAGTAGATCCAGAAGTTTGGCTGGGGCGCTGGGCGAATATGTTGGCATCCCTGTTATTAAAACTTTATACTGGTTGTTTGACATGCAGTTATAAAGCTCATTTCCTATTAAATTATGTAGTAGGGAGTCACACAATGGATGTTTGGCGTTGTAATCACCGCCAACTATACATTTATTACCGAGACTTTTGAAAAAGTTTTCAAATTTATCACATTTAACACTAAACCTCGGTGGAAAGTACACAGAATAAACAGATATGGGGGTAATTAGCTGTTAGAATATCTTAACCATATATTCTTAAAGATGATTTGCTAGTTAAAATTGAAAGTATATCAATACTTTCTCTATTTCATTTAAATGTTTTAGAATATCATTGGCATTCCATTCGGCTATTTCTAGATTTAATTGCATAATTTGTTCATCAACATCGACATCATATTAATTAATGTATTAGTCTACTCGATTTGTTTTGTAAGCATAGCTTCAATCTTTTCCAACAAATCGCTATCTCTAGGTTGCTCTCCTCTAACAGCGTGAGAGTGGGTCCATCCGTTTGGAACTGTTCGCTGGATAGGTATATTGTTATATCGCTTTGATCGCCTCTCCTGAAAAACTTCCTTTTTGCACTTAGCATAGTTTAGAATGGAGGTATCGATATATACATAGGTTGATTGTTATTCACGTTGTTCCTGGTGTATCTTTTATTTAAAAGATTTTGGTATACTTAAAACGGGTTTTCCAACAGGGATGATATGATTTTGAAGTGACGTTTCGGACATTTGTAATATGTCATGATCTGTCATTTGTTTGTCATTGTATTCACTAGTGTTTACAATTTCATCATGGAGAGATATAAGCAAGAACAAAGTTTACAAATTATTCAGTTTTATTATCAAAATAATCGTTCTCCAATTGCAACTTTTCGTGCGCTAAGTCCATTTCGTGCGCTAAGTCCAGTCGACCTACGACCTTGACACCCGTGAGCAATATTTTAGGTCTCGTTAAGAGCTATCTTTTTGCCATTGACCGATTCCCGATCCGACGTACCGTTAAGGAGCAAGAGCAAAAATAAACTCTCCGTTCACACTTGAAAATGATGCTGTCCATTTTTTTTTAAATCCAGAATTCGTGAAGGCCATGTGAATGACAACTTTTGAATTTCCTTAACAGTAAGTGTAATTGTTTCAAAGAAATCATATCACCCTTATTGGAAAACCCTGTATAACCCAACCTCTGTAGCTAGCAGTATGATTACTAGAACAATGAACACAATTAGGTGGTGCATCTCGAGTTTTTGTACATTCTCTTGTAGGATGATCTAAATTGATCTTAATAGAGCTGCAACTCGCCTGATAAGTATGCTTAAGAATTTTAAAAATAAATGTATTGGAGACTTTTTGAGTTTTTAAGTCCTAACAATAACAATCCCAGCAAAAACTTGGTAAGTACATGTCATTACCACTTGCATTACAAGGTAATGACATATCATTACCCTCTGTATTACATGTAGGCAACAAATAATGACTTACTTATATTGACATAAATATGTACATATTTGTAAGTTACTCGTATTTTAAGTCGGGTATTGTAAAATATGCGACAACGCCAATGTTTATTTTCTTATCAAATCAACTTTTCTTTAATAAAAACTATTGTTGTTGTATATTTTACAATACCCATCTTAAATTGACTTACAAATACATTTCTATGTCAATATAAGTAAGTCATTATTTGTTGACTACATGTAATGCAGAGGGTAATGACATGTCTTACATGCTAATGCAATGTACAATGACATGTATTTGCCATGTTTTTGATGGGAATATTCCGAGTAAAAAATATGTCTAGTCGTATTTAATTATATATGATAAGTAAATGGTTATGAAAATCATTACTGGTAAGGTGTTATTCAACCCCTTATTAAAATGACAAACTAACTACTTATATGTTGGATATTCCTAAGCGTGAGGGTAAGTAGTTATTTGTTAGCTCTTCGTATGCTTGCATGGAAGTACTTTCCTCCAATGTCATGCCCATGTAAAGATAATCTGAAGGGTGGCTAAATGGTAAGTCATTATTTCTTTTGAATTTCACTTACCCGCCAGGTTACCTGGTAATGAGAGTTTTTGCTGGGATGATGATCATGGCATGTACAAAGAAACATAATAAAGGGTGATCCCAGTAGAGATACTTTTTTCAATAGCCTTTTTTTGACAGATCACGTGTGAGTCGTGTCATGCTGTAATGTTATTTTTGTTAAGTGTTGTTTGGCATTTCATCATGGAAAGACTTACGCCTGAACAACGTTTACAAATTATTAAGTTTTATTATCAAAATAATCGTTCGCCAATTGCGCTAAGTTCATTTTTTTTAAATCCAAAAAAAAAACACTTTCCAGTCGATCCACGACCTTGACACCCATGAGCAATATTTTAGCTCTCGTTAAGAGCTATCTTTTTTGCCATTGACCGATTCCCGATCCGACGTACCGTAATCATCGGTACATATTTCTTCAAAATGATGCCGGTGAGAACGTAACCGTCAATGGCGACCGTTATCGTGCCATGATAACCGACTATTTGATGCCTGAAATTGAAGCTCGTGATCTCGGCGACATTAACAGTTTCAAATAGTTTATGATTTAAAACTAATTAAATTCTGTTTAAAATTTATCCATAGCATTTTTGTAATTAGTGGAACTAATTTTTTTTTTTGTTCTGTGGTGCTATTAATGGCTGTTGTCTTTAAAATGTGCACATATGTAATATACATACATTTTAGCCCTTCTAAATTAGCCTGAAGGCTTAACTACCGTTTCCTACTTTATAATGTTCAAGCTCGGATTTAAGAACCACGAGTTTAAACTGCTTGCTCAAATTACAGCAATAGGATCCACGCTGGTGGCCGACATAAGCACGTCATCCTAGAAAATAAGTGATTATCCGATTTTATGTGAATTAAAATCGATTACCTGCTGATTTTATGATCTCCCATAACAAAGGGGTGTGAACTCTTAAGCCAATCATTGAAGTGCTACTTGAGAACGCTTGCCCGTTAGGGCGCACGTGCCTCTGTGAAGTGGTACGAGTACTTGACAAAGTGTCATTGTGACAATTTCGTAAATCGTATTTAAATCAAACGGATTGAAATCACTCCTTTTAATCGTTTCTGCAGACCTAAGTACCGAGGATATTGTGGGTACGAGTAATTGTCGGCCGCGTCATTTTGATCCATCAGTTTAATTTGTTCATTAGTTTTCAATAACCTTTATATATGTATTTATTGAAAGAAAAATACCCGATTTACTCGGTGTGACTGCGACATGTGGCTTGTGACTTAAATAAACAAAGAATATAGGGAATCTTGTGCGATAAACAGAGTTGCACGAAACGAAAATTTAGGGCACAAATTGACAGTTCACTTTTGGTAGGGATTCCAAAAGAAAATTCAAAGAAGTAACAAGAACATATAAAAATTTAATGAAGGTTTGAAGAACGCTTTAACACTGCTAAAGCGTTCCTCAAACCTTCTTTAACTTTTTATGAATAAGGCCCATAGATTCTGGTAACGTTATCAACAACCAAATCAAACCAGGTCCGTGCACAGGATTTTGTTTTGGGGTGGTTCCCATATGGTACCCATTTTTTATTAAATATCGATGGTTGACCTTTTTAATGCATATACATATATTTATACATTAAAAAATACTTAGGTAATATTTTCAATAAGAATTATTAAAAAACAAAACTGTAGTGCCTACCCTGTGTTTTTGAGGAAAAAATTTACTTCCGAAAATTAATGTGTAACTTAAATTCTATGCCTTTCTATACCTTTAACTAATTTTAACGTTTGTGCATTTAAATGTTATAAAGGGTGTTGAACCATAATTCACGATACTAATTGTGAGTCACAGGTGGCAAACCGTGGCGAGCATTTGGCCGATATTTTGTTTCACACATAATTGTCGTAAATTCTTCATTCTTATAAAAAATATTGATATAATTCTCTGAAAACTTTTTGTTTTATTTACAATTAACATCGTGCGTTTAATATGGACCACCCGTATTAATTGTATTTATTAAAATAATGTAATAGTAATGTTTTAATAAATTGACACAGCGCACAGAGTTATCTTAAATGCAATAAGCAATTTTTCGACAACTACTTTTCAAAAATCGCATAATGCTGCTCTATAGAGCAGTGTTTTAATAAGAATAATATTTTGTCATAGAAAAACACCAGTGAAGTCACCTAAATATTGTAAAGCGAAAACTAATGAAAATTTGAATGCGACACAGAAGCTTATACACCCAGCGAAAAACCAAGCACATACGTGCTTAATCTTTGCAAATTCGTTTATGATAATGAACCAACCACGTATGTTACGAATTTAAGCAAGGCGGTGCATGAATAGAGCATCAAAAATCAACAACGCTTCGTTGTAAAATGAATACCAACTGGGGATAATTTAAATCAAGTGTTGGGGACAACTATAGAACGTGTGGGGGACGACTAAAGCACTTGCTGAGGACGAATAAAGTACGCGCTGGGATAACTTTCCATTCTAAATCCCCCACCCCCCTACCCACTCCCCATTTAAAACTATTTAAACAGCATTAGCGTTTCAATACATTTATTAATGTTATAAGTAAATAAAACGTTAACACAACAAACATATAATTGTAAATTTGCATATTTATCACTAAGCAAATCACGTCTAAACAAAACACATTCGAATGTGCAGCAACACAGTATTACCTCTGTTTTTTCTCGGAATTCAGCTCGTAACCCTAATGGTGGCAGTCTCCTTCGTATCATTCGCCTTTATGTACTGCAAAATTTAATTCCTGTGCTCTATAAAAAACATACACACTCATTATTAACTTTTCAAATTGAAATTTTTTTAAGCTTAGGTTGTTAAATATTCGTAGGCCGACACCATTTCTATTGATTCTAGAAATTTCTGCAATAGGAAGATGTCACTGGATTTTGCAATTACCTTATCCTTCTCATTCCATAGCCCAGAGAATCATCCACAATATCAAACAGGTCATTAAATTCTATTTCTTCGTCAATAATTTTAATTTTTCACGTCTTTATAAATCCTCGTGGTTTCTTCTTCTAAGAACAGACAATAACAAATCCAATGAACAACACAAAGCCGAACAAATAATCATCAATCTTACGGCGACAATACATAACGCAACGCCGGTCAAAAAATCACCCCCCTTTTCGTTGATAATTAATGAACGAATCGGTGGCGATTTTTCATGCACGTTACGTTTATAAATTGGTACCAAACGGTGTTTATTTTGCAACGTCTTTTTTCCCTCAGTGTAGACATCAGATATTTTCACTGCTAAAAATTAAATACCGTTATTATTGAAATACAGAACCTTCATTTTAATTTAAAAAAAAGTTATATACACTGATAAAAAGCTTCGTCATTCGTCAAAAGTCAGCTAACGTACGGATAATCCTATTGATGAATTTGTTCATCGCCCTGACGAATCTCTGTTTAATCTCTGGAAACTATAGTTTCGAGGGTTATCGTTCGCTCCAGTCAGGCTTATGGATGGACGGAAATCAGTAAAATGACTTAATGTGTTCTAAAACGGATTTCCTCCGCAAAAACTTACGGTCTTAGGCCACCCCTTTGATGCGTTGCCCTTTTTCTATATGTTATATATACACTAGGGATGTAACGAAAGTGGCTTTAGCGAAAGCGAATATTGAAATATATTTCTTGGGAATGCGAAAGCGAATAGTGAAATATGAATTTTTGCGAAAGCGAATAATAGTTTGAGCCTTTAGTACCAACAAATTTAAGGAACTGAATAGATACTTTTTTTTTATTCCACTAAATAGTTCTTGTTCTAGTATACTATACTCTAGGATTATCCGTACGTTAGCTGACTTTTGACGAATGACGAAGCTTTTTCTATCAGTGTAGTTTACTAGATATGAAAGAATTAAAATGGCTATGTTGAATTCAGCGTGGAATAAAAAGAAGTTGGCTCGGTCGAACTCGGTTCTCTGACTGCAACTATTCTTCGAATTTACGCAGAAAAATCCGCCGTCTTTCACTGTCCACTGAACAAACTTATAAATTTTCTGAAAGAGGATTATGCATTTTATGAGAAAAAGTCTATTTTAATTGTATAGGCGGTGGGCAGCGTGCGTGTACGATTTTGATGAAACTCCGTTTTTTTTAAGGCTCTTGCTTTGATAGGAAAATTTTATGACAAAATATGGATTTGGAGTGTACGAGTATGGGCTACGGCGTGGCCTATTTGATGAAATACAATTTTTTTCTTAATTTAGTCAATATTTTAATCGGTGCCTAATTCATTGCCTAATTTCATTGATCACTCCTTATATTTTTGCACAAAACTGTATGAGGGAACCCCACTGTGCGGCGAGTCGAAAAAAAAATTAGTTTGATACTGCGTTAACATCTTCTAACATCTACATCTAAATATTCAGGGAAGCCAATCCATTTAAACGATTTTTCAGTCATGGTCCATTACTTTTTCGTATTTTCAACCAGATGGACGGCTTCAGCTATACCGCTGTAATTTTTGCTTTTTTATCATAACGGAGATTCCCGTTATTCAAAATTGCCAAAATTCGATTTCAGCAAAAAATTGGAAGCAAAAAGTCGACCACGAAAAGTCGTTTTCTAGCCTAAAAATCGAACATCGACTAATCTCGATTTCGACTTACCATTCTCTATTTCAGATGTAGTTGCTTCTCTAATTCTAAATCAATTAATAATATGTGATTAGAAATAATTATATCCAGAATTTTCAATAGTGTTACATGTATTTAAATTAATATGGTATATAATATAGGAGGAATTCCACGACAAATCAAAAAAAAAATTGGTTTTGTTTGTTTTCCTTTTTTTTAATATTTTTTAGTACAACTGAATAAAAGCTTTGTGGAATTTTTTGAGAATTTCCGATAACTCCTTCAGAGGTCATCGATATTTAAAAAATCGTTAAGATATCACTCTGTGTATCGGGTTTTTGGTCATAACTTCTTAAGTTGTGGTCCGATTTGAAAAATCTATTTTTGAAATGTTGGTATTTTTCAGTAAAATATTGAAATTGTTTTTGTGTGCGATTTTTAGTTTTAGCATTTAAATGTATTTTTTTAAATTGTTTGTAATCTCCAATTTTTGAGAATTTTTTATATTTTAAACTTCTTTAATTCTTTAACATATAAGCTTTGGATGGAAGTGGGCCTAAAATTATTTATACTATTTTTCAATTTTTTAAAATTTTAAAATCGTTGTTAACCACTGTGCTTGTGGCGTGAAGGATTCGTAATAGATCTTCCACGTCAAAGAAGAAAATAAAGAAGACACTTCAGGAAGCATTTCTTCTGAAACACCCGCCACCCCCGCGTTGATATCGATGAATTGTTTGGGTGATGTAGTCGACAAAAATATTTCTTGGAAAAAATCAATTCAACGTTTTTTTTTAATATTTAGTATTTATTGCTTGTTTTTGAAAGGAGATTTCAAGTCCAAACCAAACTCAATGCATAACCAATAAATGCGATATATTAAAAAAACTGTTGAATTTGCCACAAAAGTGTATTGAGATACACTGAGATGTCATTACTTGGTAATGCGAGGGGTAATGACATGTACTTACCAAGTGTTTGGTGGGATATACCTGAATTCAAAACTTCAAACTTCCCTCGACTGTCGCAGATATCTTACCGAGATGACAGTTTAATATTCACTGATATTTGTTCTGTTATAGTTACCGAGACCGGACGTCTCACTTATCATGTCTGGCGTGACGGCCTTATTGGACGACACGCAGCGAGATTGACTTTTGCAGAAGCTGTGTGCCTCTATCTAGAAGGAGGCATGCTTTGGGGAGTTAACAAACTTAGCTGTCGTTGGAATCCGCCAAATTTTGAGTTTTTAAAGCTATAAATTGGTCTAAAGGGAGGAGCTAGGGATTACCTATGTTTTCCTTACGACCCTGTGGTACCACAATGGACTATGTAGTCTAAGTGAGAACGTTTTATAGCCTGTCACTCTTAAACTAACCTACTCAATGTGGTCCTTGAATGTCAGTTTGTTGTCTGTCATAACTCCCAAATAATACACACCAAAAATGAACTTCACCGCTGAACAAAGTTTGATGCCAATTTAAATTTCAACAATTTGCAACATTGCTCTCGTGTAATTGTACCCATGTTAAAATTGCAAATCAAACTATACTAGAATTCATGTTTTGATATAGTCACAACGTAGAGGTTGCTCTAAAATTTGGTTGTTTATATCATAAAAACCACATTTTCCATCCGATTTGTCTTATTCTTCTAGAGAATATAAGGCCAATATACTGAATGTGTTTCTGTAAAGTCATTTCGCAGGACCTTCAGTCTGCGACATTGATCAGTCATGACAGGCGCGATAAGTGAGACGTAGGGTATCGGTAACGACAGCAGGGCGTTGAAATGTTTGGCTTTTATGCACGGCCACATCAGCTTGGTGTATTCCCACGTTTCACGGTTCCCAAAGCGAGTAAGCATTGAGCTGTTCGGCTATACAGTTAAGAGACAGTCGAAGACAGTTCTTGAATTTAGGAATACAGTTTCCAGGGACTTTTTACCTGTCCGACTATCAGAGATCAGAGTCCAATACCGACGTTAGTAAGAACACCAATTTTCAGCCATTCCGCTACCTGCCAGTAGTTTCTGACAAATAAACACTGTATGATCAGAATGTTTCGAATAGTTCTAGTTAGTTAGAAAAGACACCAACGCCCACTTGAATGCTATGTTTGGAACCGTCTGTAAGTAGGTTAACAAATCTTCCAAATCCAGGGATCGATTCGGATCTACATATTATGTACAAGTGTGATATACTTTTTGTCAAAAAGTTTTTCAGTTATAGGCTAAACTACAATGCTTGGAAATTAAAGCATTGTGTCTAGAATGACAATATGTGCGTACCCATTTCCTGACCTTGGCGAAAAAACCAAACCAACTAATGGTATGAAGGACCTGTTGTAGAATGTCTACTCTAACCGCTATTCATCTGCGTAGACCATAACATTAACCATTATATTCTCCAGAGAATGCAGATTTCAAAGCAGAAATGTTCTTTTGCTCTTTGGGGCGTTTTTCTGCTGATAAATTTATGGAGATCAGTTGGCCCTGAGCTAGCTGAAATTCATCTTTTAATAAGAAGTTTACGAATAAATCGTCGTATAATTTGTTCAACCTCCAGGGTTGGCAGAGACTTAACTATTGCGACTGTATCTATGTCATCATATTCTCCAGAGAATGCAGATTCCAAAGCAGAACTGTTCTTTTAGCTCTGATGCGTTTTTCTGCTAATAAATCTATGGAGATCAGTTGGTCCTGAGCTAGCTGAAATTCATCTTCTAATAAGAAGTTTACGAACAAATCTTCGTATAATGTGTTCAATCTCCAGGGTTGACAGTATTTACGAAGGGAGCTGCGGGTCACCAGATGGGAAGCCCTGCTTTGGGATCGTGGGATCTTCTCCCAAAGTTATGCGATCCTCCTCTCCTGAAGTTGTGCGACCCACGTTTACACTAAGCGACTAGTCGACAATGGATGTATTTTTTGACGGATTGTCCGCAGAGTTCAGATAATGTTAGTGATGCATACTTGAAGTTTGGAAAATACAGTCCTACGAAAACTCTACATGATTATACCATCAAAGGTTCTTGAACTAATTATTAAGCAAATTGGTATCTGATTCTTCCTTTTCAAAGATTCCAGAACATTGTGGAACATTTATAATAAATGAAATATGTACATATGAAATGAATCATTAAATCACGGCGCTTCAATGAGATATTCATAATTCTATCATTACGAATAAATTTGAAATGTTTATAGCACCATCTGCAGTTTCTCACACAATCCAGAGCATTCTGATGCATTATTATTCCTTTGATTTCTGTATTTTCTGTTTTGGTTGGGGCTTCTCTTCTCTTCATAAAGACATCAAAATCAAATTCAATAATTTCAAATGACAAATTAATGATTTTACGAGCGACACAAAACACCACAAAATACGATCGGACGAGTATTTGCAAATGCTGCGCTGCGACATTTGTATTTGCGCGATACGCGATTTCGATTTCAAGGCTGTGCAGAACTGTCCGCCAGAGGTGGACAGCACTCCACCACCGCCATCACTCTGGTGGACACGACACTTTACACTCACTAATGAACTCATAAAAATCATAAATAATGTCATAATTAAAATTGGCGGCTATGCAAAATATTTATGTACTCTCAAATAAATGTCTACGCTGTTTTTTGGGGTTTCTGTCAAGTTTACTGGGACTGGGGCGATTGTATGGGTAGACAACGCTGGAGTAGCGGCGCTGGCGGCAGTGATGGAGGTGGATATGGCGGCTGTTGGCACATGTGTCATTTGAAATTCGGATTTTGGGTTTGGTTCGATGGGGGGATACACCTACGGCGGCAAACGATTGACCGCAACCAACAAAAAGTCAAAGGAAAAGAAGGCAGAGAGAAATCATTTTGCGAATAACAAATAAGAAGTCTCAAGACCAGCGCTTGGTCGGAGGATCGAACGTTGGTGCTGCAGCCATTTTTTTTTTGCCTTTTTATATTCGGTTTTTAATAACGAATTAATAATTCTGTCATCGTTGTGGAATCGAGAGACCAGCCGACCACAACGGACGCATATATTGGAAATTTTGAAATGTTTAGAGAGTCTCATAATCTTCTGAACGATCTGTGATTGTGTGTGGTTGGTTGGATGGATGGAAGAGACCCTACTATGATCTCATATGAAGACTACATGGGAATTTTGGAATTCAATACATTTCTGTGAAATAAGTGTTAGTAATGTCCCTTAACACGAAATTGCGGTATGAGGTTTGGCTATTATAGTCATTGGAAGTAAGCGACAAGCTTTGATTTCTATTACTTTAATTATAGAATCGTATATGAAACAATAGCGAACAAATATGATTCACGACTATCGATTTCTTAATAAAAATGATAAAATTTCAATATTTTTGGAGAATGTTAGATATAGGTTTGGTTAAGAGTGGCAGCCTGTAAAACAGACTCACTTAGACTGTCCAGTCCATTGTGTTACCACTGGGACGTAAGGGAAAACATACGTTATCCTTAGCCCCTCCCGTTGCAACAATTTGATTGCTTTAAATAGCTTAAAAGTCGGCGGATTCCAACATCAGCCAAGAGCCCAATGTTGTATGCCGCCTTCTAGAGAGAGCGGGGCACAGACACATAAGGTGTTCTATTGATTCCTTCTCCTCTTCGTCTCCACAGCTTCTGCAAAAGACATTATGCAAGACCTGTAATCTCTCTGTGTGCCGTCCAATAAGACAGTGACCTGTCATGACAGACACAATAATTAAGACGGCCGTTCTCGACAACGACAGCAGTGCTTTGGTGCGTTTTGAGTTAAGACCGGCCAGATCAGCCTGGAATGTATGTTGCTGACTAGTGATAACCTGTTATTTGTTGCCGTAAGTACACTATCTCTCAAGAAGATCTTGCAGGTCACTAGAGGCATGCTCACATGTTCCAGTTCCCCTGGAGCTTGTAAGGAAGTTCCAAGTTTTGCAGGTCCATCTGCTTCGCAGTTCCCTGGTACGTCCCTGTTGCCCATATCCGGTGAATATTGAACTGTTCAGCCATCTCGTTAAGAGATCTGCGACAGTCGAGGACAGGTTCTGAATTCAGGAATATAGTTTCCAGGGTCGACTTTAGTCAACACATTAATGGGTCGATTATGGATTGCAACCAAGGTTTAATAGCGTTTCTAGTTGCCAAAATTACATTACGGATGGAACTACCGACAACTTCAGTTGTTTAGTGGGGGATTTTTCGGCAACCATTTATTTGTGGTTCATTTTTAAGAAGAAAAACGTGTTATTAAATAGCATTTACATTTTTCCAATATTACATATTGGTTCGCGTGTTTGTAGGTTCCAGGTTTTTAGGTTAATATCACCACAAAACAACAGTTTGTGATGTTAATAGAGAAAATGGATGCTAACCCAAATCTAGCTCGCGGTGTAGGCATTTCGGTGAAACCAAAGTCACTACGAATGAAGTGTGGCCGAGATGAATTGGAGAGAGCGAGTGTGCAGAATGCCAATACAATGGGTCACTGCCACTCTGGAATCCGGAAGTCTGCGAGGACGCCTTCTCGGCCTGTATGACCGCCATGATAGCTACATGCAAGAGAGCACCCACCGCTGTGACATTTCCTAAACGAATAGCATACACGATCTGAAGCTACTACTCTTGCATTTCGCCTTGGAACGTAGTTTCCACCAGTGTTGCCAGAACTGGGTTCTTGACCCCAATACTGGGGTTATGTCAATGCAAATTGGGATAAAAAAAATAATTTGGAGATGGGGTTTTTCTTAGGGGATTTTGTAAATTTTATTGGGGTTTTTTATGAAATAGAAAGATTTTCGTTAACGCTAAGTTTGTAATAAAAAAGACTGAATAGGAATATGTTGCTAAAAATTTATACGGAAAAACGAATTTGTAATTGATAGATTTTATTCTCTTAGAATCCTTTGGCTATTTAAAGTCCTTAGTACCCGAAACACTATCTTGAAAATATAATTTCTTGAACCATTTTTAACGAGTATTTTCTTTTAAAAAATAGTACGGGTCTTTTCAGGCTCTTACTAAGTTTAAATTGTTATCATATTAAAATATAGTCCAAGTATTTGCACCATGAAGTATAAATAGCCATCAAATGAATAGCTTAAAAAAACCATTTCGAAACCAGTTACAATATATATGAGACTTGAGGTATTGATGGTGATGCTAAAATATATAAACTTTTAAATAACTATAATTATTACTACATTGCAATATACATAGATACCATGCATTATCATTTTAAATTATTATAAGTTACACTAGTTCGACAGACGAATCTAAAATTCAATTAAATTGCTATATTTTTAAGTTCAATCAAGGCTCTATTTGGGATTTTTTCATGATCAAAAATTAATACGTGAAACTGTTCAGAAGATATGACAATTTTAACAAACGGTATTTTTAGAAAAATTCCTGAAATAGGTAGCTTTGGAGATCTGTACCAGAAAACTACAACGAATTTTGAAAAATTAAAAGCGCCAAAAAATCGTTTGTACTAGAATTATTGTGTCAAAGTTTATTAAATCAAAAGGGATAGTTTTCTAAATGGTGTTTTTCGATTCATTTCGTGATATTTGTAGTTTTGACTTGTTTATTTGGGGTTAAGTTGGGGATTTTCTTGTGAAAATTTGGGGACATCAGCATTTTTTTTCTGGCAACCCTGGTTTCCACGAAGATGCCGGTGGTGGCGATGCCCAATTGAATACGCATTTCGTTCTCTACTTGCTCTTCTACGCTGTGTATATGCTGCTCTCCTCACGCTCAGCTGCACGAGCCAGCAAAACTCTTGTCACCTATCTCACGGCTCCCCGGCATCAGAAAAATTGCAGGAGAGTGTCTTCGAAGTAGAAGGTCCTTTGTACATGTCAACCGTATCTCTGGGTTAGCACTCTCATGAAACATCGCAGAAACATCGTATAGCCCATTTGAAGCGTTTGATTACTGTGGTCAATGTCCACCAGTCATCTCCTTCGGAGAATCATCTAGGTGAATGACAAAGAGTGCAGATTCATTGTAAAGCAAACATTAACATCACAGGTGGTGAGTCATCTTTATCGCATTGTAGCAGACGGCAGCTGACCTATTTCATATTGATTTGGCTGTAAATTCAGTATGTAACCTTGTTGTCGTTGTGGAGACATTGGATTTCATCATCAAAAAATGGTCCCCTGAGCTTATCATCAAAAATAGAATTTTTGTGGTTGAATATTTCTTTTTTTTGAATTGTTTGTTTGTTTACAATATTTTTAGTTAACGAAGTATCAAACACTATTATCGACCGCAACTGACAAAAGTTGTCATACATAATACCAAGTTTTATTTCAGTTGCGTTGCCAGTGGACAACTGAACTGAAGTTGAGTTGCAATCCATAATCGACCCATAATTTTCAGCCATTCCGTTACCTCTTCAATAGCTTTTTGCCTGGTAAACACTACAGTGATCAAGCAGTGTTTTTGCAAGTGATAGCTTATATAACTTAAAATGGCTGTAACTCCTTAAATGGTTGTAACTAAGAATGGAAAGGACGACATTTTGTGACCACATCTTTGATGGTCTGATACATCTCTGAAATGTTTCATAGAAAAGGTGTTGTAAAATATGAATGTTTACCCTTTTGGTACCTCTCACACAACGGGACCATTCAGCCAATACAAATACTTAAAGTTTTGTGAAGTATCAAGATTTTAGAGTACCCAAGTACCGTGAAAAATGGGCGTTAAACCTTCCAAACAAAATGGCAAAAAAAAAATTATGTTTTAAGTTTCCCTTACTTTACTTTTACAAGATGGGTCACAGTTTATACATTTATCCATTTTTTCTATTTTTTATGGTTTTTTCGTGCCAGCAAAAAACGATATTTTTGAAAAAATTAAAATTTTTTCTAATTATTTTAACGAAACTTCAGCCCCTTTCTAGCCATTATAACTTCCTTTAGTTTAAATGGTATTTCGGCTTTATGGTGCTTATACTTCAAAAAATATGATCCAAATAATTTAAATTTTAGAAAAAAAAATTACCATAAAAAGATTTTTGTTTTGGTTTCATAAAATATTATGCCTCAATCTAATAAAAAAAGTTTATAGGTTTCTGAAACAAAAGAAATTTTTGTTGCGTAGTGTAACTGTTCTATAGCGAAGAGGATGAAATTTTGTGACCACTTTCTGTTGGTGGATCTATGAAATTTTTCCATTTGCAGATGTACGGGTATCTTATTGTTATTTTCAAGAGATATTCGAAATTACTTCATTCCCAGTTGTCAAAATAAGTTTCATGAAGAGGAAAGAAGACACATTCACTGCATATTTTATTGTTGATCTTCCTAAGTTAAATAAATTTTTTGCGTCGTGTAGGGTCCTTTACCAATTCACAGCGATCCGAAATTAATAAAGCATCGTTAATGTTTACTAATCACCATTATTTATGTGATATTTTGGGAAAATAAAACGGCGCCTTTATCCGCATTCATGTGGCAACCTGATGAAACATTTATGGAGGTATCGACAAACACCCATACACTCAGACATTCCGATTAGAGTTTGCAATCTCGTGGTAAATCAAATCAGTTTTCGCCAATTGCGGGGAACTCAGACTATCCATTATAAGTATCATAGTTATACCCCAAGGGTAAAGACCAGACTACGGCAAAACTGGTTGAAAGAAACTATTGTAATAAAAGCTATCAGATGCGGTGAACTCCAAATTCTAGGTTTGTTAAATGACTGAAGCAGATTTTGTAAACTTTTTAAATTCATTTTCAAATCGATGCGGTGAACTCCAAAGGCCAGACTACGGCAAAACTGATTGAAAGAAACTATTGTAATAAAAGCTATCAGATGCGGTGAACTCCAAATTCTAGGTTTGTTAAATGACTGAAGCTGATTTTGTGAACTTTTTAAATTCATTTTCAAATCGATTATGTACAGTTGTCCTTCAAATTGTACAGTTGTCCTTCAAGCGTCATAAATATAGACAATCTTCCGGCTATTTCCTATAGGCAATCTCTAATCGCAGCTTGCCAAAATGCGAATATTATATCTGCACATGCACACATTTTATGTTTTTGCCTAATTTGAAAGATCAAATACAACGGAGGAACACCCGAATCGATATTGAAATGGAAATAACTTTATTAAAAAATAAAATCCATTCCAATGGGGGTGCCAAACAACATCTTTCCGCCGCTATTGGCAAAAATGCGATCATGTTTTGTTTGAATGAATCTCTGCAATAGGAATGCATCTCATGCCGCGTCCCGTCCGTAATCATGGAATTTTAAAATGTTTTGCTTCGGCGGCGCGCGTGTCCGGTTTTTTATTCAGAAAAACATAGAAATTTATGTATGATATGGAACTAAGTGAACACTAAAGTATGTTAACTAGAATCAAATTATTGCAAACAAAACAACATTTGGTTGTTTATTTGTTACTACAAAAGCTAAATTATGATTCATTAAATATGCGTTTAGAAATAATTCTTGGAATTTGACACTCATATTTTTGAAACTTTGACTGTAAAATGTACTTAAGTTAGATTGTCGCAAATAAATAATTCTGTAGTTTTCGTAGATAATCGGTTGTCAGAAAGGAAATATGGTCAGGGGATAGCGCCACCTAACCACTGTCGTTGACCCTGCACACTTACTTAATCTATTCCCTTACAGTGTGGGGATTATGATTGAGTCGTTTATGTTTTTCCTTTGCTTTGATTATCGTTTAATCGTGTTGATTTCAGGAATACAAGTGATTGCAGCAGCATTTTTTTCGCGTAATCAGTGTTTCCCCTCGTTGACTGTTCGGAACTGCTTATTTGTGAAATCGCACTTATTCGCAGCTTACCTTTACTGTAAACAGGGGGCCCCACAAGTATTAGTACTGAATCACTAATTTGGAACCTAGCGGTAAATGATATCCTGCTAGATCTAGAACGTTGTGGCTGCAAGTTCTTGGCATATGCGGACGTGGCAATCGCTGTAAGTGGCTCTGAATAAATTGGCTAGAGGGGTCAGAAGCAGCGGTTGGGCGTTAACCCAAACAAGATTGAATTGGTTCTCTTTACTAGGATGAATAAGGTCTCACATGTGGACCCTCCTCCTCGTATAAATGGAACTGATCTAGTCTTTTCCGAAAGTACAAAATAATAATATAATAATATAGTGCAACTGTTATTCATAAGCGGAGCCTTAAGGACTACAGCGACTGATTCTCTGCAAGCCTTACATCGTATACTACCGGATAAATATTGTGGCAAGAAAAGTTGCAACCAAAACGGCACTAAGATTAAACTGTCAACCAATGTGGAGGTACCAGAACTAGGATCACATGAGGATATCAATGTGTGATAGAGGAAAATATTGTCTACGTTACTATCACGAGACACTGCCTGATCGGCAAACATGAGAGATGATTGTGTATTGACTCCAATCACTTCTACAGATGCTGTGGAGATGAGGAAGAAGTGGAGAGCATTGATCACTTGCTACGCAACTATCCCGCTTTGAATAAACGTCATCTGGATATACAGGGGTCGGCCTTTCTAGTCTAACAGATCTTTCGGGTACCGTTATTCTTACTATCGTGTATATCAAACAGGTTGGATTCGAAGAGGGACATTTCAGCCCGTGGTAACACTAGGGACCCAAACTGGTGAATGTATGCTGTTAAAAAACGGTTGCCACCCTACACATGAAATCTTTTTTCTAAAGTCCGTTCTCCATTCGCAAACTGTGACCCGTCCGGTAGCCTTCAGGTAGGCTCTCTCAAAAATACCCAACAAATTCCGCATTCGTCAAGTATGAACTGAAAATTTGTGTCTCCGAATGAGTGACGGGTCATGTGGGTTGGCACAACGGATATGTTAAATTTTTTAGATCTGCCAGAAGTACAAATAGGAACCGTTAACGGTTAAGGTTACGGTGGTAGCTGAAGTTACCAGCTCACATAGACCAATCGAGGTCCATAGTGCTACCACTGCCCCTGATCGGAACCAACTTTTTTCATACACAAAGTTATCCATAAAACAAATATCTGCACCGGAAAGATCTGCCCAGCATTATACATCTAAAATAATCCGTTCACCGCTGGATTCCATATTAGTGGACGCAGAACTTCTCCTTGTGGGATCCACCTGTCGCCAAGAGACTTGCTCTTATGCGCCTTCTACTGGGCAAACGCTGAAGTAGTGTAATCAAGATAAAGTTCACCCTTAGATGCGACGTGGCCGCAATTACCCCATCTGAGTGAATGTGGTTAAAGTCACTTCAATATAAAAAAGTGAGAAAACTTCAAAAATGAAAAAGTAATCACCAGTTCACGCAAGGCAGATTAGGTAGACTTCCCCTTGCTGTAAGCATGTTGGTTTGGTTTCTAAACGAACGTGAATGGACTAAATGTTCTGAATTCCTTTGACCCAGTGAACGATATCTTTCCCGATTTGTGTATGAATACCGCTTTGGTATTCTTCCATCTATTGGGCTAAGAGGAGAGCTTAATGTTTCCTACACACGAGTATATCTTCTCCAGCCATGGGATAATGTACTTCATAAATTTCTGAATATTTTGAACAAATACCATCTGTACTAGGTGATTAAACGGATAAAACTATTAATCGCCCAATTTATGGTGAATTCTTTTCTGCAAAAAGTGCAACACTTGCATTGCCCTTCTACCGAAAACAGCACTATTATATCGCTTTTTTGAAATTTTGAAATTTTAGTTGTGCTAAATTCGAGTAACTTAATTCCCAAATTTCAAAAAATATCACAAAAGTGCCGTTTTCCGAAAAAGGGCAATGAAAATGTTGCACTTTTTTGCAGAAAAGAATTCGCCATTAGTTTGGATTTATCGGCCAACAACTTATGGTGATTTCGTTTGTGAAAAAAATTTTAAATTTTTTCTACATTTTACACTGAAACCGCATTTTTAGGTTCGTTTGTAAAAATGGTGCAGCCGTATGAATGTGTTTTGTTTCCGTTTGTAAAAATATAACACTCCACGAATGCGAAAATATTGCATTTTCCACACTCAGCCCAGTCCACAGTGTGGAGTGTCGCACCGTCAAGAAGCTGACTTCGGTATGGGTTTTACCCACCGCACGATTTTTGTTCGATTGTTCGCATGCAAAATGCGAAATTAGCAGAGGGTGCAGGGGGAATTTTTAAAATGTCGCAACATATTTTTCAGAAACGAAATCACCATTAGAGACGTTCGTAGTCCACTCGCTTTCTTGTTGGCCTGCTGTTCTTCGAGTTCTGCCATGGTGTTCCTGGGAAATGTGTATCGAGCAGTACCTGCTCGCTATATTTTTTTGTCTAGTGTTTATCCACGTTGTGGATAGTATCTTCCTATGCAAATAACTGGAGACTGTCCAGTATCTCCGATTACCTATCTCTAGACTAATCGCGGTTTGGTCTTTACCACTGAAATAAAGACCTTTCTTGGAAAAAATGCAGGTTCTTGGAGTATCTTCAAATATGGCCAGAAGCAATTTAAAGTTGGGTGTCCTAATATCACACACTACCTATGATGGGCGCAGCAATAGATCCGATGCTGATTTTCTTGGTGGGGGTTAACTTGTAGAATGCTTATCAGTTTTGGTAGTCGATTAAGCTCCAACCCATTATCAAACTCCTCGTCCCCATCATATGAGTCGAAGAGTCTAGAAACTCCTCTGAGCACCTCAGTGTCCGAAGACATCATCCGAAATAGATGGCTGGGTGGTAACCAAGGTTGAAACCTCACCTTCTGTAGTGGGGGCTACTCCCTGCTTGCATACCTTCAGAACTATGGTCCCATACCGCAGGGTGCCATTTGCCTGCGGTAAGTGAAGGATGGATTCAGCATTAATGATCAACTTGATCTGCAGCTTTTGATTACCCCGCCTTATAAATTTGTTGACGGTGACGTTATGTCCTCCAGCATTTTTCGAAGGCAGGGGTTCATCAGGTTGTGATACAAATAACTTTTTTGTTTCTAAATGTGTACGATTAGGTATTACCCTTTCTTTTTATTGTCAATGCAAACCAGAAATGTATATCACACAAAAAACATTTCCTACTTTGGTGCATATACCATTTACCACCTGAATATAAGAGTTATATCTAAATATGAGCCAAAATGAAAATTTTTTGAAACACGCTTTTGTAGCACAAGTGACGAAAGTCTGCGATAAGTACTCGTATTTCATGACGAATGGGGGTTTCATATTCATTTGTTTTAAAAATACGAAAGAAATCATGTGAAAAGTAATTTGTCACTCTACTGGATCTGTACGCCTACGAGATCTTTTCCATAATAGGAGCTTGCGCTGTGTGCGGATATCAAATAAACCATAGCAGATAGCTCGACCACCGAAATATACATAAGATCAAATTTCAAAATAAGTGGACAATAGAGCGGATAGACACTCGTACAAGTGTGTGAAACATTTTTTGATAATATATTTTTGGTTCATGAGAAATGCTAAATTTCTTTAAGAAATATTCATATATGTAATGCAAGACTTTAATTTACGATAATTAAGACATATCATCCCTTCGGTAATATGTGTGAAACTATGTACTTGAAGTATCTGAGTGTAATCTGCACACTTAAAGCAGTATCGCAATTTACAAGATATTTATCATACGGCAGGTAGTACTCGTATCTCCTTGGATTTGTTTATATTAATTATTGCATGTGAATAAAATTGCTCACGGAATCTCTTGATATCAACACCAAAGTCCCTTCTTCTAATTAATCATACGCTGCCAGTCGACTTATGAAATAGCTTTTGGTGATTGCTTTCCGGCACCTCATATCGTTTGCACTTCTTCGAACTATTTCGGTGGCATATTGCCTCACACTTCGATGTGTTGACGTTCATTTTAATTGCATTGCATTTGAAACTTCCAACGCGTGTCGAGAGACAGGAGAGGAAACATGGGAAATAGGTGATGTTTGATAAGTATCGGAAATATGTAATGATTGGCATACTTTGCTAAGGGGAAAGTGAGGAAGGGATCATTCACCTTGAAACATTCCATAGTTTGTCCCGTCCGGATATCCCAAATGAACTTTCAATGTTCTATAAATAGTTTAAACATTTTAGATGAACAACTGCGGAACGAAGTTATCTAATACACTATATTCTCAAATCGTATATCGGACAGAACTCGAAGAACTGCAGCGGATCAGCGAGAAATCGAGCAACTTCAAAAGTTGCCAAATTGTTGACGGACATATCCAGAATAAACAGGGCAGCTTTGAAGCGTTAAAATCACCTGGTGCAGATGACATTTCTATTGTAGGTGACATTAAACTCTGTTAAGTATATACCTACGTTGGGCATTAGTTCCATGAGGAAATACTTAGTGTACTCTTTTTTGATTTACTTTAATTTTATTTGAAACAAAATAAACCTCATTTATTGTAGTACAGTAGAATCCCTTTAATTCGTAATCGCAAGAGACCTGCCATGTTTCACGAATTACAGGGGTTTTCGCTTTAACGGGATGTCGATTTGGGGAGGTTAAAAAATAAATATAAGATTTAAAGGGATTTTTCAATTAATTAATTAATTTAATTTAGAAAATTATTATTCATTTATCGTAAATATCGTTCATTCCATATCAAACAGAACGATTTTTGGAAAAAATCTGGTTAACATTGCCGATCGTCTTAAAAATTTGTACATGAGTTTTAATATGGAAATTAATCATCTTGTAGTTGGCGAGAAAAAAACCAAAATTATTTTTAGATGTTATAACCATCTTAAATCTGAAAAAATTGGGAAAATATCTGAAAAGGCGTATTTTGGACGTTATGTATTATGCAAACGCGTGGACGGAATTTTACAAATGATGACTCGTTCGTAAGGTCTTGACGTTTACTTTAAAGTACGTATATTAATGCTGGTTAATTCAAAGTTTTTAAATGCATTAGTTGCATATGCAACTTTATTTTGCATCTTGCACATCAATGACACCAACATAAAATTCTGAGAAAAATATAGTCATGTAGCCTCATTTGTCCTTAACTGACCCTACAAATTTCAATATGGTCTTCAGCCTCGTTCTTTTTTAAACCAATATTTACTAAAATTATCCAATGATTTTCCTTTATAAACGATGAAAAATATTGAAATCACAAAATAAACAGAATCATTCAAATAAAAAATAATTTCGATTTCTGAAATTTTTAAGTAAAAATGCTATTAAACAAGTAAGAAAGTTTCAGTCGGGTAAACCGACTAAGGTATACCCTCACTTTGTGATTAATGTAATATATAACATTACACCAATAAATCTGTCAATTTGTGTGGGAGGTACCAGAAGGGGTTTTCCAAATACACATATTTTTCGGTAAACAGTACATTCTTAAATACATTGCATTGTGCTGAACTATAAGCGTTTATGTGCACTGGTATATTAAAGTTACGAGCTATGTAATTTTGGTATGATTTGGTCATTTTGTGTGGGAGGTACAAAAAGGGGCGGGGTGATAACGCCCACTTTTTACAGGACTATAGGCACTATAACAGCATTACACTGTACAAAATTTCAAGTATTTGTATGCACTGGTATTAAAGTTACAAGCCGTTTACTTTTGGTACGAAACGGTCCATTTGTGTGGGAGGTACCAAAAGGGGCTGTACAATAATGCCAATTTTTTACCGGACTATAGGCGCTACAAAAAAATTATACTGTAGAAAATTTCAAGCATTTTTATGCACTTATATTAAAGTTATAATCAGTTAAATTTTGATGCAAAATGGTCCATTTGTGTGGGAGGTACGAAAAGGGGCATGACAACTTCACCCATTTTTCTCGAGTTAATAGCGACTAATATACTAATATTATGTGCAGAATTTCAAAAGATTCGAATAAGTAGTATAGAAGTTATTAAAGAATCAATATTTCACTAAATGTTAACCCTTTGTGTGGGAGGTACCAGAAGGAGTAGACCAATATGGCCCATCTTCGAACTCATCCGGAGATAGATCAAAATATTACCACATACCAAATTTGAAGTCAATCGGTTACTCCTTTCGAGAGTTATCGTGCGCACCAGCCAGCAGACAGACAGACAGACAGACAGACAGACGGACGGACATTGCTCATTCGACTTAAAATGACCCAAAACGGATTTCCTCCGAACATACTTAGGGTCTTAGATCACTCCTTCGATGTGTTACACTTTTTTCCGTAGCAAATGATATATACCCTCGTCACACTAAAGTGAGGGTATAAAAAAGAAGAAAACACCAGATTAAAATTTACAGGATCAGCTCAGATTAGATAGGGCTCCAGCCTATATATATTTCACATATCTATGCTGGTGGTTTCCTGGTCCTGTATGCAAATTAAAATTTAAGATGAAAAATTATTAACGATTAATGCAAATATTGATAAATTTTCGCATATATCGAGGGTGTCCTAATCAAGACCTTCAAGAAGAGCTCTATTTTGTGTAAATCAACAAACGCGTTTTTAAAATATAACAAATGCAATGTTCACATCTCAGGAATTTCTTAATAAATACTTTTTTAAAAAAGAACGGGCTGAACACCATCTTCAAATTTTCAGCGTTCATTTAGAATATATGGGGTTACATAACTATATTTTTCACAGAATTTTAGGTTGGTATCATTAATGTGTAAAATGCTAACTAAATTTGTAGATGCACTCAAAAACGTTAACGATGCGAACATAAATCACTGCTTTGAAAAATAGAACTTACGACCTTCAAAATGAGCCTTTTTTGGTAAAAATCCGTGCACGCGTTACGAAAGTACAGAGCTCGAGACGTACGCCCTTTGAGAATAGTTTCCTATTATATCAGCGTTTAGATGCTAATAACATCTGGAAAATTTTTTTGTAAATTTTTTTCGCCAACTATAAAATGTTTTGTTAGCAGATAATCGATATGCCAATTTATTTTTAAATCGGAAATGGTGACCCAAAAAAGGTATTCGGTTTGAAATGGAATGAACGATATGTCTGTACATACTCGTATAAGTATATACAGGGTGGCTGATATGTAATGGAACAAAGTAAAGCGCTATATTTTTTTAATTTTTTTTTTAAATTTTATTGTTCAAAAGCAGAAAATGTCGGAAATCACATAAAATTTTAGAAACAGTTTAGATTTGTTCGAATTGGCCACCTTTGGCATGAATTATGGCCTTCAAACGGCCGACAAAGCCATCACACGCTGCACGAAAGTGGCTCTGCGGTATTTTGGCCCATTCCCGGCGAAGCGCCGTCTTGAGATGATCGATACTTTGGTATTTTTTAGTGCGAACCTTACTCTCTAAAATGCCCCAGGCGCAAAAGTCCAACGGATTGAGATCCGGAGATCTTGGTGGCCATTGTGCGGTAGAAATGAAGCGAGGAACCTCCTTTTTAAGCCATTCTTGGTTGACGCGTGCTGAGTGCGACGGTGCTGAGTCCTGTTGGAATGTCCATGGTCTGCGGTCAAAATGTTTGTCTGCCCAGGGCTTCAATACTGTCTTTAGGACATTTGCCCGATAATTTTCGGCATTTATTTTGACCCCATGATCGATGAATACGAGCGGGGAGCGACCATCGGCCGTTACGGCGGCCCGCACCATTACCATCGGCGACGCTTGAGTTCTGGTGGCCAATCGAAGGTGTAAATTTTCAGCTGACCTCTTTGGCAAGTAAACCCGATCATTTTGTTTGTTCACAAACTGCTGAATTTGGAATGGCTTCTCATCGGAGAAAACCAAATTCGGTAACTGACCACTTTCGTGCAAGCGAAGCAACTCCTTGGCTCCTTCCAGTCTAACTTTTTTTGTGCATCGGTGAGCTCTTGCACTTTTTGGATCTTCAATGGCTTCCCGTTCTCGCGATATGTTAAGCTCACGAGCAATTTTTCTACCACTGCGGCGTGGATTTCGATCAAATCTGGCCTTCACTTTTCGGATCATTTCTGGTGTTGTTACCGTTTTTTTCGTCCACTTTTTGGACGCGATGCAACCCTGCCAGTATCACGGTAACGAGCAATGGTACGAGAAACAAAAGATTTATTCACATTTAAATGCTGGAGGGCTCTAACGATAGCCACTTGTGTTTTTCCACCCAAATATAAAGCAATCACACTATCACGCTTGAATTCCATCACGAATAACTTTTTTCTGAATGCAATAGATCAAAATGCTTGTAAACAATAAAATGAACTGTCACTGAAATAAATCTGTCAGCTATCAGACTAGCGGTTTAGAAATGATAGCAACCTGAAGTTGGTTGCAATACATATCAGCCACCCTGTATATGCACATGAGTTCAGAAAATTTGACAGCATTAAAAACTAATGGCTATTTCGTTTATGGAATAAATGTTGCCCCATCGACGTGAAATACTAGAAAATATTTGCTAAAAGGTGCAGTCGAAATAATATAGTCCCAAAAATTTACCTTATCTCCAATTTTCAAACTTCAAAAACTAGATAGAAGAAAGCAAAGCAATATACAAAATATCCATATTTTAGAATGTATTTTTGGCTTAGCGTCATATCGCCCAAAAAATCAAAGTTAGTTGTAGTTGCAAACAAATTTGGTTTTTGGGCAATTTGGAATCGACATTGGGCAATATGTCATTTTGAACAGTAGGTAATTTTCTATTTTTTTTTCGCCCAAAAAAAGTTATGACATAACGCCCAAAGTATAGAAACAATTTTATTCTCAAATGTATCATGAGCACGTTAGAATCGTCGAAATACCAAAAGGCGGCTACGTGGACCAAGGTAATCTGCCTTCGACCGTAGTTTCTCCTCAGTGGTATGTCAAAAGTAGAGTTGTGTAGTTCGTGAACGAACTAGTTCAATTGAACGGGTCACTATACTGAACTGAACGAACTAGTTCACACAACTCGTTAATTTCAGCTCAGTAGTTCACTATGTATTTTTCTTCAACCATATCATTTCGTTCTCTCTTCTCTGCTGTTATGTGTTGTTTCCATTTTTATGTCATCATCAATGTATGATTCTACCTTTACGCCTTTGTATTCGTTTTTCCAACTCTTCCATTCATATTCCAATCAGATTCTTTTAATAGCGGCTTATTTGAACTGGTGAACGAAATGAACTGTTTAAGAAAAGTGAGCTGGTGAGCTAAAGAGCTGGTGTGCTAAAGTGAGCTTTTGAACTAAATGAACGAACTAGTTCACACAATTGAACTGAACTAAAAAGAGCGATCACTTAAAATAACTATAGTGCCCAACTCTAGTCAAAAGACGTCTACGCGGACCAAACAGTATGCGCGTGGCGCGGTTTTAAAGATTTTCTCTTCTAGCGTATGTCAAAAGACGGCTATGCTGATCAAAGTATCTTTGCAAAGGCACTTTAGTTCGCGTAGCCGTCCTTGGACCAGGCAATGAAGCCGACCAAAATGATCGGCGGCGGCGGCGCACGGAAAAATACCGATCGGCGGCGGCTGATCTGCTCAACGGATAAAATTTCAACAATCGGCTGAGCCGATAAAGTTCCAACAAACGATGGCGCACGAATGACATTCTCCGGCCAAAATGGCGATTTGAGATATTTACAATTAGAGGAAAAAACTTAAGCAAAGTTATGGACGTTTTGATGTAATGTCGAAAATCGGTTCAATAGACCTCTACTTAATAGTCTTTGTTGTGAAAGACAAAGTGCCCGCTTAGTGCTCTTTAAAACGACGTAGACTTTTTAAATCTGTTCAGCACTTCAAGACATTTTTGGATTTTTTTCAAATAAATGATCCAGTTAGAAACTTTTTACGCAATAATGAACTGCATAGGTCGATATTAAAAATTGTGACCTATTGCATTACTTAGTAGTCACTTTCTTAATTTTCATGGTTGCATAAAATAAATCTTTTTGACTAATTAAATCAACTTCGGCGGCTGGGTTTCAGCCGATGTGAGCCGCTAAAATTTTCGGCGGCGCCGTCTGGAAAAAAGTGGCCGGCAGTGGCGCGCCGCCGATTTGCGCCACGTCGGCTTCATAGCCTGCTTTGGACATACCCCAGAGGATAAAATCTCTAACCCCGGCCGTTTGGCCCGAGTAGCCGTTTTTGACATATACCAGAGGAGAAAACCCTTAATCCCGGCCGAAGGCCGCCCACACCTAGAAACTTTGGACCGCGCAGCCGTTTGGGCGATGGCCATGTATGTCATGGTTTTGGCGATATGACATTGGGCGATATGACGCTACGCCATATTTTTTAAAAGCCCATTTACAAATATTATTTTATAATTAAGAGTGATTCTAAAGTTTGCATTTTCATTTGAGATTATTATGAAGTCCAAATATTGTTAGATATTGAAAACGCCTTTCCGTTGTACATTTGACGCAGGCATACCAAATGAAAATCTACTAATTTCAAAAAGTTATATAAGGAAAATTTTCATTTCTAAACATTTCAAACCACCCCATTTTTAAAAGCAAGTGGTAAAAGTGTTTTTTTTCTTTCGTAATATTTTATAATACTACAGATATAGGCAGTTCTTTCTCAAGTTTCACAGGTCAAAAAATTACATCTTTCTCAAATTCTCAGAAAATGTTTCCCTAGAATGTGGGAGTAATGACCCACAATATTAAAAAAATTTTATGAAAATTTGAAACAGGGGGCGAGGTCGAAGTTCAGAAAATTTTATTTTTTTCTCTGTAATGGTTTTTATTCCCTCACCTTAGAGAGGAGGGTATATATCATTTGCTACGAGCCAAAAGTGTAACACATCGAAGGAGTGACCTAAGTATGTTCGGCGGATATCCGTTTTGTGTCATTTTAAGTCGAATGAGCAATGTCTGTCTGTCTGCTGGCTGGTGCGCACGATAACCTCAAAAAGAGTAACCGATTGACTTCAAATTTGGTATGTGGTAATATTTTCTTCTATCTCCGGTTAAGTTCGGAGATGGGCCATATTCTTCTAGTACCTCCCCCACAAAGGGCTAACATTTAGTGAAATGTTGATTATTTAATAACTTCTATACTACTTAATTGAATCCTCTGAAATTCTACACATAGTATTAGTTTGTTAGTCACTATTACCTCGAGAAATATGGGCGAAGTTGTCACATCCCTTTTGGTACCTCCCACACAAATGGACTATTTTGAACCAAATGTTAAAAGCATATAACTTTATTACCAGTGCATACAAAGACTTGAAAGTTTGTACAGTGTAATGCTTTTATAGTGCCTAGAGTCTAGAGAAAAGTGGCCGTTATTGGCATGCCCCTTTTGGTACCCCCACACAAATGGACTATTTTGTACCAAATGTAAACAGCTTTAACATTTAATAGCAGTACATACTTTAAAGTTATTAAATGCTGTTTAAATTGATAATAATTTAATTAAAACAAAAAAATAAATAAATTTACTAATATTTTTGGGACTCAAGGTGAGTGGATTCATAAGTCGGTTTACCCGACTGAACTTTCTTACTTGTTTGCAGTTAATTTTAATGCTACAAAGCATAAGAAATTGAAAATAGAAAATATTGTTTCTAAAAGAATTTTCCGTGCACTTTTCATAAAAATATTAATTTTTCTTAAACAATTTATTTCGGCATACAAAGAAAAAATATAAAGAAACTAGCTGACCCTAGCAGACGTTGTCCTGCCCGTCAAGTTTGGCATTTATTGGTTTGTTATTGATTGATATTTCATTCAAAAACGCATGCATCCCGAGTTTCAGGAACAAATTATCAAACAAATTTATATTGACCATATGTCCACTACAGAGCCAGCTACCGGTTAGAATCATACATACAAACTTTTTTTTTTAAAAAGCTATAAAAAAAACTACTGAATATTTTCTCAAATTTCTTTTTTTATGCCATGCAGCTGTATTTCACCAATGGCTTCACGAATATTGTCCTTTAAATCGTCAATTGTCTCTGGCTTGTCGGCGTAACACTTATCTTTGAGGGCACCCCACAAATAATAGTCGTGAAAATCGCAGCTACGAGGTGGCCAAACGACATCAGCTCTGCGGCTGATAATGCGATCTGCAAACTGCAACATTACCATGATTTTCAAAGTAATGTCGCAATATTTCCCAGCGTTGTTCAAGCGCATATTCGTTCAGCGGAAGGATAAAACTAATTACCTGTCAAATCAGACATGAGCTAAGTGTTACCATTCACGAAATAAGCACTAGTTGAAAAAAAAACGTTAAATGGCGGACCCGTTATTATCAAGACAAAACACACATACATTTTAAATTTCAGTCTAATCGCTCTGGAAATGCGAATTTTGCAAATAACTTGACCACTCCGCAATTTATCGCGGTGAAAATAATTCTAAAACACAATTGAGCCCAATCAGAATATATTTTTAAATTTTTAGCCCATTCGATTTTATGGTTTCATAGATCATGCGTTAATAACAAACGTGCAAAGGATTTTATATATAAAGATATAATTCAATATCTTTGCTGCAGACATAAACGAGATATTCCGTACGGTATACCGAGAAAAAAATATAGAAAAACTTCAAAAAATCCACCCTGAGCAAAAAAATTCGTATGACCATTAAGTTATTAATTGAGAAAACTTGACTTAATGAATGATGCAGAATTCCTCATTTTTGGTCCTACTTTCACATCCAATTCTCAGAATCATGTGTTGTAGTGTGTAAGTCTAGATTCTATCATTAGGGAAAACTGAATACAAAACTTTTGTCGGAAAACAATGATGCTTACAACTAAGTAAATTCTACATAATCTGCTTCTAATGAAGTGGAGGGCGCTATCGAATCGATCCTATATATCAAGGAATTCACTGTGGTGACATTTCTTGATTCAGAAGGACAATTTAACAAGATTCACTCAGATGCGGTAATTGCGGCGTTTTTTGCATTTACGGATGAAGTATAGCCTAATTAGAATAATTCAGTGTTTGTTCTACAGATGACTTATAGCAGCAAGTCTCGATAGGTAAATTCTAACGAGGTTTGTAAACAGGAGGTCCTACAAGGAGGAGTACTGTGTTCACTAATGCGGAATAAAGCGTTGCATGGAATCCTTTTAGATCTATTATGTTGTGGCTGAAAAGTCGTGGTATATGCTGATGACGTTGTAATCGCAGTACCTGGCAAGTTCTTCTACGTGCTCAGAGACATTCAACTGGTGACTCTGAATAAATTGGCTAGATGAGCCACAAGCAGCGGTTCGGGACTTAATCCAAACAAGACAGAATTGCGTATCTTTACTAGGACGTAAAAGGTTCCACATTTTTCCTGTAAGTTCACATTTTCTATGTACTCGTATATTCCTTGATAGAAAATTGTTCTATTAAAGAAAATGTCCTATCAATGGAAATGGAAAGGAAAGTCAAAGACACCTTATATTCCTAAAATCATCCATTGGTTAGTTCGACCAATCCTGTTGTACAGCAATGTACCGGTCCACCAACAGTCAACTAATGAAGGTTCAGAGAACCGCATGGCTGAATTTAAAGACTACAGCTATTGAAGTTCAACCACAGCGACATTAAGATTAGACTTTATATCAATGTGGTGGTACAAGAACTACGGTTACCTGAGGATATCACATTGTCTACCTGTGAGATACCTACCAGGGAGCAATAGGTTGACAGAAAACCGGGAAACAAAAACTTTTCCACTTCTATACAGATGGTTTGAAGCTTTATGGGAAGGTTGGCTGCTGATTACTCTGTAAAGACCATAGACCTTAATTTCAATAAGGGAATTCGCCAAGTACACAGAGCCGAAAATACAATGATTTTTTTAACCATGTGTCTGGTTAAATTTTTCATGGTAAATGTTTGCTTACGAAGACAAAACAACCTTATATAAGGTCAAATGTACATGAACAATGGTTGAGTTAACATTATAGAAGGTTGGTTTTTTTGATGGAGAGGCAGAAAAATGTGCGACATAAATAACAATTCAAAGATCATTCGACTCTGTTGTGGTCGACGTTTTTCAACTGCTTTGTGTTAGACGAAGTTCAGTATTAAGTTACACGAACTTGAAACGAATGCGACTGTCGTCATAAGAGAATTTATCTCGCTCATTTAAAAAAACCAGCACATGCTAGCTTCGGTGCTTCATGGAGTGTGGGAGTTCAGTTGGTGATGAATAGTCGATGGGACTATTGCTGGTGTCGGAAGCTATTGGTATAAAGGTAAGTAATAAAACATTTTTTTAAAGAACTGCATTCATAAGTAATTAAGTATGTACATATGTGTATTTAAAAAGTGAAATAATAAAATATTTGTGTTAAAAATGTTAATAGTGTTTTGTGCCTGTGTAATTATAGTAAAGGCGAATAGTAATATTACTACTATTTTTGGTGATTGTGCCATTAAAATAGTGAAATTTCGCGGTTAAAAGTGGAAAAAATATGTACAGCTGTCGTATTAACGGTGCATGAAAAAAAAACAACCAGCAACAATGTATATACATAAGTATATGCAGCGCAAGCAAACATATGTCAAGCAGAGAAACGTAGGCATTTAACTTATAGTCACAGAGCTGATTTTTCCATCAGATCAGCCCATCGGTAAATGGTTATGCCCTTTACCAAAGAACAAAACTTTCGAGACGTTAAATTTTTCTTGTTTTATTTAACATCAATATTAAAAATTATTAAAACAACTATGTTTCTGGTTACAAGAAGTAACCACTAAATAGGTAAATTAACAATAAAAAAGGTTTCAATAACAATCTTCAAATTTAATAATATTAACAATTTCATTGCTAAATCGAACATGCATTGTTTCAATAAATTAACTATGAAATGCTAATATTAACAATTGTCATGGTTAAAAACATTCAACAATGCATTGTTAAAATAACAATTATTATTATAATATTAACAATTTTTGTGGTTAAAAATTTCAAACATGGAATAGTTAAATTAAATATTATTATTGTTAAATACCAGTCAACATGAAAATGTTCAAATTAACCTCATATAACGTAGACTCCAAATCATGTTTATTTATGATTAAGTTAACTTTATATTAATTAATTTTTGGCTCAGTGTAGCTGGGTCGCAATAGAGTGATCAACGACGAGTTGGATGAGCTCTCCTATTAATATTATAAAATCGTTTGTTTGTCTGTCGGTTTGTTTGACTGTTGCCGCATCACGACTAAACAGCTGAACCGTTTTTCTTGAAACTTGGGGAAAATATAGACCAATACTCGGAAATTAAAATAGGATACTTTGATTTTCGATTTTTCGGTAAGAGATTTTCCACTAATTGACCGCTGAGGCTCCTGTTAGCGCTAGAGGACTAAAATTTTGCACACGCTTAGACAGGAGTGTTGTATAAACCAAAGGCTACTCACGTAGTCATTTTTTCGGCCTGTGGCAGTTCTAGCGCTATCAACAAGTTGAGTATTATTTTTGCGCTTTTAGAAACCTCATATAAGACACAAAGCAAAATATTTTTAAATATTTAAAATAATTTTTAGTTCCCAGTCTGTGGTCAGTGTAGCAGTGATCAGGACAATTTTTATTATAGCACTGCTTTCAACAGTTTTTTAAGAACTAATAATATTAAAATGTATAAGCATATTTATATACTGATCTCAAAGGAGATGCGAAAAGAACTATTTGATGTCCAGCCTGAGGTCAAAACATATCACTTATTGTGGTAACATATCTAACGTTGTCAATTCGGTCAATTCTCAAACTATGGTCAGTGAAACAGTGACCAAAGTAATACTACTAATTTATGTGAATATACTGATCTCCAACAGATGCGATTTTACACCAAGCTACTTTTGACCGTTGCGGCACCTATTTGAGGTAGACCCCGTGGTTAGTTCTCGCGCTTTTAAAATCTTTAATATTATTTTTGTCAGTGACCAAAGCAATTTTAATTTTACTGAAAATTCTTTAAGGGTTTTTATCCCCTCACCGTAGAGACCGGGGTATATATCATTTGCTACGAGCCAAAACTGTAACATATCGAAGGAGTGACCTAAGACCCCGACTATGTTTGGCGAAACCCCGTTTTGGGTCATTTTAAGTCATTTGAGCAATGTCCGTCCGTCCGTCTGTCTGCGTGTCTGTGCTGGCTCGTGCGGATTAACCGATTGACTTAAATTTTTGTATGCGGTAATATTCTAGTACCTTCCCCGCAAATGTTTAATATTTACTGAAATATTGATTATTTAATAACTTGAAATTCCACACATGGTATTAGTTTATTAGTCGCCGATACCTCAGGAAAAATGGGCGAAGTTGCCATGCCCCTTTTGGTACCTCCCACACAAATGGACCTTTATGTACCAAAAGTTAACAGCTTTTAACTTTAATATCAGTGCATACAAATACTAGAAATTTCGTACAGTGTGATGCTTTAATAGTACCTAGAGTCTAGAGAAAAGTGGCCGTTATTGGCGAGCCCCTTTTGGTACCTCCCACACAAATGGACAATTTTGCACCAAAAGTTAACTGCTTATGTCTTTATTATCAGTTCATACAAATACTTGAAATTTTGTACAGTGTAATACTTGTATAGTACCTATAGTCCAGTGAAAATTGGGTGTAGTTGAAACGCCCCTTTTGGTACCTCCCACACAAATGTACTATTTTTCGCTACAAGTTAACAGCTTATAACTTGAATACCAGTGCATAAATATACTTGAAATTTTGTGCAGTGTTATGCTTTTATAGTGCCTACAGTCCTGAGAAAAACGGTGGTTATTGCCACGCCCCTTTTGGTACCTCTCACACAAATGTAAAATTTTATACAAAAAGTTAAGAGCTTATAGCGTGAGTACCAACGCACGAAAATACAACAAAATTTTGCACAGTGTAATATTTTTAAAGAACTTATAGCCCTTTGAAAAATGGGCGTTATCAACACGCTCCTTTTGGTACCTCCCACACAAAATGGCCAAATCATACCAAAATTGAATATATCATAACTTTAATATACCAGTTCACATAAACGCTTACAATTCGGTACAGTGCAATATATTTGAAGTATCTACTGTTTAGCGAAAAATAGGAGTATTTGTCAAGCCCCCTCCCATACAAATTGACAGATTAACTCGTGTAATATTTCATATTACAGTACTCACAAAGTGAGGGTATACCTTAGTCGGTTTACACGACTGAAACTTTCTTACTTGTTTTATAGTACCTACAGTGAATAATTGGCGTCATCGGCACGGCCCTTTTGGTACCTCCCATATTGTAAAAAAAGTGAAAAGCTTATATCGTGAATGCCAAAATGTTTGCCCAGTTTTAAAATTTCTACAGTCCTGTTAAAAGAAACATCTTTTTATACCCTCACTTTAGTGTGACGAGGGTATATATCATTTGCTACAGACAAAAACGGCGAAAACCCGTTTGGGCCATTTTAAGTCATTTGAGCAATGTCCGTCTGTCTGTCTGGCTGGAGCGCACGATAACTCACGAAAGAAGTAACTGATTGACTTCAAATTTGGTATGTGATAATATTTTTTTTCTATTTCAGGCTAAGTTCGATGATGGACCATATTGCTACACTCCTTCTAGTACCTCCCTCACAAAGGGTTAACATTTAGTGAAATGTTGATTATCTAATAACTTTTATACTACTTATCCGAAACCTCCGTAAATCCACACATAGTAATAGTTAATTTGTCGCTATACATTTGAGAAAAATGAGTGAAGTGGCCCCGCCCGTTTGGTACCTCCCACACAAAGAGATCATTTCGAACAAAAAGTTAACAGCTTATAACATAAAATACCAGTGCGTAAAAATACTTGAAATTTTGTACTGTGTAATGCTTTTATAGTGCCTACAGTCCAGTGAAAAATGGGCGTTATTGCCGCGCCCCTATTGGTATCTCCCACACAAATGCACCATTTTGTACAAAGGCTAAAAGCTTATAGCGTGAGTACCAAGGCACGAAAACAATACAAAATTGTGCACAGTGTAGCGCTTTTAAAATAATTATAGTCCTGTGAAAATTGGGCGTAACCACCACGTCCCTTTTTGTACCTCCCACAAAAAATGCTCAAATTATACCAAAATTAAATAGCTCATAGCGTTTATATACTAGAGCACATAAACGTTTATAATTCGGCACAGTGCAATGTATTTAAAGTATCTACTGTTCAGCGAAAAATAAGTGTATTTGATAAACCCCTTCTGGTACCTCCCACACAAATTGGCAGATTAAGTAGTGTAATATTCCATATTACATTACTCACAAGTATACCTTAGTCGGTTTAACCGACTGAAACTTTCTTACTTGTTAAATTCTTCCACTGTGCATCGGACCGGCCCTTTGTCTTTGCCGAATCTCTTTTGAGGTTTGAGATTTTCGTTTGATTTCTTAACAAACGTTTGAAGTGATGTTGTACACAAATTTTACATTAATTTACGTTGTAAATTTAATTGTGATCAGTATTTCAAAACAGCGCCTCATTCTGGCGGATGAGTTGGAAGGAAACATTCCATAGCGCCGCAATTCATCGATGGCCATCATGACGTCAATGGGAACTGTAGTAGTCTACATGGCCGCAAGAAGAACATTAAGGAACAAGTATTCGGACCAAACATATACACAATTTACAATTTAAACGAATGTAGCATTGTAAAAAATTTACATACATATGTATGTATGTATAAATAAATATTTGCTTATTTATGCCATTTGGGAATGTTATTTTCGGAACATTTTTTATATCGGAGAATTCTATAAAATATGAGATGGTACGAGTATATCTCTATTTCGAGCACTATTAAAAGGAACTAATCACTCATGATTTACTCAAGTATCTGAGAAGAGATGTATAGATAAGATGTCTTTATAATACTTGCATATATCAACAAATCTTCAAATAAATAAGGAGAAAAGGAATGAAAAAACATTGCCAGACGTTTTCCTCAATAGTTCGTTTGATGTTTACTTACATGTATGAATGTACAAGCAATATTATAGCTGCACCGAAAGCGCACTTTTGTGCCGAATAGCTGTCAAAAGATGCACATTAGCTAGCTGGTTATGGGAATGACAATCTATTGTGTTTACGAGGATACTTTCAGACCTCTATGGACAGTTGAAGTGTCGACTTTCTTTGTGTTTATGCACAAGATTTTTGTTGCTCAGGCTATCAGTTTTAAAGAACATATCGATACCTCCAATCTAAAACAAGCTAAGTCGACTTAGCAAGTTTTTACGGAGTTTGAATTTTTAGTTTCTAAATATACCAAATTAGTGTTGGTGTTTATCTGTCAACCCAATCAGAACTTATTCACAAAACAGTGCTGGTCATTCGATTTGCACTATAAAGGAATTCCACACAAATTTAAAACAAGTATGAAAGTTCAGTCGGGTAAACAGACTAATGAATCCCCTCACCTTGAGTCCCAAAAAAATGGTAAATGTATTTTTTTGTTTTAATTAAATTATTTATTTATTAATTTAAATTTGTGTCGGGGGTACCAAAAGGAGCGTGCCAATATCGCCCACTTTTCTGTGGACTCTAGGTACTATAAAAGCATTACACTGCACACAATTTCAAGTATTTATATGAACTGATTAAAGCCATAAGCAATTAACTTTTGGTGCAAAATGGTCCATTTGTGTGGGAGGTACCAGAAGGGGCTCGCCAATAACGGCCACTTTTCTCTAGACTCTAGGTACTATTAAAGCATCACACTGTACTATATTTCTAGTATTTGTATGCACTGATATTAAAGTTAAAAGCTGTTAACTTTTGGTACATAAAGGTCCATTTGTGTGGGAAGTACCAAAAGGGGCGCTCCAATAACGCCCATTTTTTCTGGACTCTGGGTACTATAAAAGCATTATACTGTACAAAACTTCAAGTATTTGTATGCACTGGTATTAAAGTTATAAGCTGGTAACATTTTGTACAAAGTGATCCATTTGTGTGGCAGGTACCAAAAGGAGCGTGGCAATTACGCCCACTTTTGTCTGGACGCTAGGTACTGTACACAATTTCAAGTAACAGGTGGCGCAAAAGTAGCCGTTCGATGTTTTTTGGCTGTAATTTAAAAAAAATATGAAAAACTGAAAAAAAAATTAAAAACGCGTTCTGGAGCAGTGTAGCGTAACATTGTTTATTAACGTGTATTTCGCATGTGTTTACTACACAAATGTCAAAACAGAACTGACATTAGGGGCCAAGCTAAATTTATAGCATTTTCTGATAGGAAGATTACTTTTGCGCCACCTTGTATTTGTATGAACTGATAATAAAGACATAAGCAGTCAACTTTTGTTGCAAAATAGTCCATTTGTGTGGGAGGTACCAAAAAAGAGTTGCCACTTCGCCCTTTTTCCTTGACGTGTTAGTGACTAACAAACTAATACTATGTGTGAAATTTCAGAAGATTCGAGTAAGTAGTATAAAAGGTCTTAAAGAGTCAATATTTCACTAAAAGTTAACCCTTTGTGGGAGAGGTAATAGAAGGAGTGGACCAATATGGCCCATCTTCGAATTTAGCCGGAGATGGACAAAAATATTACCGCATACCAAATTTGAGGTCAATCGGTTACTCCTTTCGAGAGTTATCGTGCGCACCAGCAAGCAGACAGACACACAGAGTGACAGACAGACGGACGGGCATTGCTCAAATGACTTAAAATGAACCAAAACGGATTTCCGCCGAACATACTTAGGGTCTTAGGTCACTCCTTCGATGTGTTATACTTTTGGCTCGTAGTAAATGATATATACCCTCCTCTCTAAGGTGAGGGGATAAAAATCTTCAAACTTTGATCGCCTCTCCTGAAAAACTACATTTTTGCACTTAGCATTGTTTAGAAAGGAGGTATCGATATGAATAAATGTTATTTGAAAATGTTTGTTCGTCCATTTTTTTTATAATATTGGTTATGACATAATTAACAATTTGTGCGAACCAAGCGAACCCAAACAAAAATATACTGGTATGATAGTTTTAGTATGTCGACTTAGGTTAGGTTGAAGATAGGGGAGGTATCAACGTCTCATGTCCATGGACATACACCTAAGCCAGTGGTTCGGCCTATTGTGCGCTCCTTATTTATAATCTTTTTAATATCTCAGAGGATACAGAAAATCGGTACTAGACACCAATTTTATCCAGTTATATCCTCTGTGATGAGTCAAGTCTGGTAGTGTGTCGGACCCAAAATATCGGGGTCCATCGATTCGAAGCTCTCCTCCATGCGACGAATGCAGTTGTTCTCTGCTGGTCCTTCCTCATCCTCTTACTAATCTCGCTCTTGTTTAGCTTCAGAAAACTACTTGTTTTCTTCTCATTTGCAGATGTGCAGTTTAGTCTCCAACGCTCTTGTTGGAGATTGATGTCCACCACACCATCACGCTCATGTAAAGCCAGTGTGTCATATTTGGACGTAGTCCCCATTTTTAACCTATAGCTCTTCTGCACAACGACCAACTTTTTATCTTCAATATGATCTTCCCAATTAAGTTTTCTCACCTCTTCTGCATAATTGGTTTGGAAGTAATACAACGTCGTCAGCGTAACAGATAGGTTTAAGCCCTTCATTGGTCAGGTCTTTTGGGAGACTCTGTATCGTCGTAAACCATCGAAGAGGAGATAAAATGCCTCCCTGAGGTATACAACGATTTACCTTATCTCTAATTTTTACGTCATATGACCCATAAATAATCCACCTATTCTATAGCATATTCTCCAAGCACCCATATGAGGTGTATAATTAACTGCTCAGCCATACCGTTAAGAGATCTGCGGCCGCCGAGAATTGATGGCAGTCTGACTGTCCGAGTAAATGATAACGCCAATGTTGGTTACTATATTGCGCCACTTGGCGACTTCCCATATTGCTATTATTTCAGCTTGATAGACACTACAGGTATCTGGTAGTCTGTGAGCTATATCCAGACTAAGTTCTTTACAGTGTACTCTGAAGCCAACCTTTTCATCAAGCTTCGGACCATCCGTATATAAGTGGAGAAGGTTTATATTACTTCATCCTAGTTAAGAAAACCTATTCAATCTTGTTTGGGTTAACGCTTAAACCGCTAATATGTGCGCTTCATCGGAGATGACACCTGAACCACCTCCACAACTCATGTTGGAGCCGTCCGTGTATACGTTGGTGTCGTGTCCTGAAGCGGAATTCCGCTATCCCATTCTGTTCTGCTAGGGAATTTGACTTCAAATGGCTGTTCGAAGGTCATTGCGGGAGTGCAGAAGTCTACTGTAGTTATTGTCCCTCTGGCGAGTTTATGAAGTATACGAGCACGTCCGAATGTTCTATCTTTCCAAATTCTAAGAGCGTATAATCTTGAGGCCGTGCAAGCCGCACTAGATTTAATGTGTACATCTACTGGCAATATGTGTAAAGGGCTTCGGTATTTCTTGACCGCGTAACCGTGTCATAAAGGATCCATATTTGGTTCTCGTGTTAAACCCAGGGCTGTGGAGTCGGAGTCTGGGAGTCGGGGAAATTTGCCCGGAGTCGGAGCCCGGACTTGACTCCCACTCCTAGATGGATTGTGCAAAATGTACCATTTATATGAATTTTTGCACTCAAAAATTTTTGGGAAAACAATTTTGGTACAAAAGGGGGATAAAACATTTTAAGCTTTTAAAGACAGTTTTAGGAAAGAATTTTCCTAAGCGGGAAAGAATATTCCTAAGCGGGTAAAAACAGTAAAACAGTAAGGAATGGCCGATGACTGGCGAAGTACACTATATGATATCTTACACCACTTGTTAGAGCAGAATAAGCTCAGCTCATAAATAAACTCTACCCTACTATATTTCAAAATGATTGAATGTGGAATACAGCTCCCATAGCGATACAATGTCAAATATAAAGAAACATATCGCTATGAACCGATTTTGGCCAATTGCAATAGGTTTCCTCCCTATTTCAGCAGGAAATTTCAACGAACAACTTAGGATGGACAGACTGACGGACAGCTAGTGATACTGAGTCGAACGGTATATATTCGTATTTTGTATTTAGTAGTATTTTTTACAAATCTGCCAAAAAATCAAAATTATAACTTCCTGTACCATAGTGTGATGTAGAGTATAAGACCTAACGAACAAACTATTTGCCTGAAGCGAACATAATTTCCACAAATTGCGTATAGTATTAAAACAGAGGCAGTTATCGTTGAAAATGTTATCATGTTTCCAATTTGAAATTGTCATATTAGTTGCAATTGTCATATTAGTCGATAAATAAATAATAAAATTTTATTTAATTACAGTTATTGACTACCTAATGTTTTGAGGTTTTTAACAAAGCTATATCTTATTTTCAATAAAATGAACTCACGTCCTAGTATAAATATAATTTCAGAAATTTATGTTATTTAACTGCCGGAGTCGGAGCTGGAGTCGGAGTCGAATCATTTTAAAATTCGACTCCGGGAGTCGGAGTGGAGCAGTTTTGGCTCGACTCCGCAGCCCTGGTTAAACCATCTCAGTTTTTCTCGGATTCACTCCCAGACCACTACTTGTGGCCCAGTTTTGAAGTGCATATGCTATTATCTTAATCCCCATGTGGTCGAATTTGAATACTCGTAGTATTTCATTGATGACATGAAGCCAATGCAAAAGGCGAGACTACCCCACACTGTGAAGTGCCCCGATAACCGCGCTTTGATACTCGTAACTTGCTGTTACCTATTTTTTGATTATATTCTGCAGCATGGTGACTATCTAGTTCTTGAGGAATGGTTCCACGCCAATGTTACCTAGTGTATATCCTGTTGCCTAGGTATGTACTTTATTGAAGGCGCCTTCTATATCTAAGAAGGCAGCTAAGGTGTATTGTTTATTCATGTAAGGGTGTGTCTGTCGAATCTTCGAACTTAGCCGGAGATGGAAAAAATGTTGATACATTAAGCGATACTTTTCGAGAACTCCTACCATTCTAAGGATCATGTCCTTGGTTAAAAATGCAACCTCACATCGAGCTTATGCTCTTCCCTCGATTTTGGTTTAAAGCACAGCCACCACCATTTTGAGTCTAAGCATCATCAGCCTGGAATGTAAGCAATTCCTGCCTAGTGACTACCTGCCGTAAGTGCAGTGCTGTCCTCTCCCAAGTGGAGCTTGTAGTTTGCTAGAGGCGTGCCCACATGTTCCAGGTCCCCTGGAGCGTGTAAGGTAGTTCCTAGTCTTGCAAGACCATCTGCATCTTGCAGTTCCCTGGTATGTCCCTGTGGCCCGGCACCCATATCAGGTGAATATTGAACTGTTAAGAGATCTTTACTCTGGAATATAGTTTCCAGGGACTTGATAGCAGCCTGACTATAAGAGAAAATATTTACTTTGGTCAGCACATTAATTTTCAGTCATTCCGCTCCCTCTTTAATAGCTAAGATTTCTGCCTGGTAAACACTATAGTGATTAGGCAGTCTTTTTGCAAGTGATAGCTGAAGTTCCTCAGAAATAACACCAAAGCTCAATTGGCTTTTGAGTTTGGAACCCTCCGTATAGAAGTTAACGAGTCTCCTCTGTCCTGGGATACTACCATTCCTTCTTGTCAAAGAGTGGTTCAGTTATAGTGTAATCAACAGTGCCCGGAAGGTCAGACATTCAGTCTAGAATTACACTATGTCCGTAGCCATTTCCTGACCATAGTGCCAATTCCCTGAGTCTAATCGCTGTACGTGCAGCATATTGCATTGCTATAATATCTAGCGGCATTAAATGTATAAGTAGTATAACATTTATTGCCGCAGTTGGTGCGTTCTCAGCGCTGAACCTTGTTTAGTATCGCACAGAAGGTGGATTTCTGCAGAGCTATCCACCAGAAGATAATGCCGTACAGCGTTATCGGACTACTGCCGTATAAAACCAAGAAACTATACGCGGGTTCAAACCCCAGCGTTTTCATATTGCCCTTTTGCAGGTATATAGCGCTATCACAGCCATATTTTCTCTTTTCAAAAAGTGGGGTTTGAAGTGCAACTTCCTGTCTAGTAAAATACCTAAGTATTTTGCGCTTTCAGATAAGGGAATTTCAATACCACCAAGTAGACAGGTGTAACTAAGGGTACTTTCTTTTTCCTGGTGAAAAGAACTAGTTCAGTCTTGGTCGGGTTAACACCAAGACCATTACCGGAATCCCATCTTGCGGCTGTATGAGGGGCCTGATTCTCTTAGAAAATCCAGAAACTTCCCTCTATCAGCTCTATCATGCCACGTCATCTGCATAGGAAACAATTCTGACACCCATCATCTCCAGAGAATGCAAAATAGTGTTCATGGAGAGATTCCATAGCAGAAGAGACAGAACACTCCCTAGGGCCATTCCCCTGCTGACAAATCTATGGAGGTCTGTTGACCCAACATGTGTATATCTCTCGGAGCTAGGGAACAATTGAATTAGCCACTGCTTGTACACTGATAGAAAAAGCTTCGTCATTCGTCAAAAGTCAGCTAACGTACGGATAATCCTATTGATGAATTTGTTCGTCGCCCTGACGAATCCCTGTTTAATCTCTGGAAACTATAGTTTCGAGGGTTATCGTTCGCTCCAGTCAGGCTTACGGATGGACGGACATAATTCATATGACTTAATGTGTTCTAAAACGGATTTCCTCCGCATATACTTAGGGTCTTAGGCCACTCCATATTTATCCACTCACCTTAGAGAGGAGGGTATATATAATTTTTTTATTTATGATCACGATTCATCGTAGGGATGATATGTAATGGCGACAAACAAATTCATAGATAGGATTATCCGTACGTTAGCTGATTTTTGACGAATGACGAAGCTTTGTCTATAGCTCAAAGAATTCTAGATTCGCTTGCAATCTCGTTGGCAACTCTGATGGCTGCACTTCAAGGGAATCCCCAACTGAAGTATTCAATACCTCTTCAGAGTTGCCCGGGAAGTGTGCATCCAGGAGCACTCCCAGCGATTCCTCACTGGACGTAGTCCAAGAACTATCATCTTTCTTGATGTACCCAATAGTACAAGGTGTTGAGGCTAAAATTTTCTGTAAATGGGATGAGCTTTCTACGCCAATACAGATATCTGCCCAGAATTTATTTTGAGCCATTCTCAATTATTTTTTGTACCGTTTAAGTTCTTCCTTGTATATGTCCCAGTCCTATGGGGCTCTGGTTTTGCCCTATTGAAGAGCTTCCTTTAGCACTTCCTCAGCATAACTAATTGATACGACCACCATTGCGGACGTTGCTTGCCCTTGGCTTCCATTTGGGACATGCGGCTTGTAATGAGTTACAGTGACTCGTTCCACCGATTCTTCAGGACTTAATTTCCGGACTTTTTGGAAAAGCCTAAATTTTTCCCAATTGGCCTTCTTAATATTGTGTGGGAAGACGGCATCAGGAGGATTCGCATTAATGCACAAACTAATATATTTATCAATGGTCGGAAAAGCTACTCGTATGTGTGTCCAAAACATTCCAATCAGAAATCTTCCAGTTAAATTCTCAGAAACAAAGGTGATATAGAACACCTCCTGTCTGTTTCTAGTAATGAATGTAGGTTCATGCCCTCTATTACAAATCACAAGGTTACTACTTATAATATATTCGATAAGTAATTCGCCCCTGCCATTGATGTCAGTACTCCCCCACATATTATGGTGTGCATTGACATCGCTACACACAATTAGGTCCTTGTTCGTCTCGTTGTCCGCTCCTACCAGTGATTTCAATGCACAAGGTGGCGTCTCAGTGTTATATGCCATATAAACGGTGGCCAACCAAACATGAGAATTTTCTAACTCGAGGCTGGTTGATACTATGTCTTCACTACTAAAAGATTCAAGAAGGTATATATTAAGGTCGTTCTTGGCAAGTATACAGGTTCTACGTCTTCCATTATCTGTACCTTGAAACAGCTTAAACTCTGGCGTCCTAAGCCCACAAACCATATCAGGAGGTCTTTTACGGCAGCTGATGCTGCCTTATAGTTTTGGAGGTTTATCTGTAGGAACCGGACCATTGTCAGAATTCGCCACCACCGTTATATCTGCCTCGACGTCTGTGTCCGCTAGAAGCCCATCCTCACCGAAGTGATGACGAGCTTCTCGACACATTCAAGTATGTACATCGGAAAAGGGTGAAACGCAAGTTCCCGCCAGATGCTGCTCTGAGAGGGAGGTTCTTCATTACATACTACGCCAGTGTTATCTGGAGGAGTATTTTTCGAATTTCCTCCCTCATCGCTCATGTACACCTTAAGTCGGATTTTGCTGTATAAATATGAAACCCTTCCTTCGGACTTGACGAGGTGGGGTAGAGACTCGCCATTCAGTATAAATACGGCGTGCCTCCGATGTCCATTCGACCATACTAATGTATATATATACTGTTTAAGGCAAAACAGATCTTTTCATCAAGCTTCGAACTATCTGTATAGAACAGAAAAAGGTAACTACACCTATACCTGGTGTTCTGCTAACCCATTCATCCATGACCAGTAAATTAGTGGTAAAGTTCCTCCCGAATGTGTAATCGGTAGGGTCTCATTCTGAGGCAACTGTCGATCAATCTATCTAAAGCCTTCACCAGAAACAACTGATCGGCCAGAAGTCCATCGGTCCTGTATGAGAAGGTTATCCTGTTTTAGGTATAACTACTGCGAAAGGTTAATGATATCAGTGAAGAGCCATGAAATGTACATAACCCCGAGTGTATGTAAGTCCTGATTCGCACGAGGCAACTTTAGTTGCGGCAATTCGGAAGTTCATAGGAGAAAGAGACAGGAGGGAGGAATTCCCAGGACGCATATAAATGGAGGAGTTCCCCTTTCTATTCCTCCTGCCTTTATCTCCTATGAATTTCCGAATTTAATTATTTATTTCATCTATGGAAATACAATTCTTTAGTCGTGCTACACACGAGGCAATTTTTTCCAAGCAAGTGTCAAAGTTTGTGGGAGAGAGAGGCAGAGAGCTCTTTCTGCCTGCCTCTCTCTCCTACAAACTTTGACACTTGCTTGGAGAAAATTGTCTTGTGTGAATCTCGACTTACAGACTATTGCGAATTGCCGCAACTAATGTTACCTCGTGTGAGTCGGGACTAATTCTACCGACTAAGCCATGCCTTGTACGGGCGATTTGAATGTACATAAGTCCGTATTTAAAAAATATTATAAAATGTTTTTATTAAAACCCTAATTTCCTTGTTTTGTTATCAATGTGGAATGGCGCAATCTGCCATTAGCTCTTTTCGATTAACATAGTTTCCCTTATAACATTATGACTACTAAATTATACTCGTACATGCATTATTTATCACATCTGAGCACAATATATCATAGTGTTACAAAAGCTGTGATAAACTTAGTATAAGTACAACACACCCTCCTAAGGTGGCAGTATATTCAAACTATGAAAAATTCCTCGCGTGCATTTATTTAGGCATTGCGATATTCCGAAATTTCCAATGTTTAACGAATATGATGAAATTCTCCATAAATTTCGTACGTCCGACGGTGTCCAACTGTGCAATCTTAAATGACCACTTGTGGCCTGCGTAATATATGACCACAATTCCAGGTGTGATGCAAATTCTTATCTACAGAAACCACTTTAGACAGACATCGTGATACATTTCCCTTTACAATGGAATGCAAAAGACTAGTCCGAGATATTATTCTTCATTCTTTTCGGTTTTTGCATTACCCCTCCACATGAGACTGCTCTGTAAACCACTTGAAAAGTGTCTGTCGAAAATATCCAAATCTATTCAGCAACTCACCTCCCCACACCCTTCAAAAAAAAAGAATGAAACATTAAACATTATTCGTAATACATATTAAGATCATTGAAGGCGGTGGCGATCAACTGAAGTGACCTTGTACTTTTTCCCAGAGTTATTTACAGTACCATCATCAGTGGGGGAAGTGGTTACATGCAGTGTAAATATTTTTGTTTCTTTTTTTATTTAGACAAAAAAAACAATCGACGGAATGATTTCTATCTTTGTTTGTCGATTGCCGAAATATCATGTGAGTAGTTTTTTTATTCGAAATCTTATGTTTTAATGGAGACGGGGCGATTCTGGGAGCATTGCATACATTGTGCCCGGCCGAACTTTCTTGAGGGCAGTTTGATGAGTAATTACTCGTACGGCCCTAATTACGTCCAGCAATCAACTTTTTGGCGGAACTGTTTGAACGATGTTTTTTTCCCAAATCATTCCGACTGCATTAACAGTACCACCCTCTGCGAAATATTATCTATGTTTTAGGTGTTAACAAGCCTGGCCAATATTTATGTTTTTTCACCCTACAGGAAGTCATAATTTTGGGCCAGTACTTTGATTTTGTTTGTTTTACTTTACAAAGGCAGAAAATACAGACCCTTTATTTATTATACCGTTCTACTCAGGCCTTATTGATACAAGTTTTCATATAGATCCCTTATAAAAAACTTAAAATGATAGAAATTGTTATGCCCTTAAAGCCACATTTTATAAGTGATCAGTAGAGAAAAGATTTAAATCTCATTAATTTATTTTGATATTATCTAAATTATATCGACCGTCTTTAAATTATTCTGCATTAAAATATAACTTAAATGTTGATGGTAAGGATATGCATACGATTATATTGCCACTGTCCACATGCAAACTTTGGTCTATGCATGAGGCAATCGGCAGTCCAATGAAATATAGACAGAAATCGGCAACTGTAATAAAGCTCGACGGGGTATAATGGTAGATCGCTTCCACGTAATGTACCGTGTGTAACGCCAGTCGAAAACCCCTAATGGTTTGCAGGGGTAATCGAGTGTATTTTAACGGAGCCTTGCTGATATCTGTGCCACCTAGTCCTTGACGTTGTTCCGGGGACTATGCTGTGGTGGGCATTTATCTCCCCTAGTGTAGTGGTTGTTCCTAATAGAAACTCCCTTAAGTCTGGGGTGTTATGTGCACCGTGATCATCGGACTTTTCGGTTCGAAGTCAGGGGTTACCATAGACTGTGTTTTGGCTACTGCCTTTGCTGATATCTGGACGCCTCAGCAACGATTCGGTCCATGTCACGTTTTTGCGGGTTATGACGTGATAGATCTACCCTTACACCCCCTTACTAGTGGGACCAACCCCTTTAAACAAAAAAAAAAGCAGACACACTACAATAACAACAACTAAACGATACGACTACGAGATAACGATGCAAGTTCCAAAAATACGACGACTACAACACATACACGAGGATCAAAACCTTGGCCAGGCAACACGTCTAGTGATCCGAAGACCTTTTCTAAGGTGGCAGCTTTACCTGACACTTCGGTTTACTATGGTTAATTACACTATGCAACAAATGAAGACTTTTTGAAAAATACACGGTCTTGACAGTATAGGTTCGATTCTACTATCAAAGGGTAGTATAACCCTGTACTCGGTTTGGCGAAATTAGTGAATTAGTTCTTAGCTACATTAATGCCAAATATAGTTAAGCGGTATCACCAAGTCTGAATTAGTTTTTGAACAAAAGCTGATGACACCTTTTTACGAGGGGCCCCCTGATTTTCAGAAATTTTGGAGGCCCATAAAAAAGAATTGGTCACCAATTTCGCCAAACCGGGAGTGAGCGGGCCATGACATAACCTCAACACCATTGACTCGTAACCACTCCTTCGCCAATTTACTCGTGTGTTTCGGGTCCTTACCTTGTTGAAATACTCATTTTATTGGCATATTCCAGTCTGCATATGGCTCTTAATATTTTGACATACACATGCTGATCAAAGATCCCATCTGTTACATGAATAAGGTCAACACCGCACATAGGTAGATATTGAGTAATTAGGCGGCCAAAAGTCAAAATCTTAAATACGTAGTAGGCACAAAATATTGACGTCTACGTATAGTAAACACTTCCGCGAATTATCCCCCACCCTTTTTTTCAACAACCATACGTCACCTCTTCCGTGCAGTTAGACGCAATTTGATCGTTGACTTGATACGTATTTCTATTTGGGTGCCCAAATTATATCAAATTTCGCAATACGCATGTATGTTTATTTTAAGTTGTGTAGTGAAAGTGAAAGTGATTCCCATAGCTCAAGTAAGCTTCTATTAAATAAATAATAGTTTTAACTTTTATTTTTAACTTTCGTTATATTTTTCGGTAGTTGAACATACCCTCTTTTTCACATAAAAAATTTAATTTTTTTAATTTCAAAAGCAATTTTGTTATGGATCAGGATTCGTCCGGATCATATTTTTTTGTTTATTGAATACGTTACACATTCAGCTTTTCTATAAAAAAACAAGAGCCGCAGAATCCCGCTTATTCCTTAAAGACAGCAGTTCAAAGTATTTTGTTAAAAAAATTTAAAAAAACATTTTTTTATTTTATGTTTTTTTTAGCTATGGAGATACCTAGTTCGTCCGGGGTGAAAATAGTGACTCGTAAATGTCTGTTTGAGCAAATGCAACTACAAAATTTACCAAGTATGGATGAGAAATTGGAGTTTTTAGAAAACCACTTGCTATTGTCTTGCGGAGACACTGTGGAAAGAAAAAAGAGCCTTAAGCATTAATTTTCCTACATCAAACACGAATTTAAACAGAGATGGCTAAAAGCTCATAAAGTTGAAGAAGTTTTTATGAAAAACAACCAGAAGTGGCTGGAAGGCACTTTTGAAATACCAGTGCATTCGCTTAATCAATCAGGTCGTCCGAGCAAATCATTTTCGGATTCGAGTGAACGAAGCAAGAGAAGAAAAACTGAGGAAATTCGATCAAATGTTGATGATGAAATGATTATACATGCCGCACAAGTCGTATTGCAAACGAAGGGAAAAAGAAATGCCTCAAAAGTGCTCAAAGAAATAGGAAATTCACCAACAAGGCTAGTAAATATAGAAAAGCCTATTCCAAGACCAATGAAACAATTGCTCCTTTGACCCCGTTCCAAGCACTCAAAATGTTCGTAGAAGCTGATCTAACAAGACGACAATATGAAATAATAAGGGCAACTAACCCAAAGCATTACCCTTGTTACGAACTTTTGTTGAATGCAAAACAAGAATGCTACCAACAAGAATGCAAGAATGCTAATGAAGTTATAGAACTATTAGAACCTGCCGAGCCCCACACACAATCAAGTATTGAGCACGAAGAAGTCGAGATAGAAACATCTTTTAATAAGACAATTTAATGCATTTTTATTTATTTATGATTTATGAGAATTAAATGTGTTTTTATTATAAAATATATGTTTTTCTTATTTATTTTTTTAAAATAAATATATAGTTTTTTACATAGTTTACAGTCTTTCGAAGCCATTAACGTCCAAAAAGATTTTTGGCCGCCTAAATATTTGAAATCGACCACTGTGCACCGCTATAAGAAAAGCTTTCCCATATCATTATTTTAGATCCTCCATGTTTGACGATTTTCCGGGTATATTTTGGTGCGTATTCCGTGTTGAGTGGACGTCGGACACAATACATAGGGTGATCCAAGTAGATATACTTTTTTCAATAGCCTTTTTTTGGCAGATCACGTGTGAGTCGTGTCATGCTGTCATGTTATTTTTGTTAAGTATTGTTTGGCATTTCATCGTGGAAAGACTTACGCCTAAACAACGTTTAGGCGTGTCATTCGCCAGTTACCAGTCAAAATGCTCGAACGAGTCATCGAAAATTGTACTCAACGGATGGACCATCTGAGACGTAGCCGCGACCAACATTTGATAGACATAATCTTCAAAAAATAAATGCCAAAGAATGTTCTTTCAAATGATAATAAACATTCCCCATTCAATTTGAATTTTCTGTGTTTTTTCTTTAAAAAAGTAGGGAACCTCGAAATGGATCACTCTATATTTCTCAAATTTTCAGCAGGCAAATTAAGGTGGTCTTGGGCAAATTTCAAGCGAGAAGTTAACTGCTTCTTATTCAGCAATGGCACCTTCCTTGGACTTCTCGAAATAAATTGTTTTCCGTCAGTCGTCTACGAATGCAAAGATTGAGCTATTTAAGGACGATCTTTTTTACGGACGCTGAATGGTCTTCCTTGCTGTAACGCACTATACGTGGATCATCCACACTTGACGTCGCGCGTTTGCGCCCACGCATTTCAGGCTTTTTCTTATATTTAATGGCATTGCTGATCATTTTATCTGAGCAACCCAGCATATCTTTAATTTCTTTATAACCTTTTCTCTGGATTCGAAGATTTTTTATTATTTCTCGTTTTTCCTCGGAACAGTGTTTTGCTCGACCCACTGTTAATAAAAAATAACAAAATTGATACGTATCAAAAATATATCAAATAGATTTAGTGTCATTTTAACAAACTCACTCTTTTAATTCAATGAATAGTTTAAAATAATAAACAGACGGGCGGACATTGCTAATTGGACTTAAAATGACCCAAAACGAATATCCGCCCAACATACTTAGGGTCTTAGGTCACTCCTTTTGGCTCGTAGCAAATGATATATACCCTCCTCTCTAAGGTGAGGTGATAAAAAGATGATTGACAATTAATGTTCTGACCAAAGTCTATATTAATATTTTCTGTGAGTCAGGCAGTTATCCAGTCCCTGGAAACTATATACCTGAATCAGAAAATTGACCTCCACGGTCGCATACGTGTTAATGAAATGGCTGAACAGTTCAATATTCACCTGATATGGGTACCGGTCCATAAGGACATACCAGGGAACTGCAAGGCAGATTAACTTGCAGGACTGGGAGCTACCTTACACGCTCCAGAGGAACTGGAGCTCACCAACGTCTTGTTGTCGTTATCGACACTGGATGTAGCACTTATCATGCTTATTGTACGGCATGCAGAGAGATTGAAGTTCTGGCTTAATTTTTTGCAGAAGCTGTGGAGACGAAGAGCATTCCGCTATACCTAACAGGTGGCGCAAAAGTAACCTTTCGAGCGTATGTTAGACGCGATTGGCGGTTAGCAGCTAACAGCTGATGCACCGTCTGGACTTTGTACGGAAACATCTTCAAATCTTGTACCAAAATTCGCTGTAGAGACCGTCGACTGATACCCATTTGCGTGGCACGTCGTCTGGTCGATGTCGACGGCGCTTCCATGACATCCTCGGCTACAGCAGCAATATACTCTGCAGAACGGCTACTCCGGGGTCTGCCACGCCTGGCAGCATCTCGTGTTGTGCCAGTCTCTTCGAGGCGAGCGGCTAAACGTCGCAGTGTTTCACCAGTAGGCGTTGGACGGCCAGGAAATCTGCGACGAAATTCACGTTGTGCCAAAGTCACCGACCGATTATTAAATAGTCAGCAATATTCCGCGTTCTGGAGCAGTGTAGCGTAACATTGTTTATTAACGTGTATTTCGCATGTGTTTACTACACAAATGTCAAAACAGAACTGACATTAGGGGCCAATCGCAAAATTTATAGCATTTTCTGATAAGAGGATTACTTTTGCGCCACCTTGTAGAACGCGACAGGCAACCCTGGACTGTAATATTTTTGAAGAGTAACCTAAATTTGCTAATCTTAAAATCTGCCAACTTTTGAGGTTTTTGAAGCAAATGGAATTAGTTCAACGAGAAGGGATAGGGAAAACGTATGTTTTCCAAGGAACTATGTCCCGTTTTGTCGGAGAGAGAGGTAGTCGGAAAGGGGGGATAAAAAACTCTCCCGTACTCAGACTTCTCGGGCTCAACCTTTTATGTTTTCATTCGCACTTTGAAACAACAACAATTCACACAGGAAAAGCCGAAACAAAAGTACATTGTGTTGTGTGAAAGCAAACGCAATTTTAAAATGGAATTAGAGGAGAATCTGCTTTAAAAAAATCCTCGTGTAATTTACGAGTATATAGTCTAAGTATGTCTGATAAGTGACACAAACGTATCGTAACGTTAACTATATCGCGATATTAGGCGTGTTTTCGCTACACCATAAGTGCTTAATTTGTATGGGGAGCTAAGCACTTTAAGCCCTATTAGTTCCCGATGAAGTTTGATGCTTGTTGTCCTGTCTTAATCGAGTATGATGTTGCCAGATTGGGCACCCTACATTTAGCAATATGGCATCCCATTTTTGGAGAGATTTTATCAATTATTGTGAATTAACGGGAAGAAGAAGAACAAAAATGGGAAATTATTTCAATATTTGCAAAAAGAGTGTAAACAATTGAACATAGAATAGTAAATATATGTTTTATAAATACTTTTCACGAATTTTTTGTCTGTTTCGCACTGTTCTTTCTTTGCAACTCATGACACCATTGCTACCAGATAGTGAAAATCCGCCACTTATACATAGCTTATGTGTCGGTTAGTGGAAGTCAGTTGTTTTCGTTGCAAAGTGCTAAACTAAAATTGCTAGCTTGTAACGAAAACATGCCTAATAAGTTTGTTTCTGGCTGTTTGAATTGGTACAAACAGTCAATAATAAATAACGTTGTGCAACAATTCTCGCCCCTTAGATTAGCACCAATGTATGTGATTGGAAGGAATGCTTAAAATTCAACAATATTTGACATCTGTAATTGGTAGATAATTTGTAAATGGAAGAATGGGGAAGACCTCTGTGAATGAGCTAACTTTTCTGTGTATCACACCAACGATTTCGTAAAATCGTTTATACATTTATAAATCTATTACCGGCCCCGTCTAAGACAATTTCGCAATTTATCTTTTCTTAACGAGGGCTAAAGTTCAGTGTTGGGCAATTCTGCATTTCATTGCATGACCACTGTCGTAGAATATTCATTCGTTCTGGAAAATCTCATCGAACATATTTAATAATTCTGTTTGCGCCTAATTAAAGTCAATTAGTTCATTAATAGATGATTATCACGATAATTATTACAATTTCTGAAGTGTTTGAATTGTTATTTGAATTTGTTTATTATAAATCGCGCCGAAAATGTTAATTCCCCCTTCCAAATATTTGGTGAATGTTTCTGATTTTCTACAGAACTGCACCACCTCCTGCCACGAGGCACGAGCGACAGCGCCAACATTTTATGATGTCTGTGGTGTTGAGTTAATTTCTCGTTAAGCGTATCCAATCAATGCGGAGACCTTAAAATTCACGCATCCCAAATCTACGATTGAAGTGTTATGAAAATTTCAATTGACTTAATTGGGAAGAAATGGCAACAGCAGTACTGCCATGTGGATATGACCCTCGATACGTATGTACGAGTATGTTCCAGGGTAAATTAAATGGCATCGATATCGTTCTGTCGATTTCCATCCAAAAGGCGAACGTGATCTTTTTATGAAAATTATGTTTAGACACGTACCATGCACAGTATGGTGGATGGAAAGAGGGACGGACGGACGGGCAGACGTACAAACGATATGTGGAACATTTTTCTTCTTGTGGTGCGACGACGAGTATGTTTGATTTTGATAGTGCATTACAACCTTTTGCTTTAATGCAGGTCAAAATATTTGTGAATGATTTTGTTTTGTAACACTTAAGTTTATTTGTAGGGATGCCAGAATAACCGGATGTCAGTTAGTCGATATCCGGATTGTGCGGAAGCGCAATTGCAAGACGTTTCGAATATACAACTTTTGAAGCGTTTGGTGATACCACGGGTTATACGTTCCCCTCTATATGTTTATAGAGCCTGATAATTTGGAAGCGGCCCTTTTGGTAGTTTCGTGATGGCTATGGCTTGAACCCTAGTGTGGGTAATAATTCGTCTCAGTGTGAATTTGCAGTGTAAATTGCTGATGTGACCCATATGTGAGCAAAGGTATATATATATACTCTTGGACCCCGAAATTTCATATCTCTCTAGATGTCTCACAACGAAAATCGATGATTACACGTAAGGCCAGGAAATTATCGCATAAGAGGGTCTCTAAAGAATGGTGTATCTCTGATTTATACATACACTAACTACAAAATAAATAAATTTTTATATCGCGACGTCAGTATTTGAACTATTGAAAAGATTATTGTGACCAATGATAAGGCCGGGTTAGGCAAACTTAACCGTAATTTAACTTTAGCGCCGCCGTAACGTTGCCCTCTGGAGCAATTACCCAAAACTTGAAAAACGTGCTGTTTCACTCAGACATTCACAACAAAAATAGCAACAAATTAATTTTATTTTATATTTATTGATACTAATTCATCATTTTATTACTTATTTATCATTACTTTTCAAAAGTTTCGCATAAAGTTATTCTTTTTCCATTATTTTACTAATTTTGTTTGGAAATGCTCGTAAACGTACCGTCCAAATAAAATTTCAGCAGATTCAGCCGTCCGTTTACGTTTCGTTTCCGTTGGCTAATCGTTTACACTGATTTCCATATGTCAGATTGACTAACCCAGCCTATAATCCGTTGTAAACTGTGACGTACTTTTGTGACGTAAGCGGCGTACATTTAAAACGTCGTAACGCTCAATGTCATTCCTGGAGATTTCGTTATTTCCTCCAATTTAAGAAGTAAATAAAATGGATTTACTGAATTTTACTATTTGCTTTGTCATCTCTACATGTGGTGTTTCTCTGATTGAATGACTGAGTGTGAAATTGATTAACGGCGTCAGACCGAATATTGACCCATTACGACATGAGCGCCATAAATCATAAAGTATGTGACGAAATTAATAACATCACTGCCAAAAAGACAAGTGTTCATGCCACAAATTGACAGACAGACATACAGTCGGAATATTATTTTCAATTGGTAATTTAGATTGTCAAATTTGAAATATTTCTTCCATTAATAGGCCAGAGAAATTATCACCAAATTACATACATACGTTTCAAAAAATCCTCAAAATACTGATGTTCGATTCTAAAATTACATTCGTATGTTTCAGGTTATCTTGAATTTCTTAATACATGTTTTGTGCTCTCATTCTAAAATATGATAAATCAAATTAGCATGTTTTTGTTGACATTATTCGATTCTACTACCAAATATGACCCTATACTCCGCTTGGCGAAATTGGTAACCATTTTTGTATGGGCCTCCAATGTTTCTGAAAATCAGTGGGCTCCTCGAAAAAGGTGTCATTAGCTTTTGTCCAACAACTAATTCAGACTTGGGGGTATCGGTTAACTATATTTGCCAGTAATGTAGCTAAGAATATGCTGACAAAAGTTCCTTAACTTTTTATGCGAAAAAAATTTCCCGCACTTTTTTGTTTGAAAAAGTGTAGGAAAAACATATCTTTTTTCAATTTTTTCAGCAGAACTTTCAGGGACTCGTAATTTGGCACATAACTGGCAAAATTGTAGCCACGGTACATTTAAACAACTTTTGTGAACATATCAACGCAATCTGAACGTGTCTATGCACCCTAAATAGCTCAAAAATACCACATTGTACCTTAAAAAAGTTAGTATTTCACTATTTTGTAACAAAAATATTTTTTTGGTGTAGGGTATGTTCAGCAACTTTATTGGAAATATTAAGGCAAATAACTGTAATTGTTGGCCCTATTTTAACAAATTGTAAAAAACACCCCATAAAATGGGGAGGGAGGGGATTAAATGTTCTACAAAAATATTGGCCATAAAATTTTACTACACGAGTCAAAACACACCAAAGCCCAAAACTTAACACAAAAGCCATAGTATATTCACGAACAGAGAGGGACCCTTCAATAAAACTGACTAGATCATGCAGGCATGCTGTTGATTGAACAGTAAGTAGCCTGTGATCAATTCTGTGGTAAGGTACTATCTCTTAATCTCTCCTGGGTTTTAAAGATGAAAACAACTTTGGTTTCTCTTCATTTTGTTTGTATGTAGTCCTGATTGATACAACATGTGTAGATCTCTTTGAGTCAGGGAGTAATTGTATCATCCACTGAATGTAGCTCCGCAGGCGAGACATTGTCTGGTCCTGGCGCTTTTGCCAAAAGAATTCTAGATTCGGTTACAATCTCCCTGGCGATCTCTGATGGCTGCACTTCAAAGAAATCGGAAATTGTAGTATTCAATGCCTCTTCAGAGTTGCCAGGGAAATGTGTACCCAGGAGCACTCCCAGCGATTTCTCATTGGCCATGGTCCAAGAACAATCATCTTTCTTGATGTATACAATAGTACAAAGTATTGAGGCTAAAATTTTCCATAACCTTGAGGTTTCGGATGGGCTTTCTACGCCACTACAGGATTTATTTTGGCCCTTTCTGAACTCTTTTTTGTACCGCTTGAGTTCTTCATTGTATGTATGTGTCCCAGTCCTGTGGAGGTTCGGAGGCCTTTGTCCTATTAAATAGCTTCCTACAGCACTTCCTCAGCATAACTAATCGGTCGTTGTTTGCCCTTGGCTTTGGTTTCGGGCATGCGGCTTGTAACGAGTCATTAAGAGTTCCACCATTTCTTCTGTATCCCGGATAGTTTTCGTCTTCATTTCACGTCTTTTTGGAAAAGACCTTTAAAATATGTGCCTAAGTTTTCCCCCAATTAGCCTTCATAATATTGGGTGGTCAGGTGGTATTAGAAGGCTTCGCATTCATGCAGAGGCTAATATATCAATGGTGGGAAAAGCTATGAGCGTCCAAAACATTCCTATCAGAAATTTTTCCACTTAAATTCTGGGAGACAAGGATGACATCGAGCACTTCCTGTCTTTTTTTTAGTAATGAAGGTAGGTTCATGCCCTTTATTACAAATCAAAGACTTACTACTTATAATACTTGGGTTTCCATTAATGACATAACATTAACTTTGCCAGAGCCCAATCGGAGTTTCAAATGATCAAGTGGGTTTAGTTCTTGAGTCAGTTTGATCTTATAAGGATGAAGATCAAGATCTTTTCTCAAAATACGCCACAGTGCGATTTGAGAGATGCCCATTTTTGAGAACGACGTGGAATCAGGCAATTAAGCCGACCAAAATTTTCGGCGGCGGCGTTGCATGGAAAAATATCGATCGGCGACGACGGCTGTTCGGCTGAGCCGATCAAATTTCAACAATCGGCTGAGCAGATAAATTTCCCACAATCGAAAGTGCACGAATACGAATGTAATTCTCCGGCAAAAGTGGCGTTTTGAGATATTTAGCGTTAGAGGAAAAAACTTAAAATTAACACAAAGTTTTGAAAGATTGATGTAATATTGAAAATCGGTTCAATAAATCTTCAATGGTTGATTCATTTGTTATTGTGTTGACGATCTTTTGCCAAAATCAATTGGGTCGTTCCGGAGTGTAGATCCGATGGTCTTGGGCCTCAGTATTTGTAAAAGTTATGGACGAAATACTAGGATTGGTCTGTTAATTTGGCCGCTTTTCTTCCCGAAATTTTGCATGTACTGTTTTCCAGAAACAGAAGAAAATTTTAAAAAATGCCAATAATTTGGCCGCCTTTCTTCCCGAAATTTTGCATGTACTGTTTTCCAGAAACAGAAGAAAAATTTAAAAAATGCCAGACCTGCATTGGTGTTTCATCCATAACTTTTACAAACATTTAGCCACTAAAAATCAAAACACTGTTTTGGATTTGTGAGAGCGTCGAATATTCTGTGTACATTTTTTTTTTAATTCAAGCTTTTTTTAAACGAGGACTTTATAAAAATCTGTTCAGCTGTTCAAGAGCTATTGTAATTTCCGTAAAACCAAAAACGCATTTTTTATTTAAAATTCCCATACATTTTTGGAATATTTTTTTTATTAAACGATGGCCATATCTTACATTACCATTTAGCAACTTTTTATAATTTTTTTACTCTAAAATTAACTCAAAATATTGCAAAGTCTAAACCAATGGTATCACTTAGTAGTCACTTTCTATCTGTCCAAAAAGATTTATTTGGTAACGCTTATATTCAAAATCGGATATATATTTATATATATGCGGTGTTATATATAAATCTGGACTGATTTCTTGATATTTGACGGCGGTTTTTTGGTTCAACAAACTGTTATCTGTAAAATTTTATAAACATCTGTTAAGAAGTGAGGACTCTCTAGCGCTTATATGCAAATATATACTAATATAGGTATGTATATATGAGGCCTATATCTAAATCGGAACCGATTTTCTTCAATTTCGAAACCCTCCAAAATTCCAAACGATTGGAAGAAAAATACAGCTTCTGTAGCGTTAAGCGGCTAAGTCGGAAGGACCATATATCGATACCTCCATTCTAAATCATGCTAAGGCGATTTAGCATGTTCTTAAGGAGTTTGCATTTTTAATTTATAAATATTCCAATTTATATTCAGTCATGATTTGACAGATAATTAGTTTTATCCTTCCGCTGAACGAATATGTTTATATTGCGAATATTGCGACATTACGTTGAAAATCATGGTAATGTGGCAGAATGTGTGCGAAAATTTGCTTACGGATTTTGGAAGAAGAGAAGCACCGTCAGCTCCGTATGTTCGTTATCTTGTGAAAAAAGTGAAAGAAACTGGCATCCTCATCGATAAACCAAAGCGTGAAAAGGAAAAAACAGTGCGTGCACCCGAGAATATTGCTGTTGTGGCAGAAAGTGTGTGTGAAGCGCCATCAACATCAATTAACCGTCGTTCTCAACAATTGAACATTTCGGAGACATCATTGAGACGAATTTTGCATAAAGACCTTGGTATGACCAGGGTTACCATAATCTTTTTTCTGAAAGGAGGACTTTTGTGTCAGAAAAGGAGGACATTTGTAACATTTACAAAGAGAGTTTGAAACATTCGGAGGACATTTAAAAAATACAATTTCTTATGATAATGCTTTGTACAACTATTTGTATTTTGTAGCGCTTAGATGCCAAATCGGAGGACTATATCAAAGGTTTGTTCTTGGGTGCTACATTTAAATCTGAGCAGGTTTACACCAAATTCGACAATGCGGGCCCTTGGAACAAGAAACTCCATCCTGCTGCGGAAAGAAAATTTATATAGGGCCTATATCTAAATCTGAACCGCCCTTATTGTCAAATTTCAGCAAGATCGGAATGAAAGTGCGACCTGTACTTAAGGAACAATTTTAAATAGACAGATAGACAATCGGTGCACTTTAAAGTGGGTCTAGCTCCAGTATTTTTAGGTGTTAATTATAATAAATAAGATCTGATAAGCCGAATTTTGCATAGCCTACACCATAGATTGCATGTCAAATGCTTTTTGTTTCATTGAAATTTGTTGCGTTAAGAAGTAAAATCTTGAGGTACCTTTGTGTGGGGCTATATCAAAACATGGACCTATGATGACCATTGTTCGTCTGAAGGGTTCTGGATATACATACTCCCAAATTACCAATATCAGTTCGTCCAGTTGAAATTTGCAGTCTCTGTGGAGTTAATAAGTCAAATCGGACAGAACATGCTAAAAATTGATCGATATTGCCCATTTTCAATCCTAAGTTTACTGCAGCTATAAGAAGTATCTGTGCCAAATTTCAGTCATCGAGCTCATTAGTGTAGTACTAACTTTGTACTAAAAGTAGTTGCGAGTATAATTCATGTGGAGGTGTAATGATTGTGAAAAATTTTAATTTGTAACAAAAGGAGGACAAATCCATCATTTTTGAGAAAGGAGGGAAGACGGGAGGACACTGGTTAAAAAGGAGGAAATGTCCTTCCAAAGGAGGACGTGTGGTAACCCTGGGTATGACGCCATACAAAGTCCAATTGGTTCAGGAGTTGAAGACAACTGACCATCCAATGCGTTTTCAGTAGTTTTTTTTTATAGCATTTAAAAAAAAAGTTATTTGGCGGACCCTTTACAAATAGCAATTTAAATGGAAAGTTATCAATTACATGAAAATAAAATAATAAAATTGTACAAACTTTCGTATGAAGTCAGTATGGGTCTAGGCAGACTCATGGGGCACGTAAACGATGTGTATCTCACAAAATCCTTATATATTTTTTTTTGGAAGATGTTTATCGTCCTGAACCTTGTACACCTTAAGGATACCACAACATCGCACTTGACGAGGTGTTCTAGTCCTGAACATTGATTTAGTTCCTCTTTTATGCAGGACCAAATGATGTTTATACCCTACACCACACAGTGGTCCAGGGTATTACGAGTTTGTGCATTTGTTTGTAACACTTCCTGAGTCGATTTAACCATTTCCGGCTGTCCGTCCGTCTGTAGATGTATCGTTGTAATCAAAGTGTAGGTTGTATTTATGGTCCGCTTGCGATCAAATTTAGCACTGTGCTCTTTTTTGGCCCAAGGATGATGCCTATTGAAATCGGTCAAAATCGGTTCAGCTTTAGATATATCCCCCATATATATGTTACACCCGATTTGATATGTAAGCGCTGTCGAAACCGTATTTTATATCCGATCAGTAGGAAATTCGGCAGAGAAAATTTTCTTATTACATGGATGAACACTACCAAATGCGGGGAAAATATTTCAGATTTAGATATAACCCCCATATAACGGTTTTTCCAATAGGGATGATATGATTTTGAAGTGACGTTTCGGCCATTTGTAATATATCATGATCTGTCATTTGTTTTTCATTGTATCCAGTGGTGTTTACAATACAAAGAGATATACGCAAGAACTATGTTTACAAATTATTCAGTTTTATTATCAAAATAATCATTCTACAATTGCAACTTTTCGTGCGCTAGGTCCATTTTTTTAAAATCCAAAGAAAACACTTTCCAGTCGACCTACGACCTTTTAGCTCTCGTTAAGAGCTATCTCTTTGCCATTGACCGATTCCCGATCCGACGTACCATTAAGGAGCTAGAGCAAAAATAAACTTTCCGTTCACATTTGAAAATGATGCTAAGTCCATTTTTTTTAAATCCAAAAAAAACACTTTCCAGTGAACCTACGACCTTAACACCCACGAGCAATATTTTAGCTCTCGTTAAGAGCTATCTTTTTGCCATTGATTGATCGCGCCACACAGCAAATGAAACAATCGAATTGTTGCGAGAAAAGCTTGGAGGTTCGATTATTTCAAGAAATTGTGATATTGAATGACCTCCAAGAAGTTGTGATTTTACACCATTAGACTATTTCTTGTGGGGTTATTTGAAATCATTGGTCTTTCGAAATAAACCAGACTCTCTTCAAGCTTTACAAGTCAATATTGAACGTGCCATTCATGACATACGACTTGATTTTGTGGAAAAAGTGTTCGAAAATTGGGTTAATCGAATTCGTTCCTGCAAAAGAAGTCGTGGAGGCCATTTGAATGACGTTTTATTTAGAACTTAATTGTATGGATTGTACTTCATATTAAATAAACAACTTTTGAATTTCCTGAACAATAACTGTGTTTTTTTTTCAAAGAAATCATATCACTCTTATTGGAAAACCCTATACATATATGTTTCACCCGATTTTACATGTAAGCGCTGTAGAAACCGTATTTTATATCCGATCAGTACGAAATTCGGAAGAGAGAGTTTTCTTATTACTTGTATGAACACTGCCAAATTCTTATTGCATTGTTAGGGAGGTGTAGGGTATTACATAGCCGGCCCCGCCCGACTTTCTGTCTTTCCTTACTGGTTTCAATAGGGTATCCCACTTATGTAAGTATCAAAATACGTTCATAGTAAACATTTCTTTCATATCTTCTTTCTTTGCAATATTCAATAAGGTATGATCAGGTGCTCTATATTAGAATGGCTTGAAAAAAAGTTGCCGATGTTCAAAGTTTATATGAATTCTTTTATGTATTTCCTTTCTGCGATTGTCCAACTACGAGCAATTTGAGATCAAACTTAACTCTAAAAATCAGGTTTTTTCAATAAAATATTCAGTGCTCAATCTTCTTCGCAATCAATCATTAGACAATAAAAACCGAGACATTTTTTCAAGCGTCATAATTTTTCAGAGTATTGTTCAATATATTGTTGGTAAATATGTGTGTGCAATTTCCATAATTGGGTAAGTTGATTGGAAGTTTCAGAATTTCCTGCAGGAAGAAACGAATAGACTTCTTCAAATTGGCCGAAAAATATAAACACACACTTTCGAAGCAATCAAAGCTAGTGATGTAAAAAATCTTTCCGTTTTGCATGGAATGACTCATGCGTGTACTGCGTAGGATTGTATTGATATACAAACCGACAGCTATATTTTTCCAAAGTTACATGGACAGCTCTTCTACGTGGAAGAGCTATACTTCACAGGATCATTTCCGAAGTTTGATTGCGAAATGAAACGTCGCACTTTTTGATTTACTTTTGATTGAATTGGATACAATACAATTTTATATATATACTTTATTATTTACGCCCGGTGTTGTCAATGACTTTGTATAATCTAGCCATTGATATGAATGGACATTATACTCATTCATTACCCAACCGATAGCAAAAAATTAAACGAATTGCGCACGCGCAAAATGTAAATAACTTCAACGCTTCAAAACGTCTCTGTGTTCAATCGTAGTGGGCTCAATGCGCGCATGCGCACTTTTTCAAGTCAGACATTGGCTTCTCCTACTGCTGATCGCTGTCGTCGTTACACTCTCGTTCGGCTGTCTACGGCCAATACGAGTACAATATTTGGTAGCCTTGAGCAAGATTCGATATCCTTGATCTTGCTTGTTATGAGTATTATTTCATACTTGCTGTACTTCTTGTACAAAACTTTTCGAAAATTTATCGATTCATTGATATTTAAGGCGTTTGAAAAACATTTGCTAACATAAATTATTTGCACAGTCAAGCAAAAAAAACAAAATGTTAACCGGATAACCAGTCACGGCCACCGTCTCTCAGTCAAATGTTCTGGGCAAAAATGTTGTGGCTACCAACAGCAATGGACTCATGGGAGTGGGGTGATAATAGAACCACGCAACCATTCAACTGCCCAAAAACCATCTATGCTAAGTATTTACTGATTGATGCATTACCAGCCGATAAACTTGGCATCTTTCTTCCCCCGGTTAGCTTCAAATGGAGAAGCCGTTAGGAGGTACTTTTGTGGAGCACCAATAACATCGATTGGTCAAATCGACGTTCTTCTTGTCGATTTGATGGTAAGTGAATGAAATGAATTATTAAGAATCACTTTTTACCCGGAGGATCGATCAGTCGTTATGGTGTCACTGAATTATTGGCCACACTTTTTCTTCCACTTCACTGTGCCACACTTTGGGGTTTTAACGGTTTTGCTGTAGTTTGTCTTCGCCAACAGCTTTTGCAGCATTCAAAATGGAATTGCGTTGCAATTTATGAGATTTTATCACGCATGCGTTTTGTACTTCACGTGGACACATTTTTTTCACCTCTTCTATGATTCGATTCGGCCAATGGGCCCTAAGCAGTGAAAGGGAGATTCGGTCCATTTGGGGGGATTGTTGGTGATTGATATATGGTCACTGTTTGATGCCTAAATGTAGGTGACATCTACGCAAATCTGGCAAATACCAATACACTATATTGCGAAGCGCACAACTTTCACTGGAACGTCCGACCACATGACCAAGAGTCTCTTTTAATTAAGTCAAATTGCCAAATAAAAAAGGAAATGCGTTCACTTTCGCACAATAATAACACTAGCATACATATATTTTGTGCCAAATCGCTGGCCAACATTTTTACCCGAAATCACACAATGTTATTATAACTATACTAGTTGGACCCGGTTCACTTCGTTGTCCCAAATTCCAGTTTAGTGAAATAGGAACATGTCATGTGTTTCGTATAGGAGTCTCGATAACCACAAAAAAATGTGATCACATTGACCAAATTTGTTATGCCAATCGCGCACATTGCATGCAAACGTACTTTCTTTACTACTTTATACTCGCATGTATTACTATCATATCTGAACTAATCCTGTAAATTTTATTGAATCAGGTGTTTTCTTGAGTTTCTATATAAAAGCATTTTAACTTAAAAATGTCAGAAATGGAAATTGTTTTTTATTGGAATGATTCTGTCTATTTTGTAATTTAATTTCATATTATTCAAAGTCTATAAAGGAAAAGACGTGTACGAGGTATGTTCAACAAATATCGCGAATTTTTAATTTCCGCGGGCTACGTGTATTTGATTTTTGATATTTTTGTAGCGTTATGTTGGTACTCATGTCCCTTACTTATGCTGACAAGGACGGCCATTTTGAATGTTTAGTTAATTTTTGACAGCTGTTGTGCTTGGATGTGTTTTAACTTGTCTTCGATTTTTATCTATTTCAGAAAATGGATCAAAGAATCTGCATCAAATTTTGTGTGAAAAACAAAATAAAGTGCGCTGACGCATTTCGAATGTTGACTGTGGCATATGGTGAAGCTATCTTGGACCAAATCAATGTTTATCGGTGGTACAAAATGTTCTTAGAGGGCCGAGAAGATGCGAAGGACGAACAGCGTGCCGGACGCCCGAGCACGTCAAAAACAGACGAAAATATCACAGTTTTCTTTGATTGCAGGGGTGTGGTGCATTATGAGTTCTTTCCACAGGGTAGTACGGTCAGTAAAGAATATTACCTGCAAGTAATGCGCAAATTGCGCGAAGCAATCCGCCAAAAACGCCCGGATTTGTGGAAGAACAAAAACTGGCTTTTACACCATGAAAACGCCCCTGCACACACATCGTTGCTTGTGCGCGAATATTTGGTCAAAAACAACACAGTAACGGTGCCGCAGCCACCGTATTCCCCTGACCTAGCCCCCTGTGACTATTTTTTGTTCCCAAAACTGAAAAGGCCCATGAAAGGACGACGCTACGCCACGATTGAAGAGATGAAGACGGCATCGAAGGAGGAGCTGAACAAGATCACAAAAAATGATTGTGTGAAGTGCTTCGAGGATTGGAAAAAACTTTTGGCAGAAGTGTATTATATCCGAGGGGAATTACTTTGAAGGGGACAAAATAGATATTCATGAATAAATAAACACTTTTTTAAAAAAACACAAAATTTGCGATATTTTTTGAACACACCTCGTAGACTGAAATAATAAATTGATCGCACTGGGAATATTATAACATACATATTTGTAATATAAAAATGAGGTATTTTTTGATATTTTTTAATTAATATGAGTGCTGTTTTTTTATCAAAAGAGTTTCTTTTGTTAAGTTATTATTATTATTGACATGTTCGTACTTGAATTTACAAATTACAAACATAGTCTATTTACAAAGGATTTCCAAGATTATCTGTTATTAGTTAGGTGTCTTAGCTGATCAATAGAAAGATGGGTTTCTGATGGAATCGTGCTTCTCCAAGTAGTTTTTTGACCTTCCTCTAGATCGGCGTCTTCGTGGGTTCCATTGCAGTGCAGAATGAGAGATTTCATCTTCGCCCTTTCGTAGTGTATGGCCTAGCCAACTCAATTTTCTTTCGGTGATGTCTTTACGAACGTGTTTCTGTCCTATTTTAGACCATAGTTTCTCTTTAGATGTTACTTGCGGACACCATATTTTCATTATGCTTCGTAGACATCTGTTGATAAATGATTGTAGTTTGTTGGAGATATTTGTTGTTATTAACCAGGCTTCAGATGCGTAGAGTAGATCGATTTCACGCAGGCATTAAATATATTAATTTGGCGATCTTCAAGGATGCGAGTGCACACCGAGCTTTTATTATTCTACGTCCTCCTTAGTACAACCGCTAGTTGTAAGTATGCTACCTAGATATTCCAATCGCACAACATTCTTTATTTTATGGCCATTTATTTCAAAATTGGATTCGTTTTTTGTGTTTATTCTCATACTTTTATTTTTTTTATATTTATCTTTTGTCCTATTTTAAGGGACTCACTACTCAAGCGGCCTAATTTTACTTGCATATCCGAGTATGTGTTCGTCAGCAAAACAGTGTCATCAGCATACTCTAAATCACCCATTTTGTTAAATAGCTTCCAGTTTATGCCGGTAGGGTTAATGTCAAGTTTTTCGAACACCACGTCTAGGACCGTAGTGAAGAGTAAAGGCCAAAGCGTGCATCCATGCCTGACTCCACTGGTAGTGATGACAGGCTCGCTGAGACTGCCTTAGTGTAACACGCAGCACGATGTACCGTCATAACTATTTTTATACCCTACACCACACTGTGGTACAGGGTATTATGACTTTGTGCATTTGTTTGTAACGCCCAAAAAGAGAAGAAATAGAAGCATAGTTTATTATACCGATCGTCATAGAATCAATTTTTGAGACGATTTAGCCATGTCCGTCTGTCTGTCTGTCTGTTCGTCTGTCCATGTATTCTTGTAATCAAAGTACAGGTCGCAATTATGGTCCGATCTCGACGACACTTTACACAAATCTTTTGTATGGCCCAAGGACGATCCCTATTGAATTTGGTTAGAATCGGTTCAGATTTAGATATAGCCCCCATATACATGTTAGCCCCGATTTGACATGTACTCGTAAGCGCTGTAAAGACTGTATTTTATATCCGATCAGTATGAAATTCGGCAGAAAGGGGTTTCCTATTATATGAATAAACGCTTTTAAATTTGGAAGAAATCGGTTCAGATTTAGATATATCCCCCATATATACGTTACCCCCGATTTGACACGTAAGCTCTGTAAAAATGTTATGCTATATCCGATCAGTGCGAAATTCGGCAGTAAGAGGTTTCTTATTACATGAAGGAATACTGCCAAATTCGGAGAAAATCGGTTCAGATTTCGATATAGCCCCCATATATATGTTACCCCCGATTTGACATGTAAGCGCTGTAAAAACTGTATTTTATATCCGATCAGTATGAAATTCGGCAGAAAGAGGTTTCCTATTATATGAATGAACACTTTTAAATTTGGAAGAAATCAGTCAAGATTTAGATATAGCCCCCATATATACGTTATCCCCGATTTGACATGTAAACGCTGTAAAAATTTTATTTTATGTCCGATCAGAATTAGATAATATGTTTCTACCCTTATCGCATTGTTAGGCTGGTGTAGGGTATTATATAGTCGGCCCTGCCCGACTTTCTGCCTTTCCTTACTGGTTAATTATGTTAACAATTTTGTTAGGTATTCCTTTCGACAAAAGAGCATCCCAGATATATTTTCTGTCAATTGCGTCGAAACCTTTCTCGCAATCAATGAATTTTAAATATAGGATGGCATTATATTCGATAGATTGTTCAATGATTATCCTGGTGGTACATATGTGGTCGATACAGGAGTTCCCTGCCCGAAACCCTGCTTAGTTTTTTTTCGTAGGAGGCTGTTTAAATAATCATTTATTCTATAGAGGACGATTTGATTTAGAATTTGAACGATTGAAGGCAGCAAGGATATTCCTCGCCAATTGTCACACTTCATTTTGTTACCTTTCTTCGGTATCTTTACCGACTCTTTCCAGTCAGTTGGGATAGTCACAGACCTTAAATTATACAGATGTCGTCAGCCAGAAACGTCAAAATCTATCAGTTACGAACGAATAGGAATGAAATGTCACACGCGAAAAAACAGGTTTCCGCGAACATAGTTTGCACTTTTTTTGCACTAATCGATTGATATTAATTTTTTAATTGTGACAATTACAAAAAATTCGGGAAAATCGGTCCGAAATCCGAGGAAAAACTCACTCTTTGAACACCTACTCGTTGAAATTTCTATTCGTTCGTAACTGACAACTTACTCGCTCCGGGATATCTTATTATTCATTATTTTTGGGGATAGTTTCTTACTTCCATATTTGTTTAAAAAGGGGGTACAGTATTGTAAAGGGTGTCCCAAGAAGAGCGCAATTTTTTAATTTTAAATAAAACACAGATATTTAAGAAAAAATAGTGAAACTTTATTATATCGTAAAGTAGACAGAATGAGGTTATGTATGGAACAATATATCGTGCAGATGGCCACCGCGGCTTTGCTGGCATGCACGCGATCTTTTAATGAAATTTTCAATGACCGTTTTGCATGAATGCTGCGGTATTTCATTAATGCAGCGTCCAATTTCGTCGTCGGCTTATTCGCGTAAACCATCGACTTCAAAAAACCCCAAAGAAAAAAATCTAATGGTGTTAAATCGCACGATCTAGGCGGCCAATTCTGATCTCCAAAACGCGAAATAACACGACCGGGAAATGACTGATGCAGCAATTGAATTGTTTCTCTGGCTGTATGACATGTGGCGCCGTCTTGTTGGAACCACATGCCCTCCACATTCATTTCTTCAATTCTAGGCAAGAAAAAACTGGTTATCATTTCACGATACCGAACACCATTGACTGTTTGCGCTTGACCTGCCTCATTTTCATAAAAAAAAGGTCCAATGATTCCTCCAGCCCAAAAACCACACCACACAGTGACACGTCGATGGCGCGTTGTTGTCTTTACATCACTAACAGACCCAGTTTCGGCAAACTTATCCATTAATCTCTTTACAGTTGACTCTTTTGGAGCATTATTGTGACCCCAAATTGATCGCAATTTGCGAACTGTAGCCGCAAAACTTTCACCATTTTGGTAAAACAATTTCACAATGAGAATGCGTTGTTCATTCGTGTAGCGCTCCATTTTTACTAACCTCGTACCTTCTACTAACAAACAATAACAATTATTCAAATGTCAAACAATGACACTTCGAATGTTGCGAGATTTAAAAATTGCGTTCTTCTTGGGACACCCTTTAGATAGGATATGGTTGCAAGCTTTGTAGCATTCTGATTAATTTTAAAATTAAAATTAGGTTTTTAAAATTTAATTTCTTCTGCATATGGTCTTTCGAATTTGAAAATGTTACTCTGGCAAATTTTATTGTTAAAATTCGCAATACATACAACAAGCAGAACTATAGGAATTCGCCCTTTAAAAAAAAGAATTGTTGATCATAATAAAATTGTTGAATTGAAATATTGATCTGCGGCCGTATAAAGTAACTACATATACTCGTATTCTTGATCGTCGTGAAATTCCAAGACGATTTAGCCATGTCCGTATGTCTGTCTGTTGAAATCACGATACAGTCCGTAATAATAGAGTTTGGTTGATCAAATTTGGTAGAAATACTTCTTATAGTTGCAGGTCGTTTGGGATTGCAAATGGGCCATATGTTCTGATATAGCCCCCTATAGAGGTCGCTCAAAAATACGGTTTTGGAGCCGTATGTAGATACCACATTTTGAAAGAAATTTAGCTTAAAATTTGGAAGTTATTTTCTATTTTGATAAGAATTCACCACAGCAAAACTTTAAATAAATCGGTTCATACTTTGTTATAGTCACCCTATAGAGGTCGCTCCAAAGTTCGATTTTTTAAGCCATAAATACCTAATTATCCCCTCACCTTAGAGAAGAGGGTATATATCATTTGCTACGAGCCAAAAGTGTAACACATCGAAGGAGTGACCTAAGACCCTATGTATGCACGGCAGATATCCATTTTGGGTCATTTTAAATCGAATGAGCATTGTCCGTCCGTCTGTCTGTCTGCTGGCTGGTGCGCACGATAACTCTCGAAAGAAGCAACCGATTGACTTCAAATTTGGCACGTGGTAATATTTTCTTCTATCTCCGGCTAAGTCGAAGATGGGCCATATTCGTCCACTCCTTCTAGTACCTCCCACACAAAGGGTTAACATTTAGTAAAATATTGATTATTTAATAACTTCTATACTACTTATTTGAATCCTCTGAAATTCTACACATAGTATTAGTTTATTAGTCACTATTACCTCGAGAAAAATGGGCGAAGTTGCCATGCCCCTTTTGGTACCCCCCACACAAATGTACCAGCTTATAAATTTAATTCCAGTACATACTTTAAAGTTATTAAATGCAATTTAAATTGATAATAATTTAACTAAACATAAAATTAAATAAATGTACTAATATTTTTTGGGACCCAATGTGAGCGGATTCATAAGTCTGTTTACCCGGCTGAACTTTCTTACTTGTTTTCTAAGCATTTTACCTGAATCTTAGCAGTTTGTTTTTTATTTAAACAAGTGTTCATCACAGTAAACATTTTTAAATCAGTTCATATTTTGTTATTGTTCACCTATAGATGTCGCTCCCAAAAAGACTTGTTTAAGCAATAAACACCACATTTTCTACGCAATTTAGCTGAAAGTTTGCAGTTTGTGTTCTATTTTAACAAGAAATCATCTCAATAAATGGTACCAAAATCAGTTCTTACTTTGCTATCGTCCCCATATAGAGGTCGCTCTTAAATATATTTATTTTAGTCATAAATACTACACTTTCCAGTCGATTTGTCTGAAGTTTTGTAGCTTGAGTTTTATTTATACCAAAATTATGAACAAAGAACATTTTCCAAATTGGTCCATGCTGAAACTTTATAGCATTTGTTTTATTTTTAAAAGCATTCTACTTACTTTTCCTACTTCAGAGTTATTTCCGGTTATAGATAAAATGCAAACCATGGTGGAAGGTAAGAACCAAAAGTGTAACACATCGAAGGAGTGACCTAAGACTCCAAATATGTTTGATGGAAATTCGATTTGGGTCATTTTAAGTCATGTCCTTCTGCCTGTCTGTCTGTCTACGTGTCTGTCTGCTGGCTGGTGTGCTCGATAACTCGTCATTGGCACGCCCCTTTTGGTATCAATAAATTTGTTTTCGGCCCTTATTCGAAAATCTAAATATATTACGCAAAATTGGCATTAAAAAACGTGATGTTAAATATTTCAGTACATTTAGATTTATTTTGTATCCACCTTATATGAATATTCAACAAGAAATTGCAGAACATAATAAAAAAAATCTAACTTACATTTTGTCTAATAAATACTTACCGTCCCGGACGTGACAAAGCGTTTTTTTATAAAAATTAAGAGTATAAAAATATTTTTTTAGTTTTGTATTTTAGCCCTGAACCAAATACTTCGAGAAAATATATCATTCACTTCATAATTTTTTTTTTTGTATTTTCCGTCAGCGAAAACTTTTAGATGTTTGCGTCCCGGACAAACGAAACAAATTACACAAAATCGACTCAAAAACAACCGTAACGTGAAACCATTTCTACACTTTTTTTTTACCAAAAATTGATTACAGTACATTTGTGCTAAGAATAGTGGAAAACAAAGTGAACAATTATAACCATAAAATCACAAATATTATAGAGAGATGTTCTTTTCAATGCAACTTTTTTAGTTTTGTTCTTATTTGAGCTAAACATTAATAATGAATCCGTAAGATTGTATCTTGACTTCATATTTCTATACAATCATATCCAGACAAGCGTATTCTGGTCATACCTGAAAAATTGCCTGTCTCAACTTGGAAATGTCCCTATATTTTTTTTGTCGTTCCAATGTGGAGCTTGCGACCATCTGTTTTTTTTCTGTCATTTTTCCAAAGACATATTGACAACACTTTTTAATGTCACTTTTATATGTACCTATGTATATGTATTGTTTTATGCCCTCTAACTGGTAACAATTAAGTCTGGCTTGACCACTTCTAACAATTGTCCACAATTTTTTGCTCTTTTTCTATATAATAAAGTGACAACAATATTTTCAAAAATTAGTTGTCATACAGAAACATTTTGAATTTCCAACAATTGTCTAACAACACCGAACTCGATTAAGTCAGGAATGTAAACGGGAATGGCTATGGAGAACTAATAAAGCTTAATATAACTTAGTTCTCCTTTTAAATTGGGGGACTACTCATTAAACAAAAACACGCCTATTGCTTATTAGCATTTACCAAAAGCTGTCACATATTGCCTACTTTTGGGAGATAACAGATTTGCCATGTTTTTAATGGGCGTGTTTTTTACTTACTTTACGGCTAGCTACCGTTTTTACTATATTTATGTACAAAAACATTGAATAGGTGGCGTTTTATTTTTAATTTGTTAGCAATCTATCAAATTTGTGAGCTTGAAAAATGTGTGACCAAGTCAGATGATGATCTATAGTGGTCATGGGTCCACGATTCGACATAACCTACAACAAATATTCTCTCGACATAACATCTTGACATAGTAGAATCTGCAAATTTCCATTGATTATGCTGAAATTCGCTCTTCCTAACTTGACATTTTTACGTTATATCCACCGATTGGTTTGATTTTTTGAAGTTTTTGATTTATTTTGCCAATTTATACAAGATGGCGTAAAAGCTAGACATTTCAACCTATTTATTATGAATCTAGTCATTTCACAAATAAAAGTGTTTCTATCTTCAACTGGGATGAACCCTATTGAAATTGGTCAAAATCGGTTCAGATTTAGATATACCCTCAATATACTCGTATATGTTTCTTCTGCTTTGGAATTTTAGCGATACAGAAGCTGTATTTTATATCAATAAATTTTATAAATTTTAAATTTAGTTTATAGAGTTTCTTTTCGTTTATTTTGTTTTTTGCTTTTGTAAACTTTTCAAAATTGATTATTGGCCCTTGTTTGTTTCTCATGACGATATGGGTGATTCCAACGGAACGGGTGTGCCATTGTTACTGAGTATTTTCCTGATTTTGATCTATATAATTTATAACGACAACTCACAATTGGTGGTTTATGTAGATATTCATAATTGTTACCTACTGTCATGCAAGGAAATTAAATAATATTTTTTATAAAAAAAAATATGGTTGATATATTACCGTATCAGCCGCTTTCTTTATTGCATACTGTAACATTTTTCTATGTACTGCCAACAAAAAAATTTTTTTGTTATCTCGAGGGTATATTGTATATTGTGGACTTCATTGCAAATAATTTAAATTATTATTCCATTTGTAGTAAATATTTTAATATGTAACGGGTGTGACATAGTCTCAATCTGGAGGAGTAATAAGTAGATCGAAATATTGTCCAGGATTTATTAGCCAACATGCATCTATTAAACTAGTTTTTTACTACGAAAAACAAAATCGAAGTCGTTTTATTCGCTAAATCATATTCATATTGCCGATTTTCTTTATCACATACAGGGTGGCTGATATGTATTGCAACCAACTTCAGGTTGCTATCATTTCTAAACCGCTAGTCTGATAGCTGACAGATTTATTTCAGTGACAGTTCATTGTTTACAAGCTTACAAAAGCATTTTGATCTATTGCATTCAGAAAAAAGTTATTCGTGATGGAATTCAACGTGATAGTGTGATTGCTTTATATTTGGGTGGAAAAACACAAGTGGCTATCGTTAGAGCCCTCCAGCATTTAAATGTGAATAAATCTTTTGTTTCTCGTACCATTGCTCGTTACCGTGATACTGGCAGTGTTGCATCGCGTCCAAAAAGTGGAAGAAAAAAACAGTAACAACACCAGAAATGATCCGAAAAGTGAAGGCCAGATTTGATCGAAATCCACGCCGCAGTGGTAGAAAAATTGCTCGTGAGCTGAACATATCGCGAGAACAGATACAACACATATTAAAAAATGAGGTTGGACTAAAGCCATTGAAGTTCCAAAAAGTGCAAGAGCTCACCGATGTACACAAAAAAGTTAGACTGGAAAGAGCCAAGGAGTTGCTTCGCTTGCACGAAGTGGCCAGTTATCGAATTTGGTTTTCTCCGATGAGAAGCCATTCCAAATTGAGCAGTTTGTGAACAAACAAAATGATCGGGTTTACTTGCCAAAGAGGTCAGCTGAAAATTTACACCTTCGATTGGCCACCAGAACTCAAGCGCCGCCGATGGTAATGGTGTGGGCCGCCGTAACGGCCGATGGTCGCTCCCCGCTCGTATTAATCGACCATGGGGTCAAAATAAATGCCGAATATTATCGGGAAAATATCCTAAAGACAGTATTGAAGCCCTGAGCAGACAAACATTTCGGCCGCAGTCTATGGACATTCCAACAGGACTCAGCACCATCGCACTCAGCACTCGTCAACCAAGAATGGCTTAAAAAGGAGGTTCCTCGCTTCATTTCTACCGCACAATAGCCACCAAGATCTCCGGATCTCAATCCGTTGGACTTTTGCGCCTGGGGCATTTTAGAGAGTAAGGTTCGCACTAAAAAATACCAAAGTATCGATCATCTCAAGACGGCGCTTCGCCGGGAATGGGCCAAAATACCGCAGAGCCACTTTCGTGCAGCGTGTGATGGCATTGTCGGCCATTTGAAGGCCATAATTCGTGCCAAAGGTGGCCAATTCGAACAAATCTAAACTGTTTCTAAAATTTTATGTTATTTCCGACATTTTTTGCTTTTGAACAATAAAATTTAAAAAAAAAATAAAAAACAAGTAAGAAAGTTTCAGTCGGGTAAACCGACTAAGGTATACCCTCACTTTGTGAGTAATGTAATATTGAATATTACTCGAATTATTCTGTCAATTTGTGTGGGAGGTATCAGAAGGGGTTTATCAAATACACTTTTTTTTTGCTGAACATTAGATACTTTAAATTCATTGCACTGTGCCGACTTATAAGCATGTATGTGCACTGGTATAAACGTTATGAGACATTAAATTGTGGTATGATTTGGGCATTTTGTGTGGGAGGTACAAAGAGGGGCGTGGCAATAACGCCCATTTTTCACAGGGCTATAGACACTATAAAAACATTACACTGTACAAAATTTCAAGTATTTTTATACACTGGTTTTAATGTTATAAGCTGTTAACTTTTGGTGCAAAAAGGTACCTTTGTGTGGGAGGTACCAAAAGGGGCGTGACAACAACTCCCATTTTTCCCTGGACTGTAGGCAATATAAAAGCATAATACTGTACAAAATTTCAAGTATTTTTATACACTGTTATTAATGTTATAAGCTGTTAACTTTTGGTGCAAAATGGTGCATTTGTGTGGGAGGTACCAAAAGGGACGTGGCGACTTCGCCCATTTTTCTCGAGCTGCTAGCGACTAATAAGCTAATACTATATGTGGAATTTCAAAAGATTCGAATAAGTAGTATAGCAGTTATTAAAGAATCAATATTTCACAACATTTTAACCCTTTGTGGGGGAGGTACTAGAAGGAGTGGACCAATATGGCCTATCTTCGAACTTAACCAGAGATAGAAAAAAATATTACCACATACCAAATTTGAGGTCAATCGGTTACTCCTTTCGAGAGTTATCGTGCGCACCAGCCAGCAGACAGACAGACAGACAGACGGACGGACATTGCTCATTCGACTTAAAATGACCCAAAATGGATTTCCTCCGAACATACTTGGGGTCTTAGGTCACTCCTTCGACGTGTTACACTTTTTTCCGTAGCAAATGATATATACCCTCGTCACACTAAAGTGAGGGTATAAATATAGCGCTTTACTTTGTTGCATTACATATCAGCCACCCTGTAGAGTAAAAACTTACAAATACAAAATTCGTTGCCAAAAACAAGTTTTGACATCTTAAAAACTCTTTCTCTTTTGTATCAATGTTAATGACAATGCTATTTTTTCATTTTCTACAAAGAATTAGTTTCTGAATTAGAATGCACTGTGTGTCCTGCTATAATATCATCAGCAAAAATCTTCTCAAAATAATGTTTAGGTTGGTTATTCTTGAGTGCTTTAGTTTTCCACCTATTTTCTAAAATATATGGATATTTTTTAACTCCATTTGTGAAGTATTTTTATGCCTTTTATTCCAGAACCAAACATTGTATCATTGAGTGGGCTGATTTAAAATGTCCTTATGGACCTTCACTGCCGCACACATCCTTCTCTTAATGATTGCCCCTATACCATCTATTTATTTTTTAAATTTATACCGAAATTTCTGCCTTCTATTATTTAATTTCATACTTGACATAAAATTATTAAATATACAATATTTTTAAATCGAATACAAATTATTTACGGTCTTTGCGTATCGGGTGTGACAAATATTAGAACGCAAATTCTACCGTAAATATTGCAATGATACTGAAACATTTCGATTCACTTTATACTACATAACCTTGAACTAACTTACACGAAAGATGATACATATATGCATACCTACATAAAACGTATTAAATTTAACTTTTTGTATATTTTCGGTATCGGGTGTGACAAACAAAACACTCCAAGATACAAAACCGTTTGCGGGCACTGAATATTTTCCAAAAGTTACGAGTTTTACACTAAACTACACTTAAGGATGCGTACTTTCTTGTAGTCAAAAGAAAAATTTCAGAAAATAAAAAATATGTCGAAAAATAGCTCATGTCAGTTCAACAGTAAAATTAATGCACCCAACAATTTTATAATAACCTATAGAAAACTCATTGCTAGGAAAAAAACTATTCCTAAATTTCATCAACTCTTCAAGAGTTTCTAAAATTCAATTGTTCGTGATGTCCGTTATGGCATTTTTTTGCAAAAATCTGATTTATTTTTTTATGTGTGATGGGGTCAGTTTACGTGGAATCACCCATATGCATTTATCAACAACAATGTTTGCTGTACCATAGGGAGCCGTCGAGACAAAAGGGTTGGGAATCCCTGCCCTAATGCTTCCATTTTATTTCTATATATCATACAAATACGAGTATTTAAACTTTATGAAATGCAAAACCTTTGATAGCGCGTTTTAAAAACAGTTTGAGTTATGCCACTTACAAACTAACAGTTCATTTATATCATTTGATGCGGTGAATGTATCTGTAACTAAAACTGGACAGTGCAATTAATCAATTAATATAAACGTAATTTATTTCAATATTATAAAAAGCAAATGTTTTGCATTTACTTAAAATGTTTAATAAATTCATAACAATTGCCTCGTGTCGTAATAGAGGGTAGGACGACTTTTATTAGTACCATCGCATAAATTCGTACAAGTTAGCAGTTATTCAGAGTCCGTTCATCTAAAAGTATTTAGTTACATAATTTGGCGTATCGAAGGGAAAGCACTCCCCTCTCATCGTGCGTAATATGTAATGGACTAAAGTTTTATTACTGTCTTGCGAGACGTTACAGCCATAAACATTTACCATGATCGAATTATTTAAATGGAAATTAACTTTTTTTGGCGACACGCAAACTTATCATAGCACTCTCATAACTTCCGGAATATTAATTGTATCGCACGAATGCCAAATTTATCTTCTGTTTGTGAGACATCCTTATCCGGTGTGGCGCCGCCACATGTCGTGTAAGTTTTTACCAATTGTTCATTAGGGGAAAAGATAAATCGATAGCCATATTCATAATTAGTTTCGCAAAGTTTGCAAGTTCAGCGAGCTAGGTTAAGTGATTTTGTAATTTGGTTACAGTAACACGACTTCTTGGAAATGTCACTTTGTAATAACATTTTCAATAACTAATAAATAAATATAAACATCGATATTTCGTATTGCCCAAACTATTTATTTTAACACCGTGATCCAAACTTTGTAAGCTTAAAAATATACTAAGAAAATCTCTGATTAAAAGCCAACATCAAAACATTAAAATTTCAAAGCTAATCCGATTTCTAGATTGAATATTCGTAGCAAACAAATTTAACTTTTTAAGATTGTTTATTACACGGGTCAAAATCGCCTTTTTTGATATGTTTGAATCGAAAGGAAATATATTTGTAACACAAATTTTTAAATAATGGGTCCGCCAAATAACTTTTTTTTTGAAAACATTGCGCAAAACATTGAGTGTGGCTTCGGCTGTGTGGCACGTAGCGCCGTCCTGTTGAAACCAAATGCTGCCAATATCCTCCTCTTCAATTTTTGTGAACAAAAATTCGTTCAACATGGCCCGATAACGATCGCCATTAACGGCCACTTGCTCATTTTCGAAGAAAAATGGCCCAATTATGCTTCTGGACCAAAATCCGCACCAAACAGTGACTCGTTTTGGGTGTATCGGCTTTTCAATGTATGCGTGCGGGTTTTCTGTGCCCCAAATGCGACAATTTTGCTTGTTTACATACCCGCCAAGATCAAAATGAGCTTCATCTGAAAAGATGATTTTTTTGGCAAATTCGGCATCTTCTGTAAGTCGATCGCTCCCAGCGTTGTTCAAGCGTATACACAACCATATTCGTTCAGCGGTAGGATAAAACTAATTGTTTACTTATTTGTAAACAATTAGTTTACTTTGGCAAGTAAACCCGATCATTTTGTTTGTTCACAAACTGCTCAATTTGGAATGGCTATTCACCGGAGAAAACCAAATTCGGTAACTGACCACTTCCGTGCAAGCGAAGCAACTCCTTGGCTCTTTCCAGTCAAATTTTTTTTTTGTGCATCGGTGAGCTCTTGCACTTTTTGGAACTTCAATGGCTTTAGTCCAAGCACATTTTTTAATATGTGTTGTATCCGTTCTCGCGATATGTTCAGCTCACGAGCAATTTTTCTACCACTGCGGCGTGGATTTCGATCAAATCTGGCCTTCACTTTTCGGATCATTTCTGGTGTTGTTACCGTTTTTTTTCGTCCACTTTTTGGACGCGATGCAACACTGCCAGTATCACGGTAACGAGCAATGGTACGAGAAACAAAAGATTTATTCACAATTAAATGCTGAAGGGCTCTAACGATAGCCACTTGTGTTTTTCCACCCAAATATAAAGCAATCACACTATCACGCTTGAATTCCATCACGAATAACTTTTTTCTGAATGCTATAGATCAAAATGCTTTTGTAAGCTTGTAAACAATAAAATGAACTGTCACTGAAATAAATCTGTCAGCTATCAGACTAGCGGTTTAGAAATGATAGCAACCTGAAGTTGGTTGCAATACAAATCAGCCACCCTGTATAAGATTCGGCATGGTAGACTGTAGCACGATTACAACAGACAGACGGACATGGCTACATCGTCGTAGAATTTTGCGGCAATTAAGAATCTTTGTGTGGTTTCGACATTATGGACCAATTTCGACATAATTTTTGGCATTGAAGTTTTTTGCAGATTTCGATATTTCAGATATGTATGTAGATGTAATACATTTACGAATATCCACTCTATTATAGAAGGTACACATAATTTTTATACCCTACACCACACTGTGGTACAGGGTATTATAAGTTTGTTTCACGGCAGATGTTTGTAACACCTTAAAATAACACGGCTAGACCCACCTTAAAGTATACCGATCGACTCAGAATCACTAGCTGAGTCGATTTAACGATGTCCGTCCGTCCGTCCGTCCGTCTGTCCATGTAAAGTTGTTCGTCGACTACAGGTCGCAATTGAGAGTATAGAGTATTTCGCGGCTGTTAAGATCGCTATTGAATTTGGTTGAAATCGGTTCAGATTTAGATATAGCTCCCATATATATCTTTCGTCCGATTTGGCCCTTTAGTCCTATAGAAGCTGTATTTTACATCCGATCGTTTTGAAATTTAGAATGGTAGAGTTTCTTGATCCATGAACCAACATTGCCGAATTTGAATAAAATCGGTTAAGATTTAGCTATAGCTCCCATATATATCTTTCGTCCGATTTGGCCCTTTATTCCTATAGAAGCTGTATTTTACATCCAATCGTTTTGAAATTTAGAATGGTAGAGTTTCTTGATCCATGAATCAACATTGCCGAATTTGAATAAAATCGGTTCAGATTTAGATATAGCTCCCATATATATCTTTCGTCCGATTTGGCCCTTTAGTCCTATAGAAGCTGTATTTTACATCCGATCGTTTTGAAATTTAGAATGGTAGAGTTTCTTGATCCATGAACCAACATTGCCGAATTTGAAGAAAATCGGTTAAGATTTAGCTATAGCTCCCATATATATGTTTCGTCCGATTTCGCTCTTTAGTCCTGTAGAAGCTGTATTTTACATCCAATCATTTTGAAATTTAGAATGGTAGAGTTTCTTGATCCATGAACCAACACTACCGAATTTGAAGAAAATCGGTTAAGATTTAGCTATAGCTCCCATATATATGTTTCGTCCGATTTGGCCATTTAGTCCTATAAAAGCTGTATTTTACATCCAATCGTTTTGAAATTTAGAATGGTAGAGTTTCTTGATCCATGAACCAACACTGCCGAATTTGAAGAAAATCGGTTAAGATTTAGCTATAGCTTCCATATATATGTGTCGTCCGATTTGGCCCTTTAGTTCTATAGAAGCTATATTTTACATCCAATCGTTTTGAAATTTAGAATGGTAGAGTTTCTTGATTCATGAACCAACATTGCCGAATTTGAAGAAAATCGGTAAAGATTTAGCTATAGCTCCCATATATATGCTTCATCCGATTTGGCTCTTTAGATCCAATCGTTTTTATAACCTTCACCACACTGTGGTACAGGGTATTATTTAAGTATAAAATGTCCCAAAAGTAAATTTATGTAAACAATTTATACATGAATTACAAAATTTATATATCAGAGTTATTCAATATTACGAGAGTGGTGTAGGGTATTATATAGTCGGCCCGCCCGACTTTAGCCTTTCCTTACTGGTTTAATTTTTAACCGTATTATACGATTTTTTTTAAATACTGGACCAAAGGTAATGACTGTAGAGTATAGGGGTCAGAATATTTAATATCGACCTATGTAGTTTATTTTTGGCTAAAATGTTTATAAGCAGTTACAAATAGGTAAAATAAGATCTCGCTAACATTTTTTTAAAATTTTTTTTGGAGAAAAATTTGTGGGCATTTTAGTTTTTGAAAAAATTAAAAAAAATAGTTTTTGTGTTTCACGAAATTTGTAATTGCTCCCGAACGGCTGAACCAATTTTTGCAAGGCCCCATTTTTAGTAAAAAAAATTTTCAAGTTTGAATCACACGGTATTTCGGTAGCTGCCACTTTTGAAGCTTTTATTCCTTGACATTTGACAAGTAGAAACTACGCCAATACTAAAAATGAAACGATACACGATTCAACAATGCATTGGAATTATTAAAATTCGAAAAATCGAAAAATAATCTTGACTGTGAGGCCCATTTCCATGTGATCGCAATTGGCCACCGAGATCTTGTGATATAACACCTTGCGACTTCTTCCCTTGGGGCCACGTGAAAGATAAGGTCTACGCCAACAGCCTAGCGTCGATTCAAGACCTCAAATATAGAATTCGTGAGGCTATCGAGGACATAGGGCAGTCACTTTGCGATTTGGTTATGGAAAATTTCATGAAAAGGATATGGTCCTGTAAGCTTGGTCGTGGTGGTCATTTGGCTGATGTTGTTTTTCATTATTAACGGCATACCTTCCTCTTTTTTATGAAATAAACATCCGATCATTAATCTCAAAAAATGGAAAGCCCTTTGTATATTTATACATTTTTCCTAAAAAAATTGACAAACAATCGAATTTATTTTTTAAATATAACTTCAGGTGGTCATAACTTTTGTACTATTGGGTATATCGAACAAATGCTTTTTTTCGTTATATAGAAAACTTTATTGCCCATCCAGACATGTGGACACGAATGAAATCGGTGCATATTGTGCTCCGATATTTACAAAAGACTAGCACACGGTAAGGGAAAAAATGAAAATTAAATTTTTAATTGTAGAAATCTCGGTAACTATACGAGATATTCATTAGGTGTAAAAGTTTCTTTTGTAGACCTCAGTTAGTAGAACACACACAAATGAAATTATAAATCGGAAGAGAAACGCGAGTTACACGCACTTGAATATTTTCTTCACCCGATGTGGCCAATTTGAAGTCGATTTAGCCATGTCCGTCTGTCAGTCCCTGTATTCTTGTGATCCAAGTGCAGATCGCATTTATGGTCCGATTGTGATGAAACTTAGCACAATGCTCTTTTTTGGCCCAAGGACGATCCCTATTGAAATTGGTCAAAATCGGTTCAGGTTTAGATATAGCCCCCATATATATGTAGAAACTGTATTTTATATCATATCAATACGACACTTGGCAGAGAGATTTCTCTTATTACATGAATAAACACTGCCAAATTCGGGGAAAATCGGATTAGATTTGTATATAGTCCCCAGAAACCGTATTTTATGTCCGATCACTACGAAATTCGGCAGAGAGAATTTTCTTATTACATGCACTAACAAAAAGCGTACTGAAAATCAAAGAATTTGTCGTAAAGTTTAAGATTTCGGCAATGATTTCGAGCCAAAGACAATCGCTAGAAAAATAAGAATGTTTTATAGTTAATTCAAAGACATGAATAGTACTTGTTGTGATGATGCATTTCATAGAATCAAGAACATTTGGTAATAAAATTAATTAAGTTTGGTCTTAAAATAAGCACCTTTTGGCGTAAATTCAAGTATGCCTTGTGCTTATGTTTACTAAAATATCATAAAATTTAAAACATTATCGTATTAAATTTTAAAATGTATGTCCTTGATATAAGCATATACTGATACTTAATTTAAAGCATAAATAAAGTTTTTTAAAATATGTAGGGAAAATTCCTTACATTGTTTGTATTCTAATGCCACTCATACTAAAGAATCATTTGTTTTAAAGCCACAGAAACCATTTCAATATTCATAGAAAATATGATTCTTGTATATAAGTTTCCACGATAAATTCAAAACACAACACTTCCTTTTTCTAAAAATTGGTTTTGTTATTTTAATATTAGAAAATACAATAAATGTATAATACATATTACGGATAACTTTAAACATTTTATAATTTAAAACCATATTTTAGTTATATGTATAAAGATAAATCGGCCAACACACCATCGACATATTTGAAGTTTCGTATATTTGTTATCGATTTGTAAACTTATAGTGGATTCACCTTTCTATATGTTCCCCAAACATCCATGAACAATGTTCGTTGGAACCTTTAATGATTTTGAACATTGAATTTGGCTGAAATTAAATAAAAAATCTTAGAAAATTGTATACACGCTGAAAAATTGCTTCTGTAGTATATTGCCCCAAACATATTCAGCTTGAAACGTACATATGTTTAGGGTACACTCCAAATACCTTTATAGTATTTGACACATACAAATATTATACGTTTGGGAGGATATTGTTCTAAACTATGATTCCATCCTAATATTTTTTATTTGGAAGTAATATTTCCGAAACAAAGATTTATTTGCATTTAAGTATTTTTTGGTAATGTATCAGTGCAAACAAGGTGCAAACAAATATAATATGTTTGTAAAATTCGATTCAAATTTAAATCGTATAATTTTTCGTAGCTATAAATTGCTTTGATGGATTGTCAAAAAGAGATGAATAGGAATATTTATTAAATAATAATTAGTTAATGCTGCTTATGACTTTCTTAATCCTGCTGTTAGACTGGAAAATATGTACAAATCCTAGATTAAGAGACCATATGGTCCATATTAAATTTTCATACAAAACGAATATTTAACCCAATAATTTATACTTATTTTTATTCAATACTTCGTGAAAAGAAGGCAGTTTATTTACATATTATTTTTGAACAAAAAAGGCTTATTTTGATGTCAAAAAACAAAAATATCCCTTGGACCAAATTATAAGGAGACGATGCAAAAATTGGACCAAATGGGCCTAATCTAACAACAGGTTTAACTATAAAGTATAACACGAAATCAAGGAAAATGTAAACTAAAATTCGAAAAAGTAAAAAGTTTTAAACATCTTTTTAAATAAAATATATTTGACTCCTTTAACAATAATTTTTTTTTGTGTGAAAACACATATATTATTTGTGAAAGTCAGTTGGCAAATATTGTACTAATAAAACGACTGTTTCGTTTTGATAGTTCTTTATTGAATGAATTTTACTATTCTAGTTTGATACTTATATACTAAATTATATTTGGGTGTAGCATAGATTCAAGCATAACCAGTAAGGAAAGACAGAAAGTCGGGCGGGGCCGACTATATAATACCCTACACCTACCTACCAATGCGAAAATGGGCATTGCGATAAGAATTTGGCAGTGTTCATACATGTAATAAGCAAACTCTCTCTGCCGATTTTCGTACTGATCGGATATAAAACACGGTTTCTACAGTGCTTACATGTCAAATCGGGTGTAACATATATATTGGGACTATGTTTAAATCTGAACCGATTTTCCCCGAATTTGGCAGTGTTCATACATGTAATAAGAAAACTCTCTCTGTTAAATTTCGCACTGATCGGATATAAAACACGATTTCTACAGCGCTTAAATGTTAAATCGTGTGGAACATATATATGGGGGCTATATCTAAATCTGAACCGATTTTCCCCGAATTGCGCAGTGTTTTTTCATGTAATAGGAGAACTCTCTCTGCCAAATTTCGTACTGATCTGATTTTAAATACAGTTCCTACAGCGCTTACATGTCAAATCGGGTGAAACATATATATATATAAATTTAATATATATATATATAAATCAACATATATATATATATAAATCAACATATTATAAATCTAAACGGATTTTCTCCGAATTTGGTAGTGTTCATTCACGTAATAATAAAACTCTTTCTGCCGAATTTCATAAAGATCGGATGTAAAATTTGGTTTCTACAGCGCTTACATGTCAAATCGGGTGAAACATATATATGGGGACTATATCCAAATCTGAACCGATTTTAACCAATTTCAATAGGGATCGTCCTTGGGCCAAAAAAGAGCACTATGCTACATTTCATCACAATCGGACCATAAATACGACCTGCACTTTGATTACAAGAATACATGGACAGACAGACGGACTGTCTGTCGATCGATCGGTATAATAAACAATGGGTCTATCTCTTCTCCTTTTAGGTGTTACAAACAAATGCACAAAGTCATAATACCCTGTACCACAGTGTGGTGTAGGGTATAATAACTTCCCATGGGATATGCATTAGTATGCATATTGTCCGCCACAGGTTGGACTTGGCATTGGACACCGTGCGACTGTCGATTTTGTCACTTAATGGGAATTTTGTTCTAATATATTAATACATACGTTCCAAATACGTTCACAAATACATAATACTTACAAATTTTGTTTCCAAATATATTTTCTTTCAATTCAAACATTCCCGTGTATGTGTATGCTCACTTATTTGTTGTAATTTTTAAATGGCATTCAGCACTGCATTTTTCATATATCCATAACATTTATCTTCAACTATTGCGCGATCTTAAATTAAAATAATTAAATTTTTTCTGAAAAGAAATCAAATATAAAAAATAAACATAAATTTTATCGTACCACAATTTGTAAACACTGAAAACTAAGAGAAATATTTTAACCGTTCATATATAATACTTACGTTGAAATATTGGGTAGAATTTGTCACTCTTTTCCCAAAAGATCCATTCTAAAATTGTTTTACTAAAAAATTAAAAAGATAGTTTTATGTATAACATATTAATAACACAATAATTTTACATTTCTGCATTATGCGCTGTTATCAGTTATTTTCAATAAATATATACTTTCAATTAAAATGTGTTATGTTGTGTTGTGTTTTGTTAATTTTGTAATTGCTAATAAGTTGTTTATTTAAGGGTTATAATATTATACTTCACGTATCTAAACATTTTCCTATTGTCTCTTTCAGTATTACAAAACCTATTACTCACATTTTTATCGTCCATTTTTTAGTGTTCGCACAAATCTCTTCATAGGACTTACTAAAAAGATCTTCTATAAAAACGTATGTACATCACCATAAATGCAGCAAAAATAACTATGACGCATGTACTCTCTTATCACCAAGATCGATGGTGACGCCGACGGCATAACATGCATACACACATGTACCCGACGGTTGCACTTGTTGTTGTTACTATGCTTTAGCAAAAATAACTGTTAACAGCCCATAATAAAATAATTTTCGGCGCAATAATCCTTTTTTCACAAAATCCTTTTTTTTAAAAGAAAACGAACAACAGAATTATTTTCTATTTTCAGTGAGTAGAAGAGCTCTCGCATCACCATAACAATTATTAATTTACACATTAACAAACAAAACTGATTCTCCGAGCGAGAGAGGGAGGGAGATTGTATAATTCTCTCGAATGTATTCTTAAAAATAATGGCAATTGTCATAAAATTTATTACCAAGACAGTCTTTCCTTTAAGGGGTGCATAGCCTTAAATTTATTACTCAAATATCTCATACTGTCAATTAAGTCCGATTCGGCATTAAAACTATGACATGTCTACATCATAGTTTTAATGAAGAAAATCCTTAAAAGTATTGAAATATTACTTAAAATAAAGCAGATTGCCACAAAAATTATTATTAGTTTCTAATGATTAGATAGTCATTAATTCAAATTGAAAACACTTTAAATTAAGGAAAATTTCGTAAAAAACATGTAAATGTTCATTATTTTTATGAAAATTGGGATTGAATTGACGCCGAGGTCGCATACTTAATTTAAGAATGTGTCGTCATTAATTTTATTACTATTTTTTTTTTCAGTGTGTATGAACACTACCAAATTCTTTCAGATTTCGATATAGCCCCCATATATATGTTTCACCCGATTTGACATGTAAGTGCTGTAGAAACCGTATTTTATATCCGATCAGTACAAAATTTAACCGAGAGAGATTTCTTATTACATGTATGAACACTGCCAAATTCGTGGAAAATCGGTTCAGATTTAAACATAATCCCAAAATATATATCTTACACCCGATTTGACATGTAAGCGATGTAAAAACCGTATTTAATATCCGATAAGTACGAAATTTAGCAGAGAGAGTTTTCTTATTACATGATTGAAAACTATAAAATTCGGGGAAATTCAGTTCAGATTTAGATTTGGCATGTAAGCGCTGTAGAAACCTTGTTTTATATCCCATCAGTACGAAATTCGGCAGAGAGTTTTCTTATTACATGTATGAACACTGCCAAATTCGTATCGCAACGCCCATTTTCGTATTGTTAGGGAGGTGTAGGGTATTATATAGTCGGCTCCGCCCGACTTTCTGTCTTTCGTTACTGCTTATATTTCGATTTAATATCAAATTAGATTAACGAAAGCGGTGGGTAGACATCAGTCTCGATGTTGCTCGAGGAAATTTCCCCTGATTTTGCGAGTTTGTTAGCAGCTTCATTACCGAATATGTATTTGTTCTTCGAGAACCTTAAGCTCTCTGCGACAGAGGGTGACTACCTTCGACCTTATATTCGTAGTCAGTAGAGTCTTTAAAACGGCCGATATAAAATAGAGACATCTATGTCAAGCTCGCTACTGAAGATGCCACATCCATTACCATCCTTCATTTTGGAACCATCTTTAAAGACATTAAGATCATAAAACGTAGCATTCCTAGCAGTCAGGGTGGGGATTTTAATGAAAAAACCTTTGTCAACTACGTCATGACTAAAAGCATGTTTCGGCGCAAACTGTGGAGAGATCCCCAATATGAGTTAAGATTGCGCTGGGCTAGCCGAGTTTCACAACTTGACAATAAATTTTCTGTACTTGTATTTCCCAATGCCTCTTCTATGACTGAATGAAGAACATTGTTAAAAGCACCTTCGAAAACAAGGAACGCTGCCAGAGTGTCCAAATCCTTTTAATATAATGGACCACACTATGTAGAGCTGAGTCTACCGATCTACATTTCAAGTAAGCATGTTAGCTCCTAGAGAGGAAGCCTATATCTAGCTTGCTTCTGATATGGTCATTTAGAATTCTCTCTAACGTCATGACAAAGAATGAGGAGAGGCTTATAGGTCTAAAATATTTGGCGGAGCTGTGGTTTAACCTACCTATCTTTGGTATGAAAACCACATTAACCTTCCTCCATGATAGAGGAACGTACGTTAATCTCAGACAAGCCCTAAATACTCGTAAGTCTACGAGATAGTCAGATATCACCTCAAATGACTCTTGTAGCATTATGGGATAAATTCCATCGGAGTCTGGAGATTTAAAGGGTCCAAAAGTGTTCATTGCCCACATAACGCTATGAGGAGTGGTGAGACAATGAAACCAACCAATACCCTGCTGTCTTTGTTTACCGGCACACAGAGAGACTGAATGAAGTTGTTGCAAGATGAGTTTTACAGAAGCCGCGGTGACGAAGAGAAAGGAGAATCAGAAGAGCATCTTCCCGTGCCCCGCTCTCTCTAGGAGTCGGTAGTCCACCCCAGTCTCACATTTCTTCAGGGCCCTAGCAAACTTCACTGATGTTAATATCCACCAATTATTTTGCTTTTTAAAGCCATCAAATTGGTTCAAGGGAGGGGTGTTCTTAGAAAAACCTATATTTTTCCTTACAAAAACATTTTTTTAGTTACGAATCAAACAAATTTGAAAGCAAAGTTCTGCAGACCAGTGTTTACGATCCAAAGATTGCTAATCGCATATTTAATAATTCTATGGGAGATCTAATTTCTGTCGTATTACCAACAATTAAAGTGAAATGTTGTGACAACGCCACAAGAGGTCGTTCCTTTTGTCGTTTGTTTCTTTTTTTTTATTATTTTATGCAAACAACGAGAATAGCTGACGGACCTGCTTGCCTCCGTATAAATCACTCAGTGGGATCTATCATTCCCCCAGTCGAGAGGTCTCAAATGAAATATATTGCATTTTATGTGTATTTAATTTGCATATGAAATTTATCAAATATTGAAATGTGATTGCAATAACATTTCCATTTCCAATTCCTATTGCAATTCAATAAATGTCGAATGTTTAGAATTGTTTTACAGCCATTGTCGCCAAAAGAAATGTTCTCCTGAAGAGTTGAGGCAGCGACGATTGGCATCGCTTCTAAAAGCGAATTGCCGACCAAGAAGCGAAACCACTCGCCGGGCATGAACTCGTCTATAAATCAATCGCCACTGTTTATCGATTAGAGTCTAACGTTGAAATAACGTCTCCCGTTTGTTTCAATTTTGAATAATTTTGAATTTGTGAAGTGTCAGCCAGACGGTGGAATAAAGTATAATTGGTGGCTATTTGGCTTGCCCTCTTCACTTTAATGCGATTATTTAGAAATGTTGAGCGGTTGGGGAAACCGAAACCGCATTCGGTGATATCCGATTTAAGTTTCATGGTTATTTTGACATTTTATTTATGGAGACATAAGTGCATATTTTATTTTACTTACTTATGCACCATTCGATTCGCTGCGTTCAATTAAAGCTGTTGACAGGCGACATGACAGATACTTCTGTTATATAAAACCGCAATGGAAAAACTGCCATGAACGCTTTAGTGTTCATTTTTGGAGTAGCGTGACACCAAAGATTGGTTTCAGCTGTTTTTTTTCTTCAGTTTTATTGGAGTGCAGCAGCCACAGACATATTACCGCGGTGGCCGAATTGTTATCGATACTATTTTTAACCTTCTTCAGCACTACAAGAGAGGAGGATATACAGATACGAGTATATTAATTTGTAGGATTTTCATATGCCTTGAGGCGAACTTGTAGACAGGAAAATCCGTCTAAAGTAGTGCTTTAGTTATTACTTCCCGTTGGACTGCTCAACTCGTTGTAGTGGTATGTGGAAGTCGTCTTATCCTATTACCTTTTTTACTCTCATTGTTCTGATATTTTTATAAAACGTGTAATCTGGTATACAAACCCTTAAAAAACACACCCTAAACATTTGAATAAGCGCCACAGCGACGAATAAAACAACTTCGGCAGAAACAGGTAATCGGTTCCAAATGAAATTTGATCTGTAGGGTATTAGCTGCATTCCATTGGGTTCGTGATAAAAATCTTAAATTTGTATAAGAACCACTGCAGTATTGATTTTACATTATTTTTAAGATATTCATATATCTGAAACAGTCATACAAGATGATTAATGTATATTTTTTGCAAATATAAACATTTCTAGTAATTGAAAATCCTTTGTAATTAAGAGTAGGTAAGATCAGATAAGAGAGAAATATGTTATTAACAGTAAATGGAAATTTTTAAATATACTTATATGTTAAACAAGCTTTTCCAAACCTAAATGCTTTTTTACGTCGTTAGACTTTCTAGTGGGACCATGAAAGATCGATATTATGCGTCCATTAACGTTTCATTAAGGCGATTAAGGAGTATTAAGGAGGAGTACTGTCTCCACTAATTTGGAACCTAGCGGTGAATGAAATGCTGGTAGATCTAGAACGTTGTGGCTGCAAGGTCGTGGCATATGCGGACGACGTGGTGAGTGTCAAATTCGAAAACATTCTCCCATTCTGTTTGCTCTGAACAAATTGGTTAGATGGGCCAGAAGCAGAGGTTTGGGTGTAAACCCAAACAAGACAGAATTGGTTCTCTTTACTAGGATGAATAAAGTCCCACATGTGGACCCTCCACCTCGGATAAATGGAACAGATCTAGTCTTTTCTGAAAGTGCAAAATTTTTAGGAATAATTCTAGATAGAAAACTGTTATTTAGACTTAACGTATTGGAACGTGTAAGGAAGGCCAACGTCGCCTTATATTCCTGCAAAAAGGCTGTAGGGTCGCGGTGGGGACTCTCTCCTAAAATCGTCCACTAGATATATATAGCAGTAGTTCGTCCTATACTGTTATACGGCATTGTGGTATGGTGGACGGCAACTGACAAACTAACCATCACCAACCTACTAACAGAGGTTCAGAGAACAGCCTGCCTGAGCTAAGCGGAGCCTTAAGGACTACAACCACCGAGTCTCTGCAAGCCCTACTCCATATACTGCCGATTAATATTGTGGCGAGAGAAGTTGCAACCAAAGCGGCAATAAGATTAAACTGCCTATCAATGTGGAGGTACAAAAACTACTGTCACATGAGGATATCACAGTGTAGTGCTATGGTAACCGACCGAGTGGACTATATACCAACTGTGTACACCTTCGAGAGAAATTACATCACTATGATTCCCGCTAGAGATGAATGGGTTGGAAGAATACCAGGTAATAGAAACCATCTCCAATTTTACATGGATGGTTCGAAGCTTGATGAAAAGGTTGGCTTCGGAGTACAGAGCTCAATTTGGACATAGCACACAGACTACCAGATACCTGCAGTGTATATCAAGCCGAAATAATGGCAATATGGGAAGTCGCCAAGTGGCTGAGTCGCAACATAGTAACCAACACTGGCGTTGTCATTTACTCGGACAGCCAGGCTGCCATCAATTCTCTGGAGGCAACATCCCTAAATTCACAAACAGCCCTCGACTGCCGCAGATCTCTTAACGAGATGGCTGAGCAGTTTAATATACACCTCATATGGGTGCCTGGGCATAGGGATATCCCGGGGAACTGCAAAGCCAATGAACTTGCTAGGAAAGGGACGACATTAAAAATTCTTGAACAATTTGCATATATTGGTGCGCCACTATCCACGTGTAAGCTTTGGCTTAGGCAGGAGGCAATCAGGCAGTCCAACTAAAGATGGACAGAAATCGGCACCTGAAGGGTAGCTAGACAAATCTGGCCAAGGTGTGACCTGAGAAGAGCAAAATGTCTCCTCGCACTAGAGAGGCAAAGATTATCTACGTTAGTATCAGTTCTGACGGGACACTGCTTGATCGGCGAACACGCCAACAGATTGGGTATTTGCTCCAATGACTTCTGCAGAAGCTTTGGAGATGAGGAAGAAGTGGAGAGCATTGAGCACTTGCTATGCGACTGCCCCGCTCCGAGTACACGACGACTGGACATACTGGGGTCGGCCTTTCTAGGCAGCCTAACAGGTCTTTCCAGTACCGATATTCGTACTATCGATAAATTTGTATATCAAACAGGTTGGTTTCGATGAGGGGCATTTCAGCCCATGGTAACACTAGGGACCTAAACTGGTCTATGTGAGCTTGTAAAAAAATACGGTTGCCACCCTAACCTAAACCTAAACATAAGCTCCGCCAATGTCCTTGGACATACACATAAGCCAGTATTCGGCCTGTTGTGCGCTCTAATGATTAATGGACTGGTCCTTAGAAGTTATTTTAGGAACTCTGTACTATCGACATAGTCCTTAATAGTTTTCCAGTCTAGGCTCCTAGTTTGGTTCACCCCACAAGACTTTCGTTGTTTTCCCAACATTTTCACTATTCCATAGCTTGATGTGGACGTTGTTTGCCCATATTGTTGGTTCAGAACGCGTAACTCCGAAGGGTTTTGCGTTAACTAGGGTTGTTGTTAGCAAGTCCCTGGCTCTAGATGCCAAGGCATTTGGTTTCTCGTTTCCCCTAACTCCGTAATGACCAGGCACCCATATGAAGCTTATAGTACCGTGTTAGGAGTAAGCGTTTATCGTCATTTTACAATCTAAAACTGTCCTCGACTTCACCGTTCTAGACGTTATGGCCTTGATAGCCATTTGGCTATCTGTGAAAATATTCACATTTGTTGGTCTTATGTTAGCGCCAAGCCAGCTCACACATTCTGTAATTGCTCGGACTTCCGCCTGCAATACTGTTTTATGGTCTGGCAGACGGAATAAGAGTTAGGTTTCCGGTTCCTCGATCCTCCCAGCCCCGTTCTCTCGCCTAGTTTCGAGCCATCTGTGTAACAGCAAGTTCCAGATGGTATCTGTGCTAGGGTTCCATCAATCCACAATTGTCGGTCTGATATCATGGTGTCGGGACAATCGCAATTTATCCATCAATTCCTTAGCATGTGGGTTATCCAGTCTCGGAGAACCCGGTCTACCTGAAACTGGTCTAAGGATTGGATGAGTGTGTCGGTCCGTACATTATTGAACGCCCCTTCAATGTCAATACATATCTTGCCTTGCTGGGTTTAGGTATGAAAACTAGGCATGCCCATCCACCTCCATATGTAGTAGAGCCGGAAATATTCCATGAGGTCCTGATACCTTAAATGGTGAAAAACTTTTTACGGCTTCTTTGACCATATGGTCTGTAATGATATAACTTTGTTGTGCTTCATTTTCTCTGTAGTTCGGTATTTCAGTCTGGCCCGTCGTACCTCCTGCCCATATCGTCTACCATTGTTTCGGTTTGGGTATGGTTTTTTGAAAGGAACTTTTTAATTTTAGAAACATCGTTAACGCTATCGACCAGTTCGCAGAATAAATTCCAGGAGTTTCGTTTTGCTGTTCTTGTGATTTTGGTGTATTCTCTGATTCTTCTAAGGTAGTCGTCCCAGTATACTAGAGATTTTTTACGGCGTGCCATATTGTAAAGTCTACGGACATCATTTCCAATGTTGCGAATCTCCCCGGTCATCCAAGGCTTCTCTTGGGCTGATTTCCTTTCTCGAAGCGGACAGCTATCTTCGAATGACCTCACTAATATATCCGTAATATTATCAACATTAGTGTCAATGTCTTCAACACTTAGACACCGATCTTCATGACCTAGTCTTTCTCTAATTACCTTCCGGAATATTGTCCATTTGGTTTTAGCCTTATTTCGCAACTTCATTGGGTTCGGCGGTGGCCGTGCTATCTTAAACCTTATGTATCGATGATCAGAAAAATCATGTTCTTTGGAGACTCTCCATTCCTGTATTTCGTCTATTTGATTTTCTGGACATATAGTTATGTCCAATACTCCTCCCCTAATTTTGTTAACGAAAGTAGCCGTGTAACCTATGTTAAGGGTTATTAGGTCGTTAGCAGAGTATGAAGCCGCCGAGCCGCCGATTTTAGCCGCCGCCGACCTTTTTTCACCAGCCGAAGCCGCCGCCGATCTTTGCGGCTAAAATCGGCTGAAACACAGCTGCCGTTCCATAGAAAAACATTAAAATATGGATAGATACAATTTACATTTTTGATAAGCAAATAGCTATTTAGCAGATATATCGCCCCCTTAATAGAAGAATAATGTGTACGCATATACACTATTATTTTTTATTACATTCTAAGAATGTACGCAATTGGTTCTATATCTGCTAAAATTCTACTTTCACAAATTGGGTTATTGGGTGTTTGAAATTGTTCATTAATAAATAATAATATCGAGTTTCAATTTCACAAAAACTTCAAATATGATTTTCTCGAAACGACAAATAAATTATACACTATTCATTTATTGGGTGGACGATATGGAAGTGAGTGATTTTCGTTTTGATTCGTATATTGTCACAAGCGGGAGCTTAACATATCTTAAAAATCATAATATTGGTAGTAATAGAAAATTCTTTTTTAAAGGAAATAAGAGGATTTTTATTTATTATTAGATTATGTACATATAGAGATAAAAATATTTTCGGAAAAAAATCAATGGAGTATTAAAGAATAGTATAACATATAAATTAATACCTCCATTCTAAAGAATCAATCAAGTTAAGCTCAAAACAGTAGAGGTCATTCTATTTAAACCAAGGTAATTCCACACAAATTTAAAATTTCACTAAAACGTCGATTCATCTCTCCTGGAAACAACCTGTTTCGTCTTAAGCTATGTATAGACGAATGGCGGAAAAATGCAACCCTGTGACCGTACAACCGTGTGAACATAAAATTTTTGTCTTAACGTTGGCAGAAAAGTCATTGTGAGATAATTTGCAGATTGTAATATTGGCCACTGTCTATAAAATATTTTTATTGGTAATCCTGCATATATGTAAATATTTACAAAATATATTTTAAATATATGAAATTGTAAGGGTTTCTTGCAATCGTCTACACCTTTGCCTAACAATCTGTCATTGTCCGTACATTTGTAGCACTTTAACAGCGTTGATAAAGTTGTCCGATCTGACAATCGTCTATACATAAATTTAGCATATTTTGAAAATAGAGTATATCATAGAGCCGCCTAGCGGCATGGAATCGATGATTTTTTCACCTCACAATATCTTACAATTAACTTAAAAACATGTATTATTTAAGAATAAATACCAGAGCTTAACTTTTCAACTATTATTTTAAATGTTAAAATGTCTATCATAGAGCTGCCGTATGTCAATTTTATGTCGGCTTAGCCGCCTAGCCGCCGCCGCCGATCTATAATTTTCAATGGCAGCCGCCGCCGCCAATTTTGGCTCGGCTTCATTCTCTTGTCGTTAGTGTTCAAGAATTCTACTAGGGCTTGGCCCCGTTTATTGATGTTAGTACAACCCCACGCAATGTGGTGAGAATTAGAATAAAAACCAAGCGTTGTAGTTCCGACGTGGGTGGTAATGTCGGTGAAAGCCAGATATACAGATACTAGGTATACACTTCCATTCCCTTGTTTCAGTACTGTAGCATCCGATGTTGACAACTCTGGAGAAAAAAAATAACATACATTTGTGTGACATATAATACAAATCCTTGGTCTAGTTCCTGTATTTTCATAAAACAGTTGGTAATTGACGTGGTTTAATCCAGTATCCTTGTTACGAATCGTCCATGGTCATTTCCTAAGACGCGGGATCTATTTTTAGCGAACGCTGGGCACTGGCAGAGGAAATGCTCCAACGTTGAACTTCCCTTAAAAATAACGTGAGACACATTTTTCGACTAACTGCCAACTATTTTTTTCTTATTTTATTTATTTTTATAAAAATTAACAAACACGACATTTTTAATTTCCTTTTGAAAATGGTTAATTTTTTGAAACAAGTCGTCGAAGCATACTTGGGGGGTTAGGTCACCCAAATGATATCCGACTATATGATTCTAAATCAGAACTGTTTATATGTTTAGAGTATTTTTGTATATACATACATATGTAAATTCTAACATATGTTGGGTATTCAAATTGTGCCAAAAAATTATGAATAAAAAATATGCCTGTTTCCGCCCGGGTTCGAACCGGGGACCTTGTGCGTGTGAAGCACACGTGATAACCACTACACTACGGAAACTCTTATCGGTATGGCTGCCACAAATTATTGTCTTATTGCCAATTCGCCTATTGATCAGAGATAATCCACATGTACTAAAAATATACATATTTTATAAGCCAGTGTAGAGTTTAATTGAGTATTGTGTAATGTTCTCAAACGTTACTTGTGCTCTTACTATTTTTATATTTATAATAACTTTATATTTAATTGGCTGTTAATAGTTTTATAACTTTGGTTTGCATTTAGACAAAATGGAATGAATGTCCAAACATTTGATCCTATTTGTAGAAAAAAAATAAAAAAAATCAGATTTGTTTCCGCCCGGGTTCGAACCGGGGACCTTGTGCGTGTGAAGCACACGTGATAACCACTACACTACGGAAACGCTTATCTGCACGAATCCAAATGCTCAGCTTTATACACGAAGTGAATGCACAGTGGGTCAAACAATTATGTATGAACAATGTACATTGTATGTACGTACAAACGTATCATATTCGTATCAATGTGAACTTTGCATGTGCCCAAGAAAGTCAAACAAAATTCAATCAGAGTTCAGTTATACTCGCATGTACATTAGGCATACTTTTTTTCAAAAAATTAAAAATAATTGGTCGTATGTTATGTGTTTGTGATAGAAAATCCACATTCAAATACGTGTTTTGGTACACAGGGAAAAATCTACTATTTTTCATATTTTTGAATTAAAAGAAAGAATATTTGGAACAAAAAATGTTTAAATACTGATTATATATTTGTAAAAAAAAATTATTTGAAAAATCAAGAAATTTAGTTTGTGACACATATGTTAATATATTAGAACAAAATATATTTGCGAAAAAATAAAAATATCTTATGTATGTGTTTACATACAAACAAAGATATTGTTTAAGAATTTTTCCAAATATATTGTATTTAAAAAATCAGGTAATTTAAGTTAAAGACATACACTATTGCTATTGAATACTGAAGATGACAGAGTGTTGTCTATAGAAACTGCAGTCAATTCTACCAAGGAATTAAAACTCTCTAACATTTTTGGTATTTGTTTCTATTACATTTTTGCAATAGACAGAATGTAACTGAATAAATTCTGACTGAATAACAAAATCACAGACCAACAATTAAAAGCAACATCACATAATAAATATATTTAAAAAAGTTTTACTGACTTTTTCGAATTTTAGTTTTAATTTTTCCTAGATCTCCTGTTTGCTTTATAGTTAAAATGTCATAAGCAGCATTTACTTTTGTTTTATAGCACTACCCATCAAAATTTCTCATTACCAAATAATCCGACGAGTAAGCAAAGTTCGATAATGGTAAGTACTTATTATTAAGCCACTTTACTCATTATTTTAACATGGGGATGTCATTGGAGGAAAGTACTTCCCAAAAACATACAATGAAGTAGAATAATAAGTACTTATTTGTAGCATAGGCATACCACAAAATATGCGCTTATATTTTTACGATCTGAAGTACTTGAATAATGTATTACCAATAAGTTATAAAATAAGTAGTATGATATGTAAAAATGGTCATTTAAAGTAATTTTTTGCATATTGTCGCGTATATTTCTCGACACAAAGAATTTCCTCATGCCATATTAGAATTTCTGAAACCAAACCCCCATGTGAAAAATTCTTCAATGGTCTAACATCATAAGATATACATAAATATTTACGGTATTTTCATTCAAATCTGTATTATTTGAAAACATGTTGAAAAATGAATAAATCTTGTACAGTAACCCATATACGGTATGTTCAAAAAATATCGGGAATTTTTAATTTCCGCGGGCTACGTGTATTTGATTCTTGATATTTTTGTAGCGTTATGTTGGTACTCATGTCCCTTACTTATGCTGCCAACGTCGGCCATTTTGAATGTTTAGTTAATTCTTGACAGCTGATGTGCTTGGATGTGCATTAACTTGTCTTCGATTTGTATCTATTTCAGAAAATGGATCAAAGAATCTGCATCCAATTTTGTGTGAATGCGCTGACGCGGACGGATGCGAAGGACGAACAGCGTGCCGGACGCCCGAGCTCACAGTTTTCTTTGATTGCAGGGGCGTGGTGCATTATGAGTTCTTGCCACAGGGTAGTACGGTCAATAAAGAATATTACCTGCAAGTTATGCGCAAATTGCGCGAAGCAATCCAACGTCATTTCCCGGATTTGTGGAAGAACAAAAACTGGCTTTTGCACCATGATAACGCCCCTGCACACACATCGCTGATTGTGCGCGAATATTTGGCCAAAAACAACACAGTAATGGTGCCGCAGCCACCGTATTCCCCTGACCTAGCCCCCTGTGACTATTGTTTGTTCCCAAAACTGAAAATGCCCATGAAAGGACGACGCTACGCTACGATTGAGGAGATAAAGATGGCATCGAAGGAGGAGCTGAACAAGATCACAAAAAATGATTATTTGAAGTGCTTCGAGGATAGGAAAATACTTTTGCAGAAGTGTATTATATCCGAGGGGAATTACTTTGAAGGGGACAAAATAGATATTCATGAATAAATAAATACTTTTTAAAAAAATACAAAAACGTACTACGTATTTCAATATTTTGTCGCAATCGGTTGTCTGATTAAGGAACGGCCGAATTATTTCTCTTTTTCTTAAACCCTCCCACTGTGAGCTGCACAGTTTGCCACCTCGGGTGAACAAAATGTTTATGGGCGTATAACATTCGTCGTTTTCATTAAATAATTGTGTGTATTGTGGCAACCGAGTTCTATAAAATGTTTTTTGCACCTAACAGTTATCATGTATAGTTACCGAGATATCTGCATTTGAAAATTGAATTTTTCATTTTTTCCCCAACCCTGTGCTAGTATTTTGTAAATATCGAAGCAGAATATGTACCGATTTTATAAACTTAAACACGTCTGGATTGGCAATAAAATTTCCTAAAAATAAAAATTTTCAAGTTTTAGAAGATGTTAGTTAAGAAAAAGTATACCATTTATATTTTATAAATATAGGCAATTTTTGTATTTTATTGCGAAAAATTATATATAGGTTAGGTTAGGTGTTACAGAGGAATTTATAAAAAGAAAGTATAACATATTTATATTTGTCTTAAAGGAAGCTCCCTTGAGAATATTTTTCGAGAAAAGAAAGAGTCAAAAACTTGTATTAATAGTGTTGCCAAGCTTCTCCAAATTACACAATTTTTTAAAAAATTTCAAAACTTGGTCACATTTTCGACAATCGCAAAGCTAGGATATGAAAACCTTTACCATTTTTATATGTAGTAATGTGTTATACGATAAACTGCAAAAGGAACTTTGAGCCCGGTTTTTTGTATAAAAGAATTTGGGAAAAATAAAAAAACACTTTTTTGGTAATTTTCGGCAAATGTGGGATTTACGTTTACAAATATAATAATGTTAGAATTAACCTCGATTTGTGGTGTCAATTCACGTACAAATTACAAAACCAGTAAGGAAAGGCTGAAGTCGGGCGGGGCCGACTATATAATACCCTACACCACTCTCGTAATATTGAATAACTCTGGTATATAAATTTTGTAATTCATGTATAAATTGTTTACATAAATTTACTTTTGGGACATTTTATACTTAAATAATACCCTGTACCACAGTGTGTTGTAGGATATAAAAACGATTGGATCTAAAGAGCCAAATCGGATGAAGCATATATATGGGAGCTATAGCTAAATCTTAACCGATTTTCTTCAAGTTAGGTAGTGTTGGTTCATGGATCAAGAAACTCTACGATTCTAAATTTCAAAACGATTGGATGTAAAATACAGCTTCTATAGAACTAAAGGGCCAAATCGGACGAAACATATATATGGGAGCTATAGCTAAATCTTAACCGATTTTCTTCAAATTCGGCAATGTTGGTTCATGGATCAAGAAACTCTTCCATTCTAAATTTCAAAAGGATTGGATGTAAAATACAGCTCTATAGGACTAAAGGGCCAAATCGGACGAAATATATATATGGGAGCTATATCTAAATCTGAACCGATTTCAACCAAATTCAATAGCGATCTTAACAGCTGCGAAATACTCTAAACTGCAAAATTTCAGAACGATCGGAATGAAGTGATTCTGAGTCGATTGGTATACTTTAAGGTGGGTCTAGCTGTGTTATTTTCAGGTGTTACAAACATCTGCCGTGAAACAAACTTATAATACCCTGTACCACAGTGTGGTGTAGGGTATAAAAATATTTGAGATATACATATTAGTTTTTAAAGATTTTTATGGGGTTATAAAGTTTTCTTCCTTCTGAAATTGCATACATAGTATTAGTAGTATTAGTTTAATATGATAGCGACTAATAAACTGATACTATGTGTCATTTTAGATGATTCGAATAAGTAGTATAGAAGTTATCAAAAAATCAATACTTCACAAAATGTTAACCCTTTGGAGGTGGTAGTAGTCACGCCCCACACAAATGGACCATTTTTCACTGAGTTTACTGATTATAGCTTTAATGTCAGTTCATACAAATACTTCAGTGTTTCAAAATTTTTATATATTAACCTATGTAATTTATTTTTGCTTTAAAACATTATAAAAGTTGCTAAATGGAGAAATCATTTATTTTTTGCAAAAAAAAAATTCATGGAGATTTGAAATTTAAAAAAAACGATAAAAAATCATATTTTATTTTTGATTTACAAATTGGAAATTTTTTTCAAAAATTTATAATATTTTTTTGGAAATTTTTTTTTTAAAAACTTTAATTAACAAAATTTTTGATCCCTGGAAAAAGGAAATATATGGACAAAAAATTGTGTAAACTAGTGATATCATTATAACGACAATTGTTCTCTCTATGAGTATAAAAAGTATGTTTGTAGCTCTGCTAATAAAGCTTATAATTTCTATTATATTTTGAAGGTCTAACGATTTAAAGTGTCTAAATATTTCAACACAATTCATAAAAAATACATATTTCAAGTCTTATAGATTGTTTTTTTTTAATATAAACTTAATTCAGTGTTACTGGTATTGATTTAACTTAAGTGTGAATAATTAGTTATTAATTCAATATTTTTCCAGTATTCAACGAGTTGAGAATTAATTCATATAACAATTCTAAACAAAGCTTTGGGTCATTGAAGGTTCATATGTAAATTGTAAAATTACATACAAAGTGGGATAGGTAAACTGTTCAACAACTCCACATGAGAATAAGCTAAACAAAAAAAGGTAATGAACAAATTGAAGCATATGTCGGTCGATATCATTTTTCAAAAAAAATTACAAAGCAACAAATTGTTGGATTAAACGATCGTTTACACATATCAGACCGATGATGATGATTATGATGATGGTAATGGTGGCTACACCAACGGCAGAACCGTCACCATCACCGCCAGCAACCAGCAGCAGCTCCAGTCAGTCGTATAACCTTGAATTCTAATGAAAGATCGATAAATAAAGTGGAGCTTAAACAATGACAACGACGATGACGACGGAACACGGGATGAGAAGTGAAACCACAAAAGCCAACCAACCAACCGACCCAGTCAACAATTGTAAAGGCGCCAATCGCGCAAGTGCGGCCAGCCTGTGGCGGTGGCCTGTTTAACAAACTCCCAGCCTAACCTCTGACCTCAACGTAAACCGAATTACTATCGATACCATGCAACCGCATGGTAAATCGATTGATCATCACCATCATCTAACGCACAAAGGTGTAAAGTGGGCAATAATAATAGAAATCCCCTTCAAAGTCAACATACTCGCCTACACTAAAGATGATTTAATGACCTTCCTCAATTGTCCAGAATGATGGTAATTAATTATGGAATAGAAATACATACTCAGATGAAGATATCCAGGTGTCTGCTGACTCATTTAGTTGAATGGCTTCAAAACACCTTCTGCGTATCAGTGAGTCGCCTTGAAAGAATCCCACCAAATGTTTGTTTTCCCCTCCACGAGATCTAACCGAGATGCGGAGACATTTGGAAATCGAAAATATAACATATTTAACTAATTATGTGAAAAAGGCATTTTGTGAATTAATGAGTTCAGAGGACATTGGGTTTTCTTAGGATTACCTCAACGCTTAATCCTCCAATGCGAACCGAAAGTAAAAGGGTCAAAGTGGTTGAAGATAAAGGAGGACAACAAGTGCCCGGGAAAAATGGGCTAATTAAGTCATTAAGGTGGTATAAGCATTAATCATGCATACATTATACCCTCACACACACACGCACACACTCATTCCCTAATCCCTGTTATTCCTTCTCTCCTTGCGACAAGGGTCAGTGGAACGCACTCAACAAAAAGGACAATGGTCGAAGGAGACCGCAAAGCTGCTATGCTGCGTATCTTTGGACAGTAGAAAAAGTCAATGCAAAACAAAAGGCCGGTAGTCACGGTCACAGTCGTCCTCGTCCTCATCGTCTGCCTATTTATGCTTGTAGGGATGACTGCCTGGATGGAGTGGAGTTGAGTGGCAGGCGACTAGCTATTGTTAGTCGTCGGCAAATGTTAAAGGTCAATTTAACATTGCAACAATGACTCTATTCCTTCTGAGAATCTTTTATTCCAAAAAACACAATGCTCATCGGCAAGAGTAGCACATTTCTAGCCAGAAATGAAAAGAATTCGAGAAAAAACAAAACCACCTTCTCTGGTCCTTTTTTTACTTTCAGCCACTAACCGCTTAATTTGGCTTGTGTTTCACTTTAGCAGGTGGCAGGCAGGGCATCAGCCAACCACTTGTCGTCATTCAATTGAATTCAAACCAAAAATATTTGTCACCGGTTTCTAATAAAGATCCTAACTATGAACCGCCAACCCACAAATCCATAGTTTGTACGAGCATATTCGAGCTAGCAGAACACTGACGACGAAAACCAGCTTTCAATTATATACTGTAGTCTTGTAATTTTTATGTATACCGTTTGCTCTTGGTTTCTTACTTCAAGTCATGGCCGCACATGGTCTACCGGCAAAGAGTCTACTAAATCTTGTTTCTTCCCGCAGTAAAAAAGAAATCGCGCCTATGTTTTATTCTATTTCCCCCAAATCCTTGAGAGCTTACATCATAACATACAGTGGACTGGAGGGATAAGAAATAGGATAAATATTAACTTACATAGTTGTATGAACCACACTGTGGTCCAGGGTATTATGAGTTTGTACATTTGTTTGTAATACCCAAAGAGAGAAGAGATAGACCCATTGTTCATTATACCGATCGACTTGTAATTAATTCCTCAGCAGATTTAACCATGTCTGTCTGTCCGTTTCTCTGTAGATGTATCATTGTAATCATTGTGGTCCTATCGTTTAGCACAGTGCTCTTTCTTGGCCCAAGGATGATTCCTTTTGAAACCGGTGAAAATCGGTTCAGATTTAGATATAGGCCCTTATACATATATTTACCTCCGATTTGGCATCTAAGATCTGATCATTATAAAAAGTGTAAAAAAAACAGGTTCTGTCATATTTAATAGCTGAATCGTAAACGCGAAAAGTCCATATATCAGTTGTAAAAACATAAATATACAGTCAGTTTTTTGCCTCTCCTGCAAAAATGTTCTTCAAAATACTTACTGCATGTATTTATGTTTTTACAACTGGTATATGGACTTATCGCGTTTACGATTCAGCTTTTAAAGATTCTGTCTGATTTTTTAGACTTTTTATTTCCAAATCGACGTATATTCAACTCATCTTGCGTTTTGCTTCAAATAATACATTTAGACAAAAAGTGGACTAAAGCTATGTAAAGATGATTGCCAGATAGGACATTATTGTCAGAAAAATGCTACCCTGTGAACATACAACCGTGTGAACATACATAGCATATTGTTAGATGTGCGAAGTTTATGCATGTGACAATGGCGCCATTAACAGAGAAACATTTTATTGGCAACACTGTCTTTATAATATTTTTATTGGCTATCCTGCATATGGGTAGTTCTTTCTCAATTAGATCTTTCTTAAATTCTGACAAAATCTTGCCCTAGTAAGTTGGAGTAATGACCCACATTATAATAACTGCAAATATCATTTGCTACGAGCCAAAAGTGTAACACATCCAAGCAGTGACCTAAGACCCTAATTATGTTCGGCGGATATCCGTTTTGGGTCATTTTAAGTCGAATGAGTAATGTCCGTTCGTCTGCCTGTCTGCTGGCGCACGGTAACTCTCGAAAGGAGTAACGGATTGACTTTAAATTTGGTATGTGATAATATTTTTTTTCTATCTCAGGCTAAGTTCGAAGATGGGCCATATTGGTCCACTCCTTCTAGTACCTCCCTCACAAAGTGTTAAAATTTAGTGAACTATTGAGTCTCTAATAACTTCTATACTACTTATTCGTAAACTTGGTAATTCCAAACATAGTAATGGTTTATCTGTCGCTATCAGCTTGAGAAAGGGACCATTTCGTACAAAAAAGTAACTGCTAATAACTTTAATACCAGAGCATTAGGCCGGGTCGATTTGTGGGGAGGCAAAAAAGTCGCCATTGCTCATTGAAAATCGTATTCTAGGGATCAAAATAAAAAACTTTGCCGAAGGAACCATACCTCTAAAACGAATTCTGATGTCCCGGAATTTGGGTCGAACTTTTGGGTAGGGGCAAATTTTGAAAAATCCCACTTTGACCCATTTAGAGTGCTCCAATCGAGTCCAAATGTATGACCGACCCCCACTAACTTTGGAGGCCCGACCCACCCATGCCAGTGGCACACCCCTGGAACCCCCTGGGGGTTCCATTCATTTGGACTCGATTGGAGCACTCTAAATGGGTCAAAGTGGGATTTTTTCCGGGACATCAGAATTCGTTTTAGAGGTATGGTTCCTTCGGCAAAGTTTCTTATTCTGATCCCTAGAATACGATTTTCACTGAGCACTTCACTGAGTGGGGATCGGTCATACATTTGGACTCGATTGGAGCACTCTAAATGGGTCAAAGTGGGATTTTTTCCGAGACATCAGAATTCGTTTTAGAGGTATGGTTCCTTCGGCAAAGGTTCTTATTTTGATCCCTAGAATACGATTTTCACTGAGCAATGGGCGATTTTTAAATCGACCCGCCCTACAGAGCATACATAAACTTGCAATTTTGTACAATGTAATATTTTTATAGTACCTAAAGTCCAGTGAAAAGTGGGCGTTATTGGCACGTCCCTTTTGGTACCTCCCACACTAATGAACAATTTTGCACCAAACGACAACTGCTTATAGCTTTAATATCAGTAGATACAAATACCTGAAATTTTGTACAGTGCAATGTTTTTATAGTACGTACAGTGCAGTGAAAAATTTCATGACATGTCCCTTTTGGTACCTCGCACACAAATTGACCATTTTGCACCAAAAGTTAACAGCTTATAACTTTAATACCAGTAAATATAAATAGTTGAAATTTTTTACATTGCAATGTTTTTATAGTACCTACAGCCCTTTTTGGTACCTTCCACACAAATGTACTATTTCGAAGCAACAGTTAACGGCTTATAACTTAAACACCAGTGCATACTTTACCCGACTGAACATTCTTACTTGTTTTCCAACATGTTTTAAAATAATACGTGCAGATTTGAACGAAAATACCATAAATATTTACGTATATCGTATGATGTTAGACCATTGAAGAATTTTTCACATGGGGGTTTGGCATGAACAAATTGTTTGCTTCGAGAAACATGCGCGACAATATGCAAAAAATCACTTTAAATGGTCATTTATACATATCATACATTTTATAACTTATTGGTAATGCTTTATTCAAGTACTTAAAATCGTGAAAATATAAGCACATATTTATATGGTATGCCTATGCTACAAATAAGTACATAATATGCTACTTTATTGTATGCTTTTGGAAAGTACTTTCCTCCAATGACATCCCCATGTTAAAATAATGAGAAAAGTGGCTAAATAATAAGTACATCGAACTTTGCTTACTCGTCGGATTATTTGCTAATGAGAAATTTTGATGGGTATCCGCGTGTTATATTTTGCCATCGGTCATTCTGATTTCTTGGATGGACCATATTAAATATTGTGAAAATCGGTTCAGATTCAGATATTGTCCCCATATATATGGGTAATTCCAAATCCCGGACGTTACGGAATTTTATAACTTTTAGCAAGTTATTTTGGAAAATACACAGATTTTTATCGTGTTCCAAAATCAATCAAATCAAATCTTGTTCGGACGCTACACATTTTTGGGAAATTTTGGAGCGTCCGAACGGGATTTTTTTCCTTAAATCACTCGTATTAATGATAGGAAAAAGATTGCGTAAAGGCAATAGATTATTTTAACTTCTAAAATTTTGGTTATGACGATGGAATTTGGAATCTGTGTAGTTTTTGAAATAAATTGCAAAATGTGTCAAAATTCTGGCTTTTGGTTGATTCCATCAGGACAACCAACATTTTGGTTGTGGCATACTTCTGCTTCCATGTTGACAACAATCATATTTGGTTGCGCCAACTACGAAAATTGTGGATAAAATAATCTGTTGTATGTTGCCACAACCAACTGTTTATGAAAATTGGTTCTTCTGACAATTTTTCATTCATATACTACCGACAATTAATTAAAAACAGTTTTCATTAATTTTTATTTTATTTATTGAACAAAAAACCAATCATAACAAAATTAAAAATCCCATATTACAAATTCATCACTATTATGAGATATGGAAATATTTAACAAAAATTTTAGTACATGAGAGTACAAAACTTTTATGCAAATATCGCTTAACCCTGTGCTTTCAATTTCATGACTGTTGCTTTTATTTTTATACCCTACACCACACTGTGGTACAGGGTATTATAACTTTGTGCATTTGTTTGTAACACCCAAAAGGAGAAGAAATAGACCCATCGTTTATTATACCGATCGACTTAGAATCACTTTCTGAGTCGATTTAGCTATGTCCGTCTGTCCGTCTGTCTGTCTGTCCGTCTGTCTGTCTGTCCGTCTGTCTGTCTGTCCGTCTGTCTGTCTGTGCATGTATTCTTGTAATCAAAGTACAGGTCGCAATTATGGTCCGATCTCGACGAAACTTTACACATATCTTATTTTTGGCCCAAGGACGATCCCTATTGAATTTGGTTAAAATCGGTTCAGATTTAGATATAGCCCCCATATATATGTTAGCCCCGATTTGACATGTAAGCGCTGTAAAAACTTTATTTTATACCCGATCAGTATGAAATTCGGCAGGAAAAGGTTTCTTATTACATGAATGAACTCTGTTAAATTTGGAAGAAATCGGTTCAGATTTAGATATAGCCCCCATATATACATTACCACCGATTTGACATATAAGCGCTGTAAAAATGTTATTTTATATCCGATCAGTGCGAAATTCGGCAAAGAGAGGTTTCTTATTACATGAAGGAATACTGCTAAATTCGGAGAAAATCGGTTCAGATTCAGATATAGCCCCCATATATATGTTACCCCCGATTTGACATGTAAGCGCTGTAAAAACTGTATTTTATATCCGATCAGTGCAAAATTTGGCAGAAAGAGGTTTCTTATTACATAAAGGAATACTGCTAAATTTGGAGAAAATCGGTTCAGATTTAGATATAGCCCCCATATATACGTTACCCCCGATTTGACTTGTAAGCGCTGTAAAAACGTTATTTTATATCCGATCAGTATGGAATTCGGCAGAAAGAGGTTTCTTATTATATGAATGAACACTGTTAATTTTGGAAGAAATCGGTTCAGATTTAGATATAGCCCCCATATATACGTTACCCCCGATTTGACATGTAGGCGCTGTAGAGACTGTATTTTATATGCGATCAGTACGAAATTCGACAGAAGGAGGTCTTTTTACATGAATGAGTATTCAGGGAAGATCGGTTCAGATTTATATTGATTGTTCCTCCTGATTTGGTATCAAACCGCTATAGAAGTTGTATTTTACTTCCGATCATTAAAATTTTCCAGAAAGATGTTTCTCAATTTAGGAACGAATATTGCTTAATTTAGCGATTATCGTTTCAGAATTAGATAATATGTTTCTACCCATTTACCAATTATTCCAAATTATTATGGCAATGACCCTTATCGCATTGTTAGGGAGGTGTAGGGTATTATATAGTCGGCCCCGCCCGACTTTCTGCCTTTCCTTACTGGTTTATTTATGTAAAACTTTTTGCGCAAAAAATTCTGCATTCCACACATTATTATCCACACGATATTATATTTGACTACATATAAGTTCTTGAACAAAATGTTGAAGATTTATTTATGCCGAATAATTTTATTTTTTGTTTATCAACAGCAACCAATATTTCGGCTGTATTTCCCAAAATATTTTTCTGTTGTAGTAACCAATTATTCGTTACAATAATAATCTTTGGTCTTTTGATACAATTTCTGTTGTCAAAAATAAAACATTGGTTGTCACAACCAATTATCGATCATATGATACTATAATGAAAGTTGAAAAGTAGTTACCACAACTAACCGAGTGTCAATGAAAAAACAATCTTAATTCGATTGATATAACCATCGATTTAGTTGCAAACATTTTCATTTGATCCATGTTATTATTGTTGTTTCAACTATTTATATATAAATACAACCGGCGCACGGTGTATGCAACAAATTTTTTGTTGCTAATACCATTTTTATACCCTACACCACACTGTGGTACAGGGTATTATAACTTTGTGCATTTGTTTGTAACACCCAAAAGGAGAAGAAATAGACCCATCGTTTATTATACCGATCGACTTAGAATCACTTTCTGAGTCGATTTAGCTATGTCCGTCTGTCTGTCTGTCTGTCTGTCTGTCTGTCTGTCCGTCTGTCTGTGCATGTATTCTTGTAATCAAAGTACAGGTCGCAATTATGGTCCGATCTCGACGAAACTTTACACATATCTTATTTTTGGCCCAAGGACGATCCCTATTGAATTTGGTTAAAATCGGTTCAGATTTAGATATATCCCCCATATATATGTTAGCCCCGATTTGACATGTAAGCGCTGTAAAAACTTTATTTTATACCCGATCAGTATGAAATTCGGCAGGAAAAGGTTTCTTATTACATGAATGAACTCTGTTAAATTTGGAAGAAATCGGTTCAGATTTAGATATAGCCCCCATATATACATTACCCCCGATTTGACATATAAGCGCTGTAAAAATGTTATTTTATATCCGATCAGTGCGAAATTCGGCAAAGAGAGGTTTCTTATTACATGAAGGAATACTGCTAAATTCGGAGACAATCGGTTCAGATTCAGATATAGCCCCCATATATATGTTACCCCCGATTTGACATGTAAGCGCTGTAAAAACTGTATTTTATATCCGATCAGTGCAAAATTTGGCAGAAAGAGGTTTCTTATTACATAAAGGAATACTGCTAAATTTGGAGAAAATCGGTTCAGATTTAGATATAGCCCCCATATATACGTTACCCCCGATTTTACTTGTAAGCGCTGTAAAAATTTTATTTTATATCCGATCAGTATGAAATTCTGCAGAAAGAGGTTTCTTATTATATGAATGAACACTGTTAAATTTGGAAGAAATCGGTTCAGATTTAGATATAGCCCCCATATATACGTTACTCCCGATATGACCAAATTATTATGGCAATGACCCTTATCGCATTGTTAGGGAGGTGTAGGGTATTATATAGTCGGCCCCGCCCGACTTTCTGCCTTTCCTTACTGGTTTTATTGTTACTATCGAATTCCAACCAATTACTTTCCTGTGCGAAAATAAAACACATACATCTGAAAGTGAACTTAAATGTTTTTATCGGTTAAAACAACAATTTATGGCATTTACTGTTTGTAAATGATATCATGTAACGGGTGATTTTTTGGCAACACTGTTTTTGGCAGCTCAGCTGTTCGTGTAACATGTTACTATCAAACATGTTCAGTTTGGTCTATAATTTAACCATGAGTCGACTTACAAACAACGCTTTGAATTTTTATTTAATTTTTAGTTTGGTGAACAGTTTATTTCACGTTTGGGGCCGATCAAGCGTATGAACCATTTGAGGAGCAGCCGCGGTCAACATTTACATGAAGTCTTCTTTAGACATTGAATTATAAAGATCGTTCTACCGACTCAAATAAAGATTTCATACATTTCTTAAAATTGTATGTGTTTTATTTTTAAATAAAATAAAAAAAATCACTCGTTAAATGTTGGCCATGACTACGTCTGAGGTGGTCCATTCGGAAGGCCTAATTTTGGGCGACTAGTTCGAGCAGAGCAACTGGTATCACGCGAACAACACGAGTAATGTTGGCTTCCAAAGCGTCAATCCTAGCTGGCTGATTGCTGAAGTCCTCACACTTTTCAATCCCCAGAGGAAATAGTCGTAAGATGTGATATCGTACTATCTAGGTGGCCAATTTACCGTAGTTAAACGAATTGTCATAGAAAAAATGGTATTCTTTTGGAATCACAATTTAGATATAAAAATAGTCATAATTTGAAAACTAAAGCTTCGACTAAAAAAATTTAACCAAATTCGTGTTTAGCATACTCTTTTCACCAAAGAACCATCTTTTAGAAGAAAAAAAAAAAAATAGTCCCAAATTATATGAAGAGATAGAGGGTATTGCATTCAGAAAAAATAAGTGTGTAAGATAGAGAAATTACAAAAATGACAATAAAATCTCAATTTTGTTTTTTTTTTAATTCCAAATTAGTACCATAGATGCGCCTTATTTTACCGAATATTTTAACATAAAAATCTCATTTTTGCAAAAAATGAAGATAGAGGGTTTTGAATATAAGCTCTCGATATGTATATTAGGGTGATGACTTTTATACAACTTCGTTTCCCTGTATCATATTGAGATGAGTTTTTATTTAAGATTAGATAAAATCTAACATATAAGGTGATTCGATAAAAAAAACTTCACGCACAAAATGATTATAAAATTTTTATTTATCAGCATTTTGAATTATTTTTAATTTTTTTTCAAAACTTTCAAAATAATGACCGCTCATAAATGTGGTTTCTGTAAAAAAAATTAGAAAAAATGAGAATCATAAAAAAGTCGTCAACGTTTTTTCCAAAGAGATACATTCGATTCAAAATGAGATATCTTCACTTAATTGTAAATAAAAACGAAAGATGTTCATCGATTTCTATGATCAATGTCTCATTTTGTTCACAGGTTATGTGGCTTTTCGTGAAAGTTATAAGACTTGACACTTTTTTCCGTTCCTCTTCCCCTTGTTACAAATTTCCTGGTGTTTCAACCATATTAATATACAGTCCACTCCGCAGAAGGAACTCCCGAATTTGTTCAATGATTTAAAAAAAAATATTTTTTTCACAAAAATATCATTTCAAAGTTGTTTGTGCGTGACCTTTTCCAATATTTAAATGGAATAAACGTTATTTTAGTCATTAATAGGCAAAAGTTCATTCATTGGTGCAACAGGAAATAATTTTTGAGAAAAAAATCAAAAAGTAAACTACAGCATACCTATATAGTGCCTAGATGCCAAATCAGAAGAAATATGTATAAATCTGAATGGGTTTCCTTCGAAATTGATAGGGTATATTCACAGATAAAAAAAGTTTTCTTCCAGTAATTTTTCATAATAATCGGGTATAAAATACAGCTTCTACGACGCTTAGATACCAAATCGGAAAGAAAATATATATGGAGGCTATATCCATTTCTATGGGTATTGTACTTGGGAAGTGATTCAAACTCTTCTCTTTTTGGGTGATACAAACAAATGCACAAAATTATAATACCCTAGGCACAGTGTGGTGTAGAATTTAAAAGGGGAACCGTTTGGTTGTGGAAACATTGGTCTCAAAAAACTAACTCCATAACTAACTAACCAGAAATCACTGTCTATCATTTTGACACTCTCTAAACTGTGCTAGTTCCATGTCTTGTGCACTGTGGTGGCCAACGCTGGTTCTTATCAAAAAAACTCTGGACAAACATTTAATGCCTGGCGGCTGTACATGCACCGAAACGTTTCACAGTTAAGGTGCAAAAAACACCACTGTTTGTCCGCAGTGTCTGTCTTCTTAGTTGTCTGCCACTCCATTGGGGAACATAGATGGCCAAGGAGTAGTTAGTTACACACATATTTATGTCCAATCTGAACATTCCACCAATATTGGCAAAGCAAATCTCACCTCACAACAACATTAATCAAACAATTTGGCCACGTTTAGTTAGCACCAAGTGTGGATAGATCCATGGATGGATGTTTGGTTATAGGACTACGTCCATATACACTTAGGAAAATATTTGTTCTGTCGCATATTTATGCATTTAGTTGCTTTATATTTTTGTCATTTAATTTTTCTCTATTAAGAGAAACATTATGTTAATCCCAATGTTGGACATACTTCATAACAGAAGATGAGAGAAATTTCCTGTCTTGGTATGAAGATTTTTTGATGAAAGCACCTTAAATCAGTGTGCTGAGGCAGTCCTCTGGCAAACTCGATTTCTAATGTACGGATAATTTATAAAAATCAGTTTTTGACAGAGTGAAAAATAAATACAGAGAAAAACATGGCAATATATACTCGTATATGGGTCAGAATTTTTAATAGTAACCTATGAATTTTATTTTTAACCAAAAAGTTTATAAAAAGTTGCTAAATAGTAAAATAAGATCTCGCTATCATTTATTTTTGAAAAAAATGTTCAAAGTTTTATGGGGATTTAAAATTAAAAAAAAAAGATTTTTTGGGTTTTACGAAATTTTTAACTGCTCTTGAACGGCTGAACCGATTTTTTTACAAAGTTTACGTCGTTTGAAAGAGAACATAAGGGGAAATATTTTGTGAATTTGAAGAAAAAAATTATAAAACTTTTTTTTTAATTTAATTTACATATAAAAATTTTACAAATTTGCACAGAGTGTGAAATAATAAGATATGGCATTTTTTAAAATTTACAATTACAATACAAAGTAAATTTATATTCTAATTTTAAGATCCAGTGAAAGGCTGGGTCACAGAGGCCATGTTGCTTATTATATTCTTGTAGCGACAGACCGGAACCTCTGTTGGGAATCGAACCCACGACTCCCAAACTCATAGGCGAGCAGTCCACCAACCCACCTACTGGGGCGCTCAATTTAAAATCCCCATAAAAATTGGGAAAAATTTTGCATACCATTCAGCAACTTTTTATAAACTTTTTAGTCAAAAATAAAATTTAAGGTTAATATTAAAAATTCTAGAACATATCAAGCCCTAACCGCAAAAAAATAAACCGACAAACTATCGATTTTCGTTTTTCGATGAAAATCGATTTCTGTAAAAATTTCGCAGCTGACAAATGTACCGCTACGAATAAAAAGTCAAAGCAAAAATAACTGAATCGAAATTTACTTTTTGTTTACAAATTTCCTGACAACGTAGTGTCGCTTAAGTTAATTTTTATTCTGAAATTTATTTGAACGGCGTTAGAAAAGTTAACATTTTTGTTTTGATTGTTAGCTAATATTTATTAAAATGGCATCTGGTGAAAGATAGGTAACTATATTTTTGTTAATTATGAAAATTTCGTCGAGTTTGACCAGATTTGATATATACATTTTAGTGATGTGTCCAATAAGAAACAAACGCAAATCATTTTTCGCTGATTTTTCCTAAATGTGATTTTTGTGTAATAATTTGTGTACCGTTGTAATCAAAGTGCTGGTCGTATTTGATTGTGATCTCTATTGAATCTGGTGAAAATCGGTTCAGATTTATATAGATATATGCCCCATATATTTTTACCTCCGATTTGGCATCTAAGCGCTATATAAATCGGAGTTTACATCTGATCATTACCAAATTTTACATAAAGGAGTTAAAGCAACACTGTCAAATTTGAAAGAAATAGGTTCAGCTTTAGATATAGCCACCACATATACTTTCCTCCGATTTGGTATCAACGTGTCAGCTTTATTTCACATCCGCTCATTATAAAATAAGGCAGATAGAAAGAAGTTTCTTGATACAGAAAGAAAGATATCTAAGTTTGATAAAAATGTCTTGAGATTTATATAAGCCCATTTATGTATTCGTTCCAAGTTGGTATCAAAGTACTATAGAAGCTTTATTTAACATCCGATCGTTATGAAATTTAGCAGAGTGTAGTTTAGATATCAATGTTGTGAATTTGATTCGAAGTGTAATTATTCTGCTAAGAAAGTGGTGTAGAGTATCATATAGTCGGTCCTGCACGACTTTAGCCTTCCCTTACTGGTTTTATTATATAGGGTGATCCATTTCGATGTTCCCTACTTTTTTAAAGAAAAAAACACAGAAAATTCAAATTGAATGGGGAATGTTTATTATCATTTGAAAGAACATTCTATGGCATTTATTTTGTGAAGATTATATCTATCAAATGTTGGCCGCGGCTACGTCTCAGATGGTCCATCCGTTAAGTCCAATTTTCGATGACCCGTTCGAGCATTTCGACTGGTAACTGGCGAATGACACGCGTGATGTTTTGCTCCAAGGCCTGAATCAAAGCGGGTTTGTCCGCATAAACTTTAGACTTTACATATCCCCAAAGGAAAAAGTCTAATGGTGTGATATCACACGATCTTGGTGGCCAGTCGACCGGCCCAAAACGTGAAATTATCTCTTCACCGAAGTGTTCTCTCAACAAATCCATTGATTGATGCGATGTTTGGGAAGTGGCGCCGTCTTGTTGAAACCAAATGTCGCCGAGATCACGACCTTCAATTTCAGGCATCAAATAGTCGGTTATCACGGCACGATAACGTGCCGTAATTTTTGAAGAAATATGTACCGATGATTCCACCGGCCCACAAACCACACCAAACCGTTGTTTTTCTGAATGAAGTGGCAGCTCTTGAATCTCTTCCGGCTGCTCTTCGTCCCAAATGCGGCAATTTTGCTTGTTTACATACCCATTGAGCCGAAATGGGCCTCATCGCTGAACAAAATTTTGTTCGAAAAGATCGGGTCTTCTTGGAACTTTTCAAGAGCCCATAGAGCGAAGCGATGTCGCTTGGGAAGGTCGGGCGGCCTCAGTTCTTGCACAAGCTGTATTTTGTATGCTTTCAATTTAAGATCTCGACGTAAAATGCGCCAAGTCGTTCCATACGTCAGTCCGAGTTGCTGCGAACGGCGCCGAATCGACTCTCCACGGTCTTCGTGTACACTCTTAGCTACGGCCGCTACATTTCCTTCACTGCGTGCTGGGCGTGGTCTATTCGGTCGAATATTATCCAATAATGAATGCAGGGTCTCAAGATGGGTGATGGTGTTGCGACTAGTACGCTCAGTAGGCCGATTATGTTGACCATAAGTTGAGCAAAGTGCACGAAACACATTCCTCACAGAACTTGAATTTTCGTAATAAAGTTGAACGATTTGTAAACGTTGTTCAGGCGTAAGTCTTTCCATGATGAAATGCCAAACAATACTCAACAAAAATAACATGACAGCATGATACGACGCACACGTGATCTGTCAAAAAAAAAGGCTATTGAAAAAAGCATCTCTACTTGGATCACCCGTTAGTACCTACATTCCGTACCTTCAACACAAAATTGAAAAATTATATAACAATTGACGTTAAACCACTTTACATAAGCACTTACAATTCGGTACAGTGCCAAGTGTTTGAAGTAACTACGGTTCAGCTCAACATAGCCATTTTCGTCAAGCCACTTCTGGTATACCCCACCATTGGCCATTTTATGTTATATTTTCCAAAAACTCTGAATCGGTTTTCTTCAAATTCGACAGTGTAGGTTCATGGATCAAACTCAACCATACTAAATTTCAAAATTCTGGGATGTAAAATACAGCTTCTATAGGGCAAAAGGGTCGAATCGGACGAAACATATATATGGGAGCTATGTCTAAGTCTGAACCGATTTCATCAAATTTATAAATATAACTGAATTCAAAACGAATTGGAAATATTAGATCAGAATAAGAAGAAATATTGTCAAGTTTTTTCAATATTGGTTGTCTAAAGATAGTGATCTGCCCGATCGTTCTAAATTCGACACTATATGAGCAGGGTTTCAAATATTTCTTTGTGTCGAATTTCATGTACATCAGTTCAAAAATGTGCCTTCTGCAGCGCTTACATATCAAATCGGATACTGGGCCTGTTCAATGGAAGTTAGTACTCAAAGGAACTTGAAATTTTGAAAGTGGCATATGGTGATTGTGTTCTGAGTCAGAAAAATATTTACAAGTGGTAGAATCATTTCAAAAAAAGGTCGAGAATGACGACGCTCGTCCTGGAAGATCCATCACATCAAAACCCGATGAAAATGTTGAGAAAATGAAGAAAATTGTTATGGAGAATCGTCGAATCACTATTAGAAAAGTTGCAGAGGATGTCAGCATATCGGCTGGCTCATGCCATACAATTGTTTCGGAAATTTTGAGCATGAAGCGTGTGGCAGCGTAGTTCGTTCCGACGCATGTCGTAATTTTTGGCCGAAAATCATACCTCAACCACCGTATTCAAAACATATGTTAGTGACAAGTGTGCCAACATAAAAAACCCTAATCGAATGCACGTAGCCCGAGAACTTTCAAAATTCAGCATTTCTATTGAACAGACCTCGTGTATATGGGAGTTGTATCTAAATCTGAACCGATTTTCACTAAATTCAATCGGCATCGTCCCTGGCGTAAGCGAGAACATTGTGTCAAATGTATTCAAGATCGGAGTAAAAATGTGACCTGTACTTTGCGGACAACTTTATATGGACAGATATGGCTAAATAGAAGTGTAGCTGCCATATTTTAGGGTGTTACAAAGGTCTGGGCCAAAATAAACTTATAATACCTTGTAACCCAGAGTGGAGTAGGGTATACAAATTTTCCAAAATTTGAGCTGCCATACTGTAAAATGTAGTATTTTATACTGGCAACATCGTACTCGATTAAGACCGGAACGCAAGCTTGGAACTCTATCGGGAACTGATGTCGCTAAAATAGCTTAGCTCTCTGTATAACATAAGCTTTTATGGTGTAACAAAAATATTTAATATTATTTAGATATATAGTGCTATTAAATGCCATTATTACTTGATCATTGCTTTTTCTCCCAAGATGAAGTTTTCATTTAAAATAAATTTCCTTCGTTAAAAAAATGTTTGGAATGTTACAAAATGTTTGGAATTTATTAAACATTAAGGCCAAAGTGTTTTACTAACTTGTTTACATTAATATCTAACCCTTTTGTTTTTATTTAGTTGACGTCTTTCATGTATACTCGTACCAGCTGTATTTGACAGTTTGTTGTTTAAGAACAAGAAAAAACAATTAGACGACAATTTAACATTTTTAAAACATGCAAATTAATATTTTGCAACGCAATCGTCTGTTTTCTGTTGTTGTTAATTAATTTGTTGTGTTTTGACATTTGATACAGGAATTGTGACGGGTATGTTCAGTGTACACAAGCTGAAAAACGAATCGCATTGGGCAAAAACAGATTGTTTAATACATTGTATCTATATTTTTTTTAGTGTACTGACTGACACTTACATCTGTTCGCAACGTACTTTCAAAATTGTTTTGAATGTGGACATGGTTGTGTTCTTCTCTTCCATCACCCATTCTTATCCATCGTGGAACAGGGGAACACCTACAACGAAAGCGATACGTAATAAGTCAAATCTATTTATTTCATTTTCTCCGCAAAATCTCCCAAATCAATGTGACCCACAGGTGTTGTTGGGGCACCGCAAAAACGACGACGACGACAACATCGGCCGCCGCGGAATTGTTAGTAAATAAATAAATAAATTGTTTAATGGCATTGCAAAAATCATTTATTATACTTTGGCAAGAAAGTATGAAAGGAATCGAATGAGTTGTTGTGGCACAAACAAGTTTTGTAGTTGTTTTGCCGGGGCTATTTAGCATATCGACGACGAGCCATTGAAATGAGAACAGATTCAGTTCAGCCGATGGATACCATTGGCCACACAATGTACGAGTATTTGCACAATTTGAAGGCGAAATTAGACAAATTTCGGTTACGAACACGTGGTCCCCGGAGTACACCCACAGTGCGCGAAGATTCACTTTAGTTTGTTCCACAAACATTGCTTTTCCATTGCATTAATCACATTTGATTTAGTATTTCTTCACAGTTATTATTTTAAAATCGCAAATATGATTTTTTAGCAGGACTAACGTTTCTAATGCATTTAAAGAAAAGCAGAGTAATTTATTTCCTGTCATTGATTTAAAAAACCAATTAATATTACTAAGAACTGTCTAAGAAAATATGCAAGCTTTTTCTGTGAAATCACATTTGAAGTATTTTCCGCCGTAAAAACCAGACATATTTGGATATTTTAGGTATTACTTAGTATATTTATCCAATTGGAAAATCTTTATTAACACTCGTTTATTTGTTGATTTTGGTTTGGATGTTTTAGTTATACGAGTATGTATATTACATTTTAGTTGATTTTTCCAGTACATTCGCTCTGTCACTCCGTTTGTAACACCTCTAAATATTGACCTGAGACCCCATAAAGTAAAGTCTGAGACCCCGTTGTAATCATGCTACAGTCTACAATAATTGAACTAGACGACTGAAATTGGAATAGATACTTCTTATATGTGGTAACTTGGGATTGAAAATGGGCAATATCGGTAAATTTTTTGATATAGCCCCCATATATAGCATCTTCCCGATTTGACTTCCTATGCTCATAGAGACAACAAATGTCAACTGATCGGGCTGAAAGGTGGTAACTAGGGTTTATTTATACCTGGAATACTTCACACGAACAATGGTAGTCATAGGTCTATGTTTGATATAACCCATATACAAAGGTCCCTCTAGATTTGGCTTCATAACGCCACAAAACCCCACAATTTCAACGAATTGGGCTGAAATTTGGTGGAGACAGAAAGAGTTTCAAAAATATATTGATTTGAAACAAGCTATTGATGGGGTTGCTGTAGTGGGATTAGTCTTGAGAAATTATTTTAGGAACTCTGTGCTATTGACATATTCCTTGTTTTTGTATGTTTTACACTCTACGCCCCTAAGTTGGGTTAAGACTGGTAAAGAGTTATTTCCCATGAAACGCGATCTATTGTTCGCGAACGCTGGGCAATGACAGAGGAAATGCTCCAACGTTTCGTCATCCTCCCCGCATGCCCTACAGACTCGGTCATCTACTATGTACTATTGACATTGAAAGTAAGCAAAAAACATATCGAAGATATTCTCTGAATTTTCGTAGCACTTCATAGTCCCATAAGATGTCAATAGGAGCGATAAGACTGAAATTTTTTTTTTAAATATTCAGAAGTGAAACCAGCATCCCCTTCAAGTGCACACCTTTGGTCTAATACACGATTATTAAAAAAATCTTATTCATAAGCAGCAATTTGACTAATAAACATTTTAATGACTTCGGCCCTTATTCATAAAAATTTAATGAAGGTTTGATGAACGCTTTAACACTGCTAAAGCGTACCTCAAACCTTCTTTAACTTTTTATTAATAAGGCCCTTCGTCAATGTAATGCTGGCAACACCATCTTTTTCACATACCATTTTATCTCTTAATAATGCTTTAATAAGATTATCAATTGCAAGAGCAGTCGAATATATAAATTTTTTTGCTGTTTATTTTAAAAACCAATAATTTAAAAAAAAAAAACTACAGATCGACTTAATGACGAATTCATATAATTTTTTGAACATTCAAAAGGAATTGGAATAATATTCAATACATGTTGATTGTTTACATATCACTAGTGCATTTTGAACAATTTGCACTTCTTGTGTTGTGGTTTTGCAACAATAAAGTTTTTGGGCTTTTATGAAACAATATCGAAAAAAAAGAATGCAAAAATGCATTTTATATACCGATGGACGGAGAATCATGCCCTGAGTCGATTTAGCCATGTTCGTCCATCTGTGACAATCAATGTACTGCTCGAAAAGAGGAACCAATTCTTACGAAATTTTTGGGATAAGGAACAGCTTATGTTGCATCTCTGGAAAATGCGACAAATCGGTTCACGTTTTGATACATATCTAGAGTTGGCAAACGGTCGGAATTTGCGGGATTTTCCCAACTTTTCGCATATTTCCAGAGGTCCAGATTATTTAAGTAATTTAGGGGGAAAATGTCGAGTTTTTCAACTTACTCTCTACTATTTCAATTTTGAACGAATTGCAGCAATTAATCAAAAAGAAAAGCTATTAACGTGATGAGAAGTTATAAATTCCAAAAGTTTTACAAATTTCAGATGCAGTGGACAATGACATGTTGTACACCGACTACTGCAATCGTCAAGCTGTTTGTGCAGAATTGCCCACTGATATTTTTTTTTATATTTTAATTAATAGACGTATAATAGTTATACATTTTCCAGGCGGAGGTCTTTGCTAAACTGCAAGCCCTCAGCTTGATAAATCGACGAAAACTCGGGCAAGATGATCACATAACAGGCTATGTTGACAGTCAGGCTGCTCTGAATGCACTGAAGTCAACCATTATTAAGTCAAAGGTGGTTAATGAGTGCCGTTTGGAACAGCAAATGGCAGACATAATCAGACTGTGCTGGGTCCCCGGATACTGTGATATCGCGGGGAACGAGAAGGCTGGCGAACTCGCGCGAAATGGATCGACGATAGACGCTGCCAGCCATTACTATATCCCCCCTATGTGAATTCTTCAGTAGCATAGAGAGTTTCTACAAAAACCAGGCAAACCAGAAATAGTCTAGCAGACCACTAAATCTCTATGGCCAGCCATTTAGAAATCTAGGACAAAAGATGTTATTAACCTCACAAAGAGGGACATTCGTTTAATGATAGGCACGCTGGCTGAACACTGTAATGTTAGATCTTTAACATCAATGTGGCAGAGTGATTCTGCCGACTACTGTCGACTCTGTGAGGATGAGGAGGAACTGGAGACAATCGAACACCTTCTCTGTCAATGTCCTATTCTATCAAGACGAAGACATCGCTACATAGGTGATTACACGATATAAAATCTGGAATCTCTATCATCCCACGATATTGATAGAATAATGGGCTACATAGGTTGCTTGAGATGGATGGTTTGACATCAACTCATCCAAACCTCTCCTAAAAAGCCATCTCTTCCCTCTTATCTATACTCATCACCTCCTTCATCTTCTTCGAACTCTCCCTCCCACAATGGACCAAATGGTCTCCGAGTGAAGTGGTGCCCGCCAGCGTTGTATACCGCGCGTCATTAACCTAACCTATAAGTACATCACTCTAGTTTTGTTCCTTTACCTACTACAAGTTACTACTTTTACCATTTTTACTAGTTTTACTTCAAAAAGCGTTCCTTTACTCAAAAAACTAGTAAAAATAGTAGACAATTTTAAGAGAGAACATTCAAAACGTTTTTCTCTTTTACTACTTTTTTTACTTGTTTTTACTAGACAAATTTTTCCGAGTAAAAGTAGTAGCTTTCAAAATACATTGAAAGTAATATAACAGAAACTTCAAATAGAAGAAATTTTTCTGTGCTTGCTATTTTTACCAGATTTCCGTTCCCGTACTTTTTAAAAATATGTTCACTCAGAGAGAATTTTGAATTATTTCTCTTTTGCTAGTTTTACTATTAAAAAAGTAAAGGAACAAATCTTCTAATGGGAGCTTCTAGCAACAAATCCTTTGATGTAATTTATATTTTCTATAACGATAAGTAAAGCTCATTGTGAACAATTACTCAGTATTTTAAACTATTTATATGTGAAATATGAAAACCTTCCATCATTGAAACCTTCCATGATTGAATATAAAAACAAGTTGTCAGGAATTCCAGTCATTTTTAACAACTGACGAGGGAGTGAAGCTTCTGAATTTCGTGAAGAAAACACAAAGTCTCGTATTTGTGGCAAAAATAATATTTACCTATAGTGTATATAAGCATTGTTTGAAAATTCTTATGTTTGATTTTTATTGAAACTGCAATAAGTTTTTCTAAAAAAATGCCAAAACAAATAAAATATAATCTTTTCATTGGTTCCGATAAATCCCGCTTTTCAGACTCGGTTTTCTCGACTTTTAGAATTCGGTATCTGGCAACCCTATATATATAAATATATCCCATTTAATGGTACATTCCGTTTTGACATTAACAAGTTCTGATCGTTTATGAATACAGATTTAACAAATTTAGCTAAACGATGGTTTGAAAAGCTGTTTAAAGTTTTTATAAATACGCCTGCAAAATATGCGCTGCTTGAGATTTTTTGGACATCGAGATATATGCGAAAGGAAACACCTAAATATAGAAGTATTGGTATTACTTTTCAATAGTGTATGGGGAACTGCAATTTGGAAAAAGTAAGAAAAGGAGCTACTAATGATGATAATCTGAAAGAGAATTTCCCGCGATTTGCAGCTGCAAAGTTTCTTTCTCTTCCAAATTGTATTTCCCAAACTTTTCAAATGTTAATATTAAGTCGTGTGTGAGGACTTCTACGAGGAATCACACTGTGGGCTTCTCTGCAAATCATATCAAATATGTTAGAATTAAGTCGTAAAACTAAACGTGTGATGTAGATTAGAAATTGCAGAAAAGCCGAGTGTGAGCTGGGTTACCATGCGTCCTCCATTTTAACCAGTGTCCTCCCTCCTTTTTCAAAAATATTGGGTTTGTCCTCCTTTTTTACAAATTCAACTTTTTAACAAACTGTAAACCACATGAATTATTCTCACAACAACTTTTAGTACAAATTTAGTGAGTTTGCCCGTTTTTATACCATTCAGAATAGGAAGGGAGGATATACATTTTATCACTTCGTTTTTAACACCTATAAATATTGAGTTGAGACCTCATAAAGTGTTCATATCCTAATCGTCGTAAAATTCTAATACGATTTAGCCATGTCCGTCCGTCCGTTGTAATCTCGCTACAATCTACAATAATTGAGCTAGAAGTGGAAATGTGGTACAGATACTTCTTATAGCTGCAGGTTGGGATTGAAAATGGGCAACATCAGTTCTCTTTTTGTTATAGCCCCCATATATAGAATCTCTCTGATCACACGTACAATGGTCCCACTGGATTTGACTTCATAACCACAACAAAAATCACAAATTTCAACGAATTGGGCCGGCATTTGGTAAAATGAGTTTATTTGTCCCCAAAACAATTGACATGCGATCGATGGTATATAAGATTCGGCGCAACCGAACTTAACGACGCTTTTACTTGTTAATTATAAGGACTATTTTTATACCCTCAATTTAGTGTGACGAGGGTATATATCATTTGCTACGGAAAAAAGTGTAACACATCGAAGGAGTGACCTAAGACCCCAAGTATGTTCGGCGGAAATCCGTTTTGGGTCATTTTAAGTCGAATAAGCAATGTCCGTCCGTCTGTCTGTCTGCTGGCTGGTGCGCACAATAACTCTCGAAAGGAGTAACCGATTGACTTCAAATTTCGTATGTGGTAATATTTTTTTCTATCGCCGGCTAAGTTCGAAGATAGGCCATATTGGTCCACTCCTTCTGGTACCTCCCCCACAAGGGGTTAAAATGTTGTGAAATATTGATTCACAGAAATGCACCATTTTGCACTAAAAGTTAAAAGCTTATAACATTAATACCAGTGTTTAGAAATACTTAAAATTTTGTATAGTCTAATGCTTTTATAGTGCCTACAGTCCAGTGAAAAATGGGCGTTATTGCCGCGCCCCTTTTGGTACCTCCCACACAAATGCACCATTTTGCACCAAAAGTTAACAGCTTATAACATTTATACCAGTGTATAAAAATACTTGAAATTTTGTACAGCGTAATGTTTTTATAGTGCCTACAGTCCATTGAAAAATGGGCGTTATTGTCACGCCCCTTTTGGTACCTCTCCCACAAATGTACCATTTTGCACCAAAAGTTAACAGTTTATAACATTAATATCAGTGTATACAATTACTTGAAATTTTGTACAGTATAATGCTTTTATAATGCCTATAGTCCAGTGAAAAATGAGCGTTATCACCACGCCCCTTTTTGTACCTCCCACACAAAATGACCAAATTAAAAGTATCTACTGTTCAGCAAAATATAGGTGTATTTCTTAAACCCCTTCTGGTACCTCCCACAAAAATTGACAGAATAATTTGTGTAATATTCAATATTACATTACTCACAAAGTGAGGGTATACCTTAGTCGATTTGCCCGACTGAAACTTTCTTACTTGTTTTCCTGCAAAAAAGTGCAACATTTTCGTTGCCGTTTTCCCTAAAACTGGACCACATTTAGGAATTTAAAAATATGAGCTATGTTTAATTCGAAGGACAACACCAGTTCGACATAAAAAGGGCAAATATTTTTTAGCATTTCACATCTACGGGGTAACATTCTTTCAGAATCGAAATCGCCATAAATTTGTTTCGAGACAGGTGTTTGTAACGCCTAAAAATACTGGAGCTGCACCCACTTTAAAGTACACCGATCGACTCAGTATCGCTAGATGAGTTGATTACAACATGTCCGTCCGTCTGTCTATCAATTCAAAGTTGTTCGTTAAGAATAGGTCGCGTTTTTACTCCGAACTTGCTGAAATTTGGCAATAAGGACTCTTTCACATCTAATTGATCAAAATCTGTTCAGATTTAGATATCTACATATTTTCTTTCCAGTTTTTTTTCGCAATGAGAAAAATTGGAGTTATTCCCACGCCCCTTCTGGTACACCAATACAAATGAACCATTTTGCACAAAAAGTTAACGGTTTATAACTTTGATTACAGTCCATACAAATACTTAAAATTTTGTGGAATGTAAAGCTCTTACAGTACCAATAGCAAAAAAGAGTTTATTGATATTTATTTTCTAATTGTTTTAACGGCATTTATTAAACCACTATCTTTATGTGAAGGTAATATTCCCAACATTTGCATACCATAATTATACCCTACGCCACACTGTGGTACAGGGTATTATAACTTTGTGCATTTGTTTGTAACACCCAAAAGGAGAAGAAATAGACCCATTGTTTATTATACCGATCGACTTAGAATCACTTTCTGAGTTGATTTAGCAATGTCCGTCTGTCTGTCTGACTGTGCATGTATTCTTGTAATCAAAGTACAGGTCGCAATTATGGTCCGATCTCGACGAAACTTTACACATATCTTTTTTTTGGCCCAAGGACGATCCCTATTGAATTTGGTTAAAATCGGTTCAGATTGAGATATATCCCCCATATATATGTTAGCCCCGATTTGACATGTAAGCGCTGTAAAAACTGTATTTTATATCCGATCAGTATGAAATTCGGCAGAAAGAGGTTTTTTATTATATGGATGAACACTATTAAATTTGGAAGAAATCGGTTCAGATTTAGATATAGCCCCCATATATATGTTACCCCCGATTTGACCTATAAGCGCTGTAAAAACTGTATTTTATATCCGATCAGTACGAAAATCGGCAGAGAGAGTTTGCTTATTACGTGTATGAACACTGCCAAATTCTTATCGCAATGCCCATTTTCGCATTGATAGGTAGGTGTAGGGTATTATATAGTCGGCCCCGCCCGACTATCTATACAAAAAGAAAATATGGAAATATTTGAAAATAAAAATACCTGTAAAATCTGAAGATTTTTATCATTACTCGTACAATGTCCACAGCGACTCGATATGTCAATTGCTATTCAGCCGTGACTATCTTATCAATTTACAAAAACCTTGAGTGTAAATAAAAATGTCCCTTCTTTTGAAGAAATTAGAAGAACAATTTTCATCGATCAAGTGTTTTAGGTCATCGGTAAAGGTTTCCAAATATTTTGCAAATATATTGGATAAGAAGAAATTATCTCTGTTGGAAGACAATTACCTCAAAAGGACATAAATGCCTTATTTCAGTGTGATTTATGACCAAGAGTATGGCAACCGGTCATTCTCATGAAAATCAAGGCCAGTATGTATCACAGTGGGTGATAAAACACACAGGTACTTTGGAAAAGGGATGGTATTGATTTGAAAAAGTTGCTGTTGACTTTTGTAAACCTATTTTTCAATTAAATCAATTTCATTCATTAACGAATGAAATGGATAATGACATCTACTAAAATGTTGGTCATTGATAATTGCATTGTAATTCAGTAGAGTTGATTGGGGTTTTACTTTAGAGAATGATTTATTGATTCATTTTCTATGATAGACGTATTTAGGGCATTATTGGTCTAACTACTGCCGTATGCAATCAATATACGGGATTGATGATTAACTTCCTGTTAAGTATAATGTCTAAGTATTTTGCGTTTTCAGAGAAGGACATTTCATATCCTCCCATAAAGACAGGTATAGCAGTTGGTACCTTATAATTTTCTACTGAAAATAACTAGTTCTAAGACAATGATCGGTAGCCCATTTTGCGGGGGCACGAGTTAAAAAAAATCCCCAGACAGTTCTACATTTCACTAAAAAATGCATTGGATAGTATGTAATGAAAATGCGGGGATTTAAGACTACGAATGGAAAGGAATTTAAACTTTCCGTGTGGTGGAACTGTTAAGCCTTAAGGATTCTAAAAAAAATATTTGTTCAACAGTTGTAACTATTACAAGAGGATTTCAATACACCGTCCGACAATTTTTAAAAAAAAGTCGTTGCACTTGAACCGGATGATATACTTCTGAAACTATAGGCAAAATGGGGTTAATTGGCTTTCATTTTTTCATTTCCTGGTCTTGTTGTCACTAAAAAGAACTTCTAAGTTTCAAAGGATACAATTTTTCAAATACTTATTAGCTCCCTATGATCCGGGAATAGTATTTATAGAAAATATTAGAAATAGCCAAAATTCTACTCTTAAATTTGACACCCATATCGCTATCAATATTTTTCGAAAAAATGTATCCTTTGAATCTTTGAAGTCCTTTTAAAGGTCATCAAGACCAGAGGTTTCAAAGGTATATCATCCGGTTCAAGTGTAATATGGATTGTCGGGCGGTGATACAGTTCATCGTATAAAAATTATATATTTAAAATAATGCTACTCCATAAAAGGGGTTCCTAGCACAGCATAGCCTCGTACTCATATTTTTGGGTTCAAAGTAAAATACATTTTCTGGATGTACGACAAGGTAATTTAACAGGTTGTGCTCTTCACCTGTTCAATTGTTCTGAATACATTTTCTTTTTTCAATTCATTACATTTATTATTGAATCTTTCATTATTAAACAATGAAAATAACAATAAGTGGACAAATCTAAACCTAGAATACTATTATCTGGGTTATTGCCATTGCGAATAAACCATTGAGACGTTACGCGATTTTTTACTTTAACATTTCAAATTTAAAAATTTATAATTTAATTTTTGTTTTTGATTAGCTTTAATTTAAATCAAGTCCAGCGTATCTCTCCTTCTAAGGCGGTTATGACCTTCAAAATGTAGTAGTCCTCGAGTCAGGACGTTTGGATGATTCAATAGTTTGCCCACGTAACACCGGCAATATTTTTCAATTTCCTCTTTTACTGTTGGCATGTTGAGATCCTTATGGATGTTACCGTTTCTTATATACTATGGTGCACCTGCAATTAAACGAAGAATAATCGAGTGTCTTCTTTGTACCCCAGAGCTCGGTACCATATGTCCAAATGGGCTTCAATACCGTTTTGTATAAAAGAACTTTATACTCTTGATCTAGGGCAGATCTTTGGCTGATAAGCCACTGAAGTTGATAAGTTTTGAGTTTTATTTGAGTTACTTTAGAGTCCATGTGGCGCGACCACGTGAAGCGCCGATCTAAATGGATTCCATGATATTTTGCAGGATCCTTTTGGGGAATCTGTGAATTGAAACCAGAAATTGGAGGACTTGTATCCCTTCGTAGGGTATTCACCATTATTCTCCATTTTTTAACCATTCTTCTAGGATTCAGACATGAGACTGCAGTTGATCGGACCAAACTAAAGGGCTTTTGTGAGTACTGACGAATGCGTAAAGTTGGTTATGGGCATATATGCTGTAAAAATAACGTACAGTATAGGGCCAAGAATGCTCCCCTGTGGGACACCAGCATTTATTTTCTTGGGGCTAGAAAAAATCCCATTTGATTTAACTTGAAAAGACCGGTTAGTCAAATAACTCTTGAACAGTTTATGAGTGTTGATTGGCAGAAGGTCGCATATTTTGTATAAAAGTCCTTCGTGCCAGACTTTGTCAAATGCTTGGGAAATATCTATGAATAACGCCGAACAGTATTCTTTATTCTCAAAAGCTCTTTTGATGCAGGTTACGATACGGTGTACCTGTTCTATAGTATTATGTCTTTTTCGAAAACCAATATGATGGTCAGGTATAATATTGTTAGAAATTATATGAGGGGTGATTTTCTTCATGAGAATGGACTCAAACATTTTTGAAAGAATCGATAGTAAGCTTATAGAGCGATAGGATTTGACTTGAGTTGAATTTGGCTGGTTTCGGTATCATCACGATTTTTGGCCTCTTCCAAGATAAGGGAAGAAGCCTACACGCAGTATTGCATTGAAAAAAATAACACCATTTTCTAGGCTGAAAGGGGAGTTCTTTAATCATTTTCGCTGTTATACGAGCACCATCTCCTCCGGGCGATTTCTTTAATTTTAGATCTTTCACAGATTTGTCAACATCCTTTATTCTAAGCTTTATCGGGCCAGAAATTATATCATCTACCACGGGCTGACAGATTGGGCGAGGAATTAAATCATTTATCCAGGGCGGATAGATTGGGCTGATAGATTGGGAGAAGAATTGAGTCATTTACCCCGGGCGGATAGATTGGGTGAGAATTTATGTATATCATCTATCACGGGCGAGATTGCAAATATATTTTTAGATCACTTTCCTCGACTGATTTCAATCTCTTCTGGCAATTTTTTAATCTTTTTCTCAGTGCTAGGAAGCGATATTGTTGCCACTCTCTTCTAACTCTTATTTTTTTATTGATTAACGCTTGGATGTCTGTTGGGTTATTTGAGGTATCTCTTTTGAATGCGCTTTTTCGAGTAGCCACTTTGACAGCACTGTTTACAACGTCCGTGAATAGGTTAACCCAGCTTCAATTTCATCCGTTGTACGTAACGATACACCATCGGATAGGTGTGAGCTAACGCATTTTTTATATTTTAACCAGTTGGTATATTTATTGCGCAAATTGTCACACCCATTTTTTATAATAGCGAAATCAATAGGGTCGGATGTTTTATTCAGATCTGAAGGCCAATATGTTGGGTGATCGCTCGAAGCTACATCTAGTTTAGCAGATGTTATGGCTTTTTGTAGTTGTCTACCTTTTGGAGTAGTGAGGCGAGAGCCCCAAAATGTGTGCTTGGCATTGTAGTCACCTGCTACCAAAAACTGTGTGCCACGAATTTTTTAATACATGATTTCCTTTCAAAGAGAATGGATTGATGTTGTACAAGGGACTTTTATAGGTCATCCGAAATATGGTTCCGGTTCCGATTTCCTCGTTTCTTAACCTCAAATCCAATGTTCTCCATCCTTCCGAAATATTACACCAGTAAGTCCTGATTCACACGAGACAATTGTTTTCCAAGCAAGTTCTAAAGTTTGTTGGAGAGAGATGCAGGCGGAATGATGTCTCGGCCTCTTTCTCCTACAAACTTTGACACTTGCTTGGAAAAAAGACAATGTTATACCCCCCACCATTATTATCAAAGCAAATCTTATAGGGGCTATATCAAACCATAATTACTAGAATAAAGAATAAATTCCAGGCACATCGCTTAAAAACATAGCTTCTATAACGCCAATAATTCAAATTCGCCAAGATTATACAAAAACTAGTGAATGGTACTGGAAGCTGAATGTTGACTTTCATACGTCTACCGACGTAGACGTATGAAACGAAATTTAGCTTAATTAATCGAACCAAAAATTCGACTTTTTCATAGTCGATTACAATAACATCAAGTCAGTTTAAAGTTTGCTGATTTTCTTTGAAATACGTTAAATTGTAGAATTGTGACCTAGGGATTTATAGACAAAAGAAAATATGAAAATCGTGGCGAAACTGAAATGAGAATACTGTGCGAGTAGAGAGAAATTGGTTCTAGTTAGCGAAGGTGCAAATTTAAATCTACCAAAAAAAATTCTTAAAAAAATTTTTTTTGTTTGAGCTATAAATAAAATCCTCTTGGAAATCGTTATAATTATAATTTTGTATATTAGGATAAAATCAAAAAATGTGCATTATTTTAAGGAGTATATGTGTTTCGATTAATCGGTGCCAAAAGTCGATTTCAGCATAAAGTTGGAAGCAAAAAGTAGACCACGAAATAGTCATTTTTTTTAGCCTCATTATCGAACATGGACTAAAGTCGATTTAGACTTACTTATCTCTAATAGAAACGGGAACCGGAAAAATTTAAATGTAAAGTCAATAATTGGAGCCAAATCGTTTGTTTAAATTAATCATCTAAACTGTTATGAAATCAAATCTAAGGGGCTATACCGAAACATGGATCGATATGCTCTATTTTCACTAAGGATGATTTAATTTGGAAATATACGAATTTATGGGAGCTATATAAAAAATTACCGATATGCATCATTTTTACAAGGGACATTTTAATGCAAAATAAAGTATAAATGACTAAATTTCAATATGATGTGTAAAAAAATAGCGTGATCTAGATCATCAAGAAATTAAATCGGAGGGTCCCTTAATATGGGGTCATCACTTCGTACACGCTGAAAAAAAATCGCTTCTGTAGTATATTGTCCCAAACATACTCGGCTTGAAATAAACATATGTTTAGGGTACACTCCAAATATATAATATTTTACACACACAAATATTATATGTTTGTGAGGATATTGTTCTAAACAAAAATATGCTCCCATTCAAATATTTTTTATTTGGAACTAGTATTTCCGAAACAAGGATTTATTTGTAATTATTTATTTTGGTAATGTATTAAATGCCTTAACTTAAAGACAAGTTTTCTGTTTATCAGATTTTCAAAGAGCAATTTTTTTATAAATTTTATATGTTTGTAAAATTTAATCAAAACTTAAATCGAACAATCTTTCGTAAATATAAACGACATTGATGGATTGACAAAAAGTGATGAATAGGAATATTTATAAATAAGGACATTTTAAGCTATAAAGTTTAACACCAAAACTAGGAAAAACTAACTAAAATTCGAATAAGTCAGTAATGTTTTAGAAATCTTTTTAAATAAAACATATTTGGAAATCTTCTTAAACAATAACTTTGTTTGTGTGTAAACACATATTTTATTTGTGAACTTCAGTTTGCAAATAAATTATGTTCTAATATATTAATATATGCGTTCCAAACAAAATTTCTTGATTTTCAAATAAAATTTATTTGTTAACAAATATATAATATTTAAAAAAATCGTTTCCAAGTATATTTTCTTTCATTTCAAACATATCAAAAATGACGATTTTCCTCCGTGTACCAATTATCGTAAAAATCGCTTCATAATGCTTTGATCTCAAGAATATATGGACAGACGGACATGGATAAATCGACTCAAAAAGTTATAATTTGCCAATTGGTATAATAAATTAAGGGACTATATCTTGCATCTTTTTATTAAAAATTTTTCGTTTAGGTACCAACTGGCAACTTCTACGAGTATCTTAAATTATTAGTAATAAATTTATATCAATATTTGACTTTTATTAAAATATGTTAGAACTTCCAGATTGAGTTTATCAGTCTACTAAAGGACGCTTCCCTAGGTGGCGGATAGGGGGAGGGGGATGGACTGTTCTGTATTAACTAGGGCTGCCTTAGGGAGGATGGAGTTCTATCTTAACTAGGGCAACCTTGGGGAGGATGAAGCAGTGTGTCCACCGCCTTAGGGAATCTCGCATTGCCCGCGGACCAAAACTAACTATGGGGGTGTTCCCCTAAAACAAAAAACAAACCGTGGAAGTAAAAGTCGAGAAAAGCAAGAAGAAAGTTACGGTGCAGGAAATAATAACCACAGCACCGGCGGCAAGTGTTGAAATGCTCACTAGTCATGTGCCGTCGTTATCCTTCAATAGTGAGCCAAATAATATAATCAATTCTCCTACAGGTGTGGCTATCTGAAACTGCTTCCACCTGCTCGGAAGCAGAAATGAGGGTCAGATCTCCCGAAAAGCAGAACACTGCGAAACTAGTCCGTATCCTAGTGGGAAGCGCGACGACAAAGTCGATCCAACTAAGAAGAAAGCGAGCACAATCACGGAATCCTCCGAGAAGATTGGGGCATCCAAAAAGATATCCCGGTCGACACGGAAGAGGAAGTTTGTTGATGAGATAGCAAAAAGTCACCATCTTATCGTAGGGAGAGAGAGAGCATCTGGCAAAATCCCAACTAACCAACACGACAACGTTTAAGACTTGGTAAACAATCAAAATGTGGAGTACGCCCTCAATACCGACGACGGGCCCTCAATTCAGATAATGAGCAGCGAGTTCAAAGGAGACATACTGAGGATGAATTTGGCTTCACTAGCATGTATACAGACCCTCCCAGGATAGTATCCCTGGGAAGGCGCTACGCTGAAACTGGTAAGGATGAGGAACATCCCCCAACTCATAGAAGCGACAGTCTATGTCAAAGGCTGAGGCAGCAATTTCACAACAGAACGCATGCTCAAACTCTTCGACCAGCAAAACAAGGGACTAGACGTGAAGAGGTGGGAAGTCTTACACAAAGAGAAGGACTGTGATGGTACTCTCCTTGAGGGCAACCAACGCTTTGATGGAAATAAGAAATAAAGAGTAAGACTCATATTGCTTTAATCCAATAACCACGGACGATTGGTAACAAGGTTATTGGATTAAACCACGTCAATAACCAATTGTTTTATGCAAATACGAGAACTAGACCAAGGAACTGTACTATACATATGTCACAAAAATTTTGTGTTATCTTTTTCTCCAGAGTTGTCAACAGCGGATGCTACAGTACTGAAGCAAGGAAGTGGAAGAGTATAACTAGCATCAGTTTATCTGCCTTACGATTCAACGACACTACCACCCACGTCGAAACTACAACGCCTTGTGAGGAAAGTCAAACAAGCAGCTAACGAAGTACTAGTATGTTGCGATGCTAACTCCCACCAGGATGCGTGGGGCCAAGCCCTAGAAAAATTCTTGAATACTAACGACCTAATAACCCTTAAACAGCTACTTTCGTTAACAAAATTAGGGAAGAAGTATTAGACATAACTACAATAGAAAATCTAATAGACGAAATACAGGAGTGGAGGGTCTCCAAAGCAATTTCTTTTCTGATCATCGATACATTGTTCTAAAATAGTCTTTGGATACAAATTAGGGTTGTCTGAGTAAACTTTTCGAGTAAACTTCGACCCATACTAGTGTATATTCAATATCAAAAGATATAAACAAACGAACTGCCAATCTATTATAACGAAATTTATTTACAACAAACTTCCAAAGCAGAATTGGAAATCCATTAAAGACTCTATAGAACCTTTGACCTTTTTTGCGGTGGCAGAACATCACGGCTACAACTTACTGTAACATAATTTATATCACCAGACGACCTTCCCTTTTACCTCATCATCCCTCAACGACAAGGTCTGTCCACCGTCCCTAGCATCGCGTACAAAGCATCAGCTTAGTTTCTCTACCACTCGTCTAAATATAGAACAAACCTATTTGCCACAGACGATCAGAATAAAGAACAAATGGATGTGAAGATGAAACCCAATTTCCACACGGACGGACCGAACAGGACCACTCACTTACTCGCACTTAACAAAGTGTCAACCACAAGAAAATGATTCCGCCACTAGGAAACGCTTTCAAAGTTATTACGACATCATCCAGGACGCACGCAAATTCACGCACTGCGGTTCTAGGGCTAGAGATTCTGCGACATCAGCTTCGGTGGTGGCCACAGACGGAGCGCGAGACACAACAGACGCGCGGCGTAAATGGGATTATTATTATGTAACCCAATAGCGGTCTTTGTTGGCGGCAATGAACTGAATCAAGGAAGAGGGAGCCCTTCACATCGACGGCTATATGGATGGTGGTGGTATTGGTGTCATCATCGACAACACAGAGCCTATCGTTGCCACCAACACCTTGAGGCTGAACTGAATGGAGTCGACGAAGTCCACATGAAAATGGAGAATCTCAGGTATGCAAAGTGGTCAACAACGGTGAAGCAGCAGTGGACGAGCGACCGAACGTCTTTGAATGTAGAACTGGTTGGAAGTTTGCCTGCTTGTGGCATATGGCGTCCGCGTCTGTCCGTTCGCCGCTGACCGACCGACCGGCCGTGCGTCTTTGGCCGTGGCATGGAAAATAAGAAAATGCGGAAAAAGATTTATGAGCTCGTGTGACATTTTTACACTACATGAGGTCGCATTGAATTGATTTCAAAGCCAAAAACGCACGTCTGATGTGGTTAACTGTGTTGTGTGTTGGTCTCTTCTGGTGGCGATTGTGCGGCGGTGATGGTCTAGAGAACCACTCTGCACTCAGCCCCTGAGAAGATGCACAGTGTGCAACAAATAAATAAAAATGATAAAAATCGAAATCTGAAATGACAAATTAAGAAATAGATTTAGCGCCTGATAGTTATGCGCACATTTCCATCTTCAAAGCAGAACACAATTGTCAGTAAATCATAAAATTTTGACAATTTCTTCGAAACAACGCTCTGTGGAAGGACTAATGGTAATTAAGGGTCTCAAAATATATATATATATAGAGTTTTTCTTAATATTTTCAGTATTCTCGGATTATGCCAACTAATGTGGACATGAATTTTCCAAAATCATAAGAATTGTTTGTAAAACCAAAAGACTAAAGTCGGTCGGAGCCGACTGCCTATATGATGCCATATATATAAACCCACGGTATTACTATTTGATTTGGTAACTACCAAGCAAAAAAATCTTGTTTTGGAAGCAGCTACTGTGAATGCAACAAAGTCTACATTGCTTATACTCAACATGAATTATATGTAATAAAGTAAGTCAGAGATTCACTAAGTGCAGAATCCCAGCATTACTCGGGTGACTTGTATACTCGAGTGACTTGGTATATAGAACCTTTCACTGGAGTAATGGACCTACAGAGTTGGCAACATCGGATGCTACAGTACCGAAGCAAGGGAAAGGAAGTGTATACCTAGCATCAGTAAGGCAGATGCCTTACGATTCACAGACATTACCACCCACATCGGAACTACAACGCCTGGTGAGGAAAGTCGAAGAAACCGGTAAATCAGTACTAGTAGGTTTCGATGCTAACTCTCGCCACATTGCGAGGGGTAGTACTAACATTAATAAACGGGGACAAGCCCTAGTAGAATTCTTGAATACTAACAACCTAATAACCCTTAACATAGGTAACACGGCTACTTATGTTAACAAAATCAGGGAAGAAGACGAAATACAGTAATGAAGGGTCTCCTAAGAACATTATTTTTCTGATCATCGTTACATAAGGTTTAACTTCCGAAATAAGACTAAAACCAAATGGACAAAATTCCAGAAGTTAATTACAGGATGACTAGGGCATGATGAGGAGATGAGTGCCTAAGTGTTGAAGACAAAAAAACTCAACTTAATTACATGGAATCTCGGAAATTTAACATAACTTTCCATAAATATGAACATTTGTACGTCGCTTTATAAAGTACGCGACATTTGCAATTTTATTATAATAGATTGGTACCAGCATTTCCGCCATAAACATCCCGCGACGAATAAATTTCGAACAAAAAACATTTAATTTCAGAATTATTTTACTATACAATGCTATTATCTCGCGCACGGTCACTCCTAGGAGTCTAGGAAAAAGTGGTCAAAGAAAGTTTGGGAGATATGAAAAACGCCCACAACTCTTTCTTTAACAAAAATTTATAATAATTTGGTAAGGATTTAAAATGTGTCACATTAAAATATGCCTCATATAAAGGGAAAAGCATACAAAAGTTTGAACACACTGTAAATCCTTTCTAAATTACCATCAATTTTTATGTTAAAGAAATAGTTGTAGACCTTTCGCTTATCTTTTAAACTTCCTTTGACCACTTTTTTCTAGAACTGACCGTACGCGAGATAATAGCATTACATATATATTTTTTTCAAAATTTATTTGTCAAAGGATATTAATCGCGGTAATGCTGATATCAACCTATTCCTCAGCGATCATAGAACGTAAATATATTAATCTTATTAAATGCTATATAATAGCTTTGAAAAATTTGACGGTGCAAGTCGATTTTTTGGATTAAACAAAATTCGCAATACAAAAACATTGCAAATATCGCGGACGTTACAAATGATCTTATTTAAAGGGATTGTGTTACAGTTCTAAATTTCCGCTTTCTTCTTTACAAATCAAAGCAATTAAGTTTGTTTTGAGTAAAAGTACTGTTTTCGCTATAACTCGCGATAGGAAGCAGATCCGATACATATCTATTCATAGTCGAATAGAGGGGATGATTCTAAACAAAACCTCATTAGCCGTTTTTTGGCGTGAATCTAAGCCAACACTCTATCCCTTGGGACACGCTGTTTCTACAACACATAGAAGATTTTGTCGGAGCTTTTCTATAGAGGGATACACAGATTTTTTGGTAACTTTGGAAACGGCGAAGATAGAGCAAAATGCTATGACCGCTAGGATTTTCCAATTCGACAATAAAAAAATCGAAAAATTACACATAGGAGTTTCCGCCGGCGCACCGACGATATAATTATATTTTGTACAATTATGCTTCAAAATAAAACGAGTAAGAACTCTCAGTCAGGTAAGCCATTAAGGTATACCCTCACTTTGTGAGCAATCTATATAAGCACTAAACTCTTTTACGAACCGAATGACAAAGCCGGTCTGGATTATCTGGTCGAGCATATCACCACTTAATTCAATAGTTCCCTTGAAGAAGCCTGTCCAAAACAAGGGTAAAATTAAACAACAATGTGGACTTTTGGGTTAAAGGCTATGAAAAAGACCTACAACAGGCTATTAAATAGGGCCAAATGTACTGGGGTCATTGATGACTGGGATGCCTATAAAGAGCAAGTTAAAATCTATAAGAAGGAGTTTAGAAAAGCGCAAAGGCGTTCTTGCCACACCTCCTGTGGAGAAGTGGAAAAAGTCTCGGATACCGCAAGGCTGCGTAAGATACGAGTATAATCCATTGCACCCTGCATAATGGGCTATTTTCAGGATGAGGCAAATAACTGGACAAAAAGCAGCGAGGAGTTCCTAAATTTACATGCTTGGCACACATTTACCATGGAACTAACCAATTGTATCCGAGGACCAACAGTAGAGCGAGTGGACTGCTAGCGTCGCTAGCTAGTTGACTGAGAAATCCATATTAAGCTGGACGATAGACAGCTTCGAGCCCTTTCAAATCACCTGGACCAGACGACATCACTCCAGCTGTAATGCAGAAAATGCTGAAGTACATTATCCCCTGGCTGGAAAAACCTGAAGGCTGTATCAGGCTCTTATAAATCCCCAATCGATGGAGGGATACCAAAGAAGTATTCATACCCAAAGCGGGTAAGATATCGCACATTAGGCCAAAAGACTTCAGACCAAATAGCCTATCCTCCTTCCTGGAAAGACTTAGGGAGAACCTGGATACAAAACTCCTGTCGGGTAGCCAACATGTTTGCAATAAGGGAAAGTCTACAGAATCAGCCCTACAAGTACTTGTGACCACTATCGAATTGTCCCTACACTTCAAGTAATGCACCATGGTGGAATTTCTAGTCATAGAAAGGGGCTTTTAACAACACTCACACAGATGCGGTAATTCCGGCACTGCCACTGCGGGCCTCTCTCCTAAAATCGTTCATTGGATATATATAGCAGTAGTTCGTCCAATACTGTTGTACAGCATTGTGGTATGGTGGACAGCAACTGACAAAGTAACCATCACCAACCTACTATCAAAGGTGCATAGAACTGCCTGCCTATGCCTACCTATCAATGTGGAGGTACAAGAACTGCGACTGTAGTTATATTAAGGATATCAAAGTGTAGTGCTATGCTAACCGTCCGAGTGAACTATATAGCAACGGTGTACTCCGGTGTACTAAGCGATCCGATTTTGTGCAAACATTTTTGATATCGGACAAAGTCGGAGCCTTTTGTTAGCTAGGTTTTAATACTCGTATAACCTCTTAGAAAATAAATATTAACTATTATAGTTTTGCACACCTAAAATGATTCTTTACATTTTTCTTTTCCGATTTTTCAACTGAACGCCTTAGATTTTACCGAAATTAGTACGATTTAATTTGTTTTACCCCTTGATAAGGATCATTATATTATTCCGGAGATTTTATTTATAAAAATACACCCTCAAAAGACGAATAGTAACGTCAGGAATTATTAAAAAGGTTTATATGTATAAAGGGATTTGCTACGTTTTCTTTAGTATTTTTTTCATATTATTAAAAATCTTTATTTGAAGACAAAAACCGTCATTTCCTATTTTAGGCTCTTAGAATGACGATAAATCGCCACTTCTGGCGAAACTGAATTTGTAGTTTTTTCCTACACATGTACTTATACATAAAATTAGCTTATTTAAAAATAGCATTATGTATTGTTGTCGACGACATATTTAATAAAAAATATTTTATTCTCAAAATTCATAACAGATTTGAAGCGATTCTTTATTTTTATTTTAATGAATTTTTTATGAAGAAGAATTGACCAAGAATTCAATTCTACTACGCTTTTACTGAAATTGGGCCACAGATGTTAAAGGGAGCAAAGAGACACTTTGTTCATTCAATAGCCCCCAACCAAGTTTTGTTGAAATTGTGCGCTCATTATTGAGACAATAAAGGCGTAATAGTTTCGAGATTCAAGATCGTTCCAAATTGCATTCAATGTAGATTTGAATACCAAAGAGAACATCTGGTGATGAAAAAAATCATGTTTGTTTGATTTTCTCTAAATAAATGATAAGAAATAATAAATATTTCATTAGAGAGTTTTTACAAAATATTTTAAGACAAATGTAATCAACTTCAATTTCGACAGAATAGTGAGATGATAGATATATACCGTAATTAACGCGCCACCCTATTTGATTCTTCGAAATATTCTCAGGAACCTTCTTATTTATCTGTACAAAAGACAAAAAGAATAACAAAGAACATTTAATCTAGATGAGAATTTGTATTACAAGAAATTTTATGGAATTACAAGAAAACACTTCATGGCCATCCCAAAAATATGTAGAGTCACATTCCGCGATATTTAGGACAAAAACAAAAGCTCTTCTTTATAATTGAACTTTATGCTCAAGTACGTACCTACTATGGACTCATATGTTATTCTTTATAACGGTGAATTTTATTTGAAATAATTGATACTGCTTAATCATGAGCCGAAATGATGCTCTTGTCTATCTGTCATGGGGGAAAAAAAAGATCTCCCCAATAAGAGCTCATCTTTCGTTTCGTCTCATCTTGTGAAGAGGGCCAGCCGCTCCCTTGACACACAAGAGAGATGAATAAAATGCCACATACCGACCAACAGGTGGTGGTGGTGTGGGGCCACCCAGGAACCGAAATTGAAACAAATTAAACACAAATATTGATATTTTCTTATAGTCATTCGAAGCAATTAATCCACGCCAGAGATCACGAAAGTGCCGTTTTTCAGGGAACCGGGTTTGTTTTTAAATAAAATTGCATTTTTAGCATAAAGTTGGTTTACAGACAATTCACACTTCTCCAAATTAAGCCACTTCGAGACGAAGTTCTAAACGAAGTCACAATAGTGCAATGTGACATTTGAATTAATTTCGCAGATAGTTGATTAATTTTTGTTTACATTAGTATAATTGTTGTTGAAGTAAACAATTTGCAAAGTATGAAAAACCCCAAAAATAATAGTAAATCTAAGCCTTAACTGTCTTCTTGTCCTATGAACTAATAAAGACTGTATACGAGTATCCCCCGAAATTCTAAAAAACATAAAAAAGTTTAAATCGCGTTTATGATTAATTATAGTGTACTAGACCCTTTCAAGTTCGCAATGAAAAATTTCAATTTGTATTGAGAAAATGTAAAATCATATTGGAATAAGTAAATTTATAATGGGAACATATAAATTCATAGAAACATGTGTGAATTCATATTGGAAAATAAAATTTGTTAATGATAACTTATAAATTCATAATGAGGTTTATAAAGCCGTATTGGGAAAATATGTATTAATAAATGGAAAATAAAAATTGATATTGATATTTTTTCTGTTACTGGTGAGAATTTAAAATAAGTACATTTTGTACTTAAAATATAGATAATTTCAATAATATTAAGTAATTTACTTAATTTTAAGTACAAAATGTACTTATTTTAAAAACTAATGACGTCTTTGGAGCATTTCTTTAATTTTATGACAATTTTTTTTTCAGTGCAGGCACCCATATGAGGTGTATATGTTTTAAGATTAACCCATATTCACCAATTATTAACCCCATAGAGATTATTAGGTCTAAAATTGAAACCGCTTTTGGGAGAAAGCTTCGTGTTCCTTTGGAACAAGAATTCAATATATCGAGAAAATTTTGGATGAGGCCTGGTCAAGAGTTACTGGAGAAGACTATGTAAGAATAGTGTACTAAGTTGGACAATAATCAGTTTGAGTTTTTCAAATACTATTTTCCTTTTTCATAATTATTAATTCTCACCAGTAACAGAAAAAAATATCAATATCAATTTTTATTTTCCAATTATTAATACATATTTTCCCAATACGGCTTTATAATCCCTATGTGGGCATAGGGATATCCCGGGGAACTGCAAAGCCGATGAACTTGCTAGAAAAGGGACGACATTAAAAATTCTCGAAGAATTTGGGTGCGCCATATTGCATATATAGCGTGATCCATTTCGAGGTTTCCTACTTTGTTAAAGAAAAATCACAGAAAATTCAAATTGAATGGGGAATGTTTATGATCATTTGAAAGAACATTCTTTGAAAGAACAATCTATCAAATGTTGGCCGCGGCTACGTCTCAGATAGTCCATCCGTTTAGTCCAATTTTCGATGACCGTTCGAGCTTTTCGACTGGTAACTGGCGAATGACACGAGTGATGTTTTGCTCCAAGGCCTGAATCGAAGGGGTTGTCCGCATAAACTTTAGACTTTACATATCCCCACAGGAAAAAGTCTAACGGTGTGATATCACACGATCTTGGTGGCCAAGTGTTGCTCACCGAAGTGTTCTCTCAATAAATCCATTGATTGATGCGATTGTTGAAACCAAATGTCGCCGAGATCACGAGCTTCAATTTCAGGCATCAAATAGTCGGTTATCATGGCACGGTCGCCATTGACTGTTACCTTCTCATCGGCATCATTTTTGAAGAAATGTGGACCGATGATTCCGGTACGTCGGATCGTGAATCGGTCAATGGCAAAAAGATAGCTCTTAACGAGAGCTAAAATATTGCTAATGGGTGTCAAGGTCGTTGGTCGACTGGAAAGTGTTTTTTGGATTTAAAAAAAAATTGACTCAGCGCAATTGGCGAACGATTATTTTGATAAAAAAAACTGACTAATTTGTAAACGTTGTTCAGGCGTAAGTCTTTCCATGATGAATTGCCAAACAATACTTAACAAAAATACAGCATGACACGACTCACACGTAATCTGTCAAAAAAAGGCTATTGAAAAAAGTATCTCTACTTAGATCACCCTATATAAGTATTTGGCTTAGGCAAGAGGCAATCAGGCAGTCCAACGAAAGATGGACAGAAATCGGCACCTATAGGGAAGCTAGATAAATCTGGCCAAGGTATGACCTGAGTAGGTCAAAATATCTCCTCGCACTACGTTAGTATCAGTTCTGACGGGACACTGCTTGATCGGCCAACACGCCAAAAGATTGGTATTGACTCCAATGACTTCTGCAGAAGCTGTGGAAGAAGTGGACAGCATTGAACACTTGATATGTGACTGTGCCGCTTTGAGTAAACGACGACTGGACATTCTGAGTTCGGCCTTTCTAGGCAGTGTAACAAATCTTTCCGGTACCGATATTCGTACTAGACGTCAGCATTATCCAAAGAGGAAGTTTAATGATCGGCGCATGGCTCTCAGGATCCTTGAGAAATCCGATCCTGCATCTCTGACCAACAAGCAGAGAGAATCCCTGAAGTGGCCTTGTTGTCAACAAGGAGGACATCCGTCTCGGCCCAGGGCACATGCATGGATTCTGGCTATACCAGCCGAAATGGAATCAGTGACTAAGAGGCTGAAAGTTTGCAATCAATTAGTTATGCTGAGGAAGTGCTGCAGGAAGCTCTTCAATAGGGCAAAGGCCACCAGAGCCCCACAGGACTAGGACACATACAAGGAAGAACTCAACCGGTACAAAAAAGAGTTGAGAAAAGCTCCAAATATATCCTGGATTGATTTTTGTAGTGGCGTAGGAAGCTGATCCGAAGCCTCAAGGTTACGGAAAATTGTAGTCCCAAACCTTGTACTAGCGCGTACAACAAGAAAGATGATAGTTCATGGATTATGTCTAATGAGGAATCGCTGGGACTGTTGCTGGATACACATTTCCCGGGCAACTCTGAAGAGGCATTCAATACTTCAGCTGGAGATACCCTTGAAGTGCAGCCATCAGAGGTTGCTAGAGAGATTGTAACCGAATCTAGAATATTTTGGGCTATCAAAAGCATTAAACCTTTTAAGTCGCCGGTACCAGACAAAGTCTCGCCGGTGGAGCTACAGACCGTGGCTGATACAATTGCTCCTTAGCTCAGAGAGATATACAATGTGGTATCAATCAGACCTACATACCAACAAAATGGAGAGGATCGAAGGTTGTTTTCATCCCAAATGCGGTAAAGCCGTCCCACACTGGAGCTAATGATTTCCGGCCAATTAGTCTATCGTCATTTCTCCTTAAAAAAACTGGAGAGATTAATATATAATTACAAGGGATGTAACAAAATATATGAATATATTGCAATATATTTCTTGCGAATGCGGATGCGAAAGCGAATAGTGAAATATGCATTTTTGCGAAAGCGAATGCGAATAATAGTTTGACCCTTTAGTACCAACAAATTAAGGAACTAAATTGATACTTTTCCAGGACATTCAAGTATTAAGAATGTTTTCCATATTTTTACATCCTGTTACAACAAGGACAAGCCTATTTTTCAACTGTTTTGAAGAGTGGAAGAGGAAGAGGTTTTCATTGGTATTAATATCTCCAAAATGTGAAGCGAATATAAAGATATTACACTTTTAACAAATGGAAGCGAATACTGAAATATATTTTTGTGAAAGCGAATAATCCAAAGATGGTTTTTGCGAAAGCGAATGTTAAAATGATGCGAATATTCGTTACATCCCTGATAATTACCTTGATCACAGGCTACTGTGTACTCAACAGCATGCTTACAGCAAGGCCAAGTCCACCGAAACCGCCCTCTCTGTTAAGGAATATACTAGTTACTCCTGCCTCCTTGGGGGGTCTTGAAATTCCTTACTCTGAAAGCGCAAAATACTTAGGTATTTTACTAGACAGGAAGTTGCAACCCAACAATTTGGAAAGAGCAGATAAGGCTGTGGTAGCGCTATATACCTGTGGTATAGTTTATTGGTTGTATACGGCAGTAGTCAGACCGATAATGCTGTACAGCATTGTCGTCTCTGCAGAAATCCACCTTCTGTGCGATACTAAACAAGGTTCAGCGAATGACTACTATATGAATCACTGATGCGCTGATAACAACACCAACTGCGGCTCTAAATGTTATACTACATTTAATGCCGCTAGATATTATAGCAGTGCAATATGCCGCATGTACTGCGATTAGACTCAGGGAACTGTGCTATTCTATACAGAATGCCTGACCTTCCGGGCTCTGTTGATTACTCTATGACTGAACCACTCTTTGACAAAAAGTATCTCACTCATATAGCTAACAGATCAGAATGGAATGGTCACATCCCATGACAGAGGAGACTCATTAACTTCTAACGGACGGTCCCAAACTCGATAACCAAGTGGGCTTTGGTGTCTTTTCTATGGAACTTCAGTTATCACTTGCAAAAAGACTGATCACTGTAGTGTTTACAAGGCAGAAATCTTAGCTATTAAAGAGGTAGCGGTATGGCTAAAAATTATTGTGCTGACCAAAGTCGGAGAAAATATTTTCTCTGATAGTCAGGCTGTTATCAAGTCCCTGGAAACAATATCCCTGAATTCAAAAACTGCCCTCAACTGTCGCAGAGATCTGCGAGACGGTTGAATGTTGAATTTCACCTGATATGGGCTCCAGGCCACAGGGACATACCAGGGAACTGCAAGGCAGATGAACTTCCAAGGCTAGAAACTTACACGCTCCAGGGGACCTGGAACGTGTGGGCATGCCTCTAGCAACCTGCAAGCTCTTCTTAAGAGATAGTGCACTTACGGCAACAAATGACATACTGAATTTCACAATTAGATAATTTTGCGCACTTGACTTGTCCTTTATTCCTCTCCAAGTAAAACATAGTGCAACATTGTCTGTCATTACTTTTTTAAGGCCGTTCTTATAAAGGCAACCAACAATTCGATACCTCCATTTAGTCAATATGATTTGCAAAAAAACGCAAATTTTTGTATGTCTTTAACAATATGAAAATAGTTTGAAAATTTTCAAATGACAAAAATCTATTTTTATACCCTACACCACACTGTGGTACGGAGTTTGTGCATTTGTTTGTACTTACTTACTTACTTAGATGGCTATCTACAACCTAAGTAGGTCTTTAGCCGCGTTTATTGTAGAATTAAACGCGTCTCGGTCTTGTGCGCGTGCTCTCCAGTTAACTACTCCAAGTCCTCTTAAATCTTCTTCGACTTGGTCACACCACCGGAGCCTTGGACGACCCCTTTTGCGCGGTCCTTGGAAATTTCCGCCGTAAATTCGTGACGCTGGAGCATTTCCATCCATTCGCATAACATGGCCTAACCACCGCAATCTTTGGACCTTAATGCGCACTACCACGCCCATGTCAGCATAAAGCTCATACAGCTCATTATTGTTTCGGCGGCGATATTCGCCATTTACGCAAACGGGACCGAATATTTTTCGAAGGATTTTCCTCTCAAAAACACCTAAAACAGCTTCATCTGCTTGCGCTAGTACCCATGTCTCCGCACCGTAGAGAAGCACGGGTAGTATAAGCGTGTTGTACAGGGTAATTTTTGTCCGTTTAGAGAGGGCTTTGTTGTTTAGTTGTTTGTTTAGCCCATAGTAGCACCTATTAGCTAACATAATCCTTCTTTTTATTTCGAGGCTTGTATCATTATGTTTATTAATGGCGGAACCGAGGTATATGAATTCATCAACTACCTCGAAGTTGCAACTGCCAGCCTCCACTCTGCCGCTAGGATGTTGTCGCGACATTTCTCTAGTTGTTGCAACCAATAATTTGGTTTTGTCCTCATTAACTATCAGTCCCAGTTTAGCCGACTCTTTTTCTATACTTGCAAAGGGCACAGTTACTGCTCTCAAATTTCTGCCAATGATGTCTATATCATCAGCATAAGCGAGAAGCATGCTTTGTGATGTTATTAGTGTGCTCCCTAAATTCAACTCGGTAACAGCTGCTGCGTTTTCAATAATTTTCTGTAGCAGGATGTTGAACAAATTACAAGATAGCTTGTCACCTTGCCTGAGGCCTCGCTTCGTATCAAAAGGTTCGGTGAGGTCCTTCCCTATTTTAACTGAAGATTTTGTGTCAGTTAACGTCATTCTGCAAAGACGTACTAGTTTTGCGGGGATACGAAAGTCAGTCATGGTTTGGAACAGCTTTGATCTTATAGGACTGTCAAATGCGGCTTTATAGTCGACGAAGAGGTGATACGTGTCGATTTGTTTTTCTCGAGACTTCTCCAGAATTTGACGCAATGTGAAAATCTGATCGGTGGTCGATTTACCAGGCCTAAAGCCACATTGGTATGCTCCTATGATGTTATCCACATGCGGCTTAAGGCGTTCACATAAAACGCTTGAGAGTATTTTGTATGCAATTTGGAGCAGGCTTATGCCTCGGTAGTTGGTGCATACCGTGCGATCTCCCTTTTTATGAACGGGACAAAGTACACTGAGGGACCAATCCTCGGGCATGCTTTCTTGTTGCCAGATTGCGCACATGAGTTGATGCATACTCCTAATCAACTCACCACCTCCAGCCTTGAAGAGCTCAGCAGGTAGCCCATCGGCGCCAGCAGCCTTATTATTCTTAAGGTGCATGATTGCTATCCTCACTTCTTCTATGCTGGGTAATTGGCATTCAATGTTGTCTTCTATGATTGGTGTGCAGTCTTCTTCAACGTCATAACCTTCTGGTGTCAATAGGTTATAAAAATGCTCCCTCCATATCCTTAGTACACTATCAGTATCCACAACCAGATTCCCATTTCCATCTCTGCAGGTGTTTATACCCTCACTTTAGTGTGACGAGGGTATATATCATTTGCTACGGAAAAAAGTGTAACACATCGAAGGAGTGACCTAAGACCCCAAGTATGTTCGGCGGAAATCCGTTTTGGGTCATTTTAAGTCAAATGAGCAATGTCCGTCCGTCTGTCTGTCTGTCTGTCTGTCTGTCTGTCTGTGTGTCTGCTGGCTGGTGCGCACGATAACTCTCGAAAGGAGTAACCGATTGACTTCGAATTTCGTATGTGGTAATATTTTTTTCTATCTCCGGCTAAGTTCGAAGATGGGCCATATTGGTCCACTCCTTCTGGTACCTCCCCCACAAAGGGTTAAAATGTTGTGAAATATTGATTCTTTAATAACTGCTATTATACGTATTCGAATCTTCTGAAATTCCACACATAGTATTAGTTTGTTAGTCGCTATCAACTCGAGGAAAATGGGCGAAATTGCCACGCCCCTTTTGGTACCTCCCACACAAATGCACCATTTTGCACTAAAAGTTAAAAGCTTATAACATTAATACCAGTGTTTAGAAATACTTGAAATGTTGTACAGTGTAATGCTTTTATAGTGCCTACAGTCCAGTGAAAAATGGGCGTTATTGCCGCGCCCCTTTTGGTACCTCCCACACAAATGCACCATTTTGCACCAAAAGTTAACAGCTTATAACATTAATACCAGTGTATAAAAATACTTGAAATTTTGTACAGCGTAATGTTTTTATAGTGCCTGCAGTCCATTGATAAATGGGCGTTATTGTCACGCCCCTTTTGCTACCTCCCACACAAAATTCCCAAATCATACCACAATTTAATAGTTCATAACGTTTTTACCAGTGCACATAAATGCTTATAATTCGGCACATTGCAATGAATTTAAAGTATCTAATGTTCAGCGAAAAATATGTGTATTTGATAAACCCCTTCTGGTAACTCCCACACAACTTGACAGAATACTTCGAGTAATATTCAATATTACATTACTCACAAAGTGAGGGTATACTTTAGTCGGTTTACCCGACTGAAACTTTCTTACTTGTTATAACATCATTTTGGCCCTCTGTTTGATGTTTAACTTTTTGATAGAATTTTCGGGCATCGTTTCTATTCCTGCACCATTCAATCTCCTCACACTCGCGCAACTCCAATTCTTTTCTTTTTTGCCGGAAAAGTCGTTTTTCCTCCCTTCTTAAACTTCGATATTTCTCCCTTGCAGCTCTGGTTTCTACACCCTGTTTGTAACCAATTGTTTATTATACCGATCGACTTGTAATCACTTTGTCTGTCTGTAGATGTATTTTTGTAATCAAAGTACAAGTCGCAATTATGGTCCGATCTCAACGAAACTTTGCACATACATTTCTTTAGTCCCTAGGACGATCCCTATTGATTTGGGTAAAATCGGTTCAGATTTACATATATCTCCCATATATATGTACCTCTGATTTGGCATATATGCACTGTATAAGCAACATTTTTGAACCGATGTGTACAAAAATTGACAGAGAGTAGTCTTATGATACACTTAGAGACAATACAAAATTTGGGGAAAACCGGTTCAGATTTAGATATAGCCCCCATATATATGTTACCCCCGATTTTACATATAAGCGCTGTAAAAACTGTATTTTATATCCGATCAGTACGAAAATCGGCAGAAAGAGGTTTCCTATTATATGAATGAACTCTTTTAAATTTGGATGAAATCGGTTCAGATTTAGATATAGCCCCCATATATACTTTACCCCCGATTTGACATGTAAGCGCTGTAAAAACTTTATTTTATATCGGATCAGTATGAAATTCTTCAGAAAGAGGTTTCCTATTATATGAATGAACACTTTTAAATTTGGAAGAAATCGGTTCAGATTTATATATAGCCCCCATATATACGTTACCCCCGATTTGACATGTAAGCGCTGTAGAGACTGTATTTTATATCCGATCAGTACGAAATTCGACAGAAAGAGGTCTTTTTACATGAATGAGTATTCAGGGAAAATCGGTTCAGATTTATATATAACCTCCATATATATGTTCCTTCTGATTTGGTATCAAATCGCTATAGAAGTTGTACTTTACTTCCGATCATTAAAATTTTCCAGAAAAATGTTTCTCAATTTAGGAACGAATATTGCTTAATTTTGCGATTATCGGTTCAGAATTAGATAATATGTTCCTACCCATTTACCAATTATTCCAAATTTTTATCGCAGTGACCCTTATCGCATTGTTAGGGAGGTGTAGGGTATTATATAGTCGGCCCCGCCCGACTTTCTGCCTTTCCTTACTGGTTTTGCTTATATTGAATTCGCCATATGTGAGAGAGGCATATAAGAGACATTGCACTTGCATTTTATTTTATGAGGATTGATGTTAGACATTATAAAATTATAGAGAGGACGAGGTTTTATGGCCGTTCGTAACCCTCCATAAAACATGATATGCAATGTGAGAGCTATATTGGGTGAGATCCGTTCAAAGAGAGGGTCATTCAACAATATTTGTGGTTTTTATTTATGAGGTTTCCATTCAGTTACGCATGAACATCCCAGTCGTATATACAGGTAGTAAAATTATATGTACGCAATACAAAGTAGTACGCGGCAGTCTTGAAAATATTGGGTGTCTACTTTCGAAGCAAACTATATGTCAGCTACAGGTACTGCAACTTATGAAGCTTAAACCCGGAATGAATTTTCTTTTTAATAAATTAGTGTAATTCAGCGCCTTAAAGAGATAAGTCGATTTTCTGAAAAATATTACAAATTTATATTTCGAAGTATGAGTAAAAGGCAAAGATCTTTCCAATGAGTAAATGATCCCGACATTTTCTGACAAATAGTAAAATAATAGAAGAAATATATGTGTAATGTTTTGGTATACGAGTTAAAAATATGAACGAACCGTTGACACCTAGTATTTTGTGTAATTCGTGCCATGTAAATCTTACTTGATGGACTAGTGGAAGAATGTGGTTAGTACTTTACAATTAATGTATTACAATGTTTTGTGGAATAAAACGTTTTAATTTTAGACTTCACGTGCAATTTGGAATGCCAATGATTTGGAGACAACCATTCATTCACTATTTTTGTATAGGTTAATAGATTGGAGTAGGAAGTGTTCAAGTGTAGCTAACAGCCTAATAACGGAAACATCATCAAGTTCAACTGAGTACTCAACTCTGAGCGATTCACGTTTGTGTCAGAAGTCATCGCTTTTAACTCAGTTTCAACTCATTGATCTTGTGAGAGATTTGGAACTGACCAAAGATAAGGCAGAACTACTTGCATCTGCGATGAAACAGTACAATATTTTGGCCCCAGATGTTAACATATCATATTATATGTAGAGTCCGTGATATATCTTACAAACAATTTTATACAAATGTGGATAACAGATGCTTTTTCAAGGACATTACCGGATTGTTCGAGGAACTTAATCAAACATACAATTCAAAGGAATGGCGGTTACTTGTTGACAGCAGTAAAGAAATTTTGAAAGCAGTACACGCTGAAAAAAAATCGCTTCTGTAGTATATTGTCCCAAACACATTCGGCTTGAAACATATATATGTTTGGGGTAGACTCTAATCATGTAATATTTGGTACACACAAAAATTGTGTATTTGGGAAGATGTTGTTCTAAACAAATATTTGTTTACATTCCAATATGTTTTTATTTGGGACCATTATTTCCGAAACAAATATTTATTTGCATTTAAGTATTCATAAAATACATAAATTGTGTCAAATTTTTCAGTAATTCAAAGTTAAATTTTTAATGTTCGTTAAAAATAATAATTGAAATCATATAATCTTGGATCAATATAAAGTACTTAGAGGATTGACAACTAATGATGGCTTGGAATACTCCGAAATGTGAAGTGATTGATTTAAAACAGAAGGTAATGCTGCATATGGTATCATAACTGGGAGGTACAATTCGAAACCCAAGAAAAATTTAAACTGAAATATGAAAAACTCAGCAAAAGTTTTGGAAATATTTTTTAAATAAAATATATTTGGAAAAATTCCTAAATAATAATTTTATTTGTATTTAAACACATATTTTATTTGAGAAATTTTGTTTGCAAATATAATTTGTTGTAATATATTAATATATGCGTTCCAAATATATTTTATTGATTTTCAAATAAAATGTATTTGCTAAGAAATATATAATATTTAAAAATTTGTGTTCCAAATATATTTTCTTTCGATTCAAACATATCAAAAAAGGCGATTTTGCCCCGTGTACTTTTACAATTTGTTGTGATTTGAAAGTAGTTGGTATGTTATGCCTCTGGAATAGCCGATATTTTGACACAAGTGCATATTAAGCTGGGGCTCTTTAAAAATTTTTTAAAAGCCTTAAGGAAAGATAACAATTCACTCTCATATTTAAAAAGTTTATTTAAAAGTCTTTCTTTTCAAAAAATCGAAGAAGGCGTTTTTGATGGGCCTAAAATAAGGAAACTGATGAAAGATGAATTTCGAATCATATTTGACGTCGGATGTATTGCAGCATGGAGGTCGTTTAAGCTTGTAGTTTAAAATGTCCTTGGATCCAATAAACGCCCGCAATATGAAACAATGATTCATGATTTTTTAAAAAATTATGAAAAAATTGGTTAGAAATATATTTTTTTATATTTATGTATATAACACATATGTATGTATTCTTCCAACTTATTTTTCGCTTTATGTATTCCAACAGGTGTAAATATGTCCCTCAAATTCTTGGCGACGAAAATAGCTATTTAAACAGAAATCTCTCACCTCTACCAAATGGGCTATAATTTCTACATTTACACATAATTTTTTTTCATTTTTTTCAAATAGGCATTATTTTCTTCGCTTTTCAAAAATAAAACAAAATATTTTTTTCGACTTTTTTTTCTATTTTTTATGTTTTTTTTTTGTCCCAGTATTTTTTTGTTTTTGAAAAAATCTACTTTTTCAAATTTTTTTAATGGCTGTTACTAAAACACTGCCCACATTAATAGCTTAAATTTTACGTATAAGTCGACCTAATTGGCATATACTCCAAAAATTATAGTACAAATACTAAGGGTACCTTCGATGATAATAGTATTTTGAATAAAAAAATTTTTAAAAAAAAATTTATCCATAAAAAAATTTGCGGTTTTGGTTTTATACAACAGTATGCCACAATCTATAAAAAATATAATTTTTAGGTCTAGGACACAAAAAAAATTTGTTTTGTTGCGTAGTGTTCTCTTTTAGGGTGTCAGAAACACACTGCACAAAGTCATAATACCCAGTACCGCAGCGTAATGTCGGGTATAATTAAAGTAACCTATGATCACCACATAATTTAAAAGAAATTTATTTTTCTTTTCAGGTATCGTAATTGAATGCTGAGTGTATTCCTTGAGAATTGAACTTTCATCATAAATCTGCTAACAGGATAAAAATTAGACAACAATTTTATTATTGTATCCATAAGTTCAGTCATTAATTAATTTGAGTCGGTATTCTAAGGAAAAAATGCACTGAAAAAGCAGATGAATCCGGTTCATCGGTTTTCTGTTATAACCACCAAAATCTACACTCACTCCATGTGCGCCTGCGTATTGACGTATGTATACGCACGTGAAGGAATGTTACCAAAATATCATGATCAGTGATCTCCTCACAACGATGCATCCAATGGATGGATTCCTTCTATTGACTCTTTCACTGGTTTTTTGATGGTAGGTACACTTGACATAATATTCCATCGCCCGTTATTATTTCATAAAATAACAAATAAACTGTTGTTGTTGTACGCGATAGCGGGTATCTTCGAGATCTTCTTCGAATTTCATTCGGCATATTTATTCGATCGATCGAATGATCGTTCGTCGTTCATTCAATTCTGACTATCGAACGAAGAATAAGGTATTGTTTAGTGACTTTGACATTGAACTTTTTTCGGATTTTCCTCCTCTTCTTTTGGTCTGGAATCTTTTGTTGTTCATGTTGTCATTGTTGGGTTGCTTGTAATATTGTCATTTATTGTTGTAGTTGTTGTTGTTGTGATGTGCTGTTAGCGTTGGCGGTGGTGGTGGTGGTGGTGTTCCATGTAAACATTTTGTTAGCATTAAGTTACCAACTTTGATGACATTCTCCGATAATGTTCACTCAAATAAAACTCAAATTATTTTTTAAAACCAATTTATCAATATCAGTTATGTATGTTGTTGTTCTTGATATTGTCGGTGGGTTGGTCGGTCGATGGCAACAAAATCTCTTATAACTTTCGGGTGGCTAAATTCCCATACTTGAGAACTCATCTTTATTTATTTAGACGCCGCTTGGTAGAGAAAAACAAACCTACAGCTTTTATCTTGAGTAAGCGGTAAAGATAACGCATTTCAGGGTTTCGATACGTATTCAACTTTTATTTCCTGGACTTTCGTATGTACATATGTACGAATACGTATAAAGTTCACATACGACTTGTCAAGTTAGTGACACAAACATGTCACATTTCCGACCAAGAGTTATCATGCTGGGATACGATTTTGTAGCCCAAAAGCATTTTGTAGTAAACAAATTTATGTCTTGGATGTTATTCATGATTAGTTTTAAATATAAACATTAAATTCGATCCGAAAGATAAAATAAGCATATACATACATCTTACGTTTTGCTAAATTATTCATGAGCAATGGTATTAAGTTTTCACTTACAATTAATTTAACTATTCATGCTAACCCCCATCTCCAGGAAGCTCCGTTAACGATAACGAGTCGTTACATATGTCAAACTCCACACAAACTGACAGGAATAACTGTCTAACGGAACTTCCTGAAAACAAGGGTAAGTCAACATAAATATAAAAGACGTTTAGAAAGACTCATAACATTAAAGCTAAGTATACACGATTGCCAGATCGGACAACGTTACCAACCCTGTTAAAGTGCTGCAAATGTACGGACTATGACAGATTGTTAGGCAAAGGTGAATTGACAGTTCAGACGATTGCAAGATAATCTTAAAATTTCATATATATAAAGTAAATATTTATATGCAGGATTTCCAATAAAAATATTTTATAGACAGTGTTGCCAATAAAATGTTTTTCTGGCAATGGCGCCATTGTCACATTCATAAACTTCACACATCTAACAATCTGCAAATTATCTCGCAATGACTTTTCTGTTAACGTTGCTAGACAAAAAGTCACACGGTTGTACATTCACAGGGTTGCATTTTCCGCAATATTGTCCGATCTGCAAATCGTGTGTACTTAGCTTTATTTAAATTTGATCATAAAGTTAGGTATGTTATATTTCATGCTAAACAGATTTAAAAAATGTGCGGTTTCTGCAACACAGCAACATTTTTCTGATCATCTACTTTAAGAAATAAAGAGAAACTAGCTTTAACCCGGCACGCTTCGCAGCCCCCATTCTTAATTTATTTTCTGTTTATATTTAGAATAATTTTTTCAACATCAAATGATTAAGCAAATCTGGTTCTTTTTATACAATCGAAAAACTCTTTTTATTTCTTGTTTATGTTCAAAGATCTACCCTCGCATCCAAGTAAATAACTGTTACCTTTAACCCAAAGCAGGGATGTAACGAATATTAGCATTCGCATATGCGAACGCGAACTATTCGCAACATTTCAACATTCGCTTTCGCAAAAACCATCTCTGGATTATTCGCTTTCGAATAATCAGTTTTCGCTTCCGTTTCTTAAAAGTGTTATATCTTCTTATTCGCTTCACACATTTTGAAGATATTAATACCAATGAAAACCTCTTCCACTTCTCTTCAAAACAGATGAAAAATATACTTGTCCTTGTTGTAACAGGAGGTAAAAATACGGAAAACATTCTTAATATTTGAATTGTTCAAATTTTGTGTGTATACATAGGCTCATATGGGCGGGGTTACGCCTACAGGTCCTATCCCGCCCAGTTTTGGCCCAATCACATATACAGCCACCAGATACATATATGTACACAAAGTTACAGCAATAACGCAAACAAATTGTTCATGATATTGCAATTTCAAAATTTGGTTTATATGGGCCGGGCCACGCGCATTTATCCGATTCCGCCCATTTTTGGACCAACGCCTTAACTGACACTAAATGAATGCATAACATAATTTCAGCACTTTAGCTAAAAAAAATTCTCAATATCAAAACTTGACTAATATGAGCGGGCCAAGCCCACTTGATATATCGAAAATTCAAGTACCCCATCTTATTATAAAATCGTCTGAACCGATTTTCTTAAAACTTGTTAAACAGATAGACTAATACCCGGAAATTAAAATAGACTACTCCGATTTTCTGCCAAGTGATTTTTGACCAATTGGTCGCTGAAGTTCCTGTTAGAGCTAGAAAGCTGAAATTTTGCACACGCATAACAGGAGTGTTTAAGAAACCACTAGCTACTCATGTAGTAATTTTTTTGCCAGTGGTCAGTTCTAGCTGTATCAAAAACTTGAGTATAGTTTTTGTCCTTTAAAAGCCTCTTGAATGATACAAAATTTGTAACTTTGTAAATATGAAGAAATACACGACAAATATATGCGCGAAAAACAATTTTCAACTCTCACATTATGGTCAGTGTAGATGTGACCAAAAGCAATTTTCATTATTTAACTGCTTTTAAAAGTAGCTTAAGGGCTTATGATCTAAAAATGTATATGTGCATACTGACATCAATCGAAATGCGAAAACTACAATTCGATGTCCAGCCTGAGGTCAAACGGGCATAATGGCATACACAACTTTTGTGAAACTAAATGATACAAAGATAAAACAAGTAAGAAAGTTCAGTCGGGTCCAAAAAAAATTATTCGTAAATTATATATTTTTTTGTTTTAATTAAATTATTATCAATTTAAATTGTATTTAATAAGTTTAAAGTATGTCCTGGTACTAAAGTTATAAGCTATTAACTTTTGGTGTGGTCCATTGGTAAAGTGGTCCATTTGTGTGGGTGGTACCAAAAGGGGCTTGCCAATAACGCCCACTTTTCTCTGGACTTTAGGTACTACATATAATAGCATTTCACTGTACAAAATTTCAAGTACAGCCATGGTAATAAATATACTACCACAAGTCAATGTTGCTCTAAAAAGTCACCTATGTGCAAAAATGCAACTTTGTTTGTTAATATTTCTTTATTTACCTACAAGATAAATTCCATCGGTTACAATGAACTTTTGAATGATGTCCTTATCTCCATTTTGGACGATATTTATGAGTCGTCGATTATTTTTCAACAAGATTAAGCCCGAATACATATAGCTAAAATTGTGACGGACTGGTTTAACACCAAAAATGTACCACTGCTGCGATGACCTGCGTTAAGTATAGATCTAAATCCGATCGAAAACGTCCTGGGGAATATGGCAAATCAAATTTATGACAATTGGCGGCAATTCTCCAATCTAGGAGACCTCCGAGAAGCGATAAATAAAACTTGGAGTGGAATACCCACATCACTGCTTACAAACTTAATTTATTGCATATCATAATGACTTAGAGAAGTAATTATGGTGTCTGGCGCTAATACTCATTATAAGACAAATTATGTTTTCTAAAAAAAATGTATTGTTTCAAAATTGTTTAGTCTAAATTAATTTGGAAGTATATATTTTACCAATGAAGTACTTTTCATTTTTCTTTTAAAATTCGGATACTTTTAATAAATTGAAATGTCAACACATGTTTTGGTTAACAAATCATTTAAGAACTATCTTCCAATAAAAAGTTTTTCCAAAATATAAAAACACAATTGATAGAGAAAAATATTACTGCATACAGACAGACGAACGGAAGGACGGGCGTAGCTCAAATGACTTAAAATTACCCAAATCGAATTTCCGCCAATGATACTTGGGGTCTTAGGTTACTCCTTCGATGTGTTAGACTTTTTGGCTTGGAGCAAATGGCTTGTTCAAAAAATATCGAATTTTGTATTTTTTAAAAAAGTATTTATTTATCTATTTTGTCCCCTTCAAAGAAATTCCCCTCGGATATAATACACTTCTGCAAAACATTTTTTCCAATCGAAGCACTTCAAATAATCATTTTTTGTGATCTTGTTCAGCTCCTCCTTCGATGCCGTCTTTATCTCCTCAATCGTGGCGTAGCGTCGTCCTTTTATGGGCCTTTTCAGTTTTGGGAACAAAAAATAGTCACAGGGTTCTAGGTCAGGGGAATACGGTGGCTGCGGCACCATTACTGTGTTGTTTTTGGTCAAATATTCGCGCACAAGCAACGATGTGTGTGCAGGGGCGTTATCATGGTGCAAAAGCCAGTTTTTGTTCTTCCACAAATCCGGGCGTTTTTGGCGGATTGCTTCGCGCAATTTGCGCATAACTTGTAGGTAATATTCTTTATTGACCGTACTACCCTTTGGCAAGAACTCATAATGCACCACGACCCTGCAATCAAAGAAAACTGTGAGCAAAACCTTTACGTTCGACCGAACTTGGCGCGCCTTTTTCGGTCTTGGTTCATGTGGCAGCTTCCATTGGGATGATTGAGCTTTAGTTTCCACGTCGTAAACATAAACCCATGATTCGGCACCAGTTATGACCCTCTGGAGCAAATTTGGGTCGTCACGGACCGAGTTCAACATTTCCTGAGTAATGTTAACGCGATGCTGTTTTTGGTCCAAATTGAGCAATTTTGGCACGAATTTAGAGTCGACCCGACACATGCCCAAATCATTGGTTAAAATCGAATGGCACGAGCCAATCGATATGTTTAGATCCTCAGCAACTTCTCTAATGGTAAGTCGTCGATTGGCCAATATTATTTTATTCACTTTATCAATGTTTTCGTCTGTTGTTGACGTGCTCGGGCGTCCGGCTCGCTGTTCGTCCTTCGCATCTTCTCGGCCCTCTAAGAACATTTTGTACCACCGATAAACGTTGCTTTGGTCCAAGGTAGCTTCACCATATGCCACAGTCAACATTCGAAATGCGTCAGCGCACTTTATTTGGTTTTTCACACAAAATTTGATGCATATTCTTTGATCCATTTTGTGAAATAGATAAAAATCGAAGACAAGTTAAAACACATCCAAGCACAACAGCTGTCAAAAATTAACTAAACATTCAAAATGGCCGACCTTATCAGCATAGGTAAGGGACATGAGTACCAACATAACGCTACAAAAATATAAAAAATCAAATACACGTAGCCCGCGGAAATTAAAAATGTCCGTTATTTTTTGAACATACTACCCTCCTCTCTAAGGTGAGGGGACAATAATATGTAGTAAATACTATACACGGATTTGAAATTGTTTTCCAATTTTGAATTCAACGATTGTGGTCAGTTTAGCAGTGGTTAACGCAATTTTCTTTCTTCCACTGTGTTTCAAAAATCCTTATTTTTTTTTCATTTTTCCAGTATGACTCTATAAACGAAACAATTTTTCTGCCTATTCTTGATGTAATAAAATTAACAGAGCTTTATTTAAAATCGTTATAAAAATTGGCTGGTGCGCACGATAACTCTCGAAAGGAGTAACCGATTGACTTCAAATTTGGTATGTGGTAATATTTTTTTTTTTCTCCGGCTAAGTTCGAAGATGGGCCATATTGGTCCACTCCTTCTAGTACCTCCCCCACGAAGGGTTAATATTTAGCGAATTATTGATTATTTAATAACTTCTATACTATTTATTTGAATCCTCTGAAATTCTAAACAAAATAGGCGTGTTTTTGTTACACAATAGGTCCTTAATTAGTATGGGGAGCTAAGCGCTTTTAAGCATTATTAGTTCCCGATAAAGTTTAGTGCTTGCGTTCCCGTCTTAATCGAGTATGGTGTTGCCAGATTAGGCATCCTATATTACGCAGTATGGCATCTCATTTTTGGAAAGATTGTTGTCAATTATTGTGAATTAACGGGATGAAGAAGAACAAAAATGGAAAATTATTTTAATATTTGCAAAAAGAGTGTTAAGTAAAATGGCCAAATCATACAAACATTAAATAGATCATAACATGAATATACCAGTGCACATAAACGCTTACAATTCGGTGCAGTGCAATATATTTAAAGTATCTACTGTTTAGCGAAAAATAGGAGTATTTATTACAACCCCCTCTAGTACCTTTCATACAAATTGACAGATTAATTCGTGTATTTCATATTACAGTACCCACAAAGTGAGGGTATACCTCAGTCGGTTTACCTGGCTGAAACTTTCTTACTTGTTTATACCCTCACTTTAGTGTGACGAGGGTATATATCATTTGCTACGGAAAAAAGTGTAACACATCGAAGGAGTGATCTAAGACCCTAAGTATGTTCGGAGGAAATCCGTTTTGGGTCATTTTAAGTCGAATGAGCAATGTCCGTCCGTCTGTCTGTCTGTCTGTCTGTCTGTCTGCCTGTCTGTCTGTCTGTCTGTGTGTCTGCTGGCTGGTGCGCACGATAACTCTCGAAAGGATTAACCGATTGACTTCAAATTTGGTATGTGGTAATATTTTGATCTATCTCCGGATGAGTTCGAAGATGGGCCATATTGGTCTACTCCTTCTGGTACCTCCCACACAAAGGGTTAAAATTTAGTGAAATATTGATTCTTTAATAACTTCTATACTACTTATTCGAATCTTTTGAAATTCTGCACATAATATTAGTATATTAGTCGCTATTAACTCGAGAAAAATGAGTGAAGTTGGCATGCCCCTTTTGGTACCTCCCACACAAATGGACCATTTTGCATCAAAATTTAACTGCTTATAACGTTAATACAAGTGCATAAAAATGCTTGAAATTTTCTACAGTATAATGTTTTTGTAGCGCCTATAGTCCGGTAAAAAATGGGCATTATTGTACAGCCCCTTTTGGTACATCCCACACAAATGGACCGTTTCGTACCAAAAGTAAACGGCTTGTAACTTTAATACCAGTGCATACAAATACTTGAAATTTTGTACAGTGTAATGCTGTTATAGTGCCTATAGTCCTGTAAAAAGTGGGCGTTATCACCCCGCCCCTTTTTGTACCTCCCACACAAAATGACCAAATCATACCAAAATTACATAGCTCGTAACTTTAATATACCAGTGCACATAAACGCTTATAGTTCAGCACAATGCAATGTATTTAAGAATGTACTGTTTACCGAAAAATATGTGTATTTGGAAAACCCCTTCTGGTACCTCCCACACAAATTGACAGATTTATTGGTGTAATGTTATATATTACATTACTCACAAAGTGAGGGTATACCTTAGTCGGTTTACCCGACTGAAACTTTCTTACTTGTTTTTATATCTTTATCAGCCTGTTTCTGTAACTTAAAAAATTTCTATCGTTCGCCTACCAGACGACAAACAGCTGATTTGGTTTTCACTAACTACCATCACAACGACAAGTCGCACGATAATGAACATACTCCTTTCAGTGTCAATTTTGGTTTATCTAACTTTCTTTGCTGTCATCTGGGCGATGACAGCAGATCGAGTCACTTTCTTTTATAGGAACAATGACAAAAAAAAACGTTATTAAAAGCAAAAATAATTAGATATTTATATAATTATGGTAAAAACAATTAAATAATAGTAAAATTGTATAAATATGTAAGCATAAATAAGTCAACATCTCGCTAAGAAAATCATCAGTGCACAATGAGAGAGAGAGAGAGAAAGAAATGAGAGTTTTGGTTAAGCTAAGCTGATCACCCAAGGTTGATTTTTTGTGCACCGCTTGTGTAAAGAGTACAGAGGTGTATTTGCTAAGGTTAGAAATACAGAAACAGGCCGTATATTTTAATTTATGTAATTTCTTTCTATTTTGGTACAATTAAAACTGCTTTAATACGATTTTGTTCCTTCCATGGTATGTATGTTTGACCAACGTTCGACCATCAATGCATTAATCATACAGAAATGAGTCAATGGTTTATCATTATGTCAACCGTTTGTCCATTAATTGTTTGACTTGACTTGACTTTATAATCTCAGAATTACCTGTCACTATTACATTGTACTATGACAAAGGTCTCAATGACATTGTCTGCATTTGATTTGTGGCAAATCGTGACTTGAGACCAAGAACAAAAATGAGGGTTCCAGTTCCAGGCCAGAAACAACAAATATTCAAACGTTTTATGGCTCCTGTTATGGGCATTTCAATGTTTAACACTTGATTCAATGAATCAATTAAAACAATAAATGTAACAAAGTGTCAAATTACACAATATAATTCTATATACTCCCCACACTTTCCCAGAAAGTCGGACTCATCATCAACCGCCAGTCGACAACCAAAGAACTTAACAATGAATGGCTTATTTTTGTCGAAACTTTTTCTGGAATTGTTTCATTCTTGAACATTTCAAAGAGAAACCCCAAACGGCAAATTTTTCACTCACATGTGAGTGAAGTCCAAACGAACCGAAGGCAATAGAATGACCCAATGACATGTTAAAGATGTGGGTAAGAAGAAATATCACCCAAACCGTCATTTCATCCACGAGCGGCGTTGGCCTGCCACACACGTTCTCCATAGTATAACAAACACCATCATTCTCAGGATCACATTGAAATCACATTTGTACAGAATCTCCGTCCCCCGAACACATTAAAACCTCAAACTGAAATCAAAGGCGACGCAATAGCCACAAACCATAGGCCATAGGTATGCGCCTGCGCCGCACTGCCCGTACTTTAAATGCAAAGTGTTAAGGGCACAACAACGACAACCAAAATTATTATAATGATCGATCTTATCGCCCACACAAAATCGTATACTCGCACTCACTCGTATGCGCCAAAGTGATGTCTCAAAACAGTGTTATCAGCATCAGATACAATTGCCACAAAAAAGGATTAACTCCAGACACATCAAATCAAATCCCTGAAACGCATTGCTCAATAATGCTCAATGGGCAATGAATTGGTTTCTTTTGTCATTCGATTACAATCGGTTCAAAGAGAAAGGGGGAATGAAAGTCACAAAGAGGTCATAAATCATCACAAATTTGGTAAGTATTGAGAATTAATAATATGAGAAATTTATAAATTGGCGGATTACATCTAAACATACAGTGTATTGTTACGAGTAATCAATCTATATCAGAAATGCCGATTTTATGGTGCGGTTGATCTATTTATGGGGACAATTCGTTGTTGCTGAATTGAGAAATCTGGGGAAAATAAATTGGGATTAATTAAGTCAAAGAAAGTAAGTAAAGCTTGTGACAAGGAATTTTTGGAGAATTCTCCTCATGAACACAAAACAAAATCAGAAAGCGTTAGAACTAACGAAAGTTAACCGCCTGACCTACGATGTCGAATGTTAACATTCGCATGACTTCTATGCGAAAAACAGCTGATTTGTGACCTACAAAAAGGCATAAAAACGACAAAGCGAATGAAAAGATACTGCCAGATGTCTCTTAGTTGCTCGCAAAACAGCTGGTTTTCGCATAGAAGTCATGCGAACGTTAACGATCGGCATCATGGGTCAGGCATTCAATTTTATGGGATTTGTCAGCCATATACGCCTTAACGGCGAAACGCGACTACTGGAAGATTTTTTCTGAACAGTGTGTCAAAAATTAAGAAGTACCTCTTATTTTCATGGAAACACTGGAGGATAATGGATCGTATAATCGTGCATAATGATTAGACCTCGGATTATATGCAATAGCATATTTTTTGCGGTTTCATAGAAAAATTCTGATTGGACCAAAATTCGTTTCAAATGAAAAGGAATCGGAAAACTGGTGCATATTTTTCATTTTTTTGCATATCTGCATATTTGTGATATCCAAAAAATATGCAAAATATGCAAAAAAATCGATATATGATTCAAAAATGCGAAATTTTAGAAGTATATGTCAATACTATTCAAAAAATCATCACCCAAAAAAAAGTGCCTAAATATATGGAAAGAATGGGGTAATTCCAAAGGAAACCGACCCACTCTAAATGCACGCGTTTACTACAACATCCTACGGAATTATGACTAAATTCACAGCAGTTTAGATTTTATAGGGTGCCAAATTGGACATCTAAACATTTTTTTGTACATTGATGCAATTTCTTAGATAATAGGTACATTTTATGGAATATATCATTGATAGTTTTTCAGATTTTGGCGCTGGAACAGAAGTATGAACTTAGTCCAATATGTATTTTCTGATGCTGTAAGTACCATTTGAAAGATTTTAACACCATCTCTAAGAATTATTAATAAATTAACCAATTTTTGTGTATTGAGGACATCAGAAGGACGAAAATGTCCTTAATCCTTGATTATCCTTAGAAGCGTACCACCAATTTTTTTTCGTTTTATTTAAAAATTACCCACACATTTTCCCAAAAAATGTAAAAAATTCAGCATTTGAGCTCCATGGGTTAAAAAAATATGAATTTATAAATGTCCATCCGTCTGTCGGTTCGACTGAATGGTGCTAACGATAAATCTGGAAAGGAGTGACCGAATGATATAAATTTCGTACGGGGTTATATTTTATTCAAACCCAGTTTATGTTTGATGGACAACCATATTGGCCTACTCTTTGTGGTACCTCCCCTACAAATTGTTAACATTTTTGGGCACTACATACGACACACTTCTATGCTACACATAATAATCATTTTACGGTCTCTATAAGCTGTAGGAAAAAGAACGAAAATGCCACGCCCCTTTTGGTTATCCCAAACAAATGGACCAATTGGTAAAAAAGTTAACAGCTTATAACATTATTACCAGTGCATACAAATACTTAAAATTTTGTACTGTTTGTGTTTTTATAGTGCCAAAAGTCCAGTACAAAGTAGGCGTTATTGCCACGCTCCTTCTAGTACCTCTAACACAAATGGTAACAATTTTGTGAAATGTTAAAAATGAGAAACTCATTGAAGTAAATATATAAATAAAGAGTTTTAATGCACTGGTATTAATGGGTCGGGCACGCGCTGCGAAAAACTCGCTGACATCACTAGAAACGCCCTAGATTGAAATCTTTAAGGAAGCCGCAGAAGAGGGAGGCCGAGTCACACATGGCGCAGACAGCTCGACGAAGCGAACAAAGTGTGGACTGAAATAAAGACCTTATCAGCTATAATCGGAACTGGAATGAATTCGTTACGGCCCTATGCTTCTTATAGGAACCAACAAGGAATCTAAACATGGGTAGTTCTTTCTCAAGTGTCACAGGTCAAAAATCATTATTAATGATACACTGCTGGATGGGTTGACATGATGACTTGGAATAAGAAGAAAATTTTGTGATTTAAAACAAATGTTATTGTGACTTATGTCATTTTATGAATGAAAAATAAAAAATTTAATTCGAAAAATCTGCAAAGTTTTGAAAATCTTTTTTAAACAAAATAAATTGAGAGAAATTCCTAAACAATAGTTTTATTTGTATATAAAAACATATTTTAATTTAGAAAATTTGTTTGCAAATATATTTTGATTTTCAAATAAAATTTATTTGCTCAAAAATATATAACATATATATTTTAAAATGTGAGTCCAAAATATACTTCTTAAGATTCAAACATATCAAAAAATGCAATTTTGCCCCTTGAATGAAGGGCTCTCTCACGAATAGATCTTTGACAATTTTACCTAAGAAATTGAGTTTACCTAAGAAACAGAGTTCTTGAAAAATGTTCCTCTCTACCAACTTTACCTTAATTATAAGTGGTATGTGCCAATTTATCCTTAGGATAATATTACATTTGAAATTTATTCTATGGAAACTTTACCATATTTCTTTTTAGAAAAAGGGTGTCTCTTGCATCTACATCAACAGAAGAAAAGTTGTCTTTGACAACTTTATCTGAATATGATATGATCTAGAAAGAATTTGAAAGAATCAAATAAAAGAAAAATAATCGAACTTTTTATAACCTCACTTTAGTGATACGAGGGACCAAAAGTGTAACACATCGAAGGAGTGATCTAAGACCCTAAGTATGTTCGGCGGATACGCGTTTTGGGTAATTTTAAGTCGAATGATAAAAGTTCGTCCGTCCGTCTGTCTGTCTGCTGGCTGGTGCGCACGATAACTCTCGAAAGGAGTAACCGATTGACTTAAAATTTGGTATACGGCAATATTTATTTTTATCCCCGGCTAAGTTCGAAGACGGATCATATTGGTCAACTCCTTCAGGTACCTCCCACACAAAGGGTTAACATTTACTGAAATATTGATTGTTTAATAACTTCTTCTATACTATTTATTAGAATCTTCTGAAATTCCACACATTGTATTTTTATGCGAAGTTGCCACGCCCCTTTTGATACCTCCCACACAAATGGACCATTTTGCATCAAAATATAATTACTTATAACTTTAATACAATCGTATACAATTTTGTACACTATAATGTTTTTGTAGGGCCAATAGTCCGGTAAAAATGGGCATTATTGTACAGTCCCTTTTGGTACCTCCCTCACAAATGGACCGTTTTATACCAAAAGTTTACGGCCTATAACTTTAATACCAGTGCCTACAAATACTTGAAATTATGTATGTGTCATGCTGTTATAGTGCCTACAGTCCTGTGAAAAGTGGGCGTTATCGCCTCGACCCTTTTTGGACCACCCACATAAAATGCCAAATCATACCAAAATTGAATAGATCACAACGATAATATACCAGTTCACATACACGCTTATAGTTCGGCACAGTTCAATGTATTTAAAGAATCTACTGTTTAACGAAAAATAGTTGTATTTGTTAAACCTCTTCTGGAACCTCCCACACAAATTGAAAGATTAATTAGTGTAAGTTATATATTACATTACTCACAAAGTGGGGGTATACCTTAGTCGGTTTACCCGACTGAAACTTTCTTACTTATTAAAATGCATTTTAATAAAAAAAACTACTGAAGTAAGGTACAAAGTAAATCAATTTTTCAATGTTGACAAAAACAAACGATATTCATAAAAATGCATAGTAGATCAGCAACTACAAATAGGAATGTGGGTGATCTCATGTCAAGTGAGTAAATTTATAAAACCGATATCTTCTGATCAGAATGAAATTTTTTCAAGTTTGAGCTCTATTGGATAGTAATTATGACACAAAATTTCAACGAGATCGGTTAAGGGCTGTCCGAGTTGGAGGTTTGATTGAGTATTGTCATTTTGATCAAACTGACCTTTTTTCCCATCCATATATAGTATTTAGAAAAATTTCCCAAAGCGTTTTCGATAGCTTTTTCTTCAATATTCCTAAAAAAATAAGAAAAATCACATTTTTTTTTGGGATTTTCTTTTGCGAAGTTTCAATTTTAGTAAAAAACAGTATTTTAATTTTTGCTTTTTTTTCTCAAATCAAAGCTTAGGTCATTTCCTTTAAGAGCTTTATGGTCAATAAGTGGGAACAGCCAACCGACACCACATCGTGTTACAGGGTATTATGACTTTGTGAATTTTTTGTAATGCGATAGATAGACCCATTGTTTATTATACCGATCGGCATAAAATCACTTTTTGAGTCGATTTTTGCCATGACCGTCTGTCCACGTATTCTTGTGAACAAAGTGCAGGTCACAAAGAGAAAGGTACAGAAGCATATCTTAGTCTAGGAAGGATCCCCATAGAACATGGGGCACATCGGTCCATGGTTTGATATAGTCCCGATATAAAGATACCCACTGATGTCATTTTTTGACGCTCTGGAGAACACATTTTTCTGTTGATTGGGCTGAAATTTAAGCATTTATACTTTAAATTGCATATAATCCTCCCTAATATAAATGAGCCACATAGGCCTATGCTTTGATATAGGCTCCATGCTCTAGGGGACGCATTTTATATAAGCCCTATATGAATGTCACAGACGAATTAGACTTCTTGGCGGTAGAAATTTACTCTATTTAACCCACAAGTATTTCTCCGTGCTTTGGTTAGCAAACACTAGTGGAGGGTTTTACACTTTCGGTCCCGCCCGACATTAGTCTTCCTTTACTGGTTTGGTATGTTTATTATGTGAAATATTTATTTAATTTGAATACTTAATATTGTCATTACTCCAATGTATTTGGTTTCTTTACTGTAAATAAATAATGACACTTTCTTCTTTGAGATATTTAGTTTTAAAATGAAATAATATTGCCAAGCAAACCCAGAAAAATAAAAGTGAATTTATTGATATTAACTCCACGTATCGAATTTAGTTATTCTACTAATGTTTCAGTCGTATTTAGGTAAAAACCAGTAAGAAACGACAGAAAGTCGGGCGGAGCTAACTATATACATAGCACCCTACACCTCCCTAACAATGCGAAAAGGGACATTAAGATAATAATTGGAAATAATTGATTTGGTTACAGTTATAAAATAAATTAGCTCCACCACCTCATCAAGACTTATTCCAAGGAGGAGTTGAAGATGTTGATCATAATAAACTAGATCTAAAAGGATAACCCCAAATGCGCAGTTTTCTTTCATAGATCAATAATCGGAAGGAAAAAATAGAAGAAACTATACCTAATCTAAAGCCTAATTTCTGCCAAATTATATAAAGATTGGACGTAAAATATAGCTTTAATAGCGCATAAATACTAAATAGGTACACGCAAAGACAAAAAACGTTTGGGCGCCCTTTATCGCAAGAATTTTTCTTTGTCTCAAACGCTCTACTTTTCCCGTAACGGTTGAAATATTTGCGGTGAATGCAAAAGTTTATCGTAAACGTACTTTCTCTTGCTGTAAACGAACATTCTTTCATTCCAAAATTTTCCTAATTCACTTTTATGGTAAACGAAAAACGTTTACGGAACCATATTGTATTTAAACATGATTGAATATATTAAAGAGAGTTGAGAGAACAAAGAGCTAAACTTGTTTTCATTTTGTGAGAGTGCGGTTTTATAAATTTTTTTATTATTTATATGACGAAATAATATGTGCATATGTATGTGTACAGAACTCAAAAGATGCAGATGTGTGTGTTATTTTTCTATTGTGAATAAGCAAATTAAAATCATTAACAATCAATCATCACACGTTTATGTACTGAAGCTGTTAATAGTATTTGTGAAATAAATTTATTCAGGCACAATACAACTGGATACTTCTGGAAACTGCTGATATTTTCAACATTAAACAGTTTAACTTTGTTTTTTAATGACATTGTGCAACATGATTTTTTACCCGAAGTTTTTCATGTTATTTTCTGATGTAGTTTAGTATTCTATTCATGGACGTGGAAACTTTTGAATTGTCAGCATTTGGGTCAGAATATTGACCTATAGAATTCACTTTTGACTAAAAAGTTTGATATATGGCAAGATAACATCTTGCTTTCTTATTTACAGTTTGTCTACAACTCAATTAGGAGATAGCAGAGGTGTTTGTCGGGGATCTCCCGGGTACATTTTACTAAAAATTGTGACATTTTTGATTATAAACATAATTTTATAAAACATATTAAATATCATAATTCAATCAAATTATTCTTTTGCGACAATCGTTTTCTCATTTATTGTTAAACTGACATTGCTTGTGACAAACGCAATTACCGTTTGCAACAAACGTTTTACAGGGTTTGGGATAAACAGGCAGTGCTTGTGACAAACACAATAACCGTTTGCACCAAACTTTTCACAGGGTTTGTAATAAATATAAATCATTTACGATAAGTACACTAATCGTTTGCTATAAACGTTTCTTTGGGTTTTTGGATAAACATATATCGTTTGCGACAGACATACACAACAAACGAAATTCGTTTGTCTATTTTCTTTAAGCTAAGCTTTAAAGAATCCTTACTGAAGTAGCCATCATCTTTTTCTAATATCATTATACCCTCACTTTAGTGTGACGAGGGTATATATCATTTGCTACGGAAAAAAGTGTAACACATCGAAGGAGTGATCTAAGATCCTAAGTATGTTCGGAGGAAATCCGTTTTGGGTCATTTTAAGTCGAATGAGCAATGTCCGTCCGTCTGTCTGTCTGTCTGTCTGTCTGTCTGTCTGCTGGCTGGTGCGCACGATAACTCTCGAAAGGAGTAACCGATTGACTTCAAATTTGGTATGTGGTAATATTTTGATCTATCTCCGGATGAGTTCGAAGATGGGCCATATTGGTCTACTCCTTCTGGTACCTCCCACACAAAGGGTTAAAATTTAGTGAAATATTGATTCTTTAATAACTTCTATACTACTTACTCGAATCTTTTGAAATTCTGCACATAATATTAGTATATTAGTCGCTATTAACTCGAGAAAAATGGGTGAAGTTGGCATGCCCCTTTTGGTACCTCCCACACAAATGGACCATTTTGCATCAAAATTTAACTGCTTATAACTTTAACACAAGTGCATAAAAATGCTTGAAATTTTCTACAGTATAATGTTTTTGTAGCGCCTATAGTCCGGTAAAAAATGGGCATTATTGTACAGCCCCTTTTGGTACCTCCCACACAAATGGACCATTTCGTACCAAAAGTAAACGGCTTGTAACTTTAATACCAGTGCATACAAATACTTGAAATTTTGTACAGTGTAATGCTGTTATAGTGTTTATAGTCCTGTAAAAAGTGGGCGTTATCACCCCGCCCCTTTTTGTACCTCCCACACAAAATGACCAAATCATACCAAAATTACATAGCTCGTAACTTTAATATACCAGTGCACATAAACGCTTATAGTTCAGCACAATGCAATGTATTTACCGAAAAATACGTGTTTTTGGAAAACCCCTTCTGGCACCTCCCACACAAATTGACAGATTTATTGGTGTAATGTTATATATTACATTACTCACAAAGTGAGGGTATACCTTAGTCGGTTTACCCGACTGAAACTTTCTTACTTGTTTTTTTATCCCTTCAGCGAATTCAAAGATATTACACAAGATATTGCGAAAAATCCCTTTTTTTGAGAAAATTTTAAGATTTTTTTAATTAAAACATCGAAAAATTCAAAGAAACAGAAAACAGTTTGGTTGCCTTAACCGAATTTCGGCGGTTGTCTACTATCATGCGATTCCATTAGGACAACCAACATTTTGGTTGTGGTATATATCTGCTTCCATGTCGACAACAATCATATTTCGTTGCGCCAACTACGAATTTTTTTTTGTATGTTGCCACAACCATCCTTTAATTTTTAAAAATTGGTTGTTCCGACATTTTGTCAGACATATACTAACGACAATCAATTAAAAACAGTTTTCATTAATTTTTATTTTATTTATTAAACAAAAAAAAACTAAACAATTCATAACAAAATTCAAAATCCCATATTACCACTTCATCATCATTATGAGATGTGGAAATATTTGACACAAATTTTAGTACCAGAGAGTACAATGCGTAACAAAACTTGTATGCAAATATAACTTAACCTTGTGCTTTCAATTTCATGATTTTTGCTTTTATTTTATATTTATGTAAAACATTGTGCACAACATATTCTGCATTCCACACATTAGTTTCCACAGAAATTATATTTGACGTTCTTGAACAAAATGTTGAGGATTTATTTATGTCGAACAATTTTATTTTTTGTTTGTAATGTATCAACAAAAGTACATCAACCAAGTTTTCGGTTGTATTTCCCAAAATATATTTAATTATTCCAAATTTGGAAAATTATTGGGATAACCAAAAAACGACTATTTATTAATTATATTTTTCTGTTATAACAACCACTTATAATAATCGTTGGTTTATTGATACAATTTCTGTTGTCAGTAGTAAAGCATTCGTTGTCACTACAAAATATCGATCAAATGGTACTACGAGTATAATGAAAATTTAATAGTAGTTACTAAAACTAACCGAGTGTCAATGAAAAAAACTATCTTAAATCGATTGATACAACCATCGATTTCGTTGCAGCATTTTCAGTTGATCTATCCATGTTATTATTGTTGTTTCAACTATTTATATACATATATGTAAATATAACCGGCACACGGTGTATGCAATAGACTTTTTGTTGCTAGTACTATTTTTTATTGTTACTATCGAATTCCAACCAATTATTTTCCTGGGTGTAGGATGGGGGTATATCAACTTTGTCATTCCGTTTGCAACACCTTGAAATATTGATCTGCTACCCTATAAAGAATATATTTTCTGGGTCGTCGTGAAATTCTAAGGCGATTTAGCCATGTCCGTCTGTTGAAATCTCGATATAGTCCGTAATAATAGAGCTAGGTTGATCAAATTTGATAGACATACTTCTTATAGTTGCAGGTCTTTTAGGATTGCAAATGGGCCATATCGGTCAATGTTTTGATATAGCTCCCTTGTAGAGGTCGCTTCAAAATACGGTTTTTGATACCACATTTCAAAGCAATTTAGCTGAAACTATGCAGTTTGTATTCTATTATGATAAGAATTAATCACAGCAAAACTTTTACAAATCGGTTCATATTTTGTTATAGTCACCCCATAGAGGTCGCTCCAAAATACGATTATTTAAGCCATAAATACTAAATTTTCTAAGCATTTTAATTGAATGTTTGCAGATTGTTTTTTATTTAGACAAGAATTCAGTAAACGTATTTTAAATAAGTTCATATGTTGTTATATTCCAACTATTGATGTCGCTCCCAAAAGTCTTGCTGTTTGTATTCTATTTTGACAAGAATTCATCTCAACAAAGTTTCCCAAATCAGTTCATACTTTGCTATAGTCCCCCATATAGAGGTCGCTCTTGAATAATCGTTTTGATTCTTTACAACAATGAACCGCAACACCGGTGGTCTCTAACAACTATTTCAATCAGAAATGGTCTCCGTCAAATTTTCCTTAGGACAAGTCCTTTCTGACAGAGACAGTGTTGCCAGAAATGACGATTTATCGTCATTTTGACGGTTTTTAGAGACACAAAATAGGACATGACGATTTGGCGATTTTTGCCCCGAAATGACGATTTTTTGTCATATAAAAAAAGTAAGGAAAACTTAAAATGTTTCCTCATACAAAGGGTTTTTTATTATTACTTCCAGATATAATTTACACTCCTATTTATCTTTTTAAAATTAAAATTGGAAATGTTAGAAAAAGTCTCAAATATTTTGGGTGATCATTGAAGCAATCAAAATCAATCATTTAAAGTGGTAGATTCGATCACATTCAATGACATAACAGGAAAAGTCTCTGGAATTTTATTAAGTTGCAAAATCGATTGATTGACAGTGAACATTTTAAGTAAAGTAAAGGCTAAACTTGGACTTGAAACTTGAAGGAGGTATTTATTCTAACGAATAGTTTCAGTTCAAATAAATCGCATAATATAATTCTTCCAACGCAAATTGAACTATATTATTTTTGATTCTAAAAGTCGAGTAGAATGGAGCCTTTGTATGGGACTTTGTCAAAATATAGACGAATAAGGTCGCTTACCCCTTAAAAAGGTTCTGGTTAAACTCAATCGATAGGTATTTGCGGTTTCTACGGCGCTGAAAAATAAAATCGGGTGGGTGCTAAACAAAATGTTTGTCTACATAAAACCATGGATCTACGCCGGACCATTTTTGGTGTGAATGGTTCTATTCATTTTGTCAAATTTCATTCCAATCTGATGAAGTCTGTCGCTTTTTTGACGTAAATAAAAATCGACTGCGATATTTCTATGGGAATATATCGAATTATAAATTAATTATTATTGCAGTTCAAGAATATGAGATCGAATGATAAATTTGTTTAAGCTAACTTTGAGCAACATAATCATTTGGGAGTACTTATACTCGTAAACACATATCTGTCTCTGAAACATGCACTTAGCCCGAGAAAAAACACAAAAGCTGTATTTAACCGGCATATTTTCGTGTTGACGATTTCGAAAACATATATTGACTATTTCACGATTTTTGTGCCCCTATTTTGACGACTTTCGGTCAAATTCGTGTGGCAACACTGGACAGAGACCACATTTTCTTTAGGAAAAGATTGTTTCTGTCAACTTTACCTTGATTAGAAGTGGTATCTCACTAGTTCTTCTTGTCCTGATTCACACGAGCTCTTTCCGCCTGCCTCTCTTCCAACTAACTTTGACACTTCGTCGGCTTAATGCTATTTTGGTCCATACGCCATTTTTGTGTTTTTTGAGTTAGGAGTTGATAATATGGGTTCCAAGCATGCTCTTTCAGAATCTGTAATCATTTTTTTTCCTATCCCGCCTAGTTTTCGAGGGTAAATTTGTTTTACTCTGAATAACGGGAAATAATTTCGATATTTTTGTTCTATGTCTCAAATTTTCTATCGCCCTATATTTTTCACTCAGTATTTTACGTTCTTTCGATCACAATATGTAAATTAGTGTCCTTCCATACCGACCCTTTTTGTGGTCCATGTAATACAAATACGAAAAAATATTAAAATAAAAGTGGATATGGACCAAAATGCCAAGTACAAAAATTTTTATAACTTGCGTATTTTTGGATGTAATGGCATAGAAATGCATGAGAATCATACAAACACTGTTGGGAACCCTATGAAATAAAAAGTGTGTAACTCTTCAGTCCCCGTGTTTACTCAAACAATAAATTGCGTTTTTCTCCGATCATACAAAATGGCGTATGGAACAAAATAGCATTGAGCCGACGACTTGCTTAGAAAAAAATGCCTCGTGTGAATAAGTACTTAGGAAATTGTTCTTTGACGACTGACAACTTTTCCTGCAGATAATGTGTTATAAGATAATTTTTCCTGACAATTTGTCCTTAGAAAATAAATCTAGTAAATTAATAGAACATGCTACTATTCTACGCGACGTCTGATATATTAATTTCTGTCGCCTAATCCCGACTCTTCCTAGATGATTTACGGGTCCATGGTTCTTGTCGAAACTTCTCGTTCACCTATATGTATAGTAATGTTACTATATCTATTTAAGGAATGTTACAGTTTTCTAGTTGCGGACATTCTAGCATTTAAATCTTTGTCCGGTTTTCTGTCCTCACTAATTATGGTTCCCAGTTATTTGAACTGCTTTACTTGCTTTAGAGGTTATACTCCAATACCTATTGTATGAGACTTCATCTCTCTGCTTAAGATTTTTGTCTCGGTTTTTTTAATGATAATTCTTAGACCTCTCCTGGAAATTTCCGATTTAAGAGTATTGAAGATAATCAGGACAATGTTGTATGCAAATGCTAGCATTGATAGTTTGATCTGCAGCCACGAAATAAGGGCGCATATTTTTTTATAGGAGAATAATGCAAACTTTGAAAATGATTTAATGCAACGAAAAGTAAGAAATAATGTTATTTAAACAAGAGAAATTAATACAAAATAAAAATAAGTTCGTTCGAAATTTGTGGTGAATGATTGCATCATGAGGGCAACGTTATGGTTACGCTAAAGTTAAGTTTAAGTTTCGTTTGTCTAATCCGCTCTTTAGTATTTCATTCAGTAAGAATCTTCATCATTACCGCCCGTACGTCCGTCTATTGTATTTATTGAATTTTCAATTATAAGTGGCGCTTGAACGCATATGAAATTTCAAACCATCAAAAATCGTTTAGCCACAACAAAAACAATAATGTGTCCAAAAGATTGTCCACGACGATTATCGTTGTTCGTGGTATAGAGGGGAGAAGACGACGAGACGAAGTTAAAATTTGACTTTTATTCGTTGTGACATGATTTGAAATACGTGCGCGTGCATTCAAGCTACTCTGGACTGGAGTCCGTCTCTTCGGTCAACAATAGTCGACTCTTTCTGTGTTATGGTTGGTTGGTAGGATGGTTGGCCCCGGCTGGCCAAGTTTTCATTAGAATATTAATCGTCTTAACATTAATTGATTCCAGAAAAACGACTGTCTCTTCTTCATTCGATCTTCAAAGTTCTTGGATATTTTTTCTCCCCTCGATCACAGAAAAACACAAAATCTTTGCTTAGTTATGTTTTCTTCATCATTTTTTACTTTTTATATTAATTGTTATTTTCGTTCAATTCAATAAATTTCCATATTTCGTAAAAACAGAGAGAAAGATAAGTTATCTCGGTTCATGGTTGGATTTTCTACCTCTTACCAGTCATTTGATATCAAGGAATGAAAGAATCTCCTCATCTTCCATTTGGGGTTTCTTTTTAATTTGACCTTTGGAATTCAAATGCCTCCAATTTCCTCTAATCCCTCAAGAAGATGTTTTCTTCATACCTTTGAAATTTATCACATGAAATCTCTCTGTTCACTGAGCATTGGACATTTGGGGGTGCCGATTGCCGTCGAAGAAATTAATCACTGATCGCCGGAATATTTTTTGTGGCCGTGGTTCACTTGGTGAGGAGATGAAAGATGTTATCGGGACACAAAAGCTCATTAGAGTGTCTAAATAGAGTGTGATAGTGCAGTGCGTGCGCGGGACGAACGCACGATCGACCGAGGGGTGGCAGTAGAACTGTCGATGTGATTATACTTAGTTCCAGAAGTGGTGGCCTCGTTCTGATTTATGTGCGACACATTCCAGTTGCTAAGTAGTAGCCACTTAGACAGTCAGTCATTTTCTATTAGTAGGTAATATGGAATTTTCTTGTGTGGGGCAATTTCCACACGTTCATACATGAAAATCATTTTAGAATGTGGCATTTATCGGAAATTAGCATATCTGCATGAAGCACTTCAGTCCAGTCCGTTGGAGTGGAGAGATGATCGATGTGCCCGGAGGGAGGTGACGCGTCGTAAGATTAGAACAGTCCTCACATTTCGGTCTATTCAAAGGATTCACAGCTGATTTGTCTTAGATTAGAACTATCTCATTCATTGCATTCTAACACAAATATTCACTGTTTTAAACAGCATTTAATCGTGTTTTCCGATAATAATTCAAATGATTCAAAGTTGAGTGACCTCAGATAACAAAAATGAAAAATCAATGCAACGGCAAGTAAGAAAATTTGAGTCAAGTGAGGCTGTAATGACGTCTGCCAAATTTCATGAAAATCGGTTCAGATTTATGTATAGGCCCCATAAGTATTTACATCCCGATTTGACATCTACGCGGTATAGAAGCTAGATTTTGCATCAAATCTTTACGAAATTTGATACTGGAAAGTCGCTCACTTTCTTCAAGAGTGACATAACTCATATATTAAAATTTTTGAGGTTCCTTTACAGAAATGGCAATTTTGCAAATTTTGCAGTGAATAGTTTTGTAGGCTGTTGGGAATACGCCTTTTTAACTGTGAAAAAAATACATACATAATTTATTGTAGGGCCCTTTCGAATTCCTTTCATAAATTAGATTTGAAATCAGTAAACTATGTAAAAATAACAACTCCCACAATAACTTAATTGTATGGCTGATGGCCTTTTTGTATTTCTGAGTACATTATGTATTTATTATTTGATTTTTTTAATAATAATTTAATAATTATAGAAAATCAAGGCAAGACCAAAAATTTCACTTTGAAAAATTAAGGGGGTTGCGTTTTTAAATTTCTTTTCTTTTTGGCAACTGTCACTTGATTTATGCTCAACTTGGTTTGCCATATCATAATGAATAGACTTACTCCGGAACAACTTTTGCAAATCGTGCAAATTTACGACAAATACGGATTCTATAGCGCTGATTCTCAAGATCGGGATATAAATATATAAATTTAATCGTTTTTTTTTTTTTTAAATTCGGCAGGGTCCGTTCTTCAATAATGAAACTTCACTCACCCGGATTTCAAAACGGATGTAAAATATAGCTTCTACAGCGCTAAAAGGCAAACTCGCAAGAAACATATATATGGAAGCTATATTTAAATCTAAACCGCTTCTTTTGAAATTCTACGAGATCCTTGCTTAGTCCAAAGGTTGCATTTGTGTCGAATTTTATAAAGGCTGGTTAAATGTTAAATTATTTTGGAAACTATTGGCATTTTTTTTTATTATGATAATATTGGTATGGTTCAATTATGTATGGAACAAAATATGGTCCAAATGGCAGCCGCGACTTCGGCGGCACACCTCCATCCGATGGTCCAAATTGTCGATGACGCTGGGGCATAATTGAGGTTCTATGCGGTTAATGTGCCGAATTATCTCATCCTTTAGCTCTTGAATTGCTGCTGGCTTATCGACGTACACCTTTTCTTTCAAATAACCCTAAGTAAAGAAGTCCAACGGTGTCAAATCACATGATCGTGAGATAACACGGCCATTGAATTTGTTGCTCAAAAGAGCCATTGTTCCGTTAGCTGTGTGGCAAGTGGCACCGTCCTGTTGAAACCACATATTGTCCACATCCATATCTTCCAATTCGGGCCATAAAAAGTTCGTTATCATCTCACGATAGCAAACACCATTCACAGTAACTGCCTGACCGGCCTGATTTCGAAGAAATATGGCTCGATGACGATAGACCCGGTTTGCTGAAATTTGTGCACAATTCTCCCGATTGTGGACACATTTGGTCGATTATGCTGATCAAAAAACATCACGAAGTGCACGAAATGCATTTTGATTTGAACGCCCATTTTCGTTAAAGGATTAAAAAACTTTAACGCGTTGCTCGATTGTGTATCTTTCCGTGGTTCAAATTGAGTTAGTCTGAAATTGAGAAATGTCAAATGAAATGCAGAAAAAAACTTGACGTTTAGGTGTGGTTCACATTCAACATCGGCCCTTAACCACCCTTAATCTGTTGAAAATATGGCTTCTGTTGCGCTTAGATGTAAAATCAGAGGTATTTATTTATGGTGGCTATATCAAAATCTGAACCGATTTAGACCTATTTCAATAGGATTCGTCCCTTACAAGAAGATCGGAGAGAGACAGACATGGTTAAATAGAATCAGCTAGTGATTCTGACTCGATCGTTATACTTTAAGGTGAGTCTAGCCCAGAGCTTCTCAAATGGTGGTCCGCGACCCACTGGGGGCCGTGACGATCTGATCAGAATTAAGTACATTAAATAGTTGACAGAAAAAAATGTAATTGAATTTGAACAAGTTAAAGCGTTAAATTTGGCCATGCTGAGTATTATGTACCCTCCACCATGGATTGCATTCAATTTAATTACTAGAAAAATCTTTGGATATGGAGCAAATCATGAAACGATCCTTTTTGTTTAAGTAAATTATCAAAAAATCGAACGCTGGAATTTTTAGCCAAATTTTAGGTCGCAAATTCTTTAGCTAAAATGTGGTATTTATGGCTTAAAATAGCATTTCTGAGAACTACATCTACATCAAAATAGAATACAATCTGCAAAGTTTCAGCTAAATTTCTAAGAAAATGTCGTTAAATAAGCCTTTTTGGGAGCGACATCTATAGGTGGACTTTAACAAAATATGAACTGATTTATACAATTTTTACTGCGATGAATTTTGGAGCGACCTCAATAGGGTAACTATAACAAAATATGAACCGTTTGCAAAATTTGCTGTGATGATTTTTTGTCAAAATAGAATACAAACGGCAAAGTTTCTGCTAAATTGCTTTAAAAATGTGGTATATATGGCTACAAAGCCGTATTTTGGAGCGACCTCTATAGGGGAGCTATAACAAAACATATAGCCCATTTGCAATCCCAAACAACCTGCAACTACAAGAAGTATTTTTACCAAACTTGATCAACCTAACTCTATTATTATGAACTATAGCGTGACTACAACATACGGACATGGTTAAAACGTCTACGAATTTTTCGACGATTAAAATATATATACTTTATGTGGTCTCAGATCATCATTTAGAGGTGTTACAAACGACCTGACAAATGAATATACTCCCATCCTATATAAAAATATTATTATTCGAAGACTTATTCAATACTAATGGACAAATTTGTTTGGAAATACGCAATAAAACCTTCAACGTGATTTTCTTCTTATTTTGGTTAATACTTTAAAATTTCCTAAAATAGAGCAAAAGAAGCTAGGCATAGAATTTTGTTGAATGTTTGATTGTGTTCTATGAATTTAATAATTTCAAGTTTTATTCTTTTAGTAAAAAAATTAGCAGAACTCCATTTCATGACCAAAACATCAAAAAAAGTGGCATGGAATTAGCGAATCTATTTGCCGACATCTACAACATATTCTCTGATAGTAATTTATCTTTATTGAACAAAACTCGTACATCAAAGCAAACAGATAGGGCTAGATTGTCACATTTTGTACATACGTAGTATGTTCAAAAAATTGCGAATTTAGTATTTTTTCAAAAAGTATTTATTTATTCATGAATATCTGTTTTGTCCCCTTCAAAGTAATTCCCCTCGGATATAATACACTTCTGCCAGAAGTTTTTTTCAATCCTCGAAGCACTTCAAATAATCATTTTTTGTGATCTTGTTCAGCTCCTCCTTCGATGCAGTCTTTATCTCCTCAATCGTGGCGTAGCGTCGTCCTTTCATGGGCCTTTTCAGTTTTGGGACCAACAAATTTTCACAGTAGCCTAGGTCAGGGGAATACGGTAGCTGCGGCACCTTTACTGTGTTGTTTTTGGCCAAATATTCGCGCACAAGCAACGATGTGTGTGCAGGGACATTATCATGGTGCAAAAGCCAGTTTTTGTTCTTCCACAAATCCGGGCGTTTTTGGCGGATTGCTTCGCACAATTTGCGCATAACTTGCAGGTAAAATTCTTTATTGGCCGTACTACCCTGTGGCAAGAACTCATAATGCACCACGCCCCTGCACTCAAAGAAAACTGTGATGTTTTCGTCTGTTGTTGACGTGCTCGGGCGTCCGGCACGCTGTTCGTCCTTCGCATCTTCTCGGCCCTCTGAGAACATTTTGTACCAACGATAAACATTGCTTTGTTCCAAGGTAGCTTCACCATATGTCACAGTCAACATTCGGAATGCGTCAGCGCACTTTATTTGGTTTTTCACACAAAAGTTGATGCATATTCTTTGATCCATTTTCTGAAATAGATAAAAATCGAAGACAAGTTAGAACACATCCAAGCACAACAGCTGTCAAAAATTAACTAAACATTCAAAATGGCCAACCTTGTCAGCATAAGTAAGGGACATGAGTATCAACATAACGCTACAAAAATATCAAAAATCAAATACACGTAGCCCGCGGAAATTAAAAATTCCCTATATTTTTTGAACATACCTCGTATGCGGGTTTAAAATCGTAAGTCAAACAATTCAAAAAATTCTAGAATTAAAAATTTTACTTATAACATTTCTGCAATAGTGTTTAATGGTTATTCAATTATTTTCAAAATTGTTGGTTATCTGGTGGTGTGTGCTATCACCATTTTCGACCCAAAAAATGTAGGTCGGGTGCATGGTGCCTTCAAGATCCACGAAGTGTGCCGTGACCCAAATCTTCGTGGGAAACCCTGATCTAGCTTCTATATTTTTAGGTGTTATAAACATCTGCACAAAACAAACTTATACCCGGTACCGCAGTATGGTGTAAGGTATAGGTTAGGTTCAAGAGAGGAGACGTTTAAACGACTCATGTCCGTGAACTGTTGTGCGCTCCTTATTTATGATCTTTTTATACCTCACGAGTTACAGAAATTCGGTACTAGACACGAATTTTCTCAGTATCTTGCAGTCATATCCCCTGAGATGAGTCAAGTCTGGTAATATGTCGGACCCGAAATGTTGGGATCTTGCGTGTGTGAAAGCCGGGCAGTGACACAGAAAATGTTCCATCGTTTCGATATTTTCCCTTCATGCCCTGCATTCGTCGTTACATGCTAGTCCTATGCGATGAATTAGTGAGTTCAGGAATGTCGCTTTTCCTTACCAATTTTAGCTTTGCGCCGTCCCAAGGTGAGGGGAAGCTATCCACAAGTTTTACGAGGACACCAGCGCAGCGTTGTGATGCCAGCCTTACCATCAAAACACCACTCTCAAACTTGGGGATTGGTGGTTCATCCTTAGATTGAGTTCAGGAATGTCGCTTTTCCTTACCAATTTTATCTTTGCGCCGTCCCAAGGTGAGGGGAAGCTATCCACAAGTTTTACGAGGATGCCAGCCTTAGCATCAAAACACCCCTCTCAGACTTGGGGATTGGTGGTTCATCCTTAGATTCGAGGACGTACTCCGCTACTCTCGTATAGACCAAATCTTCGAAGTTACTCTTTTGGTCTTCGGGGATTCTGCCAGATGCACTTCTGCTGAAAATGTTGTTTAGCTATATTAGAATAAGATGGTGGCTTATTACCCTTCTTTGTGGCCAATTGATTTTTCCGTGTCTGTAGAGTCTTTTTGTTTAAAGCCTCATCCTTAACGGATGATTTGGTTAACTTGTCCTACGTTACTGGATCAACTTTACAGCCCACGATCGAAGGACCCCGACTAGAGACTTCATTTTGTGTGGTTACGTTAGGCTTCTCCGAATTACTGGAGACGTTGAGCCCTTTTTCTTCTTAGCCACTTTCACAGCGCTATGTTCTTCGGGAGACCTGACTCTTTTAGCGGCCTCCATGCATGTGTTGGAGGTAGAATTGTCAGGTTCATCCCGTAATAGGTTCTGTCGGTTCAACTTATTCAGTTTCCTTCTTTGTGCCCCTGACAGTCTCTTTGAGTTAGCAACAAAAGTGATATTGTTTTCATTTGATGATCCAGAGTCAGAGTCCCCACTGGCTTTTAAAGGCTGGGGTTGCTTAAAGCCCCAGCTGGGTTCTGCTTCATCTATCTTATCATTTGTTTTGCCTGCGGCTGGATGTGTTCTTGTTTCATTTTCGACTACGGGATCCAAGGCACCAAAGCTCGTAGAAGTTGCATGCTCACGATTGTTCGATAACGACGACACATGACTCATCAGTGAATCAACGCTTGTCGCCGGCACTGGGTTTTCCCTCCCCTGCGCCGTAATCTCCTTCGTCTTTTTTGGTTTAATCATAAATTGGTTGGGGGAGACACCCCCATAGCCAATATTAGCCCGTAATAGGTACGTCGATATAGGCTTTCCAGACTAAGCTCAGAAATTTCTGTCCAGAGACCGATGCATCCAATTCAACCTACGCATTAAAAACAACAAACCACGTGGTTGCGTAGTAGGTAGGTGAATAGGTATTGCGTAATAGTTTAAAAACTATCCGCTCTGCGATAACACGTCCGTTCGCTACGACTGTCGGCGACTGACTTGGTGGTGTAAGATATAACAATTATAAATTATTAAACGAATGTGCTGTTCAAGTATAAGCATGACAATTGATATCCGTAGTATGAGTATGAGGCAGCCACCACAGCGAGAAACCTACAAGATATGGGTGAATGGATTAATTGAGACCTGAATTCGTGCCATCAGAAGATTTGACACACATAAACAGCGAAAATCTCCGACACTCCTGGTTAAGCGGAAATCTAGCGTAAGAGCCAGTGGCGGCTATCTACTCCATGGATGACTTTAAAAGTGGGGACTGCTATTTTTTTTATTGAAGAACCAGTGGTCGGACTTAAATCGCCTCCTACTACATAAAAAGGGTCATCAAACGGAAGTTCCAGCACTTATAGAGCGCGTGAATTGACTCTGTAATATTACTATGCCAAACGATGCAAACATCTTCACCGATAGCCAAATGATGATGAAAGCTATAACGTCCGAAAAGTCGAATTCAGAAAAGTACTGGACCGAATATTAACGAATACATAACACGTGAACATTTTTTTTTGTGTTTGTCAGGGACAAGCAAATAACGACGAATGCAGGGCATGAAGGAAAACATCGAAATCCCTATTCTACTTCAGTTTCGACTCATTACCAGGTCTGATTCATCTCAGAGGATATGACTGAAAGATACTGCGGTAATTCGAATCTAATAGTATAATTATAAAATAAGGAGCGCACAACAGGTCCATCCACTGGCTTAAGTCTATGTTCATGGACATGAGACGATCGAACATCTCCCCTCTTTCAACCTAACTTAAAGTGCGGATAGCTTTAAGTAGAAAAATGTGAAAATCCAAATCCTTTCGATGCCACGAAAAATAAGTTAAAATAGTAGGCAGTGATGACCTACAGAATAGTGTTGGACAACTAACCAGTGGGAAAAATTACAAAGATACAAATGAGCAATGAGGAACATTTCATATGTCAATGGCCATCTTCCGCACATGCAAGATTCCGATACTTCGGCATTGACACAGTACAAAATCTGACTCATCACAGAGGATCATAATAAGGTGCGTACATCCATGGACATGAGTCGTGATAACAACTCCTCTCTTATAACCTAACCTATGTTCTGTATAAATATAGCAAAAACTTCAAATAACCCTTCTAATCTGCCACTGAGAATAAGAACGGGGAAATTGATGCAAGGCCCTCACAACGCGCACAATTAGTTTTTCTTGTCAAAAGAGAATGCGTCAGCGGCTTCAATTCCTTTCGATATAAACAACAGAAAAGGTTCACCACACAATTTGAATAAGGGCGCACATTCTTTAGAATGATTTTGATAGTCAACCGTGTAAGTTCGCATGCATTATTTACAGCGAGTCGTTGCGTACTTTCATATTTCCCTGACATTCACACCACACACAGAGTGATTACTTACATAGCAACCTTCAATTGCGGTCAGGCGGCGAATAAAGTTAATTGAACTCATAGCAAAGCGAGAGATGAGATACGATGCGAGATGCACCAATTCCACGACCCTTTCCATGCTGACCCATTTTCCCCCATCATCCATTCGATAGTCATCCCGTCATCCCATTGCCCACTTAAGCCCAGTTTATACACACACATTCACGCACCGCCACCAATGTTCTGGACCTATCGACATAAGTGTTAGTCCATCAGTCGTCGTTTGGAAAGGAAAAAGGTGTGCCTTTTAAAGTGTTGAAAGGCACAGTTTATGTGCTCTTATAACCCCCCCAAAAATACGATGACTGCCAGCCAAACCAAATGGCATCTCGTCTGCGGCTCCCCCTCAAGAGCAAAAGCGGCAATTTGTTCCGCTATTTTATGGGACGCCAACGGTTCATTCTTCTCCAATCTCATCTTCGTTACCGCGTCTGTATTTCCATAGAAATTTATGATACACGAAGGGCATGGATGTGGAAATTAGACTTGGGCCAATATCGAATTCATAACTATAAATTTGCATATGTGCGCCTGCGCAAAAACAATTGCAAAAAGATACTTACTTCCTTATAGAATAAATATTTATATTTACGAGTGTGTGCAAATAAAATTTTTATTTCAAATAGACGTAGGAAAACCTTTGTAACGGCCTATGAAATGATGACCAATATGATATTAATTTGGATTTAGGCATTGGAAGTAAAGTTATTCGTCTGAGATGTCGCTCGTATTTTCTTTCTTTCATTGGAATTAATGTTACTCCTATTCATCTGAGATATCGCTACAGTTTTATTTTATGGGCTGTCATTAAGACTTGGAAAATATTTATTACAGAATCTGCGTCGTCTCCACAGATTCTGTAAACAAAATTTCGCAAACATTTAATCAGACTGTGTGGGTTCCAGTAAGGCAATGATCAGTCACGACAGACACAATAAATGACACCTATGGTATCGATAACAACAGCAGAGCTTTGGCGCGTTTGGAATTTAGACAGCACCACACATGGGCTAGTGACCATCTGTCATTTGTTGTCATACGGGCACTATCTCCTATTCCAGTTCCCCTGGAGAATATAAGGTAGTTCCTAGTCTTTCAAGTTCATCAGATTCTTCATCAGGAAACTGCATGCCTCGAATGTCCCAGCACCCAAATTAGCTGAATATTGAATTGTTCAACCCTCTCGTTAGGGACTTTATAGCAGCCTGACTATCAACCTGACTACAAAGTGTGGGTGTACCAGAAGTTGCACAGCAGGATGATTTCTGTAAAACCGTCCTCCAGGCGACGATACCATGCTGCATTATCGGTCTAACTACTATATTGTACAACCAATAAACTATACGCAGGTTCATAACCCAGGGGTTTTCTATAGCCTTTTATATATAAAGTATATAGCGCTGCCTTTTTTGTTCTTTTCAGAATGTTGGGTTTGAAGTTTAACTTCCTGTCTGGTAGAATAGCTGATATTACTCAGATACGCTTTCAGAGAATGTAACTTCAATACCCCCAAGGAGATATGTTCAACAGCTAGAACCTTACGAGTATATCTCCTGCTGAATAAAGATAGTTCTGCTGCCATTATCGACAGCTCATTTTGCGGTGGTATGAAGGACCTGTTGTAAAATGTCTCTAAAAGTATTCGGAAACTTCCTTTTACCCGCTATTGCCACGTCATCTGCGGATTCAATGACCTTAACACGCATCTTCTCCAGAGAAAGCAGAAGACAGTTCGTGAAGAGATTTCATACCAAAGGGGACAGAATGCCCTGTTGGCAAATCTGGATCAGGAAATCAGATGGAGAAGAGGAGTCAAATCACGGCATTCGATATCGAGTACGTTTCTATTGGAAAGCCATTTTAATTTTTTTTTTTTTGATAATCCAAATAAGCTGCATAAGAATTTTTTAAACAATCTACTTAAATTCCGCAGAAGTTCATGTTCCGTCAACAATACTAATGCTCCGTTAACGATATCGAGTGTCGTAATTTGATCCAGTTGACCCTAAGTTAGATGAAATGCATCTATTAATCAGAAGGTTACGAATGCAACTTCTTATATTTTTATCAAATCCCAATTTGCCAGAACCTTAAGTAGGATTTTTATTTTAAAAAGCTACCATTGTATATTCCTTGTCAGAGAAAGAGAGCCTTCAATAAGCTGAAGATCATGCAGAGCAGTTCCTGCGTATTTCACCATGCTGTACTCTTTCTGTTGATTGGACAGCAGCCTGTGATCAATTTTAGTCGGAAGTTAACTATTTATTACTCTCCAAGATTTTAACGAATGACAATATACTAATCGGCCGGAAATCCCCAGCTTCTGCATGGGACGTTTTTAACTGCTTGAATTCGATGACCATTGCGACCCCTTGGCTTAATTTTTACACAGAACCTTAATCTGTACGTCTGGATTTATATTATTGACATAAGCGTAGGAAGGGGGTGGTCTAATACCACCCCAGAAGTTTTGTAACCCCCACCCTCACCGATCTTTCAGCTGGATTTTTTTAAATCTATCAATTTTACAGTAACCAATGCCAGAAATAATAAAATAAATAAAATAATCCTGGTAACTTCAAATATTTAAAGCTTTTCTCAACTCGCTTTTGTACTGCCTGAATTCGATCACCATGGCGCCCCTTGGCTTAATTTTGACACACAGCAATTTAGGGTTGTCCTTCTAGCGTTGCTTCAATATCTCGGACAGTTTGCACCTTCATTTCAAATATTTTTAGAAGATACCTGTTTCATGTGCGTCCAGATTTTTCCCAATCTGCTTTCCAACAATTGTGTGGGAAGACGGAGCTATATCTCCGGTCCACAAAAGCTATGAACGTCTAAAACTTTGCAATCAGAAATTTTTCGCTTAAATTCTCGGAGACAAGGGTGAAATAGAGCACATATTGTCGGTTCCTAGTAATGAAGGTAGATTCATACCTTCTAGTGCTGATCAAAAGGTTACTACTATTAATATAATCGATAAGAAATTCGCCCTTTCGTTAATGGCAGTTTTCAACTATATTTTGTTACTTGATTTTGTTTTCAAATATTATTTCTTTGTAATTTGGTGAAGATTTTCAGTTAGTATAATGTAACTTTTGAACCAATGATGTGCCCACTCCAAAATTTACACCATCGGTTGAGTACATTGGACCATTTTTTATAAAAAATTTAAGGACAAAAATTAGATCGGTTCTGAGATATCGCAATTTATATTTTAGTTTCCGCGAAAAGTCACCGAAATAAACTGTTTTAAATAAAGTTTGTATTTTTTATTTAAAGTACGAGGAAAAAGCTTTAAGAAATTATATTTTCATTTTTCAATTTCTTATGCTTTGTAGCATTAAAATTAACTTCAAAAAACCATAGCAGAGGAAAAAGTAAATTTTTCTGCACTTTGACCTCGCCATCTGCCTCCAATTTTCATTTTATTATACACTACACCACGCTGTGGTACAGAGTATTATAAGTTTGTTTCATGGCAGATGTTTGTATACCGATCGACTCAGAATCACTAGCTGAGTCGATTTAACCATGCCTGTCCATCTAAAGTTGTCCGTCGAGTACAGGTCGCAATTTCACTCCGATCGTGCTGAAATTTTGCGGTTAAGAGTCTTTCGTATCCGGAAAGAAGCCTATTGAATTTGAAGAAGAAATATAAGTTTCGTCCGATTTGGCCCACTAAACCTATACACGCTGTGGTTTTCATCCAATCGTTTTGAAATTTAGAATGGAAGAGTTTTTTAATACATGTGCCCACATTGCTCAATTTGAAAAGAATCGGTTTAGATTTAGCCATAGCCCCCATACATATGTTTCGTCCGATTTGGCCCTTTAGCCCTGTAGAAGCTGTAGTTTACATCCAATCGTTTAGAAATTTAACATGGTGGAGTTTCCTGATCCATGGACAAACATTGCTATATTTGAAGAAAATCGGTTCAGATTTAGCTATAGCCCCATATATATGTTTCGTCAGATTTGGCCCTTTAGCCCTATAGAATTTAAGGTATTGTATTCTACGTCAAATTGTTTTGAAATTTAGCATGGTAGAGATTTTTGATATATGGACCAACATTGCCGAATGAAGCCGAATTTTAAGAAAATCGTTTCAGATTATATATGTACTCGTATAGCTCCAATATATACGTTTCGTCCGATTTGGCTACAGAGCAGAGACGTACCAAATGTAAATTGTGTAAACAAATTTTAGTTGAAGTATACCCTGGATATTTCATTGTTGTCCAATCCTACTAGATGATGTAGTAGTCTGCACCGCCCGACTGTTTTTTTTAATATTGTGGGTCATTACTGCCACATACTGGGGCAACATTTTCTGAGAATTTTAGAAAGATCTAATTTTTGACCTGTGACACTTGAGAAAGAACTACACATAAATAAAAGCCAAGCTAATATGGGAAATTTTCTAATCCAGGCTGGGAAAAAGGAAGAAGATAAATACTAAGGTTGTTTTTAACAAGCATACAAACACTACGTCCATATCTCCTATCAACTACACTTCCTGTATTCGAAAATGGTCTGCTCCTCCTTGTATCGAGAGGTACATTTTTTAGGGCGGAGAATGCAGTCTTAGAATGGTGCAGGTTTATCTGTAGAAGCCTCACGATAGTCAAGTTTCGCCACCACCATTGTATCTAATTCGTAGTCGGTGTTTGTTCGAGCTGATCCCACAGGATTCTTTTGAACCTGTGATGAAGAGCTTCTTCATATATCGTAAAATCGGTATAACGCATGTTTTCTCGAGATGCAGCTCTGACACTTGCGAAGAGATAGGTTCATCTTTAGATACTACAACAGTGTTATCTGGTAGAGAATTCCTCTCCCTTATCGCTTTTGTACACCTAAAGCCGAATTTTGCTGAATCCATAAGATATCATTCCATCAGACTTGACGAGGTGGGTCAAATATTCAGCGTCCGGTTAAAATTTCGGGTCGTCAAGCCCCATTCGCCTTATCAAATCGACGACCTTCCAGTTGCCAGTTGGAAAACTGAGATTGCAATCACATCAGATGGTGTAGCCGAAATCCAAGCCCTGGGCCGAGACGGTATGTACTCTTTGTTGACCACATCCAGTGCCGCACCTGGCTAAACATCACCAATATTCTTCAAAGCACATCATTAGCACCTCATAGTCCTCAAAACTTGACAATGACTGAATCGTTGCTAAGGCGTCCAGGTATTAGAGGTTATGTATGTAAAACATTCTAGATCTCGGACGATACAGGATATAGCCGACATATCGATACCTCCATTATAAACTATGCTAAGTGCAAAATGGTAGTTTTTCAGGAGAGACGATCAAAGTTTGATGCATTTTTTGAATTTGTATGGAATTCCTTTATAATGCAAATAAAATGACCTCTACTGTTTTGTGAATAACTTTTGATTGGGTTGACGGATAAATACCAAATTTTGACTGAATATTATTTGAAATATTTAGAAGCTAAAAATGCAACCTCTCTAAAAACATGCTAAGTCGACTTAGCATGTTTTAGAATGGAGGTATCGATATTAGGCATGTTTTCGTTACAAGCTAGCACTTTTAGTTTAGCACTTTGCAACGAAAACAACTGACTTCCACTAACTGGCACATAAGCAATAAGTGGCGGATTTTCACTATCTGGTAGCAATGGTGTCATGAGTTGCGAAGAAAGAACAGTGCGAAACAGACAAAAAATTCGTGAAAAGTATTTATAAAACATATATTTACTATTCTATGTTCAATTGTTTACACTCTTTTGCAAATATTAAAATAATTTCCCAATTTTGTTCTTCTTCTTCCCGTTAATTCACAATAATTGATAAAATCTCTCCAAAAATGGAATGCCATATTGCTAAATATAGGGTGCCCAATCTGGCAACATCATGCTCGATTAAGACATGAACACAAGCACCAAACTTCATCGGGAACTAATAGTGCTTAAAAGTGCTTAGCTCCCCATACAAATTAAGCACTTATGGTGTAACGAAAACACGCCTATTATGACGATATTCATAAGACAAAACAAACTTTAAATATAGATGCAGATAGCCGCAGATTTTTCCAACCCGCCTCAACCAAATAGCATTCAGATTGAGAATCAAATAAATATTTATTTTCGCTAATAGCGATTTTCTCAGCCAAAAATACCGGATTTTTACGGTTAAAACAATGTTTTGGTAAAATGCTTCACCCTGAAAAGGCATATAACAAATCTTTAAAATAGATATGTATGACTCTGCTGAACCTTGAGAGAGCACATCTCCCACTGTGCCGTCAGTGCCAAAGGGCAATAAATGCGTGAAGATGGAAATTGTAAAATATGCTGTACTTTCACATAAACTAAACGAAATCTTAATATTTACACAATAAATGTTACTTCACACCAAATGCTGGACAGTCGGCGGGCAGCCAGCCAGCCAGACAGTGGATGTATGTAGTTATGGACGCATCTAGTCCGATATCCGAATATGTACGAGTGCATGTAACTGGGGGGCACTCATATACAATAACATCGATTGCCAAGAATATGCATCCAATTTCTTCTGGAATGAGAGAAGACAAGACAAGATTACAATGAACATCGTTAATAAAAGGGCATTAAGGTTGGCCAATTGAAGATCGTATTGTTTGCCAACTAGTGTGCTGACCACAACGACGAATGGCTAGAAAGCCCAGTTCAGACGGATGCGGCAGCAAACTGGTTAACAAGATTCTTGTTATTATTAGAAATGTTGTTATGTTTACCTAAATGGCCACAAACGTATCTATTGAAAAGTGGCAGAGGCTCCCTTCCTGCGAACTGCAACCGAAACGTCGAAACGTTAAAGCGATGGTGCTCCACTGTCTGTTCGGCCACTGTTCACTGGAAAGTTTCGTCTGAACCTAATGAAGTGATTGCGATTGCTTTTGGTCGCGGAATGGGATAGGTTGTTTAAATCGATAACTAAAGGTGTCAAGTGGTACATTACTCATGGCTATCATCTAATGATGATTTAGTTGCTGGACCGACACTCATCTCATGGCGAACTCTTTTCACAACGTTTACTGGCGAGGATTAGGACAAACGTCGTCTGCCTCCCCTTTGGAATGTAATGTCTGTTGGCATTGGCTAAATGCCACACATATTTGAAATGCTTCCCGTCTTGTTAGGTTTCTTTGTTTTTCTACTCTCTCGCGCTAAGAACATGTGTCCGTAGTCGGTCGACTGTCGACGGTCTCCGGCGCAGTCTTTCTTGGTCGTTCTGTGGGAATGAATGTAATGTAATTCTTCTGGTGAAGGTTGTCATCCCAGAGACGATAGAAAATCAATTGGTGGCAAATTGTTTCGACATATTGCATTAACACCCAATAAGTGAATGCAAACAAGAAGTACATATGTATGTACGTCTGTCCACCAGGCGTTCTTCTTCGATTTTGTTGCATGAATGTAAACGCCATTAGTATCGAAATGTTTGAACATAGGAAGCAAATTTTTGAGGGTTATAGAATGCATGTAAGGAATGTTAAATTCTGCCAGAAGTGACTAGACAATATCCTTCGCCACTAATATGTATATCGTAGCGGCGGATAACTTGGCAATTCAGCCTTCTATGACGGCTGAGAAGAATCACGACGGATCAACGTTTGTAAATTGTTTAAATTTTTTTGAAAAACAAATGGTTTAATTCGCTGAACTAGTTGGATTTTTTGATGGCAACAATCGTCCATCAGAGGCACTAGATTAGCCACCGGCAAAATTACTACACCGTGTTCTGTTCTCACACCAACATGAGCTCATGAATTGAGGGTACATACATAAAAGCATTCAGTATCGCTGAAGGATTTGATCGACGAAATTGTGTCTTCGAGTGTAATTTGGCTTAAAATGGGTGGTAGTATCAGGTTTAGGTTAGGGTCGGAGTAACCAGCCACATAGAACAATTGAGGTCCATAGTGCTACCATGGTCACATTTGCACATCATCGGAATCAAACTGTTTGATACTCAATGATGTCAATATTACGAATATTGGTAACGGCTAGATCTGTCAGACTTCCTCGAAAGGTCGACCCATGTATACCCAGACGTCGTTTACTTAATGCAAGGCAGTAACGAAGAAGATGCTCAATGGTCACCACTTCCTCCACCTACACATCAGCATTAATCGGACTCAATTCCCAACCTCCCAACATGTTCGCTGATCAGGCAATGTACCGTCAGAACTTTCATTGACGTAGACAGCCTTTTCGTCTCTAGTTCGAAGAGATATTTTGACCTTCTTAGGTCGTATTTTGGCCAGATTTGTCTAGCTACCCTAAAAGTGTCAATTGCGGTCCATCTCTTATTGGATTGCATCTTGCCTAACCTAAAAGTTTGCAAGTGGGCAGTGGCGCACCAATATTTGCAAATTCTTCGAGAAATTGTAATGTCGTCTCTTTTCTACCAAGTTCATCGGCTTGGCAGTTCCCCGGAGTATCCTTAAGCCCAGCTACACATATGAGGTGTATGTTAAACTGCTCAGCCATCTCGTTAAGAGATCTGCGCCAGTCGATGGCTGTTTGCGAATTTGGGGATGTATCCTGCAGGAATTTAATGGCGGCCTGATTGTCGGCAGTAGATGGTGTAAATTGCTCACTATGTTACGACTCAGCCAGATGACGACTTCCATGATGCCATTATTTCGGCATGATAGACACTACAAGTATCTGGTAGTCTGTAATCCGAAGCCAACCTTCTCATCAAGCTTACAGCCATCTGTATAGTAGTGGATTTTCTATCTCCTGGTATTCTCCCATCCCATTCCTCTGTGGCAGGTATCTTAGTGACAAAGTTCCTCTCGCAGCAGTACACCGTTGATACATAATCCACTCGATCGGCTACCATTGCTCTACAGTGTGATATCCTTATGTGCCCATGGTTTTTGCACCTTCACACTGATAGACATTTAACTTTAAATCCCCGCTTATGGGTAGGCAGGCAGATCCCCTAAACCTTCATTAATCGATCCAATGGACCAATTTAACTTTGCCAGCTCATATAGAACAATGTAGGTGCCTAATGATACCACGGGCACAGATGCGCCTAATGGAAACCAACCTTTGTCATAAACAAATTTATCAATAGTACGAACATCGCCCAGCAAAAAATAAAAGAAGTACTTCCAAAAGAATAACATTATAAGTACTTCCAAATCATAAGTATGAAAATTTTTTCGGCATTTAATGAGGTTCTTCTAAATAACTAACTAAAATGTAATTTCGGAATATAAATTATTAACCCAAGAATGCATAATTTCAAAACGATTGGATGTAAAATAAGGCTTCTGAAGTAATAAAAGTCCATATCGGAAGGAACATATATATGAGGACTATGAAATATAGATAAAATACTTAACATCAAGTGCTCGTTTTTGATAAAGCACAAAAAACACACATTGTATTAAACAGAACGTACTATATTCATCTATTTAGCCTTTGAAGTTATTCTCTTGTTGCAAAATTCTATATGGGGTCTGTATTTAAATTTGGCATTTATCTGAATGGTATCCATTTTTTATGAAATTTCGCAGTGTTCATGATTCTATAAACTTATCTCTGCCAAATTTAATAATGATCTGAAGTAAAACATGAAAACACATTTTTCCAACCTTGCTAGTGACCGTTTATTCTCGGATTAAAAAAATCCTTTGTGCAAAATATGGTACATTTGACTAAAATATGACTTCTATGGAGCTTAGATGCTAAATCGGAAAGAACACATCCATGCGAGTGTGGGGCTATATGTAAATTTGAACTGATGTTGTTCACACAGATATTAACTGTTAAAATAAGATACTAAAATTCATGAATATCGAAAGAAAACGATATTTTCTATAGAGGGTATAAGCTAAATCGAAGGTACATTCACATATATTAAGATATCTGGTTCTAAAGTGATATTCAAATAGTTGAGAGATTTTTGATTGTTCGCCGTAGACGAAAGAAAATAAGTTACAGAAACAGGCCCTATATCTAAATACGGATTGTCTTTCAATTTCAATACGAATTATCTTGTCCCAAAATAAAGATATGTGCAAAATTTCTTTGAGATCGGACTATATTTGTGACTTGCACGTTGATTACAAGAATGCATGCACAGACTGACATTGCTAAATCGGTTCAGAAAGTGCTTCTAAGTCGATCGGTATAATAAACGATGGTTCTATATATCTCTTCTCATTTTAGGTGTTAGAAACAAATGCATAAAATTATAATAAATTGTACCACAGTGTGGTTTAGGTTATAATTAAATAATTTTAAAAGAAATTATGGTAATTAAATATACCATACCATACTTACTGTACCACACTGTGGTACTTTACTACTCTCTGAACCGGGGCTACGGAAAATACATAGCGCCGCACAAAAGTGCTATGTATTACAGTGTAAAATAAAAATACATACCTTTTTATTAGTGAGAATGACGATCATTTGTGAAAATGTTACTAGAAGTTACACTATGGGGTCATTCGGTCACACTTTTCAAGAGCCTTTTCATCAGCCATACAGATTACATACAAACATCTTCAAATGTCCCAAACATACCCTAAGAAAAAAATCGCTTCTGTAGTATATTTTCTGGAAACATATTATATTTGGGAAAAATTACTTTTTTCCTATAGGTAGGAAAACAAATTCTGTAGTCGATTTAAATATTTCCCCGTTTTTAAAGATTACTTGCACCAAAACTCCGAAAAAATAACATTGATAAGAGAGATATTCAAACTTTTTTCCGGTATTTAAATATAAAATATTTGCACCAAAGTCTATTTTATTTAAATTTTGATCCCAAACATATTATGCTTCCTGCTTTTTTCTCCGTGTACATATATGCGATCGTTGATCTCTTTGGCCAATAGTATATTATTTATACGTTCCCTTCCCTATGTCAATATTTGTATTCCTTTAAAATAAAAGATCTCTGGACCCAAAGATGTTAATAAGAACGACATACATTCATCAAATAAATATAACACCAAAAAAGCAAATCTTACAGTGCTTTAAAATGAGTTGTGCAAAAGTGGTAACATAGAAGTACTTTCCCGGCGCGACAACTCCTTGTTAAATTCATTGGTGAAAATCCAAATTAGAACAACTTCTGGATCATATGTTGGGGATTTTTATTGCTTCTTTGGATGCTCTTTTTTTGCTGGGCGGTACCGTAAAGATCTGTCAGACTTCCGACTCCAATATATACAGACATCGTTTACTTATTGAGGGACAGTAGCAAAGCAGGTACTCAATGATATCCACTTCTTCCTCATTATCACAGCTCCTACAGAAGTCATTGGACTCAATACCTAACCTTCTAGCGTGTTCACGCTCACGCATTGTCCCGTCAGAACTGATACTAAGTTAGACAGTATTTTCCTTTCTAGTGAGAGGAGACATTTTGACCTTCTCAGCTCGGATCTTGCCATCTGATCTGTCTAGCTACTCTGCAGGTGCTGATTTCTGTCAATCTTTCATTGGACTGCCTAGTTGCCTCAAAGCTTTTATGTGGACTGTGGCGCACCAATATATGCAAATATGCAAATTAACGTCGTCCATTTCCTAGCATGTTCCTCACCTTTGCAGTTCCCGGGGATATCCTTATGCCCAGGCACCTATATGAGATGTATGTTAAACTGCTCAGTCATCTTGTTAAGAGATCTGCGAGGTCTGTTTGTGAATTTAGGGACGTGGGCTCCGGAAAATTGATGGCATCCTGACTGTCCGAGGTAATGACAACTCCAGTGTTGGTCACTATGTTGGGGCAGTACCAATTGGCGACTTTCCTTATTGCCATTATTTCGGCTTGATAGACACTACAGGTATCTGGTAGTCTATGGGCTATGTATATCATGTATATTATCATCCAGCTTCGAACCATCTGTGTAGAAATTCAGATGTTTTCTGTTTCCTGGTCTTCTGCCAATCCATTTCTCTCTGGCAGGTATCTTATTGGTGAAGTTCCTCCCATAGGTTTACACCGTTGGAATATAGTCCATTAGGTCGGTTAGCATAGCACAACATTGCCGTAGTTCCTAATCCCACACATTGATAGACAGTTCAATCATAATGCCGTAATGCCACAATATCAGTGGGCAGTAGGACTTCTAGAGAGTTTATCAAAACGGTATATTAGCATACCAATTGAGGCTAAAGAAAGGTTTTTAGCCACCACGTTAATCAGGATTTGTATAGACTCAGTCGCTGTAGTTCTTAATGTTCCCTTATGTATAGGCAGGCAGTTCTCAGATCATTGTATACTTGGTTGGTAATGGATATTTTATTAGTTGCCACACCACAACGCCGTACACTAGTATTGGGCACACTACTGTTATGTATTGATTTTATGAGATAGGTCCCAACGTGCGCCTACAGTTTTCCTACAGGAATATAAGGCGACGTAGACCTTTCTTAGAGTCCAACCACAATCAAACACGCTGGCGTCGGCGGCTGGCGGTTTACATGCATTTCATATGGGCGGTTCTTCCCATGTAAAACCACCAGCCGCCGCCGCCAGAGCGTTTCGTTGAGGTTGGACTCTTACCCGTTCCAATACATTCTGAAGGACAATTTCCTGTCTAGAATTGTACCTAGCCGAGGAGGGTCCACTTGCGGAACATTATTCTTCCTAGTAAAGAGAACCAATTCTGTCTTGTTTGGGTTAACTTACAAACCACTGCTTCTGGCCCATCTGGCCAATTTATTCAGTGTCATCTGTCATCTGGATCTAAGGGTACATACCAGTTACTGCGATTTCAATCTCGTCCACAATGAGTGAATGTTGCTAAAAGCCCTTTCAATATCAAGAAAGGCCACCATAGTGAATTCTTAAAACGTATGTATGATTCGTTATCGTCCAGTGTAGGCCCGATTCTGTAGATTTCCCCTTATTGTAAACATGTTGGTTTCACGACATGTACCGTGTATCCAAGTTTTCTCTAATGGAAGAATCTAAGAGCATTTCGATCCCTTTAAATAGGAAAGAGTATACACTAATTGTCCTGTAGTCTTTTGACCTAGTCTGTGATCTCTTTCACGCTTTGGATGTGAATACCATTTTGTATATTGGGGATATACGAGAGCATAATTGATTCCTCCTCCTCTTCGTATCTGCATCTTCAGCAAGTTATTCCGCAAGTCATATCTGGGTGCCCTCCAAAAAGGCTCTGAGACGTGATGACGTTGCTGAGTTTGGAGTTTAGGCAGGGCCACATCAGCCTGGTATTTATGCAGTTCCTCAATTTTGACCACCTGTTATTTGTTGTCCTAAGGGCTCTATCTCTCGATATGGCATGCAGATCGCTAGAGGCATCCCCACATATTCCAATTCCCCTAGAGCAAGTAAGGTAGTTCTTGCAAGTTCATCTGCTTTACAATTCTCTGGTATGTCCCTGTGGTCCGACACCCAAATCAGGTAAGTATTGAACTGTTCAGACATATTGTTAAGAGATATTCGAGGGCAGTTTTTCAATTCAAGAAACCATTTTCCACGGACTGTTTAACAGCCCGACTATCAGAGAAAATATTTATACGGCTTTAGTCAGAATATTAATTCTCAGCCATTCAGCTACCTCTTTCATAGCCTGGTAAACACTTAGAGTGTTACAAACATCTGGGCCAAGGAAAATTTATAACGCCCTCTACCACAGAGTGGGGTAGGGTATAATTAACTCGACTAAACTTTACTACAAATCAAAAATTGATTGACAAAATCGGTCTTTTAAAGACGTCTTAATGAATATGTATGTGACTAAAATTTAACACAAGTAATGCATCTTGATCCAACACATATTCATTCTTATTCTACATTGGGTTATATGTTTCTCCTATAGCTAAATTTACAATTACACAAAAATAAATTAATTGTTCAACGTACATTGGATAAATTTTGATTTGCCACACTCTCCGCTCTCGTGAATGTCTGTAGAAACGCGTCAACATAAAAGTGGCGACACACTAAATTGGCAATATGACAATTCTATTTACTTTTTAATTGAAAAGGGAAATCAATTGGATTGGCTAACAAACAAATGCGGCATTCACATTTGCATGTAGGCAGCGCAGAGCATCACATCGCATCTCATCGCAGCGAACATTCAATTGGGTCACTGCAAAGCAAAAGTTAAAAATTGATATACTCGTACCTATTTTCATCCAACAATAGTGATGGAAACCGGTTGACGGGTTTTTAGCTACAACCGTTCTTAAATTTCTTTAAAATTGAAATTTCTGTTGTCCGGCTCCATGGACATTTTCTTTATGTTTCTACCAGATTTTCTTTTTTTTTAAAAAAAAAGTTTTGAAAGTTCACTATTTTTCAAACAAATTATGTATTTTTTATACATAAAAAATACATAATATGGTCAAGTTATTTGCAAAATTCATATTATCAGAGCAATTTGACAGAAATTTAAAATTAATTTGTGGTTTGTCGTGAAAAAATGTGTATGCCTGACCCGATACGGTAGATAGCGCGGGAGTGAACTTATGTCCAATCTTCATATACATAAATGGTGCGTCTTTGCTGAAACACCGAATGAATGCATTTTTAATGAAATATTAAATTTAATGTGCCTCAAACGGAACGGGCAGAACAACGGCTGTGGATATCGGCCAGTGTATACGTAAACAAAAAATACGCAGACCTAAACTCCGAGATCGTCGTCTTCAGAATCAGCGCTGCATGAACTGGTGGGCATTATCGAATCGGCCATACATTTCAAGGAATTCACTATGGTGTCCTTTCATGAAGGGGCTTTTAACAACATTCGGTAATTGCGACGCTGTCGCATCTAAGTGTGAATTATATCTTGGTAAGACCAGAAGACCTATAACAGCAAGTCTCGGAGCCACAACTCTAGAGAGATTTGTAAACAGGGGGACTCCACAGGGAGGTGTAATATCTCCACTAATTTGGAATCTAGTGGTTAATAGAATCCTGTTAGATGCGGAACGTTGTGGCTGCAAAGTCGTGGCATATGCGGACGACGTTGCATTCGCAGTAACCGTCAAACTCCCCAACGTCCTCAGAGACATTATAAAGGTGTTTCTGAAGAAATTGGCCCGATGGACCAGAAGCAGTGGTTTGAAGGGTAACCTGAACAAGATAGATATGTTTCTCTTTACTAGGAAGAATAAGGTTCCGCATGTGAACCCTCCACGGTGAAATGGAACTGAGCTAGTCTTTTTTAAAAGTGAAAAAATGTCTAGGTACAATCCTAGATAGGAATTTGTCCTTCAGACTTTTGGCGAATTCTTTTCTGCAAAAAAGTGCAACATTTTCATTGCCCTTTTTCCGAAAACGGCAATTTGTGATACTTTTTTGAAATTTGGTAATTAAGTTACTCGAATTTAGCACAACTAAAATTTCAAAAAAGCGATATAATAGTGCAGTTTTCGGAAAAAGGGCAATGCAAGGGCACTTTTTTGCAGAAAAGAATTCGCCATTAATGTATTGGAATGGGTAACGAAGGCCAAGGTCGCCTTTTATTCATGTAGGAAATCTATAGGGACATGTTGGGGCCTCTCTCTTAAGAGAGGACTGGGCTGACAGAATAAAAACTAGTCTGTTCTATACAGATTAGTTTTCGAAGCTTGGTGAGAAGGTTGGCTTCGGATTACCCAGTAAAGAACTTAGTCTTGATATAGCCCACATACTACCAGATACCTGCAGTGCCTATCAAGACCAAATAATAGAAACGAGGATAGTCTCCAAGGGGATAAGTCACAACATAGTGACCAACACTGACATCGACATTTACTCTGACAGCCAGGCTGTCAATAAATTTGTGGAGGCTACATCCCAAAGATCTATCAACGTGATGCCTGAGCAGTTATAGCTTCGGCAAGAGCCTGTCCAATTAGAAGTGGATAGAAATAGACACCTATAGGGTAGCTAGACAAATCTGGCCAAAATACGTCCTAAGAAGGTCAAAATGTATCCACGCACTATAGAGAAAAATAGTGTACACGTTAGTGCCAGTTCTGAAGAGACATTGCTTGATCGGCGAATATGCCAGGGGGTCGGTAATTGAGTCCAAAGACTTCTGCAGTAACTGTGGAGATGAGAAGGAAGTGGGGAGAATTGAACACCTGCTTTGTTGAGTAAACGCCGTTTGGATATTCTGGATTCTGCCATTCTAGTGAGTCTAACAGATCTTTCCGGTATTGCGAAAACTTTGTATGTCTAACAGATTGGATTCGATATTATGACACTATGCATTTAAACAAGAAACATATTAACATATACTGATTTCTCCAAACTTAATTGTGCTCAAAGTCTACACGAAAACCCCAGAGCTTTCTATGTATAGCTCGTAGTCTCATCACTAAAGTTTTACCAGGCTGAATTGTTGGTTATTAAAGCTTTTTTGAGTTCGAGAACAAGCCTCATTTCTCTTAACGAGATGTGTAAGCACTTCAAAATCCAACTGTTATGGATGTCGGTCAACACGGTACATTCAACGGTACTGTAGTCCAGATGAGCTTGCTATGAACTATCTTACATGATCTTCTTGAGAGAGAGTAACCTTATGACAACAAACGGCAGATGAGAAATCTCATATTTTTCTTTGCATCACTCTGGTACATTGCGCTCTGGTACATATTCTAAGCAAGCCTGACCTACAAACTACCACAATAACCTAGCTTAACCGAACCTACAATAATAAGTTGAAGCTTAAATGGATGAATTTTTTTCGCATATATGGATGTTATCCAGCTCTGACCACAGAAAGTCGGTTAAGATTTGTCTCTATACCACTGATCTGATAGGTGCCGAATTGACATTTCTGGGTCTTCTTCGATTTTGGCCGCGAAGGCTGCATTGTTTTTTTCACATCGCAGCAATCTCATTTCCCACGTAGCGACAAAGCCATTAACACGACCGACCTCACGACGAAATTCGAGTTTAAAACTGATTTGAAATTTCGTTAATATCACTTTGCTCGAAATGTACACTTTAAAAATATAACAGAAAGGAGACCCCATGGATATATGTATCTTTTTGGACCATGCTTAATCCAGTGGTGGTATCCGTTTTTCTATCATAGCCTTGTTTTCGGGACATTGGAACCCAAAGTTTGCTGGGAAATTGGTGAGATTATTTATATCGGTGGTGATTGTGAAGAGGAACGCTTCGGAATACACTCTTCAGTCCAAAGATCAAATAAAGGGAACCCTTGGGGTATTATTTATCTCAAAACAGTAGCCCACTCTTCTCTCCCGCTTACCTCTAAAAAATTGCAATGTACTTCTATCATATGTCAAAAGTCGAAAATCGCAGACATTTTTAGTCCTCGCGAAAAATTACTGTGGTTCCCTTTAGAGGATATACGAATCCTATAGTTCCCATCTGCTCCCAGGTTGGGACTGGACAGTGATTACAGACTGGTCACCAGTCCTAGATTTTGTGGAGTCTAACTAGTAGTACATATATTCGGCTACGCAGTCTGACCAGAGCACTTAATCTGGTACTGCGGGAGTCAGGAAAGCCCTCGGAAGGCAGGTTCCGGCCTGACTATTGATGAGGATCCTATTGGGTGCAACGTGGTGGTTGTGGTGGAACTAAAATCGATGAGAGAGAGTTGCAAATCAACCGGGTGCCATGACCCATAGAATGGCAAGCAGATTTAGATGGGCTCCGCTCCTAACCAAGGAGGAGGGCAAAAGTGTCCAGAAATACGGAATTGATTGGTACTCAGGAACATTGTGCATGGGGGCGTTGGTCGACGCATGTATTCACCCGGTGGGGTTAAGCCTAACGGCAGGAACTCACCTAAATCCAGAATACCTACTGCGGTTCCCCTTTCAATATATTTATGAAAAATCAACAGGTTTCATATTTTCACAGGTTTTGTAATTCACTAACCGGAAAAATAACACATAGTAATTTTCGCGAAATTCTAAAAATGTAGATGATTTTTTGCGTTTTTGGACACATGATAAGATTTGAGTGCAATTTTTAGGGGTAAGAAGTGGGAAACGGGGACAAATTTTTTCAGATAAATAATACTACAATGGTTTCCTTTTATTTGTTCTCTGGACTGAATCGTGTATACCGAAGTCTCCCTCTTCAAAACCACCGCAGTGTTAACTGACCTCACTGATTTACCAGCAATGGCAGAATATCTCTAACCTAGAAAAACAGCAGGATCGAAATCACATCTTTATGTGTGTTTTATTTAACTTTACTTTAGAAACCGAAAAATGGATAACGCTTTAAAACCACTGAAAAAAGCATTATTACTATCCTCTCATGTTTATGCAGGTTTCGGATAACATTTCAGAATATTCTGGATGTTTATGCAGAAGGAGATGACAGAAAAATTAAATTTTGGGCTTGAAAGATTGCAATTGAAAGTTTGAATGGATCGTCCAAAAGGGGTTCACTTGAAAAGGTCTATACCGGATATTATCTTATTTAACCAACTAGTTAATTCCACAAAAAAGTTACTTGTATTTTTTTCTAGGTTTCTAAAAAAATTTCCGTCTTTCCGTTTTCATAAAAGTTTGTTTTTTAAAAAACGAATTTTTTTTAAATAAGAATTATATAAATTTTTAATTATTTTATATGTAACCCACACTAAAGCATTTTCATATGAACATTCATTCTACAAAAAAAATCAATTATACAAATGAATTTTTCTACTTTTTTTAATTGAATAAAGAATAACACAAAAGCAATTGAAACAAATGAAATCAACACGAAAAGTTTGTACATTTTTGTAATAATTTTCTGTATCTTAATAAAGGCAATAAATTGGTTACGGTCACTAAAAGCGAAGGTAAAAGAGAAAATAAATTAATTGAATTTCAACTGAACTTTTGACTTCCGTTTGTCTTACTTACATCCGTCCGTCCGTCTCTCTATCTATCCCTCCAACAGAGGTCGAACGGAGGTGAGCCAAACCGCAACAGAAAGACAATGAGGCAAATAAGATTTTGCTTAATTGAAACATCTCAATTATGAATGAGGGTTTTATTTTGGCCAGAGCTCTACTCCTTTTTTCGCCCCAAGGGAACTCCGCTAATAACAGCGTGCCGCGGACAAATATGGCTGGCTGACTGGCGGAATCAGTATAATTTCAACAAAGCACCTGGTTACCGAAAAAAACAAAAAGAAATTAATTATCCACCCAACGAAGGAGTGCGGCCAGTGGAAACGACAACGGGGGAATGTATTTGCAAAAGGCCCAAAGGTATTTTTAGCAGATATGGGTTACTTATTTGGAGGAATTGGCAACAATGTTTGAAACGTGGAGCCAAGACACGCTTTGAAATAGGCGGTAACAATACGTTTTAATCATTTGTGAGGTCGTTTCAGGCCGAAAAAAAGACACTTATACATCTTAATAATAATCCAATGCATGTGCAGACATTTGAACCTCATGATACTTCTTCTGGCGCTTAAAACATGGAACACCGAATACACATTCGTTAAGGGATGGCACGTCCGACCGTCATGACGCAGGCACAACGATTAGCGGATAGCGCTCAGCGTTTTGAGGAAGTTGGAACGTGTTGGTGTTTCGACTCTTACCGATAAGCAAGAAGAGCCACTTAACTGGACTAAAAAAGTCATGGACGCCTCTAAAGTCGGCTGATAGGGCTACAACTTCGGCTGTGTTAACGACTGGTAATTACGCCAAAAGAATCAGATCACCTAATGAAACTCTGCCTTCGAAAAAGGCTAGGGGCCATTGGATGCCACCTTCTCTAAAGACAAATGAAGAGATGTGAAATCGGCAACTATGGCCTAATTATTGTCATTAGATAGACAGCGAGGCAGACATTAGAGAGACAGCAAATATACCAGGCACACCACCACGGCACACACGATATGGTTTCGGGACTGTAGTTCTGAAGGTTCTTGAAGCAGGATGTAAACCCCACCACAGACGGAGAGGTATCAAACGTTGTTACCACCCAGCCGTCTGGAAGTGCGGAATCAAACATTTCTGGAGTCTCAAGCTCCAATACAAAAGTGGCACCATACACGAGGTCGCATGCATGTCTTCGGACACTGTGGAGCTGAGAGGAGTCTCCGGACTCTTTAACGCATCAGATGGGGGCATGCTCCTAGATGATACGGACGAGAAGTTCGATAACACCCTTGTTGGAATGGATGATACTCTGCGGGTACCAATTATGGTAAGAAATATATAGATTAACCTCTATCACGCAAAAGCAGCATCAACGGTACTACGGATACCACAGGCGCAGTAGACATCTGCCTTGACACAGAGGGGCCCTACGTAATAGGAGGAATGGTGGGTGGTATCAGGACACACAAATTTTATGTTGCTTCTGGCCAAATCTGAACCTGCTATAAGAACCTGCATTTTGTCCAGGAAGTATCTTAACATTCTTTCTTACCCAGTCACATTTATTTGGCTAAATACCATGTTTTTCAGTTACAATCTGTCTATTGCAAAAATGTAATAGAAACAAATACCAAAATGGTAGCAAGTTTCAAAAATTGCTAGGTAGAATCGACTGCGCAGTTTCGATAGCCACCACTCTCACTCTATAATCGTCAGAATTCAATAGCAATAATGTATATGTGTCTTTAACTTAAATCAGCCTGAAATACTTATGGAATCAATAAGTTATTGTGTAATAAGAACTACCTCTAACCTGTTTTAGTGGCGAAGGCCAAACAGCTGTCAGTCTAGAGATATGTAATCGGAGATACTGTGTGGTCTTCAGTTAATTGCCTTACGAAGAATTGGTAGCAACCTAAGATGAATGTAAGCTGATATTCATATATGCGTTTGGTGTAGCACAGATACTTCTTGACTTTAATTTAACCATTTCAAACAAAAGCAATAAACTGAACTTCACAAATAAAGGAAGTACTCGATGCACGTTCGCTTCTTACTCGCTGTCAGACCAAATCATTGGGTAGAATGTATTGGACTGAAAAATACTTGTAAAAAGTACTCAATTCAAATCAATGGATAATCTAGTCGACCACCTTACTACATCTTTCAATAGTTCCCTTGAAGAAGCTTGTCCAATAGTGAATGGTGAAATCTCTGAACTACATATTCGACAAGGCGAAATCTACCGGGCTCTCTTATGACCGGGATGCATACAAAGAGCAACTCCAAAGCTATAATAAGAAATATATAATATGGTGTACCTTCTGGAGAGTAGTGGAAAAGGACTCAGAAGTGGCTAGGCCTTAGGAAGACACTATCCAAAAGACCTTGCACAGTGGGTTATTTTTAGTGCACTGGATGCACTTTTTCGGGTAGGTTTGTTTCACATTGTTTCCTCCTATTCAATATGTACAACTTTGCTTCAGACACAAAAGAGATATTCCGTACGGTATACCGAGATATAACCGTATTAAAATACACACAGAATACAGATTGGTTGCCTCAACCGAATTATTTGCCAACCGAACTTTGGTATTTCTGTCTACTATCATGCGATTACAGGGTGGCTGATATGTAATGCAACAAAGTAAAGCGCTATATTTTTTAATTTTTTTTTTTAAATTTTATTATTCAAAAGCAAAAAATGTCGGAAATAACATAAAATTTTAGAAACAGTTTAGATTTGATCGAATTGGCCACCTTTGGCACGAAATATGGCCTTCAAACGGCCGACAAAGCCATCACACGCTGCACGAAAGTGGCTCTGTGGTATTTTGGCCCATTCCCGGCGAAGCGCCGTCTTAAGATGATCGATACTTTGGTATTTTTTAGTGCGAATCTTACTCTCTAAAATGCCCCAGGCGCAAAAGTCCAACGGATTGAGATCCGGAGATCTTGGTGGCCATTGTGCGGTAGAAATTAAGCGAGGAACCTCCTTTTTAAGCCATTCTTGGTTGACGCGTGCTGAGTGCGATGGTGCTGAGTCCTGTTGGAATGTCCATGGTCTGCGGCCGAAATGTTTGTCTTCCCAGGGCTTCAATACTGTCTTTAGGACATTTTCCCGATAATATTCGGCATTTATTTTGACCCCATGGTCGATGAATACGAGCGGGGAGCGACCATCGGCCGTTACGGCGGCCCAGTTCTGGTGGCCAATCGAAGGTGTAAATTTTCAGCTGACCTCTTTGGCAAGTAAACCCGATCATTTTGTTTGTTCACAAACTGCTAAATTTGGAATGGCTTCTCATCGGAGAAAACCAAATTCGGTAACTGGCAATTTCGTGCAAGCGAAGCAACTCCTTGGCTCTTTCCAGTCTAACATCTTTTTGTGCATCGGTGAGCTCTTGCACTTTTTGGAACTTCAATGGCTTTAGTCCAAGCTCATTTTTTAATATGTGTTGTATCCGTTCTCGCGATATGTTCAGCTCACGAGCAATTTTTCTACCACTGCGGCGTGGATTTCGATCAAATCTGGCCTTCACTTTTCGGATCATTTCTGGTGTTGTTACCGTTTTTTTTTCGTCCACTTTTTGGACGCGATGCAACACTGCCAGTATCACGGTAACGAGCAATGGTACGAGAAACAAAAGATTTATTCACATTTAAATGCTGGAGGGCTCTAACGATAGCCACTTGTGTTTTTCCACCCAAATATAAAGCAATCGCACTATCACGCTTGAATTCCATCACGAATAACTTTTTTTCTGAATCCAAACATCAAAATGCTTTTGTAAGCTTGTAAACAATAAAACGAACAGTCACTGAAATTAATCTGTCAGCTATCAGACTAGCGGTTTAGAAATGATAGCAACCTGAAGTTGGTTGCAATACATATCAGCCACCCTGTACATCAGGACAACCAACATTTTGGTTGCGGTATACTTCTGCTTCCATGTTGACAACAATCATATTTGGTTGCTCCAACTACGTATTTAAACTACGTGGTTTAAATTATCTGTTGAATGTTGCCACAACCAACTGTTTTAAAAATTTGGTTGTTCTGACAATTTGTCAGTCATATACTATCGACAATTAATTAAATACAGTTTTCATTAATTTTTATTTTATTTATTGAACAAAAAACCAAACAATTCATAACAAAATTAAAAATCTCATATTACAAAATCATCACTATTATGAGATGTGGAAATATTTGACACAAATTTTAGTACACGAAAAAATCACAAAACTTTTATGCAGATATCGCTTAACCCTGTGCTTTCAATTTCATGATTGTTGCTTTTATTTTTTGTTTATGTAAAACATTTTGCACAACATATTCTGCATTCCACACATTATTATCCATACGAGATTATTTTTGACTACATATACCGTTCTTGAAAAAAATGTTGAAGATTTATTTATGTCGAGTAATTTTATTTTTTGTTTGTATGTATCAGCAAAAGAACAGCAACCAATGTTTCGGTTGTATTTCCCAAAATACATTCAATTATTCTAAATTTGGGAAATAATTGGGATAACCAAAAACGATTAATGGTAATCAAATGGTAATTTTCCATTTGATGGAGCATAATTTGCTTCTCATTGGACATGGCTGGTGTTTTGTATTAACTTTGGTTAACAATTGTTTTTGGAAGATTTTGGAGAAGTGTGGTTTTGCAAAGATTTCTCATTTGCTTGTGTTTAGAAATCAACCATATAGAGCTCCGTATCTTCCATACAATTGCAGCAGAACTGTTGATAACGAGTGTCACGGCTCAGAAATCATGATCCAGTATGTGTGCTGCCAATTTTTAATACATATTTATACACCGCCATGTATAAAATACTTGTTTCTATAATAATATAGAAACAAAATGGTCTTGAAGCCGGGAGAATATCCTAGTTAGAATCACAAAGATTTGCAAACGGAATAAAAGCAAGCAAGCAACATTAATTATTAATATTTTTTTTTTTGTTATAGTAACCAATTATTCGTTGCAATAAAAATCTTTGGTCTTTTGATACAATTTCTGTTGTCAAGAATAAAACATTGGTTGTCACAACCAAAAATCGATCATATGGTGCTATAATGAAAGTTTAAATTTGGTTACCACAACTAACCGAGTGTCAATGAAAAAACAATCTTAATTCGATTGATACAACCATCGATTTAGTTGCAAGCATTTTTATTTGATCGTATCCATGTTGTTATTGTTGTTTCAACTATTTATAAAGGGTGGTTAAATTGTAAGGGTCAATGTTGAAAGTGAACAACACCTAAACGTCAAGTTTTTTTCTGCATTTAATTTGACATTTCTCAATTTCAGACTAACACAATTTGAACCATGGAAAGATACACTATCGCGCAACGCGTTAAAGTTTTTTAAGCCTTTTACGAAAATAGGCGTTCAAATCAAAATGCATTTCGTTCACTTCGTCATGTTTTTTGATTCGCATAATCTACCAAATGTGTCCACAATCGGGAGAATTGTGCGTAAATTTCAGCAAACCGGGTCTGTAGAAGATGTGAAAACACCTGTGCATGCTCGCCCAGTTCGTTTGGTGCGGCTTATGGGCTGGCGACGTCATCGGGCCATACTTCTTCGAAATGAGGCCGGTCAGACAGTTACTGTAAATGGTGTTTGCTATCGTGAGATGATAACGAACTTTTTTTGGCCCGAATTGGAAGATATGGATGTGGACAATATGTGGTTTCAACAGGACGGTGCCAATTTCCAGACAGCTAACGAAACAATGGCTCTTTTGTGCAACAAATTCAATGGTATTATCTCACGTCGTGGCGATGTCAATTGGCCGCCAAGATCATGTGATTTGGGGTTATTTGAAATAAAAGGTTTTCGTCGGTAAGCCAGCAACAATTCAAGAGCTAAAGGATGAGAAAATTCGGCACATTAACGGCATAGAACCTCAATTATGCCTCAGCGTCATCGAAAATTTGGCCCATTGGATGGAGGTGTGCCGCAGAGGTCCCGGCGGCCATTTGGCCGATATTTTGTTCCATACATAATTGAACCATACCAATATTATCACAATAAAAAGAAATGACAATAATTTCCTAAATAATTTGTGTTTCATTCACAATCAACATCGGCCCTTAAAATTTAAGCACCCTTTATAATTAAATTATGTTGCCAGATTTTATCTGACAAATGTACGAAAAGCGTCAAAAGCACCAACAAAAAACATGAAAAGCGTACACCTAGTATTTTTTGGCACGTTTGGCACTAAGTGAACTGTTTTCGCGTATTGGGGGGTCTGAAAAGCACTAAATCTGGTGCGAAAAACACGTATGGCGAATTCTTTTCTGCAAAAAAGTGCAACATGTTCATTGCCCTTTTTCCGAAAACGGCACTTTTGTGATACTTTTTTGAAATTTGGTAATTAAGTTACTCGAATTTAGCACAACTAAAGTTTCAAAAAAGCGATATAATAGTGCTGTTTTCGGAAAAAGGGCAATGCAAGTGTTGCACTTTTTTGCAGAAAAGAATTCACCATAAGTTGGCATCCCTGTGGGAATGTCACCCGTATGTCATGGGTTCGGAATAAGAACCTATTTACCGAAATTTCAGGGACACAGTGGGACAAAATGGGTAGCTCTTGGAACGTAAACTAGAAATAATAAGCTTTTTTCGAAATTCGTAGTTGTAAGAGCACAGTGGGAGAAAAATGGTTTTAAATATGGTACAGAGGGGTAAAAGTGCTTCAATATGGTGTAGTGAGGCAAAATAGCTATTAAGTATGGTACAGTGGTACATAATGGGTTATTTATGGCACAAGGGATTGAATATGGTCCCTGCGTCCGAGACCAGCTCTTAGAACATTGACTTAATATAAAAAGTGTTGTTTTTCGAAATTCTTACTTTTAGGAGCACAATGAGGCAAAAAGAGGTGTTACGTGTGGTGCAGTAGTCGGAAGAGGTTAAATATGGCACAGTGGGGTAAAAAGATTTATTATGGCACCGTCGGGCAAATGGGATAAAATAGGATGCGATATTAGATCTTGAAATATAAATTAAAGATAAGAAGTTGTTTTTCGAAATTCGTAATTTTAGAGCACAGTTAGGGAAATGAATAATGGGTTTTTGTATTTCGCATATTATTGTAGTGTGGTCATGCAGAATCGTATATACCCTCCACCATGGATAGCATGTAAATGGATTCGGGCACATATAAAGTCATATCACCAAATTTCCGCCCGATTCGTTGAAATTTGTGGTTTTTGTTGCGTTAAGAGGTAAAATCTAGAGGGCCCTTTTTATGGGGCTTTATCAAAACATGGACCTATGGCTACAGTTGTTCGTGTGAAAGTTACCGGATATAAAAAAAACTCCAGTTACATATTTTCAGCCCGATCGGTTGACATTTGTGGTCTCTATGGCGTTAAAAAGTTAATCGGACAGATGCTATATATGGGGGCGATATTGCCCATTTCCAATCCCAAGTTACCTGCAGCTATAAGAAGTATCGATACCAAATTTCAACCACCTAGCTCAAGTATTATAGATAGTAGCGTGATTACATCAAACGGACGGACGGACAGACGGGCATGGCTAAATCGTCGTAGAATTTTAATACGAGTAAGAATATATATACTTTATGGGGTCTCAGATAAAAATTTAGAGGTGTTACCAACGGAGTAACAAAATGAATATACTCCTGGTAGAGGGTATAAAAACAAATCGACCTAATAGCATATGGGCATTTCCACCGAAAGGTCCACCGAGGCAAGAAAATTAAAAGTTCTTGTAAACATTTTGTTTTATCATATATTCATGGGAAAACAATCAAATTAAACTAATGTGAAAAAAATTTACAATTACTCATAACCGATTTAGAGATATTCGAATGCAAAGTCTCGCAACTGCAAATTTTCTCATTTGGATATTTCTATTGCAAGTTTTGTGTTTATAAAAGTTCTTAAATAGACACGTTATGTGCGGACTTTTCCTCTCCAAAAGCTTTGTTAGGGTACAATCTATCAAAAAATATTACATTAGAAACTATGCGATTAAAAATAATGGTAAGTTTTTGCTTTGCATTGTCAGATATTTCGATGTCCCGTGCGACATTGAAAAACAACATTTGTTATTATTGCGTCGAAAGTACATGCAGGAAGGTAATCAAATATTGAGCACAAACAGAGATTTTTCATACATATTAAATAAAAAAACCGTTCTGAAAAATATTAAGATTTGTAGTTTTGGTACTAATATAAAGTTGGTCCCGTGCGACATCTTTAGTGTGAAATTTAAAAATTGTAATATAATATGCAACACAATTTTTGTCGAAGGGCCGTTATTAACATTTTCTGGTGTAATATGGTGTCCTAAACACAAAAAAGTATTAAAAAAAATGTATTGCAATTTTTTGAAGTATGAGCTCGATAAAGTCAGGATATGATTTAAATTTAAGGAAATTGCGAGTACTACAAATGTTAACAATGACACTTTTACGTAGAAGCTAAAGAATATTTGGCGGAAATCCGTTTTGTGTCATTTGAAGTCATTTGAACAATGTCCGTCTGTCTGGAGGGTGCGCACTGTAACGTTCGTCAGGAGTAACCGATTGCCTCCAAATTTGGTATGTGTTAATCTCTTTTCCTATCTCAGCTAAAATCACAGATTAACCACGTTGGTAGACTCCTTCGAGTACTTCCGCCACGAAGGGTTAACAATTTGTGAAATATTTATTATCTCGTAACTTCTAGTCGCTATCATCTTAAGAAAAATCGGCGAAGTTGGCACGCCGTTTTTGGTACCTCCTATACAAATGGACCATTTGCACAAAAATGTAAAGGCTTATAACTTCGATTCCTGAACATACAAACACTTGCAATTTGGTACAGTGTAATGCGTTATTGGCGTTATTTACATGCCCTTTTTTGTACCTCCCAAACAAAAAGGGCAAAATAAAATAATATGAAATATGATTTTTTTAGTTTCCCTTACTTTTACAATATGGACCATAATTTATACATTTATCCATAGACCTTTTGAAATAGGCTCCGTTTTCTTCGTTAGGATGCTAGCTTTTAAAAACTTGAACTAATTTTTTTTCTCGATTCTGTTATAAAGGGTGGTTAAATTTTAAGGGCCGATGTTGATTTTGAATAAAAAACAAATTATTTAGGAAATTATTGTCATTTCTTTTTATTATGATAATATTGGTATGGTTCAATTATGTATGGAACAAAATATCGGCCAAATGGCCGCCGCGACCTCGCCGGCACACCTCCATCCGATGGTCCAAATTTTCGAAGACGCTGAGGCATAATTGAGGTTCTATGCCGTTAATGTGCCGAATTATCTCATCCTTTAGCTCTTAAATTATCGACGTACACCTTTTCTTCCAAATAACCCCAAAGAAAGAAGTCCAACGGTGTCAAATCACATGATCTTGGAGGCCAATTGACATCGCCACGACGTGAGATAACACGGTCACTGAATTTGTTGAACAAAAGACAAGTGGCACCGTCCTGTTGAAACCACATATTGTTCACATCCATATCTTCCAATTCGGGCCATAAAAAGTTCGTTATCATCTCACGATAGCGAACACCATTCACAGTAACTGCCTGACCGGCCTCATTTCGAAGAAGTATGGCCCGATGACGTCGCCAGCCCATAAGCCGCACCAAACGAACTGGGCGAGCATGCACAGGCATTTTCACATCTCCTACAGACCCGGGTTTCTGAAATTTGCGCACAATTCTCCCGATTGTGGACACACTTGGTCGATTATGCAGATCCATGGTTCCATGGTTTATTCGCGCCATTTCTTTTAATACGGCACAATACTATATTTATACTACACAATTATTGTTAAATTGTTGTAATTATCTGAATATAAATACATTCAACACTTCTGTTGGTTTTTAAAACGTTTTTAGTAACCTTCTCCATATATATTTTCTCAAAAAGAACAACAGAAAGATCATAAATATCATGATGGAGAAAAATGTCCCGTGCGACATGTCCCGTGCGAATCTGCTTACAATTAAATTAGAAAAAAAGTATAAATTATTTTTGGGTCAAATCAAAACTATTTTTAAGAGACATTAATGCGCAACATTCTAAAATTAGTGACATTGAAATATTGTCTCAGGTTTCGCTGAAATCGCATTATGAATTGTTGTCCGCGAAAACCACTTCTGTTTTTGTCCCGTGCGAGTGCCTTGGTTTTTGTCAATTATCTTGAAAACTTAAAATTTGGGAAAATCAACCTTAGCACCATTTATACGTCTAATTAAGATCAATAAGTTAGAACAATTGTCAAAACAAAAATCGGTTTTATTTTGACTTTTTTCTCACTTTAAATGTATACGACTGTCCCGTGCGACATGATGGAAATGCCCATATGTAATCATCACGTAATTTTAAATCATCATGTAATTTTGAAAGCAGAACAAGTAAAAGCGTTACGTTCGGCCAGGACGAATCTTATATACCCATACTACAAAATTTTAGCCCGATTCGTTGAAATTTGTGGTTTTTGTTGCGTTAAGAAGTAAAATCTAGAGGGACCTTTGTATGGGGGCTATATAAACACATGGACCTATGGCTACCGTTGTTCGTGAGAGGGTGCGGGTATAAATTAACCCCAGTTACCAATTTTCAGCCCGATCAGTTGACATTTGTGGTCTCTATCGCGTTCGGAAGTCAAATCCGACAAATTCTATACATGGGGGTTATATCAAAATGTGGACCGATATAGCCCATTCTCAATCACAAGTTACCTACAGGTATAAGCAGTATCTATACCAAATTTCAGCCACCTAGCTCAAGTATTATACATTGTAGCGTGATTACAACAGACGGACGTACGGACAGACGAACATGGCTAAATCGTCTTAGAATTTTAAGACGATGAAGAATATATATACTTTATGGGGTCTCAGATCAATATTTAGAGGTGTTACAAACGGAGTGATAAAATGAATATACCCCCATCCTATGGTGGAGGGTATAATAACAAACAAAATAAATAAAGAATGGGAGTATAGAATGGGAATGGGGGGATAGATGACTTGTTGGTTTCCCCCCGATTTTCTGGTATTTCGCTGCGAAGTCCATCCCATGGTTTGGGACCCGTTTTCCCAGTACCGTATAATTAAATATAACTTCACTTGGTATTGTAATTCATATTAATAAATAAAAGAAAAATTAAGGATGAGGCCTGCGAAGAGCACCGGGTTATAGCTAGTGTAAATATAAAACAGTTTCCGATTATCTCCAGACGGGCGGACGAAGTATCTAAATCGAATCTGTCTGTGATTTGGAGTCTATAGATATACTTTTTAGAGGTGTTACAAAAATCGGTCCCAAAATATGTATAATTATAATAAAATCGACCACAATGTGTTATTGGATATAATAAACTAGTTATGTAGAAGAATTTCTGAAGCCTCTGCTGCCTGATGAAGGGTATTGCAAACTATTTAAAATATGAAAACTAATTATAAATATATGAATGGAAAAATACGAAACAAACAAAACCAATTGCTATGCTACATTTATGAATTGGGAATTTATTCGAAGACACTGAAAAAACCTCATATACCCGAATCGGAGTCCGAGTTGTCAGACAAAAGGCAAAACATGAAAACATGGATATTACACGAATCGACGCGGTGGGATATCGAAATACCAGTTGCCAACTATTGATTGAACTTCATAGGAATATGTTAACAAATAATTATTATTGCTCGGTCGGTCGATTGGTCGATCTATCGCTCGTTGTGGTACAGATTTGTTATTTGACTTTGGTTTTTGGTTGTTCCTTGACTGGATTCGTTGGCGTTTTCCCAACCGAACCAGTATCAATAGATGTTAATCTATTTTTATGACAATCGACGATCGTCGATACCCCCCAAAAATTATTAAGAATCACCAGAATGTGGAGTGCCACCACCGCCACCATATCAGCATATACCTATACCAGCCAGTGACTTTTTGGGCCAGAGCAGCAGAGTGTGCGAATGGAATTGGAAATTGGAACCCCGTGTGGTAGTGGAGATCATCATCTGTAGGCGATCATATTCACACATAGTATTTCAATCTATTTAATGACCAGGTCTTTCAAATGCTGCGGGTGCTTAGCCGTATTACGGCGCTTCGGTGTACGCACACCTTCCTTCACTCCTTCCTTTTAGATTCCATTGCCTCGGACTGGTTAAGCAAATGATTTGTAAAATATTTCGAGTACGTGACTCGTTTTTTCTTGGCCCTGCTGAAGAACTCCATGTATTGTCTTTTTGGCCATTATAATCGTGATGATGACGATGTAATGTGGCGATAGTGACAATAGTGCACGACAGTGATTGTGGGAAGAGCAAGTGAAGGCTCCGCTGGAAATCATTTGAAATTTCACAGTGAATGGTAATGGGTGGAAAAATGTCTTTGGGAATAGGCCATTGATGCTCTGTCTTTTGACTGAGGCTGCCACCAAATCAGACAATTCTATTGATTTCTTTTATTTTTCTGAAATATTTTGACATTTTTATTACGATTCTTATTAATTATTGAAATGTTGCATTTATCGATCGTCCGTCCGTCCATCCGTGTGGTGCTGAGGTGGTCCATGACTGGTCTTCAGTTAGTCAGTGGTGGTGGTGGATGGCGGTGTTGTTGGTAACTTGAGATTCTTGTCCATTGTTGTTTTTTGGTGTCTTTGTTTGAATGCCATTGGAACGGACGGACGGTCCGACCCATTGTGATTAATGGCCGATAAATCATTGGATGATTTAATAATTATTAGGAAATTAAAACAATTGTCTGCCTGTCTTGTCTTCGTATTTGTGTTCACTTTGATTTCTTTTATTGGCTCTTTTAATATCACTGCAGATAATAGCCAATGAAATTAAAAGTAACAAAACTATTAAGACGCTATTAATATTTCATTAGAGAAAACTTGAATGGCCACCACTCACTGACTGACTGACTAACTGACCAACTGGTCAATGGGGCAAGTGTAAGCTTCTATTAGAACTACAAGACTGGTTGCATTCTCATTGTCTCTGATTGATTGGACCTATTCTTCAATGGCTCAGCACGTTCCAAATTTATGTTCTAAAGCAGATAAACATACACCCAGAGAAAATATCAGATTGAAGATGGTCACGGGAAACCATTCAATTTGTATAAGGGTCGGAATTTTTAATATTAACCTATGACTTTTATTTTTGCCTAAAAAGTTTATACATGTAGCTAAATAGTACAAAAAAAAGATCCCGATCATCATTTATTTTTTGAAAAGATTTGTTTTCCAACATTTTATGGAAATTTTATTTTATTTGTAATTGCTTCTGAACGGCTGAACCGATTTTTACAAAGTTTACGTCGTTTAAAGGAGTGCATCACATGAGGTCATATATAAATTCTGCCTGAAAAGGCATGTCTGATTAAGGATTGGGTTTTAAGCGATACAAATATAACCAGCTTCTAGGTGATCAAATATTACTTTTGTAGGGAGTAATGAAAGGCCATTCCGAATAATAACCAGTAAGGAAAGGCTAAAGTCGGGCGGGGCCGACTATATAATACCCTACACCACTCTCGTTACATTGAATAACTCTGAAATATAAATTTTGTAATTCATGTATAAATTGTTTACATAAATTTACTTTTGGGACATTTTATACTTAAATAATACCCTGTACCACAGTGTGGTGTACGGTATAAAAACGATTGGATGTGAAATACAGCTTCTACAGGACTAAAGAGTCAAATCGGATGAAACATATATATGAGAGCTATAGCTAAATCATAACCGATTTTCTTCAAATTCGGCAATCTTGGTTCATGGATCAAGAAACTCTACCATTCTAAATTTCAAAACGATTGGATGTAAAATACAGCTTCTATAGAACTAAATGGCCAAATCGGACGAAACATATATATGGGAGCTATAGCTATAGCTAAATCTTAACCGATTTTCTTCAAATTCGGTAGTGTTGGTTCTCTACCATTCTAAATTTCAAAATGATTGGATGTAAAATACAGCTTCTACAGGTTTGGGACATTTTATACTTAAATAATACCCTGTACCACAGTGTGGTGTACGGTATAAAAACGATTGGATGTGAAATACAGCTTCTACAGGACTAAAGAGTCAAATCGGATGAAACATATATATGAGAGCTATAGCTAAATCATAACCGATTTTCTTCAAATTCGGCACTCTTGGTTCATGGATCAAGAAACTCTACCATTCTAAATTTCAAAACGATTGGATGTAAAATACAGCTTCTATAGAACTAAATGGCCAAATCGCTAAATCTTAACCGATTTTCTTCAAATTCGGTAGTGTTGGTTCTCTACCATTCTAAATTTCAAAATGATTGGATGTAAAATACAGCTTCTACAGGTCTAAAGAGCAAAATCGGACGAAACAGCTATAGCTAAATCTTAACCGATTTTCTTCAAATTCGGCAATGTTGGTTCATGGATCAAGAAACTCTACCAATCTAAATTTCAAAACGATTGGATGTAAAATACAGCTTCTATAGGACTAAAGGGCCAAATCGGACGAAAGATATATATGGGAGCTATATCTAAATCTGAACCGATTTCAACCAAATTCAATAGGGATCTTTACAGCTGCGAAATACTCTAAACTGCATAATTTCAGAACGATCGGAGTGAAATTGCGACATGTAGTCGACGAACAACTTTACATGGACAGACGGACGGACAGACATGGTTAAATCGACTCAGCTAGTGATTCTGAGTCGATCGGTATACTTTAAGTTGGGTCTAGCTGTGTTATTTTCAGGTATTACAAACATCTGCCGTGAAACAAACTTATAATACCCTGTACCACAGTGTGGTGTAGGGTATAAATATAGACATGGCAACTTTTCGCAGTCAATCGCAAGAATTAGGGAATTGACAATGACTCATACGATATCAGATTGGATTAGCTCTCTCAAGTGCTGTACAACTAAGTCTAAGTTCCATTCAGCAGCGCCAAACTCCTTAGATTTTTGTCAGGTATTTATATGTCTAAAAAGTTTGAAAGTCCTATTTTAACCCTAGGATACGCAGTGACTTTTGTACCACTAAGTACGCGATGTGGTCCAGCCAGACCACAGATGGTATAAAATGTCATGAAAAGTGATTCATTGCTTTGATGTGAAATGTGAAAGTGATTACAAATATTTATTCAGCTCTGAATTCAAGAAAATTTAATAAATTGAAAGAAAACAAGTAAGAAAGTTTCAGTCGGGTAAACCGACTAAGGTATACCCTCACTTTGTGAGTAATGTAATATATAACATTACACCAATAAATCTGTCAATTTGTGTGGGAGGTACCAGAAGGGGTTTTCCAAATACACATATTTTTCGGTAAACAGTACATTCTTAAATACATTGCATTGTGCTGAACTATAAGCGTTTATGTGCACTGGTATATTGAAGTTACGAGCTATGTAATTTTGGTATGATTTGGTCATTTTGTGTGGGAGGTACAAAAAGGGGCGGGGTGATAACGCCCACTTTTTACAGGACTATAGGCACTATAACAGCATTACACTGTACAAAATTTCAAGTATTTGTATGCACTGGTATTAAAGTTACAAGCCGTTTACTTTTGGTACGAAACGGTCCATTTGTGTGGGAGGTACCAAAAGGGGCTGTACAATAATGCCCATTTTTTACCGGACTATAGGCGCTACAAAAACATTATACTGTAGAAAATTTCAAGCATTTTTATGCACTTGTATTAAAGTTATAAGCAGTTAAATTTTGATGCAAAATGGTCCATTTGTGTGGGAGGTACCAAAACGGGCATGTCAACTTCACCCATTTTTCTCGAGTTAATAGCGACTAATATACTAATATTATGTGCAGAATTTCAAAAGATTCGAATAAGTAGTATAGAAGTTATTAAAGAATCAATATTTCACTAAATTTTAACCCTTTGTGTGGGAGGTACCAGAAGGAGTAGACCAATATGGCCCATCTTCGAACTCATCCGGAGATAGATCAAAATATTACCACATACCAAATTTGAAGTCAATCGGTTACTCCTATCGAGAGTTATCGTGCGCACCAGCCAGCAGACACACAGACAGACAGGCAGACAGACAGACAGACAGACAGACAGACAGACGGACGGACATTGCTCATTCGACTTAAAATGACCCAAAACGGATTTCCTCCGAACATACTTAGGGTCTTAGATCACTCCTTCGATGTGTTACACTTTTTTCCGTAGCAAATGATATATACCCTCGTCACACTAAAGTGAGGGTATAAAGATCAAAAATAAGGTGTTTACTTCTAGTTTTATATTATAATTATGTAAATATCTAAGTAACATTTATTTCAAAAACGGCTAGTCCTCAGCTAAAGCATTTATTGAAACAATATCGGCCTGTTTCTGTATTTCTAACGAAAGTCTCTGCGAACGAAAACCAATCACTCACTTTCGTCTGGAATTTGGTTTCTCTAAGGTTCGTTCGTTCGTTCGCCTGGCTTTACGTCAATGACGTTAACAATTTACCAATTGGCAAATAATGTAATTGCCAGGTCAATAATTTCACAACTTCCGGTCTAAAAAAGCACACATTTTTGTATGGTCGACCTTAGAAAATACAACTCTGTATCCTTTACACTGGTGGTGACCAAAAATCAACCCTGGGTGGTTCAGCTGAGCTGATCCAACACTCTCATTTCTTTCTCTCTCTCTCTCTCACGTCTCTCTCATTGTGCACTGATGAATTTTTCCATCTTAGCGAGCTGCCAATGTTGACTTCTTTATGCTTCAAAATGTAAACATATGTATACAATTTTATCATTATTTAATTGTTTTTACCATGATTATATTTATATCTACTTATTTTTTGCTTTTAATAACGTTTTTATTGTCATTGTTCTTATCAGTCGACAAATAAAATAAAGTGACTCGATCTGACATTTGTGTTCGCCCAGATGACAGCAAAGAGAGATAGAGAAACCAAAATTTACACTGAAATGATTACGTTTTCGTACGAGTTCATTATCGTGCGACTTGCCGTTGTGATGGTAGTTAGTGAAACCCAAATCAGCTGTTTGTCGTCTGGCAAGCGAACGAAAGCAAAATTTTAAGTTACAGAAACAGGCTGTATGTTTTTGTCTCATTACCGTGTTGGAGACACATAGCTTCACCACAAACTCCACATTTAAAACGAGTTTTGCGCTTCGTTTTGTCTGTTTCCTTGCATATAAAGCATAGAGGGCGATAATTAGAGGATGCTGATGAGGGCGTAACTGTGACGGATTGTCGTGTTGGAACCTGAAGAAATGAAATAAGAATAGATAAAAACATATGTATATTTGAATGTTAGATGGCATACCAATATCTGAAATTTGGACATAGCATTTTTGATATGTGGAAACTTGGTGATTTTGGGATTAGTTGCTCGAATTTCCATATGTGGTGTTACCAACTGAGTCGCCAACTCAATCAGAAACTGTCGACGCTGATCTGTTTGCTTCATTGAAACCATTTCCTTATAAATCACAAATGATGCCAATCCTGCTATATCCACTATGTTGTAAAACATGGCTAACGGCCAGCGATTTGTTCCGCGTTTGCAGCTATATGTCGATAACATCTGGTCCATAGTATCAACACCTGCCTTGTAACGATTGTAATCCAAAATTTGATTAGGTTTTTTTGCTATATTTGGTCGGGGTGCTCTGCCTGGTTCATCTTGTTCGGTAATGTAGGATTCGATGTTATTTGTATAATGCTGTGTTGACAGTAAAATAACTGTTTATTTTTTCTTGGTACATATGAGCATAAAGCGTATTTTCCGTCGTAGTAGCTAAACAATGTCTCAAACTGCTCTCGGTTTTTTTATTTTTTTAATTTGAATTTATTTGAGCGAACGGTACCAACAAGAGAAATGCGTTCATTGATCAAATTCTCTGCGAGATTCAAGGTTGTGAAAAAGTTGTCACAAATAGCAAAATCCATGACTACTCTTTCTTCTTGATTGACCCACCGATTAACTTCAATAGCCTTTCTAGTGTATATTTGACCTTTTAGGGGATAATTTGTATTTGCATCACATATCAACCAAATTTTCATTCCAAATTTAGCTGGTTTTGATGGAATGTATTGGGTGAAGCGTGTTCGTCCACGATACGGGAACTATGGCAGCCGATTTGCTCAGTGCTTGTCGTGCACATCGGGGTTACCATTATCAAAACGTATAAAACGAAGTAGCACACAGAAACGATCCAACGACATCGTAGCCTTATAAATATCATGGCGATATGGTTTCCACAATTCTTTTGACGGCTGCGTTGAACAGCCCAGAAAGTAGCAACAACCCGAAGAATGCATACATTTCGTTTTCATTTGTTTCCTCCCATTCTTTTACTACTTCTTTTGGATTTTTCTCGTTCCATGCAATAATTGCTTCTCTCGCTTTACGATTCGTTTCGCGTACAATGATATCTACCATTTTAGCAGTAATCATTTTTTTAAAAATTTGTATAGGGTTCGGCAAAAATTGAGCACGCGGCCCAGTTCTTGTGAGCACAGGATCATTATGAACCCGTGGACCACCACTTGGAGGCGTTTGCTTCATCCACAATATTCCAGCTTTGCTAGCAAAACAGTTATCTTCGTTACTTACAAATTGGATCTCCTCGTCCTCTGATATCTCCTCATCGTCATCAATCTCATCCGCATTTTCAGAAGCAATATCTTCATTTTCAGCATCAGACGCATCGTCATTATTGTCGTTATCATTTGGAACATAGTCATCGTCACTGTCAATAAATAGTTCTACTTCACCATCCTCATCGCTATTAGTAAGATATTCCATCATCCGCTTTTCAGCAGCTTATTTTTGGGCAGGTGTTAAGCGATGATATCTTGTTGGCCTATTTATAGCCATTTCGACAAGTTCTACTCCACTGATGTTATCAACTCCAGAAGCCATTTTTTTAAACAAACAAAAACGCGAGAAAACCGAAAAATCTATGTTAATTTGCAGTCGATGTTGATCGCAGATTGATTACATTCAACTTGAGTGTTATTACACAGTACATGCATAATAAAAAAAACAGCAATTCTAACGATTTAAGAACGTAGCTGCATACAGCTCTCAGACAAATTATTGTAACTACTAGATGTGGTCCAGCCAGACCACATCGTGTATTTAGCGGTTTTTAACTTTGAGCAACAAATTAACGCTACTAAGTCACTTTAATCGGCAAAACAATTACTAGGTTGTGATCACAACAACTTACTTATAGAATTCACTGAGACCGATTTTTAATTTTTGCCTTTTTAAAAAAGATATAACTCTTTAAAGTTAAAATTGGTCTGGCCAGACCACACTGCGAATCCTAGGGTTAAACTTATTGTGTTGAATAGTATTCACATGAACCAAAAAATATTCTATGGAAATATTTTGTTATATACTACAACAAAATACCCAACCCAATTTCTGCGGAGCTTTTGATATCACCAATTGAGTCAAAGAATTGACATAGAGAATTCAATGAAAAGGGTTCAACAAAAAAAACATAAGTACGTTTATTAAATATATGACTACATATATCTCGCATTATATTTCTTTGGACTTCTATTGAGTGCATAAAATCGATATCAAAGCGGTGTGAAACCAACTGCGCAAACATAAAAATATAATGCGGCAAAACACTAAAGATTTCAAATAACTTTATAAATATTGAAAGGCAAAACATACACGAAACCCAAATAAACAAAACCAAAACAGAAAATGGGAACAATTCACTGAAAATACCCGTGTTTCTTTCTATTCACATATTCATTCACCTGTTTTGGATTCAAATTTGTTTGAAAAATGATCCAATAACAACGAACATTTGAACAATTCGAATTCGAAAACCAGACAATACAACCATGTGATCGAATACGGCGGTCGAGTGTAAAGGTCGGTATCATAGATGGAATTTCAATATACTCGTAATCGAAAAAAAAATGCAAAAAGGCGACCTTTAATTCACTAGATACAAAATATCCTTCATAAAGTACAAGGTGGCTGATGAAAGCTGCTACCAAAAAAAAATTAATAACTTTTTTCTATTTAATGAATCTGGTTAATTTTTTATACCAGATCGTGCATTTGTTGTAACACCTAAAAGGAAAAGAGATAGACCCATTGTTTATTATACCGATCGACTCAGAATCACTTTCTGAGTCGATTTAGCCATGTCCGTCTGTCTGTCCGTCTGTCCATGTATTCTTGTAATCAAAGTGCCGGTCGTATTTATGGTCCGATTGTGATGAAATTTAGCATAGTGCTAAGCGCTGTAGAAATCATGTTTTATATCCGATCAGTACGAAATTTAACAGAGAGAGTTCTCTTATTACATGAATAAACACTGCCAAATTCGGGGAAAATCGGTTCAGATTTAGATATAGCCACCATATATATGTTTCACCCGATTTAACATTTAAGCGCTGTAGAAATCGTGTTTTATATCCGATCCGTACGAAATTTAACAGAGAGAGTTTTCTTACTACATGTATGAACACTGCCAAATTCGGGAAAAATCGGTTCAGATTTTAAAATAGTCCCAATATATATGTTACACCCGATTTGACATGTAAGCGCTGTAGAAACCGTGTTTTATATCCGATCAGTACGAAAATCGGCAGAGAGAGTTTGCTTATTACATGTATGAACACTGCCAAATTCTTATCGCAATGCCCATTTTCGGATTGGTAGGTAGGTGTAGGGTATTATATAGTCGGCCCCGCCCGACTTTCTGTCTTTCCTTTCTGGTTTTATTTTGCTGATTGATTTTAGATTTAACAAAAATGGATAACTGGGACACTGAAACAAGAAATTGGATTGTCCGCCGCTATTACGCACTGAAGTCCGTAGTTTCGGTTCAAAGAGAGTATATGGGCACGTTTGGCGGCAATCCTCCGAGCAGATGGACCATAAAGAGACTTGTTAAAAATTATTCCGAGCATGGGACAGTCAACAGAAGACCTTACCATCGAAACCCTTCAGTTCGGACGGAGGAAACAATCGCTGCTGTAGCTGATGCCATACAAAACAATCCAAGAGTTTTGACAAGACCTTATCTTCTCAACATTGCAGTCAATTATGCACAAAGATTTGGAGTTATTCCCATATAAAATTCAAATGGCCAACAAAATGAACTCAGCAGACTTCCCGATTCGCTTGGAATTTTTGGAAATTCTATTATGACAGAATTGCGGCGAAAGATTCCCAATAAGCTGATATCCAGAAACTCCACATTCCGTTGGCCTCCAGGTCGCCTGACCTTACTGCACCTGACTTTTTCTTGTGGGGTTATTGCAAACTGGAATTCTACAAAGCAAAACCAACAAATTTTAATGAACTAAAGCAATCCATTCGAGAAACAATTGCGGCTATTCTCGTCTCAACTCTCCAAGCAGTAATGAACAACTTTTTGGTAAGATGCCGCACATGCATCAACGAGCAGGGGGGGCATTTAAATTCCATTATTTTTAAAACTAATTAAGCTATATTTAATTAAATTTAATGAACTTTGACATGAATAAAATAAAACTGATTTCCATACACTGAAAAAAATTTGAGCTTCTTAAATATTCATCAGCCACCCTGTATCTGTCGAAACTTCATAGGAAAAAATACACGCAATATTAATGGATTCTGTAGTATATTGGCCCTCGACTGCCGCAGAGCTCTTAACGAGATAGCTGAGCAGTTTAACATACACCTCATATAGGTACCATAAGCATCTGTATTAGGTGAATTACTGCTATGTATATCCAATGGACGATTTTGGGAAAGAGGGCCCCAACGCGACCCTACAGCATTCCTTTAGGAATATAATGCGACGTTGGCTTTCCTTACACGTACATCCAGTACATTAAGTCTCAATGACAATTTCTTTAATCATTCCTAGATATTTTGCACTATCTAAAAAGACCAGCTCTGTTCCATTTATCTGAGGAGGGTCCATATGCTGGACCTTATTATTAGAATCCTAGTAAAACCTAGTAAAGAGAATCAATCCTGCCTTGTTTCGGTTAACGCCCACACCGCTGCTTCTGGCCCATCTAGCCAATGTGTTCAGAGCCACCTGTAGGTTGTCCCTGACGTTGACGAAGTTTCCATTTACAGCGATTGCCACAACTTTGCAGCCACAACGTTCTAAATCTAACAGGATCCCATTCACCGCTGGGATCCAAATTAGTAAAGACAGTACTCCTCCTTGTGGGATCCCTCTGTTAGAGTTGTCGACCCAAGTCTTGTTGTTAGGCGTCTCTATTGAGCAGGCTGTGTATTAGTCTACTCAAGCTAAAGTTACCTTTAGATGTGACAGTGCCACAATTACCGCATTTGAGTGAATGTTGTTAAAGCTCCTCCAATGTCAATAAATTCCACCATGGTGAATTCCTAGAAATGTAGGTACGATTCGATAGTACTCACAAGTTCGTGCAGGGCTGATTTTGTAGACTTTCCCATACTGTAAGCATGTTGGTTCCCCGACAGGTGTTTTGTTTCCAGGTTTTCTCTAATGAAATAATCTAAAAGCCTTTCCAGACCTTTCAATAGGAAGGAGGATAGGCTAATTGGTCGGAGGTCTTTTGGCTTAGTGTGCGATATCTTTCCCTATTCGGGATGTATGAAAAGCTACATAAATTTTTTCCAGCTAGGAGATAAAGTACTTTGACATTTTCTGTCTTTCTGCTGGAGTGATGCCGTTTGGGCCAGGTGACTTGAATTAATTTAATTTCCCAGCTTATTCTGGATCTTTCAGTCAACAAGCTAGCGACGCTCGCAGTCCACTCGCATTCTTGTTGGTCCTGTTGTTCTCCGGGTTCTGTTGGTGAGTTCCCCTTGAAATGTGTGTCGAGCAGTACATAAAGCGACTGCTCGCTGTTTTTTGTCCAGTTATTTGCCTCATCCTTCAAATAACCCAATGTACAGGCTAAAGCTGAGGTTTAGGCTTTTTCAGCTAGTTTGAACTCTATATAATGGTGATCTGAGAATGAGTGATCGTCCGGTACATTCCACCCAATAATTTTGTCTGACAGCCGGTCAGTAGCAAACGTTACGTCGAGTACTTCTTGTCTGTCTTTAATTGTAAAAGTCGGTTTATTACCTATGTTACAAATACTTAGGTTGGTAGTTAGAATAAATTGTAGAATTCTTACCATCATTGGTAATCGACAGATTAACATCGAACTTTTCGTCCATATCATCGAGGAGCATGTCCCCGCCAGATGCGTCAAAGAGTCCGGAGACTCCTCTCAGCTCCACAGTGTCCGAAGATATGCATGCGACGTCGTGTATGGTGCCGCCTTTGTATTAGAGCTTGAGGCTCCAGAAATTTTTGATTCCGCACTTCCAGACGGCTGGGTGGTAGCAACGTTTGATACCTCTCAGACTCTCCTCAGCCCCTCAGTGTCCGAAGTAGTGCAGATCTGTTAGAGTTGGAGTCACCAGAAATAATGGGCGTGGGTAAGTCCACACTTCCAGAAAGCCGTGTATTAACCACAGTGGACGACTCGCCTTCCGTTGTCCTTGTGGATGGATCCATACTCACTACTTCTGTCTATAACAACCATTACTGTACTCTCCTTCGCCACTTCATTGAATGGCTTGGTGAGCATCCTGTTGATGGTGACATTAGGGCATCTTGCCTTTTTCGAAGGCATGGTGATCTGATTATTTTGACTTTATTAGCCGTTAACACAGCTGAATTTGTGGCCCTTTCAGCCGACTTGTCTTTAGAAGCAACTATGACGCCCTTAGCCCAGGTAAGTGACTCTTTTTGGTTTTCGGTAAGAGCCGAAAACCTCAACAGCCTCCAACTTTTTCAGAACTCTGAGCGCTAGCCGGTGCTCATTGTGCTTCCATTTTGACGGTCGGACATGACGTTTTCCCCTTTCACTACGACTGATCAGCTTGTGTTGCTTTGGACTATTTTTCCTGGTATGGAACAATCGAGCTTCTCGGATAATTTTGTAATGTTAATATTTTTTGCCAAAGTACTTTTTCATAATTTTGTGCACGAAAAATTGGAACTTTTATCTTTTACGTTTAAAGAGGACAATGGAATCATTACGATTTTTCCCAATGACATAAAAATATTTTTTTTTTGATTTTTCGACATAAAAGCACCCTATAAAAAACATTTTTTTATTTTCCTCAAAAGTATTTTATAAATAATAATTTTTGTGTTTTTAAGAATTATGTCACTTATCAGACACAAAAAATATGGGTTTGTTCTACAACCCAGTAGGCTTTTTCGCCTTTGATGGCACTGTCGTCCGTGACCAAGTCATGCAGGATCTAATCTCATAAACTTTTCTTCAATGCTAAGATAAGGGAAAATTTTATTCACGACCTTTTGCAAGGCAAGTTCCATGACAAAATGTTTAAGATTGCCACCGTAGGATAGTGGAAGCACGCGCGGTTTGTAATTCGAAGGTTCTGAGTTCGAGGACAGATCAAGACATTTCCAAATTATAATTACAATCAAATTGACCTATGAGAATTAGAAGAGACAACGAGTTTACTATAACATTAAACATTGTCATCAGCCTGAAGAAAAAATATTTTTTTTGAATATTTTCTTGTACATTTGATGCGAGACATTGATTATAAATTGATCGTCAATGATTTGCTGCAAGACAATGTCTTGCACGACATTTTTGGCACTTGTGTGAAAATGTCGTTGATGATTCTCTTTGTCTGTCCTCTAAGTGTCTTCAACGATTTATAAAGGGTCATGCACCCGCTTCAGGGATGTTTTTAAAACATTCCCTACTGGGAAGATAAGCGTTGAAGGTGGTTTTTGGATTACCACTTAACAACATTTTGGACCCAAAGAAAAATTACTTTTTCGAAATTTTGTGCGCGAATAATTTGAACTTTTATGTTTAAAGAGGACATATCATTAATAACACAGTGCGACAAAATAAACTCAAGTTGAGAAGCAAATGACGTGATACAATTTTTCCTGTAGGTTTTGTCGAGTAAAACACGAATCTTTTTTTGGAATTCCCCGGACACCCCCAAAATCCGGATTTACGGGTAAAAAAACTATTTTCTTGCCTTTTTTCACTTGAACGCCTCTTACTTTGTTACTTATTAACTGATGTTCAATCTCTAAACGAATTTGGAAAAAAGAGGCTTAGACCTTTCGAACGATGTATATATTGTTTATTTAAGGCTGTAGGAATATATGTTTATTTGTCCTACAAACATATTTTTTCATTTTTGTTCGTCATTTTCTAATTACGGCAAAGTTTTTACCAATTAGTTTGTGAAATAACCACACGATTAATTGATATAAATATATAGAGTATATTTTAAAAGGAAAAAAATGCGTATGGAATTGACCGAGTTATTAAACTTTCATTAAAACTTTCCTAATTCGTTTAGAGTTTGAAAATCAGTTAATAAGTAACAAAGTTAGAGGCGTTCAAGTGAAAAAAGGCAAGAAAATCGGTTTTTTTTACCCGTAAATCCGGATTTTGGGGGTGTCCGGCAAATTTCATAGAACAAACGTTGTTTTACTCGCCAAGACCTACAAGAAAAATAGTATCGCAGGTTTTGGTTTTTGGACTGCCGCACTGTGTAATATGTGGATCCTAATTAGGGATCTTTAGGAATTTTTTCAGGTGCCATACAATATTTAATATTTATTTTATTTTCGACATATTAAAGCTAATTTTTGTTATATATTTCTCAAAAATATTTTATAAGTATGAATTTTTAAGAATCTAGTCAGCTATTTGGGACAAATAAGAAATATGGGTTTGGTCTACAAGTTAAGCGTTGGCGACTGTTTTCGGAATACCCCTAAAAATTATTTTTTGAAAATAACGTTATTAGACATAAAAAAATATATTTTTATTTTAAGTTTGTGCGCAAATATTTCATTTTTTATATTTTTTATTTAATAATAACACCACAAATATTTTTTTGAAAAATAAAATTTTATGATTGGATTGTTTGTTTGGTTTGAGGTCCGTGGTAAATAAAAGACAATACTTTTATTTTTTATTTATTTTTCTTTATTTGCCCAATATTTCGGCCAAAATCGTTGGTCATCATCAGGGGGAATCTATCACACAAAAACACGAATTATTACAATGAAACAATGACAATAAAAACATTTTTACGATAAGTATTTACATTTAATATTGTCGTAACAAAAAATAGTCCTACACTGTGTGAGCTTTCGTTAGTTACTGTCTGATTTTCCGTTCATTTTCTTTCCTTCCTTCTTTGTTTGTTGCTCTTTTCAGAAGATTGTTGATCAGTTTGTCCGATAGGTTTAGGTTAGGGTGGCAGCCGTTTTCTTTTTTATTTCTTCAGCTCACATAGACCAGCTTAGGTCCCTAGTGGTACCACGGGCTAAAATGCCCTTCATCGAAACCAACCTGTTTGATATACAAATGTATCGATAGCACGAATATTGGTACTGGAAAGATCTGTTAGGCTGGCTAGAAAGGCCGACCCCAGTAGGTCCAGTCGTCGTTTACTCAAAGCGGGACAGTCGCATAGCAAGTGCTCAATGCTCTCCACTTCGTCCTCATCTCCACAGCTTCTGCAGAAGTCATTGGAGTTAATACCCAATCTTCTGGCGTGTTCGCCGATCAGGCAGTGTCCCGTCAGAACTGATACTAACGTAGATAATCTTTTCCTTTCCAGTGCGAGGAGATATTTTGACCTTCTCAGGTCATACCTTTGCCAGATTTGTCTAGCTACCCTACTGGTGTCCATCTGTCGTTGGACTGCCTGATTGCCTCTTGCCTTATCCAAAGCTTGCACGTGGATAGTGGCGCACCAATATATGCAAATTCTTCGAGAATTTGTAAAGTCGTCCCTTTCCTAGCAAGTTCATCGGCTTTGCAGTTCCCCGGGATATCCCTATGCCCATGCACCCATATGAGGTGTATATTAAACTGCTCAGCCATCTCGTTAAGAGATCTGCGTCAGTCGAGGGCTATTTGTGAATTTAGGGATGTGGCCTCCAGAGAATTGATGGCAGCCTGGCTGTCCGAGTAAATGAAAACGCCAGTGTTGGTTACTATGTTGCGACTCAACCACTTGGCGACTTCCCATATTGCCATTATTTCGGCTTGATAGACACTGCAGGTATCTGGTAGTCTGTGAGCTATATCCACATTAAGTTCTTCACAGTGTACTCCGAAGCCAACCTTTTCATCAAGCTTCGAACCATCCGTATAGAAGTGGAGATGGTTTATATTTCCGGGTATTCTGCCATCCCCTTCATCCCTGGCTGGTATCATAGTGATGTAGTTCTTCTCAAAGGTGCGCACCGTTGATATATAGTCCACTCTGTCGGTTACCATAGCACTACACTTTGATATCCTCATGTGACCGTAGTTCTTGTACCTCCACATTGATAGGCAGTTTAATCTTAGTGCCGCTTTGGTTGCAACTTCTCTCGCCACAACATTAATCGGCAGTACATGGAGAAGGGCTTGTAGAGACTCAGTCGCTATAGTCCTTAACGCTCCGCTTAACGATCCGCTTATGCACAGGCAGGCAGTTCTCTGAACCCGTGATAGCAGGTTTGTGATGGTTAGTTTGTCAGTTGCCGTCCACCACACCACAATGCCGTATAACAGTATTGGACGAACCACTGCTATTTATATCCAATGGACAATTTTAGGAGAGAGGCCCCACCGCGACCCTACAACCTTCCTGCAGGAATATAGGGAGATGTTGGCCTTCTTTACACGTTCCAGTACGTTTAGTCTGAATGACAGTTTCCTATAGTTTGTCCGGAAAGTCATTCATGCGTAAAATATCTATAATTTTATATTTATTCCTATTGTGATAGTCCTTGTCGCTAATTTGTAAGACTCGATTTATAAAATTATTCGCCGTATTTATTATTGTTTGTCTTAGATGTTTAGAGTTAAAATTGATAAGTCGTCCAGAAGCAGTTTCTTTTTGGTACCAGTCCATTTTAAGGGTAATTCCTTGTCTAATTGTCACAGAATCTAAATATGGGAGTTTATTATCCATTTCCTTTTCCATGGTAAACTGGATCTGTTTGTTAAAAGAGTAAAGGATGTGTAGTGTTAAATCCACATCGTTTTTCTTCACTATATCGAAAAGGTCATCCACATATTTAGTCATTATTTTGGGTTTAGATTCCATTTTATCTATCGTTCCAAAAGTTCTTCCATAATGATGTCAGCGATTACTGGTGAAGCTGGTGACCCCATGTGCATGCCCTTTCTCTGTTCATATATTTTGTCGTCATATTTAAAGTACCTCGTCTCCTTTATGCAAAAAGTCAATAGTTCCATGAAGAAAAATAAATAAAAAAATAAAAGTATTGTCTTTTATTTACCACGGACCTCAAGCCAAACAAACATTCCAATCATAACAACAAAAAGGTCCACAATACTTATATCCAACAATAAAATTTTAGGGATCTTTTCCAACTTTTTTTCTCATTCCAATTAAACTTGCAAACTTTTTGTTACTTTAACAAAAATTACGAATTTTCCAAAGCATACTATTCAAAATTGCTAAAGCATACTATTCAAAGTCTATTTTCGGCTGACTTGGCATTTTTGTATTATTAGGAATTCGATTAAATGTTATATACAAAAAGTTTCGATTAATTTCCTTAATAAACCAATTTTATACAGCTATTTTACAACGTACATTTAAGGTAGTTAATTTTTTGGTCGATTTGCGCATACAAAACTATTGACTTTGGCAACCTCTCCTGATGTCAAAAAGAACTAAATCAAAAAATATTGTTACTATTTATCTTAATTGGGTTGTTAAGATATTATGAGTATCAATTTTACCATTATTTGAGCCAATACATTATTATAGATTTTTGTCAATGGGACAGAGCACTGTGCAACGTGCCCCAAAAAATACTGTATTTAAAAAAAATAAAAATCATGTCTTAAAAAATGTTTTAATGAACTCAAAACCTTCGCTCATTTTAAAGTAATAATGATTAACTTTTAAAAATGTTCTCTAGAGTGTCAAGAAATCTAATCGCAAGGGAACTGCATATGGAATGGATATATCAAAACATGGACCGATGTGTTACATTTTCACTACGGTCGATGTCAGCATGATCAGTTAAAAAAAATATTTGTTCTTTAGGTATCAAAGCGGGAACACTGTAAATTTGGTCCAGATCGATCAACTCAATCGTTATCCCCAAAATCTGTTTTCCAAATCACTTTTTGGTTGTGTTGGCCTAATACGAGTATACGAGTACAAAATAATACAGGGTTGCCCATATTCGACGGACCCACGGACTCGTTGGGCCCATTCCAATCGACGAGGCTTGTCCGCAGGCAACAATCTTTGCGTCAATTGAATTTTGTACGGGAACAAATGCAAATCAACGCGAATAATCCGTTGTAAAGTGGACCGAGCCATGCCCAACTGCTGAGAACGGCGTTTTTGGGATGTTCTTGGGGACCTCTCAACACTGGCTCGTACGGCAACGATATTCTCGGCCGATCGCCTTGGTCGACTTTTATTTGGCCTCTTCGGATTAGAAAGAGCCTCACCAGTCGAAAATTTTTCGTATAAACGCTTAATGGTGTTCTTAGAAGGCGCACTTTTTTATTTATTTTAAATTTAAAAAAATTAATATTTTAAAAGCACGTTGACTTGACTTCTTCTGTTGAATGTAAATTTCAACTATTTCAGAGCGCTCGCGTGGCCTGTATTGTTCCATGGTAAAAATCTGCTTGGACTGACGCTTCAAACGCGGTATGTCATTAAGCGATCTGACATCTCTGTCAAAAGTTATGGCGTTGCCAGATGGGTCCGTCGAATATGGGACACCCTGTAGATAACTTCATGAAATTTGCTACGACATTTCATTAGTCAAAAGAACATAACCTTTTAAGCTTAATGATTTAAATCATAACCAGAACATTCATCCACATAAGTTTTCCATAGTATATATTGTAATGCGTTGTCACTCTTTTCCGGCCTTTCTCCTTTGCAAGCCAAATATTGGCAATTTGAAGATTTAAAGTCAAGAAGCCTGGAATTATTATTATTTAAAATCAGGCATTATATATGGGCTTTGTCAAAACTATTTTCGATAGACACGATTTCTGGCTATATCTATATCAGGGATGTAACGAATATTCGAATTTGCATATGCGAACGCGAATTATTCGCATCATTTTAACATTCGCAAAAACCATCTTTGGATTATTCGCAAAAATATATTTCAGTATTCGCTTCCATTTGTTAAAAGTGTTAAAAATCCTTATTCCCTTTACACAATTTGAAGATATTAATACCAAGGAAAACCTCTGCCACTTCTCTTCAAAACAGTTGAAAAAATATGTTTGACCTTGTGGTAACAAGAGGTAAAAATATGGTAAACATTCTTAATACTTGAATATCCTGGAAAAGTATCAATTCAGTTCCTTAAATTTGTTGGTACTAAAGGGTCAAACTATTATTCGCATTCGCTTTCGCAAAATGCATATTTTACTATTCGCATTCGCAAGAAATATATTTCAATATTCGCTTTCGCTAAAGTCACTTTCGTAACATCCCTAATCTATATATCGCACCTGTTCCACAAAACGGTAACAACTCAAAAATTAAAAAAAATCAGTAGAGGCCAAAAACTGTTTCCGTTAATATTAATGATATACACTAGAGCCCCGATTTGCGTCGTTAATAGGGACCGGAGAAATGCGACGCAAATCGAATCATTTTTTCTGTATAAATGCAGATTTTAAATGATTGTGTCAAAAATCAAAATATTTAGTAAACAAATATTATTATAAAGAAAAAATAATTTGCATAAAAATATAACAAAAACTAATTTAATTCATTTTTATACATTGTTATCTGTTATTAATGTCCCCTCAACGCATGCTGAGGATTAATGTACAATAAACTTTAATTATCAAGCTCCTCTTCGTGAGACCACAACATCAAATTAGCCTTTCTAGTTAAATAAGCCAAGATTTTGACGAAAAGTACTCCGTGGGTAATACGGAACGTTCTAGGTTAATAAAACAACGAGTGTTTTTTAGGAGCTTTCGTCTCATTGTTAAATTATAGGCCAAACTGAACATGTTTGAAAGTAACATGTTACACGAAAACAGCTGAGATGCCAAAAAGAAAGTTGCCCAAAAAAATTTTAAAAAGCGACGCAAATCGAAACGACGCAAATAGGATCGACGCAAAACGGGGCTCTAGTGTATTACAAAAAAAGAATATGTCGTTGCAAGAAAATATCATAGAAAAAATAATAACGCTATTTTTTTTTTTTTTTTTTTTTATTAATTATAGAAAAATAACAACTTTTTTGAGTTGTTACCCTTTTCCAGAAAAAAAATTTGTATATAAATAGTGGTATTATTTTGAGTTGTACCTTTTCAACTGATCTTACTCGGATTATAAGTTGAAAAGGGCACAACTAAAAATATTACTTAAATGTTTTAGAAGTTTTTTGTTAATGATCGATTTAATTTTTATTTAGATTTATTTATTGAATGTTTTCACATTCGAATTGTTCAGCTTTTCGATCAACTCTTCCTTTCGAAAGAGAGGTTTTTTTTTTTTTTTTTTTTTTGTGGTGTATTGGAAAAGATAAGACACTGCGCTCTGAAAGCCATGTAAACACATACCCTTATACGTATTTCAATCCTGTGCGGGGATATCATCAGAGGGTCTTATACATGACACAGTGTGAGCTTGTAGTTGTGGCGATCATCACTTGTATATATACCAATCTACAAAGAAATTTGCATATGGGAATTATATACCTACGAAGAAAGCGTACAAGTCACACAGCCAAAGCTTTAAGCGAGACTTAAATTCACCATTTACACCACCCATGTGACTGGTAAGGGTTGCCAGTTCGACACAGTTGTCTCTACACCAATCGCCAGGTAGATGGCGTGGATTCTGAGATTAGTTGGACGATTAGAAAGACTTTACTACATTTCAGTAAGCATAGTATTTTTTTTTTTTGTTGAATATCAAATATTTTTATGTTATTATTTAGAATTCATTAACACTACGTGTTGAAGATGAGCAGCTTCTTTCTAATTGCATTTAGGCGGGCTGATCCTTATTATTTAAATGTTTTAGAAGTTTTTTGTTAATGATCGATTTAATTTTTATTTAGATTTATTTATTGAATGTTATATATTACTATTTAGATGATAAATCAGTGTTCAGAAAAAACAGTACGTTATAGGAACGGTTCCTTCAGAGAACACTAACGTTATTTATTTTTTTAGTGTTACTGTTCGCGAGCGGTACCAGGTACCACTATGATAACGTACCGTTCTTAGAACACGACGAACGGTATCAATACGATAACGTACGGTTCATAGAAAAGTATCACTACGTCTTAGTGATACTGTTCTTTTGAACAGAACACTAACAGTATCACTACGTTTAGCGTTCCGTTCTTTTTATATTCGACACCACAGGTCGGAAATATGAAGCAATCTTAATGAATATTATATGCATCATTTTCACTAGGCATGATTGAATGCAATAGAATGAACATATATTCAAATTTCGGCATGATCGGTTAAAAAATGAGCTCTCTAGAGGGTAAATATGTCTTATCGAAAGGGGGCTATATTAAAGTATGGACCGATATGTCTAATTTTCACTAGGTACGATTGAATGTAATAAACAGTACAAATATTTAAATTTCAGCATGGTCGGGTCAAAAATGCGCTCTATAGTGCGTAAATATGTCTTATCGAAAGGGACCTTCGTATGGGGGCTATATCAAAGTATGGACCGATATGCCCCACTTTAAATAGGAATCGTCCTTGGGTTAAGAAATAACTCTGTACCAATTTTCATTAAGATTGCTTCATATTTGCGACCTGTGGTATCGAATATAAAAAAGAACGGAAAGAGTTAAACGTCACAGATAGGGGACATAAAGGTAAAATACGGCCTAAGGTTGCGAAGCATTGTAATTCATTTTACCTTTTTTTTTAAATTAAAACTTTTAAAGACACGGTGGGGCAAACATTGTTTTATATTGTATCAGGGTGTGAATGTAGCTATTGGAACATAAACTAGGGGAATAAGGTAAAATATGGTCCAAAAATTTGTTTTTGACGTTTAGAGGCACATAAGGGAAAATGAATAAATATTGTACCTTGATGCCAGGAACATAAATAAGATAATTTTTCACCATATGGAATAGTCATTTGTTTTTTAAAGAATGAGGTATAACTATCTACAGTACCCTAAAAAGAAAATAAATAAATAATGGGGCTGCGAAGCTCGCAGGGTTAAAGCTAGTAAAATATAAAAGCTTAAATTTCAGTGAGATTGTGCCCGGCACCCATATCAGATCTGCGACAGTCAAGGGCAGTTTTTGAATTCAGGAATTTAGTTTCCAGGAATAGCAGCCTAACTATCAGAGAAAATTTTGATGTCGACCTGGTAAATAAACACTACAGTGATCAGGCCAGGGTTACCATACGTCCTCCTTTGGGAGGACATGTCCTCCTTTTTAACCAGTGTCCACCCGTCCTCCCTCCTTTTTCAAAAATGATGGATTTGTCCTCCTTTTATTACAAATTAAAATTTTTCACAAACAGTAAACCTCCACATGAATTATACTCGCAACTGCTCTTAGTACAAAGTTAGTACTACAATAATTGAGCTCGATGACTGAAATTTGGTACAGATACTTCTTATAGCTGCAGGTAACTTGGGATTGCAAATGAGCAATATCGATCAATTTTTAGCATCTTCTGTCCGATTTGACTTATTAACGTCATAGAGACTGCAAATTTCAACTGATCGAACTGAAATTGGTAATTTGGGAGTATGTATATCCAGAACCCTTCAGACGAACAACGGTCATTATAGGTCAATGTTTTGATATAGCCCCCACATAAAGGTACCTCAAGATTTTACTTCTTAACGCAAGAAACTCGACAAATTTCAAAGAATCAAAAAACTGTTGACATGCAGTCTATGGTGTAGGGTATGCAAAATTCGGCTTGTCAGATCTTAAAACCGCTTCACTTATTTATTATAATTAACACCTAAAAATACTAGAGCTAGACCCACTTTAAAGTACACCGATTGTCTATCTGTCTATTTAAAATTGTTCCGCACTTTCATTCCGATCTTGCTGAAATTTGACAATAAGGGTTTTTTCATACCTGGGAAGAAGTCGGTTCAGATTTAGATATAGGCCCTATATAAATTTTCTTTCCGAATTGGCCTTTTAGCGCCACAGAAGATTTTTCATATCCAATCACTCTGAAATTAAGCAGGTTGGAGTTTTTTGATCCAAGGGCCCACATTGTCAAATTTGTTGCAAATTGGCTCAGATGTAATTGTAGCACCCAAGTACAAACCTTGCCAAATTTGAAGAAAATTTGTTCATTTCATATCATTTTTCCCTTTTTTAATTCCTCCCACTGAGTCATAGTTTTACGTCACGAAGTCATACTCGTAGTTTCAACACAGCACAAATAGACATTTACAAAACCTCTATGTTTGTTCAACGCAAACACTGAATTTTAATATGCTCTCTTTGTGGCGAAAAACAATTTTAAATTTACAAATTTTTAACGGATACCGATTCCAATTGGATTTGGCACCCACTGCTTAAGGGTCGGTTTTTGTAACTTATTTTTTGCCACTTCGCACGTCAAATGGCAAGCGAATGAAATTTTTGGTTTTTGCACACTTTGTTTTGGATATGTTTCAAAGAAGCTTTCAATTATCGCCAACATTTTGGTTCTTATAAGACAACAACGAACGAAATGAAATGTCAAATCAGACTATCAGAAAAATTCATTCGTGTCGGTTATGTTTACCGTCCTTTTGAAAGATAAAGTGAAAATTGTTGGGAAAATGAATAAAAAAATGGATAAATGAACCAAACAACATTAACATGTATCTTGTGCTGAAGTATCCACCATAATTTCAAAAAACCTCTGTTTATTATTGTGTATAAAATGTATTGAAATCCTACAACTACACTGTAAATTGTTTCATAATACCTTAAATTAGGTGACCCAAACCAAAAATTATAAATTATGAAGATAAGTCATCCCGAGAACTGTCAAAATCTATCAGTTACGGACGAATAGGAATGAAATGTCACACGCGAAAAAAACACTTTTCCGCGAAGGTAATTTCAACTTTTTTTGCACTAATCGATTGATATTAATTTTTTAATTGTGACAATTACAAAAAATTCGGGAAAATCGGTCCGAAATCCGCGGAAAACCTCACTCTTTGAAGTCCTACTCGTTGAAATTTTTATTCGTTCGTATCTGATAACTTACTCGCTCCGGGATGACATATCTTATTATTCATTATTTTTGACCCAAACAATCGATTATTATACCTATCGACCTAGAATCTCTTTCTGAATTGGTTTGGTTTTGTCCGTCCGTCTGTTTGTAAATGTATTCTTGTTACCAAATACAGGTCACAATTATGCTCAGATCACTATGAAATTTAGCAAGTACTTTCTTTTTAACTCTATGATTTACTGAAATGTGTACAGAAGGTTTCCGATTTATATATAGCCCCTATATATACATATATGATCAATCAAGCAAACAATTGTATTTATAAAGAAAATAAATATATTATAGACAATGAGAAATAATTATTTCTCATGGTCTAGTATCAGCTGTTGCTACTTTCACAGCTGTTGGATAGGGTTGCCCCCGTTCTTATATTTTCGTGTGGAAAAAGCTTTAAGAAATGTCAATAACAACATGTAGGTAATATTGGTATTTGACAGGAAGACGATGAAGAAAAGAGCTTTCTTACCCGAACGATAAGTGACAATGAACCAAATTAAAAACATGATCGCTTGGGTGAGAATAAGAAGAAGAAAATTATTGCTTGGGTAGCTATCGCACGTCTGCGTTTTGTTACATTTGGCTGAACAGGCTGTAAATGTTTGGCAATATTTATCGAATGCGTTACGTAGTGTTGGCAACGCCCATCACAAATGTCAAACTCATTACTCATTATTTTGTGCTCAGTGCATTGCCAACACGTTTTATGTATGTATGAGACAACAAAGACGGAATACGAAAAGAATGAGAGAACAAAGACGGAATACGAAAAGAATAAGGGAACAAAGAAAGAATACGAAAAGAATAAGGAAACAAAGAAAGAATACGAAAAGAATAAGGGAACAAAGAAAGAATACGAAAAGAATAAGGGAACAAAGAAAGAATCGGATATTTTTTAAAAAAGATGATGAAAATAATAATATTAGATAAAAAATAATGATTAGAAAATCGTAAAAAAATAAAAAAATGGTATTATTATTTTATTTTTTGTGTTTATGTGAAATTCAAAATAAAATAAATAATAATTATTAGGCATGTTTTCGTTACAAGCTAGCACTTTTAGTTTAGCACTTTGCAACGAAAACAACTGACTTCCACTAACTGGCACATAAGCAATAAGTGGCGGATTTTCACTATCTGGTAGCAATGGTGTCATGAGTTGCGAAGAAAGAACAGTGCGAAACAGACAAAAAATTCGTGAAAAGTATTTATAAAACATATATTTACTATTCTATGTTCAATTGTTTACACTCTTTTGCAAATATTAAAATAATTTCCCATTTTTGTTCTTCTTCTTCCCGTTTTAATTCACAATAATTGATAAAATCTCTCCAAAAATGGGATGCCATATTGCTAAATATAGGGTGCCCAATCTGGCAACAACATACTCGATTAAGACATGAACACAAGCACCAAACTTCATCGGGAACTAATAGTGCTTAAAAGTGCTTAGCTCCCCATACAAATTAAGCACTTATGGTGTAACGAAAACACGCCTATTTGCAAAAAGAGTGTAAGTCCAGATTCACACTTGCAATTTTTTTGTGCTGATTTGCAGTGTTTGTTGGAGAGGGACGCAGTCGGTAAGGGGGGAGAAAAAAATCTTCCGTACTCGCAATTTTTTTGCAATGCGGTTTCTTTCGCTGTAAAGTATTTCCACACTGCTTTTCATTTAATATTCGTTGTTTTGTGCTCGGTTCAACATATGTAAATTTGTGCGACATACATTTTAATAAAATTTAATGAGTTCTAATGAACGGTGAAAATAAAAAAATTGTCGAAACAGAATACATTGTCTGAACGCAAATGAAATTTCAAAAGAGAATTGCAAGTGTGAATCTGGACTAAACAATTGAACATAGAATAGTAAATATATGTTTTATAAATACTTTTCACGAATTTTTTGTCTGTTTCGCACTGTTCTTTCTTCGCAACTCATGACACCATTGCTACCAGATAGTGAAAATCCGCCACTTATTGCTTATGTGCCAGTTAGTGGAAGTCAGTTGTTTTCGTTGCAAAGTGCTAAACTAAGGGCCTGTTTTTGTAACTTCTTTTTTGCCACTTCGCACGTCAAATGGCAAGCGAATGAAATTTTTGGTTTTTGCACACATTGTTTTGGATATAAACAAAGAAGCTTTCAATTATCGCCAACATTTTGGTTCTTATAAAACAACAACGAACGAAATGAAATGTCAAACCAGACGATCAGAAAAATTCATTCGCGTCGGTTATGTTTGCCGTCCTTTTGAAAGAAAAAGTGAAAATTGTTGGAAAAATTAATAAAAAAATGGATAAATGAACCAAACAACATTAACATGTATCTTTAGCTGATGTATCCACCATAATTTCAAAAAGCCTCTGTTTATTAGTGTGTATAAAATATATTGAAATCCTACAACTACACTGTTGCTTTTTAAATTGTATCATAATACCTTAAATTAGGTGACCCAAACAATCGTTAATTATACCTATCGACCTAGAATCTCTTTCTGAATTGGTTTGGTTTTGTCCGTCCGTCTGTTTGTAAATGTATTCTTGTTACCAAATACAGGTCACAATTATGCTCAGATCACTATCAAATTTAGCAAGAACTTTCTTTTTAACTCTATGACTTACTGAAATGGGTACAGAATGTTTCCGATTTAGATATAGCCCCTATATACATATACATATATGATCAATCAAGCAAACAATTGTATTTATTTTCGGTTTCTTGGTTATTTCTCATTGTCTAGAATCAGCTGTTGCTACTTTTACAGCTGTTGGATAGGGTTGCCCCTGTTCTGATATTTTCGTGTGGAAAAAGCTTTAAGAAATGTAAATAACATCATGTAGGTAATACTGGTATTTGACAGGAAGACGATGAAGAAAAGAGCTTTCTTACCCGAACGATAAGTGACAATGAACCAAATTAAAAACATGATCGCTTGGGTGAGAATAAGAAGAAGAAAATTATTGCTTGGGTAGCTATCGCACGTCTGCGTTTTGTTACATTTAGCTGAACAGGCTGTAAAAGTGCTAGCTTGTAACGAAAACATGCCTATTATTTATTCGATTTAATTTATCGATATGGACGATTTCAATTTTCATTATTTATTATCGATTAATAGTTTTATATCGATTCGATTGTTATATATATTAATATTATTATCGATATGGACGATTTAATCGATTTCATTTCATTCAAAAAAGGGTCGGGGTTTGACAAAAATATACAAAGGGACAAAAATATACGATAATGAGTGTTTGCAATAGATTATTAATAACAAAAAGTTTAGTGAATATTACAAGAAATCTTAGGCCCGTACAAAGAAATCTCAGTAGTGTCCGCTATACTCCAGAAAAACAGCGAAATTATGTGAAATATATGTTAATAATTGGTGGCGGAGTGACGGCATTTATGTGTGCAAATTTAATGAAGACCAGAGCAAATAAACATGAAGCTCTCAACCTGAAACGAACCAAGGTGAGTTTGCTGAATCATAATGAAATTCCGAAATTCCATTACATATAAATTGAATAAATTAACATTTTAACTAGAAGAATATTTCGGGGTTTTTGCGTTCATTTGGGAACCGTCCAAAATATAATATTCCATGGTGTGCCATTTTTCCACTTTTTTGCCTGAATATGGTATATATTGTATCTATTTTTAGCGGATGTATATTGACACTTGCTTCTTTACTCTCTGTTTTTGTGTATTTTGTTGCTGCTTTCTCTTTGGTTTTGCGTTCGCCTTTGTGTGTTGCTCTCTAGTTTCTTCGCTTGGTCAGCTGGTTTTGTTTATATTATTGGTAGAGATGCCAAGTTGTAGAGAGTTCAATCAAAATAGCCGTGTAATTAATTCCAATAATGTTCTAATACAGGGTTTTCCAACAAGAGGTGTTATTTTGAATCACCCGTTATTTCGGTAGCTGCCACTTTTGAAGCTTTTATTCTTCGACATTTGACAAGTAGAAACTACGCCATTACTAAAAATGAAACGATACACGATTCAACAAAGCATTAAAATTATTAAAATTCGAAAAATCATCTTGACTGATGAGGCACTACGTGCCACACAAGCAACGAAACCATTGCTCTGTTACGGAAAAGTTTCCGGACCGTGTTATCTCTCGAAGGGGTGATCACAATTGGCCACCGAGATGTTGTGATTTAACACCTTGTGACTTCTTCCTTTGGGGCCACGCGAAAGATAAGGTCTACGCCAACAGCCCAGCGTCGATTCAAGACCTCAAAGATAGAATTCGTGAGGCTATCGAGGACATAGGACAGCCACTTTGCGATTTAGTTATGGAAAATTTCATGAAAAGGATATGGTCCTGTAAGCGTGGTCGCGTTGGCCGTTTGGCTGATGTTGTTTTTGATTATTAACGCCATACCTTCCTCTTTACTATGAAATAAACATCCGATCATTTATCTCCAAAAATGGCATTTTCTTTGAATGCCAAAATAACACCTCTTGTTGGAAAACTTCAGCTGCACTTCAGCTCATACTTTTTAAGTATTGAAAGAGTGACAATTGATTTGGTTACAGTTTGACCTCAGGCTGGGCATTGAATAGTTCTTTTTGAATGCCCTTTGAGATATGTATCTACATTTCCATTTTTAGAAATAATGAAAGGAAATGTGGTTACTGGTACACTGACGACGGTCAGAGAATTCAAAATTATTTTTCGCGTTTATGTTGACGTGTATAGTACTTCATATTTTCAAAATTTTAGCTTTTGATCTTTTAAGATGATTCTGAAACGACTAACACAATGCTAAAGTTGTTGATAGCGCTAGAACGGACCACAGAACAGAAAATGACTACGCGAAATGACAGTTTTTTAAACAACATTCTGGTCTATGGTTATGAGCAGCGCCACCTGTTGAAAATTTTTCGACTTTTATTTTTTTCCTAAACTTTTGAGTAGCAATTACGAACAAATCCGCAGAAGGAAGTATCCAATTTGTTCCAGTAGTTTTCAAGTTTTAAGAAGTCGAACAAACTACGATTCATTTTAATATATACTCGTAGAAGATATATATAGATAAGAAAACGTTAACAGAAATAAATAAAACTCTTTTGTGACTTTTTGTATTCGTTTGTAACGCCCAAAAAACAATGTTATAGACTCAATGTTTATTATACCGATCCGTATAGAATAACATTTTGTGTCGATATCACCATGTCCGTCTGTCTGTTCATGTATTCTTGTAATCAAAGTGCAGTTCGCAAATTCGAAGCTATCTTTGTTGCTTGGGACAATCCCAATGGGATACATAGGTAAATGTTTTTCTATTCTCCCCACATAAAAGTCCCCGCCGATGTTACTTCTGGACGCTCTATGGAACGTATTAATACTTTATATTGTATTTAATTGTTCCTAGTGAAAATGGGGAACCTCGGTCCATGCTTTGATATTGCATCCATATAAAGGTCCCTTCTTGGCGTACTAGGGGACGAATTTTTTAACCCATCATCGGAAATTGAAGCTTTTGCACTTCATATTGAATTAAATCGTTAAAATGGAGTATATTGGTCCCAGCTTTGATAAGTATAAGATCCTTATGAAGGTCAAGTTTTTTAACATATGTATGTGCCGGTAATTTAGAAATGTAGTCTATTAAACCTGTAACGGTTCATAGAAGCATTTGTTGGCAAAAAATGGTGGAGGTTATTATGTAGTCGGCCTAGCCCGACTTTAGTCTTTCGTTACTGGTTTTTATTGCACCTAAGGTTCTCTAATTGCGATTTCATTTCTGGAAAAAGTGCAGCATTGTCTTTGCCCTAAAATTTTCTAAAACATATTGGAAATTTTAAAATTGGAGTTAAGTTAACTCGAGGTCTATATCATTAGGGTAAAGGGGTAGATATTTTCTAGTGTTTAACGTCGACGGGGCAACAATTTTTACAGAAACGAAGCCGCCTTAAGTTTTCTTCAAATAAAAGTGATTTGAAATAATTCTCCAATAAGATTTTGATTGGTTTAATTGGTTTTACGATTACTCACAGTAAGACGACATCATTGTGAGTTATCCTAAAAATGTATGAAATCGACAGACTCATTTTTATCCCCTCACCTTGGAGAGGAGAGTATATATCATTTGCAACGAGCCAAAGCTGTAACACATAGAAGGAGTGACCTAAGACCCTAAGTATGTTCGGCGGATATCCGTTTTGTGTCATTTTAAGTCGAATGAGCAATGTCCGTCCGTCCGTCTGTCTGTCTGTTGTTGTTGTTGTTGTAGCAGCTTGGAGACGCTGAGTTGATAATCCTTAAGTCTATTACTATTCGTTCCGGCATATATCCGATTATCGCGGGAACCTTATGTTGTTTTCCTCCACTCAATGTTCACCGGTTGTAAATTAAAAAAAAATTGTCTGTTAATTTTCAGGGAATGGATGTTATTTGAGTGTTGCCGTTTCTATTCTCCACTAGAAGCGCTGCATTTCTGTTAATAGTCGTCATGGTGTTATGTCTATTTTTAGCTTAACTGTTGACTTGGGTGATCAGATGTTGTTGTAGTGGTAGTGCGCCCGGTGAGTTATTTTTAGCTGCAGAAACTCGAATTATGATGAAAACATGAATGTTGATGTTAAATTTTTCCGGTGCCCTGGCTGGGAGTTGAACCCAGCACCTTCGGGATCCAAGTCTAATGCACTAACCACTAAGCTACCGAAGGCCACCTGTCTGTCTGTCTGCTGGCTGGTGCGCACGATAACTCTCGAAAGGAGTTACTGATTGACTTCAAACTTGGTATGTGGTAATATTTTCTAAGTTCGAAGATGGGCTACATTGGTCCGCTCCTTTTAGTACCTCCCCCACAAAGGGTTAACATTTAGTGAAATATTGGCTATTTGATAACTTCTATAATACTTATTTGAATCCTCGTAAATTCTACACATACATAGTATTAGTTTATTAGTCACTATTACCTCGAGAAAAATGGGCGAAGTTGCCACGTCCCTTTAGGTACCTCCCAGAAAAATTTTGAAAAAAAATTTAATAGCTTATAAATTTATTACCAGTGCATACAAAGACTTGAAATTGTTTACAGGGTATTGGTTTAATAGTACCTACAATACAGTGAAAAATGGACAATATTTCCACGCCCCTTTTGGTACCTACCACACAAATGTACGTTTTTGTACCAAAAGTTAACAGCTTTCAACTTTAATAACAGTACATACGAACACTTGAAATTTCGTACAGTGCAATGCTTTTATAGTACCTAGAGTCTAGAGAAAAGTGGCCGTAATTAGCACGTCCCTTTTGGTACCTCCCACACCAGAAGTTAACAGGTTATAACTTTAATACCAGTGCATATAAATACTTGAAATTTTGTGCAGTGTAATGCTTTTATATCACCTAGAGTCCAGAGAAAAGTGACCGCTATTGAGACGCCCCTTTTGGTACCTCTCACCCAAATAGACCATTTTGTACCAAAAGTAAGCAGCTTTTAACTTTAATACCAGTACATACTTTAAAGCTATTAAATGCAATTTAAATTGATAATAATTTAAATAAAACAAAAAAATAAATAAATTTACTATTACTTTTTTTGAGACTCAAGGTGAGGTGTTTCATTAGTCGGTTTACCCGACTGAAACTTTCTTACTTGTTTGCTTTCAGTTTAGTATAATTGCAACTATTATAGGAAAGTATTCTGTTTCGAAATTTAAAATGTATTGTGCAGAAGACATTCGTCGGTATGCTAAACACATAACGTCTACGAAAACACAATTTCAATTTCTATAGTTGAAAACTTAATTATTTATATTTTATCAAATCATTTCGCAATAGTAAATATTTTATATGTTTGTATCATTTTTTTTGCCAAAAGTCATTCTCTCGGAACTACTGTAAAAATATACGCATACCACTATTTCGTAATAATTATTCATATATCATAGAACAATCAACACTTGTTACAACCTAACATACTTACCCACCTTACGAACATTTATTAGCATTGCCTAATCTATATATGTATGTACTTGCTAATCCAATGGAATTTCTTTTTGATAAGGTCTTTAACCTGTGCAATGTTGGCTAATCTATGTACTTACAAAATAAGTTGTTATTGAGTTTGTTAATTGATTTTCAAGTTCACATTAACGAAATGTATATTTGTAGTACAATATACATTAATCATGACATCGACGGGTAACATTTATATTACAGAGTATGTTCAATGTTTACCTAGTAGTGTGGCCAATGCATTGGCAGAAATAATAAATATGTAATTTGAAGTTTTTTGAACAAACATTTTTTTACATAACGGTTTATCTCAAGATCCAGTGTCAATTTAAAGAAACTACTTTACATGCTGTTAACTCTATTATCCTAAGTGTCTACGTTAACTCCGTAAAATCGAGGTTTAACAAAAAACCATTTTTTCTTCTCCAACTATTTTATTTACTCGTTTTAGATAGTTACCAAATTTGGCCATATTTTGTGATTGCAACTTCCTATTAGGATTAAATCAATTTGTATAAAATGAATTATATTCGATGGAAATTTACCCTGGCAATTCATTCTATTTGGGCTTTTAGCCCTTTAGAAGCTATATTTTACATCCAATTTTTTTGAAATTTAGCATGGCAGAGTTTATTTATCTATGGACCAACACTGCCGAATTTAAAGAAAATAGGTTCAGATTTAGATATTACTCCCATATATATGTTTAGTACGATTTGTCCCTTTAGTTATAGGGCTAACTAAAGGGACAAAGCTGTATTTTACATCCAATTTTTTTTAAATTTAGCATGGCAGAGTTTATTTATCTATGGACCAACACTGCCGAATTTAAAGAAAATAGGTTCAGATTTAGATATTACTCCCATATATATGTTTAGTACGATTTGTCCCTTTAGTTATAGGGCTAACTAAAGGGACAAAGCTGTATTTTACATCCAATTTTTTTTAAATTTAGCATGGTAAAGTTTATAGATCTATGCATGCACCAACATTGCCGAATTTGAAAAAAATCGTTTCAAATTTAGTTACATATATCTCTCATATACCCGTATATGTTTCGTCCAAATTGTCTGCAAAGGCAGAGACTTACCAAATGTAAAATGTGTAAACCAATTTTAGTTGAAGTATACATTGGATATTTCATTGGTATCCCGACTTTAGCCTTTCTTTACTGGTTGTATAATATAGTAATGTCCAAAATCCTATTTTGCACTAAACAGTGTACACTTCAGACGTTGTAAGCTTTTAAATTTTGGTATGATTTCACCATTTTGTGTGGGAGGTACCAAAACAGTCGTGTCAATAACGCCCATTTTTCACTGAACTGTGGGTACACTGCACACAATTTCTCAAGGTAAAAGCGACAGATAAACGATTACCATGTGTGGAATTATAGAGGATTCGGAGGGTAGTGTAGAAGTCACTAGAGAGCCTCACTAAATATTAACCCTTTGTGGGGGAAGAACTAGAAGGAGTGGAACATAGTCTGGGATAGAAAAATATATTACCACATACCAAATTTTAAGTTAATCGGTTACTCCTTTCGAGAGTTATCGTGTGCATCAGACAGACAGACGGACGGACATTGCTCAAATGACTTAATAGTCCTAAAACGGATTACCGTCGAACGTACTTAGGGTCTTAGGTCACTCTTTCGATGTGTTGCTGGAATTAAGCTCGACCACCAGATTCAAGGACAGATCAGAAGATTGTAGACCGAAATCCGCATATATTCATTTAGTGTCTGGAAGTAGTTCTTAATGTATTGAGTATGGTTAAGAATAAATTGTACAATACGATTTCCTCAATCAATACTTACTACCTATTATAAAGCATTTAAGGTCAATACATTATATTGCACAGTTCATAAACCTGAGTAAAACAATTAACCGAAATTAACGAAATCTAAAATAAGGGCATTTATTTCTGATATACTTGTTTTTTGTTAATAATAGCTTGGATTATAGAGGATAAAAATAGTCTACAGGAACCTAAAATTATCCTGAATATTCATCCCAGAGATTACAATATAAGTATAAATATTATTTATGCTCTGTGTGATCTAGTTGATGAAAGCCAACTGATACAACAAGCTCAGAATGATAGAAAGCAGTTGTCATATTGTACCAAGAAACCCTGACATAAAATAAATACATTGATTGCGGCAGGAAGTCAAACAAATGGATTAAATATCACAGCAGCACAGCTCAGCACTGTGATTTCATTAAAAACGTGTCATACGAGTATTTGTTTACACATACATCTTAGACTGTTGGCAGAAGTACCTTCTCCCACTACTGATTGTTGCCATTAGACTTATTATTAAAGATGCCTGGATTCAGATAAAGAGATGGATGAATATCATACAGATCATATTTAAGAGATCTTTAAGCAACAAATATCGGCTCCCACGCCACATCTCACCAGGCTGGGCCGGAATGATGGATGCATGATATCACTTTCGGTGGTGTGGAGCATATGAGCGATATGAGATGAACGAGATAAGAGTGTGGATAAATCCGCATTGAAATTGGAACTGACATCATCCTTTTCACAGCTACTGCCACTCGAGTAGCAAAAACAGGCAGACAAAACAAGACAGTAAACGAGTGATTGGCACCTACAATTGTGCCATTACCAGCCATCATTCATCATGGAATTGTGTCATGAATTGCCATCGTATTCGCGTGTAATTATTGGGAGAGTATTTATTGTCTGGCAGACTAAACATTGTAAACATTCCCACTGGGTAGGCACAAAGGCGCTGTAATAAAATGCCAACTGGAACAGAGTTTGTACTGGCGGTGGCGGATGCCATTGAAAGTTTGCATTTATTATTACTCTTTCAAATTCTTTTGTGTTCCAAAGACAAACTCCACCTTTGCATGCGCTGCCGACTAAGCATTAGCGAGCGGAACACAGCGAATCACGACCACCAGCGCCGCCGCCGCCATTGTCGACATTAAATTTCTGATTATCATATAAAAATGATTATATTCGATCTTTTTTACGTTAAGATTCCAGTTGTGATTTATAGATAATGTCACATCTTGATGGCTGTGCACTGTGTGCCGGGTTGACTTGTGACTTGTATAAGTTTCATTCATTTATTCGTTTCGATTGGAGTCTTTGGCAGTGTTTGGATGTAATTTATCACAGGTGGGTGTTTGGGGTGAATTAATTTGCTTCGCTTTTGAGCTTTGGAGAGCGGAGCAGTAGCAGCAGAAGTCTTTGCAACTCAATTCCAAACATATCGATTGGAATCTGTTGGCTGCTATTTGTCTGGCGCCATAAGATCGCGGCATTCGTATCAAATTTCACTTCATGTTTATATATCAAGTATAATTTATAGGACAATTTGTTTATTTTGAAGTTAGATTTGTTAACATTTTTATAATTTAATTTATTATCATTTGTTATTAGATACAAAGAAAATGTAGTGTTCTTTCCTCATTTGTTATAAGAACTAATGAATGGCTATTAAACAGTTGACTAAATTTTCCTTTGTCAAAAAGATAACCGTGAGAATCACAAAAGAAATTAATTTTTTACAGAGTTACGCTAGTAAAATGTGATTAAAAGTTTATTGTTTTGTTTTCGGTCATCAGACATAATTGTATTTCCCGTAACATTGTATTTGGCATCCGGGAACTGAAAGGAGCTATGTTGTATTTTAAGGATCGGCATCATTTACTAAAAGGAGTAGACCGATATGGCCTATCTTCAAACTTAGCCTGAGATAGGCTAAAATATTACAATATACTAAATTTATTTTTTTAATGATACTTTCTTGTAATGAAATAAAGGGTGGGCCATTTAAAATTTTAAATTTGAATCGGCTATAAAAAACATTGTACTGATAATTTTTCCAAATTACTGGTTTTATTGAAAATGTTGAACTTTGTCATTTAATAATGCATATGACTATCACGTCAGGCTCGGCAGTACCTCATCTTATAAACCAAATTTGTCAGTACATTTTCGATTATTTCGGGTCGTATCTCTTCAATGGCATCTTCGATTTCATGTTTCAGCGCTTCAATTGTCTCTGAATGCTTTGCGTAACACTTTATGGCCCCCCACAGAAAATAATCCGAAGGGCTCAAATCACAAGTCAAAATAATTAAAATTTTAAATGGCCCACCCTTTATTATTTTTCTGCAATAAATCATTAATATTAACAGAAACAGTTTTTGGTCTCTACTGAATTTTTTTAATTTTAATTTAGTAATGAGCCGCAGAGAGAAAAATTGACTATGCAACAATATAGAGTTTGTAAGTTTTTGGGGGAGAAATTGTAAAAACGTACATCTTTGGTCATTACATTCGAAATGTAGGAAAGGCTAAAGTCGGGCGGTGCCGACTATATGATACCCTACACCACTCTAGTATGATTGGATAACAATTTATACTTCAACTTAAATTTGTTTACACAATTTACATTTGGTACGTCTCCACTGCCTCTGTAGCCAAATCGGACGAAACATATATATGGAAACTATAACAAAATCTGAACCGATTTTTTCAAATTCGGCAATTTTGGTCCATGGATCAAGAAACTCTATCTACAGGGCAAAAGGGCCAAATCGGACGAAACATATATTTGGGAGCTATATCTAAATCTGAACCGATTTGTTCCATGGATCAAGAAACTCTACTACAGCTTCTATAGGGCTAAAGGACCAAATTGGACGAAACATATATATGAGGGCTGTAGCATGATCTTAACCGATTTTGTTCGAATTCGGCAATGTTGGTCCATGGATCAAGAATCTCTACCATTCTTAATTGCAAAACGATTGGAAGTAAAATACAGCTTCTATAGGACTAAAGGGTCAAATCGGACGAAAGATATATATAGGAGCTATATCTAAATCTGAACCGATTTCAACCAAATGCAATAGGGTTCTTTCCAGCTGCGAAAGACTCCAAACTGCAAAATTTCAGAACAATCGGGGTGAAATTGCGACCTGTAGTCGACTAACAACTTAAGATTATCGTTGTTCGTCGACTACAGGTCGCATTTAAGATCTAGGTCATCATTTAAGATCATTGTGCAACCGAAGATCTTTGATAAACTGATATCTTCTGATTTTTGGCCGCCTAAGGCATTTGTTAAAGAATTTGTTGATAGGGTCGACAATTAGCGCAATTACATTTGAGGCCTCCTAGCTCTTCATCAAAAAACTGAATAGCTCTTTGGTCATAGCTTATCAGAATGTAAGAGGAATACTAAATTAACCCGACTATTTGCTGATAGCTTTGACTTTGATTTTTCAGTTTTGTGTTTCACTGAGACCTGGTTAAAACCCTCAATATTTGATTCGGAGATACTGTCGAATGAATATGTTCTATATATATAGTTCTTATTGCTGTGAAAAGTTCGCTTACTTCTGAGCGTCAGGAAAGATGATTGTCCCTCTGTAGCCATAGACGGAGATTTAATTCCAAAATCTAGATTCGCCAAATACCTAGGTATTCAAATAGATAGGCGATTGACCTGGAAGGACCATATAAAAAACAAACGAAAACAACCGAATGTTAAAACAAAGAAATTGTATTGGCTTCTTGGATCGACGTCGACTATTAGTTTGCGTAATAAACTTTTAATTTACAAAACTATACTTAAGCCGGTGTGGACTTATGGTATACAACTTTGAAATTCTTCAGAGGTACTCAGAATGATAACTAATGCACCTTGGTTTGTCAGCAACCGCAATATACATAACGACCTCAAAATTCCTACAGTTACAGATGAAATTAAGAAGTATAGCGCAAATTATCTAAATAGACTCAGTGACCATCCAAATGTATTAGCTATTATTTTACTAGATGATACCAATGAGATTAGAAGACTTAAGAGACGTCATATTCTGGATCTCCCATTCACAGAAATGTATATTCATCTTCTGTATAGTTTACGAATAAGATAATATCTATCATATAATAAATGTATATATACAGGGTGGCTGATATGTATTGCAACCAACTTCAGGATGCTATCATTTCTAAACCGCTAGTCTGATAGCTGACAGATTTATTTCAGTGGCAGTTCATTTTATTGTTTACAAGCATACAAAAGCATTTTGATCTATTGCATTAAAAAAAAGTGATTCGTGATGGAATTCAAGCGTGATAGTGTGATTGCTTTATATTTGGGTGGAAAAACACAAGTGGCTATCGTTAGAGCCCTCCAGCATTTAAATGTGAATAAATCTTTTGTTTCTCGTACCATTGCTCGTTACCGTGATACTGGCAGTGTTGCATCGCGTCCAAAAAGTGGACGAAAAAAAACGGTAACAATACCAGAAATGATCCGAAAAGTGAAGGCCAGATTTGATCGAAATCCACGCCGCAGTGGTAGAAAAATTGCTCGTGAGCTGAACATATCGCGAGAACGGATACAACACATATTAAACCAGTAAAGAAAGGCAGAAAGTCGGGTGGGCCGACTATATAATACCCTACACCTCCCTAATAATGCGATAAGGGTCATTGCGATAATAATTTGGAATAATTGGTAAATGGGTAGGAACATATTATCTAATTCTGAACCGATAATCGCTAAATTAAGCAATATTCGTTCCTAAATTGAGAAACATATTTCTGGAAAATTTTAATGATCGGAAGTAAAGTACAACTTCTATACCGCTTTGATACCAAATCAGGAGGAACATATATACGGATGTTATATATAAATCTGAACCGATTTTCCCTGAATACTCATTCATGTAAAAAGACATCTTTCTGTCGAATTTCGTACTGATCGGATATAAAATACAATCTCTACAGCGCTTTCATGTCGAATCGGGGGTAACATATATATGGGGGCTATATCTAAATCTGAACCGATTTTAACCAAATTCAATAGGGATCGTCCTTGGGCCAAATAAAATATATGTGTAAAGTTTCGTCGAGATCGGACCATAATTGCGACTTGTACTTTGATTACAAGAATACATGCACAGACAGACGGACAGACAGACAGGCGGACAGACGGACATAGCCAAATCAACTCAGAATGTAATTCTAAGTCGATCGGTATAATAAACGATGGGTCTATTTCTTCTTCTTTTGGGTGTTACAAACAAATGCACAAAGTTATAATACCCTGTACCACAGTGTGGTGTAGGGTATAAAAAAAAACTTTTGAGCGTGTCATTCTTGATGAGATTGATGGTATTGAACTTATTGCTGTCTCTATTAATTTAAGTAAAGCTATATTATTGGTTTCATGTTCCTACATCCCCCCAAACTCGGAATTATCTGTTTATGATGGTCACTTAAAGGCTATAGGCAGATTGGTTTTGATGTTGGGAGATGTGGACCATATCTTAATCTTGGGGGATTTTAATTTACCCTCTGTTTCTTGGCTTTCATTGCCAGATGCTGAGGCATTTACTCCCTTGAATTCTTCTTCGATCACGTTCGAGTGGACTTATGATGTAGTAAGGCGTTTTTCCGATCTCGAACTATTGCAGATTAACGGGATTTCTAATTCGTCAATTACTTGATTTAGTATTTGTGAATAACGCGCAAATTTTTGATATTCATAGAATTTCTCCGGTTTCTACCCCGAAAGATGGTTACCATCCTACGCTGGGTATTTCCATGATGTATGACATTTCGGACTCTTCTTTTATCTACCCCCCCCACGTGACGAGGGTACAGTTTTTTTGTTTCAAAAGAACAAATTTTGAGTTGCTAAATTCTCTGCTCTTGAATACTAACTGGGATTTGGTTTGTTATTGTAATCACCTGACTGATATTGATGTATCTATTGAGAGATTTTACAATGTCTTGAATGAATGTTTGGTACAATCTGTACCAAAGATTCGTATTAAGAATACCAATGGACCACCGTGGTATTCTTCTAATATGACTGCTCTCAGGAACGTAAAGATCCGATGTTGATTACGTCAGGTACTCTGTTGCCAGATCACAGTATAACATTGAATCACGCAAGTGCTATGAGCTCTACTTAGAGAAGTTAGCTCACAATTTTAAAATGGACCCTAGATCGTTCTATGATTTTGTCAATATGAAACGTAAGTCTAATCCAAGGCCTTCAAGGGTTAGAATTGATAGTGAAGAATTCTGTGGTGATCAGTCAATCGCCGATTGTTTTGCAAAGTTCTTTGCATCAACCTATTCTCGTCAACAGTGTCACCTAGTTTCCTATCCTTACAATATTCCACCATTGAATCATTTGAACATTCCTTATTTTGATTTATCTTTCGTATCGTCAAGTTTAGGCAAGCTTAAGACTTCTAACAGTGCTGGCCCAGATGGTATACCGAGTGTAATCCTGAAGCTATGTGCTCAGAGTATTGCTGTCCCGCTCACATTGCTTTTCAATAATTCGTTAAAGTCTGGATATTTCCCATTTATTTGGAGAACATCTTTTATAACTCCACTTCATAAATCTGGAAGCTTGATTAATGTTATGAATTATAGTGGAATTGCAAAATTAAGTATAATTCCAAAACTTTTTGAAAAAATTATCACTGACATTTTATCTCATAGTGTATCATAGTCCATTCCAACATGGATTTCGTAAGGGATTTTCGACTATGACAAATTTGGTTCAATTTACCTCCCAGGTAATTGATGAGTTTGTTCTTGGTAATCAGACAGATGTGGTTTATACTGATTTTAGTAAAGCTTTTGATAGAGTTAATCTTAAGCTCTTACTGTATAAGCTGAATCGCATTGGTTTTAGTAATAACTTCATGAGAAAATTTGCCTAAAAACTGAAAAAATTTATTTTTTCCCTTTTAAGCTACTTTTACAGACATTTTTATATTTAATTATTTTACATATAAACCCATATGCTATGCTTGCACTCTTTCTACAAAATTTCTCTATTACAATCAATTAAGAAGACAAAAATGCAAGGAGACCAAAAAAAGTTCGATTAACGATTAATTTAACGGATAAAACAGATGGAAAAATCGTACGTTCGCGACCGGCACCTAAGCCAATTAGAAAAAAAAAACAATAAAGATAATTTATTGTGTAAATACTCGATAGAAAGCTACATGAATCCTCTTTTAAAATAAATTAATAGCTTTAGAATATTCCGTTCCTTTTCGCAGATTTTTGCATGTTACTAGATTCAGCCAAAGTTGACTAAAACTCGATGAAACCCATCTTTTGCACATAACATAGGGCTACCAATATGCTATCAAATCACCAAAAAAAATGCGGGGAAAATTTTTGTTTTTTTATATTTTTTGCACATCAAAAGCGTACGAACGTATGTTCGCGACCCGCGGAAATGCCCATATGTGTTTCTCTAGATCGAAATTGATTCCATCTACATTCAGTCTTCTTGGTTCCAATTTAGAAACTGTTGAATCTTTTGTGGATCTTAGTATATAATGGATCCTAAACTTAACTTCAATAATCACATAATTACAATGGTGAACAAAGCTTATTGTGTCCTTGGTTTCATTAAGCGATGGGCGAAAAAATTCTCAAATCCATATGTAACGAAACAGTTGTATACTTCACTTGTTAGATCTATTCTTGAATACGGTTCTGTTGTGTGGGACCCCCAATATGGGATTTATGTTGATAAAATTGAATCCGTTCAGAAACAATTTTTATTACTTGCTTTGAGGCACCTGCATTGGAATAGTGATTTTGTTCTTCCATGTATACTAATAGGTTGAGCTTGATAAGATTGCCTACTCTTAAGAGCAGAAGTATTATGCTGAACACCACAATGATATTGAAGTTTATAAATTGTGATGTGCTTTCAGAGATTCAGATCTTCCAGATATTACCAATTATTGCATATTGATTTTCAACGTACAAATTACGCATCTGCAGAGCCTACCCGTAGAATGTGCATAGACTTTAACACTTTATATGATATTATTGACTTTAATGTAGGAATAGATATAGTGAAATCTAGAATCATATCTTATTTAAATCAGTAGTGAAGTTCTGTTTTATATGTGTTCTTTATTTAACTAAACAAAATTAGACACTTTTTATGCATGTATGTACATACCGGCTGTTGATATATATTCTGTAGCTGGTATTCCACACTCTACTATTAACCCGCCATGGTTCGGATCATGGTGTGTACGCAATCCCTACGTTATGGGGATGTGGCCCCCGCCGTCGGAAGGGGCGGACAGACATGGTTAAATCGACTCAGATAGTGATTCTGAGTCGATCGGTATACTTACAAACATATGCCATGAAACAAACTTATAATACCCTGTACTACAGAGTGATGATCTTGAAAAGATTAAAACATTTTTCTCGGAATTGGATATTTTTATTGGAAAAGTACGCGAACAGACCATATGATCATATATGTATTTATATACGTATGTCAATATGACTGATATTTCCATATTGTTGGGATTTTTGTGCAAACATTATTTAATACGTAAAATTGAAAACATTTTATTTTTAAGCAGAACTAAAGGATTTTTTCTTCGTCTTTAATCATTTTTAACAGCAAACATTAACAGAACTTCTTACGTGAGGCTATAACCCCTGAGTCCCGAGATAAACGCACAAATACTAAATACGTGGGATGTTTTTGACTTTGTAGGCAAAAATATCCGACAAATACTCAGTGACGTGCGACCAGTTCTCGACACCATTTTTATACCCTCACTTTAGTGTGACGAGGGTATATATCATTTGCTACCCCAAGTATGTTCGGAGGAAATCCGTTTTGGGTAATTTTAAGTAGAATGAGCAATGTCCGTCCGTCTGTCTGTCTGTCTGCTGGCTGGTGCGCACGATTACTCTCGAAAGGAGTAACCGATTGACCTCAAATGTGGTATGTGGTAATATTTTTTTCTATCTCCGGCTAAGTTCGAAGATGGGCCATATTGGTCCACTCCTTCTAGTACCTCCCCCACAAAGGGTTAAAATGTTGTGAAAAATTGATTCTTTAATAACTGCTATACTGCTTATTCGAATCTTCTGAAATTGCACACATAGTATTAGCTTATTAGTCGCTATCAACTCGAGAAAAATGGGCGATGTTGCCACGTCCCTTTTGGTACCTCCCACACAAATGCACCGTTTTGCACCAAAAGTTAACAGCTTATAACATTAATAACAATGTATAAAAAAACTTGAAATTTTGTACAGTATTATGCTTTTATATTGCCTATAGTCAAGGGAAAAATTGACGTTGTTGCCACGCCCTTTTTGGTACCTCCCACACAAAGGTACCTTTTTGCACCAAAAGTTAACAGCTTATAACATTAAAACCAGTGTATAAAAATACTTGAAATTTTGTACAGTGTAATGTTTTTATAGTGTCTATAGCCCTGTGAAAAATGGGCGTTATCGCCACTCCCCTTTTTGTACCTCCCACACAAAATAGAAATTCACAGATTAGTTTTAGGACTTATTGGTTATTATTTGCAATAAAAATTACTGTTATATTTGTATATTTGTTCTTATCTAACCACACGATTTTCTTTACTTTCTTAATTACAGCGTGAAGAGGAGAACTTAGTTAAGCTCACAGCGCGAGAAAGACGTTTTATAAAATTCTCTTCTGTCGAATATGATGGCCAATTGTATATGACACCACAAGACTTTCTTGACTCCGTAGTGGAGCAAGAACCCAGGCGTAAGTACTTTAGTTTAAAATAGTTTTAAAACATAGTTTAATGTTATTTTAAAAAATGCATCTTTTATTTTTCAGCCCGCCTTAAGCGTAGAATTCTAACCGAACAAGAAGTTTTAAAAATCAGAGATCAAACACCGCCATTAAAGAAGGGATCCAATCAGTTGTTTAGAACATTAAGAGACAAAGGTAAATCTAAATATATCCCCATTTATGGCTGGTATAGTCGATAAAAAATTATTAACAATAGCAATACCAAACAATCTCTTCATAGCCAAGATTACAATATCAAGTTGTAATAATTAAGCTTTATAGATTTTGTTTTGTGATTATTTAATGAAACAAAATAGTGATGAAAACGAGATATGGAGCACAAAGTAAAAAAATATTTTGTTAAGTATATGTTTAATAATTTTGAATATATTGTGTAAAAAGGTGTACAAATTAATATATTTGACGAGAATCACGTTGAGTGAGCAAAAAAAACTGCCAAAAAATATCGAAAACAAAGTTTCGTCAAAATCCGAAACCTTAAGGAAATTTCCTATCTGTCGTTATTAAAGCCGAATTGTCGGAAAAAAGGGGTTTGTTCTATGAAACACACCAATAATCAAGCTACGATATATGTATGTTCATGTATAAATGATAACTCCATAAAATATTAATCGTTTAAAAATTCAAATTTAGAGATCAAATTTGGTTAACCATTAATTGTTGTCTTTATTTTATTTTAGGAATTATTTCATATACGGAATATCTATTTCTGTTATCGGTATTAACCAGTAAGTATTCTTAAATGCTGTTGTTTATTTGCGTACTTGTGGTTTTTACATATTAAATTATAATAAATTATTTTCCTTGTTTTATTTACCGTATTTAGAACCTAAATCAGGTTTTCGCATTGCCTTTAATATGTTCGACACTGACGGCAATCAGCGTGTTGATAAAAATGAATTCTTAGTGGTATGTTATGTTATAAAACAACTACATATTTATCTATTGATGACGTTACACGAGGACAGTCTATGATTTATGTGTGCAACAGTAATTATTCTTTCTATAGCTGATTTTGTGCACTATAAGCTTTTTCTTTTTGTTTTAAGATTCATGTTGTACCTGCATTTTGCACTGCACTTACCATTCTGGGTTGTGCTCGACAACTGCAATTGAGGTTTTACATGTGAAATTGACAACATTTCATTTTAAATTAAAATTGTCCATTTCAAATTGACTAACATCAATTTGAAATAAAGATATTTCAATTTCAAATGTAAAGCTTCACTTTCAAACAGGAACAACTCAATTCCTTTTTAAATGGCTCAGCGCTCGAAATGTTTTAGCTCATGCGATGTAATCAGCCAAATCCATCACAAAATATCATATCAATCATATTGATAACTTCCATTCGACAAAACCCAAAAATCTTACAAAATGTGAAAACCTTTATCAACTTTCCCGGAAATTTATCCCCATCCATAGCTCTATTATTTTTCAGGCGAAATACTAAAATTAACTGTGTTGCAATTGAATAATAAACTGTCCTCGCATTGGAAATATTCATCTACATGTATTTTACCCATATCATTGTTTTATTACACCCTTATCATTATGCTTTTATTTCCCAAATTTCCTATTATAATTTTTTTACTTTAGGTTAGACAAATTTTGGGTGGCTCTTTTCACTCGCATGATTTGGATGACGAAACAAGACGTATTGTAAGCATTTTCATTTTCAATTTCATTTATGTTTATTTCTTATTTTAATTGCACATTATTTGGAAAATTGATATTTAAAGTCCTTGAAGAAGATATATTAAATATTTGGTATTTCAAAATGTGTGTGTGGATGAACGATTCCTTTACTGGATAGTGGATAATCTTATGGCAGTATAATAAAAGTCTAACTGGACCACACTGACCACTTTAGTTTTGCAATATTAATTTCGAAAAATGGAACAAAACCAGTCAACAGACTAAAATTAAACATTAGACGCTTATACTCGTAGAAGAGGTATTGGGAAGCTTGAATTTCAAAGTTAAGCAGAATCGGAATAGACATGGCTCCGATATTAGCGAAATTCTGGATATGTAAAAAAGCAAAAAAAATAATTTTGAATAGCTGATATCTAAAGAACTATAAAAAAATAACCCATTGATGTAAAAAAAATATTGGTCACGACCAGAAAGAATACTCACAAACAAATTCTTTCACATACACTTATCGTATAAAGATTTCTTTTTTTTAGAACTTGTTGACCTGTACAAGCAATTCTTGGACCAATTCCTTCTAAAATGATCAAAAACTTATTTAGACAAGTCTAATTCGTAGGAAGCTTGTACTTTTAAGGATTTATTCTACTCACCAAAGATTCGTGTTCGCTGGACGAATCTTTCATAGGCCAGATTTTTTCTCGTCATTGTGACCAGGTTCGAGTTAATGAGAACCTTTCCTAGAGAAGGTCTTTCTTCTCACCTATGGCTTTACTTAGATGGAGGAACTATCCACATCCAGAAGGTGTTGAACAGTGTACATTTTCGGAAGATATGGGACAATAATTACACCCCACACTGTGGTACAGGGTATTATAACTTGGTTCATTTGTTAGTAACACCCAAAAGAAGATGAGATAGAGCCATCGTTTATAATACCGATAGACTTTAATCACTTCCTGAGTTTCTTGTAATCAAAATACAGGTCGCAATTATTGTCTGATCGCGATAAAATTGGGCACGTATATCTTGTTTGACCTAAGGACGAACCCTAATGAAATTGATAAAAATCGGTTTAGATTTAGGATACAGATATAGCCCCAATATATATGTACCTCCCGATGTGGCATCAAAGCTCTGTAGAAGTTGTATTTTATATCAGATTATTACGAAATTTAGCAGAAAGATTATTTTTAACTCAGGAACAAATGCTGCTAAATTTGGGGAAAATCTGTTCAGATTTTCATTAGGCCCCCATATAAAATTGGATATGTTTTTGATACAATTTTATGAAAAACTGTTCAGATTATGTACAGTCCCATCTATTTGTTCCTTCCGATTTTTTACTGTTATCGTTTCAGATCTAGTCTATTACGATCAACATCTTCAACTCCTCCATGGATAAGCCTTGATCAGGCGGTTGAGCTATGTACTTTTCTAACTGATACGAAACCAGTTATTCCAAATTATTATCTCAATGACCCTTTGCGCATTGTTAGGGAGGTGCAGGGTATTATATAGTTGACCCCGCCCGAATTTCTGTCTTTCCTTACTAGTTTTGATTGGGATTTTGCCCAATTGAATGTTAGTTATTATATAGTACGATGTTTAGCTATGAATGAATTCATAGCTCAAACATTTTGAAAATAACCCAATTTAAAGACAACTGGATTTTTTCCTTTATTTATATCAAGTAGGAACTGAGGGCTTAACAAAAGTTTTACTAGCTTATTCTATCGTCGCAACATCAGTAGACATACCAAGTTGCGTATATTCAACACAAGCATCAAACCAATTCTCTTATACGTATGCGAAACGTGGAAGGCATCAAATACCGTCAGCCATATGTTGCTCCCCTCGGATATGTAACATTTTCTGGCCAGATACCATATCCAACATCAGCCTCCTTCAACCAACGTCCACTGAACACATAAACGTAGATATTAAATGCCGAAAATGGCGATGGATAGGGCACTGACCGAAACAAAAGACTTTCGAATGGAATCCGCAGGGTTCAAGATGCAGAGGACGACCAAAATTAACCTTGTTAAGAACAGTCCAGGCCGAAAACAGAAACTTTGGAACATTGACTGAAATACGAAGTATCGATAAGTTAATCATACATATACACTACATTAATATCTGTATTTAGTATACATTTGTATTTCAACTTTTAAAGATATTGTCAAGGAAATAATAATAGTATTATATTCTATCGATAGCAATTATTTTAATTTTGATCCCAGGTCTTATCAATGATTTGCAGTTCCTTTGTCAAAGTTCATCTCCACGTCATCTTAGGGCGTCCGGGCGTCTGCTACCTCGAGAATTTCTCTTCTTCCTTTTCTTAGCACAAGTCCTATATACCTATATTTTCTCCGAAATACTTGTCTATATATCGATTCTATAGAGTTTATTTTTATCTTAACTTAAAAATAAACTTAAAAGGTTTTTAAAATACCGATTTTCCAAATAAGATATTCGGGCCTGTTCTGAATTCACGCGATTTGATATCACGGTGATTTAGTATTATCAAAGATTTTAAAATCACTTGGAGGGTTCGAAAACCGTCCAATTTTGGTATAGTTGGTTTAAATTGATTGTTGTTTACTTTAAACAATAAATCGTAGCATTTCCGAGCACCAATAATGATTTTAAAATCGATGGCGTTTTGAAATCACCGTGATATCAAATCGCGTGATTACAGAACAGGCCCGATTTTCTTTTATTATATTTATTGTATTTTATTTATTTACAACACAAATGTCTTTATATTCTTTTATCTCAAAAGAATGTGTACCAATAGCTTGCCTTCCAGGATGTCAATAGGTTATGGCAACATTTTATTTCAATTGTATTTATTTACTGAATGATAATTTAATTTTTATTCCAAACTTGCCATTTAGCTTAAACGTTTAGTTTCTACCGAAGAACAGGCCCGTGAATTGTATTACAAGAAAAAGACAAAAGATAAGCCTATTAATCATTTTGTAAGTTTATGAGGCCGATTTAGTTTACAGTTTCAGTTTGCGTTTATTTGTTTTTTTTTTGTTAATAGTTACTAGTTTTTTTGTTTCTTTTTTTTCGTTGACAATAAATCTGTAATTGCTTTGGTTTGAAAAGAATTTCCATTGCCTATGTAAATTCATGCATTGGCTAAAGTACAAAGAATCTAAAGCTTCCGATTCTCTTGGCATTATTCATTTCATTACACAAAAATTGGTGTTTCCTTTCTATGTAGGCTCAAAAAACAAATGATAACATTCTACCAAATCAACCAATAATAACTAATGTTGATATTTGTTTATGAGAGAACTTAATTGGAATTTCACTGGGTCGCTGACAGCAAAAAACATCAAAGCCTACGAAATTCTTTTGCTAAAGCGTTATTCGTGTAAAATATTATTTTGCCTGTTTCGTTGAGAAAAGCTTTTGTTTTGTCCAAACAAGCCAATACAATGCTTCAGTTATTTTAATTTTAAGACAAAGACGACGTACGTGTTCTCCATTGTAAGTAATAAAGCAAAAAAAGTACATAAGAATGTTGTATATGTTCGAGTTTAAAGTCACCTAAAATATCCTAAGTTTTGTTACAAAGTCCTAGTTTGAGTTTTTTTTCTGTTTTATTTTTATTTTTTCTATAAATGCTTTTAAACGTAGAAATTATTTGGCTTATCAATTGTAGTACTGTGCGAGGGTTTAGTTAATCAATCCACTGTTTAACTTTTCCTTTAATCACACAAAGCTAAATTGGAATTTTGTTTATATTTTTTTTTTATTTATTTAATTAAGTTTTTTATTTAATACCCAACTTTGTATATTTTTTGAGAATGATTACTAATAATAACCCTTACATATTTTCCAATATTTCCTTTCTCTCTCTTCCTCGAATCTTTCCTTATTTCACTCTCTCTTGCTAATTGTTCTTAATAATTAACCCAAATGGAAAACTCCTGCTCCTCCAATCCTACCAATCGTGTCAATGTGTTATGTGTAATGTAATCTGTATGTGGTTAAGATGGAACGCATATTTAGCGGAGCATGGAAAGATAAACGTGGTAAAAATAAGACCGACGAGGAAAACGCCGAAGAAAATAAAACGGATGAAGAAGATGAAAACGAAGAGGTTTGTATTTTAAAGATATGGGATTTTCCACAGATGGCGAAGCGATTAAAATTGAGTCAATTGTCCAAGCGTTATTGAAACTATAGTAGAAGTTCTCTATAACGAAGTAACATTTAGGGAATTTTTCTCTATAAAGAATTATTTTGTTTCACACATTTTACTTTGTAACGATGCCTATTTAACCGTAAGGTTTGACAAAAATACCAACTTTTTTAACTTCTCTGAGTTACTGGTCGCATGCAGGGAAAACATCGAAACGATGGAACATTTTCTGTGTCACTGCCCGGCTTTCACACATGCAATCTCCCAACATTTCGGGTCCGACATATTACCAGACTTGATTCATCACAGAGAATATGACTGGAAGATACTGAGAAAATTCGTGTCTAGTACCGATTTTCTGTAACTCGTGAGGTATAAAAAGATCATAAATAAGGAGCGCACAACAGGCCGAACCACTGGCTTAAGTGTATGTCCATGGACATGAGACGTTTAAACGTCTCGTCTCTTCAACCTAACCTAACCTACTGGTCGAAAAATTAAAAATATGGTTGACTGATTTTAGTGGAATCAAAAAATTACGTATGTTTTCTTCTGACCAACTAAAGATTTAAAGCAAGTTAGGATATTTTAGACATAGGTGAAGTAAGAATTGCAAAAATATTCGCATGGGACATATATGTCCCAGTGGTCGTCAAAGGGTTAAAGACACAACCGATGTTCCGTGTTTCACATTACCTCTCTATTGCGATTTTCTTTAACAGTCATAAAATTCAAATAAATTAATGAAAAACTAAATATAGCTCAGAAAAATAACAATTCTGGAAGCATGTGCATTTGTTGGTAAACCAAAAAAGAAGAGATGGACCCATATCTTATTAGGCCGATCGGCAAACAGTCGCTTTTTTCCGTCTGTCTGCCTAAATATGAAGTGATTTTTACCAAAATTGATATATTTTGATATAGCGTAGATTCTGTAGATAGTGTAGACTTTAACCGATGTGCGCGGAATTTAGAAATTTACTTTATTTAACCTGCAATAATCCGTGCATTGGTTAGCAAATAATGGTAGAAGGTATTATACTGTCGGCCCCGCCCGTCCTTAGTCTTTACTGATTTTTATTTTTAAGGATGCGTGGCACACAGCCAAAAAGGTGTACACCACTTCACTCGGAAATTTTCAGGTCCATTGTGTTCGTCCTGTTATTTGATATATCGTTTAGAGTTAATGAGCATGACACTTCTTTAAGAAAATTATAATCTGGTAAATAAGGTATGAGATTTGCTAAAATGTATACTTATGTATTTGCTACGAATCAAACGTGCAAAAAATCGGAGGAGTGATCTAAGACCCTATATATGTTTTCTACAAAACTGCTTCAGAACATTTAAATCCTTTGAGCAATGTCCGTCTGTCTGTCCGCCTGGCAGGTGCGCACGATAAGTCTCGAAAGGAGATAAACTTGAAAGCAAAGTATTAGCAAAATATTTCCATATGTACAGCACCATATCCTGCTGTTTGTTATTCTAATGTTTACGAATGATAGACGAAGTTGTAAAACATAACAATAGAAATTCATTTATTAATTTGTTTAACAATAAAAGTTGGTTGAAGCAGGTAAATACAAGTGAACAGTTGAAGTGATGAAATGAAAGTGTATGTGCATGTGTGAAGAATGTTGCAAAATATTATTAGTGATCCGCATGTATTAGTGTTGCCAGATCTGCATTTAGAATGTTTGGAACAATTAGTGTTACACAACATATCCCTTTTTTAGTTGAAACCGGGTCTCTGAAGACTGCTTCTACTGGCTGTTTCCTTTGGGTTATTCTCAGCGGTTAATTTGCAGTAGGTGAAATTGGCAGAGTAACGAAATCTTCTACACAACTGATGGAGAGTTTGAATCTTCCACTGGGTCTGATGGAAAGTTAAAGTCTTGTAGTAACATATCAAGTGGTAATACGAGTATATTTAATTTTGATGTCAAATCTGGTGTATCAGGAGTTCTGATTCTGAGTTGATCTGCATGAGTTCTGATGATCTTTTGACGATGTCCAATTTTTATTAAAGTGTTGTAAGTGACTTTTACAATTTTGCAAAGGAAAGGAATCTCCTGGAACTCAAAATGATTTGTTTCTGTTAAATTCCTTGGCGTAGACTAGATATCCATGCTTGAATGATTTAGCTTTAGTTCTGTGTTGGAATTGTATTGGCTTTCCATTTTCTCATTTCTTGTTGGTGATGTTGAAATTGGCTTTTTGATTGCGTCAAATATGTTTCGCATTTTACGACCATTGAAGGCTTCTTTCTGCATCCACTTGGGGAGTTGGAATTGGTGTTGATCTGTACACCTCGAGGAAGTATCTCGCTGACCGTTCCTTCACATTTCATTTTCTTGAGAGACCTTTTTAGAGTATCAACAAATCTTTCGGCTTGTCCATTTGAGCTGGGATGAAAACGGACTGTACGAGTACGTTATTTGGCTCTTACCTTGCACCATTGTTCGAAAACGTGAGAACAGAACTGCGTTCCAATTTCCAATTGTTCCGGATTTCCAAATTGAGAACAATTCTCGTTCAGTAGCTTTATTGTTGTAAAAGCTGTCTTTGAAGTTGTTTCATAAGTGACTGGATCAAACACAAAAATAATAAGAAGACATTCCTTCCGGACGAAACGTCAAAATCTGTCAGGTACGAACGCATAGAAATGAACTATCACACGCGAAAAAACAGTTTTCCGCGAAAATTGTTTGAACTTTTTCGGCACTTATCGATTAGTATTAATTTTTTAATTTTAACAATTACAAAAATTCGGGGAAATGGGTCTGAAAATCCGAGAAAAACCTCACTATTTGGAATCCTATTCGTTGGAATTTCTGTTCGTTCGTCACTGCCAGGTTCGCGTTGCCGGACAGAATATATCGTAGTATATAATTTTTGGACTGGATATTTTGAAAAAGCATCTACTATGATGAGGTAGGAGGTACCGTCCTTTGACTGGACCTGCACAGCCGATATGGACTCTTTGAAGTACTCGTGTTATTAAGTGCAATGATGATAAATCTGTCTTGACTCATTTTTATACTGCTAGTAACAGTTTTGGCATTTTTCACATAGTCTTTGTCGATGTTAATTTGTTTGCACCATGCAGAAATTTGAGTGTCCCATAAATTGAATTTTCTGTAACATTTAAGTCCCTAGTTGTGTCTATGGTTGTGAATGCTTCAGGCTTTCCTATATTTAACGCATGTTGGAACTGATATGATTGTGATATCAGAAGCTGTGTCAACCTGTAATTTGACTGTTTTCGAGTTGATGCTAACAGTGATTCTTGAAACTGATCTTGGTTCGTTAAAAATACATTCTTTGAACTGAATCTCACCATCTTTTTGTATTGTCTCTTTGTCGTTTTACCCTGCATTGAATTGTTGTTTTGAACTGAATTGTTGTTGTGTGATGTCTTGTTCTTCGTATTGTTGCAATAACCATCCTTGTGACCTGCCTGTTGACATTTTGTACAGGTGTGCTTGGCATATGGACAATTCATTTTACGTAATGCAAATCTCCACAGCACCATCAAGGAGTCTTTCGTAATTTGGATGTGTTGACTTACCGATTGCATTGATATGTTTTGGTTGTTCCTCAATTAAAGCTGTGGCTGTGTCGCTTTTCAAATCCATTAAGATTTGTGTCTCATCAAGAAGTTTGTCTAAATTGTTTGAGCGGCTAACTGCGTTGATCTTGATTGAACACTTGAAATGGTCGATCTTTAATTCATCCAATTTGAAATGTTTATATTGATGATTAACAGGGCTGGCGTATTCTTTGAAATCTTCATTATCCAACTTAGTAAGTTGAAGGCACTTGTATTGTTGACTCACTTTTGTTTCTGTTCTGCCAAATAATTTTCCAAGTTCTTGAGGCTGTTTGGGTAGAACTTAGTCGTGCTACACACGAGGTAATTTTTTTTTCAAGCAAGTGTCAAAGTTTGTAGGATACAGTGGCTGAGAGATCTTTCCGCCTGCTTCTCTCTTCTAAAAACTTTGACACTTGCTTGGAAAAAATTGTCTTGTGTGAATCTGGACTAACCACAGAACGTTGCAAAAATGTTCTTGTTCGTGATCCGCATGTATTAGTGTTGCCAGATCTGCATTACGAATGTTTGAAACAATTAGTGTTAGGTACAACCTGCACATATTTCGAGATTTTGATTAAAGACCAGTTAACTGAACACTTGGATTATTTCTTCCTTGTTGCTACTTGTCAGTCAGGTTTTCGACGGCACCACAGCACCACATCTGTAATGGTAATACTTACCGATGATAAAAGATGCACAATCGATAGAAGAAATCCCGGAGTTCTTGCTGCTTTTGATCTGAGTAAGGCGTTCGATTTTGTTGATCACAAAATTCTTTGTTCTAAACTATACAACCAGTTTAATTTGTCAATCACTTCATTAAAACTTATTTTGTCATTTCTGTCAGAAAGCTCGCGATACGTACTTTGCCATAATCGTAATTCTTATGTAAAGCCAATTTCTGCTGGTGTCCCTCAGGGCTCCATACTGGGCCCTGCCTTGTTCATGTTATATGTAAATGATGTTCGTCTTTGTATACAAAATTCTTAATACATAAAATGTTATATAGCCTGTAATATGTTGGCTAGGAATGCTCATGCCTTAAATACTCCACGGAGCGAAATTATTTATGGGGACCAATAGAGCAAATATTCGTAAACTCACTTCATGTTTTCATGGTATCCTTCGTTTTGTGTATGTTTCGCGTTGTAGGCGTGATTATTCTTTGGGTTAAGGTGTCTTTGTTTTTTTTTTCGGCATGTTAAAGCACAGTCAACCTTCGTTTCACTTCATGAACTATGCAAGAAATTCTCAAATACTTATAGAACAATTTAATAACAATAACTTTGAACGATCTTTTGTAATTCGTGTGGAAGTAAAAACGGTATTAAATGATTTTGTATTGAAGCCAGTTGAATTTTCGGACGTTCTTCCGAATGCAACAATTTAAATCTGTCGAAATTTGGTAGTGGTGGCACAACTTTATCTAGATTTTGAATGATTTAAATAAATAAAAATGGGTAAGGGTAATTCCAAAATAAAACGACCCAAAATTACAATTTAAATATTTGATTCTATCATTTAAATGAAATTGTACACGGGAAATTGTACTAGAAGACCATGCAGAATTATTACCCTTTACCGATTGTCCAAATTCATTACAACATTTACATTTTTTACAAACTTCGACTTTTTGAAGTGTATATAACTTTTGAACGGAATATCAGATTTGAACGGAATATCAGATTTGAATATAAGTACCATTTGAAAGAATTTAACATATCTCTGTAATGTTTTTATATTTCCTACAATCCAGTACAAAGTGGGTGTTATTACCACCCCCTTCAAGTACCTCTCACACTAATGGTAACAATTTTGTGAAATGTTAAAACTCTTAATTTACAGATTTACTTCAATGATCTCTCATCTCATTTTTTAACATTTCACAAAATATTTACCATTTGTGTGAGAGCTACTAGAAGGGAGTGGCAATAACGCCCACTTTGTACCCATTTTTGTTCAGCTTATAGAGGCGTTAAAATGATTACTATTTATGAAATTTTACAGGATACCCATGAGTAGTATACGAGTAGAAGTTATAAGAGCTTTAACATGTCACAAAATTGTAACCATTTGTGGGGGAGGTACCACAAAGAGTAGTCCAAAATAGTCCATCAAACATAAACTGGATTTGTATAAAATAAAATAACGTACGAAATTTCAATTCATTCGGTCACTCCTTTTCAGTGTTATCGTTAGCAGACGGACGGACACTAATTAATTCTTATTTTTTTAACCCTTGGAGAATCCATGCTGAAATTTTTAATTTTTAAAAATAAATCGAAAAAAAAATGAATATATGCTTTTCAGGATAATCAAAGAATAAGGACATTTGATGTCCTTAATAGACAAAAATTAATTGCCTAATTTATAATTCTTAGAGAGGATGTTAAATTCTTTCAAGTGGTGCTTATATCATTCAAATCTGATATTCCGTTTAAATGTTATATAGAATTCAAAAAGGCTAAGTTTATAAAAAAAATTAGGTGACCACTTTGGGCACCACATATAAGAAAAACCGTTATGAATTTGGACAATCGGTAAAAGGTAGTAAATCTGCATGGTCTTCTAGTATACGCGTGTAAAATTTCATTGAAATCTAAATCCATAAATATTCGGAGTGGGTCGGTTTCCTTTAGAATTTCGAAATAAACTGCTCGATTACTATTTTGATCAATCGTACTATGTAGAATTATATTTTATTTATTATCACGACAACATTCGTTTCACCATTTAAATTAGTTTTAATATTTATATCAACATTTGAGAATGTGTGTGTTACGTTCGGGTTATTATTAGTTATAAATATATATTCATTAGATAATTTTGATATTATAAATCTAAAATGTTGTTAGCTATCAACATATAGTCCACGAGGGCTCAGTTTGTTTAACAAATAAATTTAAAAAAATCGAGATAAAAGACTGAACCCTTTTTGGGGTGGCTTCACTATTATTGCACTAAGAAAATAATTATATACGAGTATATCTTGCAGGTCTACCTTAGTTTATAAAAATTGTCTAAATCATAGATAGTGCATTTTTCGCAAGAGGAGCAAGAAAAAATAACTTTGTTATCGATCAATATCTGTGGAACATCCCATCTAGAAAAACATTGTACACATTAACAATATGCATATGTAAAATTGTAAATCGTTTGTGCTCATTTTCTCACCCTTTGTCTAACGAATAAGTTATGCAAGTGTTTGAGTATGATCACTTGCTAAATTTTCTTAACTATGTAATCTAATGGCATACCAATCTAACAAATGAGTTAGCGCAACTCTACTGTCTGTTGTTTGTTAAATTCCAAATTTGTTTACTAATCCAATTTCGTTTTCGTGATGTATGGCTGTAGGATAACTATATTGATGACGAGGAGGGCTTACAACGTAAGCACAAAGTGGATACCACACTGCAGACGCATTTATTCGGTAAAAAGGGAAATCAGGATCTTTACTATGAAGGCTTCTACAAATTCATGGACAATTTACAAACTGAAGTCTTGGAATTGGAATTCACCGAGTTCTCGAAGGGCAACAAGGCCATAACTGAGGTGGATTTTGCAAAAATTCTCTTAAGATACACTTATCTGGATACCGAAGAGTATGACAGTTTCTTGGAACGTCTACTGGATCGTGTAAAAGATGAGCAGGGCATAACATTTGATGAATTCCGCGATTTTTGCCGCTTCCTTAACAATTTGGATGATTTCTCCATTGCTATGCGTATGTACACATTAGCTGATCGTGCCATTTCAAAAGGTAGGTATCATAATAACACTGTTATCCCATGAATAGTTTTAGTTTTTTATTTTATTCCATCACAATTTTAGATGAATTCTCAAGAGCTGTTAAAATATGCACTGGTTACACGCTTTCGCGTCACCTAATCGACACCGTTTTTGCCATTTTCGATCAGGATGGTGATGGTTTGCTGTCCTATAAGGAGTTCATAGCCATTATGAAGGATCGTTTGCATCGTGGCTTCAAAGTAAGTGGACATGCTTTCGAATATAACGAAGAATTAGATACATACGATGAACCAGATTATCCCATGTTTGCCGTTTGGCGCAAACGTGTCTGTCGTAACTTGGATCATTTCTATGAAAATGACGTATTGTAAACACCATCCTACCTACCGTTGGTTTGTTGTGTATTTGTCTATTTGCATCTCCGCATATCTGGTGACATTCCAACACAAAAAAAAAAACGAATCTTACAAAGAGCACACACAACTAATCTCTCACTTTAATTCAAGCGCCATGACATTTTTAGTTACTCATTGTTTTGTTCTATTTAAGTTACCCGCTTTGTTAATGTTTATTTAATGTGCACTTTAAATATCTAAAATTAAGAGCTTTTTTAATTTATTATTTTTTAATAAACATTATTGGACCCCAGCAATTGTATTATTGCAAAGTGTTTTGTTTTAATTGGCTTTTTGTGTATATATTTGTTTTTGTTGTTGATTATTTTTTTGATAAATTTAACAATTTGTGAAACTGTTTATGACACTGACAATTTGTTATTATTAAAATAACAAGTGACCATATGACGAACCATGAACGAACAACACGATACGAACTCCCATTTTTAATCATCACAATATCAATTACATCATCATCAATTACACAGGATTACCGTCTTCCAATTTACCTATTTTCTTTCCATTTAATATCATTTTTCTTATTAACCGATTTTATGTTGTTGTTTTTTTAATTTGCTTTTGTATAAATGTTCGCTTTAATTTGTCTAGTAACGCTTCCAAATCAGTAAGTCAATCGTTGGCTGACTAAAAAAGTTAGCGTTCATATATTTTTTTAAAAAATTGTTTTCGAAAATTTTACGGTGGTTTGAAATTTAAAAAAATTTATTTTTTGGTTATACGACAATTTCAATTGCTATTGAACAGCTTTTTACAAAGTTTACGTCGTCTAAAAAAGAACATAGCGACCAATTTTTGTCGAATTTTTTTCTAAACTTTAATGCTCCACTTTCGATTTTTTTAAATCCCTTGTTTTGAAATTTTACACGCAGTGTTTTGCAAAAACAGTTTTGCAAAACTTTAGTTTTTTGCCCTTAACTTTTACATATGTTTAGTCCCGAAAAACCCATTACAGTTTTGTTTACAGTTTTGTTATTCTATGTAAGTTTGAAATCGAAGGGGGAGCAATTTTATTTAAATTGAAGTTTTTAAATATAAATTTCAACAAAAATTGTTTATAAATCAAAAAATGCCACTAAAAATGTCCCGCTATATTCTCTTTCAAACGACGTAAACTATATAGAAATCGATTCAACAGTTAAAGAGCAATTCAAATTGTGTATAAACCAAAATTGAATTTTTTTTTTTAAATTTTTATTATTTTTTTGTGGATCTTATATACAATTTATAAACTTTTTATCAAATTCATAGGTTATTATCGAAAATTATGACCCAATATAAAAATTTATTTTTAATATTAAAAACAAATCTTATTTAGCCAAATCAGTTCAGTTTTAGATATACATAGATATAGAACACATGTTAGGGAATTGCGGGTTTAAAAAGAGTTTTATGTTAATAACAAACTCGGTCTGCTGCAATTTTTGTAGTATTGGTCATTATTACAGCAAAATTTCTGCTGTAATAGCAAAGTGTTTGCAGTTTTCAATAGCAAACAATCTGCTGAAAAGTTAGAATTCGAGCTAATTTCTTCGACACCAAACTCATTTTGAGTACTGATTTTTTTTTCAAAATTTAAATTTTCTGATTTTAAAAAATATTTTGAATTGAGAATTTATAAATCTGTTTTGATATCCATTTAACCAAAGGTCATACAAAAATGTTGATAAATGAAAGTGTTATTTATTCTAATAAGTTGGGCTTTGCAAATGTAAAATGGAGATTGTTTTGACTAACCTATCGAATTGATTACAAATGGTACGTAAACAAAATCGGACAATTCGTTTTTAACACCAAAGATCGTAAAATTATTTTTTAAAAAAACCTTATTTATCTTTTCGGGCATATCTAAAAATGTACTAAAACTTTTTTCAGACAAAATGATTACATTTTTAAGAAAGCAACAACACAAAACTCCGGGAGCAGCTAATACATTCTAGTTTTTTATGTAAGTCTAACCTTTTATGAAAGAAGTCATTTTCGAAAATCTATCGATAAATTAGAAAGCCACATTTCAAAATCCTCTAATAGGTCCAAGTTTAAGATTTTTTAATTTCCAATTTTTGGACAGTTTAACAACGAACCCAGACACATCGTATTCGAAATATGAAAAATCTGTTTCTTAAACTATATTTCTACTGTAATATAATCTGTTACGAAATCTAGTCGACTGTTTTCCTGATTTATCAACGGTAGACTTGTTGGGCATTTCACTTCAATGGGTAAAAGCATTATCGTTGCCACCTAATGAAGATAATCGACTAGATTTTGAAGTATATTATCTCTAGTGGAATCAGCAAGGTGGGTGAGGCGGATGGTAAAAAGCGGCAGGTCAATCTTATCCTAAACGCTAAATCCACCTCCCATATACAAAGTGCGAGTGCAACCCTACAATATGGCTTCGAGACTATAGTCTTGAAGATATACAAGCAGGATATAGCTCCCACTGCAGAAGGTGAGTCGTCCACCGTGGCACTTTCTGGAAGTGCGGAGGTACCCACGCCTATTATTTCTGGTGACTCCAACTCTAACAGAAGATCTGTAACGTCCTTCTCTGAGGACCAAAGCTCTACCTCGGACACAGAGAGGCTGAGGGAAGTCTCCGGACTCTTTGACGCATCTGGCGGGGACATGCTTCTCGACGATACGGACGAAGAGTTCGATAACACCCTTGTCGGGGTGGATGTTAATCTGTCAATTACCAATGATGGTAAGAATTCTACAGATTAACCTCCATCACGCTAAAGCAGCCTCAGCGGCTCTATTGCTGCGCCTGTTCACAGGCGCAGTAGACATTGTCCTGATACAGGAGCCCTACGTAGTGGGAGGAAGGGTGTGCGGTATTAGGACACCCAACTTTAAACTGCTTGTGGCCAACTGTGAAGGCACTCCAAGAACCTGCATTTTGGCCAGGAAAGATCTAATTATCTTTCTCCTGACTAATTTAAGTGGTAAAGACCAAACAGCTGCTAGCCTGGAGATCGGTAATCGCATATATTGGGTGGTCTCCAGCTACTTGCCTTATGAATCTGTAGTACCGACTGCTCTATTCAGGGAAGTAGTAGAAGAAGCAACGTCTGACGAGCTCGAGCTGATTATTGGCGCAGACACGAACGCTCATCATACTATCTGGGGTAGTACGGATATAAACAATAGGGGTGATTCGCTTCTTGACTTTATTCTAACTACCAACCTTAGTATTTGTAACATAGGTAATAAACCGACCTTTACAATTAAAGACAGACAAGAAGTACTCGACGTAACGTTTGCTACTGACCGGCTGTCAGACAAAATTATTGGGTAGAATGTACTGGACGACCACTCATTCTCAGATCACCATTATATTGAGTTCAAACTCGCGGAAAAAGCGCCTAAACCTGCCGTCCACAGAAATGTAAGGAAGACAAAGTGGCACCTGTGTGAGAAGAATTTCAAGAAAGTCCTCAACTCTAAACTTCTTCAAAGCCGGTCTGGATAATCTGGTCGATCATATCACCATATCATTCAATAGATCCCTTGAAGAAGCCTGTCCAAAAACAAGGTACAAGGGTAAAACTAAACCCCAATGGTGGACTTCTGAGCTAACGGCTATGAAAAAGACCTGCAACAAGCTATTCAATAAGGCTAAATCTACTGGGGTCGCTAATGATTGGGATGCCTATAAAGAGCAACTCAAGATCTATAAGAAGGAGCTTAGAAAGGCGCTCTTGGTATACCTTCTGCGGTGAAGTGGAAAAGGTCTCCGACGCCGCTAGGCTGAGGAAGATATTATCTGCTTCACCCTGTACAGTGGGATATTTACAGGATGAGGCAAATAACTGGACGAGCAGTCGCTCAATGTACTGCTCGACACACATTTCCCGGGGAACTCTGTAACAGAACCCGAGGATCAGCAGGACCAACAAGAGTGCGAGTGGACTGCGAGCGTCACTAGCTTCTTGACTGAGAGATCCAGAATAAGCTAGGCTATTAATAGCTTTGAGCCCTTCAAGTCACCTGGACCAGATGGCATCACTCCAGCAGAAATGCAGAAAATGTTAAAGTACATTATCCCCTGGCTGGAGAAAATTTATGTAGGCTGTATCAGGCTTTCATACGTCCCGAATCGATGGAGGGATACCAAAGTGGTATTCATACCTAAAGCGGGAAAGATATCACACACTAGGCCAAAAGACTTCAGACCAATTAGCCTATCCTCCTTCCTATTGAAAGGTCTGGAAAGACTTTTAGATCATTTCATTAGGGAAAACCTGGATACAAAACTCCTGTCGGGGAACCGACATGCTTACAATAATGTGAGCACTATCGAATCGTCCCTGCATTTCAAGGAATTCACCATGGTGGCATTTCTTGACATAGAAGGGGCTTTTAACAACATTCACTCAGATGCGGTAATTGCGGCACTCTCACATCTAAAAGTTAACACTAGTTTGATTAGACTAATTCAAAGTCTGCTCACCAGAAGACGCATAACAGCATGTCTAGGGTCCACAACTCTAACAAGGTTTGTAAACAGAGGGACCCCGCAAGGAGGAGTACTGTCTCCACTAATTTGGAACCTAGCGGTGAATGAAATCCTGCTAGATCTAGAACGTTGTGGCTGCAAGGTCGTGGCAATCGCAGTGAGTGGCAAATTCGTAAACGTCCTCAGAGACATCCTACAGGTGGCTCTGAACAAGTTGGCTAGATGGGCCAGAAGCAGCGGTTTGGGCGTTAACCCCAACAAGACAGAATTGGTTCTCTTTACTAGGATGAATAATGTCCCACATGTGGACCCTCCACCTCGGATAAATGGAACAGATCTAGTCTTTTCTGAAAGTGCAAAATTTTTAGGAATAATTCTAGATAGGAAAATGTTATTTAGACTTAACGTATTGGAACGTGTAAGGAAGGCCAACGTCGCCTTGTATTCCTGCAAAAAGGCTGTAGGGTCGCGGTGGGGACTCTCTCCTAAAATCGTCCACTGGATATATATAGCAGTAGTTCGTCCAATACTGTTATACGGTATTGTGGTATGGTGGACGGCAACTGACAAACTAACCATCACCAACCTACTAACAAAGGTTCAGAGAACTGCCTGCCTGAGCATAAGCGGAGCCTTAAGGACTACAGCGACCGAGTCTCTACAAGCCCTACCCCATATACTGCCGATTAATATTGTGGCGAGAGAAGTTGCAACCAAAGCGGCAATAAGATTAAACTGCCTATCAATGTGGAGGTACCGACCGAGCGGACTATATACCAACTGTGTACACCTTCGAGAGAAATTACATCACTATGATTCCCGCCAGAGATTAATGGGTCGGCAGAATACCAGGTTATAGAAACCATCTCCCTTTTACACGGATGGTTCGAAGCTTGATGAAAAGGTTGGCTTCGGAGTACACTGTGAAGAACTTAGTCTGGATATAGCTCACAGACTACCAGATACCTGCAGTGTCTATCAAGCCGAAATAATGGCAATATGGGAAGTCGCCAAGTGGCTGAGTCGCAACATAGTAACCAACACTGGCGTTGTCATTTACTCGGACAGCCAGGCTGCCATCAATTCTCTGGAGACAACATCCCTAAATTCACAAACAGCCCTCGACTGCCGCAGATCTCTTAACGAGATGGCTGAGCAGTTTAATATGTACGGTGCCTGGGCATAGGGATATCCCGGGGAACTGCAAAGCAGATGAACTAGCTAGGAAAGGGACGACATTACAAATTCTCGAAGAATTTGCATATATTGGTGCGCCACTATCCACGTGCAAGCTTTGGCTTAGGCAAGAGGCAATCAGGCAGTCCAACGAAAGATGGACAGAAATCGGCACCTGCAGGGTAGCTAGACAAATCTGCCCAAGGTATGACCTGAGAAGGTCAAAATATCTCCTCGCACTAGAGAGGAAACGACTGTCTACGTTAGTACAGGTTCTGACGGGACACTGCTTGATCGGCGAACACGCCAAAAGATTGGGTATTGACTCCAATGACTTCTGCCGAAGCTGTGGAGATGAGGAAGAAGTGGAGAGCATTGAGCACTTGCTTTGCGACTGTCCCGCTTTGAGTAAACGACGACTGGACATGCTGGGGTCGGCCTTTTTAGGCAGCCTAACAGATCTTTCCAGTACTGATATTCGTACTATCGATAAATTTATATATCAAACAGGTTGGTTTCGATGAGGGGCATTTCAGCCCGTGGTAACACTAGGGACCTAAACTGGTCTATGTGAGCTTGTAAAAAAAGTACGGCTGCCACCCTAACCTAAAATCTCCAGTGGAATTGAAGTGTTAAATCGCAACAATTTCTAGAAGAATTTTTAACATTTTAAAGTGAATAATATCTTCCGGAGTCTGAGTTTTAGTCGAGTAGTTTAAAAAATACGTTTCAGAGTCGAGCTAGTTCCATCAATGTTTTTTGCAGCGCTTGTTATACCCCTAATAGGTAAGAGCTGTTAACATTATCTTTCTATCTCAACACAAATTTTGGTTTATAACCTAATCTAAGCAAATTCCAAAAAAATTACGTTATTAAATAAAAGCAAACATACCTGCTGATGCAACAGCTTTTGTTTGCTGATGCAACAGCAACTTAGCTAAAATGGCAAACATTTGATATTAAAGAAGTAAGAAAATTTCAGATGAGTAAACCGATTAAGGTAAACCCTCACCTTGTGAGTAATGTAATATGGAATATTAAACGAATTAAACTCCTTTTAAGACATTGCTCAAATGACTTATAATGACCGAAATCGAATTTCCGCCAAACATACTTGGGGTCTTAGGTCACTCCTTCGACGTGTTACACTTTTGGCTCGTGGCAAATGATATATACCCTTCTCCCTGAAAGGTGTGGGGATAAGTAAATATTTTCAAGAAATTATCTATGAACATTATGTGCGTTTCTAAATAGCTTTCAAATAAGCCACAATTCATTTTAAACGGTCCACGTAGTCAGGAGACCAAATTTGGAGAAGGTTACACTTTTCAAGAGTTATCGAGTAGAGTTATCGAAATTCTCATACTTCTACCAAAAGGTTTATAATTTCGACATTTGTCCATATATTTTTTTCAATTTACATTGTTTTCATTATGAAGCTGGCTTTTGAAAAAAGTATTAAATTTTTTTTTTGCGATTTTTTATGTTCTTTACGGTTGTTTCGTGCAATCAAAAAGGGATTTCTTTTTTAAAAAATAAGATTTTTTCTACTTTTTTAACATTTGTATCCATTACACTTGCCTTAAAATTAACTCCTATACCGTATTTATCGGGCTTATACCTAAAAAAAAACAGGAAAGCTAAAGTCGGGCGGGGCTGCCCTCCACCATTGTTTGCCAACAAATGCACGGATAACCATTATTATTATTATGGTTATCCGTACATTTCTAAATTCCAGACACACATCGATACACATCGAACATGCTAAGTCGACTTAGCATAGTTTTAGGGAGATTGCATTTTTAATTTCTAAATATTCCATATTATATTCAGTCAAAACTTGGTGTTTATCCGTCAACCCAATCAAAAGTTATTCACAAAACAGTACAGGTCATTCAAATTTAAAAAAATCACTTAGCATAGTTTAGAATGGAGGTATCGACATGTTAAAAAACTTGACCTTCATGAGGGGCTTATACTTATCAAAACACGGACCGATGTACTCCATTTTCACTACACCCAAAGAAAAAAGTTTGCTGTTAAACAGCAACATTATTTGCTGAGTTGTCCGTCAAATTGTCTGTTGTAACAAAATCTCTGCTGTTACAGCCAAATGTCTGTACATTCTAGAGCGTCAAGAAGTGACATCGGTGGGGACCTTTATATGGGGACTATATCAAAACATGGACCGATGTTCCCCATTTTTACTAGGGACTATTAGGTAAAATATTTAGTATGCATTATTAAATTTCAGCCAGATCAATTGAAGAATCCTTTCTGTAGAGCGTCAAGAAGTGACATAGGTGGGGACCTTTATATAGTGGATATACCAAAACATGGACCGATGTGCCCCATTTTTATTAGGGATAGGTCCGATATAAAGTGTAAATTCTTAAATTTCATCCAGATCCATTGAAGATCTGGAGTGTCAAGAAGTGACATCGGTGGGGACTTTTAAATGGGGGCTATATCAAAACATGGACCGATATGCCCCATTTTCAATAGGGATCGTCCCTAGGCTAAGGAATGCATCTGTACCAATTTTCGTAAATATAACTTCATATTTGCGACCTGCACTTTGATTACAAGAATACATGGACAGACAGACTGGCATGGCTAAATCGACTCAAAAAGTGATTCTATGCCGATCGGTATAAAACGATGGGTCTATCTCTTTGTTTTTTAGGAGTTACATACAAATGCACAAAGTCATAATACCCTGTATCACAGTGTGGTGTAGGGTATAAATAGTCAAAATACTAAATGTAGGTTAGGTTGAAGCGAAAAGACGTTTAACCCTTCTGCGTGTGGTAAGGTCCCTACGCACCTTATTTTTAATTGACCACAACTTTTTTTCTCATTGTTATCGCAAACACGACGGTTTATATATTCCAATAATGTGTTTAAAATTAAATTTAAAAACGCAAAAAGATAGGTCCCAATGGACCTTATCACACAGGTATTAGAATGCTTATCGGAGGGTTAAACGTCTCATGTCCTTGGACGTACACTTAAGCCCACTAAGTGTAAATTCCATGAAAATTGGAAGTAAAAAAACTACCTTAAATATTTTTGGATTTTGTAATTAGGAATATAGTCGGAACAAAACAAATGAAAAAAACTCAATGAATATATTTTTTATATGTAAAATATAATTTTTTTCATTAACAAAACTAAGGGGTTGATTCTTATTAAAAAAAAAAACAAGGGACTCTAGTATATTTCCACACTGTAATATGTTATTTTGTTTTAAATATTATTTTGATCCAGTTATTTTGTTTACTAAGACACACTAAAATATAATTCAAAGCATTTGATAAATAAAACACCGAAACACATCGCAGTAAGTACGACAAATAACAAAAATCGTCCTATGGAAGACGACCAATTGATTGAATTTGAAAAGCATTTGATACTCCAATGAATTAGCATTTAATACACGTTTTCAATTACTTACAATCTCATTACAGTCTGTTGGAAAATCCGAAGGATGGGAAGCCTTTAAATCGTGCATCAAACAAGATATGAAACATAATAAGTAAATCTATGACACTGAATCCAAAGAAATTCTAACAATTAACCCAAAGAAGCTTTATGAACCAAATTTAAAAATTCGACTAAAGCTTGACGTAGCCAAAAAAATCAACCATATTCTCGAAGCTTTATAGACCACCAATTCGAACAAATTTAAAAGTACTTTTCGCAAGCATTTTGAACATAACATTTAAATATTTCATAACAATCTATTACATGTAATTTATTTTTTTATTTATTACAAAATTTGTATCGTATTAGAATAACTACCGAGGCCAAATGTGAAAATGTCGAAGAAAAAAGTTCAAAACGTTCAAACTCTATTAATTATTTAATTTATGATATATGCATAACATATATTTGAAGTATTAATCATAAGAAAAATTTGTTCTAAAGCGCAATGACACCATTTCTTATTGAATTTAAATAATTGCTTGCAAAAGGCTGTGTCTGAAATTTGGCATTTGTTTACGATCAATCACATACGGGCGTAATTCATATGGTAAGACCTCGAATACATTTCGATCAAAGTGCCCATATCTTGAACTTTATAAATAGGTTTAACTTTTGAAATATCGGTAATAGGAGTTACTAATGCTCGCTTTATATATCACAACCGATGACGACATTCGTCTTGTATAAGGTAATATCATCAATATTTAACATTTTTAAAATTGTTCAGGATTGCAGATTTTCTGTTTTTGAGACAATGTTGCTTCTTCCCCATGGAGTAAAATTTATTATTATTATCTATTTCCCAATATTCTTAAACAAGTTAAAGTTAATTTCCGAAAAAAACAATTTTAAGTGACATATTGACATACGTCGAAAATGTTAAACCATTTTTGGAGACAACGGTACACACACATTGTACTATGACTAGGCAAGGCCAATGGTGGCCTTAACTTAATTTCCAAAAAAAATCATTTCCGTCAGCTGGCCATCCAAGCATATTGTTTTATTAATTGTTCTCGAGAAAATAAATTGCATTTCATTTATTCATTTATTTTTATTTCATTTGGAAGTCAAATTTGAATACCGAGTATTTTCTGTTGAAACAAAGCCTTCCATTATATCATAAAATTGTTGGGGCTAAATTTATCTTTAACATCTCTGCCATGAAGCAAAATAAAAATAAAAAATTGGAAATGGTGTCCAATTCTCTCTATTACATTTAAAACAAAAGTTTTGTTAATATATGTATCTGTACATTTTGTTGTGTTTTTGTTTTAAATAAGAAAAAAAAAATAGGAATTGTAAACCAATGAAACAAACTATATTGTTGTGTTTTCTTTTTATTTATTTAATAAAAATATATATTTAAATTATATTTATAAATGGTTTTAAAAAACACATTAAAAGATTTTGGTAAGTGGTAGGTTGCAAGTAAAGTAGGTAAGTAAATTGTGATTGATTACACATAAAATAATTACAAAAAATCTTTAAAATATTCACAAAAAGATATTTAGTTTCCCTTCGTACGTGAAAACATATACATTTAATAATAGTAGTTATAATAAAAAAGGGGGTTGTGTCAATTAAGTTCTATTAAAATTTTGTCATTTTTTTTTTTGAATATGTTGATAGAGGGCTTAGAAAAAAATTAAAGAGAAGGCATTTAAATGAATAATAATAGTAATAGTAGTTATCACAGACATTCAGTACTTGCTAAGAGAGCTATCGAGGACTCTGCTGTAGCAAAATACATTTCTTACATTTCTAACTTATGAGCTACATACAGCATTGTTTATAGTTATTAAGGTGCTAAATTATACAATATACTATGTAAATGGTAAATTGTGAGCTAAACAAAATCTGGCGGAATTAATATTATTAATAGATTTTCACTAATAGGACGCATAATGGATTGTTGTTGGTTAATTACAACACCATTCAAGATTCTCTTAAAATAAGTTATACAATTGCACATAATTACTATTCATCTTTTGGCATTATGTTAGCGGGTGATGCGGTTGTTGTTGCTATATTAGCGCCTGCAGTCGTCGGCGTTAATGTCCATGAGACATTTTTATCTTTTTTGCCTAAATTATAATTCCGATTCGATGATTTTGTGTTGCGCCTGAATTTAAAATTGGCAAATACATCACGCTTTTCTTCATCATTTGCCGGATTGTTATCGAAATTACGCTGCGGCGGCAGATCATCATCCGCTTGAGATTTGCGGAAATTATAATTGCCCTTGCGTTGTCGGGGCTGTTGGGGTGTTAAGGGTTTCTTAGGACTACCGTTGCCCGCAGACGTTGCTGCTGCTGTTTGCTTAACCAGTGGCTTTGGATCTCTTTGCAGGAGTGTGGGATAGAGCTCGTCGTCGCCATCAAAATACTCCGGTCGGGTAAAGTGATATGAGGAATTGTAGTAGGACTTGAAAATGGGCTCATTTGAGCAAATACTAAATGCATGATAAGCATGCGATATCAAATATGGAAATTTGCTTATCCAATATTTTGTGAATTCATGTGGAATGCTACCAAGTATATCTTGCATTTCATCGCTTAGTTCGTGATAGTGATGTTTCTGTAAATACAAAAAGAAATATGTATGTAATTAAAAATTATTGGAGTGACAAGTCAATTTTAAATGTTGTTCTAATTAAAAGAAACGAAGATTACAGTCGAAATGGAGCAAATTTTGGAAATTTTATAAGGAATTCAAATTTGCATATTTTCTAAAAAGTTTAGCATGTAATGTCTATTCATAGAGAAATTTTGTATTTCAAACACGTACTGATCGATTTTAAATTCTTGAGTTAATATCACGAATATTTTTAGACAAATTGAAAATGAAATTTTAAAAATAAGTTTTTCAATTCAGCTATTAGTAATTTCAATACAATTAAAAATATAAATAAAAGTGCCAAAATGCAACCATCTATTCATTTCAGTTAATTAATTATTTGTACATACATATGTGTCTCTTCTCGCTTTAAAAATTTGAGATAGCTCTAAAATGGCCACATGCCAAAAAATCTATACGTGATGCATTGCCTTGAAGATCGATATATGCACTTATGTGTGTAGGTCCATAGCTCTTTATGGGATTTTTAAAGTATTGGAAGAATGAAAATTGCTTTGGTAACGGCTACACTGACCACCTTCTAAGAATTCAAAATTTATCATGTTAGATGTTACCACAATAAAAAGTGAGCGATATATTTCGAAAATGATTTCCATATTTTAATATGAGATTTTATGCCCGGGTTCACCTCAGGCTGGACATCCGATAGTTGTTTTTGCATCTCCTTTGAGATCAGTATGTACACATCAATTTGTATATTTTTATTACGTCAAGAATTTTGAAATGCAATAAATTAATGAAAATTGCTTTGGCCACCGATAAGCTGACTACAATCTTAGTTTTCATAATTGTTTTTCTCGTGCATAATACTGCATATTATTTTACCTTTGTATCATTTAAGATTCTTATGAAATACAAAAATAAAATTAAGATTTTGATAGTGCGAGAGCTGACCAAGGGTAAAAAAACTATTTAAGGGAAAAAGAACTACGGCGATAGGCGATTGACTTGAGATTGCCCTTACTTGAAAGTAATTCCTATATGTAGATTTGGAATAACTTTCGTATAAGTAGAAGTAATGACAAGTGGACCGCAGGCCAAAAACAACATTACTGCATCCGAAGAGTTGACTAACCCCCAACGAAACGCGTCATGCATTGGTTGATGTTGGATGTCAAGGTCGTTTTCTTTTTCACTTGACTATTCAAAATACCTTCCTTCACTTCAAAGGAACTCTTTGATCTTCAGCTCAACTCCACAGTGAGAAACCCATAAAATAACATCAATAACAGATCAACCCCGCATGGGGAAACACCAAAATATTTAAATAGTCGTTATACAACACTCGAGTCTATACATATGCAAAATTTGACCTTTCTAGCTCTTATAGGAGCCTCAGCTGTCAAGGGACTTTTTAAGTACTGAAAGAGTGAACATTGTTTTGGTCACTGCTACACTGACCACAGACTCCGAATTGACCATATTGACAACATTAAATATGTTACCACTGTAAGTGGTGGGCAATATATTTTGAAAAGGTTTTAGACAATTTCAAGGCACGGTTTGACCCTGGGCTGGACATCGATTAATTGTTTTCGCATCTCATGTGAGGTCAGTATGTACATATAAATTTTTAAATTTTTGGAGGAACATTTAAAATCAGTAAATAATGAAAATTGTTCTGGTCACAGCTGCACTGACCACGTCAGAGAATTCAAAATTATTTTTCGCGCATATTTTTGCGGTTTTAATATACCTCATACAGGGTTTTCGTGCGGAGTTTTTACGATTTCTCCCATCGAACGCCTCCCCAGGTGGTGGATAGGGGGACGCTCACCAGATATGGTGAACCAAAAAAACAGGACCGTAGCGTCTGTCGATAGTCGGCGGCTACAAACAGCGTCTGTCTTGCAACAAGCGGCTGGAAAAAGATATACATGGTAAGTTCGGAGGCCATCAAAACAAGGTAGCAGCCCTACCACCGAAATAGGCAGTCAAAGAATAATCCTCTATGCACTGTCGAAAACAAAACAAAGATTCGAGAACTCACAAACAATAAAAAAGAAACGGAAACATGTTGACGACCCCTAGCAAACGTAAAAGGATACGAATGGGACACTGGAATGTCAGAACGCTATATCAAGGTGGGAAATTTGCCCAATTATCAGCTGAATGCGAAAGACTGAAAATGGACTTGGTCGGCTTAAGTGAGGTGCGGTGGAATGGAAACGGGAAAGAACCTAGTTTAAATGGAGGTTTGCTTCTTTATTCGGGAATGCCCAATGACAGCGACCCCCATATAAGAGGAGTCGGAAATTACATATCCGATAATGCGAAGATGGCCTTATTGAATGGAGCCTGTCTCGGAAAGGATCATAACTGCCAGGTTGGAAGAACTTAACAGTGGTTCAGGCATATGCGCCCACAGAGGAAAGCAAGACGTCAGAAAAAGAAATTTTTTATAGTGTTCTGGATAAAGTACTGACGGAGGTACCGAAAGGAGATATAACAATCTTATTGCGCGATTTCAACGCTCAAATAGGCGAAGACAACAACGGGTACAAGAATATAATGGGAGAACACGCTCTCGGTATTTGTAATGAGAATGGAGAACTATTTCTGGAAATGTGCAATAACCATGACCGGAGGGTAGCAGGGTCAGTCTTTCCCCATAAGCGCATACACAAAATAACGTGGCAATCACCAACAGGGACATTCGAGTCCCAAATTGATCACATTTGTACCTCGCGCGAATGGTTCAATATATGCTGTGACGTACGCAATAGAAGGAGTGCTGAAATCGCCAGTGATCACTATCTCTTAGTGTGTGAAGTGAAACTAAATGTAATACCAAAACGACGTAGAAGCAATGGAAATGGAAACAGAAAGAGATTTGATACGAGCAAACTTCAAAACGCTGCCACAAGGAATGAATTGGAAACAAAACTAGATGCCATGGAAATCAACTACGAAGGAAATAGCGATAAGATCTGGGAAAGCATTAAGAACGGACTGAAAAATGCCTGTGAAGAGACGCTCGGATATATTAAAAAAGCTCGAGAGGAATGGATGTCAGCCGAATGTTGGAAACTTATAGAATCTAGACGCGATACAAAAATAAAAATGTTAGCTACGCATCACACGGACAATGAAAAATATTTGAAGTTTAAACGGGAATATGAAAACCTAAATAAAATAATCATACTACAAGTGAAAGTGGATAAAAGGAGCTATCTAAGCAAGCTTGCAACAGAAGCTGAAGATGCTGCGACCAAAGGAAATACTAGAGAACTTTTTAAGATCACTAATGCTATCTGTGGAACAAAAGGTGCATGTATAAACATTGTCACTGATGACAATGGAAATATCTTAACAGATAAGGATGATCAGCTGGCTGCGTGGAAGCAGCATTTCGAACGCACATTTAATATTATTAACAACGAAACATCTGAAGGATTAAATATATTTAACCGAAATACACCAAACCTTGACATTTCTTGTGAACCTCCAACTCATTCCGAGATAGTGGAAGCAATTGTGGCAGTAAAGTCAGGCAAAGCTCCAGGCCACGACTCAATTCCTACCGAATGCTTCAAGGCAAACCCCAGGAAGATAGCAGACCTTTTTCAACCTCTCTTTCACAAAATATGGAACGAGGAATATATTCCCAATGAATGGAAGGAATACATAATTATAAAACTGCAAAAAAAGGGTGAACTCAGAAATAGAAACAATTGGAGAGACATATCAATAATTCCGTCGGTAACCAAAATATTTAACCAAATAATACTACGCAGAATATCTGAAACTATTAACGCACACATCTCAAATACACAAGCCGGATTCCGACGTAACAAAAGCTGTACAGACCACATAAACACAGTACGTATTATAATCGAACAGTCGGTTGAGCTAAATTCGAGTCTATATCTAACGTTTATAGATTTCGAAAATGCAATATCGCCGCTGCTGTTTATCACTACGCTGGACCTTATTTTACAAATCGTAAATCAAGACAACATAGGCATTACCTGGGGCTTGAATGGTAAACTAAGCGAACTAGCATATGCTGACGATATTGTAGTTCTTTCCAATAGATTTCAATACTCGCAAACACAGGAATCTACCCTTGAAAATGAGGCTATAAAGATAGGGCTAAAGGTGAATAGCAGCAAAACAAAAAATATGAGAATAAACGCAAACTGCAGCAATGCGTTATTCATCAACAATTTCCAAATCCAACAAGTCGAGAAATTCGAATATCTTGGTAGTATAGTGGACGACGTCGGCGGAACACTGTCCGATATTGAAAATCGCTTGCGAAAAGCCAAAGGTGCCTTTGCCCGCTTAAAACGTCTGTGGAGATGTAGGAATGTCCAGCAATCTACAAAACTAAAAATATTTAACGCCTGTGTAAAATCAGTGTTGTTATATGGAAGTGAAACATGGTTTGTGACGAAAGCAACCACTCAAAAGTTGCAGAGATTCGTAAATAGATGTCTGCGGAATATATTACGTATCTGGTGGCCAAGAACAATTAGCAATGACCGTTTATGGAAAATAACGAACCAAGAAGAAATTGAAACTGAAATACGTCGCAGAAAATACCGATGGTTGGGTCATACCCTACGAAAGGACGTGAATGATGTAACACATGCTGCTTTGGAGTGGAACCCACAGGGTAACAGAAGAAGGGGGCGCCCCAAGTCATCATGGCGTAGATCAATAGCGAAGGAGACATCAAAATCTTTTAGCGAACTAAGAACTATAGCTAGAGATAGAAACCAGTGGAAGATATATATAAATACTCTTTGTGAATAAGCTAAGTTGAATACATACTGTACTACAACATGCTAAATAAAATACAGGGTTTTCCAACAAGAGGTGTTATTTTGAATCACCCGGTATTTCGGTAGTTGTCACTTGAAGCTTTTATTCTTTGACATTTGACAAGTAGAAACTACGCCATTACTAAAAATGGAACGATACACGATCATCGAACGATACAAAACGATCGAACAAAAACACGATAGGAACGATAGAAAATCATCTTGACTTATAAGGCCCATTTTCACCTCGGTGGCTACGTCAACAAGCTAAATTGTCGCATCTGAGGCTCGGAAAACCCAAGAGTTATTGTTGAGAAGCCTCTCCATCCTCAACATGTGACTGTTTGGTGCGGTTTATGGTCCGGCGGGGTCATTGGACCTTACATTTTCGAAAATGAGGTTGGATCAACATGGATTGCGCTATCAAGAGATAATTAATGATTTTTTTTTGGTCGGAGTTGGATGGTATTGATCTGGACAACGTTTACTTTCAACAAGACGACGCTACGTGCCACACAAGCAACGAAACCATAGCTCTGTTACGGGAAAAGTTTCCGGACCGTGTTATCTCTCTAAGAGGTGATCACAATTGGCCACCGAGATCTTGTGATTCTTCTTTTGGGGCCACGTGAAATATAAGGTCTAAGCCAACAGCCCAGCGTCGATTCAGGACCTCAAAGATAGAATTCGTGAGGCTATCGAGGACATTGGGCAGCCACTTTGCGATTTGGTTATGGAAAATTTCATGAAAAGGATATGGTCCTGTCCTTTCGTGGTCGTGGTGGCCATTTGGCTGATGTTGTTTTTCATTATTAATGGCATACCCTCCTCTTTATTATGAATTAACATTCGATCATTTATCTCAAAAAATGGCATTTTGCTTTGAATACCAAAATAACACCTCTTGTTGGAAAACCCGTTATTTAGCTTTTGGTTCCCATTGAATTTCTATATTATTTACAATATTGTTATTTTGTGGAGTAAAAGGTTCCTTGCGCTTCCTTGTGAAATAAATTGCTAGACTCTTTTTGACCATTTATCCTGATTTTTCTATTTATCAAAATATATTATTAGGACTGATAATGCAGATTGAAGGTTTCAGATGATAACTGAAGCCAAGATTTTGGAGCTTAAAATCGTCAGCAAAAATTGATAATAAGCAGTTATTTCACTGCGGGATATCGGAAGTATATATATTTTACAGTAATGAGGACAAACATGATCTCTGAGGGCAGCCTGCATTTATTGCAAATATTTTCGAATAATGGGAGTTTATAAATAAATCTTTTGTAAAACGAGCGCAAGTGTATGTCAAAAGACATACAAGCTCAAAAATGTTTTCAAATTCACTCGGATGTAGTAGAATATCAAAATGTTACCTCACTCCGTCATTGTGAGCAAGTTTGATCCTGCGATGTTACGTTTCCTTCACGCAATTATGCCATCATAATCCACTTACCTTATTTCTTAAAGCTCTTAACAAATCTCGAACACTGGCTCCCATATAGCCTCGGAATTTACGCAAATCATCGGTAATGATTGTATCCAAATGAAGATTCCAATCATCTAATACAACAATATTGCCATTCTTTTCGAGAGATTTCAATGGCTCCACATTAAACTGTAGCTTTTCAACACGATCACTAACGTCCTGTAGGAAAGCCAATATTTTTTTGTCGTTCCAAAATATGGGATGATTACCAATGCATTTGGCTGGCGGTCGGCTCTGAGGATCTCTATGAATCATATCGCTAATTAGTTGACCTGCTAAAATCTGTAAATATTTACGTATTTTAACATTTCTTAGTTTGCAAGACATTGAGCAGACTTACATATTTACTGCAATCTTCTATGCGTTCCGATCTCAAATGATATAGAGAATGATCATTAGTTAAAATATTGGCCTGTCGCTTAAGAGCATCACCAAATAAATGTTGGCCTTTACTCAGGACATAGTAATAGACACAGCCCAATGAGAATATATCGACAGATGTAGTCTATAAAAATAAATTCGAATTAAATCACCTGTATTATTAATTGATTTTGTTTCAAATATACCGTTCTTTGCCCCCTCATCATTTCGGGAGCTATCCAACCATCTGTACCAGTTACACCGGAACGTCTGGAGAAACTTGTCTTGCCGTAGTTGAGTTTCTTACAAAGACCAAAATCGGAAATCATTACTCGTACCGTTCCATTAATATCCGGCAATGAGAGCAATACATTTTGTGGTTTTATATCGCGATGTACTGAAATAGTAAAAAAAGATGAAAATTAAAACTTTACTACCTTTGAAATCAGCTCTATTTTCCTTACCAATATTCAGCGAATGTAAATGACTTAATCCAGCAGCCGCTTGCTTCAATACATCCCACACTTCAATTTGGGACCTTAGTCCCGAACTACGTTCTCCTTCTGTGTAATCCTGCAAGGTGGCAGCACACAATTCCACCGCAATATAACGAAATTGCCGATCCTGCTCTGTGCAAAAGTAACGCACAACATTCTCATGAGCATCACTTTCCCGCAATAGAGCCACCTCGCGGTCGGCAAAGGTGAAGCATTCCGGAAGAAGGCGCTTCACGGCCACAAACCGTTCTTCGAATGTTCCTTTGAAGACAAAAGTTCCCTCACAGCCTTTGCCGAGTACCTCATTTGAGTTGAAGGAAATTTTACCCACACGTATATGACCATCACCCAAGTCAACAAGATCTTGAGCACTTATGTTACTACTGCCACTCCCGCGGCTGCCGCTGTAACCCAAAGTCTTGGAGCCATTCTCACTTTGATTTCTCAACTCACGCATCGAGCTGTGCATGTACCAAAACATCATGAACATGACAACGATTATAATGCACAGAATAACATGTACTCTATTGCTAGGGTGATCAATAAACCACTCGTAGATGAATGAACGCACTTGCTTGCCATTGTCAATAATAATTTCTTTGGTCTTGTTAAAAGCAAAACGACCAAATGTTTTGTTCGGTATTTCCGATTCAATTTGCAATTCGATGACAGGTTCTGTTTGCACACCGATATCCGAGGAAGTGGGGCTTTCCTTATCAGAGGAGAGGATGCTGCGACCAGGACCATTAAGACTTGCACTTATAGTAGCTAGTTGATGATTGCTATCATCTTTGGTTACTGCCGGAGACGGAGATAATTGTAAATTAACATCATTGGGTCGATTGTAGTAACCCAAGAGAATGCCAGCATTCTTTTTCAAAACATCATCTAAGTAAATCGTATGTGGATCTACATTAGTATCAGGACCATCCAACAGGTGAATGGGTGGAGCTGTAGAAATGCGAGGCGTATTCTTGTCCACTAGTGAAGGTAAGGCATATAAACCATTACCATGTTCTCCCACGTACAAGGATTGGCTGCAAATATAGTATTAAATCATATGTTAGACAAGTGATGAAAGACTAAATGTCGCACCAGGATCTAATACCTTAGACTATTATCAATAAAGACGGATGCTTAATATTCGTCTTATGCAGCTTATAAATCAAATTTATTTTTCCATTATGACTGGTAATGGTGCAAACTTCAAAATTTTAGTCAGATCTTTGGCTCCTAGCCGAATTGAAAAAGATCTTCAATGGGAACTATATCAAAGCTGTTCCGATACGGCCTAAATTCCTAAATTTCACCCACTTCGATTGAAAAAGCGTGAAAGCTTCAAGAAAACGAAAATAAAAGAAATCTCAGTCAAATAAACTGACTGAAGTGTACTCCACCTTCAGAGAAATATAATATGGAGAAAATGCTATAGTATCGGACTATAGTCATATTAAACGTAAACTAAAAATACAGAATTTGAAGACGTAGTAGTAATTTTTACAGAAGATATATGGAATTATTTTTCACAAAAATTTGATAATTTGTGGGTGGGGGTAACAAAAGGGGTTTGACAAATACACTAATTTTTGTGGAAAACGTTAGATGTTCAGTAGCTATACCTACTCTATTTGGAACAATCTATCCAGAAGACACGATTAAGTAGTTTAAAAGTTTTAGGATATGTAATCTGAAGTGTATATCTTCAAACTCAGGCATTTGGTCACATTTTTCCATAGTTGTCACGCCCGCCAACTAGACACCCGGACGGACATAGCTCAAATGACTAAAACGGCCCTGTCAGATTTTGTAAGATCATTATCATCTCTGCGAACAGAACTTTAAATGAATTTAAGGCAGTCTGTATAATAAACAAAGCGTCAAACTTTTCTTCATTTTGGTCGTTATAAACTACTGAAGAAAGACATAATCTCTTTGCATACTTACAACAATTTCACTGTATTGACATTGCCTCCCTTGGACTCATCGAGCAAAGCATTAAAAGCTTCTTCCGACACTGTGGTGAAGGGCACACTTAATAAACCCTCAGGTCCCAAGAGAAAAGCAGCCACCACCGGGGTAGCCAAATCATTTTTCCACAGAAATTTACCATTTTTACGGTCGAGTGTCAAAATATTACCATTTGTGGTGGTTGTCAAGTGCAGATATTCTGAAATTGCAAAATTTTAATTTTTAAATAAAGAGATGATTTAACTTTACGAAACTCACCATAATCTTTTGATATATCCGGCGTTGTGGCCATGGAACTATAATCATAAAAAGTTATATTCCATGGTTTGGCATTTTTATTCTTATTTAAACTATCAAACATCATAACCGTATATTGTGTCCTTCCCAAATAGATGGCCCTCGTTGTTGCCCAGCCAATACCACCTCCACCACTTTCTACCGAACCGTCAAAGCCCACCTTTTCTCGACGTCCCGACTTTGGATCGACAATAAACCAGGTGTCACTCTTTTTGCCCGAATACAAAATTCCATCCGAAGAACGGCATGGAGCATTGGCTACCAGCTGTGGTATTGTGTACGGTAGCTTCTTCAAACTACCCATATCTCCGAGTTGATAGATGCTGCCATCTCGGGGATCTGGTAAATACTGGGGAACATGAACATTCTGCTGCTGTTCAGCTCGAATGGGAGGATCTGAAAGGAAAATAAGGTCATTTGAATATACATATACATATTTTGTGTTTTAATGTAATAATGAATGCAAATAAAACACAAAACAATATTTTCGGTATATTTAGTGTGATATTATCTGATATTAGCACATTTATACTACTGAGATATTTGATTTTAATTATATTTGATATAAATTCGACCAAAATATTCTAGAGATATTAATATTTGCAAGTCATTGTCGAAATTCTAGCGTTAATTGATTAATTTTCGTAGTTATGCCTCTTTTCATTAATATATATGTATTTCAAAATCAAAGTATTGAAGATGTTGGTCCGAAATTTAGAGGTGTAAGTCTTGAATTGGTCGTTTCCATTAGCTAAAAAATCTCCGAAACAAATCGTGTCCTATCAGTAGGCAAAGAAAATCAAAGGAAAAAATATGGCGGAATCATAATCTTAGGGTTCTAAGAAATCAAGCTAGGAAAGATTTTAATGCGCTTGGAAAAGCGGTAGTGAACATTCATAGGAGATACATATATAAAAGTTGTCTTCGCTTATACTAGACGATCAGCATTTGCTCAAAAGGATCATAACTGACCCCAGCTACTTTTTTCTGGAGATTTGCCACGATAATTTTTTTTTGAAAACTCGTATTCAAAAATTTCGAATTTTAAGATTTTGAGATCACTATATAAGTTTTAAGCCAATTAATTATAATATGATACCAGAGGGGTAAGTACATTATGCCTTTGCTGCAGAAAATTTTTGAGGGCTGTATCATATTGCATATATCCCCAATCGATGGATGGATAGATACCAAAGTGGCATTCATACCCAAAGCGGGAAAGATATCGCACACTAGGCCAAAGGACTTTAGGCCAATTAGCCTATTAGATTCTTTCATTAGAGAACACCTGGATAAAAAACTCCTGTCGGAGAAACAGCACCCTTACAACAGGGGCAAGTCAACCGAATCTGCCTCGCATTTTGGATATTATACAATCGTCCCTACATTTCAAGGACTTTCTTATGAAGTATTAATTTTTAGTACGATTTGTTCTCTTCGTGTGAATGGTACACAAAGGAGTATTTCAAAAGCGTCCATGCCTCACGTGTTCAAAGAGATTTAAAAGTGCACACAATTTTAACCATATTTTTATCTTCGACATAAGTTTGACAAGAATGTCATATTTAAAATTTGATGTTATTAGATCACTGCTTTCGAAATATATCGTTAGACGAATGGATTTAACTTCTTAATGAGCACGATATTTGCTGCTATTCATCTTCAGTAATTACTAAGGTATCTTCAAAAATCTTTTAAATGTATTTGTGTTCTATCAACGAATAAAACAAGCCCAAATGATAATATAGCGAAAAATACTCATTTGTCTATTTCTGAGATAACAAAAGACATAATAACAACTTCTAATTTACTTCGACCTATACGACGATTATTACTCAAAACAATGAATTATTGAATGGTGGGTGACGTGTCGAATTATTAGAAGTTTCAAAACATTTCGCATTTCTCTTTGATATTTCGAAAAATCTAAATATGTGTTGTATCCTCGAATGATAATGTGGTTGATGCCCAGGTAGAAATAATGGAAATGCACGACTTTCAACTATTATAATAATTATTTATTGTAATATTCAATTTATAATTATGGATGATAAAAGATGGTGACTGTTCGATGTGATGATGTTGTGCGAATCAATAGAACAAAAACACATCTTACACAATGATAACATATGACAAGTGTCATAAGGACAGCGATGCCAACTGACACTTGTAAAGGACTATGTATAACAAGAGATACAATGCGCACATATAGTTATAACAATTCTCCCTCACTTAAATGAACTTATTAATTTTAAAATATACTTTTAAAATTAGTGGCGAACATAATCGCTATAATAGTGAGGCGGTCTCCGTTGCCTGCCAGATGTACGTCGGCTAGGGGTAGATTCAGCTTCTGAATTTGGATTTATTGTAGATGGCTCTTCCATGGGTAATTCGCTTCCAGCTGGTTCTGGTGATTCCGGTGCTGAAGAAGTACTGGGCAATGCAAAGTCCCGCACAGGAATATATGCTGGAATGTCAGGAACAATAACCGGATGTTGTTCAGTTTCTTGTCTCTCTTCTGAAGCGGAATCAGGTGGATAGCTATCTGTAGAATGTGGGATCTGAACATTGGTAGAACGGAGTTGATTAATGTGGCGTTTGAAGATGAATCCATTATCGAGCTTAACAAGGTAATGAAGTCGACCAAGCTTTTTGGTAATGGTACCTAGTTTCCATGTAGGCTTGTTTACGGTATAATATCTAGCTTGAACTCTGTCTCCTTCACTTAGCTGTCTGACCGATATTTTTGGATTAGTCATTTTGCAAAGTTTCGTGGGTTTTAAGGCATCTAGTTGGATCCTAATCTGCCTTCCCAGGTATTGTTCTGCCGGCGATTTCCCATTTCGAAGTGGTGTTGCTCTATATTTAAAAAGAATTTCTCGTATCTTCTTGGGCATAGGTGAAGGATCATCAGACATAGCTGCCAATCGTTGCTTCAATGTCTGGACATTTCTCTCGGCTAACCCGTTCGTTGCAGGATGACCCGGAGCGATAAATTTTTGGAAAATACCCGAATTGCGACAAAAAGTAGCAAATTCGTCACTTTTGAAGACCGTGGCATTGTCGGATACCATAACATCCGGATATCCATTTCTCGCAAATATGTTGCGTAACATTTCGATGGTAGAAATTGATGTTGGCGCAGAGGAGCATACGCCCACTTCTGCCCATTTTGATTTGGAGTCAATGACAACTAAAAATTGATGTCCTTGATAAGGTCCTGCGTAGTCGATATGAATACGTTGCCAGTTTTCTTGTGGTTCCTCCCACGGATGCAAAATTACCTTTGGAGGACTTTTCTTCACTGAGGCACAAGCAGCACAAGCACGCACAAACCTCTCAATATCCTTGTCTATTGAAGACCAGTAAACATAGCGTCTCGCCAACTGCTTCATTTTGGTAATACCTATGTGAGTGTGATGTAGTTCCTCTAATACGGATTGTTGGAGAGAAGTTGGTACAACGACCCTTTGACCTTTGAACAATAGGTCACAATTGATGGTGAATTCTGAGTCGGGTACATTTGTAGTACGTAGCTCGGTTAAAATTTTTGAAATATGACCATCTGCCTTTGTTGCCTCTCGAATCGAATTGAAATTTAAATTTATTGAATTAATTTGCAATAAGGTTGAATCACAAATAGAGTGTACTTCTCTGTCTACGAAATTTCGAGTTTTCATACCTGAATTCAATGGTGCTCTTGACAGACAATCGGCATTGACATTTTCTTCACCTCTTTTTGTAATGACTTCATAATTATACCCCGTCAAGAAAGCGGCATAACGCTGAAGTCTTGATGACGTCATTTGGGGTAATTTTGAATTTTGATGAAAAATTCTGGACAATGGCTGATTATCCGTCACCAGTTGGAAAAGTCGACCGAACACATACTCATGAAAATGTTCAACAGCATACACAATAGCTAATGCCTCTCTATCAAGCTGCGAATAATTTTGCTCTGCTGCAGTTAACGACCTTGATGCGAACGCAATAGGCCTTTCCTGGTCATCAATTATGTGGGACAAAACCCCTGCTATCCCCGTGGGACTAGCATCACAAGCAAGTTGCACTTTCAACTCGGGATTGAAAGGCATAAGAACACGATCACTGGCGATTTCTTCTTTTAGTTTATTGAAAGATTCTTGACATTGATGTGTCCATTTAAAAATTGAATTTTTCCGTAGTAATCGACGTAAAGGTGTGGTCATTGTTGATGCATTCGGTATAAATCTAGAGTAGTAAGTGACCATACCCAGAAAACGACGAACATCCTCCATACATTCGGGTCGTGGCATATCTAAAATAGCTTTTACTTTGGTAACCGATTTTTGCACCTTGTTGTATTGTATCGTATGACCCAAAAATTCAATTTGATTTTGGAAGAAGATGCATTTTGAAACATTCAAGTGGAGGTCGTACTTTTGGAGTTGAACCAAGCAGGATCTCAAATTGGCCTTGCACTCGACCATAGTTTCCCCATGTACCACAATGTCATCGAAATATGACTCGGTTTTTGGAACTTCTCGTAATACCTGATCGATGATTCTGTTAAACTCAGCAGGTGCAGTTTTTATCCCAAAAGACAGGCGATTCATACGGTATGTACCTCTGTGTGTCGAAATGGTTTGTATTTCGCTCGAATTTTCATCAACAGGGACATGCAAATAGGCTTTGAATAGATCAAGACGACAGTAGTACTTCGAATCCTTGAGACTATTAAAAATGTGATCTATTTTCCGAATCGGGTAGTGTGCGTTGACCAGCCGTTGATTAACGCCAACTTTGTAATCGACGCAAAGCCGAACCCCTCCATCCGCCTTCGGGATGACCACCAGTGGTGAACCCCAATCACTTTTGGCAACTTTGTTGATTATTCCCGCCTTCTCCAATTCATTGAGCTCCTTATCTACACGTTCTGTCAGCGCATAAGGAATTTGACGCTCTTTGGTATAAATCGGCGTGGCATTCTCCCGCAGTTGCAGCGAAACCTTGTAGTTGGGTATACATCCAATTTTTTCTTGAAAAACGTTTGAAAATTCCGTCATCACATCGTCAATATATTTGGAATCATCAATAGAATTGGTCACAGCTACATTTGAATTGACTTCATCCAATTCATTGAGGTTAATTCCTAGACGACGTATCCACGTTCGGCCTATTAGGGCTGTACATCCATCTGGTACAACATAAAGATCATCGCAGATTGACCTGTTATTGAATTTGATGTTGACCCGAACTTTCCCATCTGGAATGAAAGTGTCTTGTGTATACGATCTAAAAACAATATTGGTTGAAGTTAATTGGCTTGATAAATTTAGCTCTTCGAACAAACTTCTAGGCAAAAATGAGTATCCGGAGCCAGAATCCACTTCAAATTGAACTATTTTGCCTTCAATTGAAATTTTTGCATAATAGCGCTCAGAGTTTGCATTTGAATAATCATTGCGGTAAACGTCGATGATTTTATAAATTCCGTATTGAGAATCTTCACTACGCACATGATTTGTTGAAGTTCCCCGTGTACTGGGTTTCCCCTTTTGTCCGGCATTAGGACCATCCGCCAAAAGAGAAGCAATGCAGACTTTTGCTACATGCCCTTGCTTTGCGCATAAATTACATTTTAATTTTGTACTGCATCGACACTCCTTCGCAAAATGATCATTTTTGCCACAACGCAGACATAAACCCGCAATGCCCAATTGCTCATAATTTATTTTTGATTTATGTTGAACTTTGTAATTTTTAGCACGATTCGCCATCTTATTTTTATTAAAAATTTTGTTTATTGTCGCATTCGATGAACTTGTCGTAGCCTGAGACAATTCCCTGGCGTCGACCTTCGCAGCTTCTAACGCTAACGCCTTTGTGACAATTTCGTCGAATTTCGCGGTACTTGCTTGAAGAAGTTGTTCACGAATGTTGTTATCATGAATGCCTCGAATAAACTGCGCCCTTAGAAATACATCGGCAATTGAAATTTTACACTTGCATGTTGACACAAATTCACAATCGCTGATATCAGTGCGAAGTACCGCCACAAAGTCCGCTACAGACTGACCTTCGCTCTGATACTTCGACAAAAATGTATGCTGTGCCACCAAAACATTCTTTTTCGGTGCCAAATGATCTTCCAACAGCTTCAGTAAATCTGCGTACTTCAGTTCTGTCACTATCTTTGGTGCGGCCAACGCAGTCACCATATTGAAATTTTTCGCGCCCATTGAATTCAGAAGTAGCTTTGCACAATACTCCTGATTGTCTTGAACTCCCTTCATTGTCACATAATTTGTGAATCTTTGAATATAATTCCTGTACGTCTCCTTGGCCGGGTCAAAGACGTCGAAGTTGGGTACCAGTGTTGTGTTGATGTTACTGCTGCCTTGCCCTGTACTGGAAGAAGCACCACCACCAACAGTCAACATTGATAGTTGCGAAACCAACGCTTCTTGCACCTTCATAAAAGCGGCAAATTGAGTGGCATCCATTTTGTATTAATGTAAGTTTGCACTTTCTTCACAAGGGAAAAAAAAGAATATTCGTTTTGAACAAAATATCTATTCGATTTTTTTCACTCTCGTCGCCAAACTGTTGTATCCTCGAATGATAATGTGGTTGATGCCCAGGTAGAAATAATGGAAATGCACGACTTTCAACTATTATAATAATTATTTATTGTAATATTCAATTTATAATTATGGATGATAAAAGATGGTGACTGTTCGATGTGATGATGTTGTGCGAATCAATAGAACAAAAACACATCTTACACAATGATAACATATGACAAGTGTCATAAGGACAGCGATGCCAACTGACACTTGTAAAGGACTATGTATAACAACCCAGCCAGAAATTTATGACGGTACCACGAAAAAAGCGTTGTGAAAGCACTGTTTTGGGACGCTTTCACAACGCTTGCTTAAAATGTAATTCAAGCGCTGTTTCGTGATGGATTTACAATGCTTTGAGATCAAATTATTTGAGAAAAATGAACCGTGTTTGGAAAGTGGTATCTAAGTTAGTCTTTAAATCGATACCTCCATTCCAAAACATTCTAAGTCTAAATAGCTAGGTTTTTAGTGTACTGTGTATAAAAGCAAAAAAACTAACTGAATAACTTTTTTAAAGTAACGTCCCCAGTCTAATAAATTTAACGATTTTCTATAAAATTAATGACAAATTTTCCTGCAAAAAGTTAGGCAAAATTCCGAAATAAACGAAAACGATTTTTTTAAATTAACATGTAAAGTAATTCCGCACATATGCATTCGTCAAAATTACGATTTTATCAAAATTTAGAAGTTTCTATAAGGAACTATTCTTTTTGTAAAATTGCAGGATTCGCTTTTACAGTGCAGCTTTCACAAGCGAAAACCCAGTCCTACCTTTACAACATCTAAAGATTAAACAAGCTGGCATGTTGCAGGAAAATTTCAATATTATAAATTCAAAATCTCATTTAAATGAATACCTTAAACATAATATCCCAGCCAGAAATTTATGACGGTACCACGATAAAAGCGTTGTGAAATCACTGTTTTGGGACGCTTTCACAACGCTTGCTTAAAATGTCGTTAAAGCGCTGTTTCGTGATGGATTTACACTGCTTTGAGAATAAATTATTTGAGAAAAATTAATAGTTTTTGGAAAGTGGTTTCTTAGTCTTTAAATCGATACCTCCATTCCAAAACATGCTAAGTCTAAATAGCTAGGTTTTTAGGGTACTGTGTATAAAAGCAAAAAATCTAACTTAATAACATTTTTATAGTAACGTCACCAGCATACCATAAAATATTTGAATTGTGTGGCTTTCCAATTGCACTGTGCTAGTCCAAACATGTAACAGGAAGGAGACCCTATGGATATACCTATTTCGACCTTGCTGAATCAAGTGGTACTAGCTAGTTGCTAGCCGTTTTTCTAGGTTAGCTCTTGTTTTCGCGATGTTCGACCACGATGTTTGCAAGGAAATCAGAGAGGTTAGTTATCTCGGAGGTGCTTTGGAAGTAGAAGACTACGGAATACACGCTTCAGTCCGAAGAACGAAATAAAGGGAACTCTTGGAGAATTATATCTCTCAAAACAGTCGTCCCCGCGTCTCATCCCCCTATCCCTAACAATTGCAATCAAATCTTATCATATGTCAAAAGTCATACAAATCGACGTAATTTTTAGTTTGTGTCTTTTAGAAAAATATTTCTCGCGAAAAAATACTATAAGTCACTTGTCAAAGTTTTTAGGAGAAATAAGCAGATTTATAATTCCGAAATAAACGAATACGATTTTTTTAAATGAACATGTGAAGTAATTCCGCACATATGCATTTCGTTAAAAATTACGATTTTATCAACATTTAGAAATGTCTATAAGGAACTATTCTTTTTGTTAAAGTGGGAATTGTCTTTTTTTAAAAGACTGCAGGATTCGCTTTTACAGTGCATCTTTGACATGCGAAACCCAGTGCTACCTTTACAACATGTAAAGATTGAACAAGCTAGCATGTTGCAGGAAAAATTCAATAATATGAATTCAAAACCTCGTTTAAATAAATACATTAAAAATAATATATATCATTTTATTCATGATTTTTAAATATGAAAATTTCCTGGGAATTATTTCCTTCAAACAATCGAAAAAGCGTCATGAATTTTGTTTTCACAGCGGTTCAACAGTGTTGTAAAATACCGCCGTCACACCGTATATCGGTGTTATCATTTTGACGCTTTTATAACGCTTTATCCCACCGTGTGATGATGATTCACAGTGCTTTCACGACGCTTTGAGGATGGTATTTTTCTGGCTGGGATATTTCATTTGATTCATTGATTTCTAAATACGTTTTTTTTTGGGAATTATACCATTGGAAAACCGTCATGAATTTTGTTTTTACAGCGTTTCAAAAGCGTTGTAAAATACCGCCGTCACACTATATATCGGTGTTATCATTTTGACGCTTTTACAACGCTTTATCCCACCGTGTGATGACGGTGCACAGTGCTTTCATGACGCTTTGAGGATGGTATTTTTCTGGCTGGGAAGAGATACAATGCGCACATATAGTTATAACAATATGGCTAGTCAAATTGTCTGTACCTATTAAACATGTTACAAAATATGTACATTAATATCGTATATCCGAAAATAATATGAAAAGTAATTTCCTTTAATTTGTATAATAAAATTAAAGAAAAATAAATACATTTATTTTTGTAGTTTTTTTATACGTTTCCTGTAATCAGAGATATTTAAAGAACATAATAAGAACAAACTTAATTTGAAAACTTAAACACTCAACATAAAATAGGCTTTCCAGTAACTGAGGTAATTTCGAAGCAGGTTCTGAAATTTCAAAAAAAGATCTCGACGAAATTTTAAGAAATACAAGTGAATATCACAATGATATAATCAGCTAACTAAAATTTAATACAAAACAAACAAAATTAAACAATAAAACATGTGGTCTGCCCATTGTTTTCAATCAATTAAATGTATGTTGTTGTTTTATAATAACAACAAAAGTTTGAGTCGAAGCTGTTCTAATAGATACATTCATATATTTGCCTGGGTATATAATACATATTCTTATCATTATCACTATGTCATTTTTTCCGAGTTTTTACACTTTTTCCTTATCTTTTTTGCGGCAAGACGTACTTTCCCGCTTTGCAAAGACTATAATATTAAACAATACATACGAGTATATAATTGCGCGATGCAATCATTGTTGCAAAAATTAGGAACAAATAAAAAATTCTAAACATAAGCATTTGCAATTTTTTCTACACAATTTCCAGGAGTTTTTTTTGGTATAAAATAAATTGATATTAGGAGTGTTAGCTAAACTAAAGTAAAGTGGCTAAAGTACAGTACCCTCAACTGCAGAGGAAAGAACGGAAGTTGTTTTTTGCGTAGAAGGCACCAGAACGGGTGTAGTAACACACTGAACTATAGCATGAAATTATAAATTTGTGTAGGAGGTATCAGAGGGGGTTTGGCAAATAGACCAATTTTTATTGATCCGCCAGACCGTTGGTTCATTTTATGTATATCGGTTTTGATATTACGACTTATTCGGCTTTATATCAATTTGGTCATTTGTTTCGAGCCCACCAACCAGATACATGCCGTGGTCGTGCATTACATTGAATTCTGGACTTCACAATTTGAACAATTTCTGGCAATGTTGCTCCATGATGTTTTTGATCCTACCAGTATCATAGAAGTGAACCGAGAAAAAAACAATTTGGTGGTAAATGTCGTATCTCATTAACAATGGCCGTTGTGCCAGAGAACATCGATGCCGTGCGTGAACTGATAATGCAAGATCGTCATGTGACATACGGTGAGAAAGAGGCATCCTTGAGCATTTCTTCCACCTGCATACATTCGATATTGCATGAACACCTGGCCGTAAAAAAGGTTTGTTCTCGTTGGATCCCGCACAATTTGACAATCGCTCAAAAAAAGGCTCGTGTCGATTGGTGCAAAGAAATTTTGAAAAAATACTATCGCGGTGCTTCAAAGGACGTTTATAAGATCGTCACAGGTGACGAATCTTGAATCTATGCGTATGAGACCGAAACAAAACAGCAATCGAACGTGTGGGTCTTCGACGAGACGAGCCAAATCCAACGAAAGTTGTTCGTGGAAGAAGCACTTCGATGCAAATGGTCGCCTGTTTCTTCGGCAAAACTGGTCGTGTGGCGATTGTTCCGCTTGAGCAACGTAGGACGGTCAATTCTGAGTGGTACACCACAATTTGTTTGCCTGAAGTCTTCGGAGAAATTCGAAAAACGAACAAGAGAAGACGAATCATTGTGCACCATGACAATGCGAGCTCACACATCGGCGCAAACCATCGACGTTTTGACCGGCCAAAACGTCGAATTGATGGGTCATCCGCCGTACAGCCCTGATTTGACACCCAATGACTTCTTTTTATTCCCGCACATCAAGAAAAAAATGCGTGGTCAACGTTTTTCGACGCCTGAAGCAGCTGTTGAAGCGTTCAAAAACCATCTTTTGGAAGTGAATTTTCAACACACTGTAACCAAAACAATTCGCGCTCAAATTACAAAACGGTCTGAGTGAAGTTATGCTAAAAAATGTCAAACTTTCCAATGGAAATGTCAGATGGCGCCAGGCAACACTTAGTGTTGTTCAGCCCTTTACGAAAATGGGCTTCAAATCAAAATGGATTTCGTCCACTTCGTGATATTTGTGGTCAGCATAATCGACCAAATGTGTCCACAATCGGGAGAATTGTGTGCAAATTTCAGCAATCCGAACCGGAGAAGGAGATTTGAAAACACCTGTGCATGCTCGCCAAGTTCTATGGCGGAAGAGTCGTCAAGCAGTTACCGTGAATGGTGTTCGCTATGGCGAGATGATAACGGACTTCTTAAGGCCTGAAATTGAGGACATGGACCTGGACGATATGTGGTTCCACTTGCCACACAGCCAACGAAGCAAGGGCTCTTTTGCGCGAGAAATTCAATGGCCGTGTTATCTCAGGTCGTGGCGATGTTAATTCTGATTTAACACCGTTGGACTTCTTTCTTCGGGGATATTTAAAAGAAAAAGTGTACGTCAATAAGCGAAGGACAATTCAAGAGCTAAAGGATGAGATAATTCGGCACATTAACGACATTGAACCTCAATCAAGTCTCAGAGTCATTGAAAATATGGACAAATTTGTTCCACACATAATTGTCATAGATCCTTCTATCATAATAAAAAAAAAGCGTTTCGGTGCGTTTCGGTGGGACCACACTTTATAATTTATTAAAATATTATTATGGTTATTGAAATCTGGAACACTTTGATTCAGGTTAACTTCTCCGGGATATTACCCAAAACTATGTTTTATTTTACATTTAATGGATATGGTGTGATATCTCATTCATTGTATGCGCACGAATATCATCCATTTTTTTCTTTGGAAATTAAATGTTTAAATTGGCGTTCTTTCTTCGTATTTTTTTTTATTTGTTTGGTTGTTTGTTTGTATATAAATAGCAGGTCATTGCAAATGTATGCGCGACTATACTGCGAATCTATAAATAAAAGATACCACTTGTTGATTTTCAGAACACCTCGAGTCTCATAATTCTGCATTGGCATAATAAATATCTAGAACTTATGAAAGTTTAATACCCATTTTTAGCGATGCAATGGATGGAGTGAGTGCCTATAACATATTTCATCATATAGTTGTATATGAAGCCGTTTGAAAAGTTCAGTTAGTGTAAAATATAATTTATAAATATTATTATTAATAAATGTTAAAACTATCGATTGAGAAATAAAAAATATTTGGACAAAAATGGCTTAATATTATAAAGAAATATATGTACCTCAAATTGTTGACAGTTTGGAATTCAAAAGGGTAAAAAACGTCGAAAATTAGTAAAAAATCTGGTAAAACTGAAGAGTATGAGATTCCATTCCAACGTTACCAAAATGTTATTAATAGACTTACACATTAGGATTAATTCTCATAAGCATTAGATGTAATTTAAGACTAATCTTTGACCTCAATACTCGACAAACACGAAAAGCTTAAAACGTTTGAACTCATTTGGAGGTTATGTAGATTTTACCATTTTGTCTACTCAATGTGGAACAAATCGGGATTATCCGCTAGGAATCGAATTTCTACATTTTTTCTTTGACCCCAATTGATACTGCTTTAACAAACATGCAGCAAAGGGGAAAATTAGGTCAATCTGTTTTTACAGAGATTCTTCCAAAGTCCGTAAACAGCAATTACGAGCATGTTTCTAAACAACTAATTGATTCAAACCGATCTCGGAATACACAACATAGGTGTTCCCGTAGGGTAGCTCAAAACTAAAAACATTTGCCATTTCAAATGCGACACACTCTGTATTTATAGACATGGAATTAAAACGTACGACTACATCTTAATTTGAGTGCACTGAATAACATCATTTCGGCTCTAAATGCAATGTATAAATAGAAACTTTAGTCATACTCGTAAAATGTATTCGATTTCAATTTATTTAGCGAGCGAATAGTTAACAATTTACAGCGCTTTTCAGACACATGCGTTCAGTTAGTTTTTTTTTAAATATGTATGTATATGATTTCGCTAAGCTCAAAGAATGTAGCGAAACAAGTAGAAACAATCACTTCCACTAGCCGAAGATGAAATAATTGAAAATAAGATGAAAATAGTTATTTCCTTTGTGGTCTTTTCTTGATAAGGTCCATACTTCGCTCATGAATCAAATTTTTTTCATTTCTTCTATACCTAGAATTCAAAGTTAAAAAATTACATGTATACGAATTATGAATTATTTATTCATAATTTTTGTTTTCGTTACAGTTTTGACAGTGACAATCTCTTGACAGCGAATACTAATTGCTTTCAGTTATACTAACGAAGCTGAGGTGAAAATTACACTGTGCAAAAATTCTGGGCCATCAAATCGTTCCTGAACGAGTACAATTGGACATGATAGAACACCACTAGTATATCGAAACCCTCAAAGGATTTAGCAAAGTTAGCTCTAATTTTCGATTTATAGCCCTTTGAATTTCGCTAATTTAAGTCAAATTTGCAGACTGCTTTTTCTTATACGGACAAAAGAGCACATTAGCGGGCAGATGTCAAAACAAAAAACACCACCACATCCGTAGTGAATCCTAAAAAACCACAAATATTCCCTGTGGCGCAGCGAACCTAAGGCCAATGTCTTCAAGATTAAAAAAAAATCAGTGGCGACCACCCCTTAATATTTGGGGGACTAAGTCCCAATATTTTTTATTTAATCTAATGAAGTGAATCAATGCATAAAATAAATTGTTAGAGTTGAATATTTTAAGCCTTAAATATTTTAATTATTCTTTATATTTGAGTAGCATATAGCTTATCTGTGGGCCTAGGTCCTTTTTTTTAAGTCCTAGCGCCCAGGACCCGTTGCACCACTGTGCATTTTAGTTTGTATTTTTGGGGTCATTTCGGATGTAGCGTTTTTTTTTGTTTTGACATATGACAGCTAATGTACACGTTTGCCCATATATAGTAAGTCTGGAAATTTTACTAAAAATAATCAAAGTTCAAAGGACTATGATGTAGTATTGGTGTACTATAATTCTTGTTGTCATCAAAGAGAACAATTAATAGTTTACTAAAAATTTAACAATAACCTAATAAAAAAACTATGATTGAATACTTAATAGAAATAAGATTATCGGGCTTGTTCTGAAATCACGCGATTTGATATCACGGTGGTTTAGTATTATCACCGATTTTAAAATCACACTTGGAGGTTTCGAAAATCGTCCGATTTTGGTATAGTTGGTTTAAATTGATTGTTGTTTACTTTAAACAATAAATCGTACCATTTCCGAGCACCAATAATGATTTTAAAATCGATGGTGTTTCGAAATCACCGTGATATCAAATCGCGTGATTACAGAACAGGCCCGTATGTATTTATTTATGTCAAAGCTTTTTATTCATTTGATGGCTTTTTAAATTTTTTCTAATATAAAGACAATAAAAACACAATAGGAAATGTTTTATTAGCATCAACAAATACCTGGCAATAAAAAAACAAGTATAAAATGGGAAACACAAGTTCCAGTTAAAAAGTATTACATTTTCCATCAAAATTTCCTAATTACTTGATTTCACAACATAAGATTATAAGCGAAGTTCAGTTAGGAAATTTGTATATTTTTTAAAGAATGGGCTGAAAAAGAATGCGCCCTATGCCAAGATAACAACATCAATCGTAGACGGAAGAAATGGTACCATCCACCTGGTGCAATCCAATTCTGTACTAATAATTGATACACGAATGACGATTTGGGTACAATTTAATTGTTTCCGAATTGTGTTCTTCAGTAAGAGTTTATGGAATTTACAAATCTAATCTACAATTTTCAACTGGTTAAAAATTAAACAGTATTTTTCAATGCAATTTCTTTTGAGTATATTTTTGAGATGCTATTTATTTTCATTTTTTTAACATTCCTGACAAAATTATTACTTTTTTAAAAGAAAACTCCGTAACATTCTCTTTGAAAAAAAGCAATAATGTTCTCATGAATTTAGAATATAATAATTTGTAGATTTTGTTGATCTCAGCATTCTTAATTACTTTTTGTTTAATATATTTAATACATTTAATTATTTAATATCTAATCTACAAATACAATTCATTCAAATACAACATTACTTTTGAGTGATTTTTTTTAAATTTAACAAAGATTAAAAAATCTTTCTTTACTTATATTTTAAATTCACTGATTTTTTTGTTTTGATACGATTTTGTTGCTTCCGTGGTATTATACAAAAAATGGAAATTCCATATATGATAAGAATTAGGCAATAAGCTTTAACAGGTATGTATGTATATATATTGATCGCATCCCATTCAATGAGGGTTTTACTTTTTTTGTAACGAATATTATCAGAAAGAAATGAATTACAAACGCGGTTACACATTTTCGATTTATGCTTAAAATATTGTAGTAAAGAACTGAACCAAATTGTTGTTTTTGACTAGGTGTGATATTTATTTTTATTTATATGAATTGCAATACAAAGTAAATTTATATTCTAATTTTACGGTCCAGGGAAGCCGGGTTACAAAGACTATGTGGGAATCGACCCACGATCCCCAAACTCATAGGCGAGCACGCTGCCAACTCACCTACTGGGGCGCTCAAGGTGTGATATATTTGTAATGTTTGTGGGTACTAGATGTAATTCTGAACCTACTCGTACATGTTTATACTGTGAATACATACAGATATTACCAATTCGGCGTAGATAGTGGTTCTAAGTTGATCGGTATATTAATCTACGACTTTACTTTTGGGAGTTACAAACAAATAAGCAACTGCATAAACCACATTGGTGCATAAATATGTATAACAGTATAACAACCAAATAGATCTTTTTTTTAATTTTAATGATCTTTTCCAATGCAGAAATCTGTCGATAGTATATGGGCATTTCCGCGGGTCGCGAACGTACGTTCGTACGCTTTTGATGTACAAAAAATATAGAAAACAAAAATTTTCCACGCATTTTTTTGGTGATTTGATAGCATATTGGTAGCTCTATGTTAGGTGCAAAAGATGGGTTTCATCGAGTTTTAGTTTTCATAATGATAGCAATAAACATGTGGTCACAAACGTACGCGAAATAGAAGTCAACTTTGGCTGAATCTAGTTCATGCAAAAATCTGCGAAAAGGAACGGGATATTCTAAAGCTATTAATTTATTTTAAAAGAGGATTAATGTAGCTTTCTGTCGAATATTTAAACAATAAATTATCTCTATTGGGTTTTTTTTCTAATAAGCTTAGGTGCCGGTCGCGAACGTACGATTTTTTTAATCTGTTTTAACCGTAAAATTATTCGTTAATCGAACTTTTTTTGATCCCCTTGCATTTTTCTCTTCTTAATTGATTGTAATAGAGACATTTTGTAGAAAGAGTGCAAGCATAACATATGTTTTTATATGTGAAATTATTAAATACAAAACTGTCTGTAAAAGTAGTTTAAAATCGAAATAATACAATTTTTCAGTTTTTAGTCAAATTATCGCATGAAAACAACTGAGATATGCTATGAAACCATCATATTTTAAAAATTTAGACATTTTGTATTCATTTTTTTTATAATTATTCACAATAAAATACGATGATTACCAACATTTTATTTATCGGCCCTGGTTGACCATTCAGCGGAAATGCCCATATATAGTATATGGATTTAAGTGTTTTCAGTTGATACAAATGTCAGTGCATTGGAACACCACGTGGGAACACCTTTTATGGAATATTCCATCTGCACTTTTAGAAAAACCTATCTGGCATCTTATCACCAAAGAAAAGAATTTAGAATAAGACCATTTTAAATGGGAACTACTTTGTTTTGCACCGTTATTTAAACATTCTACGTTATGAAAAAAAAACACTGATAAGAAATGCTCTTTCGCGATATAGCGTCTGACTGTAGTCAAAATTAAATGCAAAAGACAATTGTCTCTGTATGCGAGAATAATACCTTTTAAAGAAATTTAGTATTTTGTTGGAATCCCTTTGTGATCAAAATAGCAACCATATGCATTTTTGGAATAGATTTCATCAGTTTTTTTACTCTGGATGAAGTTTTTGTAGCAATCTCAATTTCCATATGCGTTTCGTGATTCTTATTGGTTAGAAACAAATTCCTGGAAGTTGGCAATGACAATAGGGTGCACGTCGTGGGTTCCCAAGTGAAATGCCGAATGTATGCGAATCAGGCCTTCTGCATACGCTCGCTGATCTCCTTAGGTGGGGGTTTGTCTATAGTTTTATAAGTGATACCGGTTTTTTTTTTAAACTGTCTTAAGTGACACCAAGAACATATGGGTAGTTGGCGACATATGTGATTAGTCATACTTCTTCAGGTGACAGTAAGATGTTCTATAGTTCAGAAATTACAATCAAACATTCTTAACTCGTAAAACAATGTACAATTAAGCTAGAGTTGGGCACTATAGTTCTTTTAAGTGATCGCTCTTTTTAGTTCAGTTCAATTGAGTGAACTAGTTCGTTCATTTAGTTCAACAGCTCACTTTAGCACACCAGCTCTTTAGCTCACCAGCTCACTTTACTTCAACAGTTAATTTCGTTCAGTAGATCACAAGTTCAAATAAGACGCTATTAAAGGAATCTGATTGGAAAAACTAATACAAAGGCGTTTATATAGGTAGAATCATACATTGATGATGACATAAAAATGGAAACAACACATAACAGCAGAGAAGAGAGAACGAAATGAAATGGTTGAAGAAAAAAACAGTGAACTACTGAGCTGAAATTAACGAGCTGTGTGAACGAGTTCGTTCAGTTCAGTATAGTGACCCGTTCAATTGAACTAGTTCGTTCACGAACTACACAACTCTGAATTAAGCTATTATAATTCTGCTTAAAAGTAAAGATAATAAAAAAACATACACTATGGTAAAAGTTGTGGCTTTTATGATGGTAAATTATAAAAAAACAATTAAGAAAGTTTCAGTCGGGTAAACCGACTAAGGTATACCCTCACTTCGTGAGTAATGTAATATTGAATATTCCACGAATTATTCTGTCAGTTTGTATGGGACGTACCAGAAGGGGTTTAACAAATGCACCTATTTTTCGCTGAACATTAGAAGTCAAACGGTTATTCCTTTCGAGAGTTATCGTGCACACCATCCAGACAGACAGAGGGACGGACATTTCTCATTCGACTTAAAATGACCCAAAACCAATATCCGCCGAACATACTTAGGGCCTTAGATCACTCCTTCGATGTGTTACACTTTTGGCCGTAGCAAATGTTATATACCCTCGTATCACTAAAGTGAGGGTATAAAAATAGGATTGCCATATTTTTTTAATTTTTTTGCACTTCAGGGAAAAAAATCAGACAATAGTTTTTGCTCCTGGCCCACTAAGTCTTCCTAGTATTGTTCCAACTAGTAAAGCTAGTAGAACAGATAAGATAGGAGAGAGAAATGCAAAGAACTGGAAACCGAATAATTATAGTCACTTGTTAAAAGATTTTCTTCGTTAGATTTTTTATTTTTCAACTTGAAACTTACAACTTACCACTCACGTGAAATACCCCAAGCAATCATTACTTGTAGTCTACCATTACTTAATAAATTTAATAATAATTATTGGATGTTTAACATATTTAATAAACCGAAATGTCGAATATAAAAACGACAATAGCATCGAAATTTAATAATAATAGCTATACTCTATTTAAAAAAGTAAAAATTGTATATTTATAGGTGACCAGCTCCTAGTGGTACCTCCCATATCAAAATTAAATATCACATATCTTTAATACTAGTGCACATAAACACTTACAATTTTGTGCAGTGCAATGTCTTTGAAATAAAAATCTACTGTTCAGCGGAAAATATGTGTATTTTTCAAGTCACTTCTGGTACACACAACTCAAATTAACACATTAATTTTAACACAGCTTCCCCATAACTTCTTTAGCAATCTTCTAAAAGTATTCTGTATTTTACTATATTATATAGGGTGATCTAAGTACTTTTTTCAATAGCCTTTTTTGACAGATCACGTGTGAGTCGTGTCATGCTGTCATGTTATTTTTGTTAAGTATTGTTTGGCATTTCATCATGGAAAGACTTACGCCTGAACAACGTTTACAAATTATTCAGTTTTATTATCAAAATAATCGTTCGCCAATTGCGCTCAGTCCATTTTTTTAAATCCAAAATAAACACTTTCCAGTCGACCCACGCCCTTGACACCCATGAGCAATATTTTAGCTCTCGTTAAGAGCTACCTTTTTGTCATTGACCGATTCCAGATCCGACGTAACGGAATCATCGGTCCATATTTCTTCAAAAATGATGCCGGTGAGAACGTAACCGTCAATGGCGACCGTTATCGTGCCATGATAACCGACTATTTGATGCCTGAAATTGAAGCTCGTGATCTCGGCGACATTTGGTTTCAACAAGACTGCGCCACTTCCCACACATCGCATCAATCAATGGATTTATTGAGAGAACACTTCGGTGAGCAGATAATTTCACGTTTTGGGCCGGTCGATTGCCCACCAAGATCGTGTGATATCACACCGTTAGACTTTTTCCTGTGGGGATATGTAAAGTCTAAAGTTTATGCGGACAAACCCGCTTCGATTCAGGCCTTGGAGCAAAACATCACGCGTGTCATTCGCCAGTTACCAGTCGAAATGCTCGAACGAGTCATCGAAAATTTGACTCAACGGAAGAACCATGTGAGACGTAGCAGCGGGCAATATTTGATAGACATAATCTTCAAAAAATAAATGTCAAAGAATGTTCTTTCAAATGATAATAAACATTCCCCATTCAATTTGAATTTTCTGTGTTTTTTTCTTTAAAAAAGTAGGGAACCTCGAAATGGATCACCCTATCCATTGGTGGTTTACTGTAGTAACAGCACATCTCAAAAAAATCATGTTTAGGAGAGCCAAATTATTTTTTCTGCCGCAGTACATTTTGTTATTACATTACTCACAAAATGGGGCGATACCTTAGTCGATGAAAAACTAAACAAACACAGAGGTATTTTTATGGCATCGTAAAGCATCTGATGTTATGGGAATCCCAACTAACAATTCGCATAAGATAATAATTAGAGTTGTGTTAAGTTAGGTTAAGGTCGCTCGCAAACAACAATTGCTGATGTGCACCACTACAAAATTGAGTTATTAATACAATCGTATTCTAGGTTATTAATTACATCATTACGTTATACATTACATTAAATTTCGATCTTTACGGGTCTTTCAGTTACAGAGATATCAGCAAATGCTTATCACTTATCCACTCATTTCAGTCATACCACCACATTGGTTGAAACGGTAAAACCGCGTTCCTGGAATATATCAAAATTACACATATGGTGTTATGCCATGTGGCCACAATATTAATGGCACGGATTTGCCAGTAACCAAAATATAAGGCAAGAATATAATCAAATTTTATTGCTCATTATGCATTTGTACTTATGTTTTAAAAATACCAAAAATTTTCAGCTTTTGAGAGAAAATTTATTCGTTTAAATGATTTGAAATGTAATGAAGCAAATGATATTTTCATTTTTAGATTTACCCCCAATTCACAACCTCCTGTTAGAGCTAACTCACAGTTAAAAAATAAATATTTCATACAATTTGACAGCTATAACTGTAGGTTAGCTCTAACTGTAGGATAACGGAAGATTGTGGAATTGGCCGTTAGATTTGTTTATTTTAGCATTTCGTGAGCAACAGGTGTTTTTCTAGTTATTCATAAAGAGTTTAGGAAAAAAATCCTTTTCTACTTAATACTAAATTTATATTTTTTCAACATTTTGAGGTATGAGTGCACATTTTGATTTTAAAGGTAAGGAAAAAATATATGAAAAACCTTTTGAACATTTCGATGACTTGATTAGAATTTTAATTAAAAACTACAGTTTTGAAATAAGATCTTTGAAATGATTATAACGCGACGATAAACATCTTGCTTGGAAGTTTGTAGTAATTTTTTGAATTTTGTCTTTAACGAGCTCAAACCAAAATAGTGCGCGCAGTCGAATAGTGCCATGGGAGGTTAAGTATCATTTTGAGCAACTTGTTCTGGGAGAAACAAATGATATAGTTCATAAGAAGGAGAGAATACATAATTATTGTACATGTTTTATTTTTTTATGCATTTTATAGAATTACTATTTCAGGAAATCGCTGAAATGCAAACACAAAACAAATACAACTATCAGTTTGAACACAGCCGATATTGATAACAATAAATAATTGTAATCTCTATAAATGCAAGTCAATAAACTTGTGTAATGTCTTAAGTATACATTGTTCATAAAATAGAATTGTTAAATGTGCATATCTGTGACACTGTTATTCGTATGATATACGAGTACTCGTATATAACAAATTTTGTTTTGGATGATTGTACATTTACCTAAAAGAATATGAATTTTGTTACCCAACAATTGCACATAAACATATACATATAGTGTAGGTCTTTTATTTGATAGAGGTATGTTATATAAAAAGACAATAACAAGTATATGGGTAAATTCAAGGTATTGAAGAAAATCATTATTTTTCGGTCCATTCTAATAATCCCACCATTAAAATAATACGAACTTGTTGTGTAACGTCCGCAACAGACGAATTTAAGATTTTTGGATGAACCAAGAAGTGTTTAATTATATTGAGAGCTATTTTAATATCCTTAAGTATTCATCTTTCTTCTATGTTCATCGATTTTTATGATTATTATTATGAAACTTAGCTAAAATAATGCAAATTCATGATAACCTCAAAACCTACTTCCATTTTTAGTAACGTCACTCAACGGAACTTTCGACGCGAATATTGCACTCCTCAAAAATAATTAGGTAAATATTAAATTGTCATTTCAAAGTACTCTCAATTAATTGTTATTGCTGAAGGTTATATGAAAATATTGCATTCAGAAAGCGAAAGGGATCTATAGTTGCCGATGTAATGATAAGGTATTTACATTTTAACAGCTATTTAAATCTATATTTTATTTACAATAAATAGTTTACAAAATCTGACGAAGTACTATTACAAATGCTACAGCTGTAGAGCGAACACTTCTCAGCTGTTGTTTTCTTTCCTATGGTTTGTAACCAAGTTACCAGATTGTCTGTCATTCGATCACGGCAGCCGTATTGCTGCCACAGATCATTATAAGTAAGCCAATGTAACGTCCGCAACACATAATTTGGCCATATTAAAAAACCTGAAGATTGAGAAAATTCCCAGAGTTTTGTTTTTGGTTATTGAGTTCGATATCGTTGTTTTTGTTTTCTGTACACAGAAGACAAACATCTTTAAAAAATAAGAGGAAGAAGCATGTGAAAATTTAAATTCTAACAGCAGGTCAAATGCTTCAATTAAGTAAACTGCCCGTTAGTAATGTTATTGGTTACACAATTTTATTATTGCCTGAAGAAGATATTTTCGCTTTCACTTGTTATAAATAATCCCTCTCTAGTGTAGATCAATTAGGCTTTCAGTAGTATTCATAATATAACTGTTAGCTGGCGAGTTGTGAATAAGGAAATTCCTTTTTAATTATGAAACCAGTAAGGAAAGACTAAAGTCGGGCGGAACCCACTGTATAATACCCTCCACCATTGTTCGCCAATAAATTCAATTACATTTCTACATTTCTTAATACCATGCATATAGGTTAAAGAACGTGACTTTAATGAGGGGCTTATACTTATCAAAACATGGACCGATATAATCTATTTTCACTAGAGACGATTTAATGCAATATTAACGCCAAGAAGTATAATCGGAAGGGATCTTTATGTTTTCACTAGGGGGGATTAAATGCAATATATAGTATAAATTCTTAAATTTCAGGCAGATCAATTGAAAAATGTGTTCTCTAGAGGTATTTGGGACTAGCTGGACCCGGTCCACTGCGTTGCCCCAGACTTCAGATATCCGATCCCGTTCATTTTAGAACGAATCACGTAGACTGCCACATATACATCAAATTAGAGCAATCTTCTTAACAAATTACTCAAGATATATCAAACACAAAATAAAGCACTCTCGCTAACAAATTGTGCAATTTATTTGTATTTTCGTTTGTTTCAATAAAATATTGGCTTATATTCCGCCCATTTTTAGGTCAATCACGTACACAGCCACATATACACAAAATTATTGCACTCTCGCTAATAAATTGTGCAAGATATCTTAGTTTCAAAATTTTGCTTATATGGGCTGGGGCACGCTTATTGGTCCGATCCCGCCCATTTTTGGACAAATTACGTAGAATGCCACCAGATACATATACGCAAAATTGCAGCAGATTCGTTATCAAATTGTGTAAGATATCCCAAATGCACAAAGTCGTAATCACAGTCTGGTGTCGGTTATAAATATATGTGTTTTCAGTTTTGGTTATTGTTCGGCTTGAGGTTCTTTTTGTAATTAAAAAACGATTTGATCTATATTTAATTAATTATTTTTATTTTCCTATATTTCGACTAACTTCGTTAGTCATCATCAGGGATTTTAATCAAGTACAAAAGCACGAAAAACAGATTAAAAAAACACAATAATTTAAACAATGATATTTTTAACATACAATTTTAAATTTCACTTTTAAACAGTTCGACTTGTTTCCTTGAAGTTACTTGTCAACTAACATTTGTCCCGTCTGTGCTTATTAATTATATGTCTATACATCTGAGAACATTTATCTGTGTCTGTCTTATAGTTAAGTCTCTTCTCTGTCGGGATATTTGTTATGAAGAGCATCTTTAATGTGTATCGTCTGCATGGATTTTTCTCGTCTATCAATACATCTACATTATTAAAGTCAGGTTTGTGTCCAGTGATTGTACAATGAGCTGCCAAATTCGTCATCTGTTCTAATGGTTTTTCCATAGCCTTTTGGTCCGATATATGCGACGATAATCAAGTTTTATGTTTTGTCCTTGTCGTTTCCACATATACCTTTTAGCATACGTCGGATTCGTCACCATTGCACCTTATCTGATACACCAAATTTGATTTTCAAGCACAAGATTTCCTATAAATACATTTAATTAATAACACTGAGCTAGTCCAGAAATGTAACAGAAATTAATATTTCGACCACGATGAATCCAATAGAGACATCCGTATTTCTAGGTTACCCACGTACTGTTTCGTGAAATTCGGCCACTAAGTTTGTTGGAAACTCAGAAAGAAGTTAGTTATTTCGAGGATTCACTTGAAGGGGAGAATAAACAAATTCAATATGCTGATTTACAATACGACACTTTAGATTAACAGAAATTCTTAGACATTTTGTATTTTGGATACCGCTGCAAGCAATACTCTTGGAGAACATTTAATGTTTCATGTACACCTACTACACTCAAAGAAATTTGTTAGTAGACACAGCAAAAAAGTTTGTTAAAACAAAAGATTTTCTCCTGAAAAAGAGGAAGCAGAAAGCAATTGAAATGTAAATAATAACGAATGTCCACTTTTATTATCAAAAATTATATTAACATTACAGCAAACAATTTTAACAAACTGCCAACTTTTCCACTGTATGTTTGCGTTTCAAAATTTATAGACATTTTGCTGTAACAGCAGAGATTTTGTTGGGGCAACTGAAAATTTGCACGTTGTCCTGCCCGTTCGGGCTCGGGCCGGCCGAGCCTCAGGAAAAATCAGAAAAAAAAAATATTTTGACCATCTAGCGGTTAGGATCATAAATACAAACTATTATCAGGACAAACCACACATACATTTTAAATTTCAATTAAATAGCTCTGGAAATACGAATTTTGCAAATATCTTGACCACTCCGCCATTTATCACCTAGAAAATAATTCAAAAACACATATGAGCCCAAACTGTAGCTATTGTGTAATTTTTAGCCCATTCGCTCTTATGGTTTCGTAGATCATGCGTTACTAACAAACGTACAAAGGATTTTATATAAGTAATAATATAAAATATATTGTTTCTGGGAAACTGGTCATAAGCAGTTCATAAACTAACAAAAAAATCCTAAGTTACTGAATGTAGCTCAAAAAAATCAAATATCGACTTTAAAAATAAATCAACTTAGTAGATCACCCTCCTATGACTTGAAAATCATTTCGTTCAAGTAAAAATGATCTTAAATGTCACAGAAAGTAACCTGCATTGGAATTCCATTTTATTTTATCAGTACGGTTCTTGAGTGAGTTTTATAACTCCCACATGATACCATATTGTTTTTAGAATTTAGATCGAGGAATAATATCGTTTTCTATTGATACTATTATATGCCCCTAAACGCCGTCAGATGTAGACACAGAACTGATCTTAGGCGAAAGCATGTGCACCCAGCCAGAAATTTAAGACGGTACCACGAAAACAGCGTTGTGAAAGCACTGTTTTGGGACGCTTTCACAACGCTTGCTTCAAATGTCTTTAAAGAGCTATTTTATGATGGATTTACAATGCTTTGAGAACAACTTATTTGAGAAAAATAATCCTTTTTGGAAAGTGGTATCTAAGTTAGTCATTAAATCGATACCTCCAATCCAAAACATACTATGTCGAAACAGCTAGGTTTTTGGTGTACTTTGTATAAAAGCAAAAAGTCTATCTTAATAACATTTTCAAAGTAACATAACCAGCGTACAATAAATCATTTGAATTGTGTGGCTTTCAAATTATTTAAGAATAATAAATTAAACGATTTTCTATGAAATTAATGTGGAACATCTTTTCCTGCAAACAAATTAGGCTTAATTCCGAAATGAAATCGACTTTTTTAAATAAAATGTGAAGTAATTCTACACATAAGAATTTCATCAAAAATTATTTAGAACTATTCTTTTTGTTAGAGTGGAAATTGTATTTTCTTTAAAAGACTGCCGGATTCGCTTTTACAGTGCATCTTTGACATCACAAATAAAAAAATAAATCAGATTTTTGCAAAAAAATACCATAACGGACATCACGAACAATTGCATTTTAGAAATTCATGAAGAGTTGATGAAATTAAGGAACAACAATATTTCGATTTACTTATTACTCCTCCAGATTGAGACGATGTCACACCCGTTACATTGGCTTGTCACACCCGTTACATATTAAAATATTTACTACAAATGGAATAATAGTTTAAATTATTTGGAATGAAGTCAACAATACACACTATACTCTCGAGATACCAAAAAAATGTTTTTTTTTGTTGGCAGTACATAGAAAAATTTTACAGTATGCAATAAAGAAAGCGGCTGATCAAGATTTTATCAAAACCTAAGGTCACACCCGTTACGGTAATATATCAACCATATTTTTTTTATAAAAAATATTAATTAATTTCCTTGCATGTCAGTAGGTAACCCTTATGAATATCTACATAAACCACCCATTGTGAGTTTTCGTTATAAATTATATAGATCAAAATCAGGAAAATACTCTGTAATAATGTCACACCCGTTCCGTTGGAATCACCCTACATCTAAAGAATGAACAAGCTGGCGTGTTGCAGGAAAATTTAACATTATAAATGCATTTAAATGAATAACTTAAATTTCATTTTATTCATTGATTTCTAAATAAATTTTTTTTGGTAATAATTACCTTCAATCCATTTGAAAAGCGTCATGAATTTTGTTTTTACAGCGTTTCAACAGAGTTGTAAAATACCGCCGTCACACCGAATATCGGTGTTATCATTTTGACGCTTTTACAACGCTTTATCCCACCGTCCCAGCCAGAAAAATACCATCCTCAAAGCGTCGTGAAAGCACTGTGAACCGTCATCACATGGTGGGATAAAGCGTTGTAAAAGCGTCAAAATGATAACACCGATATACGGTGTGACGGCGGTATTTTACGACGCTGTTGAAACGTTTTAAAAACAAAATTCATGACGCTTTTTCGATTGTCTGAAGGTAATATTTCCCAAAAAAAATCGTATTTAGAAATCAATAAATCAAATGAAATATGTATATTATTTTTAAGGTATTCATTTAAATGAGATTTTGAATTCATAATATTGAAATTTTCCTGCAACATGCCAGCTTGTTTAATCTTTAGTTGTTGTAAAGGTAGGACTGGTTTTTCGCATGTCAAAGCTGCACTGTAAAATCGAATCCTGCAGTCTTTTAAAGAAAAGACAATTCCCACTTTAACAAAAAGAATAGTTCCTTATAGAAACTTCTAAATTTTGATAAAATCGTAATTTTGACGAAATGCATATGTGCGGAATTACTTTACATGTTAATTTAAAAAAATCGTTTTCGTTTATTTCGAAATTTTGCCTAACTTTTTGCAGGAAAATTTGTCATTAATTTCATAAAAAATCGTTTAATTTATTAGACTTAAATAATTGGAAAGCTACTCAATTCAAATGTTTTATTGTATGATGGTGACGTTACTTTAAAAAAGTTATTAACTTAGATTTTTTGCTTTTATACACAGTACACTAAAAACCTAGCTATTTAGACTTAGCATGTTTTGGAATGGAGGTATCGATTTAAAGACTAACTTAGATACCACTTTCCAAACACGATTAATTTTTCTCAAAAAATTTGATCTCAAAGCATTGTAAATCCATCACGAAACAGCGCTTCAGTTACATTTTAAGCAAGCGTTGTGAAAGCGTCCCAAAACAGTGCTTTCACAACGCTTTTTCGTGGTACCGTCATAAATTTCTGGCTGGGGTGTGATGACGGAGGATGGCATTTTTCTGGCTGGGCAATCATATTATTTTACATTATTTATGAAGTTCAATGAATTTTTGTAGATATGTATAGGGATTCGGTAAAATATATATGTAAGTAACTCAGTACTCGTATCTAAAATAACTGAATTTCCCCTTTTATTTATTCAAGTGTATTTTATTTTTTCTTTTAATCATATTTAAGGAAGTCACAAATGACATCACAAGATTCCGGTCAATGTATATCGATTGTTTTAACTACCAAAAATGAAACCAATTAAGAATCGGATTCGATGAATTTTGGAATATTAAATATTTCGCTGAATTTTGATCATTTATGAAGGAGTTATCTGAAGCAGGATGCCAACATGGACCACCTTGAAACTAAATCTAAATTCTGAAAAAAATTAACCACACTCTAAATTTTGAGCCATTTGTGTACTGCTTTCGAGTACAAAAAAACTCCAGGGAGTTAACCATATACTATTCAAATCTGTATTGATTTTTAATACATGTTTGTTTTTTAGATACCCCAGCCGATAAAAGTACAATAATTTTGTTTTTGTGCTATTCGGGAGTTGCTGAACCATAAACATTTGTTTTTGAATATTGTTATCAAATAAATCAAGCTGTCATTTGGAATACAGGTGCCATTTTCGTGACTAATAATTGCACTTTAATTTCTGTTTTTTGTTTTGTAATATTACAACATTTTGGCAATTATTGCATGTTTATCAGATTTAATTATTTATATTCCATTTTTAATTAATTTGACCTGTATTCTCTAAATTGAAAATAATAATTCTAGTTTTATTTAAGATAATTCCACAATGGTTACATCATTCAGTGAATCATTACTATGTCGGGCTTCTATCTCTGCAAATGATATTTTGGTATATTACAAACGATTAATTTTTTTTTTCAATCTTCTATTTGCCGTTTTTTAAAGTATTTTTTTCAATTTGTTCCGAAAATTATTATACGAGGGTTGCTATTTATATTTCGGTCCTGGCAATGATGGTTTGCCAGATGGAAACTGGAGCTTACATTGGAAGGTATGACATTTTTTAGCATAACTTCACTTTGGTTACAGTGTGTTGAAAATTCACCTCCAAAACATGGTTTTTGAACGCTTCGACAGCTGCTTCAGGCGTCGAAAAACGTTGACCAAGCAGTTTTATCTTGATGTGAGTGAATAAGAATAAGTCATTGGGTGTCAAATCAGGACTGTACGGCGGATGACCCATCAATTCGACGTTTTGGCTGGTCCAAGAGGCGTTGGTTTGCGCCGATGTGTGAGAGCTCGCATTGTCATGGTGCACAATGATTCGTCTTCTCTTGTTCGTTTTTCGAATTTCTCCGAAGACTTCAGGCAAACAAATTGTGGTGTACCACTCAGAATTGACCGTCCTACGTTGCTCAAGCGGAGCACTAGCCACATGACCAGTTTTGCCGATGAAACAGGCGACCATTTGCTTCGAAGTGCTTCTTCCACGAACAACTTTCGTTGGATTTGGCTCGTCTTTTGAAGCACCACGATCGTATTTTTTCAAAATTTCTTTGCACCAATCGACACGAGCCTTTTTTGAGCGATTGTCAAATTGTGCGGGATCCAACGAAAACAAATCTTTTTTACGGCCAGGTTTTCATGCAATATCGAATGTATGCTGGTGAAAGAAATGCCCAAGTATGCCTCTATCTCGCAGTATGTCACATGACGATCTTGCATTATCAGTTCACGCACGGCATCAATGTTTTCTGGCACAACGGCCGTTTTTGGACGACCTTCGTCTTTGAGCGGACGTCGGCCACGATTGAATTCATTAAACCACTTTTTCACAGTGCTATAGGATGGTACTTCATCGCCATACAAAGATTAAAGTTCTTCGATGCACTCTTATCGTGATAATCCACGTCGAAAGTTGTGAAAAATTATCGCATGTTCAAATTATTAAATTAAAATGTTCACGAGTTAATTCTATTTTTTTGCCTAATTGATTTTTTCAAGTCACTGTAAACAACACAAATGATGGTCGTACGTCAAAACGTTCCGAGTACGTTTATGCTAAAAAATGTCAAACTTTCCAATGGAAATGTCAGAAATACATATATAATAACCCTCGTAGTTAAAAACCAATTCTCATGCCAAAAAATCTACTTCTTGCCACTTTAGACATTTTACTATCAATTTTGAATCTCCTAACAAAAAAATAATAATTACAACAATATTTGCATTGTTAAACTAATTCGCGTGCATTTATTTTTAAGTGGAGTATTCATAATATAAATTGAATGAATTAATTTCTTCCTTAACAAATAACAAACAAGTTTTTCTCTAGTTTAATGAGGCACCATTAATTTAAAATAAAATAACCTCAAAGTTATGACGTAGAAGGTAAACAGTTATGACGCGTTACCAGAAATTGTATCAAAGAATAATGTTTGAAAGCAAAACAACAAATCAGCTGAAACGGTTATAATTAAATTCAAATATGGTAATAAGGTTAGCGGCTTTAGATTATTAATACAAAAATAGAAACGCCGGTAAGGCCTGCTGTTTTACTCGTACATACACGCCGTGGTATAAATATTGAAATAAAATAGTATATTCACTACGATTTTATGCCCCCAAATTGCCAATGTAATATTTTATTAAGAAATTAGCTAAAGGTATTAATTACATTTAAAAAAATTATACTACGGGTACAGCAAGCCTTAACGAGTTAAGTGAATTATTTTTAGGAAGTTTGACCTAAACTGCATAATTATAATTTTCACGAATTAGTTAACAATATATTGAGTTATATAGAGACGAGTAAGAGGTATCACACATCTATTTTCATTGACAGCCAGCTGTAACCCGAGGTGCCTCGGAGCCCACATCTTTTATTTAATTGAAAATGTATGATTATACGATAGTGTCATGCCCATTGTTCTATTAACTCCCATCTTTGTCACGATCGTAGACATTGTTGACATAATGTACTGGATACAATCGAAAGTGTTTTCGAGTGAATCATTGTGAAAGGGACGACCTACACAAAGAAAATTGAAAACTTTTATCTATAACTCTATGACAGCAAGAATTTGAAATTTTAAAGAACGATTTTATTAATATACGTAATACACATTCGGGCGGGTCAGAAAAAATATCGCGTTTGTTCCCTAGTCAAACGAAAGCTTGTTTTGTTTAGTGAATATCCCCAAAATATGTCGGCTATATCTTAAGCCGCCAGTGAGCTAGAGCAATATTACATAACCTCTAAAATTCATGTTTTTCTGGCATATATCGGATATATTGGACTAAAACACGATATTTTTGATATGTACAGCTAGATCTGTAGTCTAGAACCGAAGTTATTCCAATGCGATTATTTCTTTGTGCTTATTTATTCCTCTTGAATTAACTCGTGCATTAACAGTATAATATTCAAACAAAAAAAAAGAGCATGCTTCTTTCTTACAATATTTCCGCGTATCAAATTGGATAGGATGACCACTGTAAACATTAAATATCTAATACATTTATGTATAAAATGCATATAATTACTGTCTTTAATGGTTTGCTCTTGTAGCTATATGTTCCTTAATTTAAAAAATACATCAGTTACATTTCAAATGGAATTGTATGTCTTTTAGTGTTTGTTATGCCTTATATATGCAGGATACATATTATATATTGGACCCAACCCACATTAAGACATTCTTCAATTGTTTTAAATTGTGCTTTGCGATGTGTTGTTATTGAAATAGTTAAAATCTTTTAACTATACTTCATGATATCTTTTCAACGTGTCTTTGTTTTTCTATTCTATACATTTTGTTATTTAAATGTAAATTTCATCAGCAAATCAGTACACTCTGTGATGACGAATGCCAACTGCAAATATCCACAAAAACAGAGTAACAGTAAGTTGTTATGTACATACGTTATGTATTGTAAAATTTTCTGTAGCATATTTCTAATTATATTTATAGTAGAATTCTGCTATGGATATCTTTCATTCGTATCGTTGGTTTATTACTATAAACCCCATTAATACAAAACAAAATAATCGAGCGGTAAAGCTAACGAAAGTTAAATTGTATGGAATTTGAAAGCTATAACCGGTAGTTAGCTCTTAAACCTAGTTTATGTATTTATTTTTAATGGCCCTTAATCTTTATATATAAAACACTTTGTACGTTTGAAAATTGAAAAATATATATTTAGTTTGGGGTCATTTGTGTTTTAGAATTATTTTCACCGCGATAAATTGCGAAATGGTCAAGTTATTTGCAAAATTCGCATTTCCAGAGCGATTTCACTAAAATTTAAAATGTATGTATGGATTGTCTTGATAATAGTTTGTATGTCAATATAAATTTTTTCCTGAAACTCGGGATGTATACATTTTTGAATGAATAACAAACCAATACATCCCACGGGCAGGACAACGTCTGCTGAGGTCAGCTAGTATTATAATAGAAATCAATTTGCTCTACTTTGTTGAAGCAAGATGAGTGAAGTCTTCTGAGATGAGTGAAGTCTGGCAATACGTCGGAACCGAAATATCGGGATCTTGCATGTGTGAAAGCTGGGCAGTGACACAGAAAATGTTCCATCGTTTCGATGTTTTCCCTGCATGCCCTGCACTCGTCGTTTTCTGCTAGTCCTATGCGATGAAGATGTGCCTGTAAGCTTGAGTGTCCCGTTAGAACACTTATCATCTTACTAATCTCGATCTTGTTTAGTTTCAGAAAACTACTGGTTTTCTTCTCATTTGGGTCACCCCACAGTATCTTCGCAGTTGCTCCTACAGTTGCTCTATTCCACAAAGTTTTGAAGCCATCACTGCCCAGTGCTTCAACTCGCCCTTCGTGGCTTCGAAAGGTTTCCAATTTTCCAAGTTTATTACTCGAAGTTCTCTGCCCTTTGAAGCCAAGCTGTTTGCTCGTTCATTTCCAATCACTCCGTTGTGTCCTGGTACCCAGAAAATGCGCAGTTGACCATGGACTGAGTAATTATTTATCGCTCTTTTACAGTCTAACACTGTTCTGGATTTGACCTTTTCCGATGTTATTGCTTTGATCGCCATTTGGCTATCTGTGAATATGTTGGCATATTTAGGCTTTGTGGTATTACTGAGCCAGTTAACACACTCCGTGATTGGTCTGGGAGGCGGAAGTAAAGTTCGACTTCTGGTTCATCAATAAAAAGTCCCAGACCCGTCCTTCCTTCTAGCCTGAGCCCATCAGTGTAGCAGCTGGTTCCCACTGGCGCATGAGCTAATGCTCCGTTTTCCCAGGAGCGTCTGTCTGGCACGAACGAATCACAGGTAGCTGTAAGCCGCACTTCAGGAATGCGGTCGGAGATTTCCGTTGTTTGAATATGACCGACCAGTGATTGTAATATCTTCTGATGGTACGACTTGTGGTCTCGATTTATCCATTCACCCATCACTTGTAGACGTCTTGCTGTGAGGGCTGCCTCATACTTTATACGGATATTACCGATTTTCTACAAATCTTGAGGGTTAAGTGTAAATACATGGACATGGACGTCTTTTCAAGCTTATCTAACCTACTTTGTTGTTAGGCTGTCTTACATTTTTAGTGATGATATATGGGTACATATTTCTATCATAATTACAAAATAACAGAAAATAAAATCTGAAGAACACGAACAGTTTAATCGAAACATTTATGTAGTTATTTTGAAGCCATTCGGAAAATCGTTGGGTTCCATTTACTATTTTCGAAACTCTTAAAGAGAATAATTCGAAAGAAATAATCCGGTGTCCAAAGAGCTGTGTCCATTACAATACCTAACCAGGCTGAATATGGAACATAATCTGTAGGAGAAAATCATTAAGCCCATGATTTTAAGTGTGATCTCTGTGGGGATTATTATTTATATATTCCACAAGGAAACATAGGACTTTCAAAAAATTATTCTATCCTTACAAAGAATTGTTATTTCTTCAAAAAAATCTTTTCTCAATTTAGCAGATTTCTTCTCAACACAAGTTTAATATTAATTATAAATGCTATGCAACATATATTTTTTCCTGGAGTTCTGACTATCTTCATAAGTATTTACCTCATAAACTATAAAACAATATTTTTTTCAAAAAGTCATTTCTCCTGGATGAATCATCAACTACTTTCCATCCAATGTAAGGGATGCGACTTGTCCCTCCGATTTTTATCCAAGACCCAATTTACACGTAGAAAAAGTTGCTCCAAATGAATATACAAGGAAAAATTGACATTTCCTTTTATGAGTAACTGGACACGAAAAACTAATTTAATAAAATAATTGTGAGTGAACGAATAAAAACATAAATATGTCCTCTGGTTACTGAAACAAAAGACTCGCAGTCTAAACGAGCATGATTTTACGTAGGGATTTCAAAAGGGTCGCATCGACTGTACAAACAAAAAGCAATGGTTTTATAATAAAAAAATATCATAGTAAAACTCAAAGGAAAATATTATGTGGTAGACAGAAATTTCATAATTGTTTGTAGAGTTAATTAATTAGTTAAACATTTTATTATTAATATAATGTTTCTAATGTTTCCCCAAATTAGGCTTATTTTTAGGCTAATGTTAAAAGGTTCAACTATTACAGGTTATCTACGTATAATTAAGAAATAAAATAACGGTTGACCCTTATTCCGAGCCTATTTCATATTTCTAATTAACTTTTTTATATACTTTTCTATATGAAAATTAGGTTTATGTTCAAATGTTGTTGATCAGTTGTTTTGACAGCTTGCAACTACTTGATAGTGGAAACAAACAATTGTATTTGTAAATATGTAATAACATGGTTCTTCATTGCATTTCGTATCAAACACAATATCCAGTTAATATACATATGTCTTCACTTGGTGTGACCGCTATCAGATTTTAATAATTTAATGGGCTCTTGTTTTCTTTAAATGAATATTGTATGTTTTGTATGTATCTAGATGTGCATGGATGAAAATATGTATTTCCATGACGTAGTTTGTGTGTTGGTACATAATTAGATTGACTTCGAATTCGTCATCACAAACAAATAATAGCACAATACCAAGCCAGAAATTACCGATGGTACGGAATAAAAAGCGTTGTCAAAGCAGAAATACATACTGAAGGTATTTTAAAATAATTTAGAAAAAATTTGCTAAACCATTTTCATGGGAATTATTTCCGAATTATCTCTTTTACGTCTATTCTCAGAAAGCCGGCAGTTATTCAACATTGATGCTGGCATCCATTTTTCCACTTTTCATGTACATGTCATGAATATGTGGCACAATATGTACATTTTTAAAATACTAATGGTGATATCGATTGTAAAAAATGTTGCCCCGTCGACGCGAAGCTCTGAATTAAACTTAGTTCATATTTCAAAATTCCAAAATGTTGTAGAAAATACCAGTTTTCAAAAGGACAACGAAAATGTTGCACTTTTTCGCAGAAAAGAAATCGCCATAAATTTATAGCGAAACAAGAAAAAAAATAAAATAGAAAGCTTTATGAGAATAAGAACGGCGTAATAAATCACAGAGGGAAGGGAAAGATAGTTAATCTTTTAAGGACAGTTTATGATTCCGAATGTATTAGGTATAGAATTATGGAATGAATTAGTCATTTTACATATCTGTGGTCACAAGGCATAACAGCATAACTCGAGTTATGCTCAAATTGCGTTTTTGATGCCACGATGTTCCCCATATTCGATTACATATTGTGACAAATTTTGGTGATGATACCTTGTTTAGTTGTTCAGATACAAGGCAAGACTTATTAGCATATCTCGCTGTATCACTACATTTCATAACGTACATAACAGCATATCTCACATTTTTTCCTTTGAAAACTATACTTGTGTTTTTATTCCCCGTTTATCTTTGGACTATTGAAGATGTAAATTGAATGAAGTCGTAACAGCATATCTGAGTTATGTTATTAGTCCAAGTTGAACTAAACCCTAGCACAAAAGCATAATTCAACTTATGCTGTTATTCCAAAATCTAATATTGACTACTGAATGTTGTAAATTTCGAAATCATCCTTTGATTTATCAGCATAAGTCGATATATTCTGCAATATATAATAAAATTCATTTTGTAATAACGACACAACTCGAGTTGTGTGTTTTGTAACTTAATTTATTTAAAAAGGGAATAACAGCATAAAACAGTTTTTAGCCTATAACATTTATAATTAAAATAATTATATAAATGTTTTCGTATTAATTAATTTCACTTCCAAGTCCTGAGAAATTGCAGGCGTAAAATTCAAAATAAGTTTATAAATATTTTTGCTATATCGATTCAAACCTTTAAAATGCTCTCCTGAAAACTTGCAAAAACACACATATGCTGTTATGCCTTGTGACCACAGATATGTATGTGGGTGATCCCAAAAGGATTAAACATCGTATGAGTAAAGAACTATATCTTGTAATCAAAGAACAGGTCGGAAAATGTGTTCGATCTGATGGAAATTTGCTATAGATCATTATTTTGCCCAAATGACGATCCCTACTGAAACCGTTGGAAATCATTTCAGATTTAGAAATATACGATTTACAGAGTATTTTACAATACCAGCAAACATCTGTGTCGAATATCTGCTCAGATTTATATAAATCCCCTATATATGTACATACATACGTGTTTGACATTTACGATTTGTTAAATTTTAAGGGCCGACGTTATACATATTGGTATGGTTATATTGGATATAATATTGGTATGGTTCAATTATGTATGGAACAAAATATCGGCCAAATGGCCGCCGCGACCTCGGCGGCACACCTCCATCCAAATTTTCGATGACGCTGAGGCATGTATTAGCCTCTATAAAGCCTTTATGGCGCTGAGGCTTTAACCGAAAAAATGAATAACGAAATAAAAAAAAAAAATAAATTGAGGTTCTATGCCGTTAATGTGCCGAATTATCTCATCCTTTAGCTCTTGAATTGTTGCTGACTTATCGATGTACACGTTTTCTTTCAAATAACCCCAAAGAAAATAGTTCAACGGTGTCAAATCACATGATCTTGACGGCCAATTGACATCGCCACGACGTGAGATGACAGGGCCATTGAATTTGTTGCGCAAAAGAGCCATTGTTTCGTTAGCAGTGTGGCACCGTCCTGTTGAAACCATATCAAAATCATAATCCATATCAATCATTATAATATTGGAGTTTCTTGATCGAAGTAGCCAAATTTCAAGAAAGCTGTTAGCGGTTAATTTTAAAAGCTAATAGTTTCTTGATCAAAGAACGAATAATACGAATTCTATAGTAATCGTTTCCGATTGTTCTGTTATAACAAGGTGGTGAATGTTTAGATTGAAACCACATATTGACCACATCCATATCTAAATCATAATCAATATCAATCATTATAATATTGCAGTTTCTTGATCGAAGTAGCCAAATTTCAAGAAAGTTGGTAGCAGTTAATTTTAAAAGCTAATAGTTTCTTGATCGAAGAACGAATAATACGAATTCTATCGTAATCGTCTCCGTCTGTTATAACAAGGTGGTGAATGTTTAGATTAACATCATATAATCTGCTCTGCGGGACATAGGTCTTCTATATTGGATTTGAATTTGTAATAGATAGATATCTAAAACTATATTGCTTATCTTTTTTTATATTAATAATTAAATAATACCGTTCGAAAAAATACATAATAAACAATCTATATTGTTTATCTATAAAATATTTTTTAATTGTACATTGCATGCTACACCAATAGATAGAGCCCGACCGAAGTCGGATTTTAAGGCCGAAGCCGTAGACTAACTTCGGCTAAATTTACAACCTTCGGCCGAAGCCGAATGTTTTATATTTGCTAAAGAATTGATTACTTTGCACCAAAAAATTGTGTTTTTAATCAGTCTATATCTACTGCTTACGTATTTATTTACTTAGCACATAAAATTAAAAACCTTAATGTTATAATGACAAAGAAAGTATTTTTTCTGCATTAAGACCTTGTATACATACTATTTCGATAATTTGAATACAGCTGCCCAGCAGCATAAACAACTGCTCTCTAGCTCACAAGTACTTTTCTGTCACTATTTCCAAATTTTTGAAACATCTCGAGTTACAGTATTAAAAAATTTTAATGATTCTTGGACTCAATGGCCCATTATTATCTATTCGTACTACTTTTACAATAATGCTTTCACTAGTTGGAGAGCTTTTAGGTGAGGAACTGAGTCATGTTCTTCTTTGTCGTTCTTCCTTTGGTGTCCTTTCTCAAATTATTTTTGTAGTATTGTTCACTTCTATGAAGATTTCCATAATAGAATATTTTTTAAAGTCATATAATTCTTTTTTTTTCTACATTTTGAACAAAAAATCGGCCTTCGGCCAACTTCGGCAGATTTTGTAGCCGAATGCCGAATATTGTTCGAATGTCGAGTTTTGGCCGTAGCCCTAGCCGAAGCCGAACATTCGGTCGGGCTCTACGAATAGTCTTAGCACCACAAATTATGACACTTTGTAAAAAAAAATTTAACAATGGGGTAGCCAAAAGCAACCAAAAATTAATTTCCTTTCAAAAGTTGGTGTCATGAAAGTCTTTTTATACTACATATTATGTCCGGACCCTACCTCAATCTGAAGTATATTTATGAAAAATATTTGATGCTACTCTTTTGTCGAACTTGTCGACAACATAATGCAATTAAAAAAATTCAAATGAAATAAAAATAAAGGGTATATTTTACACTGAAAAAATCGAATGTCAAAAAACACTTTCTTAGCATATTGTATATTTATTCCTGAAATTTACACATACTTCGTGCACCTCAGCATTTACGGCGAAGCTACATACTATTTTGAAAAATTTCAACAAATTCATACACAACGTTCGACCCGTCCAGAAGAGAAAACCTTAATTTCAGGAAGAATGTTGTCTATGTGCTATCTGATTTAGGTTAGGGCATATCTCAGAGGAAATCTTGAATATCGCCAACGCAGAAAAACTATTTTTTTGCAATACAAACTTTGGCCCCGGCTCAAAGTACTTTTGTGTTTCACATTTTATTTTAGGATATTTCTAATATTTCATATAGGCATTTTTGGTTTTTTTATTTTGACTTTATTATTTTGGTTTAAATATATGCTATTTTATTATGTGGGTGATATTTCAGACTTTATGCCGCCGCAGCAGACAGACAGAAAGACGGACTTTTTCTCTAAAAATAGACAAGGTCTATGGTCACCTATTGGAAGTAAACAAATTCATCGAAATCCGTCCTACTGTATTGTGCACGTGAAAAATAGTTTCCACACAATTCATCAACAAATCGTCACAACTTCAGATCGTAGTACATTTTATCAATGTACTACCATGGCTGTTGTAAAGAAAGACTTCATACATATGTTTCAGGAACATGAAATATAACTAAAACATGTGTACACAAAGAATTATGGAACCTTCACAGATGTGTTATAAGCGATTGCCTCTGTCTAGGTATAGAAACATAATACACAAAGGGAGTATGCATGAACGAGTGGATGTAAACGTGTTATCATAATTACCATCCGCTATGGTCCATCGTATTTCACTTGTTATCGGATCAATAGCCGTCAATCCGCCCCCTAATGTAGAAAATACCATTAGGGTTTCCTCATCGCGGGCTAAATCGGTACAGCCGTCCTAAAACAGATCGAAAGGGAAGGAAATGTGTTATAGTAGTGTATGCCGGCTTTCCAAAATTGTTGAACATTTCGATGGTATTTCTCACTGTGGACCAAGTGAAGAAGAACCAAAACATACCTTCAGTCCATATGTTCCACCACCACCACCTTCAATATCATCAACAACAACTTCGCCACTGTCTTTTTGCGTTGCCTGCGACGTTGTAGCAGCAGCGGCTGATGCAATAACAACAGTCACTAATATAAAAAGCCGAAGCAACGATTTGCGAAAAGATTTTTTCATTTTATGCCGAACCGATGACACAGCCGAACCGCTTTGAAAATTCATGTTGATTTATCAATGCGTACGTGCGAGTGTGTTTTTTTTTGGTTGCGCGTATGTGTGTTCAACTTTGTTTTCGTTTTTCACTTTGACAAAACTACTATTTATTGCATTCCTTGCATCATTCACGCATTATGTTTGCTTTTAGTTTCAATTTAGTTGCATTCACTAATATATTAATACAAATATTTCCATAGATTGTACACCACATCACATTTACACATTACAGCTTTTAATTTTAGCACATTTCCATCCGCGCTTCCAAAAGAAAAAACCATTGTTTAATTGTCAATTAGAACTGTTGAAAAACTGACACATCTGCATGAATAATCAAGCACATGCTTGTGGTGGAAGTAGAGTTGCCATCGCACGAGAAAATTTAGAAATTTGTTTAAACAGGGATGATAAAAATGGTGTAAATGTACTTTTACCTTTTCCACTTATTTGAAGATAGCGAGAGTTTACATTATGTCGATATTTACACTTGCAATTCTGCGGGGAGAAAATTGCAAGTGTAAATTTGGTCTATGCAACCGGAGCGCGAAATCTGTCAAAAATACATCCCTGGCAGACAAGTTGTTTTTTTGGTGCAAGCCATGATAAAATAATAGAAGGTAAAATCACTTGCCCAACAGCAAGACTGGGATACAACCCTGTACATTATTTTCGCACAACAGCTTGTCAAAATAGGCAGCCGACTCGAACAGCTGAGCAACAATTGGTTGTCAAATAAATTTATTATTTGAAATTTGATTTTCTCTGAAAAGGATAATTTTTTCTAAAATTTCAAACTTACGTGCAATTACCCTTTAAAGCACGGTACTATGTTCCCGTTTCACGGTGAAATCCCATACAAAAACCAAAGTTGTGAAAAAATGAGTGAAATTTTTTCATTTGTGGTACTGTGTTTATTTCAACGTGAGAAATTGACATTTTGCGCCGCTGCAAATTAATTGAACGCCGCCACAAATTGAAGCCGCCAGCATTGTACTCCTATTTATTTATATTTATATTTGTCCGCGAGAAATTCAACTGTTGTAAATATTATCAATAAAATTCCCTAATAAAGAATACTAAATTAAATTATCTGAAACAATGAAGACTAATGAAAAGCTTTGGAACGGATAATAATTATGTGTATATGGAATAAACGAGAAGAGCGACATTCCGATTGGATAGCAAAGCAAAAAATTTGCAAAACACTGGACGGACATGTAACTATATGTAATAATGTGAAATTTGTCTTGTAATTACATATGTACATTTACGTTTGTATGTTTAGAACAATCGTGATGAAAAGCCTGGAAAAATATTGTGGACGGCTATCGCTACCGAACCAATAAGACAATGGAATTGGGTAGTGCCTGTGATCATGTTTTAAATGGTTAAGCACGGTACTATGTTCCCGTTTCACGCTGAAATCCCATACAAAAACCAAAGTTGTGAAAAAATGAGTGAAATTTTTTCATTTGTGGTACTGTGTTTATTTCAACGTGAGAAATTGACATTTTGCGCCGCTGCAAATTAATTGAACGCCGCAACAAATTGAAGCCGCCAGCATTGTACTCCTATTTATTTATATTTATATTTGTCCGCGAGAACTTCAACTGTTGTAAATATTATGAATAAAATTTCCTAATAAAGAATACTAAATTAAATTATTTGAAACAATGAAGACTAATGAAAAGCTTTGGAACGGATAATAATTATGTGTATATGGAATAAACGAGAAGAGCGACATTCGGATTGGAGAGCAAAGCAAAAAATGTGCAAAACACTGGACGGACATGTAACTATATGTAATAATGTGAAATTTGTCTTGTAATTATGTACATTTACGTTTGTATGTTTAGAACAATCGTGACGAAAAGCCTGGACAAATATTGTGGACGTCTATCGCTGCCGAACCAGTAAGACAATGGAATTGGGTAGTGCCTGTGATCATGTTTCTAAATGGTTATAAAGAACATAGTGAGTTCTTGCCAACCATAGAAGTTGGAAGAAGAAATTCCGTTTATGGATGGAAGTATAATTTGTATAAGTCAACAAATATAATGCAAATCCTTAAAAATAATAATAAAACATCTTTTTCGGTTCATCAAAACATCATTTAATTTATTTATATTCGTACAACAGTAGGAAATTATTTTGTTATTAGCAACATTGTATTACGCTGGCTTCTGATGCCTCAAAAGCATCGCCATCATATGTATAACATTAGCACAATTATCTTCAAAAATATTTCCTTTCTGCAATTTAAATGAAATATTTTCTAAGTCGGCATTATTTAATTTAATTATTTGTTGATTGTTTATAATTTAAACTCGTGTTTGTTTTCAAGAAAAGCAAAAAGGAAAAAAATGCACATGCTTACACACACACATTCATATAAAAGTGACATTTCGACACACACACACTTCAAAAATGCAATGCGACCTTAGTAAAAAAGCGTTCCATTTTTCAACTTGAAATAACATTTTGTGGAATTTTTTCAAGCTGAAAAAACATAGTACCCACCTTTATAAAGAACATAGTGAGTTCTTGCCAACCATAGAAGTTGGAAGAAGAAATTCCGTTTATGGATGGAAGTATAATTTGTATAAGTCAACAAATATAATGCAAATCCTTAAAAATAATAATAAAACATCTTTTTCGGTTCATCAAAACATCATTTAATTTATTTATAATCGTACAACAGTAGGAAATTATTTTGTTATTTATAACATAGTACTACCCTGACTTTTGATGCCTCACGAACATCGCCACCGCAACAACACGAAATAAATAAATATCACAATGATCTCCAACAATATTTCCTTTCTGACATTTAAATTAACTATTTTCTAAGTCGGCATTATTCCAATTAATTGTTTATTGATTAGAATTGTAACTTTTGTTTGGTTTCAAGAATATTAGCAAAAAGAAAAAATGCACATACATATAAACATATACATACATACATATTAAAGTGACACTTTGACACTCACACTTCCAAATAACATTTTCAACTCGAAATAACATCTTGCGAAATTTTTTCGTGCCGAAAAAACATAGTACCCACCTTTACGCCTAAACAACGTTTACAAATTATTCAGTTTTATTATCAAAATAATCGTTCGCCATTTTTTTTTTAAATCCAAAAAAACACTTTCCAGTCGTCCCACGACCTTGACACCCATGAGCAATATTTTAGCTCTCATTAAGAGCTATCTTTTTGCCATTGACCGATTCCCGATCCGACGTACCAGAATCGGTCCATATATCTTCAAAAATGATGCCGGTGAGAACTTAACCGTCAATGGTGACCGTTATCGTGCCATGATAACCGACTATTTGTTGCCTGAAATTGAAGCTCGTGATCTCGGCGACATTTGGTTTCAACAAGACGTCGCCAATTCCCACACATCGCATCAATCAATGGTCAATCAATCAATCAATACCACTTTGGTATCCCTCCATCGATTCGGGATGTATGAAAGCCTAATGCAGCCTACATAAATTGTCTGCAGCCAGGGGATAATGTACTTTAACATTTTCCGCATTTCTGCTGGGGTGATGCCGTCTGGTCCAGGTGACTTGAAGGGCTCAAAGCTGTTTATAGCCCAGCTTATTCTAGATCTCTCAGTCAACAAGCTAGCGATGCTCGCAGTCCACTCGCACTCTTGTTTGTCCTGTTGATCCTCGGGCTTTGTTGATGAGTTCTCCGGGAAATGTGTGTCGAGCAGTACACTTAGCGATTGCTCGCTGTTTTTTGTCCAGTTGTTTGCCTCATCCTGCAAATACCCCACTGTACAAGGAGACGCGGATAGTACCTTCCTCAGCCTTGCGGCGTCGGAGACCAAGAGCGTCTTTGCGCCGGTTTGGTGTGGTTTGTGGGTCGGTGGAATCATCGGTCCATATTTCTTCAAAAATTATGCCGGTGAGAACGTAACCGTCAATGGCGACCTTTATCGTGCCACGATAACCGACTATTTGATGCCTGAAATTGAAGCTCGTGATATCGGCGACATTTGGTTTCAACGAGACTGCGCCACTTCACACACATCGCATCAATTAATGGATTTATTGAGAGAACACTTCGGTGAGCAGATAATTTCACGTTTTGGGCCGGTCGATTGGCCACCAAGATCCTGTGATATCACACCGTTAGACTTTTTCCTGTTGGGATATGTAAAGTCTTAAGTTTATGCGGGCAAACCCGCTTCGATTCAGGCCTTGGAGCAAAACATCACGCGTGTCATTCGCCAGTTACCAGTCGAAATGCTCGAACGAGTCTTCGAAAATTGGACTCAACGGTTGGACCATCTGAGACGTAGCCGCGGCCAACATTTGATAGACATAATCTTCAATAAATAAATGGCAAAGAATGTTCTTTCAAATAATAATAAACATTCCCCATTCAATTGGAATTTTTGGGCAGAATTTGTGCAGATGACAAAATTTCATGTTTATTTCGCATATCAAAAAATATTGACAGACGTAATATGCTTTCACTAGCATTCATGAGTAGCCCTCTTTGACAGATATCGTGCGCCGACGCCTTTTTAAGTAACACCCTTTGAAGACTAAAATATTTTACGCCGACAAATTGAATTGACAGCTGGTATATGAATACAAGTATTCTACCAACAACTCCAACTGACGGGAGAACACATATTCCAAAAAAAAAAAAAATTGAACCGTTCGTTGTGTTTGTTAATTCGCATTACAAAAGCATTCCGCGGTTGGAGTAAAGTAAACTTTTTGGCAATGAAGAAACGAATATAATGCAAATGATTTTAATGAGTAAAACGGTTCCGGGACAGCTCCGACTACACAAATGGCTAAAGAAAAAAGGCGAAATTGTGTATGCCTTGGAGGATCAATTAATCAAGTTGCAACAGGTAAGCGTACACAAATTGCAAATTTCACTATGATTGTAAAAGTCTTATTTCTAGTTGTTTTCATGATTCTCAGCAAGCAGTGTCCTATTAAAACCCTCTACTTTAATATGGCTACAAAAGTAAACTAAATATATGCTGTCCATACAAAGAACTTGTGAAAGCGATGGACTAGCAATTTCTTTCCATGTCTACTTTTCCAAATCTCATAGACCTCTTAGAAGTGTGGTCCTAACGAAAATATCTGCAACAACGTAAGTATTTGTTTTACGATTTGTTTACTTATTTCATTAATTACACCTGTATCACCAGAAATGGCAACATTAATTTGTTTACACCATATGCGTCAACGATGGTTGCTAATATCAGCATAGCGAAGTAACCTTATGGCTCCAAAAAAACTCGGGATAATTTAGTCTAATTTGGATGTAATCCATGGATAAGACTATTTTGCCCAATGATATGGCTCTGGACATGTACAATTAGATACCGTGTCAATAGGGTAAACCCGACACATTATCCTTCGGACAAAAAGAAGATAATTGTTAATGCCAGTGACCGGTAAGTATTGTTTGTAGATACTCCTATTGCTATTCAATTTTATTAAATGATTTATTTTTCATTTATATTTTTAGATCAAGCATACATACATAGATACATAGATTTCACAGTTGGAAACGCTTATCAATACATGGGCTGAATAACTTCAGGTTGGAGTCCTGGTTGATATACTCTTCTCAAATATCAGGAAAATATAAAATTTGTATTTCTTTTATTGAAATAAAAATGAAAGAGACGTATGCTAGAATAACAAAAATAGTTTGTTCTCCCAGCCGCTTTTTTCTGTTAAATAATAGCAAAATTGTTTGCTGAAACGACTGTTCTAGTTTGCTACAGTAGCAGGCAAATTTATGTGCTAAAATAACAACCATAGGGTTTCTAAAATAACAGACGAAGTCTGCTTTCCCTTTTTCAGCAGACACAGACTGTTGAAACAACAAACATTTTTGCTAATGATACGCACAAAATTCTTTGAGTGTACAATATTTTACGCCGAATAAAATTGAAATTTTCGTTCTGTTTGTTAATTCGCATTACAAAGGCATTCCGCTGGCGGATCAAAGAAATCTTTTTGGCAAAGAGATCACATCCATCAAAGAAGATAATGCAAATGATTTTAATGAGTAAAACGATTCCGGGGGACAGCTTTGACCACGCTTACAAATGGCTAAAGAAGAAAAGTCGAAATTGTGTATGCTTTGGAAGATAGAAGGCACAGGACTGAAAATATTGAACGTGGATGGGTGTTTACGATTTCATAATAAAATGCATAAGGGATGTGGCACACAAAGAACCACGTTATCAATTAATCAAGACGCAACAGGTACGCGTACACGAATTGAAAATTAAATGTGCTATGATTATAAGACTTACATATTTCTGTTTGTTTTCAAGATTCTCACCAAGCAGTGCCCTATTAAAAACCTCTATTTAAATACGGTTATAAAAGATGATCTGAAATTTCGTAGCTTCTACATATGCATATATACATTCAGATAACTTGTGTCATGGATGGACTAGCAATTTATTTCCGTGTCTACTTTTCCAAATCTCATAGACCTCTTAGAAGTGTGGCCCTAACGAAAATATCTGCAACAACTCGTAAGTATTTTTTTCCTTTTTGTGATTTGTTTACCGAAATGGCAACATTGATTTTTTACTCCATATGCTCCAACGATGGTCGCTAATATCCGAATCACGAAGCAATTGGCTCCAAAAAATACTCAGGATAATTTATTCTAATTTAGATGTAATCCATGGATAAGATAATTTTGCCCAATGATATGGCTCTGGACATGTACAATTCCCATGTCTATAGGGTAAACCCAACACATTGGCCAACATTGACAGGGTTCGCGTCGATGTCGTACGATTTGTGTTCTTTATATTTATCCTTCGGACAATAAGAAGATAATTCTTAATGCCAGTGACCGGTAAGTATTGTTTGTAGATAGTCCTATTGGTATTCAATTTTACTGAATGATTTATTTTTCATTTATATTTTTAGATCAAGCGTTACATACAGATTTCACAGTTCGAAACGCTTATCAATACATGGGCTGAATAACTTCAGGTTGGAATCCTGGTTGATATACTCTTCTCAAGAAAATATAAAATTTGTATTTCTTTTATTAAAATAAAAAAGAAAAGATGTATGCTGGAATAACAAAAGTAGTTTGTTATTTCAGCCGTTTTTCTGTTAAATAATAGCAAAATTGTTTGCTAAAACGACTGTTTTAGTTTGCTATAGTAGCAGCCAAATTTGTGTGCTAAAATAAGAACCATAGGGTTGCTAAAATAACAGACGAAGTCTGCTTTCCCTTTTTCAGCAGACACAGACTGTTGAAACAACAAACATTTTTGCTAATGATACTCACAAAATTTTTTGAGTGTGATTACAGGCTCCAGCGGCCAATTCATCGGTCAAAGCAGATGAAGAGGTACACGGGATGGAGGTTGACTCCTTCCGTGTGCCAAATCAATAATGATGTCGGAGATGGGATGAAAGTGAGGAATTGGGGAAGAATCTGAGAAGAAGAAGACGACGATCATGTGGAAATTAAAAGAATGAGGATTGCACAGGCTGCCGTAAGTCCATATTAACACTTCCAATTTTTTTCTGCAATTCTCTTTTGAAGTTGCATTTGCGTTCAGACAACGTATTCTGTTTCGTTCATTAAAATGTATGTCGCACAAATTTACATATGTTGAACCGAGCATAAAACTACGAATATTAAATAATATGGAATGTGGATTGCAAAAAAATTGCAAATACGGATGACTTTTTTCCCATTTACCGACTGCGTCCCTCTCCAACAAACACTGCAATTCTGCGGGGGAAAATTGCAATTGTAAATATGGACTAAGATACTCCGAGGAGCACGCAGGTAAGGTATATGTATTGGTTGACACCTCTGATGCTGAACATGTAAGGAATACTACTATCTGTAATGGACCCTTTTTTGTGGAGAACGTGAAGGGCATCAAAAATGATGTATTTAAGAAGATAATAATAGTTGAACCGATTGGTGTTACTTTATATAAAATCACGTTTGATGATATTATTATTGCGAATAAATTTGCGGAAAGTGAAGACTTATAAAGTAGAAAGTTGAGGGCATTTATACCCAGAAATTACGGTGTGGTGAGAGGCGTTTAACTGTGAGGGAGTGAGGAAGAATTAAATAGCAGATTCAAAAAAAGTGAAAGAGACCCCAACAAATGGGAAGAGATGGAGACAGGGAAGATTGGTTATTATGGGGATGATCATCCGGAGTGGATCATCTTTGACCGCAATGTACTCATTGTTAATACCTATTATCCAGCTGTCCGTCAATGCCGTAATAGTGGTTGTATTGGGCATACAAAACAAGAATGTTTGCCCAAAAAATGATGTTTGAAGTGTGGAAAAGATGAAACTCAGTGCAACGGTAGATGTGAGGCCAGGAAATGTATATTGTGAAATGGCAAAGAGCATGTAGCGAGCGAAAAGTATAAATGTGACAAGTGGTTCTATGAAATAGAAACCATTAAAATAATGACTAAAAAAAGATGTTGAAAAGGAAGGTGATTCAAAGCTACAAGAACCAGAATAGACTTGACATTCTCTCGGACGATGAAAGTTTCCCTGAGCTCCCCCAGAATAGAAACAATGTAGCCAACAGCTCCAACAACAAATATACAAAAGTAAATAGAATTTTAACCCCTTTCTCCTTTAATTCTGTGGTCAAAAAAAGCAATACATTCATCCCCCGAGTGTGAAGATGAATGAAAGAATGTTTAATGCACCTTGCACAAAAATGAAGACAGATTAAGCGAGTTAGAAAAAGTTACCCATGAGCTTCTCAAGTTCATGCAAGACTTTTTTACTATGAATCAAAACGCTATGGCCTTGCAGACGATTAACCATTTTGCGGCAAGGATACATAAATGTTCAAATATCGATCAAACTAATAACTCTACTAATACCAACTCATTCAACATGAATATACTACAATATAATATCCAGTCGTTTGCAGCTAACAAAAAACTATCTTGAATTCTATGTCAACAAATGTCAATTTTGACGCTATTGTGTTGTCTGAAATATCTTCAGAACAGAAGAATGCACCTAACAAATTAATAAATTACACGTTGTGCAAAAATTAAGTCAAGATGGCTACGGTGGTGTAGACATTGTGCTAAGGAAAAATATCCGTTTAGCGATCATAAAGTATGAATCCACCCATGACAATTATTAAAACAACGAATCTTCAACAAAATTTCAATTTGGTTTCTGTTTATTTTCCCCTTCCACATCCTCTGATGCTTTTAAACAGGAAATGTTATTGTTAGTTTTAGAATTCTGCGATAATGTTATACTTATGGCAGATTTCAACAAATCTCCCATAAGTGTCTGGTCTCAACAACTGATCACTTTGATTTTGAAAAATTTGACAGCGATTAGATGGTAAGAAAGAAGCTCTGCAGCAGGTGAAGATGGGATTGCCTATGTTATGATCAAGGATCTGCTCCGCTTGTCTAAAAGAGTGATTTTAACTGCCATAAATAATGTCAACCGTGACAAAGACCATAATGTCATCTCATATCTTTTTGAAATGCGTTATTCTTATAATTAAACCTAGAATTGCAACTTCCATTGAAAATAAACATATTGTTCCGATTAGATCTTTAGCCTATAGGCCAGGCAAGTCTACGGCTACATGCCTCATTTAGTTCCTTCATAGGATTGCGGTACTGAAGAGAAACAACTATAAAGTCTTGGTGCTATCTCTGGACATTAGTAACGTGTATAATTGCGTAAATATTGAGCGGCTACATAACATCGTAATAGGTCTTGAAATTGGCGGCAGTTTCTGTAACTGGATTCACAACTTTCTGTCCAACAGAATTCTTAAAATGGGAAAAGAAGAGATAACAGTGAATGATGGCCTACCACAAGCTAGATGCCTCTTCTGTTTAATTTGTATGTATACTGCCTCACTCCATGACCTTGAAGACTCTCAAACAATGACTTCCTGATAATGCCATTCAACATTGACTTTAATTTGGCTCTGAGAAATCTTAAATAAAAATTGGTAAAATTTAAATAAAAATTCAATATTTTACTCTTAGCTTTCAACCCACTCAAATACAACACCACATATTTTGCTAAGAACAACATATAAAAAGAACATCTCACCCGAGACAAACAATAGAACCCACATGCTGAACTGCATTACTCCCATCAGAGGAGGGCTCCATCCAAAACATGCTTTAAATTTGTACAAAAGTCTTGTTAGGTCGAAAATCGAGTACGCCAGGACTTCATAGGCCAATGATCCAGAATATGTTAATAAAACGATCCTTGTTCTGCAGAATAGCATGATCAGGCGATGCCTTGGGGTCAAAAAATCTACCCCCATTCACTCTCTCTATGCCATGGCTGGCGAAATGCCATCAAGCAAAGAGCCAAATTACTTACTGCAAAAGAACTACTTAAAACCAAAACAAAAAAAAAAACAATCATGCTCTGTATGACATCATAAAGGGTGGTCCAACCATAATGCACGATGTGGTGTACCGTCAAGTTTTGTTGCCCAACTTAATTCGACATTTCTTTGTGTCAGTGTATGACAAATTCAATAATGGAGAGGTACTCAACTGAGCAGCGCGTTGAGATTGTTGAAGCCTTTTACGAAAATGGGCGTTCAAATCAAAATGGATTTCGTGCACTTCGTGATTCTTTTGGTCAGAATAATCGACCAAATGTGTCCACATTCGGTGGAATTGTGCGCATAATTTAAGCAAACTGTGTCTGAGGCGTCGTCGGGACGTACTTCTTCGAAAGTGAGGTCGGCCAAGCCGTTACCGCGAATGGTTTCGCTATCACGAAATGATAACGGACTTCTTGTGGCCAGAAATTGAGAATATGGATATGGGTGATATGTGGTTCCAGCAGGCTGGTGCCACACAGCCAACGAAACATTGGCTCTTTTGTGCGAGAAATTCAATGGCCGTGATATCTCAGGTCGTGGCGATTTTAATTGGCCGCCACTATCATGTGATTTGACATCATTGGACTTCTTTCTTTGAAGATATTTCAAAGGAAAGGTGTACACCAATAAGCCAAGAACAATTCAAGAGATAAAGGATGCGATAATTCGGCACATTAACGACATTGTCTCGGAGTCATTGAAAATATGGGCCACCGAAGCCGTGGCGAGCATTTAGCCGATATTTTCTTTCACACATAATTGTCATAGATCCTTCTGTCATAATAAAAAATATTATGTTAATTCTCTGAAAACTTTTTGTTTTATTTACAATTAATCTGTACACTCAAAGAATTTTGTGCGTATCATTAGCAAAAATGTTTGTTGTTTCAACAGTCTGTGTCTGCTGAAAAAGGGAAAGCAGACTTCGTCTGTTATTTTAGCAACCCTATGGTTGTTATTTTAGCACATAAATTTTCCTGCTACTGTAGCAAACTAGAACAGTCGTTTTAGCAAACAATTTTGCTATTATTTAACAGAAAAAAGCGGCTGGGAGAACAAACTATTTTTGTTATTCTAGCATACGTCTCTTTCATTTTTATTTCAATAAAAGAAATACAAATTTTATATTTTCCTGATATTTGAGAAGAGTATATCAACCAGGACTCCAACCTGAAGTTATTCAGCCCATGTATTGATAAGCGTTTCCAACTGTGAAATCTATGTATCTATGTATGTATGCTTGATCTAAAAATATAAATGAAAAATAAATCATTTAATAAAATTGAATAGCAATAGGAGTATCTACAAACAATACTTACCGGTCACTGGTATTAACAATTGTCTTCTTTTTGTCCGAAGGATAATGTGTTTGGTTTACCCTATTGACACGGTATCTAATTGTACATGTCCAGAGCCATATCATTGGGCAAAATAATCTTATCCATGGATTACATCCAAATTAGACTAAATTATCCCGAGTTTTTTTGGAGCCAAAAGGATACTTCGCTATGCTGATATTAGCAACCATCGTTGACGCATATGGTGTAAAAAAATTAATGTTGCCATTTCTGGTGATACAGGTGTAATTAATGAAATAAGTAAACAAATCGTAAAACAAATACTTACGTTGTTGCAGATATTTTCGTTAGGACCACACTTCTAAGAGGTCTATGAGTCTATGAGATTTGGAAAAGTAGACATGGAAAGAAATTGCTAGTCCATCGCTTTCACAAGTTCTTTGTATGGACAGCATATATTTAGTTTACTTTTGTAGCCATATTAAAGTAGAGGGTTTTAATAGGACACTGCTTGCTGAGAATCATGAAAACAACCAGAAATAAGACTTCTACAATCATAGTGAAATTTGCCATTTGTGTACGCTTACCTGTTGCAACTTGATTAATTGATCCTCCAAGGCATACACAATTTCGCCTTTTTTCTTTAGCCATTTGTGTAGTCGGAGCTGTCCCGGAACCGGTTTACTCATTAAAATCATTTGCATTATATTCGTTTCTTCATTGCCAAAAAGTTTACTTTACTCCAACCGCGGAATGCTTTTGTAATGCGAATTAACAAACACAAAAAGCAGTTCAATTTTTTTTTTTTGGAATAAGTGTTCTCCCGTCAGTTGGAGTTGTTGGTAGAATACTTGTATTCATATACCAGCTGTCAATTCAATTTGTTCGGCGTAAAATATTTTAGTCTTCAAAGGGTGTTACTTAAAAAGGCGTCGGCGCACGATATCTGTCAACTCAGGACAACTCTTGAATGCTAGTGAAAGTATATTACGTCTGTCAATATTTTTTGATATGCGAAATAAACATTTTATATGAGATTTTGTCATCTGCACAAATATGAATATATGTGTAACTTATCGCAAGCACATTTTAATGGAAAAAATTGGTTACAGTGGTAAGGAATATAAATTAAACGCCGCTTCTTTTTTAATTTTCTTTTTTCCGTCATAAAGCATGTCTATGTGCCGATTCACACGGGGCAATTCGGTGTTTGTTGGAAATAAAGGCAGCAAAGTGCGAATGAAAAACACATAACGGATTGCCAGTACAAGAAACTACTTTCCCCATTGTCCAGATTCACACTCGGCAACTTTCCTAGCAAGTGTCAAAGTTTGACGGAGAGAGAGGCGCCGAATTACCGCGTGTTTTGAGGTGTCTATGTTCGTCCCAATTTACACGAGGCAATTTTATCAGAGGTTTAATGGTGTTTGTAGGGGAGGGAAAAAACTCTCGTACTCGATTGAACGTTTTGTTTTTCATTCGCACTTTGAAACAACAACAATACACACAGGAATAGCCGAGGAAACCGTATAAAAATCGTCTTTGCACAGGATGATACAATCTTGCGAAATTTTCTCTTAATACTCACCCTAAGCCTTTAGGAATTCTCTCGTTTTTTTAACTTTTTTTGCATACACAATACTTAGTCCTAGATCACACGAGGCAATTTCCTCCAAGCGGAAAGTGCTCTCTGTATCTCTCCTACAAACGTTGACACTTGCTTGAAATAAAATTGCCTTGTGTGAATCAGACTTTATAAACATTTTTACAAATCGCACATAAAATATTAATGTTTAGCTTTGGTTTCATTAAAATATAAAAAACTAGCGGACCCGGCGAACTTCGACTCGCCCCAATTTAACGCCTTCAGATAAACTCCAGAGTGATAATAAAACACAGATAGTTGCGACAGATTTTAATGCGATTTGTTTAAAAGGAATCGAAATCAGTAGAGAGCGATGTGATAAACAACAAACAACGAAGACAGAAGACAGGCAACGTACAGATGACCGTGCGAAAAGCAGGGAAATTCGAGATTAATTCTACAGACTTCCTACGATTGGTTTTGAGATTTATTGATTGTCATCGCAAAAGCCAATCATACAGGGAACTGAATCCGCTTGAATTGGAATGAAAGATCAGTTGGAATAATCGGAATTCGTGGGATAAGGACTTCCTCTCCTTTGAATTTTCCCTTGATGATCGTCGCCTGAATCACATTGTCCATCAGTTTCATAATGGACAACCGCGAACTATGCACAATTTCGGATGATTCAGATTCCGCAACATGATTATGATCGATTCCACCTTCAGCTGTAAATTATGCGGCGGAGCTCCTGGCACATCAAGCGAGTTCGATTTTACTTTGAATAATAAAATTCATGCTATTGACGTCCTTTTTCTTCGCTGCTAATATTGCCCGTTCACTAATCTAATCGAGATTTGGAAACACTTTGGTGATGAGTTCCTCGTTCGACGATGTGAACTCGCAAAAATTTGCCGGGAACAATATCAATGCAGTGGAAACATCAACAGTAATTTGGCCATTGCCAAGCGCCAACAGTTGTTTCGAGAATTCAAGAGCCGATGAGTCGTTCTGCAGCGCGACTCTCATGTTCGTGGTCAATTTCAACTTCTTGACATTCCGCCACAAAGACCACGATTTCAGGCATGCATTAATTTCATCGGCAGTAGATTTCGGGATGACGGGAAGCGTTTGACGAAAAGCTCTGGAGAGCAATATCATAGACTCACCAAATTGTCTCAAATCACGTCGTAAATCCTTCATCGTTCGGTCAACTGCCTCCAGAGCTCGTTTATGCGCCATCGTGCATTCATCCGAAATTATGATTTTGCAATGCCCGCAATCCAATAAGATAACCTTACCTCTTATACTCAAACTTATTATCTGAAAAAATGTTCGAATTGATAAATATCGCGTTGAATTTTAATTGATCGTAATGCTTGTACCGTTTGCCGATGTGATACGCGAAATCAGTGTAACAATACGCAAAACTCGAATGAATTGCAGCAAGAACGTAACTCGGAAAATAGATATCGCCGAATAATTATTTAATTTTTTTTAAATATACTTTTCTCATCACACGAATGACCTTAACCTTTTTGATTTTCAATGGTAGTTGAACTTTATCATGTAAATTATTGCAACTTTTGTCTTATTTTCACATATTTTGATTAACAGCAAACATTTTCAGCAAACTGCAAATTTTTCAGCAGTGCGTTTGCTAATGCAAAACTGCAAACTTTTTGCTATTACAGCAGAAAATGTGCTGTATTAGCAGAAAAAATGTTTGCTAAAAATTAGCAGGCGTTGTTTGTTATTATCAGCAAACAATTTTTTTTGGGTGTACAATTATCCCGTCAAATCGAGTTTTTACCTACTACCAATTTAAAGACATATTTGACAATACTACACTTCCTTCCTCCTTTACATATTATAAAAACCTTACTGTAAGACTTAACACCCTTGCTAACTCCAAAAATAACACCTGTAATGAAGAAATAAAATACTTATACAATTTGGAAATTGCTTATTATAATAACAATGAAGTTGCCATATTTGCCACTGATGCGTCTGTCTCTCTCTTGCTACAGGATGTGGCGTCAACTTTTCAAGATTGGATTCAAATCATCATCCATGTTTGGAGAACTATGGGCTTTGGTCAAAGCTTGCAAAGCCCTCAACAGTGCAGAAACTAACAATTACTTGTTTGCTATGTTCCATAACACACTCAACAATCCAACGAAATGATTTGTCAGGTCATTTGGACCCCAGCCACAGAGGCGTATCCATAAACGATGAAGCAGATTAGATTGATAGGATCCCAGCATTGAAAATCGTATCAAAGCTGAATGGAACGATTAATTTGTGAGTATCTCTAATTTTGCTTCCATCGACAACAACTTTTTCGATAAACCCTGGTACTACAACATGGAACTTAGCCCTAGGAACTCTAAACTTATTAATAGGCTAATTTTGGGCCACACGTATTAAAAAGCACACTTGCGAGTCATGCTCTGTACCTGAAACCACTCATCATTTACACTCTGACTGCCCAAAACATATTAATTTAGGAAACAAATTTGATATATTTTCTAAATATTCTAATCATAATGATATTTTGCTTACATAGCATATCGATAACTACTTACATATACAAATCCCTGGTTGGATTTATTAATGATACAAATTGTTCTGTATGAACAATTAACCTTACTAGATGTTTCGCTTAACTATCTTGTGATAGTATATGATAACTGTGATACTTTTACCAAATTCGCTTAAGGAACCTATATCTATACTGTCATATCTCCTACCATATCCGCTAATCCGAAAGAATACTTTAAATTAGCGAAACTGTACTGCAAAGCATTAAAAAACAACAACAAAAATAGGTGAAAATGCAATCATATAAGGCGTGTTTTCGCTAAGCACTTTTAAGCATTATTAATTCCCGATGAAGTTTGGTGCTTGTGTTCCTGTCTTAATCGAGTATTGTGTTGCCAGAAATATAGGATGCCCTATATTTCGCAGTATGGCATCTCATTTTTGGAGAGAATGTTGTCAATTATTGTGAATTAACGGGAAGAAGAAGAACAGAAATGGAAAATTATTTCAATATTTGCAAAAGAGTGTAAACAATTGAACATAGAAAATTAAATTTATATTTTATAAATAAATTTCACGAATTTGTTGTCTGTTTCGCACGGTTTTTTCTTCGCAACTCATGACACCATTGCTACCTGATTGTGGAAATCCACCACATACTGCTTATGCGCCAGTTAGTGGGAGTCAGTTGTCAGTGCTAAACTAAAATCGCTGGCTTGTAACGAAAACATGCCTATAATGTATTAAAAAAAAAGTAAAGCTCCATATGCATGTATAAAAAATTAATTGTGATTGAAAACGTACGCCGAGTGTGAATTAGAAAAATATTTTTTATATAAATCTTATTTTTATCAAATTTTATTTGATCTATATATGTAATTAATTTCTAAATAATAAATGGATAAAAGAAAATAGTACTGAGACGATTTCAATTCAATTCATGTTTATTAATTCGAAAAATAGCTAACATTTTTCATTCTAACGAATTAACTTACACACATAAAATATCGTACAAGTAATATATATTTTGGTTCTTAAAATTATGTATTTCTATATTTCACTTATACTAAGTACAATGCTTTGTCGATATATTTAATATTTTCCCAAAAAATCGAATTAGAAAAAGGGAATTACTCATTATATTATTGTTTTATACTTAATACTATAACTTAAAAATAACACATACAAAATAGCAGTCAGAAACGGGGGGAAAAAAGTATGCCGTACTCGTACTTATCGTACTCATTGTTTTGTGTTTTTCGTTCGCACTTGGAAACAACAACAATTCACACAGGAAAAGCCGAAACAAAACAAATGAAAATAAGTATAAGTATTGAACATGTAAAAGCGTTAAGTTCGGCCATGCCGAATCTTATATACCCTCCACCATGGATAGCATGTGACCTCACAAAATAACTCAACCCTAAAGAAAATAACACCGAAAACACAAAAAATATAGTAGATGAGAACAGTAGGAATCACAACAAGTTAGATGCTATATATGGGAGCTATATCTAAATATGGACCGTTGCAAAACAAAAATTGTATGTTCACACGGTTGTAAATTCACAGGGTTGCATTTTCCCCCATTTTTCTGGCAATGTTGTCCGATCTGCAAATCGTGTGTAATTACTCTCGGCGTACGTTTTCTATCACTATTAATTTGAATACAATTTATGTCGATGGTAACTACACTGAGGGAAAAAAGACGTTGCAAAATAAACACCGTTTGGTACCAATTTATAAACGTAACGTGCATGAAAAATCGCCACCGATTCGTTCATTAATTATCAACGAAACGGGGTGATTTTTTGACCGGCGTTGCGTTATGTATTGTCGCCTTAAGGTTGCTGATTGTTTGTTCGGCTTTGTGTTGTTCATTGGATTTGTTATTGTCTGTTCTTAGAAGAAGAAACCACGAGGATTTATAAAGACGTGAAAAATGAACATGAATAACGAAGAAATATAATTTAATGACCTGTTTGATATGTGGATGATTCTCTGGGCTATGGGATGAGAAGGATAAGGTGATTGCAAAATCCAGTGACATCTTCCTATTGCAGAAATTTCTAGAATCAATAGAAATGGTGTCGGCCTACGAATATTTAACAACCTAAGCTTATAAAAATTTCAATTTTAAAAGTTAATAATGAGTGTGTATGTTTTTTATAGAGCACAGGAATTCAATTTTGTAGTACATAAAGGCGAATGATACGAAGGAGACTGCCACCATTAGGGTTACGAGCTGAATTCCGAGAAAAACAAAGATAATACTGTGTTGCTGTACATTCGAATGTGTTTTGTTTAGACGTGATTTGCTTAGTGATAAATATTCAAATTTACAATTATATGTTTGTTGTGTTCACGTTTTATGTACTTACAACATTAATAAATGTATTGAAACGCTAATGCTGTTTAAATAGTATTAAATGGGGAGGGGGTAGGGGGGATTTAGAATGGAAAGTTATACCAGCGCCTGCTTTATTCGTCCTCAGCAAGTACTTTAGTCATCCCCCGCGCGTTCTATATTTGTCCCCAACACTTGATTTAAATTATCCCCAGTTGGTATTCATTTTGCAACGAAGCGTTGTTAATTTTTGATGCTTTATTCATGCACAGCCTTACTGGAATTCGTAACATACGGGGTTGGTTCATTATCATAAACGAATTTGCAAAGATTAAGCACGTATGTGCTTTGTTTTTCGCTGGGTGTAGGTACGGGAGACAGCATATTTTAAAAATGTGTTAATTTTTAATTTTTATTGATATGAAGAGAATTAGAACTAAGAATTTTTATAAATATTTTGAGGAACACAATACTTCAAATTCTTTTGGAATAGCGATCACAATTCTCTAAAATTATATTTAAAAAATGCTTTACGCAGAATGTCTAATTATAATTGTTGTAATAGTATAAAAACGCTAAATCATCTAACATATCTTGAAAATTTTCACGAAGAGAAGCCGTACTCGAACTTCTCGTGCTCAACGTTTTGTGTTTTTCATTCCCAGTGAAGTTTCTGTAGACATTTCGTTTTATGTAATATTCGTACTAGCAAAGGAAAAAATAATAATTTCAATATTAGTAAAATATTTATTAATAACATAAAAACAGTAATGTTACAACTAAATGCATACTTTTAAATTGGCAGAATGTTAGAATGTCAGAAGAAGCAACAATGAAAATATAAGCAAACATGTTTAAAAGAGAATTGGACGATAAATTGCTTTAAAATAAGTATCGTGTGAATCAGATCTTATACGACTTTGTCGAACATAGTACGAGGGCGGTTCGGAAACTTCTTAGCCTAGCACAAAAAGCGCGGTATAAACAGAAAAAAGTTAAGTGTTTTGGAAACTTCCATCTCTGCTATGAACACATGTTAAATTTTGTTTCGATCTGGCAACTCCTTCATATAGAAACAGGTGTTCACAAAAGACGCATCCGCGATTTTTTTACAATGGAAAAATTAGAAATGCGTGGTGTCATTAAATATTTACATAACAAAGGTTTATCGGGACAAGAAATTCATAATATGGTGAATGTGTTAGGTGAAAGTGCTCCTTCATATGCAACTGAATTTAAACGTGGTCGTACAAGCATTGAAGATGAACCACGTAGTGGACGTCCAAAAACAGCAACAACAACAGAAATTGTAGCCAAAGTGCATGATATGGTATTAAATGATCGACGAATAAAAGTGCGTGAAATAGCTAATATCATGGGCATCTCAAATGATCGAGTCCATTTAATTTTGCATGAAGAACTACAGATGAAAAAGCTTTCTGCAAGTTGGGTGCCGCACTTGTTAACAGTCGACCAAAAACGCATAAGAATGAACATTTCTCAAGCTTGTTTGGATCGTTTTAAGCGAAATAAAATGGATTTTAAGCGTCGTTTCATAACTGTTGATGAGACATGGATCCACCACTATACTCCAGAGACAAAAGAACAATCCAAACAATGGACTGAAGCTGGAGGAAGTGCCCCAAAGAAGGCAAAAACAATTCAATCGGCTGGTAAGGTTATGGCAACGGTTTTTTGGGACTTCAAAGGTATTTTATTGATTGACTATCTGCAAAAGGGTAAAACAATAAATTCAGAGTACTATTGCAACCTTTTGGATCAATTAAATGTACAAATTCGAGAAAAACGTCCTGGCTTACAACACAAAAAAATAATTTTTCATCAAGACAACGCACCAGCGCACAAGAGTGTTTCAACAATGGCTAAAATCAACGAATTAAAGTACGAGTTGCTTGACCACCCACCTTTTTCTCCTGATTTAGCTCCCAGTGACTTTTACCTGTTCCCAAATCTAAAAAAATTGCTTGCTGGCAAGCGTTTTACCTCAAATGAAGATGCAATTACAGTTGTAAACCACTATTTTGAAGACCTTGAGGAAAACTATTTTAATCAAGGGATAGAATTGCTAGATAAGCGTTGGACTAAGTGTATTGAAGTTTCGGGAGATTATATTGAAAAATATAAATATTTCTGAAAAACTAACTATTCTCTTTCATTGATAGGCTAAGAAGTTTCCGAACCGCCCTCGTACATCCAGACGTCGCACAATGGGAAAACAGGGGTAAATACGCGCGCATAGCAGTATTTTCTATCTCATGACAATACCATTAGAGATAAAGTCCTACGGTTTGGACCATCTTTAAGAGAATTCTTTCGAGAAGAAATTGGTGTACCCAGATTTTATTTTACTGTTACCATGTATCGCACAGTGGGGCTACAAAAGCGACTTTGTGGAAATTAGTGTGAAAATCAGAATAACGTACCAACTTCATTTATCTTGATTTTATATTAATGCTGACAAAATTTAGTTCAAAATCTATTTGAGTTACTTTATTGTGTGTTGCTGCGTTTTAAATATGTAGGCCATTAAAGTTCAAATATATTTTTGTGAAATGTGCGTTAAATGTCTACAAAACCGGGCAATGTTTTTGAAATTGAAACCAAAACAACATAAAAATAATAAAATTGCAGTCTGCAATATTTTTGAAAGCTAAAGTTTTGCACTAATGCAATTACACAATGGGTCGTCGACTGTTAATAAGAGAAAAGTTAAATTAAAAAGAAAAAAATAATCGGTCCACCCTAATATACATAAACTGCAGAAGCGTTTAACTATATTTTTATAGTTTTTGTAGCAGCAGTAAACTATAAAAATTACACATATAATCATAATAATATTAATTAGATCAATAATTTTGATCGTATAACTCTACAAACTTGCAACCGGACTTGTACCGGTCTTATTTATTATCCGATTTTGCCGAAATTTCGTAAAAGTTATTTTTTGAACCAAGAAAATAGGTCCATATGTTTCGGGAAAATCGGTTCATAGATAATTGATGCTCCCACACATATTTTCTTTATTTAAAGTAAAAAAGCACATATTTAAAGTACAAAAATCGGACATAATCGCAAAAAGTCGCAGATAAACTAGGTACCGTTGGATTCACTACTAAGTCACCTCTCTTCTCTATGTCATATCGTAGTGATCCCACGTGACCCAAAAAAATTATATTCCATTTACTGCGGATAATTTTTTTGAAAAACAAAAAAAAGTGGTATTTGTACTTTGAAATATCTCTTCATTTAAAGACGTTAAAAATACGTTTTATACACAAAAATTTAGATGAATATAATCTTATTAGATGTTACAAGTCCGGTCGCATTTCTCCAAGAAACGATAATTCTACAAGCATTTTAGTATATACATTTTATCATCGCAATTTTATTTGCATTTATTAGTAAAAAAGACAAAATTTGAAAGGTCATCACTCGGAATCGCCCAGAGATATTTTCATAAAATTTGAAGGTATTTTCATTAAATGTTATCCACCATAAAACAACATTCCCAAAAAACTGATTTTTGAAAGTTGTTTTCATAGTCCTATGCGCGCATATTTCATCATATTTTCCCATCGTGCGTCGTTTACTTCTCTCGCCACAATATCAATGGGCAGTATATGAAGTAGGACTTGTAGAGACTCAGTCCCTGTGGTCCTCAACGCTCCTCTTATGCATAGGCAGGCGGTTCTTTGAACCTTTGATAAATGGCTTGTAATGAATAGTTTATTAGATGCCTTCCACCACACCACAATGCCGTATAACAGTATTGGGTGAACTACTCCTATATACTTATATCCAATGGACGAATTTAGGAGAGAGGCCCCAACGCGACCCCAAAGTTTTCCTGCTGGAATATAATGCAACGTTGGCTTTCCTTACACGCACAGTACATCAATCCCGAATAACAATTTGTTATATAGAATTATTCCTAGATATTTTGCACTTTCAGAAAAGACCAGCTCTGTTCCATTTATCTGAGGAAGGTCCACATGTGGGACTGTCTTGTTTGGGTTAACGCCCGCGCCGAAACTTCTTTCCTATCAGGCCTATTTGTTCAGAGCTACCTTTAGGATGTATCTGAGGTCGTCGAGGAATTTGCCGGTTAGTGCGATTGCCATGACATCCGCAAATGTCACGACTAGAACGATAAAACCCGTTTTTTTTAATAAATAAATTACAAAACCGGAGGACGGTTTATGTAAATTTTAAAAAGTATCGATACAAAATTGCTATACATATGTCGTATTTCATGTCAGGTGAGTAAATTTTTAAAAGCGATGTCTGACCTGCATGAAACTTGCACCAAGTTTAGTCCTGTTGGATAGTAGTTTGCTCAAAAGAAAGCTTAGGTCATTTCATTTAAGATCTTTGTGGTCTATTAATGGGATGGGACTTGTTGATCTATCAAAATAAAGATAAACCTCTGAGGTTCAACCATATATTTTAGCATCACCGGAGAACCATTTATTGTAATTGATTCAGAAAAGCTTTATAAAATCCTAAATTAAGTAGCTTAAACTAAAACTTATGTTTCAGTCGCCGCCAGTCGTAGCGAACAGACGTGTTATCGCAGAGCGAATAGTTTTGTTGTTTTTAAAGCGTAGGATAAATTGAATGCATCGGTCTCAGGAAATAAATTTCTGAGCGTACATCGCCGTACCTATTACGGGCTATGGGGATGTCTCCCCCAAAAATTTATGACTTAACCAAAAAGACAAAGGAGATTACGGCGAATGGGAAGAAAACCCAGTGCCGACGACAAGCGTTTATTCACTCACGAGTCATGTGTCGTCGTTATCGAACAACCTTGAGCATGTAACTTCTACGAGCTTTGGTGCCTTGGATCGCCGTAGGTAAAAGATAAGACAGATGAAGTAGAACCCAGCTGGGGCTCTAAACAACCCCAGCCTTTAAAAACCATTGGGGACTCTGAATCATCAATTGAAAACAATATCACTATTGTTGCTAACTCAAAGAGACTGACAGGGGCACAAAGAAGGAAACTAAATATGTTGAACCGACAGAACCTATTACCGGATGAATCTGACAATTCTACCTACAACACATACATGGAGGCCGCCAAAAGAGTCAGATCTCCCAAAGAACATAGCGCTGTGAAAGTGACTAAGCAGAAAAGGGCTCGGAGAAGCCTGCCGTAACCACACAAAAGGAAGTCTCTAGGCCGGGTCCTTCGATCGTGGGCGCTAATGTTGATCCGGTAGCGCAGATCAAGTCAACCAAATCAAATGAGGCTTTAAACCATAAGACTCTACAGATACGGAAAAATCATTGGCCTTAAAGAATGGTAAGAGGCCACCATCTTATTCTAAAAAAGATAAATAACATTTCCGAGACGATCTATGCTATACCATAATTGATGGCAGTAGCGCATCTATCAGAATCCCAAAAGACCAAAAGAGTAACTACCTAGATTTGGTATATACAAGGGTAGCGGAGTTCGTCCTCGAATCTAAGGATGAACCACCAATCGAAGTAATGACTTGCAAGTTTTGAGAGGGGTGTTTGATGCTAAGGCTGGCATCACAACGCTGCGCTGGCGTCCTCGTAAAACTTGTGGATATATTCCCCTCACCTTGGAACGGCGCAAAGCTGAAGTTGGTAAGGAAAAGCTAAATTCCTGAACTCATAAAAACGACTCTGTATGTCAAGGGATGTCCCAGTAAGTTCTCTATTAAGAGTACATACTCGGCATGATTGGCAAACAGAGTTCAAAACTTTCCGTGAGAAAGTGGGAAGTCTTCTATAGGAAAGATGATAACGAGGGTACTGTCCTCGTGCTGGGCATAGACCCAGAATCCAAGAACAATCTTTTCATGGCGAAGGTCATGGCGTACTTCTTGATCTGGAGTCTTTTTTAAATTGCAAAGGTCCCGATTGGCACGACTGATGAATCGACTGTCTGAAAAGGCAAACACTGGTAGTGAATGGATGTAGACATGTAAGACACTGATAAAAACTGATGTGGAAGTAGTCGATAACACCACCAGTTTACCAATAGTACCGCCAATTTTGCAGGAAGAACCAAGCAAAGGTGGTGATCAAAATAAAAAGAGCAACACAACGATTCAAAACAATAAGGGAACAGCAAATAATACCGACTTCCAAAAATGTCTACTGGACATAGTGAACGAAAGGAGGAGAATGACCCACTACCAAATAATGAGGGAGTGCCACCAGATAGGATAGACTCCCAAAAGAAACATTAACTGGAAAGACAATGATTGAGGTCATCCAGATAAACCTCCATCGGAGCGAGACAGCATCCAACGCTCTAATGGTCCTATTCGGACCACCATTATATAAGGTTTAAAATTGCCACCGCCTACCCAATAAGTTTCCGTAATAAGGCTAAAACCGACTGGACTAAATTCGGCAATCTACTTAGAAATCGATTGAGCCTACACGCGATTTTCTAAGTACAGAAGACATTGATATTAATGCGAAGAAGATTTCGGAGGCTCTTGTAAAAGCATTCGAAGATAGTTGCCCACTTCGAGAAAGGAAATCTGTCTATGAGAAATCCTGGATGACAGGACAAATTCGCTCGATTGACAAGGATGTCCGCAGACTTTACAACAGATACAAAGAATACAATAAAATCATTAGATTGGCGAAACATAATGAAAACTCATATTCCGACTGGTAATGCTGGGCCAACAGAGGAACAGTTACAGAACGAAAATGTTATGCATCAAGTACCTATTACAGATTATATGGTTTAAGAAGCAATAAAACGCTTCCCTCCTTTCAAGGCTGCGGGACCGGAAGGAATATTTCCAGCGCTTCATCAGAATGAGATGGATCTGGTATCAACTCATCCGGCTGGAGTTTCACTGCATGCCTAACTCATGCATATACCCCAAAAAATTGGCAGGAATCAAGGGTGGTCTTCATACCCAAGCCTGACAAGGCGAATTAAACGATCCCAAAGGCTTATCGACCCATTAGCATAACTTCTTTACTGTTAAAGACAATGGATCGAATAATTGATGACATGGTCAAAAGTAAAATAGCGGATGACAGGCTAAAATTCAAACAACACGCCTATGTCAAAAGAAGATCAGTGGAAAAAGCTATACATGAGGTAGCGCACCATATAGAAGAGTTCTACAATAAAGAAATGTATACACTTGCTGTTTGCATAGACATTAAGGGCTCATTTAACAATATGCAGATACACTTATCCATTCCTTAGACGAATTTTTAGGTTGACCGGGCGCTAAAAAATGGGATCAACAATATGATAAGGAATAGGTGGATTATTTGTGGGTCATATGACGTACAAATTAGAAACAAGGTAAATCGTGGTATACATCAGGGGGCATTTTATCGCCTCTTCTATGGGTTACGACGATACACAGTTTCTTAAAAGCCCTCACCATGAAGGACTCAAACCAGTCTATTATGCAGACGACGTTGTAATACTTCTAAGGGACATACATCCAAACCTATTATGCAGGAGAGCTGAGGAGGCACTTAGGTTAAGGTTGCAGCCGTTTTAATTTTTTTCCTCAGCTCACATAGACCAGTTAAGTTCCCTAGTGGTACCACGGGCTAAAATGATCTTCATCGAAACCAACCTGTTTGATATACAAATGTATCGATAGCACGAATATTGCTACTGGAATGATCTGTTAGGCTGTCTAGAAAGGCCGACCCCAGTAGGTCCAGTCGTCGTTTACTCAAAGCGGGACAGTCGCATAGCAAGTGCTCAATGCTCTTCACTTCTTCCTCATCTCCACAGCTTCTGCAGAAGTCATTGGAGTTAATACCAAATCTTCTGGCGTGTTCGCCGATAAGGCAGTGTCCCGTCAGAACTGATACTAACGTAGACAATCTATTCCTTTCTAGTGCGAGGAGATATTTTGACCTTCTCATGTCATACCTTGGCCAGATTTGTCTAGCTACCCTACAGGTGCCGATTTGTGTCCAACTTTCGTTGGACTGCCTGATTGTCTCTTGCCTAAGCCAAAGCTTGCACGTGGATAGTGGCGCACCAATATATGCAAATGCTTCGAGAATTTGTAAAGTCGTCCCTTTCCTAGCAAGTTCATCGGCTTTACAGTTCCCCGGGATATCCTTATGCCCAGGCACCCATATGAGGTATATATTAAACTGCACAGCCATCTCGTTAAGAGATCTGCGACAGTCGAGGGCTATTTGTGAATTTAGGGATGTGGCCTCCAGAGAATTGATGGCGGCCTGGCTGTCCGAGTAAATGACAACGCCAGTGTTGGTTTCTATGTTCCGACTCAGCCACTTCCCATATTGCCATTATTTCGGCTTGATGGACACTGCAGGTATCTGGTAGTCTGTGAGCTATATCCAAATTAAGTTCTTCACAGTGTACTCCGAAGCCAACCTTTTCATCAAGCTTCGAACCATCCGAATAGAAGTGGAGATGGTTTCTATTTCCGGGTATTCAGCCATCCCCTTCATCCCTGCCTGGTATCAAAGTGATGTAGTTCCTCTCAAAGGTGAGAGGCCCCTCCGCGACCCTACAGCCTTCCTGCAGGAATATAGGGCGATGTTGGCCTTCTTTACACGTTCCAGTACGTTTAGTCTGAATGACAGTTTCGTATACAAAATTATTTCTAAAAATTATGCACTTTCAGAAAAGACTAGATCTGTTCCATTTATCCGGGGAGGAGGGTCCACATGAGGGACATTATTCATCCTAGTAAAGATGTGACAATGCCGCGATTACCGCATCTGGGTGTATGTTGTTAAAAGCCCCTTCTATGTCAAGAAACGCCGCCATGGTGAATTCTTTGAAATGTAGGGACGATTCGATAGTGCTCACAAGTTCGTGAAGGGCTGATTCTGTAGACTTTCCCTTATTGTAAGCATGTTGGTTCCCCGACAGGAGTTTTGTATCCAGGTTTTGCCTAATGAAATAATCTAAATGTCTTTCCAGACTTTTCAATAGGAAAGAGGACAGGCTAATTGGTCTGAAGTCTTTTGGCCTAGTGTGCGATTTTTTCTCTGCTTTGGCTATGAATACCACTTTGGTATCCCTCCATCCATCATAAATTTTCAGCAGCCAGGTGATAATGTTCTTTAACATTTTCTGCATTTCTGCTGGAGTGATGCCGTCTGGTCCAGGTGACTTGAAGGGCTCAAAGCTGTTTATAGCCCAGCTTATTCTAGATCTCTCAGTCAACAAGCTAGCGACGCTCGCAGTCCACTCGCACTCTTGTTGATCCTCGGGCTCTGTTCATGAGTTCCCCGGGAAATGTGTGTCGAGCAGTACACTTAGCGATTGCTCGCTGTTTTTTGTCCAGTTGTTTGCCTCATCCTGCAAATACCCCACTGTACAAGGAGAGGCGGATTGTACCTTCCTCAGCCTTGCGGCGTCGGAGACCTTTTCCACTTCGCCACAGAAGGAATACCAAGAGCGTCTTTGCGCCTTCCTAAGCTCCTTCTTATAGATCTTGAGATGCCCTTTATATGCATCCCAATCATTAAAGGCTCCAGTAGAATTCGCCTTGTTGAATAGCTTGTTGCAGGTCTTTTTCCTTGCCGTTAGCTCTGAAGTCCACCATCGAGGTTTAGTTTTACCCTTGTACCTTGTTTTTGGACAGGCTTCTTCAAGGGAACTATTGAATGATGTGGTGATATGCTCGACCAGATTATCCAGACCGGCTTTGTCAATCGGTTCATAAAGAAGTTTAGATTTGAGGACCTGTTTAAAATTCTTCTCATACAGGTGCCACTTTGTCTTCCTTACATTTCTGTGGACAGCAGGTTTAGGCATTTTTTCGGCGAGTTTGATCCGAGATCCGAGAATGAGTGGACGTCCAGTACATTCCACCCAATAATTTTGTCTGACGCCCGGTCAGTAGCAAACGTTACGACTAGTACTTCTTGTCTGTCTTTAATAGTAAAGGTCGGTTTATTGCCAATGTTACAAATAGTTAGGTTGGTAGTTAGAATAAAGTCAAGAAGCGAATCACCCCTATTGTTTATATCCGTACTACCCCAGATATTATGATGAGCGTTCGTGTCTGCGCCAATAATCAGCTCGAGCTCGTCAGACGTTGCTACTTCTACTACTATCCTGAAGAGAGCTGTCGGTATTGCAGCTTCATAAGGAAAGTAACTGGAGACCACCCAGTATATGCGATTACCAATCTCCAGACTAGCAGCTGTTTGGTCTTTACCACTTAAATAAGTCAGGAGAAAAATACTTGGATCTTTTCTGGCCAAAATGCAGGTTCTTGGAGTGCCTTCACAGTTGGCCACAAGCAGTTTAAAGTTTGGTGTTGATACCGCACACCCGTCCTCCTACTACATAGGGCTCCTGGATCAGGACGATGTCTACGGCACCTGTGGACAGGCGCAGCAATAGTGCTGCTGAGGCTGCTTCAGCGTGATGGAGGTTAATCTGTAGAATTCTTACCATCATTGGTAATCAACAGATTGCGTCCACCCCGACAAAGTTGTTATCGAACTCTTCGTCCGTATCATCGGGGAGCATGTCCCCGCCAGATGCGTCAAAGAGTCCGGAGACTTCCCTCAGCCCCTCAGTTTTCGAAGTAGTGTTTTCATCCTCAGGGAATGACGTTACAGATCTTCTGTTAGAGTTAGAGTCTCCAGAAATAATGGTCGTGTGGACCTCCGCACTTCCAGAAAGCCTTGTATCAACCACGGTCGTCGACTCGCCTTCCGCAGTGGGAGCTATATCCTGCTTGTATACCTTCAAGACTATAGTCTCGAAACCATATTGCAGGGTTGCACTTGCACTTTGTATATGGGAGGTGGATTCAGCGTTAAGGATCAAATTGACCAGTCGTTTTTACCATCCGCCTCACCCACCTTGCTAATTCTCCAATTATGGGTCGGCAGACCAGGATTGGAATCTTTTATTATCTTTAATATGTCATCTGAGCTGGATGGCTCTTCTGTAACCCAGGTGATGGCTCTAGTGTGACTAGGGATGTTGTTTTTTTCCACAACATCCAACTGGGCACCCGGCCACACCTCACCCGCTCGACTCAGAGCAGCCTTATACAGATCTACTGATCTGGCATCACCGAAATATAAGAGCTTTAGGGCCTGTTTCTGTAACTTTTTTTCGTTCGTCTATTGCGAACGATCAAAAATCACTCAATTATTCCGAGAAATCTATAAATCACAGAAGTTTATAATTCGTTGTGTTTGTAGAAAATCATGTAAAAAACTTGTTCCTAAAATATTTCTAACCTGCGTTTTATAGAATTCAAGGAATAGCTGAGAGAATTTTGATCGTTCGCCGTAGACGAACGAAAATAAGTTACAGAAACAGGCCCTTACTCTCCCTTGAAGCCATCCTGCATCGTTGCAGACTGGTGGTTTGCCCGGCATTTCTCTTCGGACATCGATGCACATGGCTCCATTTGTCCCTGAGGATGGATCCATCCTCACTACTTATGTCTATAACATCCATCACTAGACTCTCCTTCGCTACTTCATTGAAGGACTTGGTGAGTGCCCTGTTGGTGATGAAATTAGGGCCTCTTGACTTTTTTGAAGGCAGGGGTTCATCAGATGATCTGATTCTTTTGACTTTATTTGCCGTTAACACAGCTGAATTTGTGGCTCTTTCAGTCGACTCATTGGCTTTAGAAGCATCTATGACGCCTTTAACCCAGGCAAGTGACTCTTTTTGTTTTTCGGTAAGAGCCGAAACCCCAACAGCCTCCAACTTCGTCAAAACTCTGAGCGCTATCCGGTGCTCATTGTGTTGACAACTACAGCGAATTTGCTTGCCATGTGCCCTCATTGGTTTTTACACATTTGCAGTGCCCGTGCCCTTTGCATTCAATAATTGCGCTGTGTCCCAGCTATTTCAATAAATTTTTCGCTGATAAAATGAAAAAGCACATTTTAATATAAATTATGATAGTAAAATATTAAATTCTTACCGGTTTGTATTTAGTTTTTCTAGCAAATTCAACATTTAAACGTTTCTACTTCGTGCACTGTTCCAAAATAAAATTTCGCTTGTCATCTGTTTGCGTTTTGTTTTCTTTCGTTATTGTAGACGCTCTGTCAAGTTCGGTTTTTTGAAATTATACGGCTAATCCGTGTGCGTATTTGGGTAGCTGTAGTACATTTCCATAGTCCTGATGCATACTCGGCAAGAAATTGTCATAGTTTGTTGGAGAGAGGCAGGCGAAAAGAGCTCTCTCTCTCCTACAAACTTTGACACTTGCTTGGAAAAAATTGCCGAGTGCGAAGCAGAACATACATTTGAAATCGAGTTTGACGGACGCATTCACTGGTATTTAAGAGATGCCCTTACAGCGTATTTTTGACAGATGCCCTACGTTATCACTGGTATCTAAGTAACAACATTAACGGTATCGGATAGAACAATCGAAAGATTGTTTGAATAAATTTATCGATTTTTGTGCAGTCCCGAACACTGATGGAATTTCAAAAAAATCGAATTGTACCACGACGTCAACAAAAATGTACCAAATTGAAGTAAATTGTACCAACGGAAAAAAATATTCAAAAAAACGATAAAATTTTTGTTAAAAAATAAAAAATCTTATGGTATATGTTTTGTTTTGTTACAGTTCCAAACGTATAGTTTTTTTACTTGTAAGATCGGCTATTTCGTTTCTCGCTATAAAATCAAAAATATATCCATTTGTCATGCTAACTTTTAAAATACCATACAAACACAATTATTTTTACATTTTATCTAGTTTTCTTGCAAACCTAGGATACTCACCCGGCTTCAAGACCATTTTGTTTCTATATTATTATAGAAACAAGTATTTTATACATGACGGTGTATACAACTTAATAGTTTACCATCGAAGAAAAACAGCATTTGAAATTATTGATCTTTAAAAATATTAATTATTACAATAGCATTGTAGGAAGTCAGCTGATTTGTTTTCATATAGTATCGTAGGAAGTCAGCTGACTTGTTTTCATATACTACGAACTATTATTGGGAATCGTCAGTCACTAGTTACAGCGTACTGACCATAATATTTATTGGCTGCCTATTTTGGTAACGAGTTTGGCTGTGATTTTAGTAACGATACGAATATTTTATACAAATTTAGAGGTTATATTGTACCCAAATCTGCCAAAGTGTACCACCATACAATTTTACAAAAATGAAATTGTACCATAACCGTCATTTGTGTACCAACGTACCAGTCAAAAACGAATTGTACCAGAAATGGTACAATTGTACCACTTTTTCCATCTATGGTCCCGAAGCAATCTGTAATCTGCATTTTTTATTTTGATTTTTAAGCCGGTTGGTTTAATACGCCGTAAGATTATTTTATTATTGCACTGCAAACAAAGAGGGGCGTATTTCTCTTATCTAATACAAAAAGGGCGAGATTTGTAAATATTCATAATATAATTTGAATAAATTCTATTCACACCAATCTTTTGCATATATTTTATTTATTTTTGTAGCTAGTATGAAACTTGCAAATCATTGTGCAATGGCTGTTGCCGTTGCCATTGTTTTACTGTTTTGTGTAGGGTTAAGTTCAAGTGCAGCTGAAAAACGACCTCTTTATCGCAAAAGCTTTATTAATCCTTATCCGAGATTTAAGGAATTTTATGATGGTGGAAATCCTGGCGATCCACTCTTTCTTACACCTCTAATCAATAACGAATCAATTCCCCGTTCACAAATTCAGGAAAAGGCCAAAGTGGTGGGATCGCAATATCATGGCGTTGAAAGTTATTCCGGATTTCTAACGGTCAATCCCAGCTTTAAATCGAATATGTTCTTCTGGTACTTCCCGGCTGAACAGGATCCAGCTTACGCACCTGTAGTTCTATGGCTTCAGGGCGGTCCGGGTGCATCTTCATTGTTCGGACTTTTTACCGAAAACGGACCATTCCAATTTGACGAACATGCCAAACTACAGAAGCGCAATTATACATGGAGCAGAACGCACAATCTTATTTTCATTGACAATCCAGTTGGCACTGGATTTTCATTTACTGAAAGTGATGATGGTTACGCAAAGAACGAAAAAGATGTTGGTCATAACCTGCATGAAGCAATGCAGCAATTGTATGAACTTTTCGAGTGGAGCACAGACGTTGGTTTCTGGATTACGGGCGAGTCGTATGCTGGTAAATACGTTCCAGCTTTAGCTTATCACATCCACAAGATGCAAAATTCGGTTGATACTCGGGTACATATACCTCTGAAAGGTATGGCAATCGGCAATGGTCTTTCGGATCCCGTCCATCAATTGAAATACGGCGACTATTTGTTTCAACTTGGCCTAATAGATGATCACGGTCTGCAACAATTTCATGAAGCAGAAGCAGCTGGCGTAAAATGTATCAAGGAGCACAATATGGATTGTGCCTTTGATATTTTTGATAATTTACTCAATGGAGACATGGTAAACGGATCATTATTTAGTAACCTAACCGGATTTAGTTACTATTATAACTATTTGCACACCAAAGGAGACAATTATGGTCAAATAATGGGCGATTTCATACAATCTAGTTCAACGAGACGCTCAATACACGTGGGCAATTTGACATTCCATGATTTGGATACACAAAACAAAGTAGAAATTTTCTTGAAAAAAGATGTCATGGACACTGTGGCCCCATGGATAGCTGAACTTTTGGAAACCTATACCGTTTGCATTTACAATGGTCAACTTGACATAATCGTGGCCTATCCGTTGACGCGTAACTTTCTGAAACAACTTAAATTTAATGCTGCGGACATATACAAGACAGCTCCGAGAGAAATTTGGAGAGTGGACGATGAAATTGCGGGCTATGCTAAACATGCTGGACATTTGATTGAGATTATGATACGCAATGCAGGTCACATGGCACCAACCGATCAACCAAAATGGATGTACAATTTGATACATCATTTAACTCATTACAAGAAATAAGCTTGAACTAGTTATAGTCGAAATACAAAAAGAATGTCAGAATCATGGCAAATAAATTTGTTATCCAAAAATTTACATAAAAAGTTCTAAATCATATCAAATAAATTATTTTAAACTCGGTTCGAGTCATAAAAGCTTTACTTAACTTTGATTTCTATTTGTTACAGTTAGGAGGATGCACCCCAAAGAGATGGTGTGTTATAAATCGGGGAATACCCGACAGTTTAACGAATACATATGTACGACGATGGCTATTCGAGATGGTCTGTTATAAATCGGGGAATACCCGACAGTTTAACGAATACATATGTACGACGATGGCTATTCGAGGTATTATAAGGCAACAAGAGGTTTGTTTATTTTTTGAGCTCAGCCATTTCATGCACGTTCTAATTCTTTATTGTTAAGAGTTTGTTATAAATCGGCGTATAAACGACAGTTTTAAGTTCAGCCATTTCTTTCAGTACAAAATTGTAAATCCATATTTCCATGTTTCCCGTCAGGTAACTTCGTATTTTTGAGCAAATTACGACAATTGTGTTTAGAATTTCTAGCCACATTTTGAATAACTTTTATGTTGGATGTTTTGTTTTTTTTTCGTTGGTGTAACGAGCGCCTGTGTTATTCATCATTTTGTGCAATATGTGGACTAAATAATTCTATGTTCCCAATGGGATACACGTGGGCAATTTGACATTCCATGATTTGGATACACAAAACAAAGTAGAAATTTTCTTGAAAAAAGATGTCATGGACACTGTGGCCCCATGGATAGCTGAACTTTTGGAAACCTATACCGTTTGCATTTACAATGGTCAACTTGACATAATCGTGGCCTATCCGTTGACGCGTAACTTTCTGAAACAACTTAAATTTAATGCTGCGGACATATACAAGACAGCTCCGAGAGAAATTTGGAGAGTGGACGATGAAATTGCGGGCTATGCTAAACATGCTGGACATTTGATTGAGATTATGATACGCAATGCAGGTCACATGGCACCAACCGATCAACCAAAATGGATGTACAATTTGATACATCATTTAACTCATTACAAGAAATAAGCTTGAACTAGTTATAGTCGAAATACAAAAAGAATGTCAGAATCATGGCAAATAAATTTGTTATCCAAAAATTTACATAAAAAGTTCTAAATCATATCAAATAAATTATTTTAAACTCGGTTCGAGTCATAAAAGCTTTACTTAACTTTGATTTCTATTTGTTACAGTTAGGAGGATGCACCCCAAAGAGATGGTGTGTTATAAATCGGGGAATACCCGACAGTTTAACGAATACATATGTACGACGATGGCTATTCGAGATGGTCTGTTATAAATCGGGGAATACCCGACAGTTTAACGAATACATATGTACGACGATGGCTATTCGAGGTATTATAAGGCAACAAGAGGTTTGTTTATTTTTTGAGCTCAGCCATTTCATGCACGTTCTAATTCTTTATTGTTAAGAGTTTGTTATAAATCGGCGTATACACGACAGTTTTAAGTTCAGCCATTTCTTTCAGTACAAAATTGTAAATCCATATTTCCATGTTTCCCATCAGGGAAACATGGAAATTGTGTTTAGAATTTCTAGCCACATTTTGAATAACTTTTATGTTGGATGTTTTGTTTTTTTTTTCGTTGGTGTAACGAGCGCCTGTGTTATTCATCATTTTGTGCAATATGTGGACTAAATAATTCTATGTTCCCAATGGGAAACAATGGAAAACATGTTTATGTTTTCAAGAAAATCAGACATTGCTTTAGTGAAACGGATCGTGACTCCTGGTGCTGTTGAAGGCTTGTTCTAAATAGTTCACTATTACTTCATTAAATATACATACGGCAGGAAGACTCAATTTCTCCGATTCTCATATCCCGATAGTATCTGGAAGGCATTACGTCCTGAAGTTTTAAATGGGGTAAATGCTGGAGAATGTCAGGAGCTCTCAAAGCACTTCCATCACCATTTGGAATTTTTGGCCTACAAAAATCTTCTCCTTATAAATACTTTGTGCGGTCGTAGTTTGATCCGTGCACAAAGAAATGGCTTTCAAACACACTTCTTCTATCTCTTTGATATGTCTAGAAATCATCCCTTCATATTCATCTGCCAATGCACTGACAAGATCCATCGTAATAACAATATTCCATACTGTCGTTATTCCCGTTATGGAAAAAACTGCACATGATTCATGTTTCGATGTCAGCCTGGCTAACATTTACCTCGTCGCAGGCAAGACAAACATTTTCCGGAGGCAGACAAAGAGTTAGCAAAATGCTTCAGGGCATCCAGGAATACCGGTTCCAGGAATATATGCCAGGTTTAACGCTTATAATAAGGCGTAAAATGTATCAAGGAGCACAATATGGATTGTGCCTTTGATATTTTTGATAATTTACTCAATGGAGACATGGTAAACGGCTCATTATTTAGTAACCTAACCGGATTTAGTTACTATTATAACTATTTGCACACCAAAGGAGACAATTATGGTCAAATAATGGGCGATTTCATACAATCCAGTTCAACGAGACGCTCAATACACGTGGGCAATTTGACATTCCATGATTTGGATACACAAAACAAAGTAGAAATTTTCTTGAAAAAAGATGTCATGGACACTGTGGCCCCATGGATAGCTGAACTTTTGGAAACCTATACCGTTTGCATTTACAATGGTCAACTTGACATAATCGTGGCCTATCCGTTGACGCGTAACTTTCTGAAACAACTTAAATTTAATGCTGCGGACATATACAAGACAGCTCCGAGAGAAATTTGGAGAGTGGACGATGAAATTGCGGGCTATGCTAAACATGCTGGACATTTGATTGAGATTATGATACGCAATGCAGGTCACATGGCACCAACCGATCAACCAAAATTGATGTACAATTTGATACATCATTTAACTCATTACAAGAAATAAGCTTGAACTAGTTATAGTCGAAATACAAAAAGAATGTCAGAATCATGGCAAATAAATTTGTTATCCAAAAATTTACATAAAAAGTTCTAAATCATATCAAATAAATTATTTTAAACTCGGTTCGAGTCATAAAAGCTTTACTTAACTTTGATTTCTATTTGTTACAGTTAGGAGGATGCACCCCAAAGAGATGGGGAATACCCGACAGTTTAACGAATACATATGTACGACGATGGCTATTCGAGATGGTCTGTTATAAATCGGGGAATACCCGACAGTTTAACGAATACATATGTACGACGATGGCTATTCGAGGTATTATAAGGCAACAAGAGGTTTGTTTATTTTTTGAGCTCAGCCATTTCATGCACGTTCTAATTCTTTATTGTTAAGAGTTTGTTATAAATCGGCGTATAAACGACAGTTTTAAGTTCAGCCATTTCTTTCAGTACAAAATTGTAATTCCATATTTCCATGTTTCCCGTCAGGTAACTTCGTATTTTTGACCAAATTACGACAATTGTGTTTAGAATTTCTAGCCACATTTTGAATAACTTTTATGTTGGATGTTTTGTTTTTTTTTCGTTGGTGTAACGAGCGCCTGTGTTATTCATCATTTTGTGCAATATGTGGACTAAATAATTCTATGTTCCCAATGGGAAACAATGGAAAACATGTTTATGTTTTCAAGAAAATCAGACATTGCTTTAGTGAAACGGATCGTGACTCCTGGTGCTGTTGAAGGCTTGTTCTAAATAGTTCACTATTACTTCATTAAATATACATACGGCAGGAAGACTCAATTTCTCCGATTCTCATATCCCGATAGTATCTAAAAGGCATTACGTCCTGAAGTTTTAAATGGGGTAAATGCTGGAGAATGTCAGGAGCTCTCAAAGCACTTCCATCACCATTTGGAATTTTTGGCCTACAAAAATCTTCTCCTTATAAATACTTTGTGCGGTCGTAGTTTGATCCGTGCACAAAGAAATGGCTTTCAAACACACTTCTTCTATCTCTTTGATATGTCTAGAAATCATCCCTTCATATTCATCTGCCAATGCACTGACAAGATCCATCGTAATAACAATATTCCATACTGTCGTTATTCCCGTTATGGAAAAAACTGCACATGATTCATGTTTCGATGTCAGCCTGGCTAACATTTACCTCGTCGCAGGCAAGACAAACATTTTCCGGAGGCAGACAAAGAGTTAGCAAAATGCTTCAGGGCATCCAGGAATACCGGTTCCAGGAATATATGCCAGGTTTAACGCTTATAATAAGGCGTAAAATGTATCAAGGAGCACAATATGGATTGTGCCTTTGATATTTTTGATAATTTACTCAATGGAGACATGGTAAACGGCTCATTATTTAGTAACCTAACCGGATTTAGTTACTATTATAACTATTTGCACACCAAAGGAGACAATTATGGTCAAATAATGGGCGATTTCATACAATCCAGTTCAACGAGACGCTCAATACACGTGGGCAATTTGACATTCCATGATTTGGATACACAAAACAAAGTAGAAATTTTCTTGAAAAAAGATGTCATGGACACTGTGGCCCCATGGATAGCTGAACTTTTGGAAACCTATACCGTTTGCATTTACAATGGTCAACTTGACATAATCGTGGCCTATCCGTTGACGCGTAACTTTCTGAAACAACTTAAATTTAATGCTGCGGACATATACAAGACAGCTCCGAGAGAAATTTGGAGAGTGGACGATGAAATTGCGGGCTATGCTAAACATGCTGGACATTTGATTGAGATTATGATACGCAATGCAGGTCACATGGCACCAACCGATCAACCAAAATGGATGTACAATTTGATACATCATTTAACTCATTACAAGAAATAAGCTTGAACTAGTTATAGTCGAAATACAAAAAGAATGTCAGAATCATGGCAAATAAATTTGTTATCCAAAAATTTACATAAAAAGTTCTAAATCATATCAAATAAATTATTTTAAACTCGGTTCGAGTCATAAAAGCTTTACTTAACTTTGATTTCTATTTGTTACAGTTAGGAGGATGCACCCCAAAGAGATGGTGTGTTATAAATCGGGGAATACCCGACAGTTTAACGAATACATATGTACGACGATGGCTATTCGAGATGGTCTGTTATAAATCGGGGAATACCCGACAGTTTAACGAATACATATGTACGACGATGGCTATTCGAGGTATTATAAGGCAACAAGAGGTTTGTTTATTTTTTGAGCTCAGCCATTTCATGCACGTTCTAATTCTTTATTGTTAAGAGTTTGTTATAAATCGGCGTATAAACGACAGTTTTAAGTTCAGCCATTTCTTTCAGTACAAAATTGTAAATCCATATTTCCATGTTTCCCGTCAGGTAACTTCGTATTTTTGACCAAATTACGACAATTGTGTTTAGAATTTCTAGCCACATTTTGAATAACTTTTATGTTGGATGTTTTGTTTTTTTTTCGTTGGTGTAACGAGCGCCTGTGTTATTCATCATTTTGTGCAATATGTGGACTAAATAATTCTATGTTCCCAATGGGAAACAATGGAAAACATGTTTATGTTTTCAAGAAAATCAGACATTGCTTTAGTGAAACGGATCGTGACTCCTGGTGCTGTTGAAGGCTTGTTCTAAATAGTTCACTATTACTTCATTAAATATACATACGGCAGGAAGACTCAATTTCTCCGATTCTCATATCCCGATAGTATCTGGAAGGCATTACGTCCTGAAGTTTTAAATGGGTTAAATGCTGGAGAATGTCAGGAGCTCTCAAAGCACTTCCATCACCATTTGGAATTTTTGGCCTACAAAAATCTTCTCCTTATAAATACTTTGTGCGGTCGTAGTTTGATCCGTGCACAAAGAAATGGCTTTCAAACACACTTCTTCTATCTCTTTGATATGTCTAGAAATCATCCCTTCATATTCATCTGCCAATGCACTGACAAGATCCATCGTAATAACAATATTCCATACTGTCGTTATTCCCGTTATGGAAAAAACTGCACATGATTCATGTTTCGATGTCAGCCTGGCTAACATTTACCTCGTCGCAGGCAAGACAAACATTTTCCGGAGGCAGACAAAGAGTTAGCAAAATGCTTCAGGGCATCCAGGAATACCGGTTCCAGGAATATATGCCAGGTTTAACGCTTATAATAAGGCGTAAAATGTATCAAGGAGCACAATATGGATTGTGCCTTTGATATTTTTGATAATTTACTCAATGGAGACATGGTAAACGGCTCATTATTTAGTAACCTAACCGGATTTAGTTACTATTATAACTATTTGCACACCAAAGGAGACAATTATGGTCAAATAATGGGCGATTTCATACAATCCAGTTCAACGAGACGCTCAATACACGTGGGCAATTTGACATTCCATGATTTGGATACACAAAACAAAGTAGAAATTTTCTTGAAAAAAGATGTCATGGACACTGTGGCCCCATGGATAGCTGAACTTTTGGAAACCTATACCGTTTGCATTTACAATGGTCAACTTGACATAATCGTGGCCTATCCGTTGACGCGTAACTTTCTGAAACAACTTAAATTTAATGCTGCGGACATATACAAGACAGCTCCGAGAGAAATTTGGAGAGTGGACGATGAAATTGCGGGCTATGCTAAACATGCTGGACATTTGATTGAGATTATGATACGCAATGCAGGTCACATGGCACCAACCGATCAACCAAAATTGATGTACAATTTGATACATCATTTAACTCATTACAAGAAATAAGCTTGAACTAGTTATAGTCGAAATACAAAAAGAATGTCAGAATCATGGCAAATAAATTTGTTATCCAAAAATTTACATAAAAAGTTCTAAATCATATCAAATAAATTATTTTAAACTCGGTTCGAGTCATAAAAGCTTTACTTAACTTTGATTTCTATTTGTTACAGTTAGGAGGATGCACCCCAAAGAGATGGGGAATACCCGACAGTTTAACGAATACATATGTACGACGATGGCTATTCGAGATGGTCTGTTATAAATCGGGGAATACCCGACAGTTTAACGAATACATATGTACGACGATGGCTATTCGAGGTATTATAAGGCAACAAGAGGTTTCTTTATTTTTTGAGCTCAGCCATTTCATGCACGTTCTAATTCTTTATTGTTAAGAGTTTGTTATAAATCGGCGTATAAACGACAGTTTTAAGTTCAGCCATTTCTTTCAGTACAAAATTGTAAATCCATATTTCCATGTTTCCCGTCAGGTAACTTCGTATTTTTGACCAAATTACGACAATTGTGTTTAGAATTTCTAGCCACATTTTGAATAACTTTTATGTTGGATGTTTTGTTTTTTTTTTCGTTGGTGTAACGAGCGTCTGTGTTATTCATCATTTTGTGCAATATGTGGACTAAATAATTCTATGTTCCCAATGGGAAACAATGGAAAACATGTTTATGTTTTCAAGAAAATCAGACATTGCTTTAGTGAAACGGATCGTGACTCCTGGTGCTGTTGAAGGCTTGTTCTAAATAGTTCACTATTACTTCATTAAATATACATACGGCACATATCGCGAACAGAACAAATCGTCTTACAAATGCTCATATTTAAAGGAAATTATGTTACAGTTCTAAATTTCTGCGATTTTCTTTACAAAACAAAGTAATTAAGATTGTCTCTTTGGGTAAAAATACTCATTTCGCGATTACTCTCCGAAAAAAAGTAGATCCGATGTTGATCTGTTCATGGTCGAATAGAAAGGAATGATTCTAAATAAAACCTCATTAGCCGTTTTGGCGTCAATCTAGGTCAACTTTCTACAGCTTGAGGCAAGTTGTGTATAATGTTCTGATTTAAAAATTTAGCAATTGATGTTAAATTTTTAAATCACCACACCAAATTTTGTGTGGTGATCAAGAATCTGCTATTTGACGTAGAATCTGTCATATATGCATTTGAAAATTAGCTTATCACATCCACAAGATGCAAAATTCGGTTGATACTCGGGTACATATACCTCTGAAAGGTATGGCAATCGGCAATGGTCTTTCGGATCCCGTCCATCAATTGAAATACGGCGACTATTTGTTTCAACTTGGCCTAATAGATGATCACGGTCTGCAACAATTTCATGAAGCAGAAGCAGCTGGCGTAAAATGTATCAAGGAGCACAATATGGATTGTGCCTTTGATATTTTTGATAATTTACTCAATGGAGACATGGTAAACGGATCATTATTTAGTAACCTAACCGGATTTAGTTACTATTATAACTATTTGCACACCAAAGGAGACAATTATGGTCAAATAATGGGCGATTTCATACAATCTAGTTCAACGAGACGCTCAATACACGTGGGCAATTTGACATTCCATGATTTGGATACACAAAACAAAGTAGAAATTTTCTTGAAAAAAGATGTCATGGACACTGTGGCCCCATGGATAGCTGAACTTTTGGAAACCTATACCGTTTGCATTTACAATGGTCAACTTGACATAATCGTGGCCTATCCGTTGACGCGTAACTTTCTGAAACAACTTAAATTTAATGCTGCGGACATATACAAGACAGCTCCGAGAGAAATTTGGAGAGTGGACGATGAAATTGCGGGCTATGCTAAACATGCTGGACATTTGATTGAGATTATGATACGCAATGCAGGTCACATGGCACCAACCGATCAACCAAAATGGATGTACAATTTGATACATCATTTAACTCATTACAAGAAATAAGCTTGAACTAGTTATAGTCGAAATACAAAAAGAATGTCAGAATCATGGCAAATAAATTTGTTATCCAAAAATTTACACAAAAAGTTCTAAATCATATCAAATAAATTATTTTAAACTCGGTTCGAGTCATAAAAGCTTTACTTAACTTTGATTTCTATTTGTTACAGTTAGGAGGATGCACCCCAAAGAGATGGTGTGTTATAAATCGGGGAATACCCGACAGTTTAACGAATACATATGTACGACGATGGCTATTCGAGATGGTCTGTTATAAATCGGGGAATACCCGACAGTTTAACGAATACATATGTACGACGATGGCTATTCGAGGTATTATAAGGCAACAAGAGGTTTGTTTATTTTTTGAGCTCAGCCATTTCATGCACGTTCTAATTCTTTATTGTTAAGAGTTTGTTATAAATCGGCGTATAAACGACAGTTTTAAGTTCAGCCATTTCTTTCGATACAAAATTGTAAATCCATATTTCCATGTTTCCCGTCAGGTAACTTCGTATTTTTGACCAAATTACGACAATTGTGTTTAGAATTTCTAGCCACATTTTGAATAACTTTTATGTTGGATGTTTTGTTTTTTTTTCGTTGGTGTAACGAGCGCCTGTGTTATTCATCATTTTGTGCAATATGTGGACTAAATAATTCTATGTTCCCAATGGGAAACAATGGAAAACATGTTTATGTTTTCAAGAAAATCAGACATTGCTTTAGTGAAACGGATCGTGACTCCTGGTGCTGTTGAAGGCTTGTTCTAAATAGTTCACTATTACTTCATTAAATATACATACGGCAGGAAGACTCAATTTCTCCGATTCTCATATCCCGATAGTATCTGGAAGGCATTACGGCCTGAAGTTTTAAATGGGGTAAATGCTGGAGAATGTCAGGAGCTCTCAAAGCACTTCCATCACCATTTGGAATTTTTGGCCTACAAAAATCTTCTCCTTATAAATACTTTGTGCGGTCGTAGTTTGATCCGTGCACAAAGAAATGGCTTTCAAACACACTTCTTCTATCTCTTTGATATGTCTAGAAATCATCCCTTCATATTCATCTGCCAATGCACTGACAAGATCCATCGTAATAACAATATTCCATACTGTCGTTATTCCCGTTATGGAAAAAACTGCACATGATTCATGTTTCGATGTCAGCCTGGCTAACATTTACCTCGTCGCAGGCAAGACAAACATTTTCCGGAGGCAGACAAAGAGTTAGCAAAATGCTTCAGGGCATCCAGGAATACCGGTTCCAGGAATATATGCCAGGTTTAACGCTTATAATAAGGCGTAAAATGTATCAAGGAGCACAATATGGATTGTGCCTTTGATATTTTTGATAATTTACTCAATGGAGACATGGTAAACGGCTCATTATTTAGTAACCTAACCGGATTTAGTTACTATTATAACTATTTGCACACCAAAGGAGACAATTATGGTCAAATAATGGGCGATTTCATACAATCCAGTTCAACGAGACGCTCAATACACGTGGGCAATTTGACATTCCATGATTTGGATACACAAAACAAAGTAGAAATTTTCTTGAAAAAAGATGTCATGGACACTGTGGCCCCATGGATAGCTGAACTTTTGGAAACCTATACCGTTTGCATTTACAATGGTCAACTTGACATAATCGTGGCCTATCCGTTGACGCGTAACTTTCTGAAACAACTTAAATTTAATGCTGCGGACATATACAAGACAGCTCCGAGAGAAATTTGGAGAGTGGACGATGAAATTGCGGGCTATGCTAAACATGCTGGACATTTGATTGAGATTATGATACGCAATGCAGGTCACATGGCACCAACCGATCAACCAAAATGGATGTACAATTTGATACATCATTTAACTCATTACAAGAAATAAGCTTGAACTAGTTATAGTCGAAATACAAAAAGAATGTCAGAATCATGGCAAATAAATTTGTTATCCAAAAATTTACATAAAAAGTTCTAAATCATATCAAATAAATTATTTTAAACTCGGTTCGAGTCATAAAAGCTTTACTTAACTTTGATTTCTATTTGTTACAGTTAGGAGGATGCACCCCAAAGAGATGGTGTGTTATAAATCGGGGAATACCCGACAGTTTAACGAATACATATGTACGACGATGGCTATTCGAGATGGTCTGTTATAAATCGGGGAATACCCGACAGTTTAACGAATACATATGTACGACGATGGCTATTCGAGGTATTATAAGGCAACAAGAGGTTTGTTTATTTTTTGAGCTCAGCCATTTCATGCACGTTCTAATTCTTTATTGTTAAGAGTTTGTTATAAATCGGCGTATACACGACAGTTTTAAGTTCAGCCATTTCTTTCAGTACAAAATTGTAAATCCATATTTCCATGTTTCCCGTCAGGTAACTTCGTATTTTTGACCAAATTACGACAATTGTGTTTAGAATTTCTAGCCACATTTTGAATAACTTATATGTATGTTGGATGTGTTGTTTTTTTTTTTTTCGTTGGTGTAACGAGCGCCTGTTACGGCTGGATGCCAAATAAAAACCTGTGTTATTCATCATTTTGAGCAATATGTGGACTAAATAATTCTATGTTCCCAATGGGAAACAATGGAAAACATGTTTATGTTTTCAAGAAAATCAGACATTGCTTTAGTGAAACGGATCGTGACTCCTGGTGCTGTTGAAGGCTTGTTCTAAATAGTTCACTATTACTTCATTAAATATACATACGGCAGGAAGACTCAATTTCTCCGATTCTCATATCCCGATAGTATCTGGAAGGCATTACGTCCTGAAGTTTTAAATGGGGTAAATGCTGGAGAATGTCAGGAGCTCTCAAAGCACTTCCATCACCATTTGGAATTTTTGGCCTACAAAAATCTTCTCCTTATAAATACTTTGTGCGGTCGTAGTTTGATCCGTGCACAAAGAAATGGCTTTCAAACACACTTCTTCTATCTCTTTGATATGTCTAGAAATCATCCCTTCATATTCATCTGCCAATGCACTGACAAGATCCATCGTAATAACAATATTCCATACTGTCGTTATTCCCGTTATGGAAAAAACTGCACATGATTCATGTTTCGATGTCAGCCTGGCTAACATTTACCTCGTCGCAGGCAAGACAAACATTTTCCGGAGGCAGACAAAGAGTTAGCAAAATGCTTCAGGGCATCCAGGAATACCGGTTCCAGGAATATATGCCAGGTTTAACGCTTATAATAAGGCGTAAAATGTATCAAGGAGCACAATATGGATTGTGCCTTTGATATTTTTGATAATTTACTCAATGGAGACATGGTAAACGGCTCATTATTTAGTAACCTAACCGGATTTAGTTACTATTATAACTATTTGCACACCAAAGGAGACAATTATGGTCAAATAATGGGCGATTTCATACAATCCAGTTCAACGAGACGCTCAATACACGTGGGCAATTTGACATTCCATGATTTGGATACACAAAACAAAGTAGAAATTTTCTTGAAAAAAGATGTCATGGACACTGTGGCCCCATGGATAGCTGAACTTTTGGAAACCTATACCGTTTGCATTTACAATGGTCAACTTGACATAATCGTGGCCTATCCGTTGACGCGTAACTTTCTGAAACAACTTAAATTTAATGCTGCGGACATATACAAGACAGCTCCGAGAGAAATTTGGAGAGTGGACGATGAAATTGCGGGCTATGCTAAACATGCTGGACATTTGATTGAGATTATGATACGCAATGCAGGTCACATGGCACCAACCGATCAACCAAAATGGATGTACAATTTGATACATCATTTAACTCATTACAAGAAATAAGCTTGAACTAGTTATAGTCGAAATACAAAAAGAATGTCAGAATCATGGCAAATAAATTTGTTATCCAAAAATTTACATAAAAAGTTCTAAATCATATCAAATAAATTATTTTAAACTCGGTTCGAGTCATAAAAGCTTTACTTAACTTTGATTTCTATTTGTTACAGTTAGGAGGATGCACCCCAAAGAGATGGTGTGTTATAAATCGGGGAATACCCGACAGTTTAACGAATACATATGTACGACGATGGCTATTCGAGATGGTCTGTTATAAATCGGGGAATACCCGACAGTTTAACGAATACATATGTACGACGATGGCTATTCGAAGTATTATAAGGCAACAAGAGGTTTGTTTATTTTTTGAGCTCAGCCATTTCATGCACGTTCTAATTCTTTATTGTTAAGAGTTTGTTATAAATCGGCGTATACACGACAGTTTTAAGTTCAGCCATTTCTTTCAGTACAAAATTGTAAATCCATATTTCCATGTTTCCCGTCAGGTAACTTCGTATTTTTGACCAAATTACGACAATTGTGTTTAGAATTTCTAGCCACATTTTGAATAACTTTTATGTTGGATGTTTTGTTTTTTTTTCGTTGGTGTAACGAGCGTCTGTGTTATTCATCATTTTGTGCAATATGTGGACTAAATAATTCTATGTTCCCAATGGGAAACAATGGAAAACATGTTTATGTTTTCAAGAAAATCAGACATTGCTTTAGTGAAACGGATCGTGACTCCTGGTGCTGTTGAAGGCTTGTTCTAAATAGTTCACTATTACTTCATTAAATATACATACGGCACATATCGCGAACAGAACAAATCGTCTTACAAATGCTCATATTTAAAGGAAATTATGTTACAGTTCTAAATTTCTGCGATTTTCTTTACAAAACAAAGTAATTAAGATTGTCTCTTTGGGTAAAAATACTCATTTCGCGATTACTCTCCGAAAAAAAGCAGATCCGATGTTGATCTGTTCATGGTCGAATAGAAAGGAATGATTCTAAATAAAACCTCATTAGCCGTTTTGGCGTCAATCTAGGTCAACTTTCTACAGCTTGAGGCAAGTTGTGTATAATGTTCTGATTTAAAAATTTAGCAATTGATGTTAAATTTTTAAATCACCACACCAAATTTTGTGTGGTGATCAAGAATCTGCTATTTGACGTAGAATCTGTCATATATTCATTTGAAAATTTTGAAACCGCCATATCTCAAAAACTGTATGTCCAATTTTAGATCAAAAAGCAGATTCGTGGTTACGATACCAAAGTGAATTTAGATCCGCGACTTAGCAGACTTATTATAATTTTTTTTTCTCAAATTTGAAAATCAAAAAAAACTAAAAATTCGGTTTCGAGCATCAGTAATTGCATTCGGTGCGGAAGGTTTTTGTGCACTTTTAAAAAAATAAAAACGCAGTTCATCATATTTTTACATGACCTACGCCGTAATATCAGGAGCAATTTGATATCCCAAAAAAGTTAAAAAAGTGACTAGCCCTAATCAACATCATCCATGAAAAGTACAACATTACCAGGGTTTTTTCTGGTATTTTCAGTATTTTTATTGTTTATAAATTTATTATGTACTCGTAATTCGCATGTCTCGCCCAATAGTAAAACAATAAGATAAATGTGTTATGTATTTAAATGAAACTGGTACCATTTGAGTGGACTTCTGGTTTTGGACATGTTTTGTATTTTAAGGTTGACAGTGAATTCGCATCAAAATCTTTCAAACTACTTAAGATATTTCAAAATTTATTAATTTTGCCGTAAATTACATAAAAATATGAGAAAACAAAGAACAAAGCAATATCGCTTAAACGACGAATGTATCAAATTGAATTATGTATTGGCTTATATTCGTTTATCCTCACGATTTGATCTGAATCTGATATGGGGACTATGCTTAGCATTTCTTAAATTCAATTGTTTAGTGCAAAGCGATTGTTTAGCTTAGAAATATTAGCTTCTTACTTTGTAGTAGGCTGCAGGCTTGTATCTTCTCAGAATACTAGTATATTTAAATATTTTGCCATATGCAAACCTTTTCCTAAATATTTATTTTATTTAATGTATAGTCCCTGACTGAGGCTTGTCCGAACCACAGTTCAGAGACCATTTATTACAAACAGGGATGTAACGAAAGTGTCTTTAGCGAATGCCAATATTCAAGAAAGTGTTTTGACATTCGATTTTTTCAGGTTAAAAAGTACCCTTTATTTATATATTTATATACAAAATTCTAGTGATCGGGCTGTAAATTGCACCCAATACAATTGACATGCGATCCATGGCGGAGAGTATATAAGTTTCGGCATGACCGAACTTAACGTCTCTTTCGCCCGTTTATTATAAGTTTGTTTCGAGACAGATGATTGTAACACCTAAAAATACTGGATCCACTGTAAAGTATACCGATCGACTCAGTATCGCTTCATGATTCGATTTAACCATGTTCGCTGCCTGTCTGTCCATTCAAAGTTGTTAGTTAAGTACAGGTCGCATTTTCAATCCGATATTGCTGAAATTTTACAATAGCCTCCTTAACACCTGGAAGAAATTGGTCAAAATCGTCTCAGATGTAGATATACCCCCATATATATTTTCTTTCCGAATTGGTCTTTTAACGCTACAGAAGCTGTTTTTATATGCAACGGTATCATATACCATAACGGTATATCTGCCGGACTTTCGACCCTCCTTGCGGGTTTAAAGTTAAATTTTTGATCATTGTAAAATGCTCATCCTTTTCAATTACCGCATTTTTTAAATGTCCTCTGAAAGATTAAAGCTCTCATTGTAAATGTCCTCCTTTTCTGGCACAAAAGTCCTCCTTTCCAAAAAAAAGTTTATGGTAACCCTGCCCAAGTATGTTTGGCGGAAATTCTATTTGGGTCATTTTAAGTTATTTGAGCAATGTCCGTCCGTCAGTCTGTCTGCAGGCTGGTGCGCATGATAACTCTCGAAAGGATTAACTGATTGACTTCAAATTTGGTATGCGGTAATATTTTTCTCTATCTCAGGCTAGGTTTGAAGATGGGCCGTATTAGTCCACTCTTTCTAGTACCTCCCCCACAAAGGGTTAACATTTAGTGAAACATTGATTCTTTAATTATTTCTATACTAACTCGAATAGTCTGAAATTCCACACAAATTATTAGTTTATTAGTCGCTAACACGTTAAGAAAAATAGGCGAAGTTGCCACGCCCCTGTTGGTACCTCCCACACAAATGGACCATTTTGCCACAAAAGTTAACAGCTTATAACTTTAATACCAGTGCGTATATATACTTGAAATTTTGTACAGTGTAATGCTTTTATAGTACCTAGAGCCCCGAGGAAAGTTGACATTATTGCCACACCCCTTTTGGTACCTCACACACAAACGAACAATTTTTCACATACTTTAATGTTATTAAATGCAATTTGAATAGATAATAATATTTACTTGTTTTTGACAAGTGACTTTACCTTGCATGTGACTAAAAAATAGATTGTCCGTAGTATGTTGTTGTTGTTTCGGTAGTAGAAGGCAAAAACAATTTGCAACACTGCCAAACAACAACAGCTGTTCAAACCAGCAATAATTAAAACAAAAAATAAATAAATTTACGAATATTTTTTTTGGGACTGAAGGTGAGGGGATTCTTAAGGCGGTTTACCCGACTGAACTTTCTTATTTGTTTTTAAATTGTATTAGAGAGCTGAATAATATCAAAAATTGTCCATAAATGGCCTTCAGATCGGAGTATGGGCCCTTCTAAAAAGTGTAAAATTACTTTCTTGATATACTTTACAAGACAAATATAATATTCTCAATTTAAAATTTATGTGTTGATATCAATTTAAAATGATATTTAACCAGTCTCATAAATGTTAGTTTAAAATGCAATGCATTTAACCCTCTAACGGTTTTTGCCGTGTAAAAACACCTTCTTGACATACTTATCCTTAACAAGACAAATATAAAATTTTCAATTTCAAATTTATGTGCTGATATCAATTTCAAATGAAATTTAACCAGTCTCATAAATGTTGGTTTAAAATGCAATGCATTTAACTATCATTTAGCCAAATTCAAACATGAAGTCTCTATATACCCTATTGTTCTAAATAAACTCGAATTTTCAAAATCCCAAAAAAAATCCAGCTTCAACATAAAACACATGACTTCTTACTCTAATATCTATTTGGACATTTTTTCTTCTTTCATAATATTCTCCAAACCTTTAAAACATCGAGCCACAAAAAACTGTTCAGCTGAATCTCCTCTGCTAGATCGAGGTTTCACCCTTTTCACTTTTTCATAGAAGCGCTGTATATCCTTTTCCATTTTTGGCACATCACCATTATCCCAGACTTTAATGACAAGGTTAGCTTGAGGTGCCGACATGACCACTGCAAAATGGAGTACATCATAGCACAAGTTTACAATGGCCTCTTGGTCCAGAATCCTTATGCCAGTAGCATTAGGCGCCATATCTGATAAAACACAATTGATTTGTCTGCCAGCAAGTGATTTTGTTAATACTTGTTTGCTCTCTGCCTTTGTAAAGTCCATTCCTCCAAATATAGTTGCTCCCTATAATAAATGCATATGTTTACGAAGTACGTAGATATTTAGGCATTTTGCTCCTACCTGCACACTGTGAAAATGTAACAAATCCATACTAAACACCGCACCAGTTGGTTTCTTCTCTGTGCGTCCATTTGAATTACTTTTTTCAACTGCCACCTGTGTCCAGCTACCCGGAGCAGCACCAATGTCTACAACACAATCTCCTGGTTTTATTACACTGTATTTTTCATCGATTTCCAACAATTTAAAGGCACTGCGACACCGATAGTTCATCATTTTTGCCTTCTCCACGTACGGATCTGCAAGCTGTCTTGTTAACCATTCCTGTGAACTTTTGCTCTTGCCCTTTAAGTTGTTTGGAGTCTGTTTGGCCAACACATTATGGCTGACTGTAAGAGTCCTTCTGCTAATATGTCCCAAAAGCATAGTTATTTAAATATGTATATCATGTCTTGGCAAATAGTTATGTGATGAATCCAGCCGCAAATCAGATGGTCTTCAACAATCAAAACAAAAACATTTGAAAATCAGCTGATCGCTATACTTTACCTTGTTCATTGTAACATGGTTAGCGGTTGGTAGAACATGCTAGTGTATGTCCTAAATACGAGTGGGAACGTATGACGTATGTCAAACTTGATTTCAATGTATGCCCCGGATTACACGAGAAAATGATTGCTAAAACAATTCTGCCACTCATTGGTGAGAGGCGCGAGGAATATAAAAAAAATCGAGCAATATTTGAAGTCTACGGCCAATTTCCTTTCGTTTGAGTATAGTATTGAACCGACAAATTTTGACTTCATTTTCTTGATTTTGGGGTCATTTTCTGAGACGTCCCCCATAAACTTCATTTTGCCAAGCGCATTTTCATAGTACGTGGGTGTACAGCGTATCTTTGACAGACGCTCTACGTTCTCTCGCGTATTTAAGTTGCAGCGTCTACTTTGAAAAACATCGATGTCTGAAGTAATCGATTCCCGATTTACCATCACTAATTCTAATGCATCGAATATTTACATGGGATTTACCGTTCTTTGGAATCATCACAATTGATTTATTTTATTGGGGATTTTTTTAATTGGTGTATTCGTTCGTTTGTTCGCTCGCTTGTTCCATAAACAAAAATGTCCTGGGGAGAAATTATGAATTATGTGGCAGTCGGAAATCCCATTAGCCAAGCTGTTATAACATCAGCTTCAGCTGTACTCAATGGAAGAGTAAGTTGTTTTTCCCAATTTTGTACATAACATTTTTAGCTAAAATTATCTTTCTTGCAATCGCTTGGCCAGGGATTAAAACCAAAACCGCAGATAACAGACGTCGTGCCCCTACCTTCAAAACCTTTGAATTTGTGGGAGATTGCCGGCAGTAATTACAATTTTGTTCGTTTAGCTGGCTTGAGTGGAGCAACCGCTGTGATTATGGGCGCCTATGGCAAACATTATTTGGTGAAAATTATCGATCCCAAGGAACAAATGGATTCAAAGGCTGTTTTTGAGACAGCAAATCGTTTTCATTTTTTGCATTCGTTTGCGCTTTTGGCCATGCCACTAGCTCGTCGGCCAGTTTTGGTAAGTGAATATTTGCAAATTTACCGCAATTATTACCATAGCTGGTTATATACTATGGGACATGTAGTATGTGTGAAAGTTTGCTTAGCCAGTTAGCACGACTTCAATGGAGCCGCAGAGCCAAAACGGCTGAGAAACTCAGTAACGCTGTAAAATATTAATATCATTGTCCCAAGAAATGAGGTTGGACTTCCTTCTGGGATGTCCTTCGAATTTTAGGTTAGAATACAATATTTGCTTCATATTCTATTGTGGTATATAGATTTTAATATATTCAGGATATTCGATTGATTTCACTGCATTGCTGTACTTTTGGCGAGGAATATTTTTCTCAAGGATACCAAATCAAAATGTCGGCTATTTCCATGACGTTTTTATCACGCAATTTATTGCTTGATAAGATCGTGGTCGACTGCTTTGAGAGAAATTATTAGCCATGGGCTCTCTTTCATTCGACCAAAGACTTCCACTTTAAAATCACCAGCGAGATAGCCACCCTCTCTGATTTTCCAGCAACATTTGTGGTTGCATATCTCGAAAACAAGATCTATACTAGACTATACTTTGCCCATGAAGTGGACGCAGCCACTGTATTCAGCATGGGCAAAATAGGTTAATGGGTTAAAGGGCATCATTTCTGTAACATATATTAAATGTCCATTATTATTGTACATTTTGTTATTACAAACTGTGTCCTTTTTGTTTTGTACAGAATAAAAATGATATCTTACAATAATATTGTGATTGTACAAAATAAACTCTAATATTTAACAATTAGTTCAAGAGATTTTTCTAAAAGCACATTTTGAATCGTATGAAATTTTACTAAATTTTAGGAAAATCTGTATTTAACATCCGAACATTATAAAAATTAATACGGAAGATCTTTTTCGAAGACGTAGAGAAATTTAAGGAAAATAGGTTCTGATTTTTTTCTGAGACAAAGGAAGAGTCGTTGCTATGGGCTGCAATGGGAGAATCGTATATAAAAGATAGCAAATATAGTTCCATCTGCAGGCAAGGTCATGTCACATTTATAACACCGTTCGATACGACTTTTCACCCATGAACGAAACTGTTTACAAGTGAAACATGAGACCATAGGTAGCAAACAAAATTATTAAAATTTTCTCAAAAATAGGATTTTTCGCAATATTTTGTAAGATATCGTCGAAACCAAAGGCAATGAATATAGAAGATGTGCCATCGCATGTTTGTTTACATTTTCTCGAGTTACAAACGAATAGAAATGATTTTTTCAAACGCAAAAAAATAGTTTTCCGCTGTCTTTTCTTGAACTTTTTTGCACGTATCGATTGATATTAATTTTCTAATCGTGATAATTACAAAAAATCGGGAATCTCGATCTGAAAATTCGAGAAACCCCATACTTGTTGAAATCAAATTCCTTTCAATTTTTTTTTATATTTTTTATTAAATGTCCCCGCCATATGTATTTTTATATTTTGAGCCATTTAGCAGTTTACTTTGCTTTTTTGACAGCTATGAAGGTTAGACCACTTTTGGTGTGCTTGTCGTCTTGAAGCTGTCGGAAAATCGATCAAAGTTGTATACGATTTTGAGTGAAAGTTAAATTAACACACTAAGTTATGACTGTGGCATTTAGCAAGTCTACTTTGAGCAAATAAAATATTTTAAGTTCTATAAGAATTTCACAGAAGAAAGTTCACGCCCTAGACGGCTAAAAACATCAAACCAATGAAGCAGTGAAGATAGTGGGGAATTATAGGATGTCTTTTGGAGAACTTGCATTAGGCTCATTTCATGCAATTTTAAAATTTTGACCAAAACAACTGTCGTATGTGTTCAATGGGTTCATAACTACCTCATACTACCTTTTTCTGTTCCAATAACTGAAAATGCAAACGAAATGAGGGAGGTTTGCCACGATTTGGCCATACCAAAATTAGAATACCACAAGTGTGGATCGGAGTGAGGATTGAGAAGCCCTGTCCTAAAAGTATTTTTTCAGAAATCATCTCCTTAGGAAAATTTGTTACAGATATTTTTCTAAGGACAAATTGTCCGGAACAATTATCGTATACCACCTTTTCTCAAGGAAGGTTCTCAGAGACCGAAATTCAAAGAACAATATCCCAAGGAATACGTTTATGATACCATTTCTAATCACTGTAAAGATGTAGGAGATAATCTTTTCCTAAAGAAAATGACTTATCGTATGAAAAATTTGACGGAGAAGTTGGGATAGTTGTCACAGACCACCTTTTCCTAGTTAAATTGTTCAAGCTTCCAACTTTTCTTAAGGAAACATTTTCAGATATTACATCTAATTACGATAAACTTGCCAGAGAACATTATTCTTAAGCAAAAAAGGTAAATTGGTCCCAGATCAAAATTTCCAAAGAACAATTTTAAAACGCCAGTATTTTACCCTGTTTCTTAGGTAAAATTATCATAGATCAAATCATTGTAAGAGAATTTTGTCAGAGACCACAGATTTCTAAGGAAACATTTTCAGCTAATGTAATCAGAGAAAACTTTCCTAAGGAAATATCTGAGGCCATTGTTAGTGTTTGTTGCTGATCAGTCGTAGTGTTTATCACATAGCGGATAGTTAAAACCTATTACAAGGTACCTATTACGCAATCGCAAAAAACATGTGTACAAAGTCTGGAAGGTTACCTACATCTTAGCATCTATTACGGGCTAATTCAAACAGAAAATAAATAAAGTCGCTTGACGGGGATGCTTTCATATTCCAACGGAGCGGGTTACCTCAATCGTCCGACTGTCCTTCCGTTGGTCTTGGCCAAAGCCGACACACCGAAAATGGTAAAAATTTCCCGCAGTACTCACAACAGGTTGTACGGTGAGGGGAAAACGTCATGTCCGACCGTCAAAAAGGAAGCAAAATGAACACCGGATAGCGCTCAGAGTTTTGACGAAGTTGGAGGCGGTTGAGGTTTTGGCTCTTACCGAAAAACAAAAGGAGTCACTTTCCTGGGTTAAAGGCGTCATAGATGCTTCTAAGGCTAATAAGTCGGCTAAAAGAGCCACAAATTCAGTTGTGTTAACGGCTAATAAAGTCAACTGAATCAGATCACCTGATGAAAACCTGCGTTCGAAAAAGGCAAAAGGCCCTAATGTCACCATCAACAGGACGATCACCAAGCCCTTCAATGAAGTGGCGAAAGAGTCTACTAATATATGTTATAGACAGAAATAGTGAGGATGGATCCATCCCGACTATGGCTCATTACCTTGATGCCGGGATAAATCGGGATTTTCGGAATCCCGAAATAGTTCGATATCCCGATATTTTCGTGGTTTTCGGGATAAATCCGGATTTTTTCATTCTTAATAATGCGATATTTCGAAATGGAATACAAACATTTCAGTTCAGTTTTAAATTAATTTTAATTAATTTAAATAATGATAAAAACAGATAACGCTTACATTAACATTTGTTAAAAACTACTAACATTTATTAAAATATTTCACAACATCTTAGCTATGAAATAATTTTGGTCCAATTTCAGTTGGTCGTCTGAATTGTTATTGATGTTATAATTTTCTTTCATTTAAGCACGAAAAATATTTTTTCAAATTGAGAAATCTGTTTGACTAATTCCGTTTTTATGGGACCAAATCGATTTGTCGATACATATCAGATTTTATATTACGATTTTTTCATAAATTTGAAAGAATATAATACAATGATCTTCGTTTGTGGGAAACAAACTCTTTTTGTGTTCTCGTTTTATATTTACTTATTTATAATTACATTTATGATATATTTTGTAATTCTTCTCCCAATTTTTTCACCGGATTATGTCAATGTTTTTTGATGTTAACAATTTGTTTATTTAGTTTACATTTTCGACAGAGATTATCTATCTTTCACTTAATATTTTATACGATACAGCTTCATTTATTATTATGAAAATATCCCGGGATTCGGGATTTTTCGGTATCGGTATTTCCCGTTTGACATCACTAATTACAATCCTGGTCTGCCGAGAATTAGCAAGGTGGGTGAGACGATAAAGCGGCAGGTCAACTTGATCCTTAACGCTGAGTCAACCTCCCATATACAACAAACCCGATTGATACACCTCTTTCTTGAAGTGCGAGCGTACCTACGGAATATTTTGTTTTCTTCATTAATTTTGTAGTTAAATAAAGGAAAAGATAAAAAAAGATAATAATGAACAGGTAATCCGAAATTTGGAGAAGTCGTTCTATGGGAATGTTAAAAATATTTTAAACAGAGAAAACCAAACTACTAAAGTATCGGTTAGTCGAGTCCAATTGCATTTAATGTGTCATAATTATTCACGGAACATGTCGAATATCTAGATAGCTTTTAAATAATCAAATTATCGTCGAACTAAAGCCAATCTGAATCATCAATATATATAAAGAAGAATGTAGGCGTCGGTCCAGCCGTATAGGCGTCTAAACGGCTGGACCGATCTTCTTGAAATTTTCACAGAATGTACATGTGTAGGGGGTGCTGAAAATAGGGTACTTGAATTTTCGATATATCAAGTGGGCGTGGACCCGCCCATATGGGTCAAATTTTGATATTGAGAAAATTTGTAAGCTAGAGAGCTGAAATTTTGTATGTATGCATTTAGTAGCAGATTATGTGAATTTTCCAAAAATGGGCGGGATCGGACCAATGGGCGTGGCCCCGCCCATATATGCCAAATTTTGAAATTGAGATATCTTACACAATTTGTTACACAGAGTGCTGTAATTTTGTGTACTTATATCAGATAGCAGTCTGCGTAATTGGTCCAAAAATGGGGGGATCGGACCAATGGGCGTGTCCCCGCCCATATATGCCAACATTTAGAATTGTGATATCTTGAACAATTTGTTAGCGAGAGTGCTGCGATTTAGTGCACATGTATCCGGTGGCAGTCTCCGTTATTGGTCCAAAAATGGGCGGGATCGGACCTATGGGCGTGGCCCCGCCAATATAAGCTAAATTTTGAAATTGAGATATGTTAGACAATTTATTAGCGAGAGTGCTGCAATTTAGTGCATATGTATACGGTGGCAGTCTACGTTATTTTTCCAAAAATGGGCTGGATCGGACCAATGAGCTCGGCCCGCCCATATAAACCAATTTTAAAATTGAGATATCTTGCACAATTTATTAGCGAGGGTGCTTTAATTTTGCAAAAAAAAAATGGGCAGTATCGGAACAATGGGAGTGGCCCCGCCTATATAAGCCAAATTTTGAAATTGAGATATCTTGCACAATTTATTAGCGAGTGTGTTGTAATTTTGTGCATATGTACTCGTATCTGGTAGAAGTCTAAGGGATTGGTATAATAATGGGGGGATCGGACAAATGGGCGTGGCCCCGACCATATAAGCCATATTTTTAAATTGAGATAACGTACACGATTTGTTAGCGAGAGTGCTGAAATTTTGCGTATATATCTACGTAACTGGTCCAAAAATAAGCGGGATCGGACCAATGGGCGTAGCCCCGCCCAAATGGAAATAATTTTGAAATTGAGCTATCTTGCACAATTTGTAAGTGAGAGTTCTGTAATTCTGTGTATATGTATCTGGTGGCAGTCTACGCGATTGGTCCAAAAATGGGCTGGGTCAGACTAATGGGAGTGGATCCGTCCATTTATTTAAATACCTTGCACGATTTTTTAGCGAGAGTGTTGGTATTTCATGTAAATGTATTTGGTGGCAATATTCCTGATTGGTTCAAAGCGAACGGGATCGAAAATCTAAATCTGGGGCAATGGAGTGTACCGGGTCCAGCTAGTTTTATATAAAATACCATTATGTGAAGTCTTATCAAATGCATTTTCTACATCCAAATAAACAGCCGCCATACAACGAAGCAGTCTTAAATTGGTTACAATATCGTCCTGAATCTTCAAAAGAGCACATGTGGAATAACCTTTCCTAAATCCAAACTGTAAATTTGGAATGTATCGTTCATCCAATATCCCATTCATCCACCGGCGGATCACCTTCTCGAAATGTTTTGCCAATGTTGACAGTAATGAAATCAATCTTAAGTTTTCAATATTATCACAATTCCCTTTTTCCTGTATAAGAACAATCAAAAAATAAGCTTATCTAAACTATTTAGAGGGATTTAGCTCCGAATTCGTGTGGCGATAAGCCCTGCCACTTTTGATAAAAAGAGGAACTCATTTTTCAGTGTCATCGACATATCGAATGTAACCCCTAATCCAATACTTATTTTGGGTTTACCTTCCAACAAACTGGGGGTGTATTGAAATATCATTCTCATCAAAATTACACATTATTTGGATGCGGCCAAACCGACAATTTTTTATCTTATTATAGAATTATTATGCCAAACCATTTATAACTAAAATAGAATATATGTATATAGTTATAGCATGTGAGGTTACTGTGTATTCCTATTATCAAGCTTATTTTTGAATAAATAGTGGTTTTTGTTGTAACCCACAACGCGCTTTTACTCATTTTAGCCAAATGTAAGATAAATTTGGTAATTCTCTTACATGAAAAAAAGTCGACTTGGCTAAGTCGACTTTTAGACTTTTTCAGAAACATAAAGTCGACTTACTATTTCGACTTTTTTTTGTACCAAAAAGTCGATTAATCGAAATTCGACTTATAGAACCCTACTGTAATTCCGACCTAAATCAAACTGTTATGCAATAAAAAAATACATTTGTTGTTTTTTGTTATAATTATTTATTTATTTAAGGGAAGGGGAGCAGTAGAACATAAATACAACTCATACATACATATGTATGCATGTGCTATTTTGATATGGTTGTTTTGTTTTTGTTTCCATTTTTATTATTCTTAAGTTATTGTACAAAAATGTTTCAATCGTTTGGTTAGTTTATTCTATTAATTCCAACATTCTTTTGTCTTTTGTTTAAAATAAAGTATTTTCAGATTTGATCATTTTGAACTACTTGCTACTCCCTAAAAATGACTACTTAAGACTAAATGATTTATGTTTACGTTTCGGGTTTCTTTGCAATGCATTAACATTTATAATTGACGATTTTTTTCTTTGTCGATTTGTTTAAAGCATATTAAAATAATAATGTGAATAAAATGAACAAGTATTTATTGAGAACAATTGTCTGTCCCTTCATATTTTTCGATTAATATGATTAACACGATTTCTTATACAACTATTTTTAGTAAATAATTGGTTTCATTTCGTTAGCTATTAAAACAACCACTATATGGAGTTTATTTCCCCCATTTGTTACTTTTGTATAAATATTTATATTTAGGTTTATGCAAGGATCTCTCTTAATTGTATATCTGTATTTTTTTAGAATTCTGTTACAACATTAAATGCATTGTTTTTTTGTTTTGTTTTTCTTCTTTAACTACAAAAAGGGAAGAGGATTGGTTTTATAAGGTTAAGGTTTCAGTTTAAGCTTTCAAATTTAGAATTTGTAGGTATTTTTGATATAGATCTGTTGTAAAAGCTCTAATTTAGTTTTAGTTATTTTAATGTTCTTATATACGTACTTGAATAAATTGAACACTTATTTGTTTGAATTCTTGTGTTTTTTTCAGACTGGCTCACTGATGGCAGCTGGTACAATTTTATTCAGTGGACCCATGTATTATCGGGCATTGACTGGCGACAAAACTTTCATTCAAGTGGCGACTTGTGGTGGCTTTTGTCTCATCGCCGCCTGGTTATCGTTACTATTTTAGAAAAACTAAACGGCAGAATAAAGCAAATGCACTTTTGTTTTTTGTTCTTCTTCTTCTCCCTTTTTAAAACTATTGTCTACGTAGTATACACACATACATAAATGATGAAACAAAAAATGTCTGCATTCAGAACACAAAAAAATCGTCGTGTTAATAAATACATATGTATAATCTAGTTGTTAATTGTATGGATGTAATCAAAGAACAGCCAACAACACATTCTGTGTTGATGTAATGTTAATGTATAAATTGTTATTTAATTTATTTTCTCATACCTTTTAAGTTTGTAAACAAAAATGTCTTTTATCTTCATATATTTAAGTAGTCCTATCCCACAAGAGCTGCACGAGAGTTTCAACTTGAGTGCATAGGAAAACATTCAATAGTAAGTAATCTATATATTTCTTTAAATGTACTCCTTTTTAATGCGCAATTATGCCATGATTTCCCCCCAAAGAAAGCACTTTAACGCTGTACAATTAAATTTCGAATTTGTATTGAAAATAAATCAATAAAACTAATAATTAAAATTGCAATTGTTTTTAATTGTCAGCTAAGGAAATTACTGATTAAATGTTTAGGTTAGGAGAAATTTGTTTAAGGTCGGCTTCCAACGCAAAAATACTGTAAAACATGAAACATTTCTAAAAATATTTCAGCAAAAGTTAAGCGCTATTAAATGTTTGAAATGCTAACAAAATTAGGGAGAAAATTATTCGACTTTTTAGTGAAGACAAAACATCAGCAATATATAACAAAAATAGCTGATCTATGAAATGTCAAATTACTCGATAGAGAACAAAGTGAAGACAGGATATGTATTAGACTGGTCGCAGCTTGCATGGGATTTTATTTTTTTTTTAATTTTTGGTATGTGCGCTGTCCAAAATATGAGGTTTGCTGTCAAAAATGTCGTCTTCATTTTTTAGCTCGATCCGACGGTGCCTTCTGGTGCCTAGTGGTGCCAAAAGTACCCGATATTATGAAAAAACGCACATTTGGCCCTATTTTTATTGTGTTTTTATAGCTATTCGGTAGAAAGGTGGTATTCATTGGACAAAACACAATTTTTATTATCTAATAGGTATTTTTATACTGAAATTATTGTTAAAGCTTTAAAAATTGCCACTCGTATGGAAATGTTAGCATTGCAGTTCCTATTGCGCTTAATATTGTGCATAATATTGCATAAAAAATGTTTTATATATTTCACATGTCAGAAAATTATCAAAATTTTTTGCGAAACACAAATAGTGAAGAAACACCGCTCTTAATAAGTCCTGATTCACACGAGGCAATTTTTTCCAAGCAATTATCAAAGTTTGTAGGAGAGAGAGGCAGGCGGAAAGAGCTCTCTGCCTCACTCTCCTACAAACTTTGACAATTGCTTAGAAATTGCCTCGTGTGAATCAGTACTAACATCGATGTTTCCATGACAAACATCGATATTCGAATTGATACTTTCGATCATTAGTTTATAAAAGGGGTTCCCCTTATTAATACACATATCACGGTGTGACTTGACAGAAAGTGTCAATTAGTTTTGCTGATATTCTGTTCTAATCGTTGACGTGATAAGTCGTGCAAATTAATAACAAATAAATAGTATATAATGAAATCTTCGTGTTTGAAGTATGACTTCTAAGAATACAGTGATTAAAAAGAAAAACTTACGCTCTGACCAAGATATTTATTTAATGGGCAAATGCGCAAATGCTATTTTGGGAGCCAAACTACCTTCGATTAAGCAGGTGCTTCAATTACTTTTTTACAAAATGCGGGTTGAACATAAGACATTGTTAAGTAGTATGAAAGGTACTATTGCCGTTACACTGGAATTTTGGAAAAGGGCACACATTCCAACGATTCATGAGACAAGTTGTATGCGGAAATTGAAAAAAATATATGCAAAATGGAGACAAATACAAAAGAATTGTGGAAACCCATATGAAAAATATAGAAAACAAGAACAGGATTTTCGTGATGAAATAGAAAATTTTATTTTTGATATCGCAACCCCGGATGCTTTAGAAAAAATTAAAATAAAAGAAGACAAAGATTTTTTGGTGCTTCAAAGAAAGAGAGGTCGCCCAGGAATAATACATGGTCTGGATACAATTCTCCTGAAAAAAAGAAAACGTAAAGAGAAGCGATTGGAAGAAGAAAGTAATCGTGTTGCAAAGAATAAATCTCAAGGTATTATTTATTATTTATTTATTATATTTATACTGTTTCTGTAAAAAACATCGTTGGAAAATAATTTTAGCTGAATTAGGCACGATGATTGCAGATGACATAGAAGCCGAAGATGTTGAACTAAGTCATGCAATTGACCCCCAAAATGTCTCGGATGAGAATGTGTTCGAAAATATGAATACAACACAGACTCAATCTCGCGGTACTATTCAATTTATTGATGACAGAATGCTAGCAAGCATGGACAAATGCAAGCTTTCTACAAGACATGCTATGCATATTGTAACTGCCACTGCTGCTGCCATTTTAAATAAAGTAAAAAACGTTGCTACTGCTTCTGCAGCAATAAATTTTGGAAGATCTGGTATTAAATCGAACAACGATTCATTCAATGCGAAGAGACTACCGTAGAAGACAAGCTAAGCGGATTACCGATGAATTCAATGTAGTTGATTTAATATTAAATTTTAAAATTAGTTTAATGTATTTTATTTGTTACAGATTCCTGAAGTATTTGTTCTGTACTGGGACGGCAAACTCCTTCCAGACATAAAAGGAATAGAAAAACAAGATCGACTGTCTCTCATTGTAACCAGTGGAAACATGGAAAAGTTACTGGGTATACCAAAAATAGAAAATTCTTCCGGGGAAAATATAGCTGAAGCCACCTTAAATTTTTTGCGACACTGGGCACTTGATGGGTTGGTAGAAATTGTATCTTTTGACACCACAGCCACTAACACTGGGATTAATAACGGCGCAGCATATTTACTCGAAAAAAAGTTGGGACGAAAACTACTTTTTCTTCCATGTCGCCACCATATCAGCGAATTGTTAGTAAGGTCAGTGTTTGAACTGAATTTTGGAAAAACATCCGGACCTGAAGTTGTTCTCTTCAAACGCTTTGCTAAGTATTGGAAAAACATTGCAGCTAGCAACTTCAAAAAAGGGACATTGGACGAAGAAGTTCTACGGAATTTAACATCATCCCACTTGGAATACGTAAAGAATTTTTGCCTAAATGCGTTAAAATATCATTACGTACGTGCGGACTATAAAGAGTTGCTTCAGTTAACACTACATTTTATTGGAGAGTATGTGCCAAATTTTACTCAGTTTCGTTTACCTGGTGCAACATCACATGCACGATTTATGTCAAAGTGCATTTATTGCTTGAACATTTTTTTGTTTCGCGGGCAATTCAAAATGACGGCGGCGGAATTGAAAAGTCTTCGCAGTACTTGTTTATTCCTGGTAGTTATTTATGTTCCTTATTGGTTCCGATGTGTGAATGCTATTGAAGCGCCGAAGCAAGACCTTGATATTATACAAAACGTTGTTTCTTATTTCGACAAAGAAGTTTCCACCACATTGTTGCAAAAACTAAGAAAACATTTGTGGTATTTAGCAGAAGAAACAGTTGGCCTTTCATTTTTTGATGAAAGTTTACCATTGGAAGTAAAAAAGAAAATGGTCCAAAAACTTGACATCGATAATGAAGACGAAGACGAAAATAATGAAGAAGTATCGAAAAGAATTGTTGTAACAATGGAAGAAATGTTTTCTTACATTACAAAAGATATCTCGTTTTTCGTTTCTTCGCGGACAAAGAGATTTTTTACTCGATTATCTATAGATGTATCATTTTTACAATTCGACCCATCAGAATGGCAGGAAAGAGAAGATTATTGTGCTGGCAAAAGAGTCTGTCAAAATGTGCACGTCGTGAACGATGCAGCAGAGAGAGCAATTAAACTTATAACGGACTTCAATCGCTCTTTGACCTACGATGAGGAAGATAAACAGTTCCTACTTCAAGTTATTGAGCACTATCGTCAATTATATCCATCTCACAACAAATTCGCACTCATGAATTAATAACAAAAACTATAAATTAATAACCAATTTCTTATCTTTAAATTAAACAAAATACCTTTTTATCCAATGTATTCTATCTTTCTAACGAATAGCTATAAAAATCAACAAAAATAGGGCTAATTGAGTGTTTTTTCATAATATCGGGTACTTGGTGCCCCACTAGGCACCAGAAGGCATCGACGGATCGAGTCAAAAAATGAAGACCGCATTTATGACAGCAAACCTCATATTTTAGACAGCGCACATATATGAATTGAAGAAAAAAAAATTTTGCGACCAGTCTAATATGTATGTCAAGAAAGTGTTTTGACATTCGATTTTTTCAGGTTAAAAAAGTACCCTTTATTCTTGTGGTATGAAATCCATGAACACATTTTTCAATTGATCCGGCTAACATTTATGTAAACTTTATATTGAACTTAAACGTCCCTAGTGAATATGGGAGCATCGGTCCATGTTTTGATATTGCCCCCATATAAAGGTCCCTTCCGATTAGACTTCTTGGCGTTCTAGGAAACGCATGTTTTAACCCATTATGCGGAAATTTGAGCCTTTGTACTTTAATTTGTATTTTTTGCATGTTTTGATAAGTATAAGCCCCTTATGAATGTCGAGTTTTTTAACCTATGTATGTGGCAGGAATTTAGAAATTTACTCTATTTAACCTGCAAATGTTTATAGTAATAATGGTTCTCCGTTGGCAAACAATAGTGGAGGATATTATACAGTTGGCGCCGCCCTACTTTCGTCTTTCCTTACTGGTTTTTAATTGAAGTAGAGGACATTCCAAAACTTGAACCCGTTACAATGATTATTATCAATCGTACGAGTGCACATTAGGTCAAATGACCACTTTTTCCGTGCAAAAGTGATAAAATCAAATTGTCGTTATAACTTTGTGGTTGTTTTTATACCCTACACCACACTGTGGTACAGGGTATTATAACTTTGTGCATTTGTTTGTAACACCCAAAAGGAGAAGAAATAGACCCATCGTTTATTATACCGATCGACTTAGAATTACTTTCTGAGTTGATTTAGCTATGTCCGTCTGTCTGTCCGTTTGTCTGTCTGTGCATGTATTCTTGTAATCAAAGTACAGGTCGCAATTATGGTCCGATCTCGACGAAACTTTACACATATGTTTTATTTGGCCCAAGGACGATCCCTATTGAATTTGGTTAAAATCGGTTCAGATTTAGATATAGCCCCCATATATATGTTACCCCAGATTTGACATGTAAGCGCTTTAAAAACTTTATTTTATATCCGATCAGTCTGAAATTCGGCAGAAAGAGGTTTCTTATCATATGAATGAACACTGTTAAATTTGGAAGAAATCGGTTCAGATTTAGATATAGCCCCCATATATACGTTACCCCCGATTTGAAGTGTAAGCGCTGTAAAAATGTTATTTTATATCCGATCAGTATGAAATTCGGCAGAAAGAGGTTTCCTATTATTTAAATGAACACTGTTAAATTTGGAAGAAATCGGTTCAGATTTAGATATAGCCCCCATATAAACGTTACCCCCGATTTCACATGTAAGCGCTGTAAAAATGTTATTTTATATCCGATCAGTGCGAATTTCGGCAAAAAGAGGTTTCCTTCTACATGAAGAAATACTGCCAAATTCGGAGAAAATCGGTTCAGATTTAGATATAGCCCCATATATATGTTACCCCCGATTCGACATGTAAGCGCTGTAGAGATTGTATTTTATATCCGATCAGTACGAAATTCGACAGAAAGATGTCTTTTTACATGAATGAGTATTCAGGGAAAATTGGTTCAGATTTATATATAACATCCGTACATATGTTCCTCCTGATTTGGTATCAAAGCGCTATAGAAGTTGTACTTTACTTCCGATCATTAAAATTTTCCAGAAATATGTTTCTCAATTTAGGAACGAATATTACTTAATTTAGCGATTATCGGTTCAGAATTAGATAATATGTTCCTACCCAATTACCAATTATTCCAAATTATTATCGCAATGACCCTTATCGCATTATTAGGGAGGTGTAGGGTATTATATAGTCGGCCCCGCCCGACTTTCTGCCTTTCCTTACTGGTTTTATTATTGAAAACACTTCAAAGCAATAATGCTTGGTTTTTTTGTGTGCTAAATATGAAGTACCGTTACACAATTGTGCGTCAAAGTCATTCAATGCAAATTGTTCCACAAATGTGCTTTCGAGTACAGTAGCACTTAGTCAAATTTAAGTGTGTGTTTCTCGAATACTGTTGACATTAACTCATTCGTGTTAAATGGAAAATACAGATATAAGTAAGTACATATGTTTAAAAAAAAGATTTATACATATTTATGTTGCTATACTTTAAAATAACTTATTTAACAACATAACCTAAAAAAGTAAAATTTATATATAACGCTAACTTTGTGTAAGATATAAAAATTGTTGACCTCATTTGACCACTTCCAAATTTATGAAATAGATTAAATAATAGTAAATGAATATATGGCAATTTATATCAAATTGCGATTTTTTGCGTTTTACGAGTAATGGCTCTATTTCTTAGGCAAACTCCGCATTAAAAAAAGCGATATTTTTGAAGTATGGCGAAAGGAACGCACACAAAAAGGAAAGTTTGATGTCGTTACCAAATACGTATTTGACGAAATTGATGTCAGCAACATTTCGGAAGGGATGAAGAAGCAAATATCACAAACATTGCATTTTTTGCGTAAAATTAGCTCAAAAGTGGGAAAAATGTCACAGAAAGGGTAATGTATTTATGGAACAAAATCATTCGTGGCTCAATTCCTAATTAAATTTTGTGACACATGAAATGTCAAAAGAAAATACTCGTACCACTGTTGGACGACCACGTCTACAATTCAGCTCAAAATCTGAATTTGGAAATAGAAGAGAAGCAGCGGCCCTTTCAAGTGATATAGATGATACTAACCTTCTCGTTCGTGCAGCAGCAACATCGGCTCGTAAAGTAGGTGATGCCGATTTGGCTGCAGTCCTAAAACAAAGTATTGAAAGCCCGACAAGGCCATCAAAATTGCGTAAGTTTTGTAGTCAAGATCAACAAAAACCAATTCCACTTTCTGTGGATGAGGTTTTAGCTTTCCTCCTTGAATATAATTTTTCAAAAGAGCAGTATAATGCAATACGCCACGAGAACAAATTAAGGAACTGCGACATATATCCACACTACAGTAAACTTGCAGCGGCAAAATTAAAATGTCGAACTCAGGGTATACAAGCAAATGATACCGTTGCCAAAGTTTCGTTGCATTTTACTGCATACTGCTGAAAGAATCGTTGAGGTGCAAAAAGAGATTTTTCAAGCTGTAATGGAAGCGGAGAAAACTGATTTTTTATGCTCCGAATTAATATTAAGCTATGGATTTGATAGTAGCACTGGTCAAGCTCAATTTAAGCAGACATTTAATGATTCATGTTCGTCAAAAAGCTGCGATGCTTCACTCTTAGCTACTACAGTTATTCCCTTAAGGTTGCTGCTTTTATCCGGAAGGTCAATGTGTACGATTTTGTCGTCCCATTAAACTGGAGTACACAAAGCAGACAAAGCAAGTTGTTTTAAAGGAATACATTGATCTAAAAAGAGAAATTGATGCCTTGGAAAACGTACAAATATCAATAGGTGATGGAAAATTTGTCGAAGTATCATTTAAATTATTTTTAACACTAATTGACGGAAAAGTTTTAAATATTATAACTGGAACTACATCAAATCAAGCTTGTCCCATTTGTGGCGCTACATCTAAGGACTTTATGAAAACATTTAATTATGAAAGTGAGATATTCATTGCAAAACTGGAAAACTTAAAGTTTGGACTTAGCCCCCTACACTGCTGGATCCGATTTTTTAAATTTGTTTTACATTTAGCCTATAAATGCAAATTACAGAAGTGGCAAATACGAGGAGATGATAAGACAACGGTTTTAAAAAGAAAAACGGGCATACAAAACAATTTTTGGAGAAAGCTCGGGCTTCGGGTGGACATGCCCAGAGTTGGTGGCTTCGGTTCCACAAACGACGGAAACACTGCCCGTCGAGCGTTTGCTACACACGATATTTTTTCTGAAATTACTGATCTTGACAAAGATCTAATATTTCGACTTAAAATAATTTTAATTTGCTTATCCTGCCGGTTCGAAATCAATGCAAGTAAATTTGAAATATATTGTTTTGAAACAGCAAAACGTTTTCAGCAGCCACTATTCCTACGGTTCATAAAGTGCTCATACACTCAAAACAAATAATAGAAAATACTGCGCTTCCAATGGGTTTTTTTGCAGAAGAAGCAGCTGAATCGCGACATAAAGCAGCTGAATCGCGACAAAGCCGATAGATTCCATCACGCCCGCAGAAACAGCCGCACCAATAACCTGTTGGATGTATTTAATAGGGCTGTCGATACTTCAGACCCATTAATTTCGACAAAATTTTTAAATATATGCTTACAAAAGCGGAAACGTTCCACACTTCCACCTGAAGTAATTGACATATTGTGTTGCAGCGAACCTATAGAAGAAATTGAACTTAGCAACCAAGACGATGAAGCCGACGAAAGTGAATATGAGCTTGACTTATTTACCAAATGAATTAGGCTTAAGCAGTGAAGATGAATCATAAATGATTAAATACATGTTATTTTTTATTATTATTAAATCTAGCATTAATGATTGAAATGGGTTAATTTATGGTCAATAATGGGTTAAATTCATTTTTTTAGATACATATATTTGTTCTTACGTATGATATTCTTACAAATGTTGTTTTCAATATATTAAAAAAATTGTATGGTACATATTTTTTTAAAATTCCAACAATCATGGAAAGTACATTTAGTATTTGGACCATAAGCCTGATTGAGCTGTGTTATGCGTTAAATTAAAGGGAATTATGAGAGCTACATATGCTGCAAATATCACTTTCACGTAGAATCTTTGGTTTAGTAACATTCGTCAAAAATATGAGAAAAAATATTTTTTTTTTAAAACACTTTTTCCTGGTACAAAAAGAACCATAGAAAATAGAAAAAAGTCGAAAAAAATATGTTATCACATTTTTAAAAGGCCAGCATGCTAACGAAGAAAACACTGTATATTTGAAATAGAAAAAATCTATGGATAGATGTAAAAGTTATGAGCCATTTTGTAAATGTTAGGGAAATTCAAAAAATCTTGTTTCATATTTTTCCGTTTTTAAATGATGTTTTTGCTTATATTGAATTCGCCATATGTGAGAGAGTCATATAAGAGACATTGCACTTGCAATTTATTTTATGAGGATTGATGACAGACATTATAAAATTATAGAGAGGACTAGGTTTTATGGCCGTTCGTATCCCTCCATAAAACATTCTATGCAATGTGAGAGCTACATATATTGGATGAGATCCGCTCAGGTAGAGGGTCATTCAACAATATTTGTGGATTTTTATTTATGAGGTTTCCATTCAGTTACGCCTTTTAGGCGCAATCTCCTTAGAGAGATAAGTCGATTTTCTGAAAAATATTACAAAGTTATATTTCGAAGTATGAGTAAACGGCAAAGAACTTTTTAATGTGTAAATGATCCCGACAATTTCTGCTACATCTGTCAAAAATAAGTTATTAAAAAAATCGACGTGCGTTTAGTAAAATAATAGAAGAAATATATGTGCAATATTTTGGTATACGAGTTAAAAATATGAACGAACCTTGGACACCTAGTATTTTCTGTAATTCGTGCCATGTAAATCTTACGCTATGGAGTAGTGGAAGCATGCGGTAAGTACTTTACAATTAATGTATTACAATGTTTTGTGGAATAAAACGTTTTAATTTTAGACATCACGTGGAATTTGGAATGCCCATGATTTGGAGACAACCATTCATTCACGATACGGACTGCTATTTTTGTCGAAGTTAATAGTTTGGAGTAGGAAGTGTCCAAGTATAGCTAACAGCCTAATAACGGAAACATCATCAAGTTCAACTGAGTACTCAACACTGAGCGATTCAAGTTTGAGTCAGAAGTCATCGCTTTTAACTCAGTTTCAACTCATTGATCTAGTGAGAGATTTGGAACTGACCAAATATAAGGTAGAACTACTTGCATCTGGGATGAAACAGTACAATATTTTGGCCCCAGATGTTAACATATCATATTATATACCTTACAAACAATTTTATACAACTGTGGATAACAGATGCTTTTGCAAGGACATTCCCGGATTGTTCGAGGAACTTAATCAAACATACAATTCAAAGGAATGGCTGTTACTTGTTGACAGCAGTAAATAAAGTTTGAAAGCAGTACTTTTATACAACGGAAATCAGAAACCGTCGATTCCCATTGCTCATGCTGTCAACACTAAGGAATCATACGAAACAATGGCTAAATTGATAAAATACATAAAATATGAACATGACTGGAAAATTTGTTGCGATTTAAAAGTAGTTGGTATGTTATGCCTCTGGGATAGCCGATATTTTGCCGCCACTGCATATTAAGCTGGGGCTTTTTAAACATTTTGTAAAATCCTTAAGGAAAGATGGCAATTCAATCTCATATTTAAAAAGTCTTTCTTTTCAAAAAAATCGAAGAAGGAGTTCTTGATGGGCCTTATATAAGGAAACTGATGAAAGATGTGATATATTTGACGTCGGATGAAATTGCAGCATGGAGGTCGTTTAAGCCTGTAGTTTCAAATTTCCTTGGAAAAAATCCATAATAAATTTTTTGGTTTTGATTTTATATAACAGTATGCAACAATCTATACAAAAAAATAATTTTTAGGTCTAGGACACAATATAATAGAACCAAATCAGTAACCCCTGCTAACACCTGAGGAAAATCGCAGAATGCCACGATTGTGTCATCTTCAGTCACTTGGACCTTTCAGATGCATTTCGAGAGTAAATACCTCTGGACAATAAACACACACAAAGGTCTTTATCGATTCAATAGACTAACACCAGCTGTCAAATCAGCTCCCGGAGCCTTCCAACGCATAATGAACCAATTATGCACCGGTATAACTGGTTCCAGAGCTTGCATCGACGACATAATTCTGGCAAGTAATTCCGTCTCCGATCATAAAAACAATTTAGTTCTTTTACAGAATCTCCAAGAGTACGGATTCCATTTGAAGTCAATAAATGTCAATTCTTCAAGCCAAGCATCAAGTGCCTAAGTCAGATAATTGATGACAGTGGCATTCGACCAGACGCCGACAAGATCAAAGCCATACAAGACCTCAAGATCCCGCAAAACATATCGGAGGTCAACAATAGGAGGAATTTGCTTGACGATCTTTGAAAAAGAGATCATGTGTTCCAGCAGACGTCACAGTGACAGAACAGTCTTGAAGAATTCAGGCGCATTTTGAATTCAGACTTGTTATTGACGCACTATAGTCCAAATATTCCATTAATGTAGCAGTCGATGCGTGTCATCTCATGGTATACATACATAGGTCCTGTAATTTACCATATCTTTCCCGACAAGATCAAAGCCATACACGACCTCAAGATCCTGCAAACCATATCGGAGGTGCGGTCGCTTCTAGGTTCCATAAATTACTAGGCAAATACGTCAACAATATGAGGAATTTGTGGAAATCACTTGATGATTTTTTAAAAAAAGATCATGTGTTCCAGTGGAAGTCACAGTGCCAGAACAGTATCGAAGATTTCAGGCGGATTTTCAATTCAGACTTGTTATTAACGCACTATAGTCCAAATCTCCCCAAACATGTAGCAGTCGATGCGTCATCTCATGGTATACATAGATGCTGTACTTTACCATATCTTTTCTGACAAGGCAATACACCACGGATCACGCTCTCTCACGGATGCTGAGAAAAATTATAGCCAAAGCGATTACCTTGTGGCATCGCTAGGAGAGGACATAAAATACCACATCAACGAAGCATACCTTGCTATAATCGAAAGTAGACGATTGCCTCTTACTCAACTCTAGAATTATAATTCCTCAAGTTGCTCAACGCATTTTGTGTTCAGTTCGGAAATCCGGAAAAACTGGGTGGGTCAGCTGAGCTGAACTCTGACTCTCATTTCTTTCTCTCTCTCTCTCTCACGTCTCTCTCATTGATGATTTTTTTTCATTTTAGCGAGCTGCCAATGTTGACTTCTTTATGCTTAAATATATAGGGTTTTCCAATAGGGATGATATGATTTTGAAGCGACGTTTCGGCCATTTGTAATATGTCATGATCTGTCATTTGTTTTTCATTGTATTCAGTAGTGTTTACAATTTCATCATGGAGAGATATACGCAAGATCAACGTTTACAAATTATTCAGTTTAATTATCAAAATAATCGTTCTCCAATTGCAACTTTTCCAAGTAGGTGTGTCAAAGTTTGTTGGAGAGAGAGGTAGAGAGCTCTTCCGCCTGCCTCTCCCTCCGCAGTGTGGTGTAGGGTATAATGAGTATAAACCCCATCCTATGGTGAAGGGTATAAAACATATCAAAAATAATGAATAATAAGATATGTCATCCCGGAGCGAGTAAGTTGTCAGTTACGAACGAATAGAAATTGCAACGAGTAGGTGTTCAAAGAGTGAGTTTTTCCGCGGATTTCGGACCGATTTTCCCGAACTTTTTGTAATTGTCACAATTAAAAAATTAATATCAATCGATTAGTGCAAAAAAGTTCAAACTATGTTCGCGGAAACCTGTTTTTCGGCGTGTGACATTTCATTCCTATTAGTTCGTAACTGATAGATTTTGACGTTTCTGGGTGACGGCACATCTGTATAATTTAAGGTCTGTGAAACATATAATCATTTTTACAATTGTCTTAATTCAGTTATTTGGCAAATGGCCTTTAAACATTTTTGGATCTCTTTTGTAATTTTGGGCGGTTTCGAATTATTTTGAAAAATGTTGTGGAATTTTTGGATCAAGGCAAAAAAAAAAAAAAATTTGGAAAACTTTAAAAAAAGAAAATATGTAGTCGTATGTTTTCATTCGCACTACATTTGATACTAATAAATCAGTTGGAAAAAAGAATACGTTAGGCACAGAAAACCACTGAACCATGTCAACTATACACGAAAGTAAAAATATAAGTAAAACAAATTAAAAACCAAACGTACTATCCAGACAAATGAAAAACATTTCCAAAATTTATTTAAAATAAAAAAGCAAATGAAGATACAATAAAACCATAAATTAAACAAAAAAAAAAATAATTGTAAAATATTGTCGTTTCATTGGAACACTCACTGTTTTCTTAATACATAGTTTTGTGGTTTTGATTTGTGTTTTTCTTTTGAACATTTTACATATACACATAAGTACATTTCCGATAATAGACTAAGGTTTTTCTTTTTGTGGTTGTTGTTGTTGTCTATACAAAAAGGTTATCATATTTTAAGGATAAATATAAATATATACTCATATAGATAATGGGATTTTATTACTATTTACATACACGTTATAACTATTGCACAGTATCAAAAGAACACGATTCTAATTGCATTTTCATACATACTTAAGTAATTAAATTTAGATTTTTTTTATTTTTTCTTTATATGCATAGATGTGTAAATATGTATGTATGTATGTATGCAAGTATTTATAGTTGACTTCAATAACATTTTATGTTTCACATTTATCTAATACAGTAGTTAGTTAATTCCTAGTTTTTTTTTATTTTATATATATATATATAAATTATTATTGTCTTAAAAATTGATATTTTGATGAAGCATGATGCTGTTGTTTGTTTGTTTTCTTTTTAGTTTTTTTTTCGATAGTTTACAAATATGAAACATTTGTTTTTATTAAATTCTTAAATCTCTTATATACAGCATATTGTTTATATTGTATCTAGGTATGTAAGTGGGTAAATATGTATGTTCTTCTTTTTAATTTATGCTCTTCAAATTTGAATTGAAATTGTCTACGTGTTTCTTCTAATGTTATGTTGTACATGAAGTTACCAGTTTTGATATACATACATATGTATGTACCAAGTGGGCTATATGTATGTAGTACATGACTTTTCGAATATTCACAATATGTATAGTTTGTAGTTATGTAGATAAAATGATACCGTCGTTTGTGTATTTGTTTTATTAAATGTTCTCAATACGAGCAATAAGGTGGTAGTGTTGGTGTTGGTGGCGGATAAAAAACCGAATGTTAGCCTAGAAATTTTGGTTTTGTTGTATTATCGAAAAATAGTGTCTTTTGTATTTTAGCATTCGCTGGATGATTTGTTATAGGTTCTAAGATTTTCAATATATAATCCTTAAATACTTTAGGTACTTGAACGAAATGTCAAGAGTCTTTTTTAGCCTTTAAATTATCCTCATGGGCCTGGAACAATAATAATAAAAAGTAGAAAGATATTGTTACAGATCAATTCTAATCAATTTCTCAAAGTTTTCTTTCTTACCTTTTGCGCCACTTTTAAGAGACTTTCAAATGTCGAATTTCCAGTTTGTTTGACCATGCCGTAGAATATGTGCGTTTTACTTTGTGTTAACAGTTCAAATGGTGAACCAAATTCTACCGCTCTCCCGGCATCCATTACCAGGACTTTATCGGAATCCATTACCGTGTGCAGACGATGAGCAATTGTGAGCACAGTACAGTGTCTAAATTTATTACGTATGGTGGTCTGTATTAGGGCATCGGTCTGTGGGTCAACATTTGCCGTGGCCTCATCCATTACTAGTATACGATTTTCTCTTAGAATAGCTCTGGCCAGACAAACCAGCTGTCTTTGACCCACAGAGAAATTCGTACCGCCTTCTGATATTTTGCTTTGTAAACCACTGGGCAATTCGCTTACAACTTCCTTCAATTTCACCTAGAGAGTACAAATAGAAAATGAAATCAGATCAAGTAAAATCAATTCCAGTAAGACAATTTCTAACTTTTTTAAATTACTAACATTATTATTACGTTTATTATGAACTAAACTAAAAACATATTTGCGATATATGTACATACTGTGAAACAAATTGAAACTTTTTCGAAAATGACAAGTTTCTGGCAACGGATTCTGACAGAGGGGTAAAAAAACAATATACGTGTATGGGTTTTTTTTCTTCAGCTCACATAGACCAGTTTAGGTCCCTAGTGGTACCACGGGTTAAAATGCCCTTCATCGAAACCAACCTGTTTGATATAGAAATTTATCGATAGTACGAATATTGGTACTGGAAAGATCTGTTAGGCTGCCTAGAGAAGCCGACCCCAGTAGGTCCAGTCGTCGTTTACTCAAAGCGGGACAGTCGCAAGGGCAAGTGCTCAATGCTCTCCACTTCTTCCTCATCTCCACAGCTTCTGCAGAAGTCATTGGAGTCAATACCCAATCTTCTGGCATTTTCGTCGATTTGCGTCCATCTTTCGTTGGACTGCCTGATTGCCTCTTGCCTAAACCAAAGCTTGCACGTTGATAGTGGCGCACCAATATATGCAAATTCCTCGAGAATTTGTAATGTCGTCCCTTTCCTAGCAAGTTCATCGTCTTTGCAGTTCCCCGGGATATCCCTATGCCCAAGCACCCATATGAGGTGTATATTAAACTGCTCAGCCATTTCGTTAAGAGATATGAGGCAGTCGAGGGCTATTCCAATACTTACGTATGCAGGTCACTTTAGAAGGAAGCTATATTTCCCCCTTTTGCTCATTCTTATGATGAATCGGCATAGAAAACCTTGTGATCCTTACATTTTAGGTATAGGATGTTTTCAGCAATATTACTTAAAACACTACGAGGAAACATTTTAACCCTCTAGCTCCCCAATTTTTGGGATTATTTTAACAAATCGTAAAAAACTCCGCTAAAAATATTGATGCTTGAAATGTACTACAAAAATGTTGGACATAAAATGTCAGAGCACAAAACTTGACAGAAACGTTAAAAAACAGCCAAATTCCAGTCAAAACTCAGGATCACAAGGGTTTTTATGCCGATTCATCATTAGAATGAACAAAAGGGGAAAACAAAATGACCTCCTCAGAATCCGTTGTCAGAACCGTGTAATTTTTGAGTTCCACAGTGATTAACTTAGGTTTAAGTTAGGGTGGCAATCGTTTTTTCCAGTTCACATAGACCAATTTAGGTCCCTAGTTTAGTTCAGATGCTCCTCATCGAAACCAACCTGTTTGATATACAAAGTTATCAATAGTACGCATAGCGGTACCGGAAAGATCTGTTAAACTTCCTAGAAAGGCCGATCCCAGTATATACATCGTTTACTCACTGTGGGACAATAGCATAGCAGGTGCTCAATACTCTCCTCATTTCCCTCATATGCACAGAAGTCATTGGAGCCAATTCCCAACCATCTGGCGTAACAGACAAGTCTGCTTTCCCATTTTCATCAGACAAAAACTACTGCAACAACAAACTTTTTTGTTGTTTTCACTAAAATTTTTCTTTCCATTCCATACCCAAAGTTGTGTATATAATCCCACTGCACCCGGTTCTATGTACCAAATTGCCCCGAAGCAGTAATTCTCCGGCCAGAGGCCGCCTCGTCAGTACTACGTGTTTTGCGTTCGTCCATTTTTTCGCATTGGGAGAGGCACGTCCCGAAGTGTCTGCTCCGAATTCTTTTGTTCCGGGCCGGAACCGACCAAAATCCCCGACTACAACAAGGGTTCTGCTCTGTCTGCGGGAACCTTATAAATGGCAACTCAACATCAGTAAGGTGTATCCGATGTATGGAGTGGTTGCATCTCAGGAATTGTTCTGGCCTTAGAGCAGCCGGGGAGTATCGCCGCTTAGAGGGATATGTTAAATCCTGCTGTGCCTCCATACCCCACAGTGTGCCTCAAGAATCGCAGTCGTCAGTGTCGCCGGCCTCGTCGCCACCGTCGTTTAAGTCATCGACACCTTCGGTTTATAGGGCACCGCAGCAATTTCCCCTACAGAAACATGCACTGCAATCTACACCACATATTTCTGTACCAACCCCCGAATATGCATATCCTTCTTGCAATTTAATTGCAATGGTCTCCGCTTCAAATTAACGGGATTGTAGACTTTATGAATAGGAAGAACATCAAGGTCGATCAAGGAAACAAAAACGACATATGGAGCTTGTACAGTTGTCAGGATTACAATGTGCTACGCAAGGATCGCACTAGATGTGGAGGTGGAGGACTGGCTTTCCTTTTACACCACTCTGTTCAATACAGACCTATCTCGCCTGAGCTTGACTCAGTTAAGAGACTGCCGAAATAGAGCTGTATAACGTATATATACCGCCGATTGATAGCTGTTCTCCGCGTTATTTGCCCTACATCAGTCCGATACTGCAGCAACTTAAGATCCGGTATTAGCAAATTGTGGACAACGGTTAAGTCACTCCCGAATACAGGCAGGAGAGACGACCGCACGGCAGTCACATATGGTGCCACTACTGTGACTGACCCAAAGAGGTGCGCGCGTTTTTTAACCGTCAATTTATAGAGCAACCCGTGAGTGACAGAGCGAAAAGCAGAGTAATGCGTCGTATTCATGCTCTCCGAGATCAAGAAGTACCAACACAATTTACAGTTGAAGAAGTTGCAGATGTCATCCAAAGCAATTGGCCCCGACGGAATTTCTATGTTGATATTGAAGCAGTAGGACATACATGACTCTAGCGACCTGCAGGCTCTTTCTGAGAGATATTGCCCTTACGGCAACAAGTGACAGGTGGTCACTAGTCAGGAACAGCATACATTCCAGTCTGATGTGGCCCGGACAAAACTCAAAACGCACTGCTGTAGTTATCAAAATCGGACGTCACACATATTGTGTCTGTCATGAAGGGTCACTGTCTTTTTGGACGGTACGCAAAAGGTCATGCGAAATGGCTTGCGGAAAATGCGGAGATGAGGAATTAAGGCTGCAGGATGGCCTAGGCTCTCAGTTCTTTGGGGAGTTAGCAATCTTGGCCGAAGTTAAAATCGGAAAACTTTAAAATCAGTTTAACGGTAGCCTCTAAGAAAACTTATGTTTTTTGTTACGTTTCTGTGGTACATTCCTGTGGTACGAAATATACTCTAAGAATTTTCATATATCGGTGCGTCACTGTCCACATTCAAACTTTGGCTTAGGAAAGAGGCTATCCAAAAAGAGATCGACAGCAATTGAGACCTGTAGAGTAGGTAGTGAAATCTGGCCACGATAGACCTCCTCGGACTAGAGAGGAGGTATTGCCTACGTAAGTATCAGTTCTGACCAGACACTGCCTGATCGGCGAACACTCCAGAAGGTATTGAATTGAGTGCAATGACTTCTGCAGAAGCTGTGGAGATGAGACAGAAGTGGAAAGCATTGAGCACCTGTCTTGTTACTGCCTTGTAAACGTCCTCTGGATATACAGGGTTTTTCTAGGAAATCTGACGGATCTTGCCGGTATCGATATTCGTAATATTACTTGGTGCATCAAACAGGTCGGTTCCGATTAGGTTAACTGGTCCTGTGGTAGCAGTGGGGGACTCAGCTTGTCTATGTGAGCTGGAAACTCCTATATTTAAAGTATTTAATAAGTCGAAGGTTTATTTTGAACCAAACTAAAAGCATATTTTCGATTCTCAAAATTAATTCAGAAACGATCGAATACAAAGTACAAATATAATCCTATATTTAATATAATTCGTAGATACAGAGTAAAATAAATGTACATCATTACATTTTGAAATGCAATACATACTAAGATTTTACTTACATCCTCCAATGATTTCCATAGCTTAGCGTCTGAGTATTCATCGAATGGATCCAAATTGTAACGCATTGTTCCCGAGAATAGTACCGGTTCTTGTGGTATAATCGATATCTTACTACGCAAATCGTACAGGCCCATATCCTTGGTATCGCGCTTGTCGATAATTACTGAACCATCATTGTAGGATAAACGGAATAGGGCATTTATCAGCGATGATTTACCTGCACCTGTGCGACCGACAATACCAATCTTTTCACGTGCCTTTATGGATATATTCAAATTTTTCAAAACCGACTCTGATTTGGGTTCGGGGAAGTAGCGTAAACTCAAGTTGTCGAAAATAATTTGACCCTCTTCGGGCCAAGATTTTGGTGGTTTTTTATTGGGTGGCGATTCCATTTCACCCTCGGGCTCTAAATCTTCATACTCGATAACACGTTCTACTGCTGTCATGGTGTTTTCCAACTCGGCCGACTGCCTCATGCCCCACTGGACCATTCCTGTCATACCCATGGCTTGGGTAATGGCTAGACCAACATCACCACCATTTTCGGGAGAAAAGAGGAAGAAACTAAGCGTAATCAGTGCTATGTATATGACACAAAAACAATCGAGCCAATAGCCAAAAGCACGACTGGTCGACAAGAACATAAAATAGCCGGAACTGTGCAAATCTTGGTAATTGTCAAATTCCGATATCAAAACCTGCTGCGCTCCAAAGGCCCTGATGGTAGAGAGCCCATTTAGAGAGGCACCCAAATGGGAGTAGATGGGTGAACGAGCTGCAACGAAATTGGAACTTGTAACTTGGAATGTTATCCTTATGTAAAACAAAACTCACTTATGGCCTCTAAACGTTTGACATCTCTGGAGGTATTCAAATAGAATGAACGCATAAAGAAAAAAATTATGCCCAGCAAACCGGTGGCCACCAAATACCAGGGATTGACCAAACATAGTACAACAACAATACCAATTATAGCCAAAAAGATCTGTATGACATCCATCATAACTCCGGGCAATATTTCATCGACCTGACCCAAATCCTTGGCGAAACGATTGAGTATACGACCCGAAGGATTTGTGTTAAAAAAGTACATGGAGGCACGAGTGACACCCTGGAACATGGTATTATGTAGATTCGTTGAAGATTTCTTGGCCAAATTAAAGAACAGCAGCGAACGCGTCAAAGCAAAGAATATCACAGAAACATTGATGCCGGTAAAGATGTAAAGGTCCAGTGGATCTGTGTTGTCGTCTATGCGTCTTTCGGGTCGGCGCAACGAATCGGTGATTTTGTTTTGGGCTTGTCCATTTTTGTTGACCCTATAATTGAAGTAATCAGCAAGACAGGATTCACTTGATTGACCCGAAATCACACTTACCAATATGACAAGAAGAAGTCTCCGCCGGAAGCCAAAACCTGGGCACCTATGCAAAAGAACGCCATAATGGAAAATAGAAAATATCCTCCACTGGCGCCGAAATACTTTTTGTATAGCTTCATGCCAATTTGTCCCTGTTCACGCGACTCCTGCACCTGCATAGGGGAATCCCCCGGTGCAGATTCGGCCACCGATCCCATGGATGATACACTGTCTTGTCGGGAACGCATTTTGCTATTCTGACGAGACAGAGCTTGTCTTTCGACCACATCACCATTGGCGCCCTTCACACTATTCGTGTCCTCCGTCTTATCAGCCTGCATTAGCAGTTTGGCAAAGTCCAAACCACTCTTGCGCATCGATTCAAATGTGCCAATGGCACTGATGCGACCCTTATCCATAATTACAATGAGATCAGCTTGTTCCATAAACTGCAACTGATGTGTGACCAAGAGGACAATGTCGTCACGTAAAAAGCCTCGCATGCACTGGTCGAATAAATGGCGCCCGACGTGAGTGTCCACAGCACTTAAGGGATCATCGAGCAGATAGACGTCGGCCTTGCGATACACGGCCCTGGCTAAATTGATACGGGCCTTTTGACCACCAGACAGAGAAGCGCCGCGCTCGCCAACAATTGTCTTGTCCCCATAAGGCAATAACTCAAAGTCCCTTTCGAGAGCACACTTCTTGACAACTGTGCGATAGCGCTGCCTATCCATTGGCATACCAAATAAAATATTCTGACGCACCGTACCAGTAAATAGCCAGGGCTCTTGTGAGGCATATGACAGAGTACCATTAACATTAACCGAGCCAGATTCCGCAGGAAGTTCACCCAGAATGGCTTGTATTAAACTGAGACAAAAAAGGACATTTATTAAAAAAAAATGGTACAAAAAATATCTCTATTACCTGGATTTTCCCGATCCGACAGGTCCAATGACCGCCACCAAGGTACGTGGTTTTATTTTCAACTCAATATTATCCAATGTATATTCCGTCGATTGTTGATCCCATCTAGTTTTGAGTTTATTTATAATTACGCCCGATTCCATGTGTTGCGGATGATGGTTGCCCATAAGGCCAATGGGTTTGATGATCCCATTCATACCAATAGCCTTACCGTTCTCCTCTATAATGGCGGTAGGTTGCAATTTGTTATTTTCACAATCAACATCCTGAGATCGGTCACGTACTTTGGTCTCCTCGTGCATCATATACTTTTGGATACGTTTAAACGAGACCATGGTCTCGGCAAACTGCGATATACCCATGGGAAAGAAAACGGTCATGTTTGTGCGTAAAATATTATAATAGGCCGTAATCACGAAAGCTTTTTCCGCCGTTAGCAATCTTCCCAATAGCACAAAACCCACAAGACTGGCAAACACGGATATACGCGTAAGGAACATTATGAAGGACTGTAAAATTCCCCGGATGTAATTCACATAACGTATAGCATTCATTTCCTTTTGTCGGGCATACTGGACCATTTTCCCGAAGGGTTTTTCCCAAGCATACATTTTGATCACCTGAATGCCGGATATGATCTCGTTCATCATACGCACACGTTCGTCGGTACGCAGGGCCGTGCGCAAACGTAACGCGGAAGTCTTTTTGCCCAAATAGGCTTGTAGCGGCAGGAATAGTATCATAATGGCTACACCAAACAGGGATGAGACTCCGATCTGTAAGAGAGAAAAAAATCATCATTGTATTACTACTAAATATACGAATGTCCTTATTTTCTCTCGATTTAAAGTGACGATTACGGGATCGGAAGAATCGTGTGGTGATGCATCCGGTGAGGATGAGCATCTAGCGGACACAGATGACGATGCTGATATAACTGTGGTTGTGAAACCTGACAATAGTCCGGCTTCTGCAGATAAACCTCAATCACCCTGTAAGGCTGCATACGTTGCCTTAAAAACCCTCCTGATGTAAAGAGGGGCTGACTTGGTCCTAATTCAGGAACCATAGTTGAGAGGAGATATGGTTTGTGGACTTAGGACGCCAGGGTTTAAGCTGTTTCAAGGTAGAGTCTGTATACTTGCCAAAAACAACCTTCTTCCTTCTTTTAGTAGTGAACACAAAGTGGTAGCCAGCCTTGAGTTAGAAAATTACTACTTTTGGTTGGCCTCCGTTTATATGGAACATGACACTGAAACTGTGGATTGAAATCACTAGTAAAAGCGGCAAAAAATAACAAAGGCCTAATTGTGTATAGTCAATGCACACCCTCATATGTGGGGTAGTACTGACAGCAACGAAAGGGGCAAATTACTTATCGAATATATGTATTATACGAGTGAGTAGTAACCTTGTGATTTGTAATAGAGAGCATGAGAAACTAGAAACAGTCAGGGGGTGCTCGACGTCAACCTTGCTTCGAGAATTTAAGAGGATGGATTTCTGATAGGAAAAGTTTTAGACGCTCATAGGTTTTCCGACCATAGATATTTTAGTTGCTGCATGAATGCGAAGCCACCTAATCACTTCCTCCTATCCAATATTAGGAATACCAATTGGGGAAAATTAAGGCAAGTATTCAAACTATCGGGGATATAGAAGAAACGGTGGAAGGAGTCAATGCAACTGTAAATGACTCGCTAAAGGCCGCATGGCACAAACTAAAGCCAAGGGTCAAATGACCGCCATAGTGGTAGTATCAAATAGTAATGCTGAAAAAGTACTGTAGGAAGCTCTTTAATAAGGCAAAGGCAACCAGAGCCCCACAGGACTGGGATACATATAAGGAAGAACTCAAGCAGTGCAAAAAAGAGTTGAGAAAGGTTCAAATTAATCCTGGACAGATTTCTGTAATGTCGTAGAAAGCTCATACGAAGCCGCAAGGTTACGGACAATTTTAGCCTCAATACCTTGTACTATTGGGTACGTGAAGAAAGGTGATAGTTCGTGGACTATGTCCTGTGATGAATCGCTGAGAGTGCTCCTGGATTCCCATTTTGCGGGTAACTCAGAAGAGGCATTGAATACTTCAATTGGGGATTCCTTTGAAGTAAAGCTATCAGAGTTCGCCAGAGAGATGTACATCTGTTGTTATCTACATACAAAAAATATCGAGAGAAACCAAGGTTGAGAAAACCTTGGTTTGGGAAAACCATCCCATACAGAAGCTAAAGATTTCCGCCAATTAGTCTATTGTAATTTCTCCTTAAAACCCTGGATAGATTATGTTGTAACTAAAACAACCGTTCTTGTTGAAGAATATCATTGGAGTAATTTATTTCTTAGTGTTAGTGGTGATATTCACCTATTTGTGATGAATATGAATAATCCATATGCATGTAATCGATATCGAATATATAATAGGAATAATCGACGAATAAATACAATGATACTATGTTTACATTATGACATTTCTCCCCCCTTAATTTAATCAAATTCAAGGTAGGAATCTGCTAAACGTTGAGGTACTTTTCGTTGCCTTGTTGATCGGCGTAGCTCGTCAGGAGTTGACGTGGTATTTCCTGTTCTCGGAGTTTCGTCGGGAACATGAACATTTTTATCAGTTGGATTTGAGTCTGCTTGGTTGTCTGAGTGTATTTGATTTCCAGGAACATTCGGAATGGTTGGTTGCAATCGAGTTTGTTGGATCAATGGTAAAGGTAAACTTCCAGCTGATGTGTTGTTTGTTATAGTTGGTACCGGTCTTGAATATTCAACGTTCGTATTCACGCATTCATTTACCGCTGATTTTCGTATTTGATCTACATGTCTTCGCCAAATACGACCGTCGTCTAATCTGACATCATAATGAAGTTCGCCGCATATTTTCTCTACATTTCCATATCGCCACTTCACCTTTGATAAGTAGTATCGCACTGCAACTCTCTCTCCCTCAAAAAATTTCTTTGATGGGACAGCGCGTAATTGATCGTCTGCTTCCTGATTCATATCGTTAGGAATCAACAAATCTAAACACGACTGAATTTGTCTGCCAAACATTAAAATTGCTGGTGATTTCCCTGTTGTTGAGTGTATAGCCCGTCTGTATGCCATCAGTATCTTTGACAATTCCGCATGTATCGTATCGGGTGTACATTTGGATAACATCAGCTTTGATTTGATTGTTTGAACATAACGTTCCGCTTGGCCGTTTGTTGCAGGATAGTATGGTGCACCTTGTTTGTGAACAATTCCATTCAGTTTTAAAAAATGTTGAAACTCATTCGAGTCAAATTGCCTCCCATGGTCGCTAACAAATATATTTGGAATCCCAAATTGGGAAAAAATTTCGTGACACTTCTGGATAGTAGTATCAGTATTCATATTCGAGCAGATATCAACCTCAGGCCATTTTGTGTACGCATCTACCAAAACAAACAGATATTTACCAAATATTGGTCCAGCATAATCAGCATGAACTCTCTCAAATGGCTTTTTAGGGCGCATCCACGTGTGTGTAGTAGTAATCTTCTTAGGATTTGGGCGCGTATTTTGGCATTCTACACATTTTCCTACTACACTTTCAATTTCCTTGTCCAAGGTCTTCCACCAGACATAAGCTCTTGCTAAATTTTTCATTTTTGAAATACCGAAATGTGCAGTGTGCAATTCATTCAGAATCCTTTCACGAAGTTTTTGTGGGGTGTATACTCGGATTCCACGAAAAATACAACCGTCCTGAAGACTAAATTCTGTTTCTTCCACACCAAAACTATCTTTCGAGTCACACTTACGTCCGTACTGCAAACATTTCAACAATTTCGTAACTTCTTTGTCAGCCTCAGTTTCCTTTTTAAGTTCTTTTGCAGTTACCGGTAGATTTTCAATCATTTGTTGCTGAATAACAAAAACTTCCTCCACATGTGAATATTTTTCTCGGTCTGGTAATCGCGACAATGCATCAGCGTTCGCATTCTCTTTAGATCTTCTGCATTTTATTTCGTAATTAAATTGCTGAAGAAAAATAGCGTAGTGCTGCATCCTTGTAGCAGAGTATATGGGTAAACCTTTTTGTGGTGAAAATATTTGTGACACGGCACGATTGTCTGTAATTAAACAAAATCTATTTCCATATAAATAATCATAAAATTTACGTACACCATAGATTATTGCATAAGCCTCCTTGTCCACTTGCGAATATTTTTGCTGAGTATTAGTTAATGTTTGTGAAGCGAAATGAATGGGTCTTTCCACACCATTCTTGTCAATTTGACTTAATACAGCTCCAACACCCGTCGGACTGGCATCCACCGCTAAGACCAATTTCAATTTTGGGTCATAGTGCGACAAAACAGTGTCTGACTGCATCTGCCGTTTGACTTCCTGAAAAGCCCTTTCACACCGTTCATCGAAAACAAATGTAGCATCTTTACAAAGAAGTTTATTGAGAGGGTAGACGATATCGCTCAAATTCCGAATGAATCTTCCGTAGTAATTTATCAGGCCCAAGAACACACGTACATCGTCTACATTACTAGGTCGCTTCATGATTCTTATTGCATCCACCTTACTTTGCATCCGCTGTATGCCCTTTTTACTTATAACGTACCCGCAGTATTCCATATTATCCTTCATAAATTCAAATTTTTCTATGTTCACCCTCATATTGTATTTTTCAAGACGACCCAATACTTCATTTATGCGTTGAATATGTATTTCATTATTGGGTGCTGTAATCTTGATGTCATCAATGAATACCGTGACACCCTCAATTTAATTTGTTATCCTCATCGCTACCTGTCACTGCGACACATATGTATCCAACACATTGCAAAGTTGTACCGCAATAACTCACAAGCTCCACATCGGGATGACACACTTTCAATGTCGGGAAATAACGTTTGGCATCTGACAAATTAATAATTGATACCGGTGATCCCGTGTCTATTTCGAAAGTTATCATTTCTTCATTTACCAGCAGACTGTGCATGATTTTGTTGCTTAACTTATTTACTTCGCCTTCAGTTTTCACAACAATTCTTCAACTGTCGTTTCTTTTTCATGAACTTGTTGTATTTGTTTTTTCTCTTTAAAACACACTTTTCTCAAATGCCCCCTTTTGGTTACAAAAATGACATGTAAAATTTTTGTATTTGCATTGGTTTGCAATATGCGAGGTATTACCACATCTTAAACACTTTTTGTTTTCATGGGTTATGTTTGCATCAGCCTTTTTTGCATTCCTTTTGAGATTGTTCTTCTTCTTTATTTTATTCACATTCGATTTCTCACCGCCATTTTTTAGCTCTATGCCGCCTTTTTCTACCAATTTACTCGATGTTACCACACTTAACGCATCCTCCAAAGTCAGATCTTTCTTTTCCAACAACCGACTTTGCAATTTACTATCACATAGACCAAATACAAGTTGATTTCTGAGAGCCTTACCTAAATAATCACCAAACTCGCAACCAACCGCCAACTTTTTCAATGACACCACAAAGTCACCTGCTGACTCAGACACTTGTTGCCTGCGCATGATGAACCGAAAACATTCCGCCAACTCACTGGGCCTCGGCTCAAAGTGTTCTTCCAACACCTTGATTATTTCCGCGAATGTTTCTTCCTCTGGTCAATTTGTCGCATAAGACGTTGTAGGCGCCTGTACCGATGAAATGCAACAACAATGACTGTTTCTTGTCCTCTTCACAATCGTACAGCTTCATAGACGTCTCAAATCGTTTCACCCAACGACACCAAGAAATCTTTTGTGGAGCAAAAGCATCAAAGTTAAAGAAATTTACGCCAGAATCTGCCATTTTATTCACTTTCCGTACATTTTTGTACTGTAAAAAATGTATATCTCCAAATGAATAACGTGAGATTCGTCTCGCAATCCTCGTCGCCAAAATTGTTGTAACTAAAACAACCGTTCTTGTTGAAGAATATTATTAGAGTAATTTATTTCTTAGTGTTAGTGGTGATATTCACCCTGCATCTAAAATCATTTCTAGTTGCGTATTGAACCAGTCATAAGCTAGCATAAGCAATGTGACCTATGCAAACCCATTCGCATCGCTGCCAACAAACACGATTATCTGAGCTGCTTAAGAGTACTTGCTTTGTACCTACATTTCGGTTGCAGATCGACTTGTTCGTCTCTCTGCCCTCAGCAGCAGAGAAATAAGCAAAAACGATTGAACTGCTTTACGAGCAAGTACTTGCTTTGTGGTGGCAGAGTAAATGTTTCTCTCTCCCACCACCATTCTCCTCTCTTATTCTCAAATATAGTAATAACTGAACTAGATATTAACTAGTACTGAATTGTAAATAAATGAACTAGTTGGGTGCCTATGACGAGCCAATATTAAAATCGATAGTTGGTTATATGAAAAAAGGACAGATATGTTACTAGTTTGAAGTAAAAAGCAACTAGTATATTTCTATATACAAACTAGTCATTTTGGCTGCAGGGCAGCTATTACCCTGCAGCCAAAATGACTAGTTTGTATATAGAAACATACCTCTCAATAAACATACTAGGGTAATAGCTGCCCTGCAGCCAAAATGACTAGTTTGTATATAGAAACATACTAGTTGCTTTTTACTTCAAACTAGTAACATATCTGTCCTTTTTTCATATAACGAACTGTCGATTTTAACATTGGCTTGTCATAGGCACCCAACTAGTTCATTTGTTTACAATTCAATACTAGTTTATATCTAGTTCAGTTGTTACTATATTTGAGAATAAGAGAGTACAAGAGAATGGTGGTGGGAGAGAGAAACATTTACTCTGCCACCACCAAGCAAGTACTTGCTCGTAAAGCAGTTCAATCGTTTTTGTGTATTTATCTGCTGCTGAGGGCAGAGAGACGAACAAGTCGATCTGCAACCGAAATGTAGGTACAAAGCAAGTACTCTTAAGCAGCTCAGATAATCGTGTTTGTTGGCAGCGATGCGAATGGGTTTGCATAGGTCACATTGCTTATGCTAGCTTATGACTGGTTCAATACGCAACTAGAAACGATTTTAGATGCAGGGTAGTGATGAATATGAATAATCCATATGCATTAGGCCGGGTCGATTTGTGGGGAGGCAAAAAAAGTCGTCATTGCTCAGCGAAAATCGTATTCTAGGGATCAAAATAAAAAACTTTGCCGAAGGAACCATGCCTCTAAAACGAATTCTGATGTCCCGGATTTTGGGCCAAACTTTTGGGTAGGGGCAAATTTTGAAAAATCCCACTTTGACCCATTTAGAGTGCTCCAATAGAGTCCAAGCACACCCCCTGGGGGTTCCATACATTTGGACTCGATTGGAGCACTCTAAATGGGTCACAGTGGGATTTTTTCCGGGACATCAGAATTCGTTTTAGAGGTATGGTTCCTTCGGCAAAGTTTCTTATTTTGATCCATAGAATACGATTTTCACTGAGTACTTCACTGAGTGGGGGTCGGTCATACATTTGGACTCGATTGGAACACTCTAAATGGGTCAAAGTGGGATTTTTTCCGGGACATCAGAATTCGTTTTAGAGGTATGGTTCCTTCGGCAAAGTTTCTTATCTTGATCCCTAGAATACGATTTTCACTGAGCAATGGGCGATTTTTAAATCGACCCGCCCTAATATGCATGTAATCGATATCGAATATATAATAGGAATAATCGACGAATAAATACAATGATACCTTAGGACTAAAATTGATCACAGGTTACTGTCTAATCAACAGCATTCCTACAGCAAGGGAAAGTCCACCGAAAACGCTCGGCATGATCTAGTCAGCTTTATTGAAGGACCCTTCTCTGTTAAGGAATATACTATGGAAGCTTTCTTGGCAATATATATAGAGGGAGCCAGTCCCGTGCGCAGGATTTTGTTTTGGGGGGTTTTCACATAAATAAACGGTTGACATTTTTAATGCATATACATATATTTATAGTCACTAGAATTAAATTATTCTAAGGTAATATTTTCAATAAGAATTATTCAAAGACAAAATTATAATGTCTACCCTGTGTGTTTTTGAGTAATAAATTTACTTCGGAAAATAAATGTTTAACTTAAATTTAATGTTAAGACACTTGAATGTTAAAACACATTAAATGAAAATCTTGGACACGTCTTTAACGTACGTTAACGTTTCTGTATGCAAATATTATATTAATTGTATTAATTTAAATAATGTATTAATTGCATTAATGTTTTAATAAATTGACACGACTAGGCGAAAAAAGAATTATCTAATACTGCGTTAACATCTACTGGAATGCCTCGATGAATATTCAGGAAAACCAATCCGAAAACCAACGATTTTCAGTCATGGTTGATCACAAGTAATTTTTCAGCCGACGCAATGTTGAAAAAGAGCGTTCGTTTGTGGCAGTAGTCACAGGTTACGCCGCCGTCACTGTCAATATTCAACGTTTGAAAATGCATCTATATTACATAAATTAATAACTTTCAGGGAATTTCTGACATTCTCCGCTTCAATTCTTCTTCTAAAAAGCTTCACTTCACTAATCCACACTTCAAAAGAACTGTCAGGCAAAATTGATGAATATTTTTCAAATAATTGTTTACAAATTTTTTCATTTAGTATTATCATTTTTGATGGAAAAAGACCTTGGAAATCTGACAGAATTCCACGGAGTTTTAAAAAGCGATCTTCGAGATGAGTGATGAATAAATCTAGTATAGATCGACGGCTTCAGCTAAATCTTGATTTCACTTTGAAGAACGCGACTTAATGATAATGCCATGAATGAACTTAATGAACTTCACCGACCGAAACTTGAAAATCCAACGTTTTTATAGCCATCAACAATTGATATGCAGATGTTGTAGTTTTCTGATCAGATCAGGTGGAGAAAATGCATTCCAGAGCCTCGATAACGGCTACTTGTAGGTGAAGATATATTTCAGCAGACTCATGTTGTTCTTCCTGCGCACCGGCCTGGAACTGACCCCATAGATTTGTCAGCAGGGGAATTCTCCAATGGGATGTTCTCTCTCCTCTGCTATGGAATCTCTCCATGAACAATATTCGGCTTTCTCTGGAGATGATGGTTGGCGGAGTTGTTGCCTATGCAGATGACGTGGCAATAGCTGTTAGAGAGAAGTTTCCGAGTACTCTTAGAGGCATTATACAGCAGGCCCTTCATACAACCGCAATATGGACTTCCAGTAATGGTCTTGGTGTTAACTCGACCAAGGCGGAACTAGTTCTTTTCACCAGGAGGTGAAAAGAACTAGAACAGTTACACCTGTATCATTGGGGGTGTTGAAGATCCATTCTCTTAAAGCGCATAATATTTATGTAGGTATTTTACTAGAAAAAGTTGTATTAAAAGAAGTTTTTCTTCAAAAATAACATTCTGCAAAAAGCAAAAAGGCTGTGGTAGCGCTATACCTGTAAAAGGGAAATAGGTAAACGCTGGGGTCTGAACCCGCGTATTGTTTATTGGTTATATACTGCAGACCGATAATACAAGGTTCAGCGAATGTCTGCTATGAATGTTTTACTACATTTAAAGCCGCCAGATATTATAGCAGACAATATGCCGCATGTAGTATCTGCTATAAATGTTTTACTACATTTAAAGCCGCCAGATATTATAGCAGACAATATGCCGCATGTACTATGATTAGACTTAGCGAACTGTCACTGTTGGCAGGAAATGGCTACGGACATAGTGTTATTTTAGACACAATGGCTGACCTGCCGGGCATTGTTGATTACTCTATGACTTTTTTGACAATCCCAGTAAATAATATGATTCCAAGTGCAAATGCAACAGCTGGTGGCCGACCAAACAATGAAACATCAATAATTGGCGAAAAATTCAAAGATTATTTCAATGGAATTTGATTGCTTGAATGGCAGGACCGATCAATTTAACAATGATACCTACTCCGTACAAATCGTTCATCATGCTTTATTTTAAGAAAATTAAATGCAATAAACATACCTTCTGCGTTCAATTCATCGCCCAATTTGACCACAGTCGATTCTTTCCTGCACCGTAACGGAATTTTGGAAGTCGAACATTGCATAAAATTTTACTCTTTTTGACAAAATCGATTATTCTTTCCTCGTCGATCAAAGAAAATTTATTCTTTTTATTCGTTTTGGAACTGTTTTAAATTATTTTTTTAAAATAATTTTTTAAAAACGATTTAAAAAATTGCGTACGATGTTTGACTTATATGTTTTAACAACAGAACAACTGTGAACGCAATGAAATTATGTGTCAAAATATCAGATTTCGTTGCTACAGCACCGAAAACAACTTAGTCGATGTTTTTTTCGTTCCGTCGCCAAATGGCTAGATTTTCGTTGCTGATCGGCTGCTGATCGGTTGAAAATGTATGGAATTTCGTTTTCGGCGACGTTTACGGTGTATGCGGAAACAAGCCTTAAGTATACTTGATAGATCAGAAGGAAATGGTCGTATCCCATTAACTTCTTTACAGAAGGTTCCAAACTCGAAAACGAAGTATGCTTTGGAACTTGAGCTATCACTGACATGGTCACTGTAGTGTTTACAAGGCAGAAATCTTAACTATTAAAGAGCTTTTAAAGGAATGGCTAAAAATTAATGTTCTGAGCAATGTCGGTATCAATATTTTTTTATCAAGTCCCTGGAAACTATATTCCTGAAATCAAAAACTGCCCTCCCTAGACTATGACTTTTTTCATCAATGTACTTTTCTTATTAATACCATGACTATGACTAGGTCTATTAAATATTTTACCGGCCTTTTTTCTCTAATGTAGCTTTGTAGGTTGTTTCAATAAAGCTCTGCATGGGCTCAAAAACAATGTCAGTTTTCATTGATGCAATGTAAGATTTCAGTGGTGTTTGGAGGGTTTTTTTGGTTTATACAAAGATTTTATAACTTCTCTTTACTCTTTCCATTTCTTATCATAAACACCCGTTTTCAGAAAAAACTTCTTTAGACAAGCGAGTAGTTGCAGATATGAAAGTCCTCAAGCTAAATCCCGATTTACACTGGCTGAATGTTAAGCAGATTATCGGCGTTTTGTAGGAGAGAGAGGCAGTCGGCAAGAGGGGGGAAAACACTCTCCCTGAACGTTTTGAGTTATTCGTGCAAGTTCAAAAGAGAATTTGATGATATGCTGCTAAAAAAAACTTGCCTAGTGTGAATCCGAACTAAGTAAACACGATTGCCAGATTGGACAATATTGTCGAAAAAATGCAACCATGTGAACTACAACCGTGTGAACATACAATTTTTATCTTGCAACGTTGGCAGAAATGTCATTGTGAGATAATTTGCAGATTGTTAGATGTGCGAAGTTTATGCATGTGACAACGGCGCCATTGTCAGAAAAACAATTTATTGGCAACATTGTCTATAAAATATTTTAATTGGCAATCCTGCATATAAATATTTACAAAATATATTGTAAATATATGAAATTGTAACAATCTGTTATTGTCCGTACATTTGCAGCACTTTAACAGGGTTGATAACGTTGTCTGATCTGGCAATTGTGTGTACTTAGCTTCACAAACTCTTTTGGTTTACTTTTGGATAGAAAACAAATGCTGAATGTGATAATTTGTCAGTTTCTACTTACCTCTCTGTACATTAGATATGTTATAATAACTATTTCCACAGGTCCCAGCCACAAATAGTGCATGTGTATCACCGAGTAATCCAAGCGGCCGACATCATTAGAAATCAAATTGACCACCTGACCAGATGTGGTGTTGCCCAGGGCCGTCTTGCTTAAACGCAGCGCCTTACGATATATCATGCTGCACATGGCCACGCGTATCTTCATGCCCACGTGAAGTATGCCTAACATGTAAGGATGCATTAGCAGGACGTTGAAACCGCTGCACAGGATCACCCCCAATGCGTACAAATACGCAGTGGACAGATCGCTACTGGAATTATTCTCAGGTTTGGCATAGTACGACACTAGACCACCCAAAAATAATGGCTGAGTGACACTGGAAAATTGGAAAATAAAATATAAACATTTTCATTCACTTTGGAGTTTATCTACAAAATGTATACAATAAGCAATTCGAAAAATATCATTTGCAATTTTGAATTAAAATTAATTGATAAACAGTCATTAAAACGAAAAATCTCACATGAAATTAAAAATGCATATAGATGTTTTATGATTTAAACTGGGATATTCTTCGGTCTTCTATACAATGATGAAAAGAAAACATTTTTATAAGGCAGTACGGCTGGCTTTGATCGATAATAGTGTGCATATCGCTCACTCACTTCAAGAGTGACATAACTCAAAATTTAAAATTTTTGAGGTTGCCTTATAAAAATGCGAATTTTGCAAATGTCCATAAATTAATCTCAGCACAATTTGGTCTATAAGCAAACAACCATATTTCGGATTATTCAAGCGTTTTTTAACATCTGATTTCATGTTACTTATCTTTTTATACGGACTTAAAGTTACACATCTTGTCAATTTTCAATTTTGAGTTATGCCACTATTGAAGTGAGTGAGCGATATGAGAGAAAGAATCACAATAGCGAATGCGAAAAGAACTTAGCCGGAGGTTCACGCATCTTTGTCATAAAAATAATGCATTATACGTATAAATAATGCATTATACGAGGGCGGTCCCAAAACTAGCCGACCTAACAAAGGAAGCACAACAAATTTGGGAAAATGTTTCTATATTTCCCAACATAATCTCCTTTTAGCTCGATACACTTTTTCCAGCCGATGGCTTCGATACCCTGTTTCTATGTAGTAGGAACATTCTAGCTCTTGAAAATAGCCAGCAAGCGTTTATTTAAAAAAGCGTTTCATTAAAAAAAACGCTTTTTTAAAGACGAACGCTACAACTACGATAACGTAGGGTTCTTCGAACACTATCTCTACGTAGTTCTTTTGTAAGGGTTGTGTTAGTGTACTGTTCGCGACGAAAGAACCGTTCCTCAGTGTTTCTTCTGAACTCTGATTCGAATATAGTTGAGAAATACAAATTGAGGAATCCAAATTGAAAATAAATATCATAATTAAAAATCGAAATTGAGAAAATTGAAATTAAGAAAATACGCATATAAATTGAGATAAATTGACAACCTAGGACCGTTATTTGGAGTTTTTTTTATGTCAATTGATGTTTTTCGAATCACATTTGTATTTAGTACAGCGATACCAGACAAAAAGAGAACACAAAATTAATCTCTCTCTTTCTGTACTGATCTCATTTCCAAATGAAATCGTAGTGGGGTCAATATTATATTTACCGTAAACCTATTTCTAGAATAAATAAAATAAAACCTAAGGTGGCGAATCGTGGACCGAAAACACGCACACACGCCCTTAAGAGACTTGGTTCTTTGTGCTTCATCTGTTTTTTGTTGCATTCTTCCTCCCATGCCTCGGAGAGTTTGTGGCCCAGGAGATCTGAAAGATAAGAAAGAAAAAAAATTGTCACAAGTCGTTATAATTGCTGCACAAACTAATCCCAGAGATTTATAGTATTAATAGTAATGTAAGTTTCTGACTCTGTGCAACATTTGTCTTTATATTGCAGTAAACCGTCTTTAAAAATGTTAATTTTAAGATGTTGAAAAATCTAACTCTTGAAGTAAATTATCGATATAAATATCAGTTACACTGTGACCAAAATTCACGGACATGACAAAACAAAGCCCAAACTTAACACAAAAATCAAAAATACGGTCAAATTCAAATTCCAGTCAAAAACGCTCATTACTGGTATCGTTATTGCTTCGAACACTTGGTCGAATGACTAACATTGCTGCACGAACAGGCCAAGGAGGGTTTTTGTTTGGATATTGACCTTTTTTTTGGTGTTTGTTTTAAGTTTAGGACTTTGGTGTGTTCTGACACATATAGCAAAATTTTATGGCCAACATTCTTGTAGAACATTTCATCCCCGCCCTCCCATTTTTAGGGGTGTTTTTAAAGATTTGTTAAAATAGGGCAAAAATTACAATTATGTTGCAGAGGTAGATGGTTAATATGTTCCACAAAAATGTTGGCCTTAATAGTTTCTATAAAGTTGCTTAACATACCCTACACCAAAAAAATATTTTTGTAACAAAATTGTGAAATACTATAATTTTTGTTGGTACAGAGTCTTTTTGAGGTATGTAGGGTGGTTAGATTGTATTGATATGTCCACCAAAGTTCTTCAGATTTATCGTGGCTACAATTTTGCCAAATATTCTTAGTAAAAAATTACGAGTCCCTGTAAGTTATGCTGAAAAAAGTGAAAACAAAATATGTGTTTCTTTACTTCTTCAAAAAAAAAAATGTGAACTTTTTTTTCCCATACAATGTTAAGAAACCTTGTTCCGCATATTCTTAGCTACATTATTGCCAAATATAGTTAAGCGGTATCACCAAGTCTGAATTAGTTGTTGGACAAAAGCTGATCACACCTATTTCGAGGGGCCCACTGATTTTCAGAAACTTTTGAGGCCCAAAAAAAGTAGGTCACCAATTTCGCCAAAACCGAGTATAAGGTTATACTTTGGTAGTATAATCGAACTTATACTGTCAAATCCGTGTATTTTTTCACTGTTACACAGTGCTATCAACCGATTTTCAATCGCTCAACGGATTTGAAGTGAAGAAACTTACCCCTTTCAATAGAACAGGTGAATTTTGAAATTTCTCGGTCTACTAGCATTCGTTTAGCGTTTTTACACACTCGAACATATGTTCTTAGTTTTGTTTGTGTGTGTTTAGTTTGTTTGAGAGAGACGTAACAGTTAGACGTGTTTTGCTTGTTCGGCTATTCGGTTTTTATCTCCTCAATAGTCGCAAAACGCCGTCCTTTCATGGGTCTCTTCAATCGTGGGAACAGGAAAAAGTCGCAGGTGTCCACATTGTATTAACGGGTTTTCCAATAGGGATGATAAGATTTTGAAGTGACGTTTAGCCAGTTGTAATATGTCTTGATCTGTCATTTGTTTTTCATTGCATTCAGTGTTTACAATTTCATCATGGACAGATATACGCAAGAACGTTTACAAATTATTCAGTTTTATTATCAAAATAATCGTTCTCCAATTGCAACTTTTCGTGCGCTAAGTCCATTTTTTTAAATTAAAAAAAAAACATTTCCAGTCGACCTACGACCTTGACACACAAGAGAAATATTTTAGCTCTCGTTAAGAGCTATTATTTTGACCTTGACCGATTCCCGATCCGACGTACCGTTAAGGAGCTAGAGCAAAAAATAAACTTTCCGTTCACATTTGAAAATTATGCTAAGTCCATTTTTTTTAAATAAAAAAAAAACACTTTCCAGTCGACCTACGACCTTGACACACATGAGCAATTTTTTAGCTCTCGTTAAGAGCTATCTTTTTGCAATTGACCGATTGTGGCTACGTGCCACACAGCAAGTGAAACAATTGAATTTTGGCGATTCGATTATTTCAAGAAATTGTGATATCGAATGGCCTCCAAGAAGTTGTGATTTAACACCATTACACTATTTCTTGTGGGGTTATTTGCAGTCATTGGTTTTTCGAAATAAACCAGACTCTATTCAAGCTTTACAAGTCAATATTGAACGTGTCATTCATGACATACGACTTGATTTAGTGGAAAAAGTGCTCGAAAATTGGGTTCATCGAATTCGTTCCTGCATAAGAAGTCGTGGAGGCCATTTGAATGACGTTTTATTTAGAACTTAATTGTATCGATTGTACTTCACATTAAATACAAAACTTTTGAATTTCCTTAACAATAACTGTGTGTTTTTTAAAGAAATCATATCACTCTTATTGGAAACCCCTTTTTTTAACAAATTCTCTAATCGCGCGGAATTTTTGTCGAAGTGCCAAACACATAAAATATTAGTTTCTTTAATGTTATTTTTTTAAATTCTGGTTTTCTTTGGAGTCACCTATAATATTTGGATTTATTTTTTGAAGTATAAGATCGATAAAGCCATAATAACCAAATTAAATCGAAGAAAATTATGAGCGCCACAAATATTGAGAATATCACTTTTAAGTAGAAACAGTAGTTTAGTAACTGTCCTTAAAACAATTAGAACAAATTTAATTTTTTCAAAAATTTGTTTTTGCTGGCACGAAAAAGGACATAAAAATAGACAAAAAATGCCTATTTCTACATAATCTATGGATAAATATAGAAATTATAATCATTTCGGTAGAAATAAGAGAATTTCAACAAATTTATGTTTTTATACCCCCACTATTATGAACGAGGGTATATATATGTATATCAGTTGCTGCGGCCAAAAGCGAACACATCGAAGGAGTGACCTAAGAGACCCGTAGTATATTTGGCGGAAATCCGTTTTGGCCTATTTGAGCAATGTTCATCCGTCCGTCTGTCTGTCTGGTTAGCGCTATAACTCTCGAAAGGAGTAACCGACTGACTTCAATTGGGAATCATCCGCTATTCCACACATCGGAATCTTCCGCAATTCCACACAATAGTTTATTAGTCGTTATCACCTTGAAAAAATAGGCGAAGTTGCCACGCTCCTTTTGGTACCTCCCACACAAAGGGACTATTTTGCACAAACGTTTAAGATTTGTTAACCACTGTTATTAAAACAAGTAAGAAAGTTTCAGTCGGGTAAACCGACTAAGGTATACCCTCACTTTGTGAGTAATGTAATATTGAATATTACTCGAATTATTCTGTCAATTTGTGTGGGAGGTACCAGAAGGGGTTTATCAAATACACCTATTTTTCGCTGAACATTAGATACTTTAAATTCATTGAACTGTGCCGAATTATAAGCATTTATGTGCACTGGTAAAAACGTTATGAGATATTAAATTGTGGTATGATTTGGGCATTTTGTGTGGGAGGTACAAAAAGGGGCGTGGCGATAACGCCCATTTTTCACAGGGCTATAGACACTATAAAAACATTTTACTGTACAACATTTCACGTATTTTTATACACTGGTTTTAATGTTATAAGCTGTTAACTTTTGGTGCAAAAAGGTACCTTTGTGTGGGAGGTACCAAAAGGGGAGTGACAACAACACCCATTTTTCCCTGGACTGTAGGCAATATAAAAGCATAATACTGTACAAAATTTCAAGTATTTTTATACACTGTTATTAATGTTATAAGCTGTTAACTTTTGGTGCAAAATGTTGCATTTGTGTGGGAGGTACCAAAAGGGACGTGGCGACTTCGCCCATTTTTCTCGAGTTGATAACGACTAATAAGCTAATACTATGTGTGGAATTTCAAAAGATTCGAATAAGTAGTATAGCAGTTATTAAAGAATCAATATTTCACAACATTTTAACCCTTTGTGGGGGAGGTACTAGAAGGAGTGGACCAATATGGCCCATCTTCGAACTTAGCCGGAGATAGAAAAAAATATTACCACATACCAAATTTGAGGTCAATCGGTGACTCCTTTCGAGAGTTATCGTGCGCACCAGCCAGCAGACAGACAGACAGACAGACAGACAGACAGACAGACAGACAGACAGACAGACAGACGGACGGACATTGCTCATTCGACTTAAAATGACCCAAAACGGATTTCCTCCGAACATACTTGGGGTCTTAGGTCACTCCTTCGACGTGTTACACTTTTTTCCGTAGCAAATGATATATACCCTCGTCACACTAAAGTGAGGGTATAAAAAGCACTGTTCTATGTGAAAGGGATCGATAGCAGTTGAAGGATACTTAATTTTGGATTCTTTAAAAATTTCCTGAACCAATTCGGACAAATAGTTTTCGAGTTATGCTAAAATATGTAGTTCTACCTATATTTTTTAGATACTTATCTTTATTTTAATAGATAAACAAGTCGCATTCCACTAATAGACCATAAATCTCTAAAAGGAAATTAGCTAAGCTTTCGTTTGAGAAAAAATAAAAAAACATACATAGTTTTTGACAAAAATATCAAGACAAGTTTTAATTCGACAAAAATGACAAACAAAAAAATGGTATCGAAACACTTTGGACAAAATTTTATAAATATGTACATTCAATAGGTAATTAGTTAAATGGATGGCGAAAAAGGGATCTTGGACCAAAATGTAAAATTTCAACCCCCTCCAACTCGGACAGTCCTTAACCGATCTCGTTGAAATTTTGCGTCATAACTACTACCCAATAGGACTAACTTGGTGCGAGTTTCAGGCCGATCGGAAGACATCGGTTTAAAAAGTTCACTCACATGACTTCAATTATTTTGAATATGTTAATGATTCAATACAAATATTTTAAATTATAAATAAAGTATAACTGTAACCTTTTTTCCCATTACAAAGATAAACAATTAAAAAATTGCGTTTATTGTGTAGGTAATGGAAGTTAAGTTCCTTAGTTTTTTATTCGAATTTTATTCCTAAATATAAATGTGCACTTTAGTACGAGATCAGTAAAACTTTTTATAATAAAATACGTAAGAGTGTTCCATTCCATTCTGTTCCGGAGATAAGTTTTTATTCTTCTTAACGTCGAGAAACTTCGCTCAGCAGAGGCCGTTGTCAGAGGTATTGTGGCCAGTATCTGCAAAAGGGTAAAAACGCTTGGGAACATGTCCTCATCACAAACTGAAATAGCATCTAATGCATTTGATGGCTTATCACTCTTCTGCTTCCAATAATCAATCCATATACTTATTTCAGCTAAAACAGATTTGCTGAATTTTTTAAATCGTTTTTGTAAAAAAGTGCGACTTCTTCGAAATCTTCCTTTATTAGATTTACAACTCGTATCGGAACGATATTAAACAGACTTGTTATTATAGCTTCATGTTCGGAAAATCTATTATTTAAATGTGATATGGTATGAACAATGTTGTCCTAAAATACGCCTTGACATCTGAACCAGGAATATTAGCCCTATACTTTTGAGTACCTACTCTTCTAAGTAGTGCAGCTTCTATTCCAAACTTCTTGCAAGTTGTGTGGATTCTTCAAACAGTTTATCTGAATTTCTACGCATGTCACTTAATTTAGTCGTTGCCAATTTTATGATTTCGTAAGCCTTTATTATATCTAGGTTAATCGTTTTCAAATTAAGTTCTGTGTAATGGCCAAAACCGTACTACTTATTACCACACCCAATATAAAGTCAAATTTACATACACGGTTGTGCAAACTCATTCCATCACTGCAACCTACATGTTAAAAAGGTAGATAGATAAGAAATCATAAATGTAAATTTAACTTAATTTTCGCCATATCTGGTTATCATAAATTTAAAGCCAACCAATAATTACACCGGTCGACAAAAACAACATTTTTTCTTGGGTTTCTGTTTTAATGCATAGATTCTGATTCTAGACGTCAAAATCTCCAATCTTAGCTTTTAAAGTTTGTTTTTGTAAATTTTACATCGATAAGAAAGTTTTAAAGTTAAAACCTTACTAAATTAGCTATAACTTTTAAAAACATCGATTTTCTTCGGAATGGGCTCGTTTAATTCATGACCGAACAGACTTTACGATAGAATCATAAAAATATAACATTTGTCATTTTTTGATTGTTCTATGGGAGTTTTATTTTAAAAATATTAAAATTTTATTAAAAAATCACATTTTTTTGCAATATTTTGTAATACTCGTAAATCGTCGAAACCGCTGAACGGATGGAAAATGGTATTATATGACGTTGAAGGCTACTTAATATTTAATTCTTTAAAACTTTCCTCAACCAAATCGGATAAATGGTTCTCGAGTTATGTCACTATATGTGGTTCAACCACTAATTTCTTTCCATATCACAGCTTATCGCGAGAATTTAAAGAGACAACCATTTAGGCTAAGAAAAAAAGAGGGGTTGAACCACATATTATGGCAAAACTAGAGAACCATTCATCTGAATTGGTTCAGGTAAGCTTTACAAACTTCAGAATTAAGTAGCCTTCAACTTCGCACAACACAAAGAAAAGAACAAAGTACCAGCCACAGAACCCTTTTATTTAGGCAGAACAGGCAATAGACAGAACATTACGTTTTACACCTCGTCTTTGACACTGGCTATATAACACGGGTGTCAGACCCATAATTATTGTTTGGTTGACGGCACTCCAAAAGTCTATCTACTGCAATATACTGATCAAGGTCCAAAGAATGACCAGTCTGTACATCAGTTGCACTTTGAAAACATCACCGTCCGGTATACTAAATGAAATACTAAATATGCTGCCTCTGGATATTTTAGGTAAGTAGTCTGTCGCAGCAAGTTTAGGGAACTCTTGCAATAGTCAGAAAAGGATTGCGTACATAGTAAAATGATCTAAATGGTGACTGAAATTGGAGCTATCTTGCCCGAGCCAAGAGGTACTTACACCCAGGACAATAATTGGTTGGAATTCTATAGTAACAATAAAAACAAGTAAGAAAGTTCAGTCGGATAAACCGACTAATAAAACCCCTCACCTTGAGTCTCAAAAAATATTAATAAGACCCAATTTACACGGTGCAACTTGTCCCTGCGACATGAGCCATGCGATACTAGTTTGTAGACGAAAAGTGTAAAGAAGCTTCCGGGGTACAAAAAGTTTCTCGAAATGAAAATACAAGGGACAAATTGACATTTCATTTTATGAGTGACTGAATACGAAAAACAAATTCAATAAAATAAATGTGAGTGAACGAATAAAAACATAAATTTGTCGCCTGGTTGCTGAAACTAAAGACTCATCGTCTAAATGAGCACGATTTTACGTAGGGATTTCAAAAGAGAATTAAAAAAAGTCGCAGGAACAAGTTGCTTCATGTAAATTGGGTCAAAATTTATTTATTTTTTTGTTTTATTTAAATTATTATCGATTTAAATTGCATTTAATAACTTTAAATTATGTACTGGTATTAAAGTTAAAAGATGTTTACTTTTGGTACAAAATGGTCCATTTGTGTGAGAGGTACCAAAAGGGGCGTCCCAATAACGGTCACTTTTCTCTGGACTCTAGGTACTATAAAAGCATTACACTGTACAAAATTGCAATTATTAGTATGCACTTGTATTAAATTTAGAAGCTGGTAACTTTTGGTACAAAATGGTTCATTTGTGTGGGAGGTACCAAAAGGGGCGTGGCAACTTGGCCCATTTTTCTCGAGGTAATAGTGACTAATAAACAAATACTATGTGTAGAATTTCAGAGGATTCAAGTAAGTAGTATAGAAGTTATTAAATAATCAATATTTCACTAAATGTTAACCCTTTGTGGGGGAGGTAGAAGAAGGAGTGGACCAATATGGCCCATCTTCGAACATAACCGGAGATAGAAGAAAATATTACCACATACAAAATTTGAAGTCAATCGGTTACTCCTTTCGAGAGTTATCGTGCGCACCAGCCAGTAGACAGACAGACAGACGGGCGGACGGACATTGCTCATTCGACTTAAAATGGCCCAAAACCGATATCCGCCGAACATACTTAGATCCTAGGTCACTGCTTCGATGTGTTACACTTTTGGTTCGTAGCAAATGATACTCGTATATACCCTCCTCTCTAACCAACCAAAATGTTGGTTTTTCTGATGGAATCGCATGATAGTAGACAGAACTACCAAAATTAGGTTGGCAAATAATTCGGTTGAGGCAACCAAACTGTTTTCTGTGTGTACGTGTACATACTTATACCACATTGAGAGTGTCCTTATGGCAACAAACGGCAAAAGGAATGAATCGAAAGACAGAATTCCCGGTGGTGTGAGACGTGTGGACTTCTGTACTAATGGTTCCCAACTTAATGGTATGGTTCCACTGCTCGCAGGCTTCCTGATCACAGCAGTATTTAGCAGTCTGAAATGTAAGATTTTGCAGGATATAAGGTTCAGACAATGGTGAAGCGGCGTCATATAGGTTAATGAGAATTACGTGTACTGTATTTCTAAACTTTTTTAATAGAAATACAATTTTATATCGAATAGACGCACATACATATGTACATATAATTTATTCAATTTTGATACAATAAAAGAATTTTCGATTATATTGTTCACATATGAACCACAATTCACTATGGACATTTTATAGATTTTTTGGCCAAAGCCAAATTTTTCAAGATGGTCCAAATCCAAAAAATTAATATGGATTGAAAGAAGAAAATTTGGGGGTAAAAACTGCATACTTAGTTTTTTCGTAAATTGTTTGACCTTTTGTAATTCGTCATTCAAAGTTGAACTTTATTTTTGGTATTAAAAACTACTGCGCCATTGAAGCGCTTTTTAAATAGAGAATTAAAAAATAATATCTCAATTTCATTGCCCTGTTGCCAGGGTCAATGTGTCAGGTGATAATGATAATGGAATTTACAGTTTGTCATTTTGGAGCAACCTTCTGTACATGCAATGTGTGAAAGTAATTTTATAACAGATTTATAACGTCCAATATCCATAAATTTCAGTTCTAATACGAGTATTCCAAATATTCACTCATGTAAGTGACGTAACATTTTTATCTGATCATTCCGTCGACCTTATGCATTAATTCAGAAAATTAGACTACACAATTTCCAATATAGATAGCGATACCTTCACTCTCTGGTATCGAAATGAATGTAATCAATCATATTGAGTGTCTAACGATATTGGCATATTTTGTCTCCTCATTCTGACTGTCTTATTTACTGTTGCAATACTTTTTACTGATATTAAAGACGATACACAGAAAAACTTATTTTCATTAAGACGAAAAATAACGTTTTTGATCCAAGGAAATTTTTCATTATTGTTCAGTCAAAGAATTTTTGTTTCAATCTATGAAACTAGATTCCTTGGAATAGTGAAACCACCATTCAAAGAAATGTTTATTTATACTTAAGAAAGGAGGACCGACTTTTCGTCGGAATTGAAGGTGTTGACTTTGTTCCGCTTAGAAATTTGGGAAGTATTCCAGATTATACTCAGAGTGGCATATTCACTACGAGAACGGTTTATTCCATTTCATACGTCATTATCTGCGCCACCATCTTTACTTATAACGCTGCCAAGATAGGTGATTTGGTTTCGTTTGTGTTGATTTTAAGCCCGACACGCATGCCACACTCTTGCGACTGTCGAGTTTTTGTTGAGACCCATCCAGTCCCAGCAATATTTCTCGTTATCAAATAATCCGACGAGTAAGCAAAGTTCGATAATGGTAAGTACTTATTATTTAGCCACTTTTCTCATTATTTTAACATGGGGATGTCATTGGAGGAAAGTACTTCCCAAAAGCATACAATAAAGTAGCATAATAAGTACTTATTTGCAGCATAGGCATACCACATAAATATGTGCTTATATTTTCACGATTTTAAGTACTTGAATAATGCATTACCAATAAGTTATAATATAAGTAGTAGATATAAAGAAATGGCCATTTAAAGTGATTTCATCATGCCAGATTCGAATTTCTGAACCCAAACCCCCATGTACAAATTCTTCAACGGTCTAACATTATACGATATACGTAAATATTTATGGTATTTTCATTCAAATCTGCACGCATAGCGTGATCCATTTCGAGGTTCCCTACTTTTTTAAAGAAACAAACACAGAAAATTCAAATTGAATGGGGAATGTTTATTATCATTTGAAAGAACATTATTTGGCATTAATTTTTTGAAGATTATGTCTATCAAATGTTGGCCGCGGCTACGTCTCAGACGGTCCATCCATTGAGTCCAATTTTCGATGACTCGTTCGAGCATTTCGACTGGCAACTGGCGAATGACACGCGTGATGTTTTGCTCCAAGGCCTGAATCGAAGCGGGTTTGTCCGCAGAAACTTTAGACTTTACATATCCCCACAGGAAAAAGTCTAACGGTGTGATATAACACGATCTTGGTTGCCAATCGACCGGCCCAAAACGTGAAATTATCTGCTCACCGAAGTGTTCTCTCAATAAATCCATTGATTGATGCGATGTGTGGGAAGTGGCGCCGTCTTGTTGAAACCAAATGTCGCCGAGATCACGAGCTTCAATTTCAGGCATCAAATAGTCGGTTATCATGGCACGATAACGGTCGCCATGCCATTGACGGTTACGTTCTCACCGGAATCATTTTTGAGGAAATATGGACCGATGATTCCACCGGCCCACAAACCACACCAAACCGTTGTTTTTTCTGGATGAAGTGGCAGCTCTTGAATCTCTTCATTTTGCTCTTCGTCCCAAATGCGGCAATTTTGCTTGTTTACATACCCATTGAGCCAGAAATGGGCCTCATCGCTGAACAAAATTTGGCTCGAAAACGTCGGATCTTCTTGGAACTTTTCAAGAGCCCATAGAGCGAAGCGATTTCGCTTGGGAAGGTCTGGCGGCTTCAGTTCTTGCACAAGCTGTATTTTGTATGCTTCCAATTTAAGATCTCAACGTAAAATGCGCCAAGTCGTTCCATACGTCAGTCCGAGTTGCTGCGAACGGCGCCGAATCGACTCTCCACGGTCTTCGTGTACACTCTCAGCTACGGCCGCTACATTTTCTACACTGCGAGCTGGACGTGGTCTATTCGGTCTAATATTATCCAATAATGAATGCTGGGTCTCAATATGGGTGATGGTGTTGCGAATAGTACGCTCAGTAGGCCGATTATGTTGACCATAAGTTGAGCGAAGTGCACGAAACACATTCGTCACAGAACGTGAACTTTCCGTGATGAAATACCAAACAATACATAACAAAAATAACATGACAGCATGACACGACTCTCACGTGATCTGTTAAAAAAGGCTATTGAAATAAGTATCTCTACTTGGATCACCCGTTATTATTTGAAAAAATATTGAAAAATAAATAAATCTTGTACAATAACCTACGTATAGCCAAAATTGCATTATACCAAAATTGTCAAAATGATTTTGATAGCAAAAAATCACTTATATCTGTTGTTATTGGTAAGTCATTATTAATAAGCCGAAACTAATGCAGGGAATAACGATATATACGCTATACGTTGGCTTGGTCTACACATTATCGGTTCGGTCTAAAACCACTCTGTTCATTCCGAAGATTTTTTTTGGTGAATATCGGTCTAAGATGATCATTGTGATAATCATTTGGATGATGTTCAGCAGAGTTATGCCTTTCCAGTTCCTACATTAAGCTAGATCGCCCTTTTTCGGTAGTGTTTAGATTTATGTGGCAGTCGTTTTTTGCCAGCTCACATAGACCAGTTAATGTTCCTAATGTTGGGCCATTAGACTGCCTTGTATGTTCAGTCGACTATTACTCAAGCAAGTGCTGCTTCTTCCTCGTCTCCACATCTTCCGCATATGTCATTGCAGTCAATACCCAATCTTATGTCGTGTTCGCCGATCAGGCAGTGTCCCGTCAGAACTGATACTAACGTAGACAATATTATCCTCTCTAGCGCAAGAGATATTTTGACATTCTAGGGTCATACCTTGACCAGATTTGTCTAGCTACCTTACAGGTGACGATTTCTCTCCACCTTTCGTTGGACTGGCTGGTTGCCTCTTGCCTAAGCCAAAGCTTGCACGTGGATATTGACGCACCAATATATGCAACTTCATCGGCTTTGCAGTTCCCCGGGATATCCCTATGTCCAGGCACCCATATGAGGTATATATTAAACTACTCAGCCATCTCTTTAAGAGATCTACGGCAGTCGAGGGCTGTTTGTGAATTTGGGGATGTGGCCTCCAAAGAATTGATGACAGCCTGATTGTCTAAGTAAATGACAACGCCAGTGTTGGTTACTATGTTGCGACTAAGCCACTTGGCGACTTCCCACATTACCATTATTTCGGATTGATAGACACTGCAGGTATCTGATAGTCTGTGAGATATATCCAAACTAAGTTCTTCACAGTGTACTCCGAAGCCAACCTTTTCATCAAGCTTTCTATTACCTGGTATTCTGCTAACCCATTCATCTCTCATAGTGATGTAATTTCTCTCGATGGTGTACACCATTGGTATATAGTCCACTCGGTCGGTTACCATAGCACTAGACTTTGATATCCTCATGTGACCGTAGTTATTGTACCTCCACATTGATAGTGAGTTTAACCTTAGTGCCGCTCTGGTTGCAACTTCTCTCGCCACAATATTAATCGGCAGTATATGGAGTAGGGCTTGTAGAGACTTAGTCGCTGTAGCCCTTAAGGCTCTGTTTATGCAGAGGCAGTTCTCTGAAGCTTTGATAGTAGTTTGGTGATGGTTAGTTTGTCAGTTGCCGTCCACCATACCATAATGGCGTATAACAGTATTGGACGAACTACTGCTACTTCTCCTTGTGGGGACCCTCTGTTTACAAACCTTAGAGTTGTGGACCCCAGACATGCTGTTATGCGTCTTCTGTTGAGCAGGTCTTAGTCTAATCAAGCTAGAGTTCACATTTAGATATGACAGTGCCGCATTTTCCACATCTGAGTGAATGTTGTTAAAAGCCCCTTCTATGTCAAGAAATGCCATCATGGTGAATTCCTTGAAATGTAAGGACGATTCGATACACAAGTTCATGCAGGGCTGATTCTGTAGACTTTCCCTTATTGTAAGCATGTTGGTTCCCCGACAGGAGCTTTGTATCCAGGTTTTTCTTAATGAAATAATCTAAAAGTCTTTCCAGATCTTCAATAGGATGAAGGATTGGCTAATTGGTCTGACGTATTTTGGCCTAGTGTGCAATATCATTCCTCCATCGATTCGTGATGTATGAAAGCCTAATACAGCCTACATAAATTTTCTCCAGCCGGGGGATGAAGTACTGGTAGTGTTATTATCACGCCTTTTTTCAATTCGGTGGGAAATCTGCATGATATCCACGGTAATTAACGAGTGGTCATATATATGTTATGAGGTCAGGGCATGCCTTAAAGAACTCTATTTGAGCTTAGCAGCAGATCTTTTTACTTATTCTATAGTCGATGATATTCGGCAGAGCTAACTATGTTTTTCTGATACATCCGGTCAGCTGGAGCCATTTTCTTCATTTGTTTTATCAGTCGTTCATTTGCTGGTATTTGGGGTTCTGTTCCCCTTGAGTATTTCTATTTCAATGGTTTCCTTTCTTTCATTTTCTCCCAGGTTGCGTCCCTGATCCCGGTGAAGTGTGGTGGGTGCTTGCGTATTATACTACCTATAATAAACAAAATATGCATGCCAAGTTTCAACAAAATCGGTCACGTCACCTGCCCACCACCCATACAATTAAAATCGATTCATAATCCTCTTTCAGAAAATGTATACGGTTGTTCAGCGAATGTTGAAAGACGGTGGATTTTTTTGTGTACATTTAAAGAATACTACCCCGTCCTTCATATTTGCAGTCAGAAGACCGAGCTCGAACGAGCCAACTTCTTTTTATTCTAAGGAAAACTGCAAACGCTGAATCTAATAAAGCCATTTTAATTATTTCACAACTTTTGTTTAATTAAGAAGAAGTTTCTGTATTTCAATAATAACGACATTTAAAGTTTAGCAGTGAAAATATTTTACATCCATAAGCTACAGGGTTACACTGATAGAAAAACCGTTCGTCACCATGACGAATCAGTTTCGTCAATATATCTTCGTACTGGTGACGAAAAGTTTCGTACATGCGATGTTTTTGTACGTCAATAGAACGAAAACGATCATCAAGTCATGTTTTTGGTGATTTCGAAATTCGTCGAGAGAACGATAAGATTTCATTCCCATGACGAAAAGATTTATTTGGCCATTTTTCTGAAAATATGATCAAACGAAGCAATCAAATTATAGTTTCTTCTTAAACGTACTGTTCTATATGCGTTCTGATTACCTTAGTTAAATAATTTGTTGTAAAAGATCAATTTAAAAAATCTAATAATTAATGACGAACACCGTTCGTCAATAAGATTATCCATTCATCATGAGAACGATCGACTTATTCGTCCTTTACGGCAACGTCGACTCCTACAGCAAAACAAAGTAAGTCATGCGACGTTGTTATGTTCGTCCACGTGTGTGTTCCACGCAGCACCGATTGGTTCAAACAAACCGAACTGGCACGGCGTAACTGATGTTTGTTTAACAAAACGTCAAACACATGCATACTCGTAAATGCAGCTCGACAAGCTGTATAAGTGTGAAACATTTGTGCTAGTGGTCTGTTGGCAAATACATTACTTGATGTGATTATTTTTGAATTAAAATAGCAGAAGTAATGAATACTTCTCGTTTGTTTGATTTCAGCCTTACCTGATAAGAACTGCGTCTCGAAACGAATATTCACAACTGAATCTAGCAATGCAGTCAAATAAATTTTATTTTCCATACCATTTTAAATGGTTTAAAACTAGAAGAACATTTATTCGAATTTTTAAAATTTAAATAGTCGTGGGCATGAATTCGTCATGGTGATGAATGGGATTCGTCGTGATAATGAATGGGATTCGTCGTAGTGACAAATGGAATTCGTCGTGATGATGAATGGGATTCGTCGTGGTGACGAATGGAATTCGTCGTGGTGATGAATGGAGTTAATCATGGTGATGAATAGAGTTCGTCGTGGTGATGAATGGAGTTAATCATGGTGATGAATAGAGTTCGTCGTGGTGATGAATGCTATTCGTCGTGATGATGAATGGGGTTCGTCATGATGATGAATGGGGTTCGTCGGGGTGATGAATGGATCATCCTGAGGACGAAAGTTTTTGGAAACTGAAATTCGTCATGGTGACGAACAAATTCATCAAGAGGATTATTCCGTACGTTAGCTGACTTTTGACGAAAAAATAATCGTGATGATGTACAAATTCGTCGTCATGACGAAGCTTTTTCTATCAGTGTACACGCAAATTTTCATTAGATTTCGTTTTACAATATTTAGGTGACTTTACTAGAGTTTTACCATGACAAAATATTTTTTTTAACGAAAACAAATTATGGATTATTCTTATTAAAACACTTCTTTAGATCTGCATCTTTCGATTTTTGAAAAGTAATTGTCGAAAAAAAGCTTTTTTGCATCTAAAACACCTCCGTGTTTAGTATGCTGTCCTAAAATTATTATTGAATCTCCAAAACGTTGTTAGCTTAAAGCTTGCTTACTAAACCGTAAAGAGAGTAGACGTTTTCACATCTCATGTTCATGGAGGTACACTTAAGCTATTAGTTCTGGCTGTTGTGCGTCCCTTACTAATTTTCTTTAAACAAGGTGTGAAAACTCCAGCCAGCTGAGTTGATGGCAGATACACCTCTTTCACAAGCAGTGTCGGTAAGATTCCATCCGGTCCCACGGCATTAAAAAGGCTATGATCTATAATGAAATTTAAAGATTAACTTTTTCATAATGCCATAACAGATGATTCATAATTGTATAATAATTAAACATTGTTTTTTGTTTTTGTTATTCGATCTGTTAAACGTTAAGAAAGTTTCATAAGTATAAAGACGAATATACATATACTTAAGAATATGAGTATTTAATGAAGAATGTTTCTTAAATGTTTATTGCCTTTGGCTACATGACTATGCCTATTTTTGAAGTGTACTTTGCGAATTTCCCGCCTTTTTGGATATCCTAAAAAATGATAATTTGGACATATTTTCATACATTAATTTATGGTGTTGTACAGCAATGTAACTGCGATATTATGTATTTTTGCTATCTTATCTGTTTGTTGAACTTTGATACATACTAGTATGTAGGCATATTGAAATAAAATTTAACATACTCGTAAAAGATATCTCAATTTACACATATCTGAATTGTATTTACCGTTAGATACATAACTGCAAATATCTCTTTCACACTGGAGGTGCACCCATTTGTGGAGTGGAATAATTTAGGGAGACATAATTATGTATGTATCCAACATTTCAAATATTAGTCATTATTCACTTTCATTTACTCATAATTTTATATAACAAGTAAGAAAGTTCAGTCGGGTAAAACGACTAATGAAATAGTCCCACAAAAAAAATCGTAAATTTATTTACTTTTTTGTTTTTATTTAATTACATATTATCAATTTAAATTGAAGTTAATAACTTAAAAGTATGTGCTGCTATACAAGTTATAAGCTTTTGGTGCAAAATGGTCCATTTGTGTGGGAGGTACCAAAAGGGGCGTGCCAAAAAAGCCCACTTTTCTCTGGACTCTAGGTACTACAAAAGCTTTACACTGTACAAAATGTCAAGTAGTTGTATGCACTGGTAATAATGTTATAAGTAGTTAATTTTTGGTGCAATTGATTTGCTTGGCAATTGAACAATGTCCGTTACAATGTAATTTAAGGGCAAGATTTCTGTTTTTCAAAATGCAATTTGAGATATTTTATATGTTTGTACAATTTAAATACATAATATTAAAATCTTATAGTACAGGGTGGCTAATGAATATTGCACATTAAGAAACTCAAATAACTTTTTTTCTATTTAATGAATCTGGTTAAGTTTTTTTTATTTTGCAGATTGATTTTTAGATTTAACAAAAATGGATAACTGGGACACTGAAACAAGAATTTGGATTGTCCGCCGCTATCACGCACCCGAACAGATGGGCCATAATGAGACTTTTTAACAATTTTGCCGAGCATGGGACAGCTGCTGCCATACAAAACAATCCAAGAGTTTCGACAAGAAGTTTATCTGCTCAAATAGGTATAAGCAGACAGTCATTGCAGTCAATTACGCACAAAGATTTGGAGTTATTCCCATATAAAATTCAAATGGCCAACAAACTGAACGCAGCAGACTTCCCGATTCGCTTGGAATTCTGCCAGAAGCTGCTTCAAATGGTGGAAACATGTTGAACTGTCGTTTCATGTCTGGTGAGGCCCATTTCGATTTAAACGGCAACATAAACGAACAAAATTGTCAAATATGGAGTGCTTCCAACCCACAGATACCACATGAGCCGGAATTGCATCCACTTCGTGTCGGGCTCTACTTCTTCGAAGAAAACGGTCTCACCGTTACGGTTACTGGAGACCGTTACTTGAGCATGTTGAGAGAGTTTTTCTATCCAGAATTACGCCGAATGAGAATTTCTTTCAACTGTGTGTGGTTTCAGCAAGATGCTGCAACTCCTCACATAGCCCGGCCTGTTATGACAGAATTGCGACGAAAATTTCCCAATAAGCTGATATCCGAAAACTCCACATTCCGTTGGCCCCCAGGTCGCCTGACCTTACTGCACCTGACATTTTCTTGTGGGGTTATTGCAAACAGCAAGTCTACAAAGCAAAACCAACAAATTTGAATGAATAAAAGCAATCCATTCGGGAAACAAATGCGACTATTCCTGTCTCAACTCTCCAAGCAGTAATGAACAACTTTTTGGTAAGATGCCGCACATGCATCAACGAGCATTATTTTTAAAACAAATTAAGCTATATTTAATAAAATTGAATGAGCTTTAACATGAATAAAACAAAAATGAATTCCATACACTAAAAAAAGTTATTTGATTTTCTTAATGTGCGATATTCATCAGCCACCCTGTATTTCGTAACTATAAATTGCATTGATGGATTGCTAAAAAGTGATGAATTGGAATATTTATAAATTAAAAATTAGTGATGTAAAGCAAAAGCTTTTGGTATTATGATTTTTTAAATTATAAAGTATAACACGAAATCTAGGAAAAACTAACTAAACTTCGAAAAAGTCAGCAAAGTTGTTTGAAAGGTTATTTGTCAGAGATGGCTTAGGAAATTTTTTTTTGAAAAAAGTGGGCGGTTCAATTTTGGGCGTGGCATTACTTAAAATTCGAATATCTCAAAAAGTTTTGACCCCAGAAGAACGAAATTGGGAACACACGTTAGTGGAATTATTTTCTAAAACTTCAATTAAAAAGGGAGGGTTCGGATTAGTGGGTGTGGCAAAAGTGGGCGTAGCATTAGTTAAACATTTGTTATCTCAGAAACTATTGACCGTAGGTGAACGAAATTTGGATTGTAAGTTATTGGAGTCAATATTAGTAACTTCATCAAAAGTGGGCAGGATAGAATAAGTGGGCGTGGCATTATATAAAATTCAAATAACTCAGAATGTGTTGATGGCAGGAGAACGAAACACACTTTAGTGGAGTAATTATCATAATCTTCAGCAGAAATTGGCGGGAGCATTAGTCAATTAGTTGGCGTAGCATTAGTTAAGCATGTATTATCTCTGAAACTATTGACCGTAGAAGAAAGAAATTCCGATCATTAGTTTGCACCAAAAGTTTACAGTTTATAACTTAAAATACAAATACTTTAAATTTTACAGTAACTACAGTCCATTAAAAAATGGGAGTCATTGGCACGCCCTTTTTGGTACCTACCACACAAACGTACAATTTTGTACAAAAAGTAAAAAAGCTCATATCGCGAATTACATTGCATATAAATACGCAAAATTCCTTCAGTCCAGTTAAAAATGGGGTTATCATCACACTCATTTTAGTACCTCCCATACAAAAAAGCCAAGCCATACCAAAATCAAATAGATCATAATATTCATAAATATACCAGTGTATATTTAAATGGCTCACAAAGTGAGGTGGGTTTTCCCGACTGAAATTGTATACTTGTTAGTTATACAATTTCTTTGAATACGTTTAAAGAATATACAGGTAAATGCAGACAATTCCACGAATTCGCTTAACTTTATTGACTTGTAAAAGTACACAATTAACACCTTACTTAATAACAGAGCATTAATTTATTTCTGTTTACTTGCTTGATAAATGACTTTATGCTTTAAAGACATCGTAAACCATGGAACATTTTTTCATATCAATGCTAGGGTGTCCAAAAACCCGGTTATTTCAAAAAACTGTTTCCAGTTTAACCGAAAGTTTTGTTAGGCGTTAAAGCGTCTCATCGATGAGGAATTTTTGATGAATAACGGAATACTCCAACTTTTTTTGTTTAGCCACAGTGGGCCATTTTCAAAAAAAAAAATAACTAAAAATTCTTAATAACTCGAATACTTGTGTTTTTTTGGGCAAAATGGTTTATATATTCAGCATCGAATTAGCAAATTTTGCTGATTACCGTAAAATTCCAATTTTTTTGTTCAGATTTGGTGCGGATAAAACTTTGAACGTTAAGCAGCCTCTAGTTGTATACGGTGTTTGTTCAATAGAAAAGCAAGCAAAACTCAACTAACTTTTATGCCTCTCACAAACAATCTAAACTAAACACAAAACAAACTCAACTAAGAACGTATGTTCGAGACAAGTGTGCCAACATAAAAAAACCCAATCGAATGCACGAGGCCCGAGAAATTTCAAAATTCACTTTTCTATTGGACAGTCGGTCGATCGTATCTTTCAACCTAACCTAACCTTTATTTATCGCATTAATATATCAATTCGTTTGTTTGTTTGTTTCCAGCATCACGCCTGAACCGATTTTCTTGAAACTTGGTGAACATATAGAACAATACCTGGGAAGTGTCATAGGCTACTTTGATTTTAGATTTTTCCCCAAGTGATTTTCGACCACTTCAGCGCTGGGGCTCCAGTTAGAGCTAGAGAGCTGAAAATTTGCATATAAATGGAAAAGAGTTTTGTATATATACACATAGACCATAAAGTCTGCGTTCACCTGACACATTTTTGTAAGTGAAGTCAAAACACAAAGTAAATATGTAATTCAAATCAATCTTTTTACATATGTTTATTTGTTACATTCTTAAGTTTAAAAAACAAAAACAAAATTTCGAATTCTTCTTTTCACTTTTGAGATAACGGGATCTAAATGTCTCAACATGTAAAAATAGCAACCACAAAGTCTGCGTTCACTTTGATTCTTTGCAAAATACCGTTAGTTTTTCTGAACTTCTTCTTCTTTTTGCTCAGTTTCGATTTCTTATTCTTATAATTGATTGTTTTAAGAGCACAGTGGTGCAGTTTGGTTAACATTATTAATAATTATAAAAGATGGAATCCAAAGGAAAGGAAATTAGTGTCTCGGAGAGAAAAATAATTATTAAATTGTGGAAGGATGGAAAAAGCTTCCGAAAAATTGGCCAAACTATTGGAAGAACGTATTCCTCTGTTCAGCGCGTAGTAACCAATTTCAAAAAAACTGGAATTTTGACATCTAAGCCGCGATCAGGGCGCCCAAAGAAATTGTCAGAAAGGGAAGAACGAAAAATTATAAACATGGCAAAGGTTAACCCTCGGATTACTTCAACAAAAATTGTTGAAAACGTTAATACAACGTTTAAAAAAAGCATTTGTGCCGAAACTGCTAGAAAAATTTTACGTAAGGCTGGGTATCATGGCAGAGTCGCTCGAAGAAAGCCATACATATCACCTGTGAACAGACTAAAGCGCATTGAATTTGCTAATAACTATATTAACAAGCCTCCAGAATTCTGGAAACACGTAATTTTTTCAGATGAAAGCAAATATTGCATTTTCGGAATAAAAGGTCGACAAATTGTGTGGCGCAAATCAGGAACTGCACTGGATAAACAGAACCTTGTTGGTACAGTCAAACATGGTGGTGGTGGCGTTATGGTGTGGGGATGCATGGCGGCTAGTGGTGTGGGTCAGCTGGAGTTTATAGAATCGACGATGGATAAGTAGGGATATTTAAACATTTTAAAAAGGAATATGAAGCAAAGTGCCGAGAAACTTGGCTTATCTACGACATTTTGTTTCCAGCAGGATAACGATCCGAAACATACTGCGGAGATAGTTAGACTTTGGCTTTTGTACAATGCTCCAAGACAGCTTAAAACGCCCCCCCCCAATCGCCAGATCTCAACCCCATTGAGCATCTTTGGGATTTATTGGAGAAAAGAATTCGCCAGCATGTAGTAACAAGCAAAGAGGCTTTGAGAAGTGTTATGCAGATGGAATGGGCGAAGATAACAGCAGAGGAAACAGAGAAGTTGGCAAATTCAATGCCAAACAGGCTTAGTGAAGTTTTGAAACAACGAGGCTATCCAACAAAATATTAAAACTTATATTTCCTTATTGTTCTTGTAAGTATAAAGCATGGACTACTCACGTAGTCATTTTTCGGCCTGTGGTCAGTTCTAGCGCTATCAACAACATGAGTATAGTTTTTGTCCTCTTACGAGTATAAGATACAAAGTTAAAACTTCGCACATATGAAGTACTATATACGGCAAAATAATTTTGAATTCGCTGACTGTGGTCAGTGTAGCAGTGACCATAACAATTTTCATTATTTCACTGATTTATAGGCATATACTATTCTCAATGGAGAAGCGAAACCAACAATTCGATGTCCAGCCTAAGGTCAAAACGGACATAAATCCGCGTCTTAAAATTTCAAAAGTCATTTAAAAATATATCGCTCACCACTTACTGTGGTAACATATCTGACGTTGTCAATTCTCAGAATGTGGTCAGTGTAGCAGTGGTCTGAAAGCTGTAAAATTTGCTTATGTATAGACTCCAGTGTTTTATTAAACCAAATGTCTACTCTTTGTGCATTGCTGATTGATGCCTCTGAATCTTTTAACTGCTTCTTCAATCCAAAGGTATAAGAGGTACCATGAAAAGATCTGAATCCGATAAGGCTTGTTTGTAAATTTTTTGGCCAGATGAGAGTGTTAATTTGCAGTTTCCATACTTTTTCAACTCTTCAAATTCTATAGGTTGTAGCAATATTTGGGATGTGGGGTTAAGAAGAGATTGAAGTTCCACGCATGCCGAAATTACGGTTATGGTAATTCCATCATTTGATGGATAACAGCCATTTTTGGCGGAAAGAATTTCGTGATATGTCGGAAATAGATCAGATTTGTTTCCATTGTACGCAGTCTTAGTTGATAATATTGATGTTTGGTTAGCTTTAAGTCCAGGAATAATGCAAGTGCTTTTTCTGTTGTGAATTTCTTTTCCTCTTTCGTTGTAGGCACGCTATTCAGAATCCTTGTTGTTCTTGATGGAGAGGCTGTAATTAGTTTTGCTATTGTTTGTGCCTTTCTATATTTCCTTTCTGATTTGAGTTGGGGTATAAACGCCTCTGTGGTGCTTTTTCCGACTTCTTTATTAATCTCCTTTAGTTTTCGTCGCCTGCATTGTTCGCTAATGGACTATTCACATAGTCATTTTTTGGCCCGTGGTCAGTTTTCACGCTATCAAAATCTTTAATATTATTCTTATACTGTAGTCAGTTTAGCAGTGACCAAAGCAATTTTCATTCTTTCACTGCATTTGGAAATTCTTTAAGAGTTTTTTTCATTTTTCCAATACTTTAAAAGTCCCATGAGGAGCTATGGACCCACACATATATGTATACATATGTATACCGATTTTTAGGTAATTGGTGTATCTGTCCACCAAGTTTTAAGAAAATAATCGCAGCCCTGTAGACGTCATTCTGAAGCGGCCAAACCGCCAAAAGTATTTGAGAACCAAAAATATCTATTAGTCGATGCAGACGTGATCAAATAGAATTAATATTAAAATTTGAATATTTAAAATTGCTACTCTTTGACAAGTGAGCTTTTAGTTGAAAATTGCTATTATTTGACAAGACAGCTTTTAGTTATACAGCAACTAAACATATACAACCAACCATATAGAACTAACTTTTAATAAGAAATATTGCAAAATTAATTTTTGTGGTATAAAGAGCTAAGAATTTTCATACTAGAATTTGGATCAGCTTCAAAATTTTACTGGTTTTATGATGTCGAAGCTTACGAAGATTGGATCACATTTTTAAAATCCTAGTAAATACATATTTTTTGATACAAATAAAGTCACTTTTGAACACTTTTTGAACATACCTCGTACATTTCAGGAGATAAAATATGCTCTGCATAGCTTTTTCTTACCACCTACGACGTCATTGTCATTGATTTGCATGTGAAGTTGTGCCATCCTCTCTTGAAATCGTGCAATCACCGAATGACTAGTCGACCAGAGATGGTTTTTTTTCGACAGAACTAGTGATGGGGTCGTGGCGTATTGAGCGAATAACAACTAATACATGTCGCAGTACAAAACAGTACAAAATTAGCCACCACTATCAACCAATTGAGAACTACTCTCGAACATAAACTGATAGTTGGGAATTCAGTACCACGTGCTTGCATGATGTGCAGGGGTACTGACTCATTTGCATGGACAACGAACTATGTTAATTGTTATGTGTAATTATAATTTAAAAAAAATGTGATAACACAAAGCAAAATATTTTGAACACGCAGTTGACGACATTCATATCTTGACAAGAACCACTCAACTTCGCCACTACTTGAGTATAAATATATAAATAAACAAATTTAATAGAGAAGTGTTCGTATCAGAAACTGCGATAAAACAACGAAGCGACACAAATCATAATTGGAGCGGCGCACACGTCTGTAATTACTAAGTCAATTATGATAAGAATACCTTTCAGTCAATCCAAGGAGCTAATAAACTCCCATCAAGATGTTTATGGGTTTAGGGTAGTAGCAGGGCCACCAACAAATAAATACCTCCAATAAAATACTACAGCAACGGGCATTCCAAAACGATCATTTAATTTCATTTGCCGCAATTGATAATTCGATTCATACGAACTATTGCCGCCACAAATCACACATCGCAACAATCACGTCAAGTGATTTTATTTTATTGTTCAATAAAATTTAATTTAAAAATAAGTATTAGAACAAAAAGTGAGTAGTCGTAACAGTCACAGTCAATAGACAAAGATAACACACTTTCGAAATGTTTAACTCGGAGACTTGAAAGTTATATCTTTGCTTGTTACGAAGTGAGTCCTAACATTGTATAAACAATTTTCATTTATGCATTTATCGACTGTTTTTTGGCTTTTAATCTCCTCTCCAATGTTAGATTCTAACTAAATAATCTATGTACCCAACACCACAGGAATTATGAGTTTGTGTATTTGTTTATACCCAATCGATTAAGAATATCTTTCTTCAGAATCTGAACCAATATTAAATTAGAATTTGACACAGAGCTTTTTTAGGTCAAGAACGATCCGTATTGAAATTGGGGAAAATAGGTCGGGATTCATATATCACTCATATAGTATGTATATGTATGTTCCTCGGACTTGGCATATATTCATTGTAGTAGCCACATTTTTCAAAATATCTATGAAATTTAGCAGAGGTAACTCTCTTGATCAATGAACAAACACTACTAAAAGAAAATCGGTTTAGACTTAGATATAGCCACGTACTGTGCTGCCGGATACAACCTTGTTAACTTCCACGACGATTGTTTTCAGAAATTGCGTTTTCAATTTCGTATGGGCTGGGCCATGCCGAATTTAATATTCGATCATTCTGAAGATTAGAGGAGAGAAGTACCCAGAAATGACCCACTAATAATAAATGCAACTTAAGTTCCGTTATCGTTAAAATGTGGACAACAGTTAACTCACTCATGAATCCTGGCAGGAGAGAAGACCCAACGGCAGTCAAATTTGGTGCTACCACTGTAACCTACCCAAAGAGGTGCGCGTGTCATTTCAACCGGTAATTCATTGAGCACCCAGAGAGTGATAGGGTGAAAAGGAGAGTCATACATCTAATTCATTCCCTCATTTACGATAGGAGAAGTTGCAAATGTCATCCAAAGCGCTTGGTCCCGACGGAATAGAAGTACCACCACAATTTACAGTTGGAGAAGTTGCCAATGTTATCCAAAGCGCTTGGTCGCGTCGGAATATTAATGTTGATGCTGAAGCAGTTGGACATACCGGGAGACGAGTACCTGACTAATGCCCTCGACCTGCCCCTGACCATTCTAATAGCACACGAAGTCTGGAAAATGGGCATCGTGGATCCGCTACTGAAACCGGACAAAGACGCAAGTAGGGGAGAAACATACATGCATATTTCTCTTCTCTCGAATAGCAAAGACACTTGAGGTTTTAATCCTCCCAAGCCCTCCCAATCAGCACAGATTCCGAAAACACCATAGTACGCCTACTGCTTTAACCAAAACAAGTCCGGTAACAGGACAGTCCTCGTGACACTTGACATATCGAAGGCCTTCGATACTGCCAAGCCACGCTTCTTGAGGACATCACCAACTCATCGCATTCGAAAAGTTTTAAACTTTGGATTCTTAATTACATGTGTGGGCGCCAGTCGTATGTGGAATTGAGATGAATATGACATCGGGCCCCTTGATCGATGATATATGTGGAAAGCTGAATGTCTACCTAGTTGATATTTCCAATTTCTTCGCTGCGAGAAACCTGAAGGTATCCGCCACCAAATCATCTGTCGTACTGTTTACTGCATGGATAGCGCAAGTGAAGGAGCAACTCAATGTGATAGTCGATGGCACAAGAATTTCGAACACCAATTACCCTAAGGTTCTTGGTGTCACATCTGATAGCCTTCAGGTCTAATGCGCATGTCACAGATGAAATGAAATGAGAAGTAGGAAAAAGGTCCTAGCCGGCAGCACTTGAGGAACCGACAAAGAAACCTTGTTGACCTCTTACAAAGCGATAGGACGTTCTGTGGTTAACTATGCAGCACCAGTGTGGTCACCGAAAGTGAGCCAGACGAAGTGGATGAACCCGCAGACCTGCCAAAATGCCGCAGGGTGCCCCCTCATGTCTTCTGTGGATCACATACATGAGGAGACGATGGTCATACCCGTGCGACAACACAATATTTTGCTGTCCAAACAGTATCTGCTTGGGTGCTACCGTCCCAGGCATTCCAAGCACGTATGTATCCAAGCACCACCTTGTGAAAAGGCTTCCAACTCCCAGGCAGATCAGCAAAGACCTTCGTGTTCTAAAGTGTGAAGTCCATCGCTACAAGAGAGAACCTCTAGATCAAAGAGCATACCAGACAGGCCTTGTTGACATAAACTCTGACGCAGTCGCTGGAGACGTGAATAATTACAGAGTGAATGTCGTGCTTGCTTCGAGTGAAGCGAAATTACCACGACAGACTAGAGTAGTTTTGGCTCAATTGTGATCAGACTGGTGTAGCCGCCTCGATTGGTATTGTGCAAGGATTGATGGCAACTCGTCGAACACCTGTCCCGCATGCAACCAGGACCAACACTACACCTGTTCAACTGTTCTCCCAAAGCCTGCTCAACTTGCTCCCAGGTCTCTTCGGACCCAAACCAATACAGCAGAACCCACAATACAAAACAACACCTAATGGACAACAAAACACATATACTGCTACAGCAACAAAAACTAAAAAACGCAGAGTGAATGAAATTTGGTAGATAGGGTAGTAACTTAACCCACGAATAAATACTACCAACATTGAAAGAAATCGAATAATATTTTTATATAACCACTATATGTAGTATATGTTCCTACCGATTTGACATCTAAGCTCCATTTACTTATGATCATTATGATATTTGGCAGAGGATCCAAGAACGAACCCTACCAAATTTTAAAACCATTAAGGAAAGACAGAAAGTCGGGCGGTGCCGACTATATAATACCCTACGCCTCCCTAACAATGCGAAAATGGACATTGCGAATTTGGCAGTGTTCATACATTTAATAAGAAAACTCCCTGCCGAATTTCGTACTGATTGGATATAAAACACGTCAGATCGGGTGAACCATATATACGGGGTATATATCTAAATCTGAACGGATTTTCTCCGAATTTGGTAGTGTTTATTCACGTAATAAGAAAACTCTCTCTGCCGAATTTCGTACTGATGGGATATAAAATAAGGATTCGACAGCGCTTACATGTCAAATCGGGTGTAGCATATATATGGGGACTAGATCTAAATCTGAACAGATTTTCCCCGTATTTAGAAGTGTTCATTCATGTAATAAGAGAAATCTCTCTGACAAATTTCGTACTGATCTTATATAAAATACAGTTTCTACAGCGCTTACATGTCAAATCGGGGGTAACATATACGAGTATATGAGGGCTATATCTAAATCTGAACCGATTTTAACCAATTTCAATAGGGATCGTCCTTGGGCAAAAAAAGAGCATAGTCCTAAATTTCATCACAATCGAACCATAAATACGACCTGCACTTTGATTACAACGATGCATCTACAGACGGACGGACAGACGAACTTGGTTAAATCGACTCAGGAAGTGATTCCAAGTCGATCAGTATAATAAACTATGGACCTACCTCTTCTCTTTCTGGGTGTTATAAACAAATGCAGAAACTCATAATACCCTGGACAACAGTGTGGTGTAGAGTATAAAAATTGGTTATTGTTTGGATACAGATCTTATATATCCGATTTTAGAATGTTTTCGGTTAGGTACATCAACGAGAGTAGTTTGTTGATCCAATAATAAAAACTGCGAGCTATAAAGTGATTATTTCTGATTTAGAGCAACTATATCTCGATTCTTCTACTGTAACAAACAGGGCCTCATATAGACGGCTCCATCCGAAGGAGGTTTTATATGTATGGCAGGGGGCCAAATTTGCTGACGTCTCTACTATTTTCATTTCTTTATATACCCGTGAAGCACCACATGGTACAGTAGAAACTCGAAACAAAATTGCACATAATCTTTTTTTATTCCAATAACAATTTTCTTTGTTCCAAAGAAACGTATCCTTGGAGAAAATAGTTATTTGGAGTAATGTAAGGTTTTCTTTATTGTCATGATTTATCTTTTTGTAGAATGAAGTCCTTTGCAGATCTAATACAGGTACAAGATGTGGTCAAAGACTATGATGACTTGTTATGCCTATAAAAAATATTTATTCATCAATATCAATTGTGTCTCCTTCAAAGTAATCATCCTAAGAGTTAGTGCAATTGTGTCAGCCCCCGAGCACTTCTGATATGCGCTCAATCCTGGCAAATCGTGTTTTCAGTGGACCATTTCAGATTTGAGAACAGAAAGTTGCAGGAAGCCAAATCGGGTAAAAAAGTTTTTTCTTGCACAAAAAATAAAATAGTAAAAATCGCAAAACGGCGGCATCATACTCTGTTAACATTTGCGAATGGTGAAAAATCTTAGCTCGTTCCCTTCTTATGGTTATGGAGATCATGCGGATCAGACGAGATCTAATTAGACCTGATTAGATACGGTTATATGTGATTCGATGTACACATTTTTACTTGGTTATCGATGTAATATTAATAAAAAATGGTTAATAAAAAGACGGATTCAAAAACTAAATATGTACGTCATCCTACGCAGGAGAACTGTATTGAACTTTGCAATAAATCATTTTTCTTTATGACAAGTGCTGCATTGTTCAATGGAATAATGCGGCGCTTCGCCCAGAATATTTAATTTTGGGATATGTCCAAACTCACCATTGTGCGCGATTATATTTACACGAGTGGGCTTTGGAGGTGCAAATTAAACACACGTTCTGCGCCAGATAAAGACTTGTCTTGCATTGGAAATGTTTAGCAGAAGTAATAAACAAAAATAAATAAATATTAATAAAAAAGTTGAAAGTCAAGTTCTTTGCATCCTGAATGTTGCCGTCTTTGTATTTAGGTCGCCTTTAGGTTTTCTACAGAAATTCCTTTTATTCATATCGAACGTGACACAAGTCTTAAATGCATATGCGATTAATTCGTAAAATTATTTTCTTTAAAGGATTTGGAAGTTATGCTGGTAAATCTATGTGCCGAAAAACAGGGATTGTTTCCATGACAGTGATTGAAAGGGTGTTCCGATAAAAGTGCAAGATTTTAATTTAATGACAATATTTTTTTGTGCAATTGGCAGATCCGAGATTTGACGGCAAACACCTATGTTTACTCGGATGATTGAAAATGGAGAGCCTCACAAAGAAAGAAAGCGTTATCATTGTGAAATCCCATTACACAAATGGGAAAAGGTATGCTGAGACCCCTGGTTAACTCAGGAGCTTAAAGAGCAGAAAAACAACATGTTTTTGGCGTAAAAAATTAGCACGTTATCCATGAGACAAATGCATCCGCAACGAGCAACTGTTTGCTGCAGACATCAGGAGACGTGATTAGACTTACGTTAGGTTGTAAAAAGGAGGCGATTTCACGTCTCATATCCATGAACATGGACCTATTATGAACTCTCATTTACGAGCATGTTCTTTGAAGACCTGTACACACCATCGAGTCTTGTTCACATTAGAAAGGTATTGTTCACTTGACAAACGCCAGGCTCCAGCTTATAGAAATTCGGTACATTACACGAATTCAGTCTTTTGCAGTGTAGTATAATTCGGGATTTGGCTCATGCAGATGATATTGCTTTAATAGTCATTTGGCTATAATAAGAATAAATTTGTGAAGATGTTAACATATGGTGTAACTGAGCCAGTTCACATACTCTGCTATAATTCCTCTAACATCCGCTTGAAAGGCCGTGCTATGATCTGGGTGGCAGAAGTAAAGTTCGGATGTTTTTGGTGTGGTTCTAATTGACTCGCGAGCAAATAGCATATTTGTTGAATCTTTTGTAACGTTTTTACGTTGCTTTTATAAAAAAGATCAAAAAGTCACTGCGTTGGCAACTAGAATTTGGTGTTCTGATAACCCAAGAATAAACAAACAAATAAGGCAAAAAACATTAAACAATATTTGCGTATGTAATTATTTATATACTCGTATGTCCTTATGTGTTTTATATATAGCTTCTTTACATACGTCTGTTTGTATATATTGTGAGATAATATTATCATTCGTAAAATTAATCCATTTGTAAGTGTTCTCGTGCTCAACTATCTGTAGCCTTCATTTTCACAATCTGCGAATCATTGGAATGATAAATTAACAATATTTATACAAAGTGTCGAGATATATATGTCACTATGTCATTGATGCTTGAGTGCTTGCGAAATAATATTTATATGGGATTTTTTTCTTTATCAATGATTGTGACAAAATAATATACATATTATCGATAATAAATATACAGAACGTTAAGAAAGTGCCTTTACTTAGCAAAAAATTAGCTTCTGACACACTTTTTAGAAAAAAAACAAAATTTTGTGTTATTTATACAAATATTTTCTTTCGATATTTGTAAAATGTTTAATTACACAGTGCAACAACCAAAATGGGAATGAAATGAAACCAATTGCAAATGACTGTTGACATTATCCCTACAAAACCTTTAAGGGTTTTTTTCAGTTCAGTGCTAGATTTTTTTTTACACGCATTTGAAGTTGGTAATTTTGAACCACTTTTTCAATGAAAATCGAAATGAAGTAGCACCATTTGCATGTCAGCGCCATCTATCGTGAGTTGTAGGTAATAAATGATTTCCTCCACCCCAAAAACCGTAAGATACCAAAACTTTACATGATAATAAAAAGAAATAATCATTATTTTATTAAATTTTCAATGATCTTTTCTTGTTAGACAGCGTTCCAAAATCATCAACTTGAAATGCGTGTAAAAAAAAAAATTCGCACTGACCTGAAAAAAACCCTTGAGGGTTTTGTTATGGATAATGTCAACTTTCATTTGTAATTGGTCTCATCCCATTCCCATTCGGAAAGTTCGATTTTGTATCACAGTGTTATTTGCTATCAATAAATTAGCCAAAAACAACAATAAAATTAATTCCCTCGCAAAAGTTGGTGTTAAGAAAGTCTCTTTACACTTTTTTGATGGGCCCATCCGATATTGAGCACATTTATGGAAAATTGTTGATACTATTTCGCTGCCTAACTTGTCGACTACATAATGCAATGTAAAACATTCAAGGGTCAGAATATTTAATATCGACCTATGTAGTTTAGTTTTAGCTAAAATGTTTATAAGCAGTTACAAATAGGTAAAATAAGATCTAGTTATATTTTTTTTTTTTAAATTTTTTGAATAAATTTATGGGTATTTTTATTTTTGAAAAAATTAAAAAAATGAGTTTTTGTGTTTTACGAAATTCGCAATTGCTCTCGAACGGCTGAACCGATTTTTGCAAAGTTTACTTTGTTTTAAAGAGTACAAAATGCGCCATTTTTTGTAATTTTTTTTTGGATATTTTTAACAAAAAATTTTACGAAAGTTTTTTTGAAAAAACCTTTGTAGAAAAATTGCTTCCCCCTCGCCCGAAGTGGTCATAACTATTTGTACTATTGGGTATACCGAACCAAATATATATATATGTGTTATATAGGAAATTTTATTGTCCATCCAGACATGTTGATACGGATGAAATCGGTGCATATTGTGCTCCGATATTTACAAAATACTGGCACACGGTAAGGGAAAAAATGAAAAATGCAGTTTTCAATTGCAGATATCTCAGTAACTATACAAGATAATTCTTAGGTGTATACCTCAGTTAGTAGAACACACACAAAAATAAATTTTATAAATCGAAAGAGAAACACGAGTTACAACTTTGACGCCCTCTAGCTCCGCCCTGTCTGACATAGGGGGCCCAAATATAAAACTTAAATTCTCTAATACCTCTTCATCTACCATGTCAAGTTTGGTCGCAATCGGTTGTTTGGTTAAGAAACGGTCGAATTATTTCCCCTTTTTGAAGTGCAGTGTTTTCCAAAGACGGAAATTTTCAGACTTGTCTTGGTATTTCGTCCATAACTTATTAAATATTGAGTCTCCCTTTTTTCCTGTTCTGGATTTGTGAGAGTGCGACGAATATTCTGTGAAAATTTGAAGAAAATCGAGGGGGAGCAATTTTTTCTACAAAGGTTTTTTCAAATAAACATTCGTAATTTTTTTTTGCAAAAAATGGCGCATTGTATCCTCTTTAAAACAAAGTAAACTTTGCAAAAATCGGTTCAGCCGTTCGAGAGCAATTACAAATTTCGTAATTGAATAAACATTTCAGCCAAAAATAAACTACATAGGACGATATTAAATATTCTGACTAGAGTGATCAAAAAACCGGGTTTTTTGAAAAAATAAAAAACCGGTGGATGGTTTATTTAAGTTGTAAAAAAACCGGTGGACGGTTTTTTTCTTCGAAGAAAACCGGGGAAACCGGTAGAACCGGTTTTTTTTCTGCATAATAAAACAGTATGAAAATTGTCGTTTGAAAAACATTTTCCTTTTTAATAACAAAACCAGTAAGGAAAGGCAGAAAGTCGGGCGGGGCCGACTATATAATACCCTACACCTCCCTAACAATGCGATAAGGGTCATTGCCATAATAATTTGGAATAATTGGTAAATGGGTAGAAACATATTATCTAATTCTGAAACGATAATCGCTAAATTAAGCAATATTCGTTCCTAAATTGAGAAACATCTTTTTGGAAAATTTTAATGATCGGAAGTAAAATACAACTTCTATATATGGAGCTTTAATATAAATCTGAACCGATCTTCCCAGAATACTTATTCATGTAAAAAGACCTCCTTCTGTCGAATTTCGTACTGATCGGATATAAAATACAGTCTCTACAGCGCTTACATGTCAAATCGGGGGTAACATATATATGGGAGTTATATCTAAATCTGAACCGATTTTCTCCAAATTTGGCAGTATTCCTTCATGTAAGAAGAAACCTCTTTCTGCCGAATTTCGCACTGATCAGATATAAAATACAGTTTTTACAGCGCTTACAGGTCAAATCGGGGGTAACATATATATGGGAGCTATATCTAAATCTGAACCGATTTCTTCCAAATTTAATAGTGTTCATCCATATAATAAGAAACCTCTTTCTGCCGAATTTCATTCTGATCGGATATAAAATAAAGTTTTTACAGCGCTTACATGTCAAATCGGGGCTAACATATATATGGGGGCTATATCTAAATCTGAACCGATTTTAACCAAATTCAATAGGGATCGTCCTTGGGCCAAAAAAAGATATGTGTAAAGTTTCGTCGAGATCGGACCATAATTGCAACCTGTACTTTGATTACAAGTATACATGCACAGACAGACAGACGGACAGACGGACAGACGGACAGACGGACAGATAGACGGACATAGCTAAATCAACTCAGAAAGTGATTCTAAGTCGATCGGTATAATAAACGATGGGTCTGTTTCTTCTCCTTTTGGGTGTTACAAACAAATGCACAAAGTTATAATACCCTGTACCACAGTGTGGTGTAGGGTATAAAAGGCGATTTTTAATATTAAATTTTTAAAAGCGATGTCTTCTGATCAGGAATCTTGCACCAAATTTAGTCCTGTTGGATAGTAGTTATGAGTTGGATTGTGATGAATATTGTCATTTGAGTCAAACGGTCCTTTTATCTCATACTTATAACTAATTAGCTATTGTATTAAAAAACATTTTCCAAAAGTGTTATCGATAGTCTTTTCTTCAACCTTTTAAAAAAATTAGCAAATATATTTTCATTACTTTTTTGCAAAATTAAACTTTTTTGAAATTTTGGTAAAAACCTATGTTTTAATTTTTGATTTTTTTGCTCAAAAGAAAGCTTAGATAATTTCCTTTAAAAGCTTTGTGACCTATTAATGGGATGGGACCTGTTGATCTATCAAAATAAATATAAACCTCTGAAAAAAAATTAACGTTCAACCAGACATTTTAGCATTTCAGATGGGAAAAACAACCGTTTGACAAAAATGTCAATATTTGACACCCTCCAACTCGGAATGTCCTTAACCGATCTCGTTGGAATTGTGTCTCGTAACTACTATCTCATAGGGCTACTTGGTGCAATTTTCATCCCTTTTAAAAATTAACTCACTTGACATGAAATTCCCTTGTGTAGTTCAGTCAAGAAAATATCAATATTTCGGGGTATTAAATAGAATATTTAATAGAGGTACTAAATCTTTATACATATATATTTTATATACACACTTTAGTGCAGGTATATACGAGTATATAAATATGTAAGAGTATACACTAGTCGGTTTACCCAATTGAAATGTTCTTACTTGTTTTTGTTTCGGTTTGGAAGTGGGAGAATGCGTTTACTTTTCACATAACTTCTTCTCGTATTTGTATAGAAATTGGTGAATGGCTTCGGATTCTAGCAAAGAGTCTTTTTAGGCCATATAAGGAGATCTTTCATATTATTATCTTAATTTGTGATATTTTGTATATAAAGTTGTAAATAATTTTTAATATTTTAGTGATAATAAAAAACCGGAAAACCGGTGGAAACAAACGAAAAAAACCGGTTGCACCGGTTGTTCGAAATTCATGATTTTGAGAAAAACCGGGGACGGAGGAAGCAAAAAACCGGTGGGCCGGTTTATTTTAAACCGGTTTTGATCACTCTAATTCTGACCCTCAAATAAAATAAAAATAACGGGTAGTTTTTTAACTTGAAAAAAATCGAATTTCAAAACACTTTCTAGACATACTGTACATTGTAATATTGAACAACAGCTGGGAGATGCCAGAACGGCGAATAAAAATTGTTCATTCTTTGTCAGTCTATAAAAAAAATATGAAGTACATATTTAGATGATTGTTGCAGAAGTTTTGAGCATGTTGTGTTTTTACCGGACTGAAGACACTACAAATAGAGGCATTACACAGCACACAATTTGAAGTATTTATATGCAGTGGAATTAAAGTTATTAGCAATTAACTTTTTGTACAAAATAGTCCCATTGTGTGGGAGGAGCCAAAACGGGCCACTTCGCCCATTTTTTCAAGCCGATAGCGACAGATAAACCATTACTATGTGTGTAATAACGGACAAGTAGTATAGCATTTATTAGAGAATCAATATTTTACTAACCCTTTGTAAGTCTTAAAACGGATTTCCGCCGAACATACTTGGGGTCTTAGGTCACTTCTTCGATGTGTTACACTTTTGGTCCGTAGCAAACAAATGATATATACCCTCCTCCCCTGGGATAATTTTAGTCGGGTAAACCTTAGGTATACCCTCACGACTAAGGTATACCATCGACTACTTTTGTTCAGGGTTATAGCGACAAATAAACTGTTACTATGTGTGGAATTACAGAAGATTCGGATAGAATTGATTAGTGAGTGAATATTTCAATACATTTTAACCCTTTGTGAAGGAGGTACAAGAAGGAGTGGATCAATATAGTTTATCTTCAAACTTAGCCTGAGATAGAAACAAAATTATCACATACCAAATATGAAGTAAATTCATTACTCCTTTCGAGAGTTATTGTGCGCAACAGAGTTACGGACGGACGGACATTGCTGAAATGACTTCAAATACTTTGCCGAATATACTTTGGGTCTAAGGTCACTCTTTCGATGTGTTACACTTTTGACCCGCATAAAATGATATATACCCTTCTCCACTAAAGTGAAGGATAAATATGATAAAAGGTTCAATGAATGTGTGATGGGTGAATGGATAAATCGAGAAATTATTATACTCATTGGTCGGCTTCATCTAAAAAGCGGAAATCTCTAAACATATTCCTAAAGTGCGGCTTGCATCTAACAGTGGTGAATCATTTGTTTCTGACCGACATTCTTTGTTGACAGGAACCCTACCGCAAGTGCTCGTGTAACTCGTTGCTATAGATGTCTTTAACGTAGGAGAAACTGGCCTGAGTCTTTTAATTTATGAATCAGAGCAAGAATTTTTTTATACTTGTATAGTCCACTCGGTCGGACTACGGCGTCATATACATACTCATGTGGCCGTCGTTCTTGTACCTTTACATTGAAAGATTAAACTGTCTATATACCAAAGGTATACATCGTCGATAGGAACTTTACCACTAAGATAACTGCCAGAAAGGAATGGTTTGGCACAATAACAGGCAGACTTGCCAGTTTTTTTTTTTACTGCCGAATCCCCAAATTTTTATTTTTTATCCCCTAAATCCCCAAAAAAAGATTTCTCATCCCCAAAAAAATCCCCAGAAAATATTTTAACTTATGTGAATGATGTATTTTACAATTCAATGTACTTTGTATTAAAATTCATTTTGTTTGTACAAAATGTACGTTGTCAAATTATTAAATATATCTGATTCAAAATCTTCCATCTCATCTATGTACATCTACTCGTACATCATTTTTGGTATTAAAAGTTTGATCATTTCAGCCAATGGACTAAATAATTGATAAAGTACATCAAAGGGTTAATACCAGCGATTCCAGTTCTTTAAAATCGAGTTGGACCAGCAGAATCCTGATACTAGTAAACTTTACTCCAAAATTAGCTTAAATTGTTCGTAATGTCGTCTGGGAAGAATTTTATAAACCGCATTTAGCTTCAATTGATTTATAAATATCTATAGAAATACGTTGTCTATTTAAGTCTTACTATAATACACTGCGAGTCAAGCTACTTTTTGCAGGAACTTTTGACACAATTTTTACGGACGCATTTTCTAAAAAAATATACGCCCATGTGATGGCAATCGCATTTCCCCTAAAATTGACGATTGTGATTTCAAGTCGCAAATGCGTGTTCTGAATTATTTTTTAGCACAAAAATTTGGATTGATTAAAATCAAATTATTAATTATAGTGAAAAATAACTACACCCATGTGTGCATTTTATTAAAATTTAATTTCGAAGACCATTAAAATTGAAGGGAAAATTTTTTGCGTTTTGTGATTTGAACTCACGCGATTGTCATCACATGGGCGATAGATTTAACAGAAAATAAAAATTTTAACATATATAAAGACTTGTAATTATAAAAAATTGCAATCCCCGGATCCCCAAACCAAAAAATATATCCCCATTCACGAAGAAAAATCCCCAAATTGGGGATAAATCCCCTAAACTGGCAGCGCTGATAACAGGAAATATGAAGTTTATGGGTAACTGGGCATACGGATATCCCACGGAACTGAAGCCGATGATATTGCTGGGAAAAGGACGACGATAACAATTTCTAGAAGAATTTGCATATACTAGTGTACCCAAGATAGGAACTGACAAGGTCAAAATATTTCCTCCCACTAGAGAGGAAAACCTATCTATGTAAGTGACAATTCTGACGAGAGAATGGCTGCTCGGCGAAAACTCCAGGAGTTTTGAAGAGCATTGAGCCCCTGTTTTAAACGACGACTGCATATACACGGGGGTTAGCTTTTTTAGGAAGTGTGACAGATCTTGCCTGTAGCGATATTCGTATTGTTGATCTGATCTATTGGCATCTGAGCCTGCAGCAGTAGGGACCTCAATTGGTCTATATAAGCTGGTAACTCCGTCTACAACCCTAGCCTACTATGGAGTGACTCAAATGAGTAGTAAACACAAAGTTTACTGAATCTAAGTAAGATTGAGGTGAGTAAGATAATGAGTGTTCTATCGGGGTCCACATTACCAGATTTGACTTAAATTTGAAGATCTGACGGAAAGCCCTTAGGAAATTTTATTCTTTGTAATCTTAATGTTTAAAAGATTCTAAATGAGGAGCGCACAAAAGGCCGATCCATTGACTTATGTGTATGTACATAGACATGTCAGAAAAACATTCCTTGTTGACAGGAAGAGAAACGCAAGTGCTTGTGTGACTTGTTGCTCTTCTATGGCTTTAAACTATGACTTTGTGAATTTTTTTGTAACGTCCAAAAAGAGAAGAAATAGACCCATATCTTTTTATACCGATTGGCATAGAATAGCTTTTGGAGTCGATTTAGACACGTCCGTCTGTCCGTCCGTCAGTCGATATATTCTTGTGAACAAAGTGCAAGTCGCAAATATGAACCTATCTTTACGAAAACCGGGCTAGGGACGATCTCTATTGCAAATTGAGCACATAGGTCCATGTTTTTATATAGACCCCTTTAAAGGTCCCTTCCGATTACACTTATTGGCGCGCTAGAGGACGCATTTTCTAACCGATCATGTTGAAATTGAAGCGTTAATTCTTTGTACTATTCTTAATCGTTCCCAATAAAGCATATCGGTCCATGATGTGATATATTCCCTATATATAGCCCTCTTTCGATTATAGTTTTAACGCTCCAGATAAAACATTTTGTAACCGATTTGGCTGCAATTTAAGTGTCTTCACCTTATATAGCGTTAAATCGTTTTTACTGAAAATTTGGCACATGACTCCACATTTTATTGGAGCCCTTATATAGACTTCCCGATTAGTCTTCTTGATGCTCTAGGGAATCCATTTTTGAAACGCTTTTATCTTTGATAGTGCATTAAATCGACTCTAGTGTTAATGAGACACAATGGTCCACGCTCTGATATGGCCCGCACATAAAGGTTGCCATCATTTTAGGTTTAAATATACAGTATCTTATAAGTTTAAATAATTCGAGTTGCTATAATTAGGTAAGTACTCGTAAACGTTGTTACAGCTCCATACATTTTCTGGTGAACTACGACAAAAGAAAAGGAAAATGAGAGGACAAAACGAAGTTGGTCGTTTGCATTTTCGTTTGTGGGTAATTAATTTATTTCTTATTTCGAGGTTCCCTACTTTTTTAAAGAAAAAACACAGAAAATTCAAATTGAATGGGGAATGTTTATTATCATTTGAAAGAACATTCTTTGGCATTTATACACGCGTGATGTTTTGCTCCAAAGGCCTGAATCGAAGCGGGTTTGTCCGCATAAACTTTAGACTTAACATATCCCCACAGGAAAAAGTCTAACGATGCACAGTGGGCTAAAATGAAAAAAAAATGGACATAGTTCTGCCATTTCCAAACCACTTATCGTATGGCGATGAAATTTTAGGTGTGTATACAAGAGGTGTTAGAGAGTTTAAGTTCGGAACTTGGGCCCCCTATCTCATACAGGGGCGGAACTACAGGGCCCTACAGTTGACCACCTCGGGTATACACAATTTTCATCGGCTTCTAACTTTTGAACGGAGTGTCCGGTTTTAGTGGCGTTTTTTTCTGTGGATACTCCTAGACCAGACCTACATTTTATAGGTTGAAGATATCTTGAATAGTTTCCGAGATATGTGGATTTTAAATTTGAATTTTTCATTTATTCGCCGACTTTGCCTTGGAGTTTAGCCAATATCTCAATCAAGTTTACCGATTTTGTTCGCGTGTTTTTTTATGGATTGTCAATAAAATTTACAATATCAAAAAAATATTTTGCATATAGACAGAAACGTAAATACGGCATAAAATTCTTAAAAATGTATACATATATTTCGATGTGGCAGCTCTTGAATCTCTTCATTTTGCTCTTCGTCCCAAATGCGGCAATTTTGCTTGTTTACATACCCATTGAGCCAGAAATGGGCCTCATCGCTGAACAGAATTTGGCTCGAAAACGTCGGATCTTCTTGGAACTTTTCAAGAGCCCATAGAACGAAGCGATGTCGCTTGGGAAGGTCGGGCGGCTTCAGTTCTTGCACAAGCTGTATTTTGTATGCTTTCAAATTAAGAGGCCGCTACATTTCCTTCACTGCGTGCTGGACGTGGTCTATTCGGTCGAACATTATCCAATAATAAATGCTAGGTCTCAAGATGGGTGATGGTGTTGCGAATAGTACGCTCAGTAGGCCGATTGACCATAAGTTGAGCGAAATGCACGAAACACATTCCTCACAGAACGTGAATTTTCGTAATAAAGTTGAACGATTTGTAAACGTTGTTCAGGCGTAAGACTTTCCATGATGAAATGCCAAACAATACTTAACAAAAATAACATGACAGCATGACACGACTCACACATGATCTGTCAAAAAAGGCTATTGAAAAAAGTATCTCTACTTGGATCACCCGTTATATAGATACCTTAACTCCAAAGTAAGCTAAGTCGACTTAGCATGTTTGAAGATATACTGCATTTTTAAATTCTAGACATTCCAAATTACATTTAGTCAAAATTTGGTGTTTATTTTCCAACTCAGTCAAAAATTATGAACATAAAACTTAGATTTAAAAAAACGTTGATCGCCTGTCATGAAAAACTACTAGTATTATTATAAGTTGTCAAAATTAAAACGCTTTACACTTACCCGATTTGTGTTCTTTTAATGCTCTATAGAGATCAGTTTCATCCAGTATTTTCTTGCGTCCTTTGAAAAATGTTGGCATAACGAAACTATACGATAAAAAAAAACGGAACGGAAGAGGAAATAATAGAAACATTAGTTATCGATAAGTACGCTAATTGTTATTGTATTGTGATTATTTAATTGTTGGGATTTAAAAAATGTGTTGATACATATTCATTTGTAAATAATAATTGTTTGCTTATTACTGCATAAATATGTTCATATGGATGTGTTTAATAATAACATCACAGAGAAACAATGGATAGTAAATGTATAAATGATTTTACACCAAGACCTCGATTGACGAAGTAATAATTCATTAAAAAGAAACTTGCTTTTAGAAGCAGTATAATCATTGTTAGCCCAGCAAAATTTCCCATTACCAAATAACCTGACGGGTAAGCTTAATTCAAAACTAGTAACTGCTTATAATTTGGCCTCCCTTCGAATTATTTTTACATGTACATGTCATTGGAGGAAAGTGCTTCCACTCAAGCATACAAGAAGCTGAAAAATAATCACTTACCCCCACGCTTACAAATTTTCAAAAGTAAGCGTGGACATAGTAATATTTTTATGAGTGTGCTTGTGTGGTGGTGTATATTTCCGAGTTGCTATTGCCTGTTCACCACCATTTGTGGTGGAATGTGGTGAGAAAGTAGAAGAGCGTAAAATTGGGTAGAGCGTAAAATTGGGAGAGAGTAGTTATCGATTGTTGGCGTCATATGACGAAAAATTTCATTTGCCGGGAGGTGGGATTGAACTCGCGACCTCATGGTTTCGTAGTTTAGCTTCATAACCACTGGCCTACCTCGCGACTCATAGACAAATCGCTTAATAACAAAGTACATAAATATAACTCATCAAAATCTTGGTAAGTAAATGTCGTTTCCACAGGCATTACCAGGTAATTAAATCTCATTATCGCCAGCATTACTTTCGGTGAACAAATAACGAATAACTAAATAATGACAAAAATAAGTTATTGTTAGTAACATAATTTAGAGAATCTAATTTCAATTTATAAACTTTTCTTAAAATTATTTAACAGAATACCAACTACTCGTACACCGTATATACGTAAATCATTAACGAAAAAATCGTAAATCATTTAAAGAAAAGTTTATAAATTCAAATACGATTTTCTAACTTAGATTACTAGCAATTACTTAAATTTGTCATTATTTTGTTAGTCGTTATTTATTTACCGAAAGTAATGCTGGCGATAATGACACTAAAAAAAAAGCGTACTGAAAATCAATGAATTTGTCGTAAAGTTTAAGATTTCGGCAATGATTTCGAGCCAAAGACAATCGCTATAAAAATAAGAAGGTTTTATAGTTAATTTAAAGACGTGAATAGTACTTGTTTTGAGGATGCATTTCATAGAATTAAGAATTTTGGGTGATAAAACTAATTAAGTTTGGTCTTAAAATAAGCACATTTTTGCGTAAATTTAAGTATGGCGCGTGCTTATTTTTAGTAAAATTTCATGTAATTTAAAACATTATCGTAATAAAATTTAAAATGTTTGTCCTTGATATAAGAATATACTGGTAATTAATTTAAGGCATACATGAATTTAAATACAGTTTTTTTAAATATGTATGGAAAATTCGTTACATTATATTGATTATAATGTTACTCTTTTAAATGAATCATTTTCTTTGAAATCATTTACTATTCATAGAAAATTCAATAACACAACACTTTATCTTTCTAAATAAATATTTTATTTGTTATATTTTATATTGGAAAATACAAAAAAAGTATATAATACATATTATGGATAACCTTGAACATTTTATAATTTAAAACAATATGTAATTGTATATAGACAAATCGCCAACACACTATGAAGTTTGACTTTTATTCGAATATTGTATTGTTAAGTATCGATTCTATAGCGGGATTCGTTTCTCTATTTGTTGTCCATGAACAATTTTTATCAGAACCGACCTTAATGATTTTTAACCTAGAATTTGGCTGGAATTTAAATAGAAATTATGTAAAACAAATATTATATTATTATATCATATAGTCTGGATGATCACTCATTTCCTGCAATTTGTAAATTTTTAATTCCCCACTGCATTTTTCATATATCCAAATAAAGTTCAATTGCGCGAACTAAAATAAAAATAATTGTAATAGAAATCAAACAGAATGATTTATATACGATAAAGTATTAAAATAAATTTTATCATATAACTGTCACAAAATGTTGAAAGATAAGAGATATATTAAAATCTTTGGAATATACTTACTTACAATGAAATATTTTGTCATTCTTCTACGACACAATTCTCATAATAGATCCATACAAAATTTTCTGTACTAAAAGTTAAAAAAAATATTTATGTAAGATATTAATAATAATAGAAACTGATTGTTTTGAAAGTGGCGAAAGTGACATTTTTCATATAAATTGAGTTATCAAAAATAATTTTATCAAAAAAATCAATCGTGACTTAGATTTTAAAATCTTAAGTTTTGTTAGCAAACAAAACTACAAAAACTTACTAAAAATTACTTCTGTAAAACAAAATCTAATGCTGCTTATGACATTCTTAACCCTGGTGTTAGATTAGCAAATCTGTACGAATCCTAGATTAAGAGTCCATTTGGTCAACATTACATTTTTCATAAAAAATTAATATGGAAGACAATATTTTATATTTATTTTTATTCAATACTTCGTGAAAAGAAAGCAGCTTATTTACAATTATTTTTGAGCAAAAACGCTTATTATTTTGATTTTAGTAAAACAAAAATATCCCTTGGACCAAATTATAAGGCAATATATATACATACATATATTACCGTTTATAAAGGAAACGATACAAAAATTGGACCAAATGGGCCTAATCTAACAGCAGGTTTAATTATGAAGTACTTATGAGGCAATTATGAACACGAAATCAAGGAAAAATTTAAACTAAAATTCAAAAAAGGAAAAAATCTTTTTAAATAAATTATATTTGGAAAACTTTTTAACAATAACTTTGTTTGTGTGAAAACACGTATTTTATATGTGAACGTCAGTTCGCAAATATATTTTGTTCTAATACATTAATATATGCGTTCCAAATTAAATTTCTTGATTTTCAAATAAAATATATTTGTTCAGAAATACATAATACTTACAAATATTGTTTCCAAATCTATTTCCTTTCAATTCAAACATTCCCATGTACATAGGTGTATGCTCACTTATTTTTTGCAAGTTATAAATGGCATTCAGCACTGCATTTTTCATATATCCATCACATTTATCTTCAAATATTGCGTGATTTAAATTAAAATAATTAAAGTTTTTCTGAAAATAAATCAAATAAAATTATCTATAAACAAAAAAAATAAATAAATTTTATCATATCACAATTGGAAAACGCTGAAAACTAAGAGAAATATTTCAACCGTTCATATATAATACTTACGTTGAAATATTTTGTAAAATTTGCCACTTTTCTCACAAAAGACCAATTCTAAAGTTGTTTTACTAAAAAAAATAAAAAAGATAGTTATATGTATAACATATTATTAATAATATATTTCTATATTGCCACAAATAATTTTACATTTCTGCTTTATGCACTGGTATTTTTAACAAATAAATACTTTCAATTAAAGTGTGTTTTGTTAATTTTGTAATTGCCAATAAGATGTTTATTTCATGATAATAATATTATTTTTCACGTACCTAAACATTTTCCCATTGTCTCTTTCAGTATTACAAAATCTATTACTCTCATTTTTGTCATCCATTTGGCACAAATCTCTTCACAGGGCTTACAAACAAGATCTCCTTCAAAAACGTATGTTCATCGCCATAAATAACATACAGCAAAAATAACTATGACACACGCACTCCCTTATCACAGAGATCGATGGTGACGCCGACGGCATAACCACATGCATACACACAAGTACGCGACGGTTTCATTTATAGTTGTTGCTATGCTTTAGCAAAAATAACTGTTAACAGCCAATATTAAAATTATTTTCGGTGCAATATGCACGTATGTATGCACGTATACTTACATATTCACAGCAATCAATATTTTTCACAATCCGCGTCCCGAAAACAGACAACCGTTTCCTTCCATCGCTTGTAAATAACTGACGATTTAAAAGAAAACGAACAGAACTGTTCTCTATTTTTCTCTTCTAGCATTCCATAACAATTATTGATTCACACATTACCAAACAAAACTGATTCTCCGAGCGAGAGAGGGAGGGAGAGATTGTATAATTCTCTCGTATGTATTCTTAAAAATAATGACAATAGTTATAAAATTTATTACCAAGACAGCCTTTCCTTTAAGGGGAGCATAGCCTTAAATTTATTACTCAAATATCTCATACTGTTAATTAAGTCCGATTCGGCATTAAAACTATGACATGTCTACGTCGTAGTGTTAATGTAGAAAATCCTTAAAAGTATTGAAATATTACTTAAAATAATGCGGATTGTCACAAAAATAATGATTTTTTTCTTTAATTTAAATGCGTACATTTAAAGAAGCGCGTACACAAAACTTATGATTAGATAGACATTAATTCAAATTCAAAATACTTTATATTAAGGAAAATTTCGTAAAAAACGTGTAAATTTTCATTATTTTAATGAAAATTGTCATTGAATTGATGCCGAGGTAGCATACTTAATATAAGAATGTGTCATCATTAGTTTTATTACTATTTTTTTTTTCAGTGGAGATATCATTACCTGGTAATGCGAGTGGTAATGACATTTATTTACCAAGATTTTGCTGGGAGCACTCCTGTGATTGTAAAAAAGTACGGGTAAAACTACATGCCTCGTTCTCTCTCTCTCTCTTGCCTAAGTGATAAAGAGACGAGATAAATCGGCCGTCACTAGAATTGGTTCAGCGAACAGGTAAGCAAAAGGCTACGGCAGGCTACAATGTTTTATTTCATATCGGTAATATCGGTCCATGTTTTCATACAAAGGCCTCTTCCGATGTCACTTCTTGACGCTCTAGGGAATTGCTCAAAAAGTAAAAAATCTTTCGCGTAAACCGACTAAGTCATTTTGTGAGTAATGTAATTCGGTACTCGTACAACGGGTGGAAGATGCCAGAACGCTGAAAAAATCGATCGTTCTTTGTCAGTCATCATCAAAACGATGACTTAAAATTTAGTTTGAAATACAAAATAAGAAGACATTTATTTTATGATTTTCTCTCAACAGTTAAGTGAAAAAGAAAAATACGATTTCTGCAGAAGTAATGGGAATGTTGTGTTCGAATGAATCTGTCAATTTGTGTGGGGTTACCAGAATTTAACTGTAGATACTTCAAAAACATTGCACTGTACCGAATTGCAAGAGTTTATGTTCACTGGTATTAACTTTATGAGCCATTCAATTTTGTTATGGCTTGACTTGACATTTTGCGTGGAAATTGGAGGGCATGTATCCCTTCGTAGGGTAAAAGTAACATGAGTACAGTTTGAGGCATTTACCATTTTTCTCCATTTTTTAACCATTATTCTAGGATTCGGACATGAGAGTGCAGTTGTTCGGACGCAACTGAAGGACTTTTGTGAGTACTGACGAAAGCAGTATCATCCGCAAAGGTAGAGGTGTGCGTAAAGTTGGTTATGGGCATATCAGCCGTAAAAATAACGTACAGTACAGGGCCAAGAATGCTCCCCCGAGGGACACCGGCATTTATTTTCTTAGGGCTAGAAAAAATGGCATTTGATTTAACGTGGAAAGACAGGTTAGTCAAATAACTCTTGAACAGTTTGTGAGTGTTTATTGGCGCATATTTTGCACAAAAGTCCTTCGTGCCAGACTTTGTCAAATGCTTGGGAAATATCTATGAATAGCGCCGAACAGTATTCTTTTTTTCTCAGAAGTTCTTCTGATGTTGGTTACGATACGGAGTATCTGTTCTGTAGTATTACGACTTTTTCGCAAACCAAATTGATGGTCAGGTATAATATTGTTAGAAATAATATGAGGTGTGATTTTCTTCAGAAGAATAGACTCAAACATTTTTGATAATGTCGATAGTAGGCTTATAGGGCGATAGGTTTTAACTTGAGTTGGATCTTTACCTGGTTTCCGTACCATCACGATTTCTGACCTCATCCAAGATAGGGGGAAGTAACCTAAACGCAGAATAACATTCATTAAAAATAACACCATTCTCAAGGATGAAAACGGAAGCTTTTTTTTTATCATTTTCGCTGTTATACCATCTAATCTGAGCGATTTCTTTAATTTTAGATCTTTGACAGATTTTTCAACATCCTTCTTTGTAAGCTTGATTGGACAAGGAATTATATCATCTATCACCTGTTGATAGGTTAGGAGAGCAATTAAATCATTTATTCCGGATGAATAGATTGGGCGAGGGATCTATCCTCCCTGTGTGAGAGAGTTTACTCCATTTAAGAGCTATCATGCGCTCCAGTCAGACTTAAAAATGCCCTAAAACTGATTTCCGCCAGACATAATTAGGGTATTAGGTCATTCCTTCGATGTGTTACTTGTACACTTTTGGTCCATAGAAAATGATATATACTCCTAAACTGAAATGAGGGTATACATATTAATCTTCGGACAGTAAATATTAAATTTTAATGTATACTTCAAGAACTACAATATCTTTTAGCTTGTTACGAAATGTTTTTTTTTTGGTCGCCATTATTTTCTTCGGTAACACTCCTAATATAATGCAAATTTTAATATTTCCTCTAACATTTTAATAACCCATCGGCATGTGAGATCGTCAATCGAGGGTTAAGTGTTAGTCAACTAATAAGCAATGATAATATTTATTGTATTAATTCATACACATCACATTGGCCTTGAATGCCTCTATTTTTGTTTACTTATTTGGTTTAATTAATCTCTCACATAGAGAGCACAGTGAACAAACAAACAAACAAAAGTGAAGTGAAATTATCACGGAATTCTAAAAAATTATGACTAAACGACAAGTGACACTCCACTCGAATGAAGTCCAATGAAGTTAAGATAATTTTGTATCACGACAAAGCCGAAATGACGATTCAACTGATTTAATATTATTTTGAAATTCACTTATCTCAATATACTCGTATGTATGTATTCCACGAGATAAACAATGTGCGAAAATATTCGATAGAGTTGAAAGGTGATAAATTTGATTCATTTATCAGATATATATGGCAAGCTAAGAATTTAAGGATATCGGGTAGTTTTTCAGAGGCTTAGTTTTGCGATAACGACTTACACAGTCGTCCATCCGAGTGACAAATTCGACTAACAATAGATTATTCCCGTATTATGTATACTCCAAAACGACAATACACATCTGCAAATATGTCGTACAGAGCGGACTGTATACACAATTGTTGCTACAGAGTGTAGTGAGGAATCGATTCGCTATCACGCGCAGAAATTGGACCTGTGTCCATTCACTTTATGGAATATTTTAGGTAAAGAAATGAAATTAGGGTTTTTCGTCATAAAAATGTCTGTGACTTGTGCATTTGCTCATTTGCATTATAATACAGAATTTCGTTAGCAACTTTTACCCCACAGTGCAACAATGACGCACATAGTTTCACAGTTTCAGAAACATTGACACATTTGGAACAACAGATGTGAAAATGCTCACCCAAGTTTTTGTTGTCCGTTCATCCGCCTGTCTGTCTATCCATTGTAGACGGCAATAAATTTAGGCATGAATTGCAATTGTTTCATTGTTTCGTTTAAACCGAATAAATATTTGTACTATGCACTGCACTAGAATACACACAACGCGCTAATATATATACATATAACAATTAAATATTAATTAAGTAAATAAAGTGAAATGTGTGTAATATCAATAACGATGAAAAATATACTCACTTAAAACTTTTTTTAACATCGATTATAAATGATTATAGTTTGAATAATGTGTGGGGAAATCACTATAATTGTTCATTTATTGTCCCCAAAATTAGTTTTTTAAACAAAGCAAATTTTTAAAATATTAGATAATTAAAATTAAAATTAAGTTTAAGCGCATCTGTTTCGAATAACTATTTTTCTGCGTATATTCTACTGACCGATGTTCACATAAGGCTTTTTACACCTAATAGTTATCTGCAACTGAAATAGGCGACAAAATGTTAGGGCCGGTTTACATCTTGTTTGATCTGTCACGTGACTTTCCAGTGACAATTTGAATTTGATCCTCTCCCGATTTTTTCAAAATCGCACGTAAAATTGGTTTCGCGACAGACAAAGTCGTACAACAAGCAGGGATGGAAAAAGTTAGTACTTTATTACCTTTTTCAGTACCTTTTCACTTTCAAAAGTACCAACGTATACTCACGACCATTTCAGTACTATTTTATTTGATTTGTTTAGAAATTATTATTATTATTATTATCTCGGCGTACGTTTTCTATCACTCTTAATTTGAATACAATTTATGGCGATGGTAACTAGGTACGGGAGACAACATTTTCTAAAAACGTCTTTATTTTCTATTTTTATTTATTTGAAGAGAATATAAACTGTAAGAATTTTTATAAATATTTTGCAGAACACATTCACTAATTTGAAGTATTCTTTTGGAATAGCGATCACAAATTTCTTAAATTATATTTAAAAAATGCTATAAGCGGAATGTCTAATTATAATTGTTGTAATAGTATAAAAACGCATTATCATCTAACATATCATGAAAATTTTCACAAAAAAAGCAATTTCATACATTCAAAATTATGTTCCTTAAATTAATTCAATTAGTACCACTTTAGCTTAAAAAGTATTAGTTTAGTACTTTTCCAAAAAATTATAATTGGATGCCAATTTTGTCATGCGATCCTCTCTTCGGGTCGTGCGACCCTCTCTCAAAATCGCGCGATCATCGTTTACACCTAAAATACTAGTCGCCCAGGCATGTATTTTTGACAGATCGCGCGACGAAATCTCATGATATAAAGAGGCCCTTACACGCGCTTAAACATTTTGTATACCCGAGGTGGCCCACATTGAAGTCTTGTAGGCCGTTGTAGACTTCTAAGCACCGGCAATACGCTAGTATTGTATAGGGTGATCTAAGTAGAGATACTTTTTTCAATAGCCTTTTTTTGACAGATCACGTGTGAGTCGTGTCATGCTATTTTTGTTAAGTATTGTTTGGCATTTCATCATGGAAAGACTTACGCCTGAACAACGTTTACAAATTATTCAGTTTTATTATCAAAATAATCGTTCGCCAATTCATTTTCTGTAAAAACGTAACCGTCAATGGCTCGTGATCTCGGCGACATTTGGTTTCAACAAAACGGCGCCACTTCCCACACATCGCATCAATCAATGAATTTATTGAGAGAACACTTCGGTGAGCAGATAATTTCACGGGCCGGTAGATTGGCCACAAAGATCGTGTGATATCACACCGTTAAACTTTTTCCTGTGGGGATATGTAAAGTCTAAAGTTTATGTGGACAAACCCGCTTCGATTCAGGCCTTGGAAATGCTCGAACGAGTCATCGAAAATTGGACTCAACGGATGAACCATCTGCGACCTAGCCGCGGCCAACACTTGATAGACATAATCTTCAAAAAATAAATTTGCCAAATTTGATGATTGTCGGAGCGCAATTGAGACCAGTATTTTGGTTACAAAAATAAATCTGACATAGACAGTCGACCATAGCTAAACCGACTCAGAAAGATATTCTAAGTTGCTCGTCATAATAAGGAATAAGTTCATACAGGGGCAAAATTGACTTTTTTTGATATGTTTGAATCGAAAGAAAATATATTTAAAATAAATTTTTTAAATATATTGGTTAGGGTTTTCTCAAGTGTCACAGGCCAAAAATTAGATCTTTCTTAAATTCTCAGAAAATGTTGCTTTTCGCGGAAACAAAAATATAAATTGCGATATCTCAGAATCGATCTAATTTTTTTCCTTAAATTTTTTTCTAAAAAATGGTCCATATGTACTCTACCGATGGTGTAAATTTTGGAGTGGGGACGACATAGGTTCAAAAGTTACATTATACACTCTAAAATTGTATTAAAAAACTTTAGGAAAAAAATTAGATCGATTCTGAGATATCGCAATTTATATATGTATTTGTTTCCGCGAAAAGTGATAGAAAAAAAATTAAAAATAAAATTAGTATTTTTTATGAAAAGTACGCGGAAAATGCTTTAAGAAATGATATTTCCTATTTTCAATGTCTTACGCCTTGTAGCACTAAAATTAACTTGAAAATGCCAATTTTCATTTATTTTTTTAATATTGTGAATCATTACTCCCACATATTAGGCATTTTCTGAGAATTTGAGAAAGATATAAATGTTGGGCTGTGACACTTGCAAAAGACCTACCCATATATATCAGAGCAAATACAGTTTATTTCAAAATCAATAGCAATAACATCAACAAAACAGATGTTTTTCAGCGTCAAGCGAATAACCTAAATACCCGCGTGTGTATGCCGTAGGGTCAAAAGGTTTTTATACCCTACACCACTCTGCGGTACAGCGTATTATAAGATGTTTTGGCCCAGATGTTTGTAACGCCTCAAAATTTTAGAGCTAGACACACCCTAAAGTTTACTGATCGACTCAGAATCACTGACAGTTTCGATCTTGCCATGTCTGTCCGTCCATTCGAAAAATCATCTTGACTGATTAGGCCCATTTCCACCTCGGTGGCTACGTCAACAAGCAAAATTGTCGCATCTGGGGCTCGGAAAACCCAAGAGTTATTGTTGAGAAGCCTCTCCATCCTCAACGTGTGATTGTTTCGTGCGGTCATTGGACCTTACTTTTTCGAAAATGAGGTTGGATCAACAGTTACGGTGAATGGATTGCGCTATCGAGATATGATTAATGATTTTTTATGGTCGGAGTTGGATGGTATTGATCTGGACAACGTTTACATTCAACAAGACGGCGCTACGTGCCACACAAGCAACGAAACCATTGCTCTGTTACGGGAAAAGTTTCTGGACCGTGTTATCTCTCGAAGAGGTGATCACAATTGGCCACCGGGATCTTGTGATTTAACACCTTGCGACTTCTTCCTTTGGGGCCACGTAAAAGATAAGGTCTACGCCAACAGCCCAGCGTCGATTCAAGACATCAAAGATAGAATTCGTGAGGCTGTCGAGGACGAGGGCAGCCACTTTGCGATTTGGTTATGGGAAATTTCATGAAAAGGATATGGCCCTGTAAGCGTGGTCGTGGTGGCCATTTGGCTGATGTTGTTTTTCATTATTAACGACATACCTTCCTCTTTATTATGAAATAAACATCCGATCATTTATCTCAAAAAATGGCATTTTTCTTTGAATACCAAAATAACACCACTTGTTTTAAAACACTTTATTATTCCTTTACACAATAATCAACAATATACACATACATATAAATTATATTCTGTTCCTAAACAAAGTTCCTTTATAAAAGTGAAAAAATTCTTAAAATGATGCCCTCAAATCATGAATAACTTCCGTTCTATCAGAGCAAGAATGTACTGTTTTAAGAAAACCAGCGAGTTTTAGCTTACATGATAATTGCAAGAAAAACATGCATTTTAGAGGTTATGTATTACGCTCTAGCTTACTGGCGCCTCAAGATATAGCCGAAATATTTTGGGGACATTCATTAAACAAAACAAGCTTTAATTGCCCAGCAACAAATAAAAGAAGTACTTCCAAAAGAATAACATTATAAGTACTTCCAAATCATAAGAATGAAAATTTTTTCGGCATTTAATGAGATTCTTCTAAATAACTAACTAAAATGTAATTTCGGAATATAAATTATTAACCCAAGAATGCATAATTTCAAAACGATTGGATGTAAAATAAGGCTTCTGAAGTAATACAAGTCCATATCGGAAGGAACATATATATGAGGACTATGAAATACTATATGTAAAATACTTAACATCAAATGCTCGTTTTTGATAAAGCACAAAAGGCGTAACCCACATTGTATTAAACAGAACGTACTGTATTCATCTATTTATCCTTTGAAGTTATTCTCTTGTTGCTGTTTTGCTTTTGTCAATCGTGTTTGACAGCTATTTTAGATGCAAAATTCTATATGGGGTCTGTATTTAAATTTGGCATTTATCTGAATGGTATCCATTTTTTATGAAATTTCGCAGTGTTCATGATTCTATAAACTAATCTCTGCCAAATTTAATAATGATCTGAAGTAAAACATGAAAACACATTTTTCCAACCTTGCTAGTGACCGTTTATTCTCGGATTAAAAAATCCTTTGTGCAAAATATGGTACATTTGACTAAAATATGACTTCTATTGAGCTTAGATGCTAAATCGGAAAGAACACATCCATGCGAGTGTGGGGCTATATGTAAATTTGAACCGATACTGTTCACACAGATATTAACTGTTAAAATAAGATACTAAAATTCATGAATATCGAAAGACAATGATATTTTCTATAGAGGGTATAAGCTAAATCGAAGGTACATTCACATATATTAAGATATCTGGTTCTAAAGTGACATTCAAATAGTTGAGAGATTTTTGATTGTTCGCCGTAGACGAAAGAAAATAAGTTACAGAAACAGGCCCTATATCTAAATACGGATTGTCTTTCAATTTCAATACGAATTGTCTTGTCCCAAAATAAAGATATGTGCAAAATTTCTTTGAGATCGGACTATATTTGTGACTTGCACGTTGATTACAAGAATGCATGCACAGACCGACATAGCTAAATCGGTTCAGAAAGTGCTTCTAAGTCGATTGGTATAATAAACGATGGTTCTATATATCTCTTCTCATTTTAGCCCAGCAAAATTTCTCATTACCAAATAATCCGACGAGTAAGCAAAGTTCGATAATGGTAAGTACTTATTATTTAGCCACGTTTCTCATTATTTTAACATGGAGATGTCATTGGAGGAAAGTACTTCCCAAAAGCATACAATAAAGTAGTATAATAATTACTTATTTGTAGCTCGATTTTATGTACTTGAATAATGCATTACCAATAAGTTATAAAATAAGTAGTAGATATGTAGAAATGGTCATTTAAAATGATTTTTTGCATATTGTCGCGCATATTTCTCGAAACAAACAATTTCCTCATGCCATATTAGAATATCTGGAATTTGCATTCAAATCTGCACGTATTGTTTGAAAACATGTTGAAATATAAATAAATCTTGTACAATAACTCACATATAGCCAAAATGGCAATATATTAAAATTTGCCAAAATGATTTTCATAACAAAAAATCACTTATTTCTGTTATTATTGGTAAGTCATTATTAATAAGCCGAAAGTAATGCAGCGAATAATGAGATGTCATTATTTGGTAATGCAGGAAATAATGACAGGTACTTACCAAGATTTTGCTGGGAGGTGTTAGAAACAAATGCATAAAATTATAATAAATTGTACCACAGTGTGGTTTAGGTTATAATTAAATAATTTTAAAAGAAATTATGGTAATTAAATATACCATACCATACATACTGTACCACACTGTGGTACTTTACTACTCTCTGAACCGGGGCTACGGAAAATACATAGCGCCGCACAAAAGTGCTATGTATTACAGTGTAATATAAAAATACCTTTTTATTAGTGAGAATGACGATCATTTGCGAAAATGTTACTAGAAGTTACACTATGGGGTCATTCGGGCACACTTTTCAAGAGCCTTTTCATCAGCCATACAGATTACATACAAACATCTTCAAATGTCCTAAACATACCCTAAGAAAAAAAATCGCTTTAGTATATTTTCTGGAAACATATTATATTTGGGAAAAATTACTTTTTTCCTATAGGTAGGAAAACAAATTCTGTAGTCGATTTAAATATTTCCCCGTTTTTAAAGATACTTGCACCAAAACTCCGAAAAGATAACATTGATAAGAGAGATATTCAAACTTTTTTTCCGGTATTTAAATATAAAATATTTGCTAATATGTTTGCAAATATCCTGCTTTTTTCTCCGTGTACATATATGCGATCGTTGATCTCTTTGGCCAATAGTATAGTAATATGAATTCGTTTAAAATAAGAGATCTCTGGACCCAAAGATGTTAATAAGAACGACATACATTCATCAAATAAATATAATACCAAAAAAGCAAATCTTACAGTGCTTTAAAATGAGTTGTGCAAAAGTGGTGACATAGAAGTACTTTCCCGGCGCGACAACTCCTTGTTAAATTCATTGGTGAAAATCCAATTTAGAACAACTTCTGGATCATAAGTTGGGGATTTTTATTGCTTCTTTGGATGCTCTTTTTTTGTTGGGTGGAGATGCGGACAACCGCAATATATATTATTTTTGATCCGGCCTAATGTACCCCTCGATTTGGTATTTACGTTAGTTTAATTTTGTGGCAGATCTTTATGAAGTTTAGCACAGGGAAGTTCTGTAAGGTAGAAAATACACCTGCCAAATTTCATAAAAATCGGTTCAGAAGTACATATAGCACCCATATGTAAGTACGTCCCAATTTGGCATCTACGCGGTGTTGAAGCCATATTTTGCCTCAAAAAAAGAAAAGTTGTTTTGCCCCGACAATAAACACTGTCAAATTTGAACAAATTCAGTGCAGTTTTAGATATGATGCCCATATCGTCCCCTCAATAAAACAATAGCGTATACGCATATACGCTATTATTTTTTTTGCATTATAAGAATCTACGTAATCGATTCTATAGCTGGTAAAAATTTGGTGGAATTCTACCTCCACAAAGTGGGTCAAAAGTTAATTTGAAAACATGTATATATATATAAAATAGTGTATATATTTAATATGGTACTTTGATTCTATTTATATACAATTAACGCACTTTTAGACTCTGGCTGTAGCCTGATTATTTCACCACAAATTAAAATGACAAGAAATTGAAAACATCGATTCTCTTCTAAAATATACATATTTATCTTCCAAGAAGTCTAATTTCACAAAAACTTCAAACGTGATTTTCTCGAAACTACAAAAAAATTATACACTGTTCATTTATTGAGGGGACGATATATACCTATACACCAATTTCAATATAAGGGTACCGAATCAGCATTTCTGAACAAAGCTTTATAAAATAACTGTCTTTGAACCTAGAAAAGACCTTGCCAAATTTTAAGAAAATCGCTTCAGATTTAGCTATAGCTCTGGCATATACTTATAAGCCGATACTGAATCTAAGTGCTATAGAATATTTTTATTATTTTAAATCCTTCTACTTATTATGCTCTGATAGTAGCGTATCAAATAGCCGGCTCCGCCCGACTTTAGCCCTTCCTTACTGGTTTTCCGATGAAGTTCGGACAGATGCTTTATTTAGTTGGCGCAGTAAAGTTTTATTTGTCTTTAGTGAGTTAAATGGCTACCTTTTTGTTGTCGATTGTACGTACGATCGATCCATTGTAGATTTTAACGCCTTCTAGACGTGTTTTGCATATTATGTATCATATCATTAAAATACGAGTACTCGCATATACTGCAATTGAGGAACAATTATGGACAATTAAAAGCCGGTAGGTACATTGATGCATTATGAACATAGATAATAAATTGTAATGTATCCGGCAAAAAAGAGGAAAAAACAATTGTCTTACTGACTTAATTTTATGTATGCAAAAGTATTTGCAATATCACAAAAAATGACAACAATTAAAAAACACAGTTAACAAAGTCTCACTATGTTTCGATTTATTTAAATTGATGAACACTACTGTCGGATGTGTTTCAAATTGTTTTTAAAACAATTATTTTTTTTGCATATTCGGTGGGTGGTTTCATATGTAATTCTCAGAAGCATACATTTCAAACAATAAAAAGGCACGTACGCGGTGTCTTTAAGAGTTTTTCATATGCAAGCATTTTACACTACCCTACAAGGTATAATGATTTTATGCATTTGTTGGGGATTGGTAAAGTTGGTAGACTTATTTCATTAGCTACAAATTTTTCAATAATGCATAGATTTTCTTCGGAGCGGTCTGATTTGAAGCATGACCGATCGGACTTTATAAAAAAAATATTATATTAAAAAATATAAATTTTCCTTATTTTTATGAGGCTTTTATTAAAATATTATTAAAATTGTCTTAAAAAATAGTATTTTTTCGCAAAATATTGCAAGATATCGTCGACACCGCTCAACGGATGAACACATGACATTAGAATAAGTTGATTCATTTTGGATTCGCTAAATATTTCCTGTACCAATTCGGGCAAATGGTTCTCGAGCTATGCTAAAATATGTGGTTCAATTTCTCTATTTTTGCAGATTGCGGTTTGTCGCGAAAACTAGAGTCAATTCAAAGAAACCACTTTGCAAAACCCTTTGCCGCAAAAAATTTTTCTGAATCAAGTGATTCCAAGTCTATCGGGATAATCACTATTGAAAATGGGTCATAGCGGTCCAATTTTTTTACACATATACATTACTTTACTATTTGTTTTTATTAAGCTTTAAAATTTAAATTTTGGAAGAGCTGAGAGAGTTGAGAAGTGCTTAAAATAAATCCTGAATAGATTCAATGTTGTAAAAAGCTCATCCAAAGCCTCAGGGTTACGGAAAATTTTAGACTTAACAACTTGTACTATTTAATACAGCAAAAAATATGATATTTCTTGGGCTATGTCTAGTGAGGAATCGCTGGCTACTCTGAAGAACCATTGGATGCTTCAACTGGGGATTCTATTGAAGTGCAGCCATCAGAGGTTTCCAGAGAGATTGTAACCGAATCTACAATTTCTTGGGCTATCAAAAGCTTTAAACCTTTTAAGTCGCCAGGACCAGTCAATGTTTCCCCGGTGATAAAATTTCTCCTTGGCTCGGGGAGATCTACGCTTGTTGTACCAATCCAACCAAGTTTGCTGACATCCCAAAAGCGGGAATACTGGATCTTCGGATTTCTGGCAGATTAGTCTATCATCATTACTCTTTAGAACCCTGGAGAGTTTAATAGGCATTTACCTAACCCTGCGTTTACATAGGACAATTGACAGAAGACAATTGAGAATATGTATTGGTTGTCAAAAAAGAGAACAATTTTTCGTGCAACATAGGCGTCCAGACAATAATGAAGAAAATACACTTAAAGCAACCCTCGTTAATGTCGTTTCGCGCTCTGATTGGCTGCTTACGTCAAGACAATTGCCGAATTTACTGTCATGAAAAAATCAAAGACAGTACGAAAACAATGAGAGATGTGTAATTGTATTAGTAAAAAGTGTAAATGTGTTGCTATTGTCTTCGCAAAACTGTCTCGTGTAAACCCCGGGTTAGGATACAAATTTATCTCAGGCTACTGTCAAATCAATACGAATATTTGCAATACGTATATACGGCAAGGGCAAATCCACCAAACCCCCCTTCATGATCTAGTTAGCTTTATTGAAGGATCTGTCTTTCCCAGTTAAGTAATATATATTATGGCGGTTTTCTTAGATATAGAGGGGGACTTCAAATTCACATACATCCAATCGCTATAACTACGGCATTAGCAACCCTAGGGGTTGATAGCATTATACATAGGTTCATTCATAACCTTTTGACTCAGAGACACAATTCAGCTAGCTAAGGGTCAACGAAAAATGAGTTGAAGCACTGGGCAGTGATGGCTCATAAAACTGTGTGGAATAGCGCAACAGTAGGAGCAACTGCAAAGATACTGTGGGGTGACCCAAATGAAAAGAAAACAAGAAGTCTTCTGAAACTAAACAAGATCGATATTAGTAAGATGATGAGTGTTCTAACGGGACATCAAGCTTACAAGCACATCTTCATCGCATAGGACTAGCAGGAAACGACGAATGCAGGGCATGCAGAGAAAACATCGAAACGATGGAACATTTTCTGTGTCACTGCCCGGCTTTCACACATGCAAGATCCCAACATTTCGGGTCCGACATATTACCAGACTTGACTCATCTCAGATAATATGACTGGAAGATACTGAGAAAATTCGTGTCTAGTACCGATTTTCTGTAACTCGTGAGGTATAAAAAGATCATAAATAAGGAGCGCACAACAGGCCGAACCACTGGCTTAAGTGTATGTCCATGGACATGAGACGTTTAAACGTCTACTCTCTTCAACCTAACTCAACCTAAGGGTCAACTGACCTGCATAAATGTATTAATATGAGAACGCCTCAAGAGGATGTTCCGTCTCTTCTGCTACAGAATCCCTCCTTGAACAATATTCTGTTTTCTCTGGAGAAGATGAATGTTAAGGTTATAGCCCATGCAGATGTCGTGACAATATCTGGCAGAGGGAAGTTTCCGAGAACTCTTAGAGACACCTTAGAGGCATACAACCGCAAGATGGACTTTCGAAAAGGGTCTTTGTGTCAACCCGACAACGATAGAACTTTTTCTTTTCAGCAGGAGATATAAGGTACCAACAGTTGCACCTGTCTCCTTGGGGGTATTAAAGTTGTCTTTTCAGAAAGCGAAGAATACTTAGGAAGTTAAACTTCAAACCCAACATTCTGGAAAGAGCAAAGAAGGCTGTGTAGCGGCATATACCTGTAAGGACAATTAGAAGAAGCTGGGATCTGAATCTGCGTATAGTTTATTGCTTGTATACCGTAGTAGTCAGACCGATAATTATGTACGGCATTGTCGTCTGGTCTGGAGGACATCTCTGCAGAAATCCAACTTCTGCGCGATACTAAACAAAGTTCAGAGAATAGCTGATATTGGTATGACTGGTACGCTGAGAACGACAAGAACTGAGGTACTACATGTTATACTATATTTATTACTGCTAGACATTGTAGTAAGACAATATGTCACATATACTGCTATTTGACTTAGGGAACTGTCAATCTGGTCAGGACTTAGTGTCATTATGAACACAATGCCTGACCTTCCGGTCATGACTAAACCACTTTCACTCATAAACCTGACAGATCAGAATGGAATGGTCGTATCCCAGGACATAGGAGATTCATTAACTTCTGTACAGACGGCTTCAAACCCCACAAACAACATGCTTATAACAAATGTAGGTCTACGGAATCGCCGCTGCATGAACTGGTGGACACTATCGAATCGTCCCTACATCTCTATGGTGGTCTTTCTTGCTTTGAAGGGCTTTTAACAACATTCACTTAAATGAGGTAATTGTGCCGCTGTCGCATCTAAGAGTGAACTACATGTACAACTCTAACGAGATTTTTAAACAGAAGGACTCCACAGGGACAAGTACTGCCTCCACTAAGTTGGAATATAACGTTGAATGGAATCCTGTTAGATCTAGAACGTTGTAGCTGCAAAGTCGTGGCATATGCGGACGACGTTGCAATCGCAGTAACTGGAATATTCCCCAACGTCCTCTGAAGAATTATACAGTTGGCTCTGAACAAATTGGCCAGATTGGCTAAGGGATTTACCTAAACAAGACTAACTTAGTTCTCTTTACTACACCATTTTCAATTGTAATTCGAAAAAAATCAATTGAAATTCGAAGATTCCATTTGAAATTCGAAAAACATCAATTGAAATTCGAATATTCCATTTGAAATTCGAAAAAGGTCAATTGAAATTCGAAAAACATCAATTGAAATTCGAAACACATCAATTGAAATTCGAAACACATCATTTGAAATTCGTAAAATTGCAATTGAAATTCGGAATACGTCAATTGAAATTCTAATTTTTCCATTTGAATTCGTAATACACCAATTGAAATTCGGAAAATATCAATTGAAATTCGAAATTAATCATTTGAATCAAATCATTTGTAAACAAAATCAATACTGTATCTTAGGTGGGGTAGCATTTAAGTGATACAATTTGTCTATGTTAAACCTTTAATATTAAAATATGTTTTGTTTCAACTAATTTTGAATAAACCTTCATAAAAGATACGATCATCTATATGTTTTCTGTTCGTCACATTATACGTATGTTAAGATTTAGTCAGCAAATGTGTTTAAATAAATTCTACCCAATCTAATGTACAGATTTGTTTACATTTTCGAATTTCAATTGATGTATTTCGAATATCAATTGTTTTTTTTCGAATTTCAATTGGTGTATTACGAATTTCAAATGGAAAAATTCGAATTTCAATTGATGTATTTCGAATTTCAATTGATGTATGTATTTCGAATTTCAATTGATGTTTTTCGAATTTCAATTGATTTTTTTCGAATTGCAAATGGAATCTTCGAATTTCAATTGACCTTTTTCGAATTCCAAATGGAATCTTTGAATTTCAATTGACCTTTTTCGAAATTGAATTGATTTTTTTCGAATTACAGTTGAAAATGGTGTAGTAAGAATAAGTTTCCCTGTGGGTATCCTGCTCGACTAAATGGAACTGAATGAACTACACCATTTTCAATTGTAATTCGAAAAAAGTCAATTGAAATTCGAAGATTCCATTTGAAATTCGAAAAATATCAATTGAAATTCGAATATTCCATTTGAAATTCGAAAAAGGTCAATTGAAATTCGAATATTCCATTTGAAATTCGTAAAACGTCAATTGAAATTCGAAAAACATCACTTTATATTCGAAGAACATCAATTGAAATTCGAAAAACATCAATTGAAATTCGAAACACATCATTTGAAATTCGTAAAATTGCAATTGAAATTCGGAATACGTCAATTGAAATTCGAATTTCTCCATTTGAAATTCGTAATACACCAATTGAAATTCGGAAAACATCAATTGAAATTCGAAATTCATCATTTGAAATTCGAAAAATGTAAACAAAATCAATGCTGTATATTAGATGGGGTAGCATTTAAGTGATACAATTTGTCTGTGTTAACCCTTTAAAATTAAATTATTTAAATAAGTTTTATTTCAACTAATTTTGAATAAATATTCATAAAAGATAATATCATCAATATGTTTTCTGTTCGTCACATTATATGTTAAGATTTAGTCAGCAAATATGTTTAAATAAATTCTACCCAATCTAATGTGCAGATTTGTTTACATTTTCGAATTTCAATTGATGTATTTCGAATATCAATTGATGTTTTTCGAATTTCAATTGGTGTATTACGAATTTCAAATGGAAAAATTCGAATTTCAATTGATGTATTTCGAATTTCAATTGATGTATTTCGAATATCAATTGATGTTTTTCGAATTTCAATTGATGTGTTTCGAATTTCAATTGATGTATTTCGAATTTCAAATGATGTGTTTCGAAATTCAATTGATGTGTATCGAATTTCAATTGATTTTTTTCGAATTTCAAATGCAATCTTCGAATTTCAATTGACCTTTTTCGAATTTCAAATGGAATCTTCGAATTTCAATTGATCTTATTCGAAATTGAATTGATTTTTTTCGAATTACAGTTGAAAATGGTGTAGTCTTTTCAGAAAGCGAAAAATTTCTAGGTATAACTTTAGATAGAAAATTCTACTTCAGATTTATGGCGATTTCGATTCTGGAAAAAATTCAACATTTCCTTTGCCTTTTTTCGAAAACTTCACTTTTCTAATACATTTTGGAAATTTGAAAATTGGAGTTCAGTTAAATTCGAGGGACCACATCATTTCGACTTAAAAACTGCAAATATTTTCTATTATTTCACGTTGACGGGATAACAGTTTTTGTAGAAACAAAATCGCAATTAATGTATTGGAATTCGGGCAATACTATTGTACGGGACAGTGGTGAGACACGGCGATTGATATATATACAGATAGTTCGAAGCTTGATGAGAAGGTTGGATTCCGATTACTCTGTAAATAACTTAGTCTTGATATAGATCATCTATCACATAATTGCAGTGTCTATCAAGCCGAAATAATGGCTTTAAGGGAAGTCGTCAGGTAAGTGACATGAATAGTCAGACTGTTATTAAATCTCTGGAGGCTACATCGCTTCATTCCCTACACATTCGATACACTGCCATAGATCTCTTAACAAGATGGCTAAGCAGCTCTGGGTGCATCGGCATAGGGATATGCCGGGAAACTGATGAACTTGCCAGGAAAGACAAATTCGTTACAAATTCTCGATGAATTTGAATATATTGGTATACCACTTTCCACATGCAATATTTGCCTTAGGTCAACATATCTCCTCGCACTATAAGGGAAAACACTGTCTAAGAAGGTTCTGACGGGACGCTGTCTGAGGTTGGGAATTAAGGCCAATGACTTCTGTAGAAGCTTTGGAAATGAGTATTGAGCAACTGCTTTGTTACTGTTCCATACTAAGTAAATTACTCCTGCAAGTCTGACAGATCTGGCCGGTACTGATATTCGTATTATTCATAACTTCTTGTATCAAACAGGTTGGTTCGCATAAGGGGGAACTGGGCACTAGAGGCTTCAATTGTTCCATGTGACCTGGTACCTCCGGTTGCCACTTTAACCTAGCATATGGCTATTTTGCAGTTTTCGTCATAACATGTTTCCTGCAACAATAAAATTGTAAACAAAAAATTTGATGACATGTTTGCCTGAAGAAAATCTCATAATATGGTTACCATTTTTGTCTAAACAATGGTTGTCAGGACAAATAAATAAGTATTCAAAGAAATAATTCGTCATAAAATGATTATGAACCATATTATGGGCACGGCACAGCCACGTTTTAACAATATTATGGTCACGGTATTCTGACGCAGAGGGTTTACAGTGCATCGCTTGCAAAGCTCTGAAAAACGATAAGTTGTGCCAAAAAATAAAAAATGTGTATTTGTGTAATTCTAAATAACTAATTGAGAAAATAATTATAAAGAATAATATAACACATAATTCAATATTTTGTTTATTTTTCTATTGCACAAGTTATTAGTTATTTACTTGAGGTGAAGAAATCGCAAACGGCAAAATTTCAAATAATTTCAGAATTAAACCAGTAAGGAAAGGCAGAAAGTCGGGCGGGGCCGACTATATAATACCCTACACCTCCCCAACAATGCGATAAGGGTCATTGCCATAATAATTTGGAATAATTGGTAAATGGGTAGAAACATATTATCTAATTCTGAAACGATAATCGCTAAATTAAGCAATATTCGTTCCTAAATTGAGAAACATCTTTCTGGAAAATTTGATCGGAAGTAAAATACAACTTCTATAGCGGTCAGGAAGAAACATATATATGGAGCTTTAATATAAATCTGAACCGATCTTCCCTGAATACTTATTCATGTAAAAAGACCTCCTTCGGTCGAATTTCGTACTGATCGGATATAAAATACAGTCTCTACAGCGCTTACATGTCAAATCGGGGGTAACATATATATGGGAGCTATATCTAAATCTGAACCGCTTTTCTCCGAATTTGGCAGTATTCCTTCATGTAATAAGAAACCCCTTTCTGCCGAATTTCGCACTGATCGGATATAAAATACAGTTTTTACAGCGCTTACAGGTCAAATCGGGGGTAACATACATATATAGGGTGTTATATCAAAATCTAAACCGAGTTTCTCCCAATTTGGCAGTATTCCTTCATGTAGAAAGAAACCTCTTTTTGCGTACTTTCGCAATGATCGGATATAAAATAACATTTTTACAGCGCTCACATGTCAAATCGGGGGTAACGTATATATGGGGGCTATGTCTAAATCTGAACCGATTTCTTCCAAATTTAAAATTGTTCATTCATATAATAGGAAACCTCTTTCTGACGAATTTCATACTGATCGGATATAAACTACAGTTTTTACAGCGCTTACATGTGAAATCGGGGATAACATATATATGGGGGCTATATCTAAATCCGAACCGATTTTCTCCGAATTTGGCAGTATTTCTTCATGTAATAAGAAACCTCTTTCTGCCCAATTTCGCACTGATCGGATATAAAATACAGCTTTTACAGCGCTTACATGTTAAATCGGGGGTAACATATATATGGGGGCTATATCTAAATCTGAACCGATTTTCTCCGAATTTAGCAGTATTCCTTCATGTAATAAGAAACCTATCATTGCCGAATTTCGCACTGATCGGATATAAAATAACATTTTTACAACGCTTACATGTCAAATCGGGGGTAACGTATATATGGGGGCTATATCTAAATCTGAACCGATTTCTTCCAAATTTAACAGTGTTCATCCATATAATAAGAAACCTCTTTCTGCCCAATTTCATACTGATCGGATATAAAATAAAGTTTTTAAAGCGCTTACATGTCAAATCGGGGCTAACATATATATGGGGGCTATATCTAAATCTGAACCGATTTTAACCAAATTCAATAGGGATCGTCCTTGGGCCAAAAAAAAGATATGTGTAAAGTATCGTCGAGATCGGACCATAATTGCGACCTGTACTTTGATTACAAGAATACATGCACAGACGGACAGACAGACAGACGGACATAGCTAAATCAACTCAGAAAGTGATTCTAAGTCGATCGGTATAATAAACGATGGGTCTATTTCTTCTCCTTTTGGGTGTTACAAACAAATGCACAAAGTTATAATACCCTGTACCACAGTGTGGTGTAGGGTATAAAAAACATGTTTTGGAACGTAAAACTTATTAAAATGTTAACCATTTTATCATACTCGTATGTATATTGGAAAATATTATTGGAAATTGCGACCAATAATATAGTCATAAGGGGACCATATTATGACTAGCATATGTTTATATGGGGAACATAACGTGGTTACAAAGCCAATATATTATGGTGGAGAACATAACATGGTAAACAATGTTTTGTTGTCATCAAGGCTGGGGCCATACGCGTATTATGTTCAAAGCAATAACGCGACATAGTTGAAACAACCACATAGCTACCACTACATTATGCTTCGCAAATACGAGTATGATAACCTCAATCATACAATGCCACTGCATGTAGTGATGTGGGGCATAATACATTCGACCTCACCGGCCAGTGTGGTTTATACCGTATTGTAAATTACAACGAAATCTATATTTTGAAGATATAAGTTGTTTTGCTATTGAACATACGGAAAATGTATGCAATCGAATGCGGGTTTATTTTAAAATTTTTGTTTATACGAACCGAACTATGTTTAGAAATTTAAAACCAAATTAGTTTTCGTAGAAATAAAAGCATTTGATGTCATGACGTATAATTGATGAATACGAAAGTTCTATGTTCGGTGGAATTCATTTATAACGACATCGCTTTTGACGATGCGCTTATAGTTAAATATATTGTACAGGGTGGCTGATGAATGCTGGCATTTGTGAGAACAAATATGGTTTTTTTTAAAGTATATTCGCAAAATATTTCGTTTTTGCGATCTGGAAAATATGGTTGCTGTTTAAATTAATTCTAAAAATTAATTAATAAAATTGTAAATTTTTATTACTTTTCGGAATTGACCACTGGACTTTAAAATCTGGACCATTATTTATAGGGCGACGTGACTTTCTTTAAAAAATTACAATATAAAGTCACTTTTTTTCTAAAGTTTAGTGAATTTTTTACAAAATCGGAAATAAATTCCTCAATTTTGGTCCGATTTTTTCTTTTCATGGCATGTTAGAGAACTGCTGATCCCCAGATTTTATTTTTATAAAAATAAACCCTTCGAAGGCCGTAAACATTTTGTTCTCTTGGGTTAAAGCAAATTTATTGCAATAGATTGATCCTACACGCATTATTTCAACATTAAAGTCTGAAATTATCACGAAAATATTTGTAAATTTTATTCGAAATTTATACTTCTCTTTCGAAAGGAAGAGTTGATCAAAAAAGCTAAACATTCGAATTCAAAAAATCTAATAAAATTAATAAAACAATAACGATCTTGAGCCTGAGTACAAAAACAAAATATGTATGTATTAACAAAAAACTTCTAAAAAACATTCAAATTAATAAGATCAGCCCGCCTAATACAATTAGAAAGAAGCTCATCTTCAACTTTTGGTATTCAAAAGTTTGGTATTCAAGCAGCGTTAAGGTCTCGTCTTGCTGTTTTCCATGTTTCACATCCGTATAGAAGGACAGACTTGGCGTTTGAGTTAGATATTCTGACTTTAATGTTTTTGGAGAGAGATTCAGACTCCACACATTTGTCAGTCGTCCAAATGCTTGTTTTGCAGACTTTTTTAAATTGCAAATCCCGGAACCAAGGGATTTTTCGGGATCCCGAAATTGTTCGATATCCCGGGATTTTCGGGATAAATCGGGATTTTTAGGATAAATCGGGATATTTTTCATTCTTAATAATTTGATATTTTGAAATGGAATACAAAAATTTTAGTTCAGCTTTAATTTAATTTGAAGAAGGATAAAAACAGCTAAAGCATAAATTACTTTTGTTAAAAATATATTAACTTTTGTTAAAATATTTCACAACATCTTAGCTATTTAATAATGTTGGTCCAACTTCAGTTCGTCGTCTGAATTATTATTGACCTTATAATTTTCTATGATTAAAACACGACATTTTTTTTAACTTGAAAAATCAGGTTGTCTAGTTCCGTTTTTATGAGAACCAAATCGATGTGTCGATCCAAATCAGATTTTATATTAGGATTTTTTCATAAATTTGAAAGAATAGAATACAAATGTTCTACGTTTTGTGTGACACAAACACCATTTGTGGTTTGGTTTAAGTTTACTTGTTTATAATTAAATTTATGATATATTTTGTAATTCTTCTCCAAATTTCTTCTTTCAGCTTCATTTATTATTATTAAAATATCCCGGGATTCATTTCAAAAAATACGGGGATTCGGATTTTTCGGTGTCGGGATTCCCCGTTTGACATCACTAGTCATCAGAGACGTTATGAACACACCGTTTACGTAGCTATTAATTCGCATTGCCATTGTTTTGTCGACATTAATTCCTAGTTCTGCCTTAGATGCAGATTTGGAATCACAGTCTAGCTTCTTACACATGTGACATCAGGCGGATGTCGTGAGCATAGTCCAGATTATACAAGCCGTGTCCCTAGGCCCCATACTATTCCTCGTTCGACTACAAGCGCTTCTTTCATGACGATGTTCAGCACAAAGTTAAAGAGTAATGGTGACGTAACACTTTGTCTGACACCTTTGCTTACAGATATCCCGACTTACCCCCAAATTCACAACCTCCGGTTAGAGCTAACTCAAATTGTATGAAAAAAATAAAAATTTCATACAATTTGACAGCTATAACTGTAGGTTAGCTCTAACTGTAGGATAACCGGAGATTGTGGAATTGGACGTTAGTTGGTTTTCATGAAAGATACGACAGGTTACGCCCTGTATAGAGGTTTGATAAGATTGGTAAGTTTTTCTGGTACACCTTTGCTAGAGAGTGCAGTACAGTGGGTATAATCGTTCCACAGACTGTTCCACAATCACTCTGAGACTATTTACATGGTCTGTAAAAGATCTGTATTTGAAAGATACCACAGGTTACGCCCCTGTATATAGATTTAATGAGATTGGTAAGTTTCTCTGGTACACCTTTGCTAGCGAGTGCAGACCATATTGCTTCGTGTGGTAGTATATCGATGGCCTTATCAAAATTAATAAATAGCAGGTACGGTGGGGATCATTGTTCCACAGACTGTTCCAAAATCACTCTGAGACTATTTACATGGTCTGTACAAGTTTTTTTCCGGCGACAACCAGCCTGTTCGGCCCTCAGTTCAGGTGTTGGCTTATCAGTTATTCTCTTAGTGATAATCTGCGCAATAAATCGTTATTTCTGGCAATACTAGCTGTAATTTGTTTGTCACAAGTAAAAACGCTGTAATTTTTGTCACGCCGAATATTATGTACCCTCCAATGCTGACCGCATTCTACAGTATAATAAAAAAATAGCAAATTATATAAAATATTCATACCAAGGAAGAATTTTGTGTGAGAGCTACAATAAAAAATAAAAATAAAAATAAAATAAAAACCAGTAAGGAAAGGCTAAAGTCGGGCGGGGCCGACTATGTAATACCCTACACCACTTTCGTAATATTGAATAACTCCGAAATATAAATTTTGTAGTTCATGTATAAATTGTTTATTCTAAATTTCAAAACGATTGGATGTAAAATACAGTTTCTATAGAACTAAAAGGCCAAATCGGACGAAACATATATATGGGAGCTATAGCTAAATCTTACCCGATTTTCTTCAAATTCGGCAATGTTGGTTCATGGATCAAGAAACTCTACCATTCTAAATTTCAAAACGATTGGATGTAAAATACGGCTTTTATAGGACTAAAGGGCCAAATCGGACGAAACATATATATGGGAGCTATAGCTAAATCTTAACCGATTTTCTTCAAATTCGGTAGTGTTAGTTCATGGATCAAGAAACTCTACCATTCTAAATTTCAAAATGATTGGATGTAAAATACAGCTTCTTCAGGACTAAAGAGCAAAATCGGACGAAACATATATATGGGAGCTATAGCTAAATCTTAACCGATTTTCTTCAAATTCGGTAGTGTTGGTTCATGGATCAAGAAACTCTACCATTTTAAATTTCAAAACGATTGGATGTAAAATACAGCTTTTATAGGACTAAATGGCCAAATCGGACGAAACATATATATGGGAGCTATAGCTAAATCTTAACCGATTTGCTTCAAATTCTGTAGTGTTGGTTCATGGATCAAGAAACTCTACCATTCTAAATTTCAAAATGATTGGATGTAAAATACAGCTTCTGCAGGACTAAAGAGTAAAATCGGACGAAACATATATATGGGAGCTATAGCTAAATCTTAACCGATTTTCTTCAAATTCGGCAATGTTGGTTCATGGATCAAGAAACTCTACCATTCTAAATTTCAAAACGATCGGATGTAAAATACAGCTTCTATGGGACTAAAGGGCCAAATCGGACGAAACATATATATGGGAGCTATAGCTAAATCTTAACCGATTTTCTTCAAATTCGGCAATTTTGGTACGTGGATCACGAAACTCTACCATTCTAAATTTCAAAACGATTGGATGTAAAATACAGCTTCTATAGGACTAAAGGGCCAAATCGGACGAAAGATATATATGGGAGCTATATCTAAATCTGAACAGATTTTCTTCAAATTCGGTAGTGTTGGTTCATGGATAAATAAACTCTACCATTCTAAATTTCAAAACGATTGGATGTAAAATACAGCTTCTATAGAACTAAAGGGCCAAATCGGACGAAACATATATATGGGAGCTATAGCTAAATCTTAACCGATTTTCTTCAAATTCGGTAGTGTTGGTTCACGGATCAAGAAACTCTACCATTCTAAATTTCAAAACGATTGGATGTAAAATACAGCTTTTATAGGACTAAAAGGCCAAACCGGACGAAACATATATATGGGAGCTATAGCTAAATCTTAACCGATTTCAACCAAATTCAATAGCGATCTTAACAGCCGCGAAATACTCTAAACTGCAAAATTTCAGAACGATCGAAGTGAAATTGCGACCTGTAGTCGACGAACAACTTTACATGGACAGACGGACGGACATCGTTAAATCGACTCAGCTAGTGATTCTGAGTCGATCGGTATACTTTACGGTGGGTCTAGCTGTGTTATTTTCAGGCGTTACAAACATCTGCCGTGAAACAAACTTATAATACCCTGTACCACAGTGTGGTGTAGGGTATAACAAATACTGTCTGCAATGTTTGAAGATGAGACTGTTATCGGGTCCCTGATCAATATTCTGATATATTACAATATGGGTATAAAGCATATGGTGGAGGTTATACAAAATCTGTATCGTGAACTATGGTAAAGGAAGAGCTTTTGCAAGACACCATATTCATTAGCGGGAGCGCCAAACAAAGTACAGTTTCCTAAAACTTCATATGCTGTTAATTATTATTTTCTTTGCATATCGATTTTAAAATCTTACTTATATTGCAAAAGTGGAACTAATTTTTGTTATGCCATAGTATATTTAATTTTCTAAGTTAAATATTTCCCTCATATCTGTTGTTAATTGTATGTGATTTCCTTTTTTCTATCAGTTATTGCTAATTCAGTTTTTTCTTCTATGAAGGATCAATTTGCATACAAACAATAAACTTCTAAACTTTCCATTTAAATAATGAAATTGTCGTTGTTTTATGCGAAAAAAAGAAAAACAAACGTTCAGTCAATTAGTCGCACTTTATGGGGAAAACTGAAATGCATTTCTGATATCATTTCGAATAAAAAAACACTATATGCCAATCCAAACTGCGCCACCAAATGACTGATAATATGTAGTGGATGTGGTGGCGATGGCGGTGGTGCTGATGGTGTGGCTGTGTGAATGTGTGACTAGGGAATACATGATGATACATTTTCCTGAAAGCGTTATTCTTCAACACTTTCACCATTTCGCAAAAAAATGTGTATATGTTTTTTATTAATTCATTTGAGATGCAAAATTGAATTGGATGACGTTGCACCCAACGGCGGCGACAGCAGCCAATGGAACAGCCATTGCAGCCAATGGTGGTTTATGTTGCAGTACTTCTTCTCTCCTGCATGATGGACACACACACGTCCTCACATGGATTGTGCACGAGGGTCGTTCTGTAGCTCCGATTCCAATTCAAGCGTAATTTACTGTTATCATTAATTCCACATTGCATATTTTAATATGACAGGAATCCATTCATCATGGGATCATATGACAATACGAGTATGCAGATTTAACCTGGTTTATTAGGTCATACGATAGTCTACACAGAAAAAAATGCTTAACTGTTATAGCGAACATCGGTTATAGCGGACTTTTCTCATAACGAACATCATTTCTTGTCCCTTATTGAAGTTTTCAGTTACGTTCCTGCGGAGCTGCAAATAGTCGCTTATGAACTGGCTCCCTGACTCTACACTTTTTTACAGCCCTATATTTTCGGCCAATGACTCTATCGCCATTTTCCTTAAAACCTTGGAGAGATTAGGACATAGTTGCCTTAAGACTGAAATGGATCACCGGTTACCGTCTAATCAACAGCTAGATCAAATCCAAAGAAACCGTCCTGCATAATCTAGTCAGCTTTATTGATGAATATTTCTGTTAAGGAATCTACAATGGTAACATTCATGGATATAGAGGGGACCTTCAACAATCACCCTTATCGGGAATAAAATTCCACACGGAATTTGTTCCCTGTTCCCTAAATTGCACATTGAAAAGGGAAAAAATTCCGTGCAACCGCGGGGTTTAATTACAATATGCGAAGGTTCACTCATAACCTTCTGATTAAGAGGCGCATTTCAGGTAGCTTAGTCAATAGATTTATTAGCAGGGGATACCGCGTTCTGTCTCCTCTGCTATGGAATCTCACCATTATCAGTATTCAACACTATCTGGAGAAGATGATGAGTGAAGGTTATGATCTATGTCACGAGCTTCAATTTCAGGCATCAAATAGTCGGTTATCATGGCACGATAACGGTCGCCATTGACAGTTACGTTCTCACCGGCATCATTTTTGAAGAAATATGGACCGATGATTCCGGTACGTCGATTCGGAAATCGGTCAATGGCAAAAAGATAGCTCTTAACGAGAGCTAAAATATTGCTCATGGGTGTCAAGGTCGTGGGTAGACTGGAAAGTGTTTTTTTTATTTAAAAAAATGGACTTAGCGCAATTGGCGAATGATTATTTTGATAATAAAACTGAATAATTTGTAAACGTTGTTCAGGCGTAAGTCGTTCCATGATGAAATGCCAAACAATACTTAACAAAAATAACATGACAGCATGACACGACTCACACGTGATCTGTCAAAAAAAGGCTATTGAAAAAAGTATCTCTACTAGGATCTACCGTTAGTTCAGAAGTCTTAGCTATTAGACAGGTTGTAGAATGACTGAAAATTAAATATATGAATACTTAACAACTGTATTCCTCCTTCCGCCTTCGACTGTCACAGGTCTTGTAAACATATGGATGAACAGTTAAATATTCAGCTGACCTGCAAAGCAGATGAACTTGCAAGACTAGGAACTGACGTACTCGTTACAGGGGAATTGGAATATATAGACATGCCTCTAGCGACCTTCAAGATCTTCTTGAGAGATAGTGTCTTTAGTGCAACAAGTGACAGGTGATCACTCATCAAAAACTGCCTACTTTCCATAGAGACCAGACGTCTCACTTACTGTGTCATGAAGGATCACTTACTTTTTTTCAGTATTACAACATTTATGGAAATTTAAAAAGGATTGGAGCTTGTAAAGAATTTTTTAAAAACCCTACATTTTTATGAAAACGTATAACATACGAGTATATAAAATTTTTCATATATAAGTAGTAGTAGCTTTTCACAGAATTTTTTAATAAAATCACTTCATGAATGTTATGAAGGATAATTCTTTCAGTGTTACATTCATCAAATTTAAGTCATCCAATTACATTCATCCAATTTAAGTCATCATAGAGGAATTCAGTCAATCTATTAAATATTTCTGGGAATAGTATTTGTTACACCGGCATAAATTAAAATTTACTTTTAAAATTTAAGTCACGTATTAGATACTGTCAGATTACACGTTTGCGAACACTTTTTCCGATTGCAATAAATTAAACTATGTTAATTAGTATTCTATGATACGAATTAATTAAAAGGAGGTGAAAAGTCTCCACGTATGTGGCTCTCTAGTACCGAATACGTTGTATTGTAGCGTTTCAAAGATTCTATTTACTAGCTTTTACAAGAATGTTTTACATTATGTCTAAATAGTGTATTCGTAAAACCGGTATTTGGGAATTTCCGGGTTTACCGTTTATCTAAAGCCGTTATTTAATTTGTTTATCGACTTCTTTTTAAACAAACCGCCTTTCGGATTTTCAGTATTTTTAGAATAAATCGAATAGTTTTTTTTCAAGTCGGTTACCCTTATTTTTATTTTTCGATAAAAATACATATCTGCGTAAAGAAAGCAAATTTTTTGCAACAATTTTGCCATATACAGGTGGCTACGAAAGAATTTACACGGTGCGACATGTCCCTGTGACATAAGGCGAGTTAATTAAAAATGCTTAACTGTTATAACGAACATCGGTTATAGCGAACTTTCAAATAAAGGGTTTTCCAACAAGAGGTGTTATTTTGGTATTCAAAGAAAAATGCAATTTTTGAGATAAATGATCGGATGTTTATTTCATAATAAAGAGGAAGGTATGCCGTTAATAATGAAAAACAACATCATACAAAGGGCCACCACGACCACGCTTACAGGACCATATCCTGGCTGCCCTATGTCCTCGATAGCCCCACGAATTCTATCTTTGAGGTCTTGGATCGACGCTGGGCTGTTGGCGTAGACCTTATCTTTCACGTGGCCCCAAAGGAAGAAGTCGCAAGTGTTAAATCACAAGATCTCGGTGGCCAATTGTGATCACCTCTTCGAGAGATAACACGGTCCGGAAACTTTTCCTGTCACAGAGCAAGAGTTTCGTTACTTGTGTGGCACGTAGCGCCGTCTTGTTGAAAGTAAACGTTGGCCAGATCAATACCATCCAACTCCGACCATAAAAAATCATTTATCATCTCTCGATAGCGGAATCCATTCACCGTAACTGTTGATCCAACCTCATTTTCGAAAAAGTAAGGTCCATAAATCGCACCAACCAGTCACACGTTGAGGATGGAGATGCTTCTCAACAATAACTCTTGGGTTTTCCGAGCCCCCACCCCCGAGGTGGAAATGGGCATCATCAGTCATGATGGTTTTTCGATTTTTAGAATTTTAATAATTTCAATGCGTTGTTAAATCGTGTATCGTTCCATTTTTAGTAATGGCGAAGTTTCTACTTGTCAAATGTCAAAGAATAAAAGCTTCAAAAGTGACAGCTACCGAAATACAGGGTGATTGAAAATAACACCTCTTGTTGGAAACCACGTTACTTCAACTACGGATACGAAACGACTTTAGATCTGTTACATCGTGGACTTCAATTAAAGTCATGAAATCAGTTACATATTGTACTTCATTTAAAGACGTGAAACGTCATAAAATCAATATACTCGTATATATATATATATATATATATATATATTTTCCCGTCGTTCCTGTAAGGAGCATAGGGCCTTAACAAATTGGTTGTACGGTGATCTATTATATGCTAATAGTTTTATTTCTCCCCAACATCTTCTCATGCTTGCAACTTCGTTATCTACTTGTCTTCTCCAAGTGTGCGCGAGGCGTCCTCTTCTACGGCTTCCTTGCGACTTCCAGTCAGTGGCATTTCTGGTGATGTCGTCGTTTGATCTGCGGAGTGTATGGCTAATCCAGCTCCATTTACGTCTGCGTATTTCGAGATGAATTGGCTGTTGTCCAGTCATAGCCCAAAGTCTGTCATTTGATACAGTTTTGGGCCAGAAAATCTTCAATATCTTTCTCTTCTTAAATCAATTACATGTTGAAATTAAGTCAAGTACATGTTGTATTTATCAACTGTTTCACCAGAAAATACTGCAACTAGACCCACGTTAAAGAATACCGATCGACTCAGAATAACTAATAATAAAATTTGAATTAAAGTGGACAAGATTTAGCACCCGCATAGATTTAGAATCATATAATCGGCTCCGCCCGACTTGAGCTCTTCCTTACTGATTCGGTTGTTATGAACACTGTAAAATTTTAAAAGTTCGCGCTTTCTTCCTTAATTTTTGTTGAAATGTCATTGCAGAAAAACGCTTTGAAAACTTTTTCCAAAAAGCTAACCATAAAAAAAATACAAATTTCATATTTGTTACTTTTTATAACAATAAATAAAAAATTATATATAATTTAAAAATATTTGGCCGTAAATCGAAGAGTAGGGCCCAACATATTGCATATCGAGAACGTTTTTTTGAGTTCGTGGAGTTCGGCAGATTTTCATCTGAAGTCAGTACCGGGCTTTACCTACAAGCTTTGATGCCTATACGACGTTTACCGATTTTCTTGAAACTTGATGGACAGATAAACCAATATGTTGAACGTATCATAGGCTACTTTTATTTTCTATTATCCGCCACGTGACTTTTTGACCAATTGACCAAAGAAGGTCCTTCAAGATTTAGAAAACTAAAATATTGTACGATTACACTATGCAACAAAATTTTTGTCCAAGGGAAGTGGATAATAGTTTCTGGTGCAACTAGGTGTCACAGACACGAAAAAAATATTAAAAAAAAAATGTATGGTAAATTTTTTTTTTTTAAAATTCTATTTTTAAATTTAAAGCTTTCATGGAAAGTACATTCAGTATATGGACCATAATTTTTCAAGTATAAGCCTGAATGAGGGCTACATATGCTGCAAATATCGCTTTCACGTAGAATCTTTGGTTTAGTAACAGTCGTCAAAAATATGAGAAAAAAATGATTTTTTTTTAAAACATTTTTTCGTGGTACAAAAAAAAACATAAAAAATAGATAAAAAATCGAAAAAATTATTTTATTACATTTTTAAAAAGCCAGCATGCTAAAGAAGGAAACAATGTCTATTTGAATATCTATGGATGGTTATGAGCCATTTTGTAAATGTTAGGAAAATTCAAAAAAATCTTGTTTCATATTTTTTCGTTTTTAAATGATATATTGAATTCGCCATATGTGAGAGAGACATATAAGAGACATTGCACTTGCATTTTATTTTATGAGGATTGATGTTAGACATTATAAAATTATAGAGAGGACGAGGTTTTAGGGTTGTTCGTAACCATCCATAAAACATGATATGCAATGTCAGTGTAATTCAGCGCCTTAAAGAGATAAGTCGATTTTCGGAAAAATATTATAAAGTTATTTTTCGAAGTATAAGTAAAGGGCAAAGCACTTTTCAATGTGTAAATGATCCCGACAATTTCTGCTACATCTGTCGAAAATATGTTATTAAAAAAATCTACGTGCGTTTAGTAAAATAATAGAAGAAATATATGTGCAATATTTTGGTATACGAGTTAAAAATATGAACGAACCGTGGACACCTAGTATTTTGTGTAATTTGTGCCATGTAAATCTTACTCGATGGAGTAGTGGAAGCATGCGGTAAGTACTTTACAATTAATGTATTACAATGTTTTGTGGAATAAAACGTTTCAATTTTATACTTGACGTGGAATTTGGAATGCCAATGATTTGGAGACAACCATTTATTCACGATACGGACTGCTATTTTTGCCTAAGTTAATAGATTGGAGTAGGAAGTATCCAAGTATAGCTAACAGCCTAATAACAGAAACATCATCAAGTTCAACTGAGTACTCAACTTTGAGCGATTCAAGTTTGAGTCAGAAGTCATCGCTTTTAACTCAGTTTCAACTCATTGCATCTGGGATGAAACAGTACAATATTTAGGCCCCAGATGTTAACATATCACATTATAGATTCCGTGATATACCTTACAAACAATTTTATACAACTGTGGATAACAGATGCTTTTGCAAGGACATTCCCGGATTGTTCGAGCAACTTAATCAAACATACAATTCAAAGGAATGGCGGTTACTTGTTGACAGCAGTAAACAAAGTTTGAAAGCAGTACTTTTACACAACGGAAATCAGAAACCGTCGATTCCCATTGCTCATGCTGTCAACACTAAGGAATCATACGAAACAATGGCTAAATTGGTAAAATACATAAAATATGAACATGACTAGAAAATTTGTTGCGATTTAAAAGCAGTTGGTATGTTATGCCTGTGGGATAGCCGATATTTTGCCAACACTGCTTATTAAGCTGGGGCTCTTTAAAAAAATTGTAAAAGCCTTAAGGAAAGATGGCAATTCACTCTCATATTTAAAAAGTTTATTTAAAAGTCTTTCTTTTCCAAAAATCGAAGGAGTTTTTGATGGGCCTAAAATAAGGAAACTGATGAAAGATGTGAATTTCGAATCATATTTGACGTCGGATGAAATTGCAGCATGGAGGTCGTTTAAGCTTGTAGTTTCAAATTTCCTTGGATCCAATAAAAGCCCACAATATGAAACAATGATTAATGATTTGTTAACAAATTATGAAACAAGTAAGAAAGCTAAGTCGGGTAAACCGACTTATGAATCCCCTCACCTTGAGTTAGCGTTGCCAGACGGTCGGGATTCGTCGGGATTTTCCTTTTCGAATATTTACAGAGTCCCGATTATTGAAGTAATTTAGGGGGGAAATCCCGCCTTTTTTCCATTTACTCTCTACACTATGGAAAATAAAAGCGCTGTAAAAAAAATAATAAAGAAAGTACAAGAAAATGCTATTTTCATATGTACTTTTTATGTACATTTGTAATTTTTCCGTCACTAATCTTTCATCTTTCAAGAAATGTAAATTTTGGACGAATTCAGCTACTTATCTAAAAGAATAGCTATTAACGTGGGCGAATTTGGTAGAAATTTCAAAAGTTATACAAATTTTAGATGCAGTGTCCTATGACATGTTGTGCATCGACTACTGCAATCTTCGAGCTATTTGTAAAGAATTGCCACGGATATTTATACCCTTGTTTCATGGCAGATGTTTGTTAGACATAGAAATGCTACTGCTAGACCCACCTTAAAGTATATATATATAGCTCATTAGTTATAAAAAATGGTTGAGTTTTTTATCCAGAGAACAACTTTGCTCAATTTGACGAAAATCGGTACAGATTTAGATTTATATCCCATATATATGTTTCGTCCTAATTGGCCCTTAAGCCCTATAGAAGCTACACGGGGCAAAATCGGCTTTTTTGAAATGTTTGAATCGAAACAAAAAATATTTGGAACACCAATTTTTAAATATTTATATATAAAATCCTTTGTACGTTTGTTAGTAACGCATGATCTCCGAAACCATAAAAGCAAATGGGCTGAAAATTTAACAATATATTCGGTTTGGGGTCATTTGTGTTTTAGAATTATTTTCACCGCGATAAATTGCAGAGTGGTCAAGTTATTTGCAAAATTCGCATTTCCAGAGCGATTTGACTTAAATTTAATGTGTATGTGTGGTTTTCTTGATAATAGTTTGTATGTATTTCTCCGGTAGGTGGCGCTGTAGTGGACATATGGACAATATATTTTTTGATGATTTTATCCTGAAACTCGGGATGTATGATTTTTTAATGAAATATCAATGAACAAGTAAAAAAGTTTCAGTCGGGTAAACCGACTAAGGTATACCCTCACTTTGTGAGTAATGTAATATTGAATATTACACAAATTATTCTGTCAATTTTTGTGGGAGGTACCAGAAGGGGTTTAAGAAATACACCTATATTTCGCTGAACAGTAGATACTTTAAATACATTGCACTGTGCCGAATTGTAACCGTTTATATGGACTGGTATATTAACGTAGAGATATTAAATTGTGGTATAATTTGGCCATTTTGTGTGGGAGGTACAAAAAGGGGCGTGGTGATAACGCTCATTTTTCACTGGACTATAGGCATTATAAAAGCATTACACTGTACAAAATTTCAAGTAATTCTATACACTGATATTAATGTTATAAACTGTTAACTTTTGGTGCAAAATGGTACCTTTGTGGGAGAGGTACCAAAAGGGGCGTGACTAAACGCTAATTTTTCAATGGAATGTAGGCACTATAAAAACATTACGCTGTACAAAATTTCAAGTATTTTTATACGCTGGTATTAATGTTATAAACTGTTAACTTTTGGTGCAAAATGGTGCATTTGTGTGGGAAAATTTCAAGTAATTCTATACACTGTACAAAATGTACAAAATTTCAAGTAATTCTATACACTGATATTAATGTTATAAACTGTTAACTTTTGGTGCAAAATGGTACCTTTGTGGGAGAGGTACCAAAAGGGGCGTGACTAAACGCTAATTTTTCAATGGACTGTAGGCACTATAAAAACATTACGCTGTACAAAATTTCAAGTATTTTTATACGCTGGTATTAATGTTATAAACTGTTAACTTTTGGTGCAAAATTGTGCATTTGTGTGGGAGGTACCAAAAGGGACGCGGCAATAACGCCCATTTTTCACTGGACTGTAGGCACTATAAAAGAATTACACTGTACAAAATTGCAAGTATTTCTAAACACTGTTATTAATGTTATAAGCTTTTAACTTTTAGTGCAAAATGGCGCATTTGTGTGGGAGGTACCAAAAGGGGCGTGGCAATTTCGCCCATTTTCCTCGAGTTGATAGCGACTAACAAACTAATACTATGTGTGGAATTTCAGAAGATTCGAATACGTATAATATCAGTTATTAAAGAATCAATATTTCACAACATTTGAACCCTTTGTGGGGGAGGTACCAGAAGGAGTGGACCAATATGGCCCATCTCGAACTTAGCCGGAGATGGAACAAAATATTACCACATACGAAATTTGAAGTCAATCGGTTACTCCTTTCGAGAGTTATCGTGCGCACCAGCCAGCAGACAGACAGACAGACAGGCAGACAGACAGACAGACAGACGGACGGACATTGCTCATTCGACTTAAAATGACCCAAAACGGATTTCCGCCGAACATACTTGGGGTCTTAGGTCACTCCTTCGATGTGTTACACTTTTTTCCGTAGCAAATGATATATACCCTCGTCACACTAAAGTGAGGGTATAATAACAAACCAATACATCCCAAACAGGACGGACAGGACAGCTAGTATTTTATATGGGGTCAGCTAGTATTTTATATTTCTTTGCAAATAAATTTTATTTGAAAATCAATATAATATATTTGGAACGCATATATTATTATTTTTCAACAAATAATATTTGCAAACTAAATTTCTCAAATAAAATATGTGTTTAAGTACAAATAAAATTATTATTTAAGAATTTTTCCGAATATATTTTATTTAAAAAATATTTCCAAAACTTTTGCTGCCTTTTTCGAATTTCAGTTTTAATTTCTTCTTGGTTTCGAATTTTACCTCCCAGTTATGATACCATATGCAGCAATAACTCCTTTTTAAATCAATCATTTCAAATTTTTGAGTATTCCAAGCCATCATTAGTTGTCCATCCTCTAAGTACTTTATATTGATCTAAGATTTTACGATTTCAATTATTATTTTTACGAACATTAAACATTTCTAAAAATTTAAATTTGAATTACTGAAAAATTTAAAACAATTTATGTATTTTATGAATACTTAATGCAAATAAATATTTGTTTCGGAAATAACAGTCACATTGGGATGCAAACAAAAATTTGTTTAGAATAAAATCTTCCCAAATACACAATTTTTGTGTGTACCAAATATTATATGTTTAGAGTGTACCATAAACATATATATGTTTCAAGCCGAATATGTTTGGGACAATATACTACAGAAGCGATTTTTTTCAGCGTGTATAGTTTACATCTAACCTTTTTAAAGTAAAAGCGAATTTCGTGAAGAATAACACAAAGAAAGTATTTGTGGCAAACATAATATTGACCTATAGTGTATACAAGTTATTTTGAATATTCTTATGTTAGACTTTTATTGAAACTGTAATGAGTTTTTTTTTAAATGCCAAAACCAATAAAATATTATCTTTTTATTTGTCCCGACAAATCCCGCTTTTAAGTCTCGGTTATCCCGACTTTTCGAATACGGTGCCTGGCAACCCTACCTTGAGTCCCAAAAAAAATATTAGTACATTTATTTCTTATTTTGTTTTAATTAATTTATTATCGATTTAAATTGCATTTAATAACTTTAAAATATGTACTGCACGGGGCAAAATCGCCTTTTTCGATATGTTTGAATCGAAAGAAAATATACTTGGAACACAAATTTTTAAATATTATATATTTTCGAGCAAATAAATTTTATTTGAAAATCAATAAAATGTATTTAGAACCCATATGTTAATATATTAGAATAAAATATATTTGCGAACTGATTTTCTCAAATAAAATATTTGTTTAAATACGAATAAAATTATTGTTTATAAATATTTCCAAATATATTTTATTAAAAAAAGGATTTTGAAAACTGCTGAATTTTTCGAATATTAGTTTTAATTTTTTCATTTTCGAATTATGCATTCCTATTAAAAATGGCGTACTTAGCATTAACTTCTATTTGAAACCAATTCAATTCAATTCATCAATTATAAAGAAATTTTACTAACATTAAAAATTTCAAAAATTACCTTTCAATTGCTGTAAACTTAAAACAATTAAAGAATAGTAGACATACATTCACGCAAAAAGATCTTTGTTTGGGAAATATCATATCCAAATAAAAAATATTAGGATGTAAACATAGTTTTGTTTAGAACAATATCCTCCCAAACATATAATATTTGTATTTGTCAAATATTATATATTTGGAGTGCACCCTAAAAATATTTATGTTTCAAGCAGAATATGTTTGGGAAAATATACTACAGAGGCTATTTTTTTTCAGCGTGTGGTATTAAAGTAATAAGCTGTTAACTTTTGGTGTAAAGTGGTCCATTTATGTGGGGGTACCAAAAGCATTACACTGTACAAAATTTCAAGTATTTGTATGCACTAGCATTAAAGTTATAAGCTGGTAACTTTTGGTATAAAATAGTCCAAAAGTATTGTAGGTACTGTTACACCATTACACTGTACAAAATTTCACGTCTTTGTATGCACTGGTAATAAAGTTATAAGCTGGTAATTTTTGGTACAAAATGGTCCATTTGTGTGGGAGGTACAAAACGAGCGTGGCAATAATGCCAGTTTTCCACCGTTTTTTTCCACAGGGTTACCGTTGAGAATTTTGAAAAGGTCGCCCAAAAAGTCGTTTTTTAAAAATAAAGTCGCACAAAAGAGTCGTAATTAAATAAAAAAGGGTCACACTTGTTATGTTCATAAAAAGCGTGTGTTCTTTCCATAAAACACTTACGAAAATAATGAGAAATTATTTGTATGTAATAAGAAGTTAAAATTGTGAATTTTTGTGAATTTTTTTAATTTATAAAAAATTTTAAAAACTTTAATTTAAACAAGTAAGAAAGTTTCAGTCGGGTAAACCGACTAAGGTATACCCTCACTTTGTGAGTAATGTAATATTGAATATTACACAAATTATTCTGTCAATTTTTGTGGGAGGTACCAGAAGGGGTTTAAGAAATACACCTATATTTACACCAGTAGATACTTTAAATACATTGCACTGTGCCGAATTGTAACCATTTATATGGACTGGTATATTAACGTTGAGATATTAAATTGTGGTATAATTTGGCCATTTTGTGTGGGAGGTACAAAAAGGGGCGTGGTGATAACGCTCATTTTTCACTGGACTATAGGCATTATAAAAGCATTACACTGTACAAAATTTCAAGTAATTGTATGCACTGATATTAATGTTATAAACTGTTAACTTTTGGTGCAAAATGGTACCTTTGTGGGAGAGGTACAAAAAGGGGCGTGGCGATAACGCCCATTTTTCACAGGACTATAGGCACTACAAAAACATTACACTGTAAAAAAATTTCAAGTATTATTATACTCTTGTATTAATGTTATAAGCTGTTAACTTTTAGTGCAAAATGGTACCTTTGTATGGGAGGTACCAAAAGGGCCGTGGCAACAACGCCCATTTTTCTCTGGATTGTAGAAAATATAAAAGCATAACACTGTGCAAAATTTCAAGTATTTTTATACACCGTTATTAATGTTATAAGCTGTTAATTTTTGGTGCAAAACGGTGCATTTGTGTGGGAGGTACCTAAAGGGACGTGGCAACTTCGCCCATTTTTCTCGAGTTGATAGCGACTAATAAACTAATACTATGTGTGGAATTTCAGAAGATTAGAATAAGTAGTATAGTAGTTATTAAAGAATCAATATTTCACAACATTTTAACCCTTTGTGGGGGAGGTACTAGAAGGAATGGACCAATATGGCCCATCTTCGAACTTAGCCGGAGATAGAAAAAAATATTACCACATACCAAATTTGAAGTCAATCGGTTACTCCTTTCGAGAGTTATCGTGCGCACCAGCCAGCAGACAGACAGACAGACAGACAGACAGACAGACAGACGGACGGACATTGCTCATTCGACTTAAAACGACCTAAAACGTATTTCCTCCGAACATACTTAGGGTCTTAGATCACTCCTTCGATGTGTTACACTTTTTTCCGTAGCAAATGATATATACCCTCGTCACACTAAAGTGAGGGTATAACAAGTAAGAAAGTTTCAGTCGGGTAAACCGACTAAGGTATACCCTCACTTTCTGAGTAATGTAATATATAACATTACACCAATAAATCTGTCAATTTGTGTGGGAGGTACCAGAAGGGGTTTTCCAAAAACACGTATTTTTCGGTAAATACATTGCATTGTGCTGAACTATAAGCGTTTATGTGCACTGGTATATTAAAGTTACGAGCTATGTAATTTTGGTATGATTTGGTCATTTTGTGTGGGAGGTACAAAAAGGGGCCGGGTGATAACGCCCACTTTTTACAGGACTATAGGCACTATAACAGCATTACACTGTACAAAATTTCAAGTATTTGTATGCACTGGTATTAAAGTTACAAGCCTTTTACTTTTGGTACGAAATGGTCCATTTGTGTGGGAGGTACCAAAAGGGGCTGTACAATAATGTCCATTTTTTACCGGACTATAGGCGCTACAAAAACATTATACTGTAGAAAATTTCAAGCATTTTTATGCACTTGTGTTAAAGTTATAAGCAGTTAAATTTTGATGCAAAATGGTCCATTTGTGTGGGAGGTACCAAAAGGGGCATGCCAACTTCACCCATTTTTCTCGAGTTAATAGCGACTAATATACTAATATTATGTGCAGAATTTCAAAAGATTCGAGTAAGTAGTATAGAAGTTATTAAAGAATCAATATTTCACTAAATTTTAACCCTTTGTGTGGGAGGTACCAGAAGGAGTAGACCAATATGGCCCATCTTCGAACTCATCCGGAGATAGATCAAAATATTACCACATACCAAATTTGAAGTCCATCGGTTACTCCTTTCGAGAGTTATCGTGCGCACCAGCCAGCAGACACACAGACAGACAGACAGACAGACAGACAGACGGACGGACATTGCTCATTCGACTTAAAATGACCCAAAACGGATTTCCTCCGAACATACTTAGGGTCTTAGATCACTCCTTCGATGTGTTACACTTTTTTCCGTAGCAAATGATATATACCCTCGTCACACTAAAGTGAGGGTATAAAAATGCTCCACATTCGATGCAGAATATGCTACAGACTCTCACAAATCCAAAAACAGTAATTGAAGTTTTAGAGACTTAATATTAGTAGAAGTTATAGGGAAATACTAAGGCAGATCTGGTACATTTTCTAACTTTTTTGGAAGCGGTAGCATTTTTTAAATTAGATTTAAAAAATCCAGAAAATGTATGAATTAAAAAATCCAATTAAAAATGTCTTTCCAACGACTTAAACGTTATAAAGCTCGGTTCAGCCTTCAAGACTTCAGATTTCTATCCGTTTTATTGGATTAAAACGTCAGATAATTGCATTGAGAAGGCTCTATGTATGATGTAAAGTGAATCCTTCGAAACAGAAGAATGTTACATTAAACATTAAATTATTAAGCAGCAATGGTCATCAACATGCTGAGCTTGTCCGGTAAACTATTTTTTTAAATCATAAACTCAAACACTCAGCACAATGCACTTATAATATATACAAAAATGGTTTTTTGTGCCTACGATTGATACAACAAATTTTTGTTCACAAAAAAGGGGAAAAGGTCGCAAAAAAGGCCAAAAAGTCGCAAAAAAGTGTCAAAATGATAAAGTCGCACAAGAAGTCGCAAGCCGTCAAAAAAGTAGCAAATTGCAACTTTAGTCGCACAACGGTAACACTGATTGTAGATACTATTATACCACTACACTGTACAAAATTTCAGGTATTTGTATGCACTGGTAATAAAGTTATAAGCTAGTAACTTTTGGTACAAAATGGTCCATTTGTGTGGGAGGTACCAAAAGAAGCGTGGCAATAATGCCCATTTTTCACTGCAATGTAGGTACTATTAAACCATTACACTGTACAAAATTTCAGGTGTTTGTATGCACTGGTAATAAAGTTATAAGCTATTAAATTTTGGTTCAAAATCGTCCATTTGTGTGGGAGGTACCAAAACGGGCGTGGCAACTTCGCCCACTTTCCTCGAGGTAATAGCGACTAATAAACTAATGATATGTGTAGAATTTCAGAGGATTCAAATAAACAGTGTAGATGTTATTAAATAATCAATATTCACTAAATGTTAACCCTTTGTGGGGGGTACTAGAAGGAGTGGACCAATATGGCCCATCTTCGAACATAGCCTTTCGAGAGTTATCGTGCGTAAAAGCCAGCAGACAGACAGACGGACGGACATTGCTCATTCGATTTAAAATTACCCAAAACAGATATCCGCCGAACATACTTAGGGTCTTAGGTCACCCCTTCGATGTGTTACACTTTTGGCTCGTAGCAAATGATATATACCCTCCTGTCTAAGGTGCGGGGATAAAAATTGGTTAGAAATATATATTTTTTATATTTATGTATATAACACATATGTATTCTTCCAACTTATTTTTCGCTTTATGTATTCCAACAGGCGTAAATATGTCCCTCAAAATTACAAAGGTTTCACAAAGAATTGAAGTCCATCGAGCGGCGTTACCAAGGGCACTGGGATGAAAGAATGATGGGAGATTATATTTGGTTCCTCATTAGACAAACGGATTCCGAAATCTTCAAACGTCAACAAAGAACTCACAATTACTTCTAATGAAACTCGTTCATGTAAATAAACTCAAATGTACATAATATAAATAAAAGTAATAAATAAAACCGCTATTTAAACATAAATTAAAAACAAGTAAGAAAGTTTCAGTCGGGTAAACCGACTAAGGTATACCCTCACTTTGTGAGTAATGTAATATATAACATTACACCAATAAATCTGTCAATTTGTGTGGGAGGTACCAGAAGGGGTTTTCCAAATACACATATTTTTCGGTAAACAGTACATTCTTAAATACATTGCATTGTGCTCAACTATAAGCGTTTGTGTGCACTGGTATATTAAAGTTACGAGCTATGTAATTTTGGTATGATTTGGTCATTTTGTGTGGGAGGTACAAAAAGGGGCGGGGTGATAACGCCCACTTTTTACAGGACTATAGGCACTACAACAGCATTACACTGTACAAAATTTCAAGTATTTGTATGCACTGGTATTAAAGTTACAAGCCGTTTACTTTGGTACGAAACGGGCCATTTGTGTGGGCGGTACCAAAAGGGGCTGTACAATGATGCCCATTTTTTACCGGACTATAGGCGCTACAAAAACATTATACTGTAGAAAATTTCAAGCATTTTTATGCACTTGTATTAAAGTTATAAGCAGTTAAATTTTGATGCAAAATGGTCCATTTGTGTGGGAGGTACCAAAAGGGGCATGCCAACTTCACCCATTTTTCTTGAGTTAATAGCGACTAATATACTAATATTATGTGCAGAATTTCAAAAGATTCGAATAAGTAGTATAGAAGTTATTAAAGAATCAATATTTCACTAAATTTTAACCCTTTGTGTGGGAGGTACCAGACGGAGTAGACCAATATGGCCCATCTTCGAACTCATCCGGAGATAGATCAAAATATTACCACATACCAAATTTGAAGTCAATCGGTTACTCCTTTCGAGAGTTATCGTGCGCACCAGCCAGCAGACAGACAGACAGACAGACAGACAGACAGACAGACAGACAGACGGACGGACATTGCTCATTCGACTTAAAATGACCCAAAACGGATTTCCTCCGAACATACTTAGGGTCATAGATCACTCCTTCGATGTGTTACACTTTTTTCCGTAGCAAATGATATATACCCTCGTCACACTAAAGTGAGGGTATAAAAAAGATTCTTTTTAAAAAGAGCTATAATTTCTACATTTATCCATAGATTTTCATGTCAAATAGGCATTGTTTTCTTCGCTAGGATGCAAACTTTTAAAAACTAAAATAAAATATCTTTTTCGATTTTTTTCTATTTTTTATGTTTTTTTTTTGTCCCAGGATTTTCTTTTTTGAAAAATCTACTTTTTCCGATTTGTTTAATGACTGTTACTAAACCACTGTTTCTAAGTGAAAGAGATATTTCCAACATTGGTAGCCCACATTAATAGCTTCAATTTAACGCATAAGTCGACCAGATCGGGCATATACTCCAAAATTTATAGCGCAAATACTAAGGGTATCTTCGACGATTATAGCATTTTTAATAAAAAATTTTTTAAAAAAGAATTTATCCATAAAAAATTTTTTGGTTTTGATTTTATATAATAGTATGCCACAAAATATACAAAAAAATAATTTTTAGGTCTAGGACACAAAAAAAATTTTTTTTTTGTTGCGTAGTGTTATATCTTTTTGTCGTATTACATCCGGGCAGTTCAGACTAAAATCAAAAATCTTTAAAACAAAGTAATTTGTCTATAAGTTTATGAACGAAAATAGCATTCTTTCTGAGACAATATAGTTTGAAATTCATTATTATATAAATTATGAAAATATCGTGCGAAAATTAAGGCATTAGACTTTAAAAGTATGACATGAAACTGTATATAATTCCAAGTAAAATTTCGTTTAAATCATTAAAATGTTTATTTAAATTAATAAAATTTGTCCTTAGATCAATGTTATTTTTACTAATTCAATGAAATATATTGAAATCAACATGTACGTGTACACAATATTATGTACATCGAAGCATTAAATGTTCATTTATTCACTGAAAATTATATTTGAAGTAAAGACAAATATCTTCATTACTTTAGAAATGGTGTTGTCTTTACTTTTACGACATACTTTTTTTAAACAATTTTTATTAATTTTATTAACTAAAATTTGGCTGAATGAGTGCAAGATTTTTGAAATCTTGATGATATAAAGCGCAGTACTCGCATAGATCAACAATAATGTAAATGATATTAGAGTGAATTTGTGTTTTCGAGGTTAGACAAATTGATGAGAAGAGGGTAATAAAACTGCTCTGTTACTTTTAACTCCACTGATATTTATAAATAATCGCATGCGCATACTTGCAATGTCTTCTGGTTAAAAAAGGTTAACTTTTTTATTTTCGGTTAAAACAATATTTCAACATTCAAATTATATCGATACCTTCATTCTAAAGTAAGTTGAATTAGCATGTTTTTAAGGAGACTGCCTATTTATATTTTGTCAAAATTTGATGTTCATTTCCAAAAGGTTTGGAAGATTATTGAGCTTTGATGAATATTGTTAAATATTGCTATGCAAGTGAAACGTAGTTGATGCTTGTCATAATTTGTGTATTCCGCTGAACTAATTAGCACTCTTTAGATAATTATACGCTTATGATTTTAAAATTGATTACTTTTAATGAAATCGTAATTATTTTGCAACACAAGTATACAGCCAAAATGAGAACTTAATGCCAATATAATTTTGATACGCTTATGGGTTGCAGGCGCATTACATTATTTGAAAATTGCATTTCTAACATCCGCCTATCATGTTACCTTCTAATCCGTATAGTATTTTCTGCGTAACTATGCGAATATTTTGTTTGTTTATGAAGAAAACATGATATTGTTGAAGAAAATTCATGTATAAATAAAGTAACTATTAGAAGTTGAAGGATAGTAGCAAATCTGATCAATTGTATACGAGCTACAACATCCTGAGCGAAAAAGTGTTCCTTCTCGAGAACATCCATTAAAAAATCGTTCAACTTTTTTTCAAACTTAGTGGACCTTGACATCAATAAAATTATATTGGCATTGAGTTCACAGGTTTTTCTTTTTTATTTTGTAAAGTAGTGTAATTAACAATTTTACAGATTATAGTTTTGTGGTAAGTAGTTGATCGTGAATGACAAAAAACTGTGGCTCTAACGGAGCGTGCGACGTCAGTGAGACTAAATTATAATATAGTTTATGGTTTTTGGCACCAAATTCGTTAAGAGATGTATAATTATACCCTGCTCCCCACTGCGACACAGGGTATTATGCCATTATGCATTTATTTGTATTTAATTGCATTTATTTGTATATATCCCCTTGGTGTTATATACCGACAGACTTAGAAACACTTACCGAGTTGGCGTGTCCGTTTGTCTGTAGATGTATTTTTTATATTCGATATTAATCTCCGATAACTAAAGAATTTGACTCGAGAACGATGCATATTTAACGTGGTGAAAATCAGGTTTATATATATGTTATATCAGGAATAGATAGTTATTTTTTAAATAACAAAAAACAATATTTTTGGCCTTTTATTTGAAAGAGCTAAACTTCCATTATTTACAGAACACGATTTCATGCATCTGACTGCATCGGCTGGCTTCGAAGTAATGCTTCCTTTCAGATCTCTTGCTCGATATTCTGATTTAGGGCCTAAATCGTTAATGGATTGTTGACATAGCATCGGTCCCTTATGGTCGCCCACAAAAAAGTCTAACGGGACCTAATCACAGACGATTGACATCATGATTCAAAAAGTAACCACTAGATGGACCACAATGCCTGTCATTATATCAGATAGGACCACCGTCATGGAAGTTAGGTCAATATTTTTGTTTTGAAAATATTTAGAATATTTAGAAAATTGAAGAAAATTATTTTGCTCAAGCTAATTTTTGTTATAACTAAAATAAATTTTAGTTCCCGTAAGCCAGGATTGTAATTTTCCAAAAGTTCGTTCTTGTCGAAAAAGTTTTTCTTTTAGCTCTATAGTATCAATACTTTGATCGAGGAAAACATTGTAAAATTTGAATTTGTAGAAGAAAAAAAGGAAATGCTTTGAGTATATTTTTTTATTTATCAATGGATTTCCACAAAATTTAATAAAAATTTGAGTTGCATAATTTTAGGGTTCTGCAAAAGAACTTTCAGTTGCAGGAAACACAAAACGTAGTTGTCTACAATTTCATATCCCTTGAAAGATTTTTTTTCTTTGGGTGTAGAGGATCAACAAATTTTTAAATTTTTGAATAGTGTTTTACACAAAAGATTATATAGGGTAATTGATTCTGTTGAGCATTCAAAATGATTGTTGGTCTAAAAAACAGAGTTTAATATAATATAGGCTATTTTCTATTAACGAATGTCAACTACTACTTAGGACTATTCTGCGTATTACTCGTACTTACCAAAACATTAGTGATGAGAATGGATTAGACGATTCCCGGGGATTTTCCGGCAGTTCGTCGGCTTTGAAGGACTGCATGATGGCAGTGGTTGTGTAGTCCTTTCGTCGATCTCAATTATTCTCAAACGTTTAACGATACCGCAGAACAAACACGAATTAACTGAAATGAAAATAATCGTAGTTAATACCAGGATCTGTATAAAAATAATAAATAATATACTTCAGAAAAAAGGAGAAAATAGTATTTGCAGTGGTGAATAAACAGAAATTATGTCGATTAACTCATCCGCCAACACAAATCTTTAATTCGCTGTTAACACAAGGAGTGAGAGTAGCTATAAAAATTCGTAAACACATAAAATTGTGGCATGTGCATAATTTACAGGGTAAAGCTATAGATACTGAACATTTCAAAACAATTAATAAAATGTCAGCCGCGTAAGCCAGCTGCGAGTGGTACTTTGGATGGGAGCAGGAAAAGTGGAAACAAAAGCTCATTCTTTGTAAGTCTGTAGTCATTGCAGAAGTTGTTTAAAATACAGAATAGCCATTTTTACGCTAGACCGAAGATACAGCAGAGTTATTATACTATATCGAATTGTAAGTACTTGCGTGCACTGGTATTAAAGTTATGAGCTAGACTTGTTTCGAACTAGTTCACTAGGTCTCGAACTCGTTCAATTGGGGTGACCAGACAAACTATTATGAACATAATCATTATATTGAACATTTCACTTAGTTCATGAGGCTCATATCTGGTCATCCTAAAATGAAAAAAATGAACTATTTAGTTCACGAACTACACAACTCTATTATGAACTATATATTTTGTCCCTTTTGTGTGGGAAGCACCAAAAGGGCGTCTCAATTACGCCCATTTTTCGTTGGATTGTAGGTAGTGTGAAAGCATTACACTGAACAAAATTAAAAGTATTTGCATGCACTATTGCTAATGTTATGCCTGTTATGCTAACTTTTTGTACAAAATTCTGGTTTTGTTTGGGAGCAGGTGTGCCAACTATGTTGGAATTGCAGTAGGTTCGGATAAGTAGCATATATTTTAATAAATGACCAGCATTTCACTAAAATAGAACTCTTTGTAGAGGAGGTACCAGAAGGAGAGGGCCAGTATGGTCCATATTCGAATTTAGGTTTATGATTTATGTTAAAATCCAGAAAACCGCAGATATATATCCATATAGTCCATATCTAACGCTGGACCGAAGTTTTTATTAAATATACAATGTTTTTCTATGGCTCAAAAAGCTTTCTCTGTCAAATGCTATAACGATCTGTTAATGAATATTGCTCCAAAAGCCCTTATATTCCAAATTATCCCTAGATTTAATATCTTTCAACTTTTCAAATTTCATCAAGATTGGTCCAAAAATCTGTCTGCTGATTCTGAATTGATTCGTAAACTTTAAGATGGGTTTAGCTCCTATAATTGTTCAGGTTTACAAACATATGACCCGAAACAAATTGCGGATTTAAAAATCCCAAGTGAAACTTCCAATAAAAAGTACTCTATACATTTCTAAACCGGACAAATTTCTAATAAACTTAAAATGCGAAAGGTTAGGCTGAGTGTTAATGATATAAGTATATGAAATTCTTTGAAATGGGTACGAAGTACTTCTTTGAATTTGATGAGAATATAAATTTCCTGGAAAATAGTAACTTTTCTATATTATTCGAAACAGCCAAACCGAAAACATATGTACTCGCATATGTAGTTTGATTAAGTATGTATAAAGTGACCAGCAGTCTTTGGTCCAAAAGCGGGAATTCCTTTACAAAAAGAGGGATTTTGTAACAAAAAGCGGGACTTTTTCTAAATCATTGAAAAAGTTAAATTTTTCCGAAATACTCGTATAGTAGTTTTCCAACTATTCTCTATGAGGCTGACAATAATATCAGATGTTTCGCCACTTGTGCTACTGATATTTAAGAGTTGAATTTGTGCTCCTTCTCCCGGGTTAAAATACAGGGTTTTCCAATAAGAGTAATATGATTTCTATGGAAAAACAAAACACACTCATTGTTAAGGAAATTCAAAAGATTTTTATTTAATGTGAAGTACAATCGATACAAATAAGTTCTAAATAAAACGTCATTCAAATGGCCTCCACGACTTCTTCTGCAGGAACAAATTCGATGAACCCAATTTTCGAGCACTTTTTCCACTAAATCAAGTCGTATGCTATGAATGACACGTTCAATATTGTCTTGTAAAGCTTGAATAGAGTCTGGTTTATTTCGAAAGACCAATAAGCTAAATTGGTCTAAACGAGAGCTAAAATATTGCTCATGGGTGAAAGTGCTTTTTAGATTAAAAAAAATTGACTTAGCATCATTTTTCAAATGTGAACGGAAAGTTTATTTTTGCTCTAGCTCCTTAATGGATCGGGAATCGGTCAGTGGCAAAAATATAGCTCTTAACGAGAGCTAAAATATTGTTCATGGGTGTCAAGGTCGTAGGTCGACTGGAAAGTGGTTTGGAGAACGAAAAGTTGCAATTGGAGAACTATTATTTTGATAATAAAACTGAATAATTTGTAAACGTTGTTCTTGCGTATATCTCTCCATGATAAAATTGTAAACACTACTGAATACAATGAAAAATAAATGACAGATCATGATATATTACAAATGGCCGCAACGTCACTTCAAAATCATATCATCCCTATTGGAAAACCCGTTATCTTACCGCTACTGAACGCACAGTCGGAGCATCGAAAATTTTACCATCCTTTACCAAATGGTAGGCCCACGCGCCTTCTTTTGCAGCTATATTCAAAGCGTTCTTGTCTCTTTTTATGTGTTTTTCGACATCAAACACATCGCCATGTGAAATACTGAAGGTGGAATCACACCGTTCACAAAAAACTGAAATGTCTCCAAATTTTGTTTCTATAAAATTATACTTTTTCTTCATTATTGGATTAAAAAGGAATATTTTTTTCGTCACACAAACTGTTTGCGCAACTTGACCAATGCTCATGCGTTGAATAAAGCGTAAATTTGCAGAAAGGTAATTAAGTAAACTATTTGAAAAAGCGTGACTGGCTAAAATTTAGGGGGACTAGAATGCAAAAAGCGGGATGGTCCCGCCAAAAGCGGGATTGATAGTCACTTTAAGTATGTGCAACATACAGTTGTACAGGGTTTTATGAATTTGTGCATTTAATTGTATCCTACACCTCTCTTTAAAGTGCAGTCGAAATCTAATTTTACCCTCACTTTAGTGTGACGAGGGTATATATCATTTGCTACGAAAAAAAGTGTAACACATCCAAGGAGTGATCTAAGACCCTAAATATGTTCGGCGGATATTCGTTTTGGGTCATTATAAGACGAATGAGCAATGTCCGTCCGTCTGTCTGTCTATCTGTCTGTGTGTCTGTCTGTCTGCTGGCTGGTGCGCACGATAACTCTCGAAAGGAGTAACCGATTGACTTCAAATTTGGTACGTGGTAATATTTTTTTCTATCTCCGGCTAAGTTCGAAGATGGGCCATATTGGTCCACTCCTTCTAGTACCTCCCCCACAAAGTGTTAAAATGTTGTGAAATATTGAATCTTTAATAACTGCTATACTACTTATTCGAATCTTCTGAAATTCCACACATAGCATTAGTTTATTAGTCGCTATCAACTCGAGAAAAATGGGCCATGTTGCTACGCCCCTTTTGGTACCTCCCACACAAATGCACCATTTTGCACAAAAAGTTAACAGCTTATAACATTAATACCAGTGCATAAAAATACTTGAAATTTTGTACAGTGTAATACTTTCATAGTGCCTACAGTCCAGTGAAAAATGGGTGTCATATTCACGCCCCTTTTGGTACATCTTACACAAAGGTACCATTTTGCACCAAAAGATAACAGCTTATAACATTAATACCAGTGTATAAAAATACTTGAAATTGTTTACAGTGTAATGCTTTTATAGTGTCTTTTGCACTGTGAAAAATGGACGCTATTTCCACGCCCCTTTTTGTACCTCCCACACAAAGGTACCATTTTGCACAAAAAGTTAAGAGCTCACAGCATGAGTACCAATGCACGAAAATGCAACAACATTTTGCACAGTGTAACGCTTTTGAAGTCCCTATAGCCCTGTAAAAAATGGCCGTTATCACCACGCCCCTTTTTGTGCCTCCCACACAAAATGTCCAAATCATACCAAAATTTAATATTTCATAACGTTAATATACCAGTGCAAAAAACGTTTATAATTCGGCGCAGTGTAATGTATTTAAAGAATCTACTATTCAGCGAAAAATCTGGTACCTCCCATACAAATTGACAGAATAATTCGTTTAATATTCCATATTACATTACTCACAAAGTGAGGGTATACCTTAGTCGGTTTACCCGACTGAAACTTTCTTACTTGTTTTCTTTTAAAAAATTAAAAAAAAATCATATTACACTATGCAACATAAGCGTTTTTCGTGCCCTTTATCGTGCCCTTTTTCGTGTAGATTAAGAGATATCTTAATATTATTATTATAAAATCGTTTTTTGTTTCCTTTTTGGTAACACCCTCGCTGAATCGATTTTCTTCATACTTGGTGGGCAGATAGTCCAATGCCTTGGAAGTGTCATAGGCTACTTTGATTTTCGATTTTCCGCCAAGAGATTTTCGACCACTTCACCGCTGAGGCTCCCTTCAGTAGAGCGAGAGAGCTAAAATTTACCATGTTGTATAAACCACGGGCTACCCAAGTACTCATTTTTCGGTCTGTGGTCAGTTCTAGCGTTATCAAAATCTTGAGTATTGTTTATGTTCCCTCAGAAGCCTCTTATAAGATGCAAAGTTAAATCTTTGTAAATATGAAGTACTATAAACGGAAAATATATCCGCGAAAAATTATTTTGAATTATCTGTGGTCAGTGTAGCAGTGACCACAACAATTTTTATTATTTCAAACGTTCCTTCAGAGCTAAGAACGTACAAATGTATGCGTACATACTGACCTCAATGTACTTATATATGCGAAAACAACAATTCGATGTCCACCCTGAGGTCAAACCAGACATGAAACGGCGTCTTATAATTTCTTAAGCTTTTTCATAATATATATCTCTCAAATTACTGTAGTAACATACCTAACGTTGTCAGTTCGGACAATTCTCAGAGTGTGGTCAGTGTAGCAATGACCAAAGCAATTTCCATCTTTCTGTACTTTAAAAGTCAATTAAGAGCTAAGATCATGCTAACTTATGTGTATTTACTGATCTCCCACGGAAATGATTTTACGCCATGCGACATTTGATCACTTGACCAGAAGTTTTGTTTATGTATGGCACGAGTGCAGTATATCCTACGGACTATTCATACAGTCTTTTTTTGGCCCGTGGTCAGTTGTAGCGCTATCAAAAACTTTACCGCCTGTCCCAAGATGTCGAACATTAACGTTCGCATGACTTCTATGCGAAAAACAGCTGATTTGAGACCAACTAACCGGCGTCAGCCACTCTGTTTCCATTCGTTTTGTTGTACTGATGCCTTTTTGTAGGTCGCAAATCAGCTGTTTTTCTCATAGAAGTCAGACGATTAATATCGTTCGTCCTTTCAAATTTCATCAAGATTGGTCCAAAAATCTGGCTGCTGAGTTGATCCGTAAACTTTAAGGTGGTTCTAGCTTCTATACTTCCTCGGCTTTACAAACATATGGCCCAAAATAAAATATTGATACCCGTACTCCTACAGTTCGGTGTAGGATGTAAAAATAAGGGAAAACGTTAGCTTCTCAAGTAAAACCACGAATAAAAAGTACTCAATGCATTTCCAAATCATGACAAATTTGTCATAAACCTAGAATGCTATAGGATGGGCTTAGTATATGAAATTCTGTGAAATGGGTGAGAATTACTTATTTGAATTTAATGACAATTTTACTGGGCTTAAAAACTGCAACAGCAGAAATTTTTAATTTCCTATATTATTTGAAACAGCCAAACCGAAAACATAATACTCGCAAAAAATTAGAAAACTTTTGATTTTTTTTCCACAAACAATTTTTCTTTGCCATAAAAAATAGAAAAAATCGCAAAAAAATATTTTATTCTATTTTTCCAAAGGCAGCTTCCTAACGAGAAAACAATGTCAACTTGAAAATCTGTAGATAAATGCAGAAATTATAAGAAGTAAGAGAAAAATCATATTTGTATAGCCTCACAATGTGAACAAGGGTATATGTATATAATTTGCTATGGACCAAAAGTGTAACACATCGAATAAGTGGCCTAAATTCAATAAGGATCACCGATTGAATTTAAATTTGGTACATGTTAGCATTTTTCTATATCAGACTAAGTTTGAAGATGGGTAAAATTGGTCCCCCTCTTCGAGTACCTCCCCCACGAAGAGTCAAAATTTTGTGAAATCTTCACTCATCAATAAATTCTATAATTCTTGTCGGAATCTTCCTCAATTCCACAAGTAGTAATAGTTTATTAGTAGCTGTCACCTTGAGAAAAATGGGCGAAATTACCACGCCCCTTTTGGTATCATCCACACAAATCGACCATTTAGCACAAAAAAGTTAACGGCTTATAACGTTGATTATAGACCATATAAATACTTGAAATTTTGTGCAGTGTAATGTTTTTATAGTACCTAGAGCCCCGTAAAAAATGGGCGTTATTGTCGCGCACCTTTTCTTACCTCCTAAACAAAATGGTCAAAATAAAACATGAAAAATTTTTTTTTTTTAAATTTCGTTCTTTTACAATATGGATCATTACATGTATCCATAGTTTTTTTCAAAAAGGCATTGTTTTGCATGTTTTTTAAGTTTTTTCCACATTTTATGGATATGTTTGTGCCAACAAAAAACAGTTTTTAAAATTAAATATTTTTTTATACTTTTGATTGCTGTTACTAAACCAACCAAATGTGTGGCATTTGTGACCCTCATAATTACCTTAAAATTATGGCATATCCCGACTCTATAGGTTTTTTCTTTAAAAAATATAGTCCAATCTGGGGGAACGCTTCATGAAGTTGGAAATTTAAAAAAAATAAAAAAATACCATAAAAATGGTTTTATTCGCAACAAATTAAAAAATCACTATTTAGTAAGTAGTATTAAAAGTGTATTGTTGGGCCCGATGTTTCAAATCCATGAAATACGCAAATTAAACCATCTAAAAGTATTCGATTTACTCAAAATCACCGGTTGATTGGATTCAAAACTGGATTAAGGCCAACGAAACCTCAACTTTGCCCTTTTGAGCAATTACCGAAACTTGAAAAACGTGTCAAATGACTCAGACTCTCACAACAAATATAGTAAACAAATTCATTTTTTTTACATAAATGTCTCTGATTTTTTATTTCATATTCTTATCTTTCATTTCATTAAAAAATTTTCGCATATATTTATTTTTGTTCGTGGTTTTTATTGAGATGTTTATTTCTTAGTCAGTAAACCGAAAACAACAACAATGGAAATAACGATGTAAAAGGTCTACACTACAACTAATCCTACAGTATCACTAGCTGGGTCCATTTATCCATGTCTATCCGTTCGTCTTAGGTTGGAAAAGAAAATCGGTTCAGATTTAGATATAAGAAGGAACATTTATATGGGGGCCTATATATGTTTCTTCTGATTTGGCCATCTTCAAATTCTTTAAATTTCAGCCACAAAAGCCTTCGGTTTTCATTAATTTGTACCCAATGTTGTCGTCCATTGGATAAGAGAAGAACGCTGTTAAATAAATTGAGTAAGATTTAGATATATCGCCTATGTATATGTAGCTTCCGATTAGGAATCTATGCTCCATAGAAGGTGCATTGTTATACCCTACATCACAATGTGGTACAAGTTATTACAAGTTTATTTTGTGGCAGATTTCTATTATTCTAATATAGAATCTACATGATATACAAATAATAAACCATAATCATATGATTATCAAATCTGAGACTCAATCGCAGGCTGCGAAAATAATAAAATTATAGTTCGAACAAAAAAGAATAAACGTATTGTATAATCCTTTGGGTATTAAGGCGAAACAAATGAGATGTCGCAATTGTTTATCTATGGCCTTAGTGACAGTCACACTGTGAGAAAAAGCATCGCATGGAGCATAAATGGTCGTCGTAAAGACCTTGACTTAAACCGCCTTCTTTCCCAGCGCCTAATTTCTAATTTCTTTTTTACGTTTTTTGACGGGCTCATATTCCGATCTGGAGAACATTTATGGATTTTTTTTATGTATACTATTCTGCTGTCTAAATTGTTGACAACATAATGAAATTTAAAAAAATCAAATAAAAGCAAATAGGAGATAATTTTTAAACTGACCACAGACCTTAAATTATACAGATGTTCCGTCCGGACGAAACATCAAAATCTATCAGTTACGAACGAATAGGAATGAAATGTCACACGCGAAAAAACAGGTTTCCGCCAACATAGTTTGAACTTTTTTTGCACTAATCGATTAAAATTAATTTTTTAATTGTGACAATTACAAAAAATTCGGAAAAATCGGTCCGAAATCCGCGGAAAACTCTCTCTTTGAAGTCCTACTCGTTGAAAATTCTATTCGTTCGTAACTGACAACTTACTCGCTCCGGGATGACATATCTTATTATTCATTATTTTTGAAACTGACCAAATCGAATGTCAAAACTGTCTCTTGACATACAGTATGTACCAAAAACAATATAATTTAAGAAGACATTCCTTCCTGTAGCAAGTAAGTGTCAGTTACGAACGAATAGGAATTTGATTTCAACGAGTGACGTTTTTCGCTGATTTTCAGACCAACTTTCCCGAATTTTTTGTCACAATCAAAAAATCAATATATTAATCGATAAGTACAATAAAAGTTCAAGCTATGTTCGCGGAAAACTGTTTTTGGGTGTGACAATTCATTCCTATTCGTTCGTAACTAACGGATATTGACAAATCAAATGAATAGTTTTTGTTAAGTTTTCATTTTTTGGTGTTTTATTGAATTAAGACTGAAAAAAGTGTACCACTTTTTCAAAAATATGATGACACTTTTTTGAAGAATTACACTTTTTGTGATACTTTTTGACATTTTCCGGCGGTCACACTGCACAAGAAGTGTCAAATTTCATCAAAAGGCACATAAGGCAGATAAAATCAACACAATCACAAAACTTCGCCTATTTTTATATAACGTGTGTTCCGCACTACTGTACCGCAGTGAATCTTGAAACTGCTCAGTTAACGACAACAATCACAAGAAGTGTTTATTAACCGGTTTTTACGGAATCTGTTCAATATATTTTGGACGAAAGTCGTCTCTAATACAGAACCATGGAAAAGATCTGAAGAATCGCCAATTCGTAACCAACTAGCAAAAGAGAAATACAATACGATCGGTCGTGTGCAGAGAAAAACATGCGATAACATAGCCAAGACGTCAATTGCAGCACAAGAAGAGAAAGAACTCAAAATACCTGGGGAAGACAGTATTTGCAGTTTATCGTGCAACACTTACTATATATATTAATGGTAAAGGTTTTCACATTCTAGCTTTGCGATTGGAGAACATGTGGCTATGTTTTGAAATTTCATTTGGGAGAAACATGACAACAATACTAGTGAAAATTATGAGCCCATAATTTTTTCAAAGATGTTGTACAGGAACTTTCTCTATCAGGCATGTCACAGAGTGCCAAAATCGTACAAGAATTTACGTTTTTGAAATCGAAAACGTTTTTAGATTCTACAGAAAACGTAAACGGAAAAATAAATTTCGGTTTAAAACGTTCACAAAATCTGAAGTGAAATTTATGTTTTTATTAATTAAAACTCCAGAATTAATTTCAAGCAAAAAAAATAAAGGGTCCGCCATCTAACGTTTTTTTCCAACTAGTGCTTATTTCGTAAATGGTAACACTTAGCTCATGTCTGATTTGACAGATAATTAGTATTATCCTTCCGCTGAACGAATATGGTTGTGTATACGCTTGAACAACGCTGGGAAATATTGCGACATTACTTTGAAAACCATGGTAATGTTGCAGAATGTGTGCGAAAATTGCGTACGGATTTTGAAAGAAGAGAAGCACCGTCAGCTCCGTATGTTCGTTATCTTGTGAAAAAGTGAAAGAAACTGGCATCCTGATCGATAAACCAAAGCGTGAAAAACAGTGCGTACAAACGAGAATATTGCTGATGTGGCAGAAAGTGTGCGTGAAGCGCCATCAACATCAATTCACCGTCGTTCTCAACAATTGAACATTTCGGAGACATCATTGAGACGAATTTGCATAAAGACCTTGGTATGACGCCATACAAAGTCCAATTGGTTCAGGAGTTGAAGCCAACTGACCATCCAATGCATTTTCGCTTCGCTAAGTGGGCCTGCGATCGACTTACAGAAGATGCCGATTTTGCCAAAAAAAAATCATCTTTTCAGATGAAGCTCATTTTGATCTTGGCGGGTATGTAAACAAGAAAAATTGTCGCATTTGGGGCACAGAAAACCCGAACGCATACATTGAAAAGCCGATACACCCAAAACGAGTCACTGTTTGGTGCGGATTTCGATCCAGAGGCATACTTGGGCCATTTTTCTTCGAAAATGAGCAAGGAGTGGCCGTTACAGTCAATGGCGATCGTTATCGGGCCATGTTGAACGAATTTTTGTTCACAAAAATTGAAGAGGAGGATATTGGCAACATTTGGTTTCAACAGGACGGCGCTAAGTGCCTCACAGCCTACACACAAGCTACACTCGATGTTTTGCGCCCTGTTTTTGAAGATCGCATTATCAGCCGCAAAGCTGATGTCGTTTGGCCACCTCGGAGCTGCGATTTGACACCGTTGGACTATTATTTGTGGGGTGCCCTCAAAGATAAGTGTTACGCCGACAAGCCAGAGACAATTGACGCTTTAAAGGACAATATTCGTGAAGCCATTGGTGAAATACAACTGCACACAATCGATAATGTGCTTAAAAATTGGACCGATCGTGTAGGCTACTGCATGGCCAGCCGAGGCAGCCATTTGAATGAAATTATTTTCAAAAAAAAAAGTTATTTGGCAGACCCTTTATTTAAAATACTTTTCGCACGAAAATGTTAATACTTTTGGTCTTTGAAGTGCTATATCCACTAAGTAACCATAAAACAAACAAAAAATAAAAAAATAAGAGAAAATGCAACCCTGTAACTAAAAAAGAAACAACAACAAAATATTCGATCAATGAAATGAAGTTTTTACTTTATCACAAATCTGGTAATGTCAAGCACACATTTAGGGGCTCTCGGCTCACTACTCCAAAAGGTAGACAACTACTAAACGCCACAACATCAGCTAAACTAGATGTAGTCCATGTTGCGCATGAATCCCCAATTCGCCTTGAAAATGGGAACTGGGCAAAAAGCACGGAAGAGAAAGTAAATGCATTCGCAAACTACCTCGAGTCCGTTTTAACACCCAACAGTGATACGTCTGAAATCTACCCGCCCGTGATAGCTATAAACGACATAATTCCTCACCCAATCTATCCGCCCGCGATAGATGATATAATTTCTCACCCAATCTATCCGCCCCGGATAAATGACTCAATTCCTCTCCCTATCTATCAGCCCGTTGATAGATGACATAACTTCTCGCCCAATCTATCCGCCCGTGATAGACGACACAACTCCACGCCCAATCTATCCGCCCATGATAGATGACATAATTCCTCGCCCAATTTATCCGACCGGGATAAATGATTTAATTCCTCGGCCAATCTATCAGCCCGTGATAGATGATATAATTCCTGGCCCAATCAAGCTTAGAATAAAGGAGAATAAAAATCTGTCAAAGACCTAAAATTTAAGAAATCACCGGGTGGAGATGGTATAACATCGAAAATGATTAATGAACTTCCCTTTTCAGCCTTGAAAATTGTGTTATTTTTATTCAATGCAATACTGTGTGTAGGTTACTTCCCCCTATCTTGGAAGAGGTCAGAAATCGTGATGATACCTGAACCAGGCAAAGATCCAACTCAAGTCAACTCGTATCGCCCTATAAGCTTACTATCGGTACTTTCAAAATTGTTTGAGTCCATTCTCATGAAAAAAATTACACCTCATATAATTTCTAACAATATTATATTTGACCATCAATTTGGTTTTCGGCCATAATACTATAGAATAGGTACACCGTCCTGTTCTGCATCAAAAGAGCTTTTGAGAATAAAGAATACTGTTCGGCGTTATTCATAGATATTTCCCAAGCATTTGACAAAGTGTGGCACGAAGGACTTTTGTGCAAAATATGCGACATTCTGCCAATCAACACTCATAAACTGTCCAAGAGTTATTTGACTTACCGGTCTTTTCAAGTTAAATCAAATGGCATTTTTTCTAGCCCTAATAAAATAAATGCCGGTGTCCCACAGGGGAGCATTCTTGGCCCTATTCTGTATGTTATTTTTACGGCAGATATGCCCATAACCAACTTTACGCACACGTCTACTTTTGCGGACGATACTGCTTTCGCCAGTACTCACAAAAGCCCTTTAGTTGCGTCCGATCAACTGCAGTCTCATGTCCGAATCCTAGAAGAATGGTTACAAAATGGAGAATACGAAGGGATACAAGTCCTCCATTTTCAATTCACAGATTCTCCAAAAGGATCATGTAAAATATCTTGGAATCCATTTTGATAGGCGCTTGACGTGGTCCCGCCACATAGACTCTAAAGTAACTCAAATAAAAATCAAAACTAATCAACTTCAGTGGCTTATCAGCCAAAGATCTGCCCTAGATCAAGAGTATAAAGTTATTTTATACAAAACGGTATTGAAGCCCATTTGGACATATGATATCCAGCTCTGGGGTACAGCGTGCGCTTCAAATGTATGCAAATTACAAAGAAGAGAATCGAATACTCGTATTCTTCGTTTAATTACAGGTGCACCATGGTATATAAGAAACGCTAACATCCATAAGGATCTCAACATGCCAACAGTAAAAGAGGAAATTGAAAAATATTGCCGGTGTTACGTGGGCAAACTATTGAATCATCCAAACATCCTGCCTCGAGAACTACTAAATTTTTAAGGTCATAACCGCCTTAGAAGGAGAGATACGCTGGACTTGATTTAAATTATAACTAATCAATAACAAAAATTAAATTATGAATTCTTAAATTTGAAATGTTAACCTTTGGTTAAAGTAAAAAATCGTGTAAAGTCTCAATGGTTTATTCGCAATGGCAATAAAATAACTATTTTCACTACCGCCAATCAGAATCTGGAGTCGCACCGATTTTGTTGACGACGGTGCCGAAACAGCTGTTTCTGATTTCTATGCTGCCATATATTTGATAGTGTTTTTCGGTTTTCATTTTCTTTCGGTTTCATAAAAACGTACAAGAGCTGTAGAAGCAAAAGTAAAACGATACGATTTTGAAAAACGAAAACGTACCAATTTCGTACTTTTTCACAATAAATGACAAAAAATTTTTAAAAGTGGATATATCTGACCGAAATATATTTCATCAAAAAACTAATTTTTGTTGTCAAAATTATTCGAAATGTTATAAAGTAACACGCACTTAAACATTTTTAGTGTCCAAGGTTATTTTGAAGTCCTATAGTTCAGCCCCTGTATATCATAGGGGGTAAAACCAACTTAAATTCTCTAATTCATCTTCTACAAGCGTAGAAGATGAATTCGTCGTCGTTTGAGCTATGTCCGTCCATCCGTTGCAATGAGTATAAACTGAGTAAAATATTCCCACCATTCTGGATATATCCCATATTACATTATTCGCAAAGTGGGGATACCTAAGTCGGTTTACTCGACTGACATTTTCTTAATTGTTTTGTAAAATTTTACTGAGGTGAGTTTTATATACTACGATTGAACACTAATGAATATGAAAACGATCGGATCACATTCACATATAGCTATATTCTCCTGGGATCTAGTCCAAACAAGAAATCAACACAAAGCGAATCTAAACACAACAAAGACACCCAGAAAAAGAAGCTTACGGTAACATATTAATGAGTAGATAGGGTTGTGAAACGTAGTGCCAGAAGGAATTAGCGGCGCTGAGCAGAGGAACTTGCCAAAGAAGCAAAGTTTATTATTCTTACAAAATTACGATGAAACTCTGCTACAAGAAATTAGCTGTAGGAATACCGCTGACAATCGAAGCAGGTGAGCTGAAAACTTGCAAGAATTATCAACTCAACCATGATACAAATCGACAGATCCTGCTATTGCCTTCAGCACGAGGAACGGACAGATATAATAACTGAGGCCCCAGATAATAACGAAATAGTAAACGCTCTCAAAAGCAATAAATCACCCGGACTAGACCACATCTCATCAGAATTGCTTACGGTTGAATAAACCACCAGTGCTTAACTTAAAACCCCCTTAATAGAACAATTCCGGCTAACAAACACCCTGAACGCAGAACTTAAAGAGGGGATTATAATGAATATTCCCAAAAATGGCGACTTGTCCTAGTGCAAAAACTGGAGAGCTCTCTATGGTCAACAAGGTAATAGCGAATATCTTGAACAAACTATTATCTGATGTACTACAACCGGATATTCGTAATGAGCAACCTGGTTTTCGCCCCAACATGTCCTGCATGGACCACATAAACAGTATATGGATAATACCAAAACAATCCTGCGAATGGCGATCATATCTGTACCTCACTTTCGTAGACTTCGAAAAGGCCTTCAATACTGCGATATGTAGTGGACTAAAATCCAGGGGCATACATCAGAAGTTAATAACTCCAGTCTCTATACGACAACGCCAATTGCCGCATAGTTTACAAGGGCATATGTAGACGGAAATCAAATAAAGTTTAAAATCGGAGTTAGATAAGGATGCCATCCATCTCCCTACATACGTTAGTCAACATAACCATAGACAATGTGTTGAAAGGAGTCACAGCCGAACGCAGAGGTATAAACTGGGGTCTAGTTGTTCGTCTAGAAGAAGATTATGCTCCGGTGGATCTCACGAAGATGTCTTAAGCAGAATCAAAAAGGATAGACAATCGTTCGAAATGCATCATATTTAATAGCTGCATGAAATCCGAGCTGGTTTACAGCTGTGAATCTTGGAACTTCGCTAGCCGTTACCTGAAAGCCTTACAAAGCTGTGGGCTAATACATGTCCTACCACAATAAAGGTGGAAATAAAACGTCGAAAATGGCGCTGGATTGGTCATGCGTTGTTCAAACGATATAACCAGGAATTACATCGAATGGAACCAACGGCCAATCAAGTAGGGACGCCGCAGCTACCAGTGTCAGGGGAGAAAACTAAAGACTATAGCATCAAAAAAAGGAACAAATATATATATGTATACACGAGTATGTGTGTATATATATAAATATACGGGGCCTGTTTACTAGAAAAGGTGAATTTTGAAATTTCTCGGGCTACATGCATTTGATTAGCGTTTTTTTATGTTGGCACACTTGTCTCGAACATATTTTCTTAGTTGAGTCTGTTTGTGTTTAGTTTGTTTGTGAAAGACATAACAGTTAGAAGTGTTTTGCTTATTCGGCGATTCGGGTTTTATCTCCTCAGTCTTCGAAAAACGCCGTCCTTGCATGGGTCTCTTTAATTTTGGGAACAGGAAACAAATCGTAGGGTGCCAAATCTGGTGAATACGGCGGTTGAAGCATGATAACGGTATTCTTGTATATACATATATATGTATATGTTAAACTCAACCAAAATTAATTTAGATAAAATAAATGAAAATATAGTGACTTTTAGTTCACCCTGTATCCTGCAATTAAAAGGACTGACTATCACATTAATTTTTTAAGTCGTTTTCATTTGTCCATTCAAACATTTTATTTTGGCGATACATTATATTTGATGAGCAGCTGTTTTCGCAGTAAACGACATCTAATTATTTTGTTTTGGTTTTAATCTCCTGTTAAATTTTGGGCACCTCAGGAGAGATAGATAGAAGAGAGAAAAACTACCGATCCGTTAAAACCAGACAAGTCAACAAAAAAAAAAGAATCTACTCCCAACATAAGCACATGCCGCATTTGCGAACTGTCATACGGCGCGGTGGCGGCGCTATTTGTTTAACACTTCTTTTTTGGAATTTACTACAATATGTTTTTGTGTGTTTTGTTGTTGCTTGTATTGCGTTGTCATGTTCTGGCGTATAATATTATATTCATATGTATTATATTCGCACTCGAATAAATTAGTATCGCCGTCGTATCGTTTTGTGTGTTATTGTATTACTCGTACGAGTATTTTACTCCGTTCGTTCGTTCGTTTGTGTAATATTTCTTCTCAAATTTACAAAATTCCACAGAACCATTATAACGATCGATTATGGATGGAGGGATGGCGTAGGCACCGATCGATCGAATGAACGATCCATCCGTCGATAGTTCGTTCATCTTTGTTAGTATTCAAGAAATGTTTGTAGTTTATATATGGAAACATTACTCGAACCGTTAATGTAATAACAATTGAAATAGTAACGATATGAACCGTTTTGATTTGATTGTTCTAATGGGATATAACACGACGGCAATAGGCCACACCGATCGATGACCACTTGAGACTATGAAAATGACTCCTAACTGACGTTCTGGAGTTGATTTTGCCCCAATCTGGTTTTTTGCGTTTTTTCTTCTTTTTTCAATTTGAAAATTTCCACAACTTACACTAAACCGACGACGGCGACGATCCCAAGATTACGACGCGGATTTTACGAAAATTACTACTCTTTGTCATATGTGCGCGCGTACGTCCTAATGTACGTACATTTACAACGCGTTCAACTAATCGACTAACGACGGCGGACTGAGTATCGTTTTGCCCGTTCGTTTGTCTGATTGGACTGTTGTTTTGGTCGATTTCCATAAACCAAAATAAAAATTCTCCCTCTGCCAAACTTGTTGGTTGGTTGTTCGGTTTGTTGTTGGTGTGGTCGTATGGACAATAAACTGAGATTGTGTTGTGGTCTTGTTGTTGGTTCTTTTTTCATATTTTTTATTTAGACATTAACCAAGAAATCGCATTCACGGATACTCGCTCAGTGTCGCTTTAGCATCAGATGTGGCCAGATTGTTTTTTTCTCGCCACATTCCGGAAAACGTTACAAATAATCAATTAAACTAGGTAAAGACAAACAGAAACGTTAATGACGATAGATCCTCATGGCGCTGTTTAAACCGTTATTGTACGAATCTTTATGAGAGAGATTTTCTAATTTTTCTTTGTTACTATACCATTAACGACAAAAATATTTTTTGTAAAGTATAACTTCATAGCTTTTGTCTCAGCGGGAATATCAAAAAAAAAAAGCATTTTGTTGTCTATCCAGAAAAGATAATGACAAAGGAATCGGTATAGAACCGGCTCTAATATACATATACCGATTCGTAGGAAAGGATCGGGAAAAAATAAATAAAAAATGTTTTTCAAATAAATAAATCTCAATTATTTTTTTGTAATGTGTACTTCTTAGCACCAAAATTCGAGGCTAGTTCTAACATTATTATATTTTTAAAGGTAAATTCCACAATTCTCAAAATAAATTCGGAAATTCCCAAAAAACTATTTTTTTTAGTTTACCCCAAAATCTATTATACTAAATAAATTCCTACTTATACTTAACTACTAACTACTTATAAAAATGGTAAAGGTTTCCACATTCTAGTTTTGCGATCAGTGTTCCCAACTCTTCCGAGGCAAAAATCTCTACGGAACAACTGTGCAGAAACCACTACAAAACCACTACCAACCAAGTATAAAAACACCAAAAATCGCTGTGAGAAAATAACAAAATCTCCCAATAACGCTGACACTGACAAAATGGTAACCATGAAGCACAGACAACTTTCTTCTATTTGAATTTTCTGAAATATTACTTTCAATGTATTGTGAAAGCTACTACTTTTACTCGGAAAATTTGTCGAGTAAAAACTAGTAAGAAAAAAAAGAAATTTTGAAAGTTCTCTCTTAAATTTGTATACTATTTTTACTAGCTTTTTGAGTAAAGAAACGCTTTTTGGAGTAAAACTCGTAAAAATGGCAAAACTAGTAACTTGTAGTCAGCGTTACCGTTGTGCGCTTTTGCTGCCCCCTTTTCAGAAATCCCATTTTTTGCCTCTTTTTGGAATTTTTTCTACTTTCCTCAACCCGAAAAGTTTTTATGCCTTTTAAAATATGTATACTACTCTTATTTTTTAGGTTCAGGAACGTCAAATATTTGTTTACAAATATTTATACCCGACACCACGTCTGTCTGTCCGATATTATCCGATCTTTACGAAAATTTTAAAAAGGTCATATTTTGGACCAAGGACGGTCCCTTTTTAGAAAATCGACATATTGGTCCATTGTTTATATAGCTCCCATATAAAGATACCATCCGATTAGACTTCTTGGCGACATACGACATACCAAAATATGGACTGATATGCCCCATTGTTACTAGGGACAAAGTTTTTGGTTGTTGGGTCACTCCAATAATCGAGCGAGTTTTGAAATTTTTGTAAAAAATGGTGAAACTTAAAAAAATAATTTTTGACTCGTTCTTTTCTCGAAAATATTCTCCAGGAAGTTTCCTTAAAGACGAATATAAATATGTTGCACTTTCTTTTTAAAATTTCCTCTGTATCTCCAAAATACTACTTTATTATACCTTTTCGCAATATAATGCAGATATAATCGAATCGTATAGCAAATTTTGCTACCAATTTATAGAAGCTAATTTGAGAGAAATATGTTTTTATTCTGCACTGATATTAAGAAAATGCTATGACAGGGTCAGGACAAAAATAAAAAAATCAATTTTCATATGCAGACAGAAAGTTAAAAACACCATAAAATAACATATTTCAGTGAAATATTTTGTGGTTTGTAGGTCTTGATACCGCAAATCGAATGTCATTCCAAAAGTCAATCCCACAACTCCCAAAATAATTTCGAAAATCCCCAAAAATGGGACATTTTGATTTTTGTTCTATATCTACTACACTAAAAGCCGGGTTTCATATTTCCTTAGCAGTTCAACATACAAGACCTTAACTTAGTGAAATATAAGACCTTACTTTTGAAATTTGTGTAAAAAATGGTGTGCATTAGAGAAGCTTTGCAACAGTACCAATGAATAAAGAACATTCTCTGTGATGTTTCCTTCAAGATGATAGTAAATATGCAATACTTTTTTTAACTAACTTCTTCTAAAACTCGAAAATACGACATATGTATACTTTTTTCCTAAAAAATGACAAAAAAAATCTATTTTTTTTTTGAAAATGTAACTTTTGTTCTATTGGATATATCGAACGTGTTGACGTGAATGAAATCGGTGCATATTTTGTTCCGATATTTACAAAATACATACTAGCACAGGGTCGGGGAAAATGAAAAATTAAATTTTCAATTGCAGATATCTCGGTAACTATACGAGATAATTCTGGATGAAATCGGCGCACATTCTGTTCCGGTTTTTGGAGGGTGGGGTAAAAAATTAAACATAAAATTTTCATTTGCAGAGGTTGCTACATATATATCTGACATTTCCATTGGAAAGTTTAACATTGTTTAGCATAAACATACTCAGAACGTTTTGACCATCATTTGTGCTGTTTACAGTGACTTGAAAAAATGGAATTAACTCGTGAACATTTTCGTGCGATCATTTTCCACTACTTTCGACGAGGATTATCACAACAAGAGTGCATCGATGAACTTAAATCTTTGTATGGCGATGAAGCACCATCTCATAGCAGTGTGAAAAACTGGTTTAATGAATTCCATCGTGGCCGACGCTCGCTCAAAGACGAAGGTCGTCCAAAAACGGTCGTTGTGCCAGAGAACATTGATGCCGTGCGTTAACTGATAATGCAAGATCGTCATGTGACATACCGTGAGATAGAGGCACCCTTGGGCATTTCTTCCATCAGCATACATTCGATATTGCATGAACACCTGGCCGTAAAAAAGGTTTGTTCTCGTTGGATGCTGCACAATTTGACAATCGCTCAAAAAAAGGTTCGCGTCAATTGGTGCAAAGAAATTGAAAAAAAAATACGATCGCGGTGCTTCAAAAGACGTTTATAAGATCGTCGCAGGTGACGAATCTTGGATCTATGCGTATGAGCCCGAAACAAAACAGCAATCGACCGTGTGGGTCTTCGAAGACGAGCCAAATGCAACGAAAGTTGTTCCTGGAAGAGTCACTTCAAAGCAAATGGGCGCCTGTTTCTTCGGCAAAACTGGTCATGTGGCGACTGTTCCGCTTGAGCAACGTAGGACGGTCAATTCTGAGTGGTACACCACAATCTGTTTGCCTGAAGTCTTCGGAGAAATTCGAAAAACGAGAGACGAATCAGTGTGCACCATGACAATGTGAGCTCTCACACATCGGCTCAAATCAGCGCTTTTTTGAACGGCCAAAACGTCGAATTGATGGGTCATCCGCCGTACAGACCTGACTTGTCACCCAATGACTTCTTTTATTCCCGCACATCAAGAAAAAATGCGTGGTCAACGATTTTCGTCGCCAGAAGATGCTATTGAAGCGTTCAAAAACCATGTTTTGGAGGTGTATCAATCGGAGCGGAAAAAGTGTTTCGACAGTTGGTTTGAGCGCATGCAAAAGTGTATAAATCATGCTGGAGAATACGAATACGAAAATAATAGACAATCAAAACACAAAATTTGGTCAGTGTTCGGAAAAAAACAGTACACTATTCGTACGGTTCGTTGATAGAATGCAAGCGCTATTTCTTTTTTTAGTGATTGTGTATGTGTACGCAAACGGAATACCGTACATTAACATTTTGAGATGACGATCGCAACCACTATGAACCATACGTTAGGTTTTTCGAACGCAAACGCTACCTTGTAGTGGTTGAGGTTTTTTCAAGAGAACGCAAACAGAATACACTACGTTTAGCGTTCTGTTATTTTTTATGCGGGACACCACAGGTCGCAAATATGAAGCGATCTTTATGAAAATTGGTACAGAATCATCTGTTAGACTAGGGACGACCTTTTTAACTTCTTAAAACACCATTTCCCATCCGTTCAGCGGTTTCGACGATATCTTACAAAATATTGCAAAAAACTCCTATTTTTTTACCCTCACTTTAGTGTGACAATGGTGTATATCATTTGCTACGGAAAAAGGTGTAACACGTCGAAGGAGTGACCTAAGACCCCAAGTATGTTCGGCGGAAATCCGTTTTGGGTCATTTTAAGTCGAATGAGCAATGTCCGTCCGTCTGTCTGCTGGCTGGTGCGCACGATAACTCTCGAAAGGAGTAACCGATTGACCTCAAATTTGGTATGTGGTAATATTTTTTTCTATCTCCGGCTAAGTTCGAAGATGGGCCATATTGGTCCACTCCTTCTAGTACCTCCCCCACAAAGGGTTAAAATGTTGTGAAATATTGGTTCTTTAATAACTGCTATACTACTTATTCGAATCTTTTGAAATTCCACACATAGTATTAGCTTATTAGTCGCTATCAACTCGACAAAAATTTTAACAGCTTATAACATTAATAACAGTGTATAAAAATACTTGAAATTTTGTACAGTGTAATGTTTTTATAGTGTCTATAGCCCTGTGAAAAATGGGCGTTATTGCCACGCCCCTTTTTGTAACTCCCACACAAAATGCCCAAATCATACCACAATTTAATGTTTCATAACGTTTATACCAGTGCACATAAATGCTTATAAGTCGGCACAGTGCAATGAATTTAAAGTATCTAATGTTCAGCGAAAAAAAGGTGTATTTGATAAACCCCTTCTGGTACCTCCCACACAAATTGACAGAATAATTCGAGTAATATTCAATATTACATTACTCACAAAGTGAGGGTATACCTTAGTCGGTTTACCCGACTGAAACTTTCCTTATTGTTTGAGAAAAGTTTAATCATTTTTAAATAAAAGCCTCATAAAACAATTTAAAATTTTTATGTTTTTATGATTTTATCGTAAAGCCGATCAGGCTTCATGAATAAAATGAGCAAATTCCGAGGAAAATCGATACACAATTTAAAAAGTTTTAGATAATTTAGTAAGGTTGTAACACAAAAACTTTCTTATCGATGTAAAACTGACAAAAACCACTTTTAAAGCTAAGATTGTATATTTTTTGGCGTTTTTTGATGTCTAGCAGCAGTATCTATGCGTTAAAACAGAAGCCCAAGAAAAACTGTTGTGTTTGTCGATCGGTGTAATTGTAGGTTTAGGGAATAGTTTTCAATCCCAAATAGTTTTCAATAAATTTTATTATAAAATTTAATTTGTATGTCTTTACAACTGGACTCCAATAAACTGAATGAAAATTCATATTTCTCAAGAAAAATATTGACATAAAATTCAAATAATAAATGAAGTAAAAAACATAACATGTGTTATTCTAAAAGTATTTAAGTCTATGATGAGTGATGACGCTACATAGGTATAGAGTAGGAGAACAAAATTGTAAAACATACTGGTTTGAAAAAACATCGTCTAGGCCTTCAATATCACCTAGTTGTCGAGAAATTGACAATTTGTTGAGACATTTCTGAAATTTCAAGTACAAAATTTCAAGTATTTTTATACACTGGTTTTAATGGTATTTTATTATACTCGTATATGTCGGAAAACACCAAACCCTGCAGGAAATCTTCTATTGACATTTAAAATTAGCTGTCATTGAAAAACCACCAGTCGACATTTGAACCAAAGATTCAGTGACAATGTTAAATGTCAAAGTAAATCATATGGAAACATTTGAACCATAGATTCAGTAGTAACATTTTAGTGAAACTGGTCTACAACTTTATAGGCGTGGGTACAGTATACCAAAACACATATATTTATATGCCCACTTTCTTCGAGGCTGGCTAAACTTTTTATTAATTCGATTTAAAAAAAAAATAAATACTTAAAAGAACATAATAATTTAAAAAATTGTATTGCAGTCTTTAAATATATAATTTTCACAGAAGAAACCCGTGTTCTTTGACAGAAGAAAATTAAAGAAGAACAACAACAAAAATCTACCTGATTGAGCAGCTATTATGTCGTGCAGTCAATCAAAAAAACACAAAATGTTGACGAGTTCGTTGACAATGTCGCCAGAAATATCCTACAACTGTTGTCTGTAAAGTTTTTCTACTCGCGTATAAAAGGAAAATTGTCGATATTTTACCTTGTGCAATTATCACTATACATAATGTGTAGACATAGAGACATTTGGTTCCAGGCTGGCGACAGGGAAGCAAAAAAAAACACAACACAAACAACAAAAAACAAACCCCTCTTTTCTTTTATCGTTATTTCTTCGATCACTTATACGTATAAGTATTAAATTATCTGATAAATAATGCTATTTATACGACATAGTGGCCGTGTATATAACATTGCTGCGCGAACAGACAAAGAGATTGTTTTGACTGGAATTATACTGTTTTTATTTCTGTTTGTGCTAAGATTTGGTCGTTTGTGTGTTTTGACATACATTTAAAATTTTATGGCCAACATTTTTGTAGAACATTTCATATGCGCACCCCCCCCCCCCCACATTTTAGGGGTGCTTTTTTTATTTTTTTAACCAAATAGGACAAGTTGTTTTCGAGTTATGATACATTTTATGTAGAAATGTCTCAACAAATTGACAATTTCTCGACAATTTTGCGATTTTGAAGCACTATTAGCTGTTTTTTCAAACCAGATAGTTTAACATACTTTTTTTATTGCAGTCTAGGTATAGACTAATTATGCTGAGGGCTGTAAAACAAAATTCCCATATAGCCATTAAAAAAATACATTTTCTCAGAAAAAATGCTAAAATCAAGTTTCAAACAAAATATTTTCAAACAAAATCAATACAATAAAAATTAAAAATTGAAGCTAAGAAAGAAAAACACAAATGGCATTTTGTTACTTTCGATAAGCACTTTCAGCAACTGAAGTCAAAACGGAGTTTAATTTTTATGTGTTGCACTGGGTAATTTAACATTTTTAGATTAGTTATTTATTAGCTTTCCATCAAAAATATCTATTTTAAAAATCACTTAAACTTTATCTGTTGGAAATACCGCCATATTTGTAACTTATTTAACCACGAAACAATTGGAATAATAAAAATTCTCTTACTATTTAAAAAAACTTTACATTTGTATTGTCGATAACTATTGTGACAATCTTCTTAAGGCCTTCTAATTTGGTATTTTTAGATTACTTTTACATTGACTATAATCTCACAATGTGTAGTCATTTTCTCATTCTGGAAACTTCCTCATTAAATACCAAATTTCATATTATATGTATATATCAGAAGGCAAGGTTTTTAGTCCGTTTACTGAGATTTTCTTACATCTATTTGTTAAGTTTGTGCGTTCATCGATTAACTGACTATTTCACACTCACAACCGATCAATGTAAAATTCTGACTAAATTTCGAATCGACATCGGATTATTGTTACCTCCTGATAAACCAAGGACGTATTCTGAAGTTAGTACATATAATTAGTGCGAATAGCATTCAATTGAGTGTTTATTAATTAAGTGTTTATTAATTGTAGGGGACACGAGCAACAAACGGTAGAAACGTAATTAGTATTAAATGATACCTGCGGAATATGTTAATTAGAAAATTCCAATGAATATGAATCCGTCCATAAGTACTTATGAAAGCCACAAACCCTGCAAAATAGAGTTATTAGATGTCTGTACTATTTAATTTAGTATAGACGACATTACAGTCTCGCTGCTAGATGAAAAAGTCGGACATTGCCATGAAGGTTGACAGAAAAAACTCGATTTCATTAACAAATGTGTGTGAGCAATTAAAATATGGTTTAATTTTGGGCAAGTAAGTAAACTAATTGGTGTGGAGATTTTGACTCGTGTGATTGTAGTTTTTTGTTGGAGTTGTAATCGTGGTCGGAACATGACAATATAAAATAAATGCTTCTTGAAAAAAGATGCTCGTGAAAAAATTTTCGTATACAAATCAATACTTAATCAACTTAATGGCACCACAAAAATAAGCAATTTGAATACTTGTATTGTCCCAAAGTGTTAAATGTTTACTATTTATAGTGTTCAAGTGGAATCTTTGAATTTCAATCGATTTTTTTCGAATTACAGTTGAAAATAGTGTTGTGGTTAGATTTACTGCATTTCACTACATCTAACAAATCAAATCACTAACGAAATCCCCACAGGCAGTACAATAAAAATTATCTGGCAACGCCGACGTCACTCTTACTTTGAGTATCTGTGAAGTTTGCCATTAGTTGTGCCAAATTATATCTCTTCTTTCGATTTTTTTATGAAATGTTATGGGATGGTTAGTGTTGATGGTGCTGGTCTGTTGGTTCCCAGTTCCCAGATTCTCTTATCGTCGAGTATTTTAATTATGACGCCAAACAGAACCACGGGCAGCTCTATCGCTCCACCAACGACAACGACTACAACCCCGGCAGCGGAAGAGCATTACGATCGTAAACAAAGCAAGACGCGACGCGTCGCGGCAATAAAAAATCAAAATCTATGTGGTTGTTGCTGGAGATGAGAGTGAATATTTGCGGTTTTTTGGGTGCGAGTGTATCCAAGAGTATGAGTAACATCGAACGGAGTGTTGTTCGATACATTTTTAATTGTTGCTCAAATCACAACACTACTCTCCTCTCCGCTGCCACACATCGTGCGTTTATTGGCAAGACTTACCCACTAGGAAATTTAGCAAAGCTCTCAAAATAATTGAGGCATAAATTAAAACATCTTGACCCCTGAATTTTATTTAAATTTAAAATCGTTGACGGAGGTACCTCCATCAATTCGGCTATAACTTTCAAAGAATATTAATAAAATTAAATATAATTATGTCGGCGAACATAATTGGTAAGTAAATACTACAGGTAAGGAGTAGTAGCCAACATAATTTCACGTAGAAACATTGATTTAGTAACAGTAAATAGTAAATTAAAAAACGTAGTTTTATTAAAAAAACGTTTTTGCTGGAATTTCAGAATTTTCAGCATTTTCTATACTTCTTATTTCTAATAAGTACACGGAGGAAAATCGCCATTTTTGATATGTTTGAATTCAAAGAAAATATACTTGGAACCAAAATTTTTAAATATTATATATTTTTGAACAAATATATTTTATTTGAAAATCAAGAAATTTTGTTTGGAACGCATATATTAATATATTACAACAAAATATATTTGCGAACTTACTGTCACAAATAAAATATGTGTTTACAAACAAACAAAGATATTGTTTAAGAATTTATCCAAATACATTATATTCAAAATAATTTGAAAACATTGTTGACTTCGGCAATTTTTAAGTTTGTTTTTCCTAGATTTTGTGTTATACCTTATAGGTAAAAATGTCGTAAGCAACATTTTCTTTCGTTTTACAGCACTTATTTTTAATTTATAAATAGTCCAATTGTCAATCCATCAATTTGTCGTTACCCAAGATTATACGATTTAAATTTAAATATTATTTTTCAAACATATAACATTTCTAAAAAATTAAACTTTAAAACTGAAGACTTTCCTTTAAATTAAGGCATCAATACATTGCCAAAATACTTAAATACAAATTAATCATTGTTTTGGAAATATTATTTCAAAATAAATAAAAATATTAGGACGGGAACATAATTTTGTTTAGAACAACGTCCTCACAAACAAATTATATTTGTGAGTGTTAAATATTATATATTTGGAGTGTACCCTAAACATATGTATGTTTCCAGCAGAATATGTTTGGAACAATATACTACAGAAGCGATTTTTTTTCAGCGTGTAGTATATAGAAGTAATAAAGGAAAAAATATTTTACAAAATTGTGGGGGAGGTACTAAAAGGAGTGGACCAATATGACTAAAGTTCATCCCGCTTTTGGCGCGACCATCCCGTATTTTGAATTCGGGTCCGGCCTTAATTAAATTAAAGCCAGTCCCGCTTTTTCAACATTTTTGAATTGTCTTATTAAAATGACTTAAAAACATTGAATGAAATATAATTAGAATTGTAATCAGAATTTTGAATTTATATACAATCTAAACTATGTATCCCCTCACCTTAGAGAGGAGGGTATATATCATTTGCTACGAACCAAAAGTGTAACACATCGAATGAATGACCTAAGACCCTATGTATGTTCGAAGGATATCCGTTTTGGGCCATTTTAAGTCGAATGAGCAATGTCCGTCCGTCCGTCCGTCTGACTATCTGTCTGTCTGCTGGCTGGTGCGCACGATAATTCTCGAAAGGAGTAACCAATTGACTTTAAATTCGGTATGTGGTAATATTTTCTTCTATCTCCGGCTAAGATCGAAGATGGGCCATATTGGTGCAATCCTTCTAGTACCTCCCCCACAAAGGGTTAACATTTAGTGAAATATTGATTATTTAATAAAATCTACACTACTTATTTGAATCCTCTGAAATTCTACACATAGTATTAGTTTATTAGTCACTATTACCTCGAGAAAAATGGGCGAAGTTGCCACGTCCCTTTTGGTACCTCCCACACAAATGGACAGTTTTGAACCAGAAGTTAATAGCTTATATCTTTATTACCAGTGCATACAAAGACTTAAAATGTTGTACAGTGTAATGGTTTCATAATACCTACAATACAGTGAAAAATTGACTTTATTGCCACGCTCCTTTTGGTACCTCCCACACAAATGGACCATTTTGTACCAAATGTTACCAGTTTATAACTTTAATACCAGAACATACAAATAGTTGAAAATTTGTACAGTGTAGTGCTTTTATAGTACCTAGAGTCCAGAGAAAAATGGGCGTTATTGACCCGCCCCTTTTGGTACCTCCCACACAAATGGACCATTTTGTACCAAAAGTAATCAGCATATAACTTTAATACCAGTAAATACTTTAAAGTTATTAAATGCAATTTAAATTGATAATACCAGTACATACTTTAAAGTTATTAAATGCAATTTAAATTGATAACAATTTAAATAAAACAAAAAAAATAAATAAATTTACTAATATTTTTTTGAGACTCAAGGTGAGGAGATTCATTAGTGTTTACCCGACTGAACTTTCTTACTTGTTATCCCCTCACCTTAGAGAAGACGGTATATATCATTTGCTACGAGCCAAAAGTGTAACATATCGAAGGAGTGGCCTAAAACCCTAAGTTTGTTCGGCGGAAATCCGTTTTGGGTCATTTTAAGTCATTTGAGCAATGTCCGTCCGTCCGTCCGTCTGTCTGTCTGTCTGTGTGTCTGTCTGCTGGCTGGTGTGCACGATAACTCTCGAAAGGAGTAACTGATTGACTTCAAATTTGGTATGCCGTAATATTTTCTTCTATCTCCGGCTAAGTTCGAAGATGCACCATATTGGTCCACTCCTTCTAGTACCTCCCCACAAAGGGTTACATTTTAGTTAAATATTGATTCTTTAATACCTTCTATACTACTAACTCGAATCTTCTGAAATTTCACACATATATTAGTTTAATAGTCGCTAACACGTCTAGAAAAATGGGCAGAGTGGCCACTCCCTTGTTGGTACCTTCCACACAAATGGACCATTTTGCACCAAAAGTTAACAGACTATAACTTTAATACCAGGGCATACAAATACCTGAAATTTTGCACAGTGTAATGCTTTTATAGTACCTAAATTCCAGAGAAAAGTGGGCGTTATTGGCACGCCGCTTTTGGTACTTCTCACACAAATGGACCATTTTGTATCAAAAGTTAACACATTTGAACTGTTTATTTTGAAAGTGGCGTAAACGCCACTCTGCTATACTCGATTCATCGATGAAAATAGTGGGTTAATAAAACTCAAATGCGAAAATTGTCACATAATATAGAAACGTTGAAGTCTTGAGATGAACTGAATGTAAATAATATATTTCTACTATTCACTTAGCCTTCTAACGATACTACTCTTGCTTTAAAAACAGAATGGCGTTTACGCCACTTTCAAAATAAACAGTTCATTTTAACTTTAACACCAGTTAATATAAATACTTGTAATGTTGTACGGTGTAATGGTTTTAGAGTATCTAGAGTTCAGAGAAAAGTGACCGTTATTGGCACGCCTCTTTTGGTACCTCCAACACAAATGGTCCATTTTGATCCAAATGTAAACAGCTCTTAACTTTAATATCAGTGCATACGTTGAAGTTATTAAATGTAATTTAAATTGATAATAATTTAATTAAAACAAAGGGACTCAAGGTGAGGGGATACATAAGTCGGTTTACCCGACTGAACTTTCTTACTTGTTTTTTGTATCATTCCATATGAAATAAGGAATCTTTTATCATTTATTTGTGTTTCACTAAATAATTGTTTTTCTTGCTATTCGTTATCTTTTATTAAATAAATATATTTCAGTTTTGTTTAAAGAATCAATCAATACTGAATTTATTTTTTGTTTTTGTTACAAAATCCTGGTCACTTTAAATATGAACTTAGCCTGAGATAGAAAAACATATTACCACGCGCCAAATTTGAGGCAATCCATTACTCCTTTCGTGATTTATCGTGCTCCGGACGGACATTGCCCAAATGACTTGAAATGGATCAAATCTGATTTCCGCCGAGCGCACTTGATGGTTTTACGTCACTCGTGCGATGTGTTACACTTTTGGCCCATAGCAAATACCCTCGTCACAGTGAGGATATAATGAGTCATATCGATTTACGTTTAAATATAGCACTCATAAAAAGTTCACTTCCGAATTAAATGTTGGCAATCACAAGCATGGCTTTTCAAATGGAGCCGCGTTTCCCTGGGGAACATTTTCTATACTCCATAAGAGTCACTAAAAGTTTAAGAAATGCAAGCTTTTATAATATAGGTGAATTAAATTTTGGAGATTGCCGCAGCGGGAAAACATCTCCGAAGCACTGTTGTAGAGAATAAGTTATTATGGAATTTTAAAAATGGTCTACACCGGTTCACATTTTCAACTTTTGTCTTACTGACGCCTGACATTTAGAAATGTAAAAATTCCCATTTATAACGCTTTGATATAAGCCCTATGTAATGGTTCAATACTATTTCACTTGTTTACGCTCTGTTAAATGTAATGCTTTGAAGATAATGGTGGAGTTTCGGCTTCGTCGAACTTACCGCCTGACCCACGATTTCGTTTTGATTTGCGACCAAATAATAGGCATCATTTGTAGGTCGCAAACCAGCTGTTTGTCGGATAGAAGTCATGCGAACGTTAACGTCCGACATCGTGGGTCTGGCGTAGGGTTGCCCGGTAGTGAATGTGAAATTGCAAAACACTCACCAAAAATATCCTGAATTTATATAAAAATCCTATACAAATAAAAAATTGTATTTAAGTACTAATATTGGATTTATTTTAAAGAATTCAATTTTACGTACATACCTAAATGTGAACCTATTTTCTTCAAATTTGGAGGTGTCCGTTCATGAATCTAGAAACTCCTTTCTTGTGAGTTTCATATTGATCGGATAGAAAATTAAGCTTCTATATCACTTCGATATCAAATCGGAAGATATCATCCGTGGGACAAAAAAAATTCGTTGAGATCGAACTTATATTGCGATCTGGGCATGGATTACAAGGCAGACAGACGGACATTGCTAAATAGAATCGGAAAGTGAATCCGGGTCAATTGATATAATACTAAACAATGGATCTATCTATTCTCCTTTTGTTTCTTACAAACTAATGCACAAAGTCATAATACCCTGTAAAACCAGTTTATTCCCTATACTATTATCAGTAGCGATCGTCCTTGGGACAAAAGAAATATGTCTGCAAAATTTCGTTGAAATCCAATTATTGCGATCTCGGCTTAGATTACAAGACAGGCATTGCTAAATAGTATAGGAAAGTGATTATAGATCAATTGATATACCAAACAATGGGTCTATCACTTCTCCTTTTGTGTGTTACAAACTAATGCACAAAGCTACAATACCCTTTAGAACCTGTTTATTCCCTACACTATAAACAAGATTTTAAATGTAGTCTTTACGTTAGTTAAAATTTACATTTATCCTAATTGTTGGACATACATTTTGTGTGTTTCTGATACGGATTTTACCAATTGTGTATCATTATTTGTTAGCCAAAATTTTCCAAGATATTTACAATTTTCAAAGTACTCGTAGGGTTTGACGTTAGTACAAATGTCCACAAAACATTTATTGTGAAATAATTTGTTTAATTTATTTATTTAAACTTGGAAATTTGTTTAATTTATTTATTTAAACTTGGAAAATTGGAAACCTTTCGAAGCCACGAAATATGAGTTGAAGCACTGGGCAGTGATGGCTCACAAAACTGTGTGGAATAGCGCAACAGTAGGAGCAACTGCAAAGATACTGTGGGGTGACCCAAATGAACAGAAAACAAGAAGACATCTGAAACTAAACAAGATCGATATTAGTAAGATGATGAGTGTTCTTACGGGACACTCTAGTTTACAAGCAAATCTTCATCGCATAGGACTAGCAGTAAACGACGAATAGGGAAAACATCGAAACGATGGAACATTTTGTGTGTCACTGCCCGGCTTTCACACATGCAAGATCCCAACATTTCGGGTCCGACATATAACCAGACTTGGCTCATCTCAGAGGATATAACTGGAAGACACTGAGAAAATTCGTGTCTAGTACCGATTTTCTGTAACTCGTGAGGTATAAAAAGATCATAAATAAGGAGCGCACAACAGGCCGAACCACTGGCTTAAGCGTATGTCCACACGGAGGAAAATCGTCATTTTTGATATGTTTCAATTGAAATAAAATATATTTGGAAGCGATTTTTTCAAATACTATATATTTGTTAACAAATAAATTTTATTTGAAAATCAAGAAATCTTGTTTGGAACGCATATATTAATATATTAGAACATAATATATTTGCTAACTGACTTTCACAAATAAAATATGTGTGTACCCACAAACAAAGTTATTGTTTAAGAAGTTTTCCAAACATATTTTATTTAAAAAAATTTTTAAAACTTTGCTGATTTTTTCGAATTTTAGTTAGTTTTTCCTAGTTTTCGTTTTAAACTTTATAGCTAAAAATGTCTTTTAATTTATAAATATTCCAATTCATCACTTTTTGTAAATTTTAAAAACATTTAAAATTTATAAAAAAAATTATCTTTGAGCACCTGAAAAACAGAAAACTTGTCTTTAAATCAAGGCATTGATACATTGCCAAAATAATTAAATACAAATTAATCTTTGTTTAGGAAATACTATATTAGAACATAATATATTTGCTAACTGACTTTCACAAATAAAATATGTGTGTACCCACAAACAAAGTTATTGTTTAAGAAGTTTTCCAAACATATTTTATTTAAAAAAAATTTTAAAACTTTGCTGATTTTTTCGAATTTTAGTTAGTTTTTCCTAGTTTTCGTTTTAAACTTTATAGCTAAAAATGTCTTTTAATTTATAAATATTCCAATTCATCACTTTTTGTAAATTTTAAAAACATTTAAAATTTATAAAAAAAATTATCTTTGAGCACCTGAAAAACAGAAAACTTGTCTTTAAATCAAGGCATTGATACATTGCCAAAATAATTAAATACAAATTAATCTTTGTTTCGGAAATACTAGTTCCAAATAAAATGTTAGAATGGGAACATATTTTTGTTTAGAACAATATTCGCCCAAACATATAATATTTATGTGTGTCAAATATTATATATTTGGAGTGTACTCTAAACAGATGTATATTTCAAGCCGAATATGTTTGGGACAATATACTACAGAAGCGATTTTTTTTCAGCGTGCACGGACATGAGACGTTTAAACGTCTCCTCTCTTCAACCTAACCTATTTAACCTATTAATTTATTTATTTATATGAATTACAATACAAAGTAAATATATATTCTAATTTTACGGTCCTGGGAAGCCGGGTTACAAAGACCATGTGGCTACACGGAGGAAAATCGTCATTTTTGATATGTTTGAATTGAAAGCAAATATACTTGGAAATGATTTTTTTAAATATTTTATATTTGTTAACAAATAAATTTTATTTGAAAATCAAGAAATTTTGTTTGGGCCGCATATATTAATATATTACAACATAATTTATTTGCAAACTAAATTTCACAAATAAAATATATGTTTACACACAAACAAAGTTATTGTTTAAGAAGTTTTCCAAATATATTTTATTTAAAAAGATTTTTAAAACTTTGCTGACTTATTCGAATTTTAGTTAGTTTTTCCTAGATTTTGTGCTACACTTTATAGCTAAAATTTTCTTAATTTATAAATATTCCAATTCATCACTTTTTGTCAATCCAACAATGCAATTTATATTTACGAAAGATTATTCTATTTAAGTTTTAATTAAATTTTACAAACATATAAAATTTATAAAAAATTGCACTTTGAATGTCTGAAAAACAGAAAACTTGTCTTTAAGTTAAGGCATTGATACATTGCCAAAATAAATAATTACAAATTAATCTTTGTTTCGGAAATACTAGTTCCAAATAAAAAATACTTGAATGGGAGCATATTTTTGTTCAGAACAATATCCTCCCAAACATATAATATTTGTGTGTGTCAAATATTATATATTTGAATTGTACCCTAAACATATGTATATTTCAAGCCGAATATATTTGAGACAATATACTACAGAAGCGATTATTTTTCAGCGTGTAGATTTTGCAGCGACAGACAAGAGCCACTGGTGGGAATCGAACCCACGACACCCAAACTCATAGCCGAGCACGCTACCAACTCACCTACTGGGGCGCTCCTTTGTTTAATTTATACATTGTTCGTTTTGAGAATTTTTTCGGAGAAAATGTAATTTTTCCAACGGCTATATCTAGTTACCCGAGGGGAATTTTGTTTTAAAGCCCTCAGCATAAATGTAGACTAGAAGAAAAAATATGTTAAACAAACTGGTTTGAAAAAACAGTATATTATGCTTCAAAATCGCAACATTTTCGAGATATTGTCAATTTGTTGAGACATTTCTACGCATAATTTATCATAACTCGAAAACGACTTGCCCGATTTGGTTGAAATAAATTTGGGAAAATTTAGACTTACTTTAACCGATGCCTATAAAAGCTTTTAATCTGATGAATAGTTTCAGAGCTAGCTGTCCCACCTAACGGTAATTTTTGGATATTTTTTAAGAAATCGCAAAAAACTCAGCTAAAAATGTTGAGAGTGGAGAAGAAATGTTCTACAAAAATGTTGGCCATGAAATTTTACTATATACATACGTCAGAACACACCAAAGCGCAAAAGATAGCAAACAGTCGAAACAATCTTTTGCATGTTCGTGCCGCAATGTTATCTATATCACTGATCAAATTGTAGCAATGCGTCAAGAAAATTGTACCATATAAAAAAGTCGTCCAGAAACGATTTAATTTTTGCTAAAAAAAAAATAAAAATCCTTTGGTAAATTGTGTAAATCGGCTGTTTTCTTTTTTGCTAGGAAATCGCCAATCTTGGAATTCTTTTTGTCATCACTTCAAAAATGCATCCATTTTTTGTGTTAAATTTTTAAAATCATACAGTTTGAGATTATTGTTCTTAAAAAGGATTAATTATTACAATAGCATCGTAGGAAGCCAGGAGATTTGTTTTCACATACTACGAACTATTATTGGGACCGTATCGTCCATCACATAGTTACAGCGAACTGACCGTAATTGCGTCCTATTTTTACAAACGAGCTAGTATGTGATATCAGTGGCGATGCGAATATTTTATACACATTTAGAGGTGATATAGATTTGTACCAAAATCTGGCAAATTGTACCAAAATCGTCATTTATGTACCAACGTACCAGTCCAAATCGAATTTTACCAGAAATGGTACAATTTTACCACTTTTTCCATCTATGATCTGTATGGCCATTATGTCGTATAAATAACATTAAATATAAGATTAATTAATACTCATGCGTACTAGTGGTCGAATCAATAACGATACCGGTAAAGACGGGTTTGTCTGTAATTTAACTGGGTTTTTTATGTTTGTGTTAAGTTTTGGGCTTTGTTGTGTTCAGACATGTCTGCTTAATGCTTTTTTTGGTCCATATGAGAAAATTCGTGCAATTTTTTGTTTTTTTTTTTAATTCGGGTTGGGTTATATGTGTTTCAAGCACGCTCTTTCAGAATCCGTAATAAAGTTTGCTCTATATTCACAAGATTTCGAGATATTTGTCAGGTATTTCGATCCAACTCCGATATCCAGAAAACAATTTTGATTTTCCTGTTCCTTGTCTCCATTTTTCTCTCGCCCACTCCTCTTGACTCATTATTTTTCATCAAATATTTATTCGTTCAATATATACCAGACACAAATTACTCCTCTTCCATACCGGCCAACATTGTGGTCCATGTAATACCAATTCGAAAATTATTTAAAAACAAGTAAAAGCGTTAAGTTCGGCCATGCCGAATCTTATATACCCTTCACCATGGATAGCATGTGACCTCACAAAATAACTCGAACCTAAAGAAAATAACATCGAAAACACACAAAAAAAAGATAGTAGATGAGAGCAGTAGGAAAAATATAGTATATGAGAACAGTAGGAATAACAACAAGTTAGATGCTATATGTATATGGGAGCTATATCTAAATATGGACCGATATCGCCCATTTTCAATCCCAAGTTATCTGCAGCTATAAGAAGTATCTATACCAAATTTCAGCCACCTAGCTCAAGTATTATAGATTGTAGCGTGATTACAACAGACGGTCGGACGGACGGACAGACGGACATGGCTAAATCGTCGTAGAATTTGACGACGATTAAGAATATATATACTTTATGGGGTCTCAGATCAATATTTAGAGGTGCTACAAACGGAGAGGTGTTATAAAATTTTGATATGGACCAAAATGACATTTAAAATAATTGTTTATAACTTTTTTTATTTTTGAAAGTAATTCATACATAACAATTTGTGAAAAGCATCTAAACATTTTGGGATAAACACTTTTAACTCAAAACTTAAAATACTTTTTTTTGTCCAATCATAAAAATGGCACATGAAACAATATTTTATCTCCGCCCTCCCGAGTTATGATAAATAATGTCTAAACAAATTGAAAATATCTCGACAATTTTGCGATTTGAAGCCCTAGATGCAGTTTTTTCAAACCAGTTTTATATATTTTCTCCTAGTCCAAACATACAATTATGCTGAGGGCCGTAAATAAAAATTCCTATAGGTTAACTAGATATAACCCTTGGAAAAATTAAATTTTCTCGGAAGACATGCTCAAAATGAAGTTTCAGACAAAATATTCACGATAAGATAAAATCCGAATTGGAGCTAAACCAGAAAAAAACCAAATGGCATTTTGTTACTTTCGATAAGCACTTTCAGAATCTGGCAAATTTCGATGAACCGATGTGTCTGTAATTAAGAAATGTACTCTATTTAACTTGCAACATTTCATAGTAATATTGGATTGATATGGCCCCTAAATACGAGGGCGGGAAAATATGTCCGCGACTTTTTAAATATAACACCGAAAATCATTATATTTTCCAAAGTAGTCACCATTAAGCTCTACATATACACTTTGTTCAACGTTTCTCCAATTTGTTATCCCGTCCCGTCAAAAAATAAAATTTGTCAAGGTCAATAAAATAGGTATTTGTTTGTGAGATTATATCATCGTTCAAATCAAATCTCCTTTCAGTAAATCATTTCTTCAGGTTTGAAAAGAAGACGTAGTCATTCGGTCACATGTCACATGGAAACTGCACGTGTGTGCACCCTTCCATTGTCCTGCTGGAAAATAACTTTTTTCTTGGATTTTGATTTCTCATTAAATCTACCCAATATGTTGGCATAATATTCGCCATTGACGGTTTTACCCTTTTGAAGATAGCCAAGGTCGCGTGCCGCGTGCATCAGAAAAAAATTGTCACCATGTAAAAACAGTTTTAGGAAAGTTCTGATTATATTTAGCTAACAAAATAAGTATTTTTGCAAGGCAAGTAAAGAAAGGTAGGGCGAAGTCAACTATATGATACCGTACAACACTTTGTTAGAGCAGAATAAGCTCAGATATTGTAAATATAAATATGAGATAATTACCTTATAAATCTAAATCTAAACAGAATTTGTTAATATTCGACAATATGCGTTCTTGGATAAATAAATTCTACCCTAACAATAAAAAAATGATTGAATGTGAAATACAGCTTCCATAGCATTACGAGGCCAAATCTAAAGAAACATTTATGCCTGGGGCAATATCGCGTTGAACCGATTTTCACCAATTCCAATAGGTTTCTTCCTAGTGTGAAAGAGTTCATATTGCCAAATTTTAGCGGGATCGTAGAGAAATTTCGACCATTACCTAACGAACAACTTAAAATGGACGGACGGACAGCTAGCTATATGATACCGTACAACACTTTGTTAGAGCAGAATAAGCTCAGATATTGTAAATATAAATATGAGATAATTACCTTATAAATCTAAATCTAAACAGAATTTGTTAATATTCGACAATATGCGTTCTTGGATAAATAAATTCTACCCTAACAATAAAAAAATGATTGAATGTGAAATACAGCTTCCATAGCATTACGAGGCCAAATCTAAAGAAACATTTATGCCTGGGGCAATATCGCGTTGAACCGATTTTCACCAATTCCAATAGGTTTCTTCCTAGTGTGAAAGAGTTCATATTGCCAAATTTTAGCGGGATCGTAGAGAAATTTCGACCATTACCTAACGAACAACTTAAAATGGACGGACGGACAGCTAGTGATTCTGAGTAGAACGGTATATTTTAAGGTTTGTCTGGCTGTAGTATTTTTTACAAATCTGCCAAAAAAAACAAATGTACAATGTGGCGCAAAAGTAATCCTCCTATCAGAAAATGCTATAAATTTTGCGATTGGCCCCTAATGTCAGTTCTGTTTTGACATTTGTGTAGTAAACACATGCGAAATACACGTTAATAAACAATGTTACGCTACACTGCTCCAGAACGCGGAATATTGCTCCACCAAGAGGAAGATGATTTTTCATCAAAAATAATCATGAGTGATGAGGCCCATTTCCATCTTAGCGGGTACGTAAATAAGCAAAATTTACGCTTCTGGGGCACTGAAAATCCGCCTGTAACCCACGAAGAGCCATTACACACGCTCAAAGTCACTGTATGGTGTGCTGTTTTCGCTGGAGGAGTCATCGGACCTTTTTTCTTCGAAGACGTCGCGGGCCAGACGGTTACTATGAATGGTGAGCGCTACAGAGCAATGATCAACGAGTTCTTTTTGCCGCAACTTGATGAATTGGGATTGGAAAACATGTGGTTCCAACAGGACGGTGCAACGGCACACACTGCACGTGCCATAACCGATATGCTGAAGGATGCATTTCCCGGGCGCCTAATCTCCCGTTTTGGCGATTTGCACTGGCCAGCAAGATCGCCTGATTTGACCGCTCCAGACTTCTTTTTGTGGGGCTTTTTGAAGTCGCGGGTTTATGTCAACAAGCCTCAGACTCTTGCAGAAGTTTTGGCCAAAGTGATGGAAAATGCCATAAAAGGGCTCAAATGACAATCAACTGTGGCGGCGGCCATTTACATGACATCATATTCTCGACTTGATGTAAAAAAAATTAAAAGACCAAAAAAAATAATCCACAAGAATAATCAAAGTTTTTCATTTTTTTTTAAATTACAGCCAAAAAACATCGAAAGGTTACTTTTGCGCCACCTTGTATAACCTCCTGCACCATATAATAACGAACGATTAAACTGTTTACATGAAGCGAACATACACTGAAAAAAATTAACGTGAAATTAAAAACTATTTTGCCTTTAAATCATAGATTTAATCTGTCTTTGTTTGAAGAACATATTTCTTTAAATTTAAGCAAATTTACTTGATTTCAAAGAAATTTTCATTCGTTTAAAGTAAAATTTCTTGCTCCATAATACTATGTCATGTTGACTTTAACGTCATAAAATTAAAGAAAAAATAATTGATTGTAGTGCAACTGTCATTAACTCAAGTACACATTTTAATATACTGTAAGATTTTTTCCTTAAAAGTGAAGAAATTCTCATGTCATGTTTTTAAAAACAATTTACCCTTAATATTCAGTCCACTTTTCTTTGTTTTTTGAATTAAAGATTAGTTATCTTTTAAATTAAGAGAGTTTTTATCTGCGAGAGGACAGTTTAGCCTCATTTTGGTCGCAAAATTGAGAATAATAGTGAGAGTTACAGATAAGTTTGTTTGGAATTTTGTGGAATCATTTCTTGTTGAGCGGTGGTAGAGAAAGGTTCTGCGCTCTTGTGCGAGTGGACATTTTTATTTCTGCATTAATAGCAACAATATCGTCGGCTGTTTGTCGGCAGTGTGTATCCTATCTAAAAATGTGTTAGTGGCGATGATATTTCGCAGGTAGTCGAAAATAAATCGTCCGGACACATCGATTGGCTGCTCATAAGATGAGACAAAAATGGGTAGATTTAGAAATGTGAGTGTGTGGAAATTCCGAGTAGATTGGCTGCTCATACGACGATGAGACAAGAATGGGTATTATGGGATTTAGAAATGTGAGTGTATACGGAAATTCAGAGTCGTGGAGTTTATGTGTGTTTTCGAATTTGTTGTTTTGACAAAAACAGAAGAACGAAATAAAGCCGAAGAAGAACAAATAGAAAAACAATGAACCAACATCGAACGTTGTTTTTCGTATTCAATAAATAAACAGTTATTTTGGGCATTAAAAAGAATATCGTTAGCTATGCATGCAAATATGCTACATCCAATTTTACGAATATTGAGATTTTTATTAGAATGAAAGAACATTTAAAAATACATCATCTAGAAAAAAGAAAACACCATTGTGTTGTTTTCCGCCTTTGGCAGTGATAAGATAACACAAAAACGCAAAACATGTGAAGTCTGTATAAAAACGGATAATTATGATAATTATAATTAAAATTTATTGATATTTAAGCGGAACAAATAAAATAACATTCGCGTATTTGTAGAAAGAAAATTATACAAAATAGAAACAGTTAGAAAGTTTTTTTCCTCTGAAAACTTTTTGAAACTGGACTTTGCATATTTGCATGTTGTTCTAACGATATGACATATTAAATAATTTCGAAGCGATACACAAATTTTGATGAGAACAATCTTAATTTATGAGTAAGAAATATTTACATATCGTCGGTACGCCGACGAAAACTATTTGTTTTTTTACTAGTTTTCAGGAGAGACAAAAACAGGTGCCATTTCGTCAAATCGCGATATATTTGATATCTCCGATTTTTGTATTTATCTTTTAATTATTTACCACCAATATTTCATAACAAAAATCGTATACGTGAAAAAGCCAGGACGTGATAAATGATTTTCAAGAGTATTTTGTTTGGAGCATTTTAAATATTGATTAAACAATAAAATTACACATAGGAGTTTTGATATTTGAATGTTCACAGCCTGCCTCAAGCAAATGAAAGTTGGTCTAGATTAACAGCAAAAACTGCGAATGAGGTTTTCTTCAGAATCATCCCATCTACTTAACTATGAAGAAATCAAAATCTGATCAGCTTCCTTTGGCGAGTTATCGCGATAAAAATTTTTTTTAATCAAAAACCTCAACTTAATTACATTGAATCGCGGAAATCAGTCATAGGTCAGTCCTAGGAAAGAGTGGTCAAAGAAAGTCTGGGAGAATGAAAAACGACTACAACTCTTTCCTTAACAAAAATTTATAATAATCTGGAAGGGATTTACAATGTGTCAATTCAAAATATGGCTCATATAAAGGGAAAAGCATGCAAAAGTTTTAACGCAGTGTAAATCCTTACCAAATTACTATAATTTTTTTTTGTTAAAGAATAAGTTGTAGGCCTTTCGCTTATTTCCCAAACGTCCTTTGACCACTTTTTTGTAGAACTGAACGTACGCGCGATAATAGCATTATATAATAAAATAATTCCGAACATAATTTTTTGTGTTCAAAATTTATTTGTCGTGGGATATTTATCGCGGAAATGCTGATATTTATTTATTCATATTGGATTATACAAAATTCGCAATATAAAAATATTGCAAATATCGCGGATGTTACGAAGCATCCTACAAATGATCATATTTAAAGGAAATTGTGTTACAGTTCTAAATTTCCGGATTTTTCTTTACAAATCAAATTTATAAGTAGTTTGTTTTGAGTAAAAGTTCTGTTTTCGCGATAACTCTCTAAAGGAAGCAGATCAGATTTTGATCTATTCACAGTCGAATAGAGGGGATGATTCTGAACAAAATTTCATAAGCCGTTTTTTGACGTGAATCCAAGCCAACCTTCTATCTCTTGGGACATGCTGTTTCTACAACACATAGGTGTTTTGTTGGAGCATTTCTATAGAGGGATACACAAATAGGAGTGTTATGTAACTTCGGAACCGGTGAAAAAAAATTCGAAAAATTACACATACGAGTTTTCGTTGGCGCACCGACGATATTTAGATTTTAATAATATTCCTGTTGGTAAATTCTATTACTTTAATATTGTTTTTTAAATTCTGTTGTTCATTATAACTTTAAAATAAATGCTAATCGTTTTCAGATATTGTAATTTTCAGAAATTTTACGACTTTATCAAATATTAACCAGTAAGGAAGGGCAGAAAGTCGGGCGGGGCCGACTATATAATACCCTACACCTCCTTAACAATGCGATAAGGGTCATTGCCATAATAATTTGGAATAATTGGTAAATGGGTAGAAACATATTATCTAATTCTGAAACGATAATCGCTAAATTAAACAATATTCGTTCCGAAATTGAGAAAAATCTTTCTGGGACATTTTAATGATCGGAAGTGAAATACAACTTCTACAGCGGTTTGATACCAAATCAGGAGGAACATATACATGTACTCGTAGCTTTAATATTAATCTGAACCGATCTTCCCTGAATACTTATTCATGTAAAAAGACCTCCTTATGTCGAATATCGTACTGATCGGATATAAAATACAGTCTCTACAGCGCTTACATGTCAAATCGGGGGTAACATATATATGGGAGCTATATCTAAATCTGAACCGATTTTCTCCCAATTTGGCAGTATTCCTTCATGTAGAAAGAAACCACTTTTTGCCGACTTTCGCACTGACCGGATATAAAATAACATTTTTACAGCGCTAACGTATATATGGGGGATATATCTAAATCTGAACCGACTTTCTCCGAATTTGGCAGTATTCCTTCATGTAATAAGAAACCTCTTTCTGCCGAATTTCGCACTGATCGGATATAAAATACAGTTTTTACAGCGCTTACATGTCAAATCGGGGGAAACATATATATGGGGGCTATATCTAAATCTGAACCGATTTTCTCCGAATTAAGCAGTATTCCTTCATGTAATAAGAAACCTATCTTTGCCGAATTTCGCACTGATAGGGTATAAAATAAAATTTTTACAGCGCTTTCATGTCAAATTGGGTATCGTATATATGGGGGCTATATCTAAATCTGAACCGATTTCTTCCAAATTTAACAGTGTTCATCCATATAATAAGAAACCTCTTTCTGCCGAATTTCATACTGATCGGATATAAAATAAAGTTTTTACAGCGCTTAAATGTCAAATCGGGGCTAACATATATATAGGGGCTATATGTAAATCTGAACCGATTTTAACCAAATTCAATAGGGATCGTCCTTGGGCCAAAAAAAAGATATGTGTAAAGTTTCGGACAGACGGACATAGCTAAATCAACTCAGAAATTGATTCTAAGTCGATCGGTATAATAAACGATGGGACTATTTCTTCTCCTTTTGCGTGTTACAAACAAATGCACAAAGTTATAATACCCTGTGCCACAGTGTGGTGTAGGGTATAAATATTCGAATTACGTTTAAAATTATGAAGTTATATCGCAGTTATAATGGACAATACAAATGTTTTTAAAATACAAATTAATATTTTCAGATAACTTATAGAATATTTCTCTCTCTCTAATATCGGTAGGATGCTATTTAACATGTGGACGTCGGAAAAAATTGAGAAACATGAAGTATCCATGAATTTTATACAATACGAGGAAATGTTAGTTCTTTTATTTTGTGATAAATATATGATACTTTTATATATTTGCAATGTATTTTATTTACGTATATTTTTTTAAGTAAATTGGTAAAAAATATATACAATTTCAAAATGAATTTGAAAATAAACGTAAATTTTTTCACGAAATGAAAAATCTATCGCAGGGACGATAATTTGGACAATATAAATCGTTAATACGTTTGGAAATATTGAATAATAAAATTCTTAAAGACTGAAAAAGAGGGAGGACTAGGTTAAATGTTAAATTTCAAATTTAATTTTGATATTAATATATATGTATTCTTATTTATACCAGGTCCCGATGGAATATGTTTATGCAAATTGAAGGAATAAAAGTCATCTTCAGCACCAATTTTCGAACGAGGATGTCATTGACGAAGAGATTGATTCGTTTTTATAACGTTCAAATGTAACGCATTCCAACTAGGAACAATTTTGCAAAACATTATTTATTTGTCCATTAGAATAAATATTCACTCTAATATTCCCGATGGCTACACGCTGAAAAAAAATCGCCTCTGTAGTATATTGTCCCAAACATATTCTGCTTGAAACATATATGTATTTTAAGGGTACACTCCAAATATATAACATTTGACACATACAAATATTATATGTTTGGGAGGATGTTGTTCTCGACAAAACTATGTTTACATCCTAATACTTTTTATTTGCATATGTTATTTCTCAAACAAAGATCTATTTGCGTGAATATATATATATTCTTTAATTTTTTTAAGTTTTCAGCAATTGACATTTTTAATGTTAGTAAAATTTCTATATAATTAAAAATAATGACAGGGAATAGTTAGAAAAAAAATAAGTGGTTTCAAATAGAAGTTAATGCTAAGTATGCCATTTTTAATAGGAAAGCATAATTCGAAAACATGGAAAAAAATTAAAACTAAAGTTCGAAAAATTCAGCAAAGTTTTGAAAATCTTTTTTTTTTAAATAAAATATATTTGGAAATATTCATAAACAATAATTTTATTTGTATTTAAACACATATTTTTTTTGAGAAAATTAGTTCGCAAATATATTTTATTCTAATATATTTACATATGCGTTCTAAATACATTTTATTGATTTTCAAATAAAATTTATTTGCTCGAAAATATATAATAATTAAAAATTTGTGTTCCAAGTATATTTTCTTTCGATTCAAAGAAATCAAAAAATGCAATTTTGCCCCGTGTACGGGTATCGTCATGTATGTATGCTGTGTAGCATACTGAATAAACTGTTTATCGAAATCAAATGTTTTAATAGAGAAGCAAATAATAAAAATTACCATGAACGTGTAATTATTTTAAGTATATCATTTGCTTGGTTTAATTACAAAATGTACTTAATGTAAAGACATTTTATGTATTTAATGTAATCACAAGGCGTAATTGATTTCAAAATGTGAAGTCTTTCAACGCAGTAAAAGGTGTAATTCTTTCAAAGACGTTTGATGTTATGATTTAAAGATGATTAATGACTTTAATTGTAGTACAAGATGTACTTATTTTAATAGTCTTTATCTTTGGAGCCAAATCAAAGAAAAAATCTTAAAAGTTAAGAGAATTTCAATGACTTTCAGTACACTTTTTTTTAGTGTAATTTACAAAAATTGCGGTATATTAAAACAGAGGCAGTGATTGATGTTTTTATGATGATTCCATGTTGAAAGAATTGTCATACTAATAATACAATTTTCTTAATTACTGGTATTGAATACCTAGTTTTGTATGATTTTTTTAACAAAGCTATATTTTATTTTTAATAACATGAACTCACGTCTTAGTAGAAATAAATATAAATGCAGAAATCTATGTTATTTAACTGCCGGAGTCGAATGATTTTAAAATTCGACTCCGGGAGTCGGAGTCGAGTAGTTTTGGCTTGACTCCACAGCCCTGATTTTAAGTACAATATGTCTTTTTTAATGACTAAGGCAGTCTTTGGCGCATATCTTTAATTTTAAGACAGCATTTTTTTCAGTGTATTTACACACGGTTGTCAGATGACAGATTGCACACAAAAGACTTAATTTAAAGCAGACTACAAAGACAGAACATACCCTAGTTAAACGTTTTGTTCATCCGAGGTGGTCAACTTCAAGATTCTGCAGGTCCGCTCCTGTATACTATAGGTGGCCCAAATTTAAAATTTTCCCATACCGCTTCTACAAGCATGCCAATCGGTTATCTGGTTAAGAAAGGTGAAATTATGTACCTTTTTTAATTCCTCCCCCTGCGAGTTCTAGAGCTAACGCTGTCTATAAAATGTTTGTATTGGTAATCCTGCATATAAATATTTACAAAATATATTGTAAATGTATGAAATTATAAGGTTTTCTTGCAATCGTCTGAACTGTCAATACACCTTTGCCTAACATTTGTCCGTACATTTGCAGCACCTTAGCAGGGTTGATAACGTTGTCCGACCTGACAATCGTGTGTACTTAGCATTATATTATGTACAGGGTGGCTGATATGTAATGCAACAAAGTAAAGCGCTATATTTTGTTAATTTTTTTTAAATTTTATTGTTCAAAAGCAAAAAATGTCGGAAATAACATAAAACTTTAGAAACAGTTTAGATTTGTTCGAATTGGCAACTTTGGCACGAATTATGGCCTTCAAACGGCCGACAAAGCCATCACATGCTGCACGAAAGTGGCTCTGCGGTATTTTGGCCCATTCCCGGCGAAGCGCCGTCTTGAGATAATCGATACTTTGGTATTTTTTAATGCGAACCTTACTCTCTAAAATGTATATTTACAAAAATTCGAATTTTAGCAAATCTGAATAATTATGCCATAATTTCGGCAATTTTTTTGTGAAAAACAGAACACCATTTTGAGGGTAATTTTCACAAAATAAGACTTTAACTAAATAATTGGAATACTCGTGTTGTTTGGGCAAAATGGTTAAAATATTAGGCGAGTTTTCGTTACAACATATGTGCTTAATTTTTATGGGGAGCTAAGCACTTTTAAGCATTATTAGTTTCCGATAAAGTTTGGTGCTTGAGTTCCTGTTTTAATCGAGTATGGTGTTGCCAGATTGGGCATCCTATATTTCGCAGTATGGCATCTCATTTTTGGAGAGATTGTTGTCAATTATTGTGAATTAACGGGAAGAAGAACAAAAATGGAAAATTATTTTGATATTTGCAAAAAGAGTGTAAACAATTGTACATAGAATAGTAAATTTATGTTTTATAAATACATTTCACGAATTTTTTGTCTGTTTCGCACTGTTCGTTTTTCGCAACTCATGAAACCGTTGTTACCAGATAGTGGAAATCTGCCCCTTACTGCTTATGCGCCAGTTAGTGGATGTCAGTTGTTTTCGTTGCAAAGTGCTAAACTAAAATCGCTAGCTTGTAACGAAAACATGCCTATTATGATATTAATGAACATGTTTTCGATATCTCGCTTAGTTTAAAAAAATAAAAAAAATATTTTTTTTTGTAAAATGAGCTCAATATGAAAAACCAGTAAGGAAGGACTACAGTCAGGCCGAACCCACTAAATGATATTCTACACCAACCTATCGGAGCAAAATAAGAAGAAATATTGTCAACATTTATCAATGTATTTTCCTAATGATAATGGTAAAAAAGGGGATTATACAGCCCTCAGATGCAAAATCGGGATATAGTTATATAAAGGAGCTATATTAAAATCTGAAGCGATATTCTCAATATTTGCGAAGTAACGTTCTTTATTCAAGTAACTGTTATCTGCTAAATTTTATAAAGTGTTGTTCAGAAATGTAGATTATATAGCCCTTAAATGCTAAAGAAATATACGTATATATAGGGGGTACCCAGCAAAATCTTGGTATCTACCTGTTATTATTCCCTGCATTACCAAATAATGACGTCTCATTATTTGCTGCATTACTTTAGGCTTATTAATAATGACTTACCAATAATAACAGAAATAAGTGAGTTTTGTTATCAAAATCATTTTGGCAAATTACTTTACTGTACAAGATTTTTTTTATTTTTAAACATGTTTTCAAATAATACGTGCAGATTTGAATGAAAATACCATAAATATTTACGTATATCCTATGATGTTAGACCATTGAAGAATTTTTCAGATGAGGGTTTGGGTTCAGAAATTCGAATCTGGCATGAGGAAATTGTTCGTTTCAAGAAATATACGCGACAATATGCAAAAAAAATCACTTTAAATAGCCATTTCTACATATCTACTACTTAACCTATTGGTAATGCATGTTTATGTGGTATGCCTTTGCTACAAATAAGTACTTATTGTGCTACTTTATTGTGTGCTTTTGGAAATTACTTTCCTTTAATGACATCGCCATGTTAAAATAATGAGAAAAGTGGCTAAATAAGAAGTACTTACCATTATCAAACTTTGCTTACTAGTCGGATTATTTGGTAATGAGAAATTTTGCTGAGTATATTTAAAACTGAACCGATTTTCTTCAAATTTTCGAGCGCCCATGTGATGGCAATCGCATTTGGCCTAAAATTGGCGATTGTAATTTCTTCTGAATTCTTTTTTAGCACAACAATTTGGATTTATTAAAATCAAATTATTAATTACAATGATAGATAAGTACATCCATGAGTGCAGTTAATTAAAATTTCATTTCGAAGACCATTAAAATTTAAGGGGAAATTTTTTCGTTTTGCGATTTGAACTCACGCGATTGTCATCACATGGGCGAAGGTCTATTGTCGCCGCAAATGATATTCCTGTGTCAAATTTCTTTACGATTTGATGCAAACTATGGCTTCTATACCGCGTAAATGTAAAATTAATATGTACATACTATATACGGGAGCTATATATAAATCTGAAGCGATTTTAATAAAATTTGGCAGAGGTAATAACTGCCTCACAAAACCCTCCTGTGGTAAATTTCATAAAGATCTGACAGATAATAAAGCTTATATACCGCTTAAATGTCAAAACGGGATGTACAAGCCCTATGCTCCTTATAGGATCGATGAGAATATATATATATATGTATATACATATATCTAAACCGATGTTGACCAATTTCAAATAGGATTCGTCCTTGAAGCAAGAAAGTTCGAACAAACTTTAGATAGACGGACAGACATGGTTATTCGAATCTGCTAGTGAATCTGAGTCGATCGGTACACATTAAGGTGGGTCTAGCTCCAATATTTTAGACCGTTACAAACATTTGGAACAAAACAAACTTAGGTGGTGTAGGATATAAAAAAACTGAAAAAAATATAATTATTAGTTATCGAAATTAAAACAATTTTTTTTTGCTTTTTATTATGTTGAAACCACTCATTCGAAAGAGAAAAGTCAAAAAATCGGGTACAATTTTTTGATAATTTTCAAGTTATCCAAATTTCCATAGCCGGCAACGCGGACCAAAGTGTTTCAGCGTGACCGGCCTTCAACGAGGTTAGATTTTCTTCTCTTGGGCATATCCAAAGAAGTCTACGCGGCTAAAAAGTTATCGACTTTTTCTTCTAATTTGCAATTGTGCTCAAACATTGGAAGGAAAAAATATGTTTTTCAGACTTTAGCGACTATAAGGAGATATCGACAGTACCTTAAGTTTTCTTCTTATTTTGAGATTCTCTATCCAAATATGTACACAGATCTATGGACCTGGGAAACTTTTCAATTACTATTGAAAATGGTGTAACGTAGCTCTGAAATAAATACTCTTACAACTTTTATGCAAATGAAAAGATAAAAAGAAGTTAGATTAATTTCCAGATGTGGTTTTAAGTCATTTGAAACTACATATTACTACTTTCAGCATTTTAAACTAAATAGGCCCACAGTGCAGCAAACGTTTCCGTTTGCCAATTTTCCGCTACGTCAACTGTGTTTCCGTTCATTTGCGAAAGAAAGACGAAAGACCCAAATAAACACAACAAAATAAAAATATTGACATAATGTCAGTCAGCATTACTTTTTGGTCGATTGTTGTTAGTCCGTTGGAAAATTGAATGATTGTTGGCTGCATTGCACTTCACCACCACCACCAAAGGGAATTCTGAATTCTAATTGGAATTTATGCTCTAATTGGAAAATCGAATGCACTTTCCGGAGTGTGGATTCAGTCATATGCAAACTTTTTTTTGTGTTACATTTCACTGGGATGAGATACGATTTGTACAAATTTACCTTTATTTCATTATTTTTCACTTTTCAATTGGGGCCATAAAAAGTAGCAGCAGCAGCTGCTGCAGCAACAACAAATTCCGATACGCACGCACGCACAAACACACGTACACAAAGAGAGGAGCAAACACAACGAACGACTAGAATTTTTGCTTATTTTTCACATTGCATGCACACACACACTCCTCATCCCCCTCTCTATCTCTCGCTCACTCGCCCCAACGTATTGCCTTTTATGTGGAAATGGATCTGTGTGTGTGTGTTAGTTATATTATGGATTAATTTGTGTATTTAATACTTTTAACTTTTTAAGACATTTGCCCGTGATTTTTAGATGAAATTTTGATTCACTACCGCAAAGGACCAATGGAATTACCGATTTTTTATGAACTTTTGAATTTATGCAATTTATAAACGGTGCAAAACTAGGATTTTCAGGTGCTCGAAATAAAAAACGTTAAATGAAAAATTTGTGTACTTGAATAAACTGCAAAAAGGGGGAAAAGGAATCAAAACAAAACCACTAACTCTACTATGCGAGGAGAGGTGAGAGTTGCCAGAGTTGGCAGATGATAGCATAAACACATAAACGTGAGTGTTGCCCCACTGAGAGAGATAAAAACCGTTGAAATTTTAAATTATACAAACGAGTATATTGCTATATCAAGAGTGTTTAGGATAAAAAAACATAACTGGAACATTGCTATTAATTATTTTTTCATTATATTTTTAACCAATCCCATCTCAATGAACTTTTATTCAGCTCTTCTTTAGTAGTTTGTAATTATAAAAAATTTGTTCTCTGTTATTGTATGACCCAATAAAAATCATTACATTTGTTTGTTTGTGAATAAATTAACAATATTTTGTGGACGTTTTATTAAATTTGTTCTTTTGTTTGTTTGTGGTTTGATTGATTTTTGGTTTCACATTGTACATTACTATTATAATTATTATTACTTTTTAATATATAGTACATACATACAATAATAGTAGAGTTACGATATCTAAAGGCACATTACAGTATACAACAGTGTTACATATTTAGTATTTTTGTTCTATTATGACAAAGGCTTACATTAATTAATAAATTTTCTTTTAAAAAAAGACACACAAACGCAAACTAAACGTAACTGCATAATTAATGCCCTAAACAGTTTAATATTATATAAACACACTTTAAACTTTGTGTTTGTGTTTTTTGTACAAATTTACAAAAAATATTCTCTTGGCAAAAAAAAGATAAAAAGGAATTCAAATATGTTTACTTAAAATTAAAACAGCTCACAGTTATTGATTATTTAGTATATGGAGAGAACAAGGCCTGTACTTTGTTTAGTCTTTTCAAATTGGCATGATTTAAGTAATGGCAAGAAGTAGTATTAGTTCTTAGTGATTGATGATTAGGCACATTTATTTGCCATTCCAGCTAATCTTCACATTAAAATTATTCTAAAAAAAATATTTTTAAAAGTGGTTTAGCATTTTAAAATGTTAAAGTATTTATAAAAAAAATATGTATTCAATTAAAAGGAAGCGAGAAAACAGTTTATACCACAAAAAAGTATACTTTGGCGCGTTAAAAGAGATTTTTTCTGAAAACAACTATATTTATCTTTGGAATAAAACAAAATAACCCACTCAAGTTCATTTCGATAAATTATTTTGTTGGTTCAGGATGAAATGACACCCCGAAGATCTTCTCGGCCAGTGCTATGATAATATTATATTAAATATATATAAAATATTTAAATTTCGATAACAACATTTATCGAAATTATCTTGTTTAGTTTATGTTTGCTTGGTTGCTGCTTCTGCGTATGTTGTATTCTAGTTGTTTTCAGGAGATATCTTACCTAATTCGCCAAAGTATAATTTATCAGGATAAAATTATGCAGTATACCGACGATATCTTGAAAACAACACCCACTTTGAGAAATTGTGGCATTTTAGAAAAAATAAGCGGGAATGGCAAAAAACAAGCCAATTTGTTGGTAATTCACACCAGCATTTGTGAAATTATTCCATTTTCTGCTTCAGCGCTTCTTCATGGGCCTGTAAATTATAGGAAAATAAAAAAATATCGAACATTCCAAAATTTATTCAAAGATGTACACACAGACATCGTCCATTCCATGTCAAAACCGAATAAATTACAGATCAACGTCTCGAGTTTCAAAAACAAGAATCAAACTGAAGTATAACCTCGATAAAACAGGGCTAACATTTAAATTAAAGGAAATTATGAGAGCTACAGTTGTTGAAAATGTAACATTCACGTAGAAACAAATAGAAAAAAAATTATAAAAAAATGTTTTTTTCATGGGAAGAAAAAAAGCCGTAAAAATAGAAAAAACGCAAATATTTATTTGTTCCAAGTTATGAAAGCTAGCATCCTAAGAAGTAAACAATGCCTAAAAACCGAATCAATTACAGATCAGCATCTCGAGATTCAAAAACAAAAATCAAACTGAAGTATAACCTCGATAAAGCAGGGCTAACTTTTAAATTGAAGCAAATTATGAGGGCTACAGTTGTTGAAAATATAACTTTCACGTAAAAACAAATAGAAAAAAATATTTTTTTCATGGCAAGAAAAAAAAACTGTAAAAATAAAAAAACCCAAACATTTATTTGTTTCAAGTTATGAAATCTAGCATCCTAAGAAGTTTTGATTGAAACCGATGGAACATTAAAGTATAACTTTCAAAGTTCATTGTGTAAAATTTTCATAAAAAAATACTAAAAAAAATATATGAACGACAGCATTTATGCAATAGCGTCTCGAAAAAAAGATGAATTGCGGTGCTCGTCATAACACGATACCGGATCATCAGAAATTAAAAAATAAATTTATTTAGATTATCGTTATAGCCAGGTAACGCTGTCCGGTTTTTTTTCGAAATTTAATTTTTTAAATATTTGGGAACACTTTGAAGTGAAAAATTCGATTTTTGCGAGAAAAAAATCGACTAATTGGTTATTGTTAAATAAAAAAACAAATTTAAAAAATTCACGACAGCGTTACCTGGCTATAACGATTTAGGTAAATAAATTTATTTTTATATGAATTATGTGTTAAAAATTTCAAAAGGATCGGTTCAGTAGTTTTTTAGTTATGAGTGGCACCCTCTTTGAAAACATGGATTGTGGGAAAAACGCTTTAACGTTTTTCTGATGTACAGAGTCGCGGTTGCTTAGACTGCTGTATCTTGTCAGTTTTGCTTAGATTTCGATTCACCTCAAATTTTCACACAATATTCTTGAAAGATTCTCTATTCAGAAAAAAAATGTAAAAAAATGCAAAAAAAGTTTGTAAACTTTAATTTTAAAATTTAAATTTTTTCGCAAAAATCATTTTTTGCTGGCACGAAGAAATCTATAAAAAAATAGAAAAAAATTAGCAAAAACAATGTTTGTTCCCTTTCTTGAAAGCTTTCATCCTAACGAAAAAAAACAATGCATACTTACAAAATATCTACGGATAAATGTATAAATTATGACCCATATTGTAAAATAAAAAAAAATAATATTTCATATTTTTTATTTTGGCAATAACGCCCATTTTGTAATATGCTATGGGTACTATAAAAACATTACACTGTAAAAAAAATTCAGGAATTTGTATGTGCAGGAAACCAAGTTATAAGCCTTTAACTGTTTGTGCAAAATGGTCCATTGTATGGGAGGTACCAATAAGGGCGTGGTTATATCGCCCATTTTGCACGGTACTATAGGCATTACACTCCACAAAATGTTAAGTATTTGCATGGACTGAAATCAAAGTTATAAGCCGTTAACTTTTTGTGCAAAATGGTCCATTTGTATGGGAGGTAACAAAAGGGGCGTGGCAACTTCGCCCTTTTGTCTCAAGATGATAGCGACTAAGAAACTAATACTATGTGTGGAATGTTCAAAGATTCTGAATAGTAGTATAGAAGTTATGATATATTCAATATTTCACTAAATGTTGATCCTTTGTGGGGGAGGTACTCGAAGGAGTGGACTAACATAGTTCATCTTTGACCATAGTCTGAGATAGAAAAAAATGTTGGCACATACCAAATTTGAAGTCAATCGATTAATCGTGTCGAAAGTTATTGTGCGTACCAACCAGACGGACATTGCTAAAATGACCTAATATGTCCAAGCAATTTACGCCAAATATTCTTGGGGTCTCTTAGGTCACTCTATCGATATGTTACACTTTTGAGCTCCAGCATCCGATATATACCCTTGTTCAAAATAATTGGTGTATAGAAACCGGATTATGTTGAAATTCTCTTATTTCTACCAAAAGTGCTATAATTTCTACATTTATGCATAAATTTTCTTCAAATAGACATTGTATTCTTCGTTAGAATAATAGCTTTCAGAAATGGAAACAAACCATTTTTTTTGCAAATTTTTTCTATTTTTTATGGATTTTCTAGTGACAGCAAAAAACGATTTTTTAAAAAAAATATCAAATTTTTTTAATTATTTTAACGACAATTACTAAACTTTTGTTTCGACGTGAACGTGTCATTACTAACATTTGTAGTCCTCATAATTTCCTTTTATTTAAAGTATATCCGGGCTTTATCGAGCATACAATATGGACCAAATACTAAAGACACCTTTCAAGAAAATGGGAATTTAAAAGAAAAATTAAAAAAAAAAATTTACCATAAAAATGTTTTTAAATATTTTGAAATGTTATGCACAGCCCTTCGACAAACATTTTGTTGCATATTGCATAAAATCAAACTGATTTATTATTTGGACCATATTTAATAATTTAAAGGAAATTATGAGAGCGACATAAGTTGAAAATATAACATTCACGTAGAAACAGAAGTTTTGTAATTGTCGTTAAAACAATTATAAAAAATATTAAAAAAATTTTTTATGACAAATATCAGGTGCTGCGGACCAAAAGTGTAACACATCGAAGGAGTGACCTATGATACCCTTAGAATAATAGACGGAAATCCATTTTGGGTCATTTTAAATTTAAAAAAAAATTTAAAAAAAAAAGTTTTGTTTTCATAAAATAGTATGCCTCAATGTAAAAAAAGTTTTTAGGTCTCGGACACAAAAAAAATGTTGTTACTTAGTTGTATCGATGTGTTGCCATGTTGTTATATCCATGTATTTTTACGATCAAGTGCACATCGCAAATATGAATCGAGTTTTAAGAACATGTACACAGAGGCTTTGGAAAATGGTCTGTATCGGTCCATGTTTGATATAGCACAAATAACGGTCCTATTTGAGTTGTTCGTCCTAGAATCCACATTTAAAATTTATTAGTTTATAATTTATTTGGTCCTTTTTCCATTTCTAGCAAAAATGGGCTATATTGGTCCACGACTTCCCAGAGACAATATTTTGTAACCGATTTGGCTGAAGTTCAAGTATTTATATTTTATAAAGTGCCCTTCTGCAAACATTTTCTAACAGCTGTCTAAGAAATATACTACGGATACGGTGGCCCGGTGGAGTTAAAGAAATTATATACATATATATTCAGATTTGAATTAGAATATATCCAAAACACCGAAAAATCGCAGTTAAATCTAAAAACGAAACTTAAATAAATGTATACGGCTAATTTTGACTGGGTCTCCGGCCTGTACACATACTCGTGGGTCAAGGGTATGTTTTATATGAGCAACAGAAACACTCGACGTACTCAAAATTGATCAAAGCAGTATTTCATTTTACACAAACTCTGGAAAGGTGTGCAAATGTGATATTAACCGACAATCGACATCTGAAAAGCTGTTATGTGTCATAAAATGTTCCATATCATAAATCAGGCTTTCATGTCATATTATGTATGGTGAAGGCAAATTGAATTTTCACGATGTAAACTGGAAATATAAATGTAAATTGAAATTTTAGTCAATTCCAAAATGCTCTTATCAAAGGAAGATCAGAGGAAGCAGCTGTGCATATGAGGTAGTGCACCACATAGAAGCGTCCTTCAGAGGCAGTAATGACTCCAAAATTCTGTGTGACATAAAAACATTGGAAAAAGACTACAAAGATGTTGTGGGGTGACCGAAATGAGAGGAAATCAAAATGTTTACTGAAACTAGGCAAGATCGAGGCTAGTAAGATGAAGGGTTTTCTAACAGGCCACTCAAACTTACCAACACAACTGCACCGCATAGGACAAGCAGATAATGACGAATGAAACATTTTCTGTGCCCACCTTTCGCACATGCAAGATTTCCATACTGCGGGTCCGATACATTACCAGATCTGAGTCTTTTCAGAGGATATGATTGGAAAATACTTAGGAAATTCGTGTCTAATACCGATTTTGCATAACTCTTGATGGTTTAAAGATCATAAATAATGACCGCACAACATGCCGATCCACCGACTTGAGTGTATGTCCATGGACATGAGACGGTAGAACTTCTCCTCTCTTACCTAACCCTAGTCACTTCCAGATGTTAAATCTCAATTTCATATACATATGTACATATAATCTGTCCCATTTCAAATGGCAAATCTAAAATTTCCAATGAAAATTAGCCAATTTGAAAAGGAAAATCTCAATATCAAATGGAATTTAGACAATTTCAAATGGAAAATCGCAATTTCAATAAAATATAGACATTTTCAAATGTAAAATCTCAATTAATTTTCTATTTCACAATATCAAAAAGAAAATCTCAATATCATTTGAAATTTACTCAATTTCAAATGCAATTTTACCAATTTCAAATATGTATGTACATATATAGTCTCAATTTCAATTGAAATGTTCTCAATTACTGTTGAAAATGGTGAAATAAAACTGAAATCAGCTGCTCAGCTCCGAGCGGAAAATATTGGATGAGATGCAATAAAAATGTAAAAACAAATCAAATTTCAAAAAGTCGTCTATTTTCCAAAAGTGGAACTCTTTAGTGCTGAAATCGTAAAATCTGAAACAATTTTTTTAGCAAAGCTCTTGCTGTCGCCTATTAAATTTCATTATTCCGTTAAAAGGTGGGCTCTATGAGAAATATCTTCTTTGGAATCCTCGAATAATCACGTAACGTAACATTTTACAACATGTCAAGGGACATCGCATTTCTATATTCTAAATATTCCAAATTAGATTCAGTCAAATTGTTTGGTTTATCCGTCAACCAAATTAAAAATTATACACAAACCAGTAGAGGTCATCCGTTTTGGATTATAAAGGATTAACACACAAATTTAAAAATTTCATAAGACTTTGGTCTGAAAAACTACCTTTTCGACTCGGCGTTCTTTGGAATGGAGGTATCGTTATATTAAATTTCCGGGAAAAAACAACTTTTAATTTTCCATCTTCGGTTTGCTATGGAACTAACGATATATGTACATATGTATGTATGCATTTAGATGCCTTACCTTTTGTGCTACTTTGTGCAAAGTTTCATAGGTCGCCTTCCCCGTCTGTTTCACCATTCCCTGGAATATATTCTTCTCACTCTCCGTCAACAGCTCATAGGGTGAACCGAACTCGACAACCTGTCCCGCATCCATTACCAGCACTTTATCGGAATCCATGACAGTGTGTAATCGATGGGCTATCGTTAGGACGGTACAATGTTTGAATTTGTGACGTATGGTCGTCTGTATAAGAGCATCAGTTTGTGGATCAACATTGGCAGTGGCTTCATCCATAACAAGTACACGATTTTCGCGTAAAATTGCTCGAGCCAAGCAGACAAGTTGACGTTGACCGACACTGAAATTGGCACCACCTTCGGAGATTTTCGATTGTAATCCATTGGGCAATTCACAGACAACATCTTTCAGTTGGACCTAAAATTAATAGAAAGATGATTAAATTCTCAACAACTGTATTAAATGGAATAATACACTTATTATTTAATAATTAAAGTGATGATGTTCACGGTAGGGAGTACTCGTATATGGTAAAAATATCATTTGCAATGGACTGAAAATGTAACACATCATAGATTGGGGCTTCTCAGCCGATTTGGCTCTGCGACTCCTCTGAAGCCCTACGAACATTCATACATAGAATTTCCATAAATTTAATTCCCATGTATTATAAAAGTTTGCATTTTCAACTATCAACGGCTTCCCTCGAGTAACGAAAAGGCTCTGCAGCGAGCCCGGCTCCCTATTTGTCAAGCCCTGTCTAGACACTGTGATTGGACAAACATATATTTGTGGGAAAAGATCCATTTACTGAATTTTTAAGTCATTTTAGCTAATGTCCGCCCGTGTGTTAGCTCAGAAATTCTTTGAAGACAATCGTCCATTAAATTCTTTGAAGACAATCGTCCATTAAAACGGATTTGCTCTAAACCTATATATATCCTAGGCTACACCTTCGGTGTGTTACACTTTTGATCCACAGCAAATTATATACCCACCCTCCTTCCCATATAGTGAGAAGTCAATAATCCATCAAAAACTTACTTCTTCCAAGGCCTCCCACAACTTTGCATCGGAGTATTCATCGAATGGATCTAAATTGTAACGCATTGTTCCCGAAAACAGAACGGGCTCTTGAGGTATAATGGAAATTTTACTTCGCAAATCATGTAGACCCATCGCTTTGGTATCACGTGAATCAATGATCACAGAGCCATCGGTGTAGGACAAACGGAAGAGAGCATTAATCAGGGAAGATTTGCCAGCGCCTGTGCGGCCAACAATGCCAACCTTTTCACGGGGTTTTATGACAATATTCAAAGATTTCAAAACATATTCCGACTTTGGATCCGGGAAATAACGTAAACTCAATTCATCAAAAATGATTTTGCCCTCCTCGGGCCATGTCTTCGGTGGTTTCTTATCTTCGGCCGATTCCAATTCACCCTCCGGCTCAATGTCATCGTATTCCACAACACGTTCTACAGCGGTCATGGTATTCTCCAACTCGGCCGACTGTCTCATGCCCCACTGAACCATGCCTGTCATACCCATGGCCTGGGTAATCGCTAGACCAACATCACCACCATTCTCGGGAGCAAATACAAAGAATGACAGTGTAATAATGGCAATGAAGACAACACAGAAGCAATCTAGCCAATAGCCAAAGGCACGGGAGGTACAAATGAAGAGGAAAAATGCCGAACTATGTAAATCTTGATAATTATCAAATTCTTTGATCAGTACACGTTGAGCTCCAAACGCTCTGATGGTAGAAAGGCCTGTCAACGAGGCTCCCAGATGAGAATAGATGGGTGAGCGAGCTGAAATAGAAAATAGATGTTTTATTATACAAAAATGATTTTTACTGAAAAATCTTACTTATGGCTTCCAAACGTTTAACATTTCTCGATGTTTTCAGATAAAACGTTCTCAGATTATAAAATATAATGGCCAGCAAAAAGGTGGGCAGCAGATACAGCGGATTAACCACCGAAATTACAGCTACAATGCCAAACAGCGAAAGGAAAATCTGTATAACATCTATCATCACCGAAGGCAAGATCTCATCAATCTGACCCATATCTTTGGAGAATCTATTAAGTATACGTCCGGAAGGATTTGTATTGAAAAAGTACATTGTGGCGCGAGTTATACCCCTAAACATGGAATTGTGTAGATTCTGTGAGGCCCTCATGGCCACATTGAAGAAGAGAAAACTACGGGTGACGGTTATGATAATGGTCGCCACTGTTATAATGGTGAATATGTAAATATCTAACAATTCCGGATGCACATGAATGCCATACTGTTCCAGAAACTTGGCAAAATGAGATTCCACCTGGTGCGAGGATGAAGTGAAGTCAAATGGCTCCGTTGTGGTGCTGGTGGTGCTATTGGTGGTACTATTGTTGGTGGTATTGTTAACAGCCATTGCAGCAAATTCGATGCGTTGAGCTTCAAGAGATCCTTTTTTGTTGACCCTACGAAGGAAAATAATAAATTATATATATTTTCTCCCCTAGATTACATAGCCCTGCTTTATACTCACCAGTAGGAGAGGAAATAATCACCACATGAGGCCAATCCCTGAGACATTATGCAAAACAATAACATAACAAAAAACATAAAAAAGCCGCCTCCAGCTTTGAAATATTTCTTATAGAGTTCCAAGCCAATTTTTCCCTCTTCCTGAGTCTCTTGCACTTGTGTTGGCGTGTCATCCAAAGTCGATTCGGCCACTGAGTTTATGGAAGCCTCACTGTTTTGACGATCCACCATACGGCTACCCGATCTGGAACGTGACTTTGCCTCCATGGAATCATCCCGCTCAGGATCAGCCAACATTTGGGCGAAATCGAGGCCACTTTCCCGCAACGATTCATACGAACCCACCGCACTGACACGGCCCTTATCCATGATGACAATCTGATCGGCAGACTGCAAGAATTGCAGTTGATGAGTGACCAATACCACAATATTATCACGCAGAAAACCACGCATACACTGATCGAACAGATGGCGACCAACGTGGGTGTCTACAGCACTTAATGGATCATCAAGAAGGTAAATAGATGTCTTCCGATAAACTGCTCTGGCCAAACTGATGCGCGCCTTTTGGCCGCCGGATAGTGAGGCGCCCCTCTCGCCAACTACAGTTTTATCACTATAAGGCAACAATTCAAAATCTCTTTCCAAGGCACATTTCTTGACCACCGCATGGTAACGTCTTCTATCCATTGGCTGACCGAAGAGAATATTTTGCCGTACTGTTCCAGTAAATAACCAAGGCTCTTGGGAGGCATATGAAAAGGTACCGTTGACTTTGATGGAACCCGTCTCGGGTTTTAGTTCACCCAAAATGCTTTGAATAAGACTGAAAAGAAGAAGAGAAATGTTAGTTTTAATCTCTTGAGAGAAGTTTTGCAGTTTTTTTTATACACTTCATCATAGGATGGGGGCACCTTAAAATATTGATCTGAGGCCCTAAAAAATGTATACATACGTATAGCCTTGATAGTCCTAAAATTCAAAGACGATTTAGTCATGTTCGTCTGCATATTGGAATTATAAAGTTTGATCAAATTTGGCAGAAATATTTTTTTATAGTTACAGGTTGTTTAGGATTTAAAATTAGCCGTATCTGAGAGCTATACACAGGGATGTAAATTATCATGAATGAAAAGTGCCAAAAAGTACCATAGATAGTACCAAAATTTAATATACCGATCTATTCAGATTTTTTAATAGATATAACCATGTCCATTCGTCTGATCAATGTCCTCACTTATTGGACTTCTTTATGTCCCAGAAGGCACACTTTACTGAGATTAGACAGTTAGTAATTTAATTGAACCTTATTTTGCCTAAAACTATTTATAGAAAAATCGTTCACATTAGCTGACTTTTTGATACAGCCCTATTTAAAGGTCTCATCGATTTGAGCATATTATATCAAAATTTTGCAACTGATCCCTTTGAAATTTTGCAGTTGCTGTTTTAATTAGCCCTTAACCTTTTCTAGACAGCAATATCGGCCATCGTTTTGTTACAAATACCTTACGATTTGGTTTCATGACACGCTAAAGTCTATATTTTTGTACTATATGGATTTAATGTTGAAATACTTATTATTTAGCCAAAAAAGGAATAGTGGGAGAGGCAAGATTGGTCAGTCATACATATTTAGTTATTTAAAAATTAAGTATATCAGTATATTGTCGTACAAAAAGGAAATTTGGTATGTAAGTTAGCGAACTATTTCACACAACAAAAATGGGAGGGTACGAATTATTGGGCGTGGAAATAATTAAAAATAAAATAACTCAGAAAAATGTAATTTGGATTGTAAATTAGTAGGGCCAGTATATGTAATAAGTAATAAACTATAAACAAGCTACCGCGCGAGGAATTAGTTAAAATTTAAGATATTTCAGAAACTATTGAATGTAAAATGATGGAAAATATTGTTGTTTTTTGTAACTGTAAAATGCCATATAGGCTCGGTTACTATGATGGAAAATAAATTAAATTAAATTAAATTAAATTTAGTTGGCAACTTAGTAGAGTCAATATAAAAAAACCAGTAATGAAAGACTAAAGTCGGTCGGGGCCGGCCGTACAATGCCCCCCACCATTGTTTGTTAACCAATTTATGGAGAAATATCTAGGGGCCATATGAATACATTATTACTATGAACAGTATCATGTTAAATAGAGAAAATTTCTAAATTACAGGCAAAACGGATAGAAAACATAGGAGCTACACCGCCAAGAAGTCAAATTCATCTCAATCAAAACATAGAGCGATGTGTCCAGTTTTCACTGGGGACGATTTAGTGCAATATAAAGTAAAATGCCTTAATTTGAGCACGATCGGATAAAAAATTTAATCCCTAGAGCGTCAAGAAGTCAAATCGGAAGCGATCTTTATGTGGGGGATATATCAAAACATCGACTGTACCCCATTTTTACAAGTGACGATTATGTGCAATATAAAGTAACAAATTCTTAAATTTCAGCCAGATCAATGGCAAAATGTGTTTTCAGAGCGTCAAAAAGTAACATCGGTGGGGACCTTTATATGGGGCCTATTTCATAACTTGCTCCGATTTGATGGATCGAATCAAGGGCAAATAATTATAGCGGTAAAATGCAATATGGTTTCACTCTGCAAGTTTGGCAAAAAAAATCAAAAGCCGGCTGGCAGACAGACGGGCTGACCTAGACCAAATGTCTTAACATATTCTTAAATGGATTTCCTCTATTAATATGTATAACGTCACATGAAATGCCCAAAGACGTATCCCTCAGTACAGTACAGGCAAAAAGAAAAACGTTATAAAATGAAAAGAACTAACTTTTCAAACGTATGTATTTTTATCACAGCATATCCAAAGATGTATCTATAACACCGTGCGACAGAGACCATAGGTAGCAATACTGCATACTAAGTTTATTATTTCGTGATCGTTTGTCCTTTTTACAGGACTTTTAAAATTTCAAGGATAACATTTTTGAAATATTTTTCTTTGTACTTATTACAATGTGAGTTGATAAATATTCATATCAAATGAAAGGGGAGTATTCCCGCTATCCAAGGACGAATGCTATAAAAAATTTGCTTTTAAATTTTTATCCTTGAATATTCTTCAAAGTTCTGGGTTTAAAAATATGAAAAAAATACATGTTACAGAACTCACACTAACATAACACATATTAAAATTTGAGCCTTCTATCTTTAATCGTTAAGGAATAAAAATTTGTTTAATTCCGCAGCCTATATAATATATAAAGGACACTGAGACAAAAAAAACATTTTATTCACTCCCACGAAAGGAACTGTGTACAATGAAAACATAGGGCACTAGTAGGAAAATAATGTACCAACTTCCTTGTTTCGTGATCGTTTGACCTTTTAACAGGAGTATGCAGTTTTGCTATATATGGTCTCTAGTTTCACTTGTATATAGTTTCGTTTATGAGTGACAAAAAAAGTTGACATTTGTAGCACGGCGTAATCTTTAGACGTGATGTGAAAAAAATGCGTTTGAAAAATTTTTTCTTTTCATTTTATAACGTTTTTTGCTTGTACTGTACTGAAGATTACGTCTTTGGGCATTTCAGGTGACGATATGAGTATGTTCAAAGCTTATTGAAAATTGGACTTCCTTATGTACAGGTGGCGCAAAAGTAACCTTTCGATGTTTTTTGGCTGTAATTTAAAAAAAAAATGAAAAACTTTGATTCTTCTTGTGGATTATTTTTATTTGGTCTTTTAATTTTTTTTATATCAAGTCGAGAAAATGATGTCATGTAAATGGCCGCCGCCACAGTTGATTGTCATTTCAGACCTTTTTATGCCATTTTCCATCACTTTGGCCAAAACTTCCGGCGATAGGTCCTCACATTCTTGACGGATATTGTCTTTAAGAGCTGCAGAGTCTGAGGCTTGTTGACATAAACCCGCGACTTCAAAAAGCCCCACAAAAAGAAGTCTGGAGCGGTCAAATCAGGCGATCTTGCTGGCCAGTGCAAATCGCCAAAACGGGAGATTAGGCGCCCGGGAAATGCATCCTTCAGCATATCGGTTGTGGCACGTGCAGTGTGTGCCGTTGCACTGTCCTGTTGGAACCACATGTTTTCCAATCCCAATTCATCAAGTTGCGGCAAAAAGAACTCGTTGATCATTGCTCTGTAGCGCTCACCATTCACAGTAACCGTTTGGCCCGCGATGTCTTCGAAGAAAAAGGTCCGATGACTCCTCCAGCGAAAACAGCACACCATACAGTGACTTTGAGCGGGTGTAATGGCTCTTCGTGGGTTACACGCGGATTTTCAGTGCCCCAGAAGCGTAAATTTTGCTTATTTACGTACCCGCTAAGATGGAAATGGGCCTCATCACTCATGATTATTTTTGATGAAAAATCATCTTCCTCTAAATAGTCAGCAATATTCCGCGTTCTGGAGCAGTGTAGCGTAACATTGTTTATTAACGTGTATTTCGCATGTGTTTACTACACAAATGTCAAAACAGAACTGACATTAGGGGCCAATCGCAAAATTTATAGCATTTTCTGATAGGAGGATTACTTTTGCGCCACCTGTTATATTGTCCAATTATAAGCTATCAAAATAACCTCAAAAACAGGGGTTTCATTTATAAAATTGCCAATAGTAGCATTCTCCGAAATTAAGCATTAGAACTCAGAAATCAGCATTAGAAAACTTCAAATTATTCCAATTTGTATGCATTTTTAATAAATCGGAAATAACATCAACAATTATGATCAGATTTTCTCTTTCGACGGCTCATTGGGAAGCAGGTTATTAGTGGATTTAATTTGTATCAATAAGTAATCGTTTCAAGGCCGTAAAATTTTTATTTGGTTGTCAGTCCCAAGTGGGTTAAAGCTAATTGATCACAATAAAAATGATCCTACACGCATAACTTCAACCTGTAAAGCTGATTTTCAAGAGTTTTTTCATTTTGTAGAGTTTTCTATTTATTTTTCTTTAAATTCAAGGAAAAATAAAAATTTTATGTCGAAATACATCAACCATTTTTAGGAATGTGTATGTGAATGGGTATTTTCTTCATACATTAAACTTTCAATATTTTTATGCAGGTCAATTCGCTTTAAACCTTTTGGGTTCAACAACCAAAAACAGGTTTACGGTATTAAAAGAGATATTTCAAAAAACTGTTCCGAAAATCGCGTTTTTTTGTAATATTAAATCCTATGAATTACGCCCTCGCTGATAACCAGTTCATCAATGTGCATCTTTTGAGACCTAGGGAGGACTTTAAAAACATAACAAAAACACTGACATCTGCATAACTTCAGCCATTATGTATAGCTTAAAGATCAGTTTTGCAAACTTCTTCTGTTCATTACCTTGATTTACCGGCTCCGACAGGACCTATAATAGCCACCAAAGTACCAGGCTGTACACGGAGATTTACATCATCCAAAGTGTATTCTGCGGCATTTATATCCCATTTAGCTCGGACCTTGTTAATAATGATGCCTGCTTCGGAAAGTGTTGCATGACCATTTGAGACCAAAGGTTGTTTCTCGGCATCTTCTTCTTCCAGAATTTTATCATCCTCTTTGACAGTCGATTGATTACTGCCATCGTAGTTGATGTATTCTGCCGATTTGTCCACAACCTCTGTCTCTTCATATTGCATGAAGTTTTGGATACGTTTAATGGATACCAGTGTTTCGGCCAACAGAGAAATACCTGTAAATTAGAAACCCGTAAAAAATAGTTTGATTGTCTTTACAGTCGCTCTCCTACCTTGGGGAAAGAATACTGTCATGGTTGTTCTTAAAATATTATAATAGGCCGTTATCACAAATGCCTTTTCAGGCGTTAGGAAATTGCTCAGCAGGACAAAACCCACCAAACTGAGGAAAATCGATACTCGTGTCAGGAACATAATGAACGACAACAATATGCCACGAATATACGACGAGTGTCGTATACTATTGATCTCCTTCTTGCGGGCATATGCCACAATTTTACCAAATGGATACTCCCAGGCATACATCTTGATCACCTGTATGCCAGAGATGATTTCGTTCATCATGCGTACACGTTCATCGGTGCGTAGAGCTGTGCGCAAACGCAGCACTGAGGTCTTCTTACCCAACCAACCTTGTAGAGGGATAAACATCAGCATAAAAGCCACACCAAATACCGCCGAAATACCAATCTATTGAAGGAGGCAGAAATAAATCTAAGAATTATTTATATCACATAGGTGTATTCAATTTACTTACTTCTCTGTACATGAGATAGGTTATCAAACAGGTTTCCAATGGTCCCACCCAGAGATAATGTATAAAAATTGTTGCCAAATCCAAACGACCCACATCATTCGATATCAAATTAACCACCTGACCAGCAGTGGTATTTCCCAGGGCTGTCTTGCTCAAACGCAGTGACTTGCGATAGATCAGGCTACACATAGCTACGCGTATCTTCATGCCCACATGCATCGTTCCCAACATGTAGGGGTGCATGAACATCACATTGAGGGCGCTACACGCAATGACACCACCCGCATAGAGATAAGCCGTTTGGATTTCTTGTTCGCCCTTCGAGTAGTAAGCTATCAGTCCCATGAGAAATAGCGGTTGTGCCGTTCTGAAAAAAAAATTGAAAAGATAAAACTCTCTATATCATCGTCTAGCAATATCAGAGTCTTGTTTTAAAGGTCCGATTGCATGGTATCAATTATGGTATAATTTTCACTAGATCTCAACGCAGTTTTCTTTTATTGTACCATGAGCTTTATCCCCACAAAAGGGTAAACATTTTAATGTGATTCGAAGTTGAAAATACATAAGACTGACAGTTTTGGGGTGTAAGGGGGGACTGACTTCTGACTGACTGGATAATTGATCTACCAATAGAGGTTCTACTTAAAACGAACCCTCCCGGAATGTTAGCGAACCGAGATCATCCGGTTTGTTGGTTCGCAGTAAGGATTACCGTAGACTATATTTCTTTGCCGGCCTGTGCTGATACCTGAATTCGATGTCACCCTTGTTTCTGAGAATTTAAGTGAAACAATTGCTTATTGGAATGTTGTAGACGTGCATAGCTATTCCGACCATAGACATATTAGCTATCATCTTCGTCTTCCAACACAATGTTAGGAAGGCAGGTTGGGGTAGATTTAGAGACGCATTCAACAGGTATCTTTCAAAAAGACTATACTATCGGGGATATAGAAGAAACGGTTATTTATGGCTGCTGGAAAGGACAAAAGACCTCCACAAGACTGGAACATCTACAGGGGAAAACTCAAGCAAAACAAAAAAGAGTTGAGACAGGCTCAAAATAAATCATATAACGGGTGATCCAAGTAGAGATACTTTTTTCAATAGCATTTTTTGTCAGATCACGTGTGAGTCGTGTCATGCTGTCATGTTATTTTTGTTAAGTATTGTTTGGCATTTCATCATGGAAAGACTTATGCGTGAACAACGTTTACAAATCGTTCAACTTTATTACGAAAATTCACGTTCTGTGAGTAATGTGTTTCGTGCACTTCGCTTAACTTATGGTCAACATAATCGGCCTACTGAGCGTACTATTCGCAACACCATCACCCATCTTGAGACCCAGCATTCATTATTGGATAATATTCGACCGAATAGACCACGTCCAGCACGCAGTAGCTGAGAGTGTACACGAAGACCGTGGAGAGTCGATTCGGCGCCGTTCGCAGCAACTCGGACCTTCCCAAGCGACGTCGCTTCGCTCTATGGGCTCTTGAAAAGTTCCAAGAAGATCCGACGTTTTCGAGCTAAATTTTGTTCAGCGATGAGGCCCAATGGCTCAATGGGTATGTAAACAAGCAAAATTGCCGCATTTGGGACGAAGAGCAACCTGAAGAGATTCAAGAGCTGACAATTCATCCACAAAAAAACAACGGTTTGGTGTGGTTTGTAGGCCGGTGGAATCATCGCTCCATATTTCTTCAAAAATGATGCCGGTGAGAACCTAACCGTCAATGGCGACCGATATCGTGCCATGATAACCGACTATTAGATCCCTGAAATGGAAGCTCGTGATCTCGGCGACATTTGGTTTCAACAAGACGGCGCCACTTCCCACACATCGCATCAATTGATTTATTGAGAGAACACTTCGGTGAGCAGATAATTTCACGTTTTGGGCCGTTAGATTGGCCACCAGGATCGTGTGATACCACACCGTTAGACTTTTTCCTGTGGGGATATGTAAAGTCTAAAGTTTATGCGGACAAACCCGCTTCGATTCAGGCCCTGGAGCAAAACATCACGCGTGTCATTCGCCAGTTACCAGTCGAAATGCTCGAACGAGTCATCGAAAATTCGACTCAACGGATGGACTATCTGAGTCGAAGCCGCGGCCTACATTTGATAGACACAATCTTCAAAAAATAAATTCCAAAGAATGTTCTTTCAAATGATAATAAACATTCCCCATTCAATTTGAATTTTCTGCGTTTTTTTCTTTAAAAAAAATAGGGAACCTCGAAATGGATCACGCTATAGATAGAATTCTGCAACGGCGTAGAAAACTCATCCGAAGCCTCAAGGCTACAGAACATTTTAGCGTCACCAACTTGTACTCTTGGGTACATCAAGAAAAATTATAGTTCTTGGACTACCTACAATGATGAATCGCTGAGGTGCTCCTGTTTAGACATTTCCCGGAAAACTCTGAAGGGGAATTGAAAAATTCATTTTGGGATTCCTTTGAAGTATAGCCTTCAGAGTTTGGCAGCGAGATTGTAACCGAATCTAGAATTCTTTTGAATACAAAAAGCTTAAACCTTTTAACACGCCAGGACTATGCACAGTCTCGTCGGCGGAGTAACAGGCTGTGGCTGATACTAGCTCCCTGGGCTGGGCTTTTATCCCAAAAAGCCAGCAAGCCACCCCATACAGGACCTAAGGATTTCCGACTGATTGATCATTAGTCGTTTCTCCTTAGGACTCAGTAATTTCACCCTATGACTAAAATTGATCACAGGCTACTGTCCAATCAACAGCATGCACAAAGCAAGGGAAAATCTACTGAAACCGCCATGTATTATCTAGTCAGCTATATTACAGGATCCCCTCTGTAAGGTATATTCTTACCTGTAGAGCGGACCTTTAATAACAGCCGCAATAGTTACATAAATACGTCTCCTGCAACTCTGGGGGTTGATAGCAGTATACGTAGGCACATTCATAACCTTCCGAATTAGAAACCCATTTCAGCCAGCTTAGGGTTAACTCTCCTCCATAGATTTCTCAGCAGGAGAACGCCCCAAGAGGAAGCTCTGCCACTTCTGCTATGGAATCTCTCCATGGACAATATTATACTTTCTCTGGAGATTATAAGTGTTAAGGTTATTGCCTATGCAGATGATGTGACAATAGCTGCCGGAGGGAAGTTTCCGAGTACTCTTACAGACATCCTACAGACGGCCCTTCATACAACAGCATGATGGGCTTCCGACAATGGTTTTGGTGTCAACCCGACCAAGACGGATCTATGTACTTCTTTTCACCAGTCTCTAGACAGGAAGTTGAACTTCAAACACAACATTCTGCAAAAAGCAGAGAAGGCTGTGATAGCACTATAAACCCGTAAAAGTGCAATAGAAATCCACCTTCTGCGCGAATGAACCAATATGACCTATCATCGAACTTGGCCTGAGATAGAACAAATATTACCTCCTACAAAATTTTAATTCAATCGAGAGTACCGATATTCGTTTTATTGATATCTTTGTGTATCAAACAGGTTGGTGTCGATGAGGGGCATCTACGCTTGAGATAGCACTAGAGACCTTAATGGCAATGTCAAATTGTGAAGAAGAAAAATATATACAAGTTGTGAACGGCGCACTATGGGCGGAAACGGGAAATTGTGGCCAAAATACTGTAAAATCTTCGAAAATGCTTGGATTTTGATGCAATTCGGAATAAAGGGAAATAAATAAAGTACCTTTTATTCATATCGCGCATTTTTTTTAATTTTCATAATTTTTTCAATAAAAGTGTCGTAAAAACTTTGGAAAATGCACAATTATTACATTTTTTTATTTTATCGTAAATTGTGATCGGTAATGAATAAAAAAGACCATTCCGAATAAAATCGATGCATAATTTAAAAAGTTGTAGCTTATTTAGGAAGTCAACTCACTTAAATTTGAAAATACGAGTGCACCGAAGGCGCAGGTGAAATCTTTTTAGAATATTACAGAACTACGCTTGAGATAGCACTAGAGACCTTAATGGCAATGTCAAATAGTGAAGAAGAATAAGAAAAATATATACAAGTTGTGAACGGCGCACTATGGGCGGAAACGGGAAATTGTGTCCAAACTACTGTAAAATCTTCCAAAATGTTTGGATTTTGATGAAATTTGGAATGAAGGCAAATAAAGTACCATTTTTAAAATGTTTTTAATTTTTTTTTTAATTTTCATAATTTTTTCAATAAAGGAGTCGTAAAAACATTGGGAAATGCACAATTATTACATTTTTTTATTTTATCGTAAATTCTGATCGGTCATGAATAAAAAAAGACAATTCCGAATAAAATCGATGCATAATTTAAAAAGTTGTAGCTAATTTAGGAAGTCAACTCACTTAAATTTGAAAATATGTACGATATAGCGCCCAAAGTGCACCGAAGGCGCAGGTGAAATCTTTTTAGAATGCTACAGAACAACTCCGCGAAGACTCTAAAAAAATGTTTCTGTTATGATGCCTCGTGACGTTTTCTGGTTATACTCGTAAGAAACGTAATGTAAAAAAATAAAATTTACTGCCAATAAAAGGACTGTATTTCCATGCAAATTTTAACAACGAAATCAAATAAATATTTCAAGCGTCTATATGTATACGATTTCATACCTCATAAAGCATGCCTTAAGTTGATATGTAACGGGTTTTCCGATAGGGATGATATGATTTTGAAGTGACGTTTCGGCCATTTGTAATATGTCATGATTTGTCGTTTGTTTTTCATTGTATTCAGTAGTGTTTACAATTTCATCATGGAGAGATATACGCAAGAACAACGTTTACAAATTATTCAGTTTTATTATCAAAATAATCGTCTCCAATTGCAACTTTTCGTGCGCTAAGTCAATTTTTTTTAAATCCAAAAAAACACTTTCCAGTCGACCTACGACCTTTAGCTCTCATTAAGAGCTATCTTTTTGCCGTTGACCGATTCCCGATCCGACGTACCGTTAAGGAGCTAGAGCAAAAATAAATTTTCCATTCACATTTGAAAATGATGCTAAGTCCATTTTTTTTAGATCAAAAAAGACACTTTCCGGTCGACCTACGACCTTGACACCCATGATCAATATTTTCTCTCGTTAAGAGCTATCGTTTTGCCATTGACCGATTGTGGCTACGTGCCACACAGCAAATGAAACAATTGAATTGTTGCGAGAAATGTTTGGAGATTCGATTACATATTTCAAGAAATTGTGATATTGAATGGCCTCCAAGAAGTTGTGATTTAACACCATTAGACTATTTCTTGTGGGTTTATTTGAAGTCATTTGTCTTTCGAAATAAACCAGTCTCTCTTCATTAATGGCATACAACTTGATTTAGTGGAAAAAGAGCTCCAAAATTGGGTTCATCGAATTCGTTCCTGCAGAAGAAGTCGTGGAGGCCATTTGAATGACGTTTTATTTAGAACTTAATTGTATCGATTGTTTTTTTTTCAAAGAAATCATATCGCTCTTATTGGAAAACCCTGTATTTTGGTCCAACTTGTTTTTCATTTCGATCTTCTCAACAGTTCAAATTTCAGCAAACTGTACTATAAATGCAGATACAAATATATGCCTGACTTTGGGCAGTCAATTGATAACACTGTGCGACAAAATAAACTCAAGTCGAGTAAAACACGAATCTTTTGTTGGAATTCCCCGGACACCCCCAAAATCGGGATTTAGGGGTAATTAACCGATTTTCTTGCCTTTTTCACTAGAACGCGCATATAACTTTTTTAATTATTAACCGATTTTCAATCTCTAAACGAATTTGGAAAGAAGAGACTTAGGCCTCTCGAACGATATATATTTTGGTTATTTGAACCAAATATATTTGGTTTGTAGGAATATTGGTTTATTTGTCCCACAAACACATTTTTTTAATTTTTGTCCGCCATTTTCTAGTTTAGGCAATGTTTTTACCAATTATATTGTGAGATAACCGTACGATTAATCAATTTATGGATATAATATATTTTATAAAGAAAAAAATGCAACCAGTCTCTTAAAAATATGTTTGCAATTGACGGAGTTATTTAAGTTTCATTAAAACTAAATCGGTATATAAACACTAGTTTGGCCATTCAGCTCAATAATGTCTGCTTCAGCATTTCATTTTTAACTCGTCATCAACTAGTATTTAGTTTTAATGAAACTTTAATAACTCAGTCAATTGCAAACGAATTTTTAAGAGACTGGTTGCATTATTTTCCGTATAAAATGTACTACATATGTAAATCAATTAGTCGTACGGTTATCTCAGAATATAATTGGAAAACATAGCCTAAACTAGAAAATGACGGACAAAAATGTGTTTGTAGTACAAATAAACCTATATTCCCACAGCTTTAAATAAACAAAATACATACATATATATCGTTTGAAAGGTCTAAGTCTATTCTTACCAGATTCGTTCGTAGAGATGTAAAATCGGTTAATAACTAACAATGTTATATGCGTTCAAGTGAAAAAAGGCAAGAAAATCGGTTTTTTACCCGTAAATCCGGATTTTGGGGGTGTCCGGCAAATTTCGTAGAACAAACGTTGTTCTACTCGCCAAGACCTACAAGAATAATAGTATCGCGGTTTTTGGTTTTTGCACTGTCGCACTGTGTAATCTAAATATCAAGATATTCTGTTTATATTTTGGATAGGTTAGGTTAGGTTAAGAGTATCCAGTCCATTGTGTTACCACAGGGACGTAAGGAAAACATAAATTATTAGCCCCTCCCGTTGAACCAATTTCATTGCTTTAAAAAGCTCAAACGTTGGTGGATTCCAACATCAGCCAAGTTAGCTAACTCCTCAAAGTAATAAGAGCCCAAGGTTGTATGCCGCCTTCTGGAGAGAGCGGGGCAGAGACAAAGAATGTGTTCTATTGATTCCTCCTCCACTTCGTCTTCACAGCTTCTGCAAAAGTCATTATGCAAGACCTGTGACCTGTCATGACAGACGCGATAAGCGAGATGTCAACAGTCGAAGGCAGTTTTTGAATTCAGGAATAAAGTTTCCAGGGACTTGATAGCAGCCCGACTCTCAGAGAAAATATGTATACCGACTTTGGTCAGCACATTAATATTCAACCATTCCGCTACCTCTTTAATAGCTAAGATTTCTGCCTGGTAAACACTACAGTAATCTGGCAGTCTTTTTGCTAGTAATAGCTGAAGTTCCTCAGAAAAGACACCAAAGCCCACTTGATCATCGAGTTTGGAACCGTCCGTATAGAAGTTAATAAATCTTCTCTGTCCTGGGATACGACCATTCCATTCTGATCTATCAGATATACGAGTGAGATACTTCTTATCAATGAGTGGTTCAGTAATAGTGTAATCAACAGTACCCGGAAGGTCAAGCATTCTGTCTAGAATGACACTTGGTCCGTAGCCATTTCCTGACCATAGTTCCCTGAGTCTAATCGCAGTACATGCATATTGCACTGCATAATATATTTAATATAATCGAATTTAACTCAGTAGCCTGTGATCAATATTTTGGATACAATATAGTGAATATCGTCGCTTGGATGACCAACCGACGTAACTGACCATTTTTCAGAAATTAAGTTAAGGCCACCATTCGATTTGTCTAGTCAAAGTACAATGTTTGTATAAATTTTGTGCATATATATATTACCGTTTTCTCAAAAAACGGTAAATGATTTTAGACGTAACTGACACAATGCAAAAAATTATTTTCACCAAGAGACTTAAGTGCAATATGTCACTTAATAATTCGTTCTCCTGAAATGTTTGTTCATTATTGCAAAAACTTATGGAGTACTTGATGGACCCAGCCCACTCGTTGCTAATTTTGGGACCGATTACGGTCGAAACGGGATCACGGTCCAGTCCCAATCGTAATCCAATCGTAGTAGGTAGGAACAGTAGGAATCACTAAGAAAATAACTCCAAATTGGCTTATTTGGGCGGGGCCACGCCTCCTCAATCAATAACTAATATAGCCTATGTCACCCGCTAGGATAATCTGAAGATTCCCTGTAAACTTCATCAATATCGGTCCAGTTATTTTGGAGTCCATACGTAACAACAAACACATCAATTTATATATGTACATATAGATTCCGTATACTAATGATTAAGTAATAAATTATTAGGATGAATATAAAAGTGTAATTAATTATATCCCGATTATAAATATATAATGAAAACGTGATGTATTTTCGATTGAGAGATGGCTTTCCGTCTCTTTGAATGACATTTTAATATCCTAACGAAAAGAGTGCCCATTTGAAAACAATGTAATAACAATAACGCCTATTTTTTAATATACCATGGGAACTATAAAAGTATACACTTTATACAATGTTAAGTATTTATATGAACGGGAATTAAGTGGTGGGGAAGAAGGAACATTGTCTTAAAAACGGAACATCTATTCTCCTGAACAATTTTGACAAAAAACTATCTGACCGTCTGTTTGTCATACAAGCTATCGTCGCTGAACAACAAAATTGGGCACTTTAAGCTTTTATCCATTAGAAGTATAGGGTCTACAAAATTGAACCATCACAACCTATCGTTCCTAGTCACTGTAACGCTCTATGTTCAGATTATAAATTCGAAATTAATAATTTAATTTATACCAAGGAATGTATCACATATTCAAAATATCAGAACATGTAGATTTTGTAAATCTCTTTCGCTTTAACTAGTGTTCATTTTATTTAACACTAGTTATAACCCGGTGCGCTTCGCAGACCCAACATTTATTTATTAAGTAAACTCGGATCTCTTTCTACACTAAAATACGAAAGAACGCCTACAATTTCTTATTTATATTCCAAAAGTTATATTGTTACAGTATTTATCCCTTTTCCGTAATGTACCTCTAAATGCCATTAAACCACAACTGTACACCATTTAATCGTTTTTGCACCACCTTGCCACTATAAGTATGTATAAAGAGAAACACATACTGTATATTCCAAAATCTAAATTCGTACCCTTAGCCCTACTATACCATATTTAACCTACTATACCATATTTAACCCTTTTTGTCATATTGTACCATATTTTACCATTTTTGCACTACGGTCCCATATTTAACCCTTTTTGTCCCACTGTGCCATCTTTAACACATTTTGACCCACTGCACAAATTTAAATTTTTTCCCCCAATGTACCATATTTAACACTTTTTGCCCCACTGTACAATATTAAACACAGTTTTTTCCAACTGCACAATATATAATTTTTCCATCACTCTACCATACGTAACCTTAATCTTAAGCATATTTAACCCATGTTGCCCCACAATATTAAACATATTTTTGTCCCACTGTGCCATATTTAACACATTTTTGACCCACTGCACAAATTTAAAATATTTCCCCAACTGTACCATATTTAACCCTTTTTGCCCCACTGTGCCATATTTAACACATTTTTGACCCACTGCACAAATTTAAATTTTTCCCCCACTGTATCATATTTAGAACTTTTTGCCCCACAGTACCATATCTAACATAGTTTTGCCCCACTGCACAATATTTATCATTTTTCCACCATTTTTGCCTAAAAAACTCCTTGTGTTTAGTCTACGTTCCAATGGCTACCCTCAAGCCAAATTAGACGATTCAAGCTCTTGCCATTTGGACTTGGCTTTGGTGCCATATTTATCCCTTTTTGTCTTAATGTGCGCGAAAATTTTTTAATTTCGAAAAATTGTGATTCATACCGAATCTTCGCCCTAGACCCTTACCTCACACGAAATGTTGCAATTCTAGCTCCAGCCGTTTGGATTTGGCTGTGATACCATATTTTTTTCTTTTTTGACCCATTGTGCGCCCAAAATTTCGAAAAACCCTTCTATATTGCACGTCTATATAGCAAGGACTACCATCCTACCAAATTTCATGACTCTAGCGTTAGCCGTTTGGGCTGGGCGGAAATCAGTCGTAACTGACATTAAGCATAATTTTTTTCCCACAAAGTGACGTATCTGCATTGTTTATGAAAAACATGCATTGTAATTAATTTATTTTATTTTTTTTGTTAATAATATTGAAAAAGATGGAGTAAAGTACACAATGAGAAAAGCAAATTGGAAATATAATAAATATTACGCCGTGGGGAAGAAGGAACATTGTCTCAAAAACAGAAAAACTGCTCTCCTGAACAATTTTGAAAATGTCAGTTACTGCAGTTGGTCATCCAAGCGACGATATGTGCTCAACAAATTGGCATAATAATTTTTTCAATATTACAGAGCCATAAAATTTGAATTTTGGCCACAATTTTCGATTTCCGCCCTATGGGCGGTGGAACGAACAACTTAAAGAAATAAGAATAAATATATTTGCAGTGAAGTTTATTTAAAACATTCAATAGATCCAATGTTAATTTGTGTTCCTCATCTTCTAGAAATATGGAACCAAAGTAATCCTTCGTCATTGTCTGCAGTCGTGTAAATACTTATATTTTATATACTATATTTTATATGAAATGAATTTCCCCGATCATTACGGAGACCATTAATTCCAAGAAGAAATAGTGTACACATTTTTATGATTTTTCTTTTAAAATTCTGCACTTTTTCCAGAAACGAAATCACCACAGGTCAATCATAATTTCTGTTACTTTAGCCAACGATTTTCGATCGACTGCCACGTTTAAAAGTTCCCAAGCATCCTTTAGATTTTCTTAAAAAAAATTGACATCAAATCCTTCTGAATCTAGATTTTCGTAATATTTTCTCAAGCCAGACTTGCCTCATCTCAGAGGATATGACTGGAAAATTTGTGTTTAGCACTGATTTTCTAACTTGTGAGATTTAAAAAGATCATAAATTGCCAGATTGTATTTTAAAACATAATCACAGTGTGCATACTCCACATAGTTGCCAGTGAACATATGCGCGAAAAATAATGTACATTGTGAAAAAAAGTGTACAAATAGAGTACATTAAAAAAATAATGTACCAGAGTCTAAAATAGTGTACTGTTCACTATAATAGTGTACGGATGGTCACCGTACCGATCATTCGTCAACGTCCTTTTTACCATTATTAAAACTAGACGCCACACAAAATCTTCTGGCCGGTGGTGCTTACGTGTTGGAAATGGGAAATGATTATATTGTTTAAAATAACACAGATAACACATAGCAATGCATGGAGGAATTGTTCAAAACAACTAAAGAGAGCATAATTTATATTATAAGTTGAATTTGTGGATAATTTTTAAATAGGATTTTGCCAACGCTCGGTCATAAAATCAGCTAGCATTAGTGTTTATTTCCCATTCATTCTACAAACATTAGTAATAAAACATTATATTCTATACTAAAATGGCACATACAGCTTACATTTGACTTTTTTCTAAATGAAAACCTCCAACATTCCACTCAAAAGCAACAAAAAATTAGTTTTCGATGACAATTTAGTTGTCTTGATAATAAATATGTAAGTACTATTGGACCTTTATAGATTAAAAACGATTAAATATGAAATTACCTTAGACCCAATTCCAGTAAAAACAATAAAAACCCTAAAAAAGCGAAACGCCAACCGAATACCCGTGTGGTGGCCCGCAAGAGACTTGGCTGTTTCTTGGAATTCGCCTTCTTATCCAATTCCTTTTGCCATGCATCGCACATATTATTTCCAAGACTTTCTGCAATGAGAATGTAAAAAAAATAAATACAGAGATGAAAAAAAAGGTTTTAAATATTTTTAAATTTCTTACAATTTTTTCTAACAAAATTATATAACGACATCGGCAAACTAAACTACACACAAAAAAAATATGTTTGCTAATAATAAGAAACACGAATTTTCATAAGATTTTTTGTGTTATTAGGGCAAAATATCTGCAGTAATAGCAAAACTGTTTGCAATAGGATTCTTGAGGAAGACAACAATAGTTGACACACTTCAGAAGTTAAGCCATTCTGTCAATTAGTTTTTTGTAACCCTCTTTCAGTGTATATTTTCTATCGTTTGCGAAAATCGAGGTGGCACTGTATTTATCGAAGTGGCACTGTATTTATATGTGATTTTATATATAAGATAACTCTGTCTACCTGAACTTCTAGGTAACCATACATGACTGACATTAACGAATTGTGATACCGAAACCCATTTTATACGGAAATACAACAAAACATTTGACATCAATTAATATAAAAGTGTATATTAGTCTGGTCTAAAGAACAACAAACGAAATCAATTATTTATAAACTGAAAAAGCGTTGTCTTTTATTTGGCGCCAAAGGCAGCAAAACATTGACATAAGACCACGAAGGGAAATCACGCAGGGAAGATTTTCGCAATCTAATTGAGGAACTGTCTAGTATTAATGACACCTCCAGGATCAGAAAAATTATGGCTAAGGAACCTCACTTCGTAGGCAGTATTCAGGATGAATCTGGTGTATGGACAAACTCCCCTATAGATACACTGACGCATCTGATGAAAGTGTATTTTCCAGGATGTGATTCGGATCGGTTTACTAATAGCCACCAGTTAAATCAAGTGCAGATTCGGTCGAATAGATATCATGAACTGGTGCAGCGTATTAAATGGGCTATTCATACCTTTAAACCTTTTAAATATCCTGGTTTTGATGGAATATATCCTATCATGCTACAAGAGGCATTGGAGATTATATCTGATTATCTCGTCGGTCTATTCAGGGCCTGTTTGAGACTGACGTATGTTCCTCTATCGTGGAGGATAGTCAAGATGGTTTTTATACCGAAGGTAGGAAGACTAAATTATTGTACCGTGAAAGACTTTAGGCCTATGAGTCTCTCGTCATTCTTTGTTAAGACTTTGGAGAGAATTCTAGATGATTACATTAGAAGTAAGATTAGCATTGGCTTCCTCTTCTCTGTGCATACGCTGACGACAGTAGTAATACTTTATTCATTCTTGTCGTCGGTCTCCGACATCCTTGAGGTAGCCCTATCGAGAATATCCACCTGGGCTATTGGTTGTGGCCTAAGCATAAACCCAACAAAAACGAAACAGGTACTGTTCACTAGGAGTAATAAATTTAGTCTACCAGCGCTACAGGGTACTACAATAAAACTGTCCAACTCTGCAAAATTCCTGGGTGTAATTTTGGATCGTAAGTTGAACTAGATAGAAAATAAGGAGACACGTATCAAAAGGCGTTCGGGGCCCTTTATTCATGTCAGAAATGTATGGGCCCTAGACTTGACTTGACTTGAAACCGAAGCTTATTCATTGGCTGTACTCAGCTGCGGTAAGGCCTGTCCTGACATATGGGTGTCATACTTGGTGGACCATTACAAAATATGATACACATGTTACAGCTTTGAGCAAAGTAAATAAAGTAGCCTTAGGTTATCTGACAGGAGCGATGAAATCTACCGCTACAAGATCAATTGACATTATTATGGGAATTCAACCTATCGATTTATATATAAAAGAGTCTGCGGAACTAACACTAACCCGGCTAGCCCAGATGAATCTTCTGCTAGGTACCAATTCGAGACATATTCGTATAGTAGATCTATCAATAATGGGATCTAGAACAGATTATATGGTCAACCATGACATAGTATTCGTAGGGGTACGTGTTAGAATTCCTTCATTGACAGAAAGGGAATGTTAGGTTTCTTGATATTAATGTCTTTACAGATGGTTCCAAAATGGAGGATGGTATTTTCTGTCGTGAGCTTGATTTGGAGGTCTCCCTTCGCTTGCATAATGACTGCAGCATCTTCCAAGCAGAAATATATGCGATTGCCGAAGCGGCTGAACTTATCTCGTTGATGCAAGTATCTATAAGCGATATTTGCTTTTTCATCGATAGCCAGGCTGCTTTAAAGGCATTACAGAGTATGAATATAAGGTCTAAGGTGGTCAGCCGTTCTCGAGGAACAGCATAATGTAACTCTGTGCTGGGTACCTGGCCATAAAGATATATTCGGTAATGAAGCTGCGGATAAGGTTTAGGTTTAGGTTAGGGTGGCAGCCGTATTTTTTTTATACAAGCTCACATAGACCAGTTTAGGTCCCTATTGTTACCACGGGCTGAAATGCCCCTCATCGAAACCAACCTGTTTGATATACAAATTTGTCGATAGTACGAATATCGGTACTGGAAAGATCTGTTAGGGTGCCTAGAAAAGCCGACCCCAGTATGCCCAGTCGTCGTTTACTCAGAGCGGGGCTGTCGCATAGCAAGTGCTCAATGCTCTCCACTTCTTCCTCATCTCCACAGCTTCTGCAGAAGTCATTAGAGTCAATACCCAATCATTTTGCGTGTTCGCCGATCAAGCAGTGTCCCGTCAGAACTAATAGTGCAGTGTCCCGTCAGAATACTAACGTAGACAATCTATGCCTCTCTAGTGCGAGGAGATATTTTGATCTTCTCAGGTCATACCTTGGCCAGATTTGTCTAGCTACCCTGCAGGTGCCGATTTCTGTCCATCTTTCGTTGGACTGCCTGATTGCCTCTTGCCTAAGTCAAAGCTTGCACGTGGATAGAGGCGCACCAATATATGCAAATTCTTCGAGAATTTGTAATGTCGTCCCTTTCCTAGCAAGTTCATCGGCTGGTATTAAACCGAAATATAAAAATGTATGGCATCAGAGATGGTACTCAGTAGACGGATGTGAACAAACTAAGGCTCTTTGGGACGTGCGGTCTCCAAGGAACACGGAGATACTGCTAAGTATCGAAAAAGCGCATCTACGATTGATTGTGGGTATAATTACTAGACATAATAGACTTGGTAAGCACATACACAGAATTGGCCTAAGAAATGACGATTTATGTATGTCGGTGGTGTCATGACCCTGATGTGGTTGGAGATACCTTTCATTTCCTTTGTCAATGTCCTACTTTATCGTATAGAAGAAACAAGATTCTGAGTGCATTTTTCTTTCAGGAGTTAGTAGAACTTAAAGGATTGGACCCTCTCAGACTTTTACAGTTTATTAAGGCATCAGATCGAAACTCCAGACTCAGCTGAGCGCGAGGAAGAAGAATGTTTTATGTGGACGCTTGACTTTTATTGAGCCGGGCGCCATCCTCAGCTAACCTAAACATTTTGTACAGTAATGATTTATTGACTTTTCATTTATATGAGGACACTTTTTTTCAGTGTACCCTCACTTCAGTGGTGGAGGGTATATATAATTTGCAATGGTCCAAAATATTGGTTGATTTTTTGGAAACACTGTTTTTGGCAGCTCAGCTGTTTTCGTGTAACATGTTACTGTCAAACATGTTCATGAATCGACTTACGAAAGAAAAACGGTTGCAGATTATTGAATTTTAATTACAGTCGAGTACGCTTATAACGAACACCGCTTATAACGAATTTTCATTTTTAACGAACAATTGTTCCCGAAATTTTTTTTTTTTGTCACTAAAAAGTTTAATAAAATGTTTAGATTAATGTTATTGACTCATAGTTTCTTTCTGTCAAGGTGAAAATGTCGACCCAGTGCGTATGTACGAGTATATGCCATTTTTTTCAATATTGAGTTTTTGATGCAATTTTGTTCTACATTCATAGTCCCGTCACCTGGAAAAATATTGAGGGCGAAATCCTCTTTTTTCATCCAAAAATTGACAATTTTCTTTATCGTATGTTACACTGCATTTCTGCGAAAGCAGAGAAAAGTAGAACAAACGCTCTCCTGTAAAATGTAGATTTTGGCATATACGATAATTCCGCGCACAGGGGTCAATATAAACGACAATTTTTACAGCTACTTTCCCTAGTGAAAATGGGTCAAGTTTTGATATGACGCCCGCATAAAAGTCCTTTCCGGTTTCAGTCATTTTTGTTCAAGAACAGGCAGACGGCTAAAGTTTGGCAGCTGACATTTTATTTGTCATTCATAGCTAAATCAGTTCATGTGTTGATGTAGCCCTCGTATTGTCTTCAGGTTTGAAATCTATGTACCTAAGAGCCAAAATTCTTCAACTGAATTTTAGAAATATAAAGTTAAAAAATTCAAATTTTTATAATACAGACCAACAATAAATAACAACAACACATACAAACACATGAGGTACGATGACGTCGGCATTAGCCGTTGAAAAAACTGCATTTGTTTTCGTGGTTCGCGATGCGAACCCAAGCAAAAAACAAAAATGTATTGGTATGAGAGTTTTAGTATGTTGACTTAGTTCGGCAAAATACGGGTTTGGTTAGCAGTTCTTGTTAAATTCAATTTACTGCTTCCATAAGTATTTCAGCTGATTTAAGTTAAAGACATACACTATTGCTACTGAATTCTGAAGATGATAGAGTGGTGTCTATCGAAACTGCAGTCAATTCTACCAAGCAATTAAAACTCTCTACCAATTTTTGTATTTGTTTCTATTACTTTCTTGGAATAGACAGAAAGTAAATGGAACATATGGTCTCAAACCAAAAATAAATTCTGACTGGAAAATTAAATTTTTAACATTTCTATGTGAGAATGTTTGATTAACCTATTCGCAGTGCTTAGGGAGTCTCAGAGCATAAACTTTTCCTTAAGGGGTTAATTTAGGCCATATTTTATTCACTCTGGATATAACGAACTTCGTCTATAGCGAACTAAAATGCACAGTCCCTCGGAGTTCGTTATAACCGTACTCGACTGTATTTTTATTGAATTTTGAGTTCGGCGAACAGTGTATTTCACGTTTGGGCCGGTGAATTCGCCGCCTAGATCGCGCGATTTAACGCCTTTAGATTATTTTTTTGTGGGACTATGTTAGGGATCATGTCTATAGGTACAAGTTCGCAACGGTTGACGCACTGGAAACCAATATTGAATAATTTATTCGTAAGATACCGGTCGATATGTTGAAGAGAGTATGTCAAAATTGGACCCAATGTATGAACCATTTGAGGCGCAGCAGCGGTCATCATTTACATGAAATCATCTTTAAACATTGAATTATATAGACCGTTAAATCGACTCAAATAAAGATTTCATATATTCTCTCCCTTAGAGAGGAGGGTATATATCATTTGCTACGAGCCAAAAGTGTAACACATCGAAGGAGCGACCTAAGACCCCAAGTATTTTAGGCGGAATGGGTCATTTGGGCAATGTCCGTCCGTCCGTCTGTCTGTGTGTCTGTCTGTGTGTCTGTCTGTGTCTGCTGGCTCTCGGTTACACCGATTGACTTCAAATTTGGTATGTGATAATATGTATTTTTTTTCTATCTCAGGCTAAGTTCGAAGTTGGGCCACCTTAGTCCTCTCCTTCTAGTACCTTCCTCACAAAGGGTTACAATTCAGTGAAATATTGATTATCTAATAACTTCTACACCACATATTCGAATCCTCTGTAATAGCATAGACAGTAATAGTTTATCGGTCGCTATAACCTCGAGAAAAATGGTCGAAGTGACCCGCCCCTTTTGGTACCTTCCACACAAAGGGACCATACTACACAAAAGTTAACTGCTTATAACATTCGTACCAGTGCATGTAAACACATGCAATTTTGTGCAGTGTAATGCTTTTATTAAACCTACTGTCCGGTAAAAAAAATTGGCATTACCCCGCCCCTTTTGATATCTCCGATCAAAATAGCAAAAACTTACGAATATTGAATAGCTCATAACTTTAATAACAGTGCATATAAACACTTATGATTCGGTATAGGGAAATATATTTGAAGTATCTCCTGTTCGACGCAAAATAGACGTATTCGACACGCCACTTCTGGTATCTCACACACAAACTGATAGATTCATTCGAACACAACATTCCCATAACTTCTGCAACAATCATCTAATGGTGTTTTCTTTTGTGCCAGAAAATGCTACATTTTTCTGCCCTTCGCCCCAAAAATGCCTTTTCGTTTCGTTCGTAAAAAATGCTGCACTGTGATAGGGTTTCGTTTTCTTTTGTAAAAAATATCGCACTTGCACGGTGCAAAAATGCAACATTTCAGCCCAGTATTTAATCGGGTGGACGCTGCACCACAAAACAGATGTTTTTCAGCGTCGAGCTAATTTATTTATTCTTTGTTTAGGCGGCGCCGTGGAGTATTCTTTGTTTTTAGTTTCTTTAGTGAGTTAAAAGGCTCGTTTTTAAATTTTTGTTTTCGATTCTGATCATTAAAAATGCAGCAATACAAGAGGGTGTAGGCGACATTATTAAAATGCTGCTCCCTGACAGGGCAACACCTTTTTTTTTTGAAAAGAAAATACCATAAATGTTTTCATATTTTCTAATTTGGACAACTTTTCCAATGACTATTGACTGACAAAAAATGAACAATTTTTTCAACGTTCTGGCATCTTCCACCCGGCGTTCTATATTACATTACTCACAAAGTGAGTGTAGTACGCCTTAGTCGGTTTACCCAACTGAAATGTTCTTACTTGTTCTGAAGTTGTTTATATTGACTTCTTTCATTTGTAAACCAAGCTTCGTTGTTCTAAAGGGTTTTCCAACAAGATGGATGTTTATTTCATAATAAAGAGGAAGGTATGCCGTTAATAATGAAAAACAACATCAGCCAAATGGCCACCACGACCACGCTTACAGGACCATATCCTTTTCATGAAATTGTCCATAACCAAATCGCAAAGTGCCCTATGTCCTCGATAGCCTCACGAATTCTATCTTTGAGGTCTTGAATCGACGATGGGCTGTTGGCGTAGACCTTAACTTTCACGTGGCTTCAAAGGAAGAAGTCGCAAGGTGTTAAATCACAAGATCTCGGTGGCCAATTGTGATCACCTCTTCGAGAGATAACACGGCCCGGAAACTTTTTCCGTAACAGAGCAATGGTTTCGTTGCTTGTGTGGCACGTCGCGCCGTCTTGTTGAAAGTAAACGTTGTTCAGATCAATACCATCCAACTCCGACCATAAAAAAATCATTACTCATCTCTCGATAGCGCAATCCATTAACCGTAACTTTTGATCCAACCTCATTTTCCAAAAAGGTAAGGTCCAATGACTCCCCCGGACCATAAACCGCACCAAACAGTCATACGTTGAGGTTGGAGAGGCTTCTCAACAATAACTCTTGGGTTTTCCGAGCCCCAGATGCGACAATTTTGCTTGTTGACGTAGCCACCGAGGTGGAAATGGGCCTCATCAGTCAAGATGATTTTCTATTTTTCGAATTTTAATAATTTCAATGCGTTGTTGAATCGGGTATCGTTCCATTTTTAGTAATGGCGTAGTTTCTACTTGTCAAATGTAAAAAAATAAAAGCTTCAAAAGTGACAGCTACCGAAATACCGGGTGATTTAAAATAACTCCTCTTGTTGGGGAACCCTGTACAATCAAAAGCAATCGTCGAACCGTATCATGGTTTGCTTAGAACCATAATATTGAATTACATGGTACATTACAGATAACATGATCGTAACCATATTATGGTAATTTATGACTACAAGACTTTTGTGTTTAGATATGATATTATGATTATGTCTTTTAAATACCCAGCAAAAACTTGGTAAGTATATGTCGTTAGAACTTGCATTACCCAGCAATGACATCTTATTGCCCTCTGCATATATTTAGTCAACAAATAATGACTTACTGATATTGACACAAATATGTACTTATTTGTAAGTTAATTTATATACATATGGTTTTGTAAAATATGCGACAACACCAATTTCTATTAAAGAATCATTGATTTTAATTTTTTTAGAAATGTAGTATTATTTCGATTAAAAAAATATATTTCGTCATATAGATACCTTCATTCTAAAACATGCTAAGTCGACTTAGCATTGTTATAGCGAAATTGCATTTTTACTTGCTAAATATTTCATATTATTAAATTTTGATTGTTTTTTAATTGATTTAATAAATACCAATGTCAAATATAAAAACAAATTCAAAAAAATGCATTCAAATTCCATATTATATTCAGTCAAAATGTAGTAGTAGTAGTATCTCTTTATTTATGAATAAACTTTTTCAATACATTTTTGTGTTTTGAGAATTCAAAATATATGTATGTTTGTAAAAACTTATTATACAAGATAATTATAACATAATTTTATTTCAAATAAAAAAGATATACGGCTATGACGTAACGTCGTCTGCCGGACCAAACTTAAAACTTCCAAATATTTGAGTAAAGTCAAACAAAATATGATTTTAAAACTTAATAATTTAATTAAATTCAGTGGTAATTAATAACCTATAATGCAACGCCGCCTTTAGATATCCGGTTAAAATTTTCCAATCGAACGATTCTCTCCCATCTAATATTTCTAGGACTTCATTCTCCGCCAGTTGTAGCTTTCCGAAATATCGCAGTCTATATATTCTCAGTCAAAATGTATTGTTTATCCGTCAACCCTAGCAAAAGTTATTCACAAAACAGTAGAGGTCATTCGATTTGCATTATAAGGGAATTCCACACAAATTTGAAAAATGCATCAAATTTTGATCGCCTCTCCTGAAAACTACCTTTTTGCACTTTGCATAGTTTAGAATGAAGGTATCGATATATAATTATATATGATGTAATGGGTTTTCCAATAGGGATGATATGATTTTGAAGTGACGTTTCGGCCATTTGTAATATGTCATGATCTGTCATTTGTTTTTCATTGTATTCAGTAGTGTTTACAATTTCATCATGGAGAGATATACGTAAGAACAACGATTACAAATTATTCAGTTTTATTATTAAAATAATCGTTCTCCAATTGCAACTTTTCGTGCGTTAAGTCCATTTTTTTTAAATAAAAAAAAGCACTTTCCAGTCGACCTAAGACCTTGACACCCATGAGCAATATTTTAGCTCTCGTTAAGAGCTATCTTTTTGCCATTGACCGATTGTGGCTACGTGCCACACAGCAAATGAAACAATTGAATTGTTGCGAGAAAAGTTTGGAGATTCGATTATTTCAAGAAATTGTGATATTTAATGCCCTCCAAGAAGTTGTGATTTAACACCATTAGACTATTTCTTGTGGGGTTATTTGAAGTCATTGGCCTTTCGAAATAAACCAGACTCTCTTCAAGCTTTACAAGTCAATATTGAACGTGCCATTCATGACATACGACTTGATTTAGTGGAAAAAGTGCTCGAAAATTGGGTTCATCGAATTCGTTCCTACAGAAGAAGTCGTGGAGGCCATTTGAATGACGTTTTATTTAGAACTTAATTGTATCGATTGTACTTCACATTAAATAAAAAACTTTTGAATTTCCTTAACAATAAGTGTGTTTTTTTTCAAAGAAATCATATCACTCTTATTGGAAAACTCTGTATATGGTTATGAAAGTCATTATTGGTAAGGTGTTATTCAGCCCATTATTAAAATGACAATAACAACTGCTTATATGTGGTGTATTCGTAAGCGTGGAGATAAGTAGTTATTTGTATGTTTGCATGGAAGTACTTTCCACCATGTAAAAATAGTCTAAAGATTGACGAAATGGTAAGTCGTTATTTTCTTTGAATTTGACTTATCCGCCAGGTTACCTGATAATGAGACTTTTTGCTGGGTAAGATTATTTCAACCATATATTTTTCTCTGCGTGTATGTGCATCCGTTTGTGTTTGTTTTTCTGTTTAAAAAGGTTCTGTATTTCGTTTTTTGTTAGGCTTATTTTTTCCAAAAACCAAGTTGAAAGCTCGCCAGTATTTCAAATATTTATTGTTTAAATAACAGCAAGCTGTCTGTTTGTCTGTCTACCTGAGCCTCTAGGCAGGCAACGAATGTTTCTCATAAACGATAAAGTGTGATACAGAAAACCATTTAATATATAAATCTAACACAGTTGGCTCATCAATAAATACATAAATATATTGTATATTAGTGTGGTCCACAGAACAATAAACAAAATCAATTGTTTTCTAGTGTTAATGTCGGCTTTGGGCCGATTTTTAATATTTTAAAATGTGTGTGAGTGTGCAATGGTACCACACTAATGTACATACATACATACATCAAATACATAGTTTTTTAGGAGTTTTTAATGAAGGTTATGTTGCTAAATGACTGATTTCACAACACATCGTAAAACAGAAAATGATTAATATGAATACATTCGAATATTTTAGATACGGTTTTCTGTGGCCATTAAATTGTATTCATAGCTTCTGATGGGGGAAAAACGAAATAAATTATTCAAGACTTATGTAACTGATAAGAGGACAGACTGGGTTCTTTTCTTATCGAAACCAGTAACATTGTCAATTTTGTCGCAAACGAGATTCGATGTAATTCCAATCAATCGACAGTCGGACGGACGGACAGTAGGGGCGTGAATAGTACACCCCGTCGCTGTTGCACCACGCTGAAGTATTGTGACTTTGAACAATTGATTGTCGCGCCCAAAAAGGAGAAGTGACAGAGACAGAGACAGATCGACTTAAAATTAATTTCTATGTATGTCGATATAGACAGGTCCATCGTTCTTCCAATATGAAGCGATATTAACGAAAATTTAGAAAGACATCCGTTACCAATCAAGGCGATATCGGTTCGTGTTAATATGACCTGCATTCCTTGCAATATTACTTCTTGACTTCACTAAAGCTAAAGAAAACTGGGGCCTAACTGGGCCTACTTCCAATTAGACTAATTGACCGATATTCAAGTGATATTTCATGAGACCTGCTAATAACTATTGCACTTCATTAATATCTATCATTTTCGGTTTGCATTGTTTCACTGATAACGATTCTCAATATATGTACATACGAATATTATACAAAAAATTCCGTTGAGTCATTAATAAATTGTAAATACGAGTATGTCCATAAGAACTATTTTTTTTTATTTTGCGGTAAAAAAACCAATGACTCTGCAAAATTAAGAGTTCATTGACATCTCATTTGTTGCAGTTAATTTATGTAACAATTAATTTTAAACCAAACAAGCATGAATTTTAATTTAACCTACATTTTCAATACTATTTTTAAATACGAGAACATATGTACATACATATATAAAAATCCAAGGAGAAAAGGTTGTGAATAAACCTCAACTTTGTGAGTAATGTAATATTTGTCAGTCTATAAGTATAGTAGTTGGACTAAACACAATTTAACAAAAAACCAGTAAGGAAAGGCTAAAGTCGGGCGGTGCCGACTATATAATACCCTACACCACTCTCGTAATATTCAATAACTCTGATATATAAATTTTGTAATTCATGTATAAATTGTTTACATAAATTTACTTTTGGGACATTTTATACTTAAATAATACCCTGTACCACAGTGTGGTGTAGGGTATAAAAACGATTGGATCTGAAGAGCCAAATCGGATGAAACATATATATGGGAGCTATAGCTAAATCTTAACCGATTTTCTTCAAATTCGGTAGTGTTGGTTCATGGATCAAGAAACTCTACCATTCTAAATTTCAACACGACTGGATGTAAAATACAGCATTTATAGGACTAAAGGGCCAAATCGGACGAAACATATATATGGGAGCAATAGCTAATTCTTAACCGATTTTCTTCAAATTCGGCAATGTTGGTTCATGGATCAAGAAACTCTACCATTCTAAATTTCAAAACGATCGGATGTAAAATACAGCTTCTATAGGACTAAAGGGCCAAATCGGACGAAACATATATATGGGAGCTATAGCTAAATCTTAACCGATTTTCTTCAAATTCGGCAATGTTGGTTCATGGATCAAGAAACTCTACCATTCTAAATTTCAAAACGATCGGATGTAAAATACAGCTTCTATAGGACTAAAGGGCCAAATCGGACGAAACATGTATATGGGAGCTATAGCTAAATCTTAACCGATTTTCTTCAAATTTGGCAATGTTGGTTCATGGATCAAGAAACTCTACCATTCTAAATTTCAAAACGATCGGATGTAAAATACAGCTTCTATAGGACTAAAGGTCCAAATCGGACGAAAGATATATATGGGAGCTATATCTAAATCTGAACCGATTTTCTTCAAATTCGGCAATGTTGGTTCATGGATCAAGAAACTCTACCATTCTAAATTTCAAAACGATCGGATGTAAAATACAGCTTCTATAGGACTAAAGGGCCAAATCGGACGAAACATATATATGGGAGCTATAGCTAAATCTTAACCGATTTTCTTCAAATTCAGCAATGTTGGTTCATGGATCAAGAAACTCTACCATTCTAAATTTCAAAACGATCGGATGTAAAATACAGCTTCTATAGGACTAAAGGGCCAAATCGGACGAAAGATATATATGGGAGCTATATCTAAATCTGAACCGATTTCAACCAAATTCAATAGCGATCTTAACAGCCGCGAAATACTCTAAACTGCAAAATTTCAGAACGATCGGAGTGAAATTGCGACCTGTAGTCGACGAACAACTTTACATGGACGGACGGACGGACATCGTTAAATCGGGGTTCCCAAAAGTGATTTGACGAATCGACCATTTTTCGCTGAACGGTAGATACTTGAAAGACATTGTTCTGTACCGAATTGTAAGTGATTATGTGCAATGGCATTAACGTTATGAGCGATTCCAATTTAGGTATGATTTGCTAATTTTGAGTGGGAGATACTAAAAGGCAAATTTTTATCGAACTGTAGAAACCAAAGACAAATAGAATATAAGAAGACATTCCTTCCTGTAGCGAGTAATTGTCAGTTACGAACGAATAGGAATTTAATTCCAACGAGTGAGTTTTTTCGCGGATTTTCAGACCGTTTTTAACGATTTTTTTGTCATTGTCACAATTAAAAAATTAATATTAATCGAGAAGTGCAAAAAAAGTTCAATCAATGTTCGCGGAATACTGTTTTTTCGCGTGTTACAATTCATTCCTATTCGTTCGTAACTGATAGATTTTGACGTTTCGGCCTGAGGGAATGTCTTCTTATATTCTATTTGTCTTTGGAAACCAAAAATAATGAATAATAAGATATGTCATCCCGGAGCGAGTAAGTTGTCAGTTACGAACGAATAGAAATTTCAACGAGTAGGTTTTCAAAGAGTGAGTTTTTCCGCGGATTTCGGACCGATTTTCCCGAATTTTTTGTAATTGTCACAATTAAAAAATTAATATCAATCGATTAGTGCAAAAAAAGTTCAAACTATGTTCGCGGAAACCTGTTTTTTCGCGTGTGACATTTCATTCCTATTCGTTCGTAACTGATAGATTTTGACGTTTCTGGCTGACGGCACATCTGTATTATTTAAGGTCTGTGGTAGAAACTATGTAAGCATTACACATACAAAATTTCAGGTATTTTTTATATGCACTGGTATTGAAGTTATAAACAGGTAAATTTTTGTACAAAATAGTCACTTTTTTTGTAAGAGGTACCAAAAGGAGTGGGACCATTTCGCTCATTTATAAATTATTACTATGGATGTAACGAAAGTGACTTTAACGAAAGCGATAGCGAATATTGAAATATATTTCTTGCGAATGCGAAAGCGAATAGTGAAGTATGCATTTTTGCGCAAGCGAATGCGAATAATAGTTTGACCCTTTAGTAACAACAAAATTAAGGAACTAAATTGATACTTTTCCAGGATATTCAAGTATTAAGAATTTTTTCCATATTTTTACCTCCTGTTACCACAAGGACAAGTATATTTTTCAACTGTTTTGAATAGAAGTGGAAGAGCTTTTCATTCTTATTAATATCTTAAAAATGAGTGAAGCGAATAAGAAGATATAACACTTTTAACAAATGGAAGCGAATACTGAAATATATTTTTGCGAAAGCGAATAATCCAAAGATAGTTTTTGCGAAAGCGAATGTTAAAATGATGCGAATAATTCGCGTTCGGATATGCGAATGCGAATATTCGTTACATCCCTAATTATTACTATGTATGCAATTACAGAGTATTCGGATTGATAGAATCAAAAGTTTCTTAAATTGTAACACTTTGCGTGGGTGGTACTTGAAGGAGTGGACCGACGTGACCCATCTTCGAACTTAACCCAAGATAGAAAAAATATTGGGTTTCCCGACTTCGACGGAATTAACGGTTCTCTCCTCTGGGTTATGTCCAAAGCCGGCTACGCGGACCACTTGAGTTATGGATTTTTTCGGTTTTTTTTTCTAATTTTCGATTTTCAGTCCATTTGAGTGAAAAAACGATTTATTGAAAAAAATTCAATTTTTTTCTTCTTATTTTAAGGTGCTCCAACTAAATATGTGTTCAGATCGAGGGCAGGCAACGAAGCCGATCAAAATTATCGGCGGCGCATGGAAAAATATGAATCGGGAGCGGCGGCTGATTAGCTGAGCCGATCAAATTTCAACAATCTGCTGAGCCAATGAATTTACAGCAATCTATGGTGCGCAAATGTCATTCTCCGGCAGAAACAGAAGCAAAATGTCAAAAATTGCCAGACCTGCCTTCCATAACTTTAACAAATATTGAGTCCCTAAAAATCCAATAATGGATTGGATTTATGCGAGTCTTGTACATTTCTGTGTAAAAAATCTAAGGTAAAGCAATGTACATATTTAATTAAAAATTCAAGAAAAGTTTTTTAAAAAAAATTCCAACAAAAAAACACATAAAAATGGTCAGTTTTGTTAAAACTTCGTAAAAATCGGTTCAGTCATTCAAAAGCAATTAAACATTTCATAAAACCCAAGATTGCATTTTTCTAAATTTCATATCCCCATAAATTTTGGGAAATTTGTTTCAAAAAATTAGTTATAGCGATATCTCATATTACCATTTAGCAACCTTTAATACACTTTTTAGACAAAAATAAAATGCATAGGTTAATATAAAAAATTTCTGAACCATCTACCTATGATGCCAGTTTTGAAAAAATAATTGTATTTGCAGAGCGTTATTTGTAAGATTTTTATATATATTTTTGTAAGATTATTTTTATTTTCTAGTTTTCTTAATTTAATTGTATGACTTTTAAAGAAAATTCAATTATGGAATTCTTCATAGGAGCAGCAACGTGTACAGAAGTGAACAATACTACAAAAATAATTGGAGAAACGACAACAAAGGAAGGGCAAAGAACAGCATGACTCAGTTCCTCACCTAAAAGCTCTCGAACTAGTGGAAGCATTCTTGTACAATTAGTAAGTATAACTAATAATGAGAAATAAAGTCCAAGAAACATTAAAATTTGTTGAGGAGATGTTTCAAAAATTTTGATGTGGTGGCAGAAAAGTACTTGTTGTACCCAAGTGTGCTAGAGAGCAGTTGTTTAAAGCTTGTTCAGATAAAATAAATGGTATGCAAATAAATGAAATGGTCATTATAACATTAAGGTTTTTAATTTTATGTGCTAAGTAAATAAATACGTAAGCATTAGACTAAACTGATTAAAAAAACAAATTTTTGGTGCAAAGTAAACAATTCTTTAACAAATATCAAAACATTCGGCTTCGTCTTCGGCCGAAGGTTGTAAATTTAGCCGAAGTTCGGCTATGGCTTCTTCTTCGTCCTTAAAATCCGACTTCGGTCGGCCACTACTTATTATTATTTATTGTGAAAGACACTATTCTACTACTAAGTAGTCACTTTTCTAATTACCATGGTTGTATAAAGCAAATCTTCTGGACTCACTAAATAAACTTCGGCGGCTGAGTTTCAGAACAAAACTATGTTTCCCTCCTAATATATTTTTTTTTTGAACTAATATTTATAATTGTACACAAAGAAAAGTTATATTTAAGTATTTAAGTAATGCAATTTTTCAGAAATTCTAAGTACATTTTTTAGAAATTGTAGAATTTAATTAAAATTAAATTGTACAATCTTGGGTAGCGATAAATCGCATTGATGGATTGACAATATGTGATAATTTTGGAATATTTAAAATAAAATATTTTTTGTTAATAACGAAAACTTTTTAATAAATAAAAATTTGTGCTGTAAAAACAAAAGTAAATGCTGCTTACGGCATTTTTAACTATAAAGTATAACACGAAAAGTCAGTGCGCAAATATATTTTATTGTAATATATTATAATATATGCGTCCTAAACAAAATTTATTGATTTTCAAATAAAATGTATTTGTTCAAAAACATATAATATTTAAAAATTTTGGTTCCAAAAATATTTTCTTCCAATTCAAACACATCATATTCACAACAAAAATGACGATTTTCCCGTGTACACACAGTGTTATTGTTTAGGAATTTCTCCAAATATATTTTGTCCACAAAAGCTTTTTAAAACGTTGCATTTTTTTCAAATTTCATTATAAATTTTTCATTGATCTAGATTTATATCTTACAAATGTAAAATTTCATAAGTAGCAATCATTTTCGGTTTAAAGCACAAATATTTAATTTCTATTTATTCCAAGTCATCACTTGATTATACCATTTCAATTATAAAGGATTAAAAGATTATACCATTTTAATTATTAAGGAAATTTACGAACATTTCAAATTAACGTTAAATTATTGAAAAACATAAAACTTGTCTTAAAATTAAGGTATTGATATATTTATTAATTGACTTAAATGCAAATAAATATATGTTTCGCAAATAATAGTCCCAAATAAAAAATAGTAGGACGGAAACAAAGATTTGTTTGGAACAACAATTTTCCAAATATATAATATTTGCGTGTGCCAAATATAATATGTACAGGGTGGCTGATATGTAATGCAACAAAGTAAAGCGCTATATTTTTTTAAATTTTATTATTCAAAAGCAAAAATGTCGGAAATAACATAACATTTTAGAAACAGCTTAGATTTGAGCACCTTTGGCACGAATTATGGCCTTCAAACGGCCGACATAGCCATCACCTTTGGCACGAATTATGGCCTTCAAACGGCCGACATAGCCATCACACGCTGCACGAAAGTGGTTCTGCTGTATTTTGGCCCATTCCCGGCGAAGCGCCGTCTTGAGATGATCGATACTTTGGTATTTTTTAGTGCGAACCTTACTCTCTAAAATGCCCCAGGCGCAAAAGTCCAACGGATTGAGATCCGGAGATCTTGGTGGCCATTGTGCGGTAGAAATGAAGCGATGAACCTCCTTTTTAAGCCATTCTTGGTTGACGCGTGTTGAGTGCGATGGTGCTGATTCCTGTTGGAATGTCCATGGTCTGCGGCCGAAATGTTTGTCTGCCCAGGGCTTCAATACTGTCTTTAGGACATTTTCCCGATAATATTCGGCATTTATTTTGACCCCATGGTCCATGAATACGAGCGGGGAGCGACCATCGGCCGTTACGGCGGCCCACACCATTGCCATCGGCGGCGCTTGAGTTCTGGTGACCAATCGAAGGTGTAAATTTTCAGCTGACCTCTTTGGCAAGTAAACCCGATCATTTTGTTTGTTCACAAACTGCTCAATTTGGAATGGCTTCTCATGAGAGAAAACCAAATTCGGTAACTGGCCACTTTCGTGCAAGCGAAGCAACTCCTTGGCTCTTTCCAGTCTAACATTTTTTGTGCATCGGTGAGCTCTTGCACTTTTTGGAACGTCAATGGCTTTAGTCCAAGCTCATTTTTTAATATGTGTTGTATCCGTTCTCGCGATATGTTCAGCTCACGAGCAATTTTTCTACCACTGCGGCGTGGATTTCGATCAAATCTAACCTTTACTTTTCGGATCATTTCTGGTGTTGTTACCGTTTTTTTATCGTCTACTTTTTGGACGCGATGCAACACTGCCAGTATCACGGTAACGAGCAATGGTACGAGAAACAAAAGATTTATTCACATTTAAATGCTGGAGGGCTCTAACGATAGCCACTTGTGTTTTTCCACCCAAATATAAAGCAATCACACTATCACGCTTGAATTCCATCACGAATAACTTTTTTCTGAATGCAATAGATCAAAATGCTTTTGTAAGCTTGTAAAAAATAAAATGAACTGTCACTGAAATAAATCTGTCAGCTATCAGACTAGCGGTTTAGAAATGATAGCAACCTGAAGTTGGTTGCAATACATATCAGCCACCCTGTATATTTCGAGTGTACCCGAAACATTTATATATTTCAAGCAGAATATGTTTGGGACAATATACTACAGAAGCTACTTTTTTCCAGAAAATTTCTCCGATCAGTGAGGGTATATCTTAGTCGGTCTTTTTTCTTAACTGTTTCAAATTTTAATTGTTTTTTTTTTTTTTAATTTCAATATCTATTGAATCGAATTGCAGTGCAAAATGGTGTAGATTTAAAAGATATCATTGAAGACGAATAAAATGCATTTTTTTAAAGCAATGCATTTTTTTAAAGCAATTTTTTTTTCGAGCAATGGTACGAGAAACAAAAGATTTATTCACATTTAAATGCTGGAGGGCTCTAACGATAGCCACTTGTGTTTTTCCACCCAAATATAAAGCAATCACACTATCACGCTTGAATTCCATCACGAATAACTTTTTTCTGAATGCAATAGATCAAAATGCTTTTGTAAGCTTGTAAAAAATAAAATGAACTGTCACTGAAATAAATCTGTCAGCTATCAGACTAGCGGTTTAGAAATGATAGCAACCTGAAGTTGGTTGCAATACATATCAGCCACCCTGTATATTTCGAGTGTACCCGAAACATTTATATATTTCAAGCAGAATATGTTTGGGACAATATACTACAGAAGCTACTTTTTTCCAGAAAATTTCTCCGATCAGTGAGGGTATATCTTAGTCGGTCTTTTTTCTTAACTGTTTCAAATTTTAATTGTTTTTTTTTTTTAATTTCAATATCTATTGAATCGAATTGCAGTGCAAAATGGTGTAGATTTAAAAGATATCATTGAAGACGAATAAAATGCATTTTTTTAAAGCAATACGAGTATGATGAAATTTTTTATTTCATCCAAATATTTATGTAACAAAGCAATATTCCACTTTCCACTTGTCAATATTCCACATTTTCTCGGGTAACTTTTCTTGAACTTCAGCTGGTGATTATTTGCGGCGTAGATTTATTGCAGCGCTTTATCAATTGAGTCGAATAAAATCGAATTGGGCCATATTCATTACATCAATTGAAAAAAATTTAAAGAGAAACTGTTATTTTATTATATACACACGTACAGTGATTGAGAAAACTTTTAAATCCAGCGAAGATATTTAAGATTTAATTCGAGATACTTAAAATAAATTCTGGGAGTTATTTACATCCAATAGAGTGTGATACAAATGTATTAATTGTCCGGCGGAAAAAAGTTTTTTGGCTCTGTAACCGATCATTTTATTTCGGAAATTATAGGAAAGTATCAGTTCCTTTGGAAAATAATAATGTTAAATAGGTACACTAACCTGTTTCTTATACACTAAAAGAAAAAAACATTTGTTTATAGATGAAGATCCAATCAATATTCTTTTAATGACAAATTTTGAAATATGAATTTAAAATCCAATTGTTTATTTTAAAAAGAATAGACGTATATAGGTTAGGTTTAGGTAAAGAATGACAGCCATTATGACATGCTCATTACTTGTCCATTGCGAACCACATTGAATGAGGAAGAAGATACGTTTTTCCTACAACCTGACCTTGAAACAAATTAGATGGCTTTAAAAAGCTCAAGAGCTCAAGAGAGGATTTAAACATCAGTCCCTAGTCTTTCAGGTTCATCTGTTTTCAATTTCAGCTCATTGATTTGGGACTCAATTCTGAGAATTGGACGTGAAAGTAGCCCCAAAATAAGAACTTCTGCATCATTCGTTTAGTCAAGTTGCTCAAGTTGGACTTTTAGTACTTTTTTCTAATGGCAAATGGCAAGCGAATGAAATTTTTGGTATTTGCACACTTTGTTTGGGATGTAAACAAAGAAGCTTTCATAGATGGAACGCGAGTGAGTTTGGCCGCAGATTATTTTCCTTTACCCCGATCGTGAACAAGGAACCATGGTTTAAAAATCAACATCTTCCCCGCGGAATAATAACAATGATATGTAGATTAAGGTTTGGTCACCACAAGACGAGAGATCATCTTGCCAGGATAGGCATCGTCGCCTCAAGACTCTGCGACTGCGGCGCGATACAAACCATCGACCACCTAACATTCCACTGTCCTAACATAGACAACACACGACGTCAAGAATTCATCACCAAACTACGAAGATCTGGAATTGATCAACCGGATATAGACACACTTATTAGGAGTAACAATTTCGATTTATTTCGAGCACTACATGGATTTTACAAGAATACTAACATTCAAATATAACTGCAGTATCATCATCCCCTATTCATACAAAGTGCGAAGGCACACATGATTTTGAACCACAAACATAACAGAAGACCACAAGGTTGCAACATAGACTTAGTGTCTCGTGTCGCCTTTATATTCCACATATGTCTGTGGATTTGACACTACAGTGTCAACAGAAGAAGAAGAAAGAAGCTTTCAATTATCGCCAACATTTTGGTTCTTACACGGGGCAAAATCACCTTTTTTGATATGTTTGAATCGAAAGAAAATATATTTGGAACACAAATTTTTAAATATTATATATTTCTGAGCAAAAAAATTTTATTTGAAAATCAATAAAATGTATTTGGAACGCATATATTAATATATTACAACAAAATTTATTTGGAAACTAAATTTCTCAAATAAAATATGTGTTTAAATACAAATAAAATTATTGCATAGGAATTTTTCCAAATATATTTTATTTTAAAAAATTTTCAAAACATTTACTGACTTTTTCGAAATTCAGTTTTAATTTTTCCTTTTTAGACCTCCCAGTTATGATACCATATTAACTTCCGTTTTAAATCGATCATTTAAATTTTTTCTGAGTATACCAAGCCATCATTAGTTGTCAATCCTCTAAGTAATTTATTTTAATCCAAGATTATACGATTTCAATTATTATTATTTTACGCACATTTAACATTTCTAAAAAATTAACTTTGAATTACTGAAAAATTTAACACAATTTATGTATTTTCCGAATACTTAAATGCAAATAAATATTTGTTTCGGAAATAATAGTCCCAAATAATAACATATTGGGATGTAAACAAAGATTTGTTTAGAACGACATCTTCCCAAGTATATAATTTTTGTATATACCAAATACTATATGTTTAGAGCGTACCCTGAATATATATATGTTTCAAGCCGAATATGTTTGGGACAATATACTACAGAAGCGATTTTTTTCAGCGTGTATAAGACAACGACGAACAAAATGAAATGTCAAATTAGACGATCAGAAAAATTCATTCGGGTCGTTTATGTTTACCGCCTTTTTGAAAGATAAAGTGAAAATTGTTGGGTAAATTAGTAAAAAAAATGGACAAATTAACCAAAAAACATAAACATGTATATTTTGCAGAAGTAACCACCATAATTTCAAAAAATGTCTGTTTATTAGTTTGTACAAGATGTTTTGAAATCCTACAACCACACTGTTGCTTTTTGCATTTTTTCATAATACCTTAAATTAGATGACCCAAACAATCTTTTAATGTACCTATCGACCTAGAATCTATTTCTGAATTGGTTAGGTTTTGTCCGTCTCTGTTTGTAAATGTATCCTTGTTACCAAGAAGAGGTCTCAATTATGCTCAAATCGCTATGAAATTTAGCAAGACTTTCATTTTAACTCAAGGACTTACTGAAATGGGTGCAGAAGGTTTCCGATTTAGATATAGCCCCTATATATACATATATGATCAATCAAGCAAACAATTGTATTTGTTTTCGGTTGTTTGATTATTTCTCATTGTCTAGAATCAGCTGTTGGATAGGGTTGTCCCCGTTCTGATATTTTCATATGAAAAAAGCTTTAAGAAATGTCAATAACAATATGAAGGTAATATTGGTCTTTGACAGGAAGACGATAAACAAAAGAGCTTTCGTACCCGAACGATAAGTGACAATGGACCAATTTAAAAACATGATTGCTTGGGTGACAATAAGAAGAAAATTATTGCTTGGGTAGCTATCGCACGTCTGTGTTTTGGTACGCGGGTTTGGACACCTGCGTTTTCCTATTCGCTTTCGCATGGTACATAGCGCTACCACAGCCTTTTCTGCTCTTTGCAAAATGTTGAGTTTAAAGTTTAACTTCATGTCTAGTAAAATGCCTAAGATTTTGCGCTTTCATGGAGTTTTTCCATAGCATAGGAGGCAGACCACCACTTGATATCTGATTATGAACCGAACAGTCAGATGAATTCGCATAACACTCCCGACATATAAAGGTTAGTTCTTATTAGAATTATTACTGAATGACCATGTTGTGTTACCAGTGTTGCCAGAAATTACGATTTATCGTCATTGACGATTTTCAGAGCCAAAAAATAGGACGACGATTTACAATTTTTGCCCCGAAATGACGATTTTTTATGTTATGAAAAAAGTAAAAAAAACTTCACAAATTTTATTAACGATTTTTTATAATTCCTTCGGAAATTATTCTCAAATATTATAGACCGCACTCAATAACATAACAAGAAAAATCTCGTAAAGTTTTGTTAAGTTGTAAAATTGGCAGAGGAAATTAAAGTGACATTTTTTAGGTAAAGGGCTACGTCGAAACGTTAACCTAGGTGATTTTTCCCACGAATCGTTCCACCTAAAATTAAGCACATATATAATTTTTTTTAAGGAAATTTTTTCTTTAGGAACCTATGAAGTCAAATTGGTTTTGACAGTTGTATGGGACTATGTTGTAATATGGTCCAATGGGGTCACTTGCTCCTTGAAATGGTTCTGGGTATAATAAAATACAAATTGCCGAATTTTAGCCCAATCGATTGGTATTTGTGGTTTTTAACGCGCTAAAAAGTCACATCGCGTGGGAGCTATATCAAAATGTTGACCAATGAAGTCAGTACTCGTATGAATGATAATGGGTAAAAGTAAACACAAATAACCAAATTTCAGTCCCCTTTGAGTTTTTCTAGATAATATTAAATTGTCGAAATTCAGTCTAATCGGTTGGTACTAGTGATGCGTCAAGAAGTTGAATCTAATGGAACCTTCGTATGGGGGCTGTATAAAACAATGGATCTACACTGGACCTTGTTGACGTGAATGGTAATATGCATTTTGCCAAACTTCGTCCTAATAAGTTAAAGCTAGTTCTTTCATGACGTAAATAAATAAATAATATATGTATGAGCAAGACTATTTTCAAGCGTAAGAAATTAATATGTATGAGATAAGTTTCCGACAAATTAATTTATTAATGTCGTTCAAGAATGTGAGATCCGCCAACAAAATTCATTTTAAGTTAACTTTGAGGAACCGCAAAAAAAACATTTAAGAGTACCAATTAATACATATCTATCTCCGAAACATGTCATTCGTCATAAAAAACTAAAAAGCTGTACGTTGCTGTTAAATTTTTGTGTTGACGATTATTTGACGATTTAGAAAATTTATTTTTAGGTCAAATTCGTCTGGCAACACTGTGTGTTACCGAAGGTGTACTATGTGGACGCGGTCTACGGTTACACTTCCCAAACAACTGAAAAGATTTAATACAAAATTTAATATTAGTTTTCTCTTTAGAGTTTGGCCACGTTTGTCCTGGCTTTGACTATGACCCCAATTTAGAAGGGCAGTCCCAAAATTAGCCGATATAACATATATATGGCGGTAGTAACTTGAAAAAAAATTACTTTCGTGAAAAGTAACAACCTTCTAAAACATATGTTTTAAGTGTCAAGGCGCCACGTTTTTTAGTTTTTTTTAGCACTCAGCAGTAAGCGATCTCAATGGATTTTCTAAACATGGAAAAAATTGGTCACCGATATGTAATACAATACTTCCATTTGAAAGGTCTCAGTCTAACCAATAATAAAACCGAGCTAGTTTCTACTTTGGGGGTGTCTGCACATTCGTTTACAGCTAGTTTTAAAGGGGCACGGCGAACACCATAGTGGTCGACCAATTGAGGTGATGAGGCCCAATGTTCCTTATATGAACCAAAGGATTACAGAAATGGTTACATTTTGGACCGCCCTCCTATGTGTAGGCCGGCCCATGAAGATTTTAGGTATTAATGCTTTAGAAATAACATAGCAGGTCTATATAAAAAAAATGGTTCACTTGTTATTTTCAGTCAAAATAGATAGCCTGACTTTAAACTTTCCTTACTTGTTTGTGTATACCTCAGATATAATTGGCTTAGTTATAACCATACTCGATGTATTTTTTTATTTTGAAATTGATACTTGGTGTATACCCCAGACCAGCGTGGAAACAGCCGTTGATGCTTACGACAATCTTCCAAATGACGTACGAGTAGCAACTGCCCTTCAACCTCTCCGATCATTTTGTTTACATTTCTTTTTGCAGTAATAAACTATTTCATCAGAATATATGTACATATAAAATTTGCCAGAACTTAACAATAGACAAGGGTACAATGGCCTCGTCGGTTGGTTTGATGAAATGACATGGAATCATTAAACCAAAAAAAAAATAATTACAAAAAAATAATTTTTCTAAAGAATATTTGAGGCAATAATACTGCATTTCCAATTTGCATACATTAACAGAGTGTGAAATGGAAACTTTTTACTCAACGTAATAAAGTTCCCTGCAGGAATGCGAACTAGTGTATAACGACATTGCTATATTCAATAGCCCATCTCTTTTGCATATGTTGTGATGGATAATTTGGGGATGACATAAAGAAGTATCTGAACCATTAATGATCGGCTGCTATTAAATGTTAAAAAGTGTACCTCATAGGAGATAATGGTAGATGAATGCAATAAATTCCATCAATTTATTACCTTTAAATTATTTTATCGTAGAGTATGATCTTTCCCAAAAGTTATCAGCACGATTGTTGTTTTTCGATAAATACCACTATGCAACAAAAATATCGTTTTGTGTCCAAGGTCTACAAATTTAAAAGAAATTGAAATAAAAATAATTTTTTTATAGCAAAGTTTTTCTTATTTCCAATTTTCATGGAAGGTACCTTTAGTATTTTTACTATATTGAAGTATAAGCCAGATATAGCCAGAATATTCGTTAAACTTAAGGTAATTATGAGGTCTACCAATGTAGGAAATGTATATTTCACGTAGAAATAGTGGTTTAGTAACAGTCGTCAAAAAATAGACAATCATTGATTTTTTCAACCAAAAAATAGTTTTTTTGCTGTCACGAAGAAAACCATAAAAATAGAAAAAATAGCAACAAAAAAATATTTTATTCAAATTTTTAATAGCCAGCATCCTAACGAAGAAAACAACGCCACTTTGAAAAAATCTATGGATAAATTTAGAAATTATAAGAATTATGGCATAAGTGCGAGAATTTCAATAAAATAATTGTTTTAAACCCTCACTAATGTGAAAGAGGGTTTTATCATTTGCTACGTCACATTTGGCGGAAATCCGTTTTGGGTCATTTTAAGTCATTTGAGTCAAATTGGTACATGTTAATAATATTTGCTATCAATATTTGGTCAACTCATTCTAGTCCTCCCCCACAAATTGTCAACATTTAGTGAAGTAATGATTACACTATGCAACAAAATTTTTGTCCAAGGGATGTGGATAACAGTTTCTGGTACAATTAGGCGTCACAAACACAAAAAAATATTAAAAAAAATTTTATGGTACATTTTTTTATGGTAAATTTTGTTTAAGCCGTGTTATGCCTCGTATTAAAGGGAATTATGAGTGCTACATATGATGCAAATATCGCTTTCACGTAGAATCTTTGGTTTAGTAACAGTCGTCAAAAATATGAGAAAAAAATTTATTTTTTTTTTAAAAGAACACTTTTACCTGGTACAAAAACAACCATAAAAAATAGGGAAAAAAATCGAAAAAATTATTTTATCACATTTTTGAAAACCCAGCATGCTAACGAAGAAAACAATGTATATTTGTATATTACATCTATGGATAGATGTAAAAGTTATGAGCCATTTTGTAAATGTTAAGGAAATTCAAAAAAATCTTGTTTCATATTTGTTCGTTTTTAACATCCTGTTTCTGTAACTTGAAAAGTTGCTTTCGTTCGCCTGCCAGACGACAAACAGCTGATTTGGGTTTCAGTAACTACCATCAGAACGACAAGTCGCACGATAATGAACTCGTACGAAAACGTAATCATTTCAATGTAAATTTTGGTTTCTCTATCTCTCTATTAAGCATACAGAAGTAAACATTGGCAGCCCGCTAAGATGGAAAAAAACGTCAGTGCACAATGAGAGAGACGTGAGAGAGAGAGAGAATGAAATGAGAGTCTTGGTTCAGCTCAGCTGACCCACCCAGGGTTGATTTTTTAGCCACCGCCAGTGTAAAGAGTACAGAGTTGTATTTTCTAAGGTCGACTCTGCAAAAATGTGTGCTTTTTTGACCGGAAGTTGTGAAATTATTGATCTGGCAATTACATTATTTTCCAATTGGTTAAATTATAACCACATTGACGTAAGGCCAGGCGAACGAACGAACGAACCTTAGAGAAACCAAATTCCTGACGAAAATGAGTGACTGGTTTTCGTTCGCACAGACTTTCGTGAGAAATACAGAAACAGGCCGTAAATGATGTTTTTGCTTATATTGAATTCGCCATATGTTAGAGAGACATATAAGAGACATTGCACTTGCATTTTATTTTATGAGGATTGATGTCAGACATTATAAAATTATAGAGAGGACGAGGTTTTTTGGCCGTTCGTAACCCTCCATAAAACATGATATGCAATGTGAGAGCTATATTGGATGAGATCCGCTCAGATAGAGGGTCATTCAACAATATTTGTGGTTTTTTATTTATGAGGTTTCCTACCAGTTACTACAGGTAGTAAAATTATATGTACGCAATACAAAGTAGTACGCGGCAGTCTTGAAAATATTGGGTGTCTACTTTCGAAGCAAACTATATGTCAGCTACAGGTACTGCAACTTATGAACCTTAAACCCGGAATTTATGAATGAAATTTCTTATTAATAAATTAGTGTAATTCAGCGCCTTAAAGAGATAAGTCGATTTTCTGAAAAATATTACAAAGTTATATTTCGAAGTATGAGTAAAAGGCAAATTTCTGCTACATCTGCGGAAAATATGTAATTAAAAAAATCGACGTGCGTTTAGTAAAATAATAGAATAAATATATGTGTATTATTTTGGTATATGAGTTAAAAATACGAACGAACCGTGGACAACTAGTATTTTGTGTAATTCGTGCCATGTAAATCTTACTCGATGGACTAGTGGAAGAATGCGGTAAGTACTTTAAATTCAATGTATTACAATGTTTTGTGGAATAAAACGTTTTAATTTTAGGCTTCACGTGCAATTTGGAATGCCAATGATTTGGAGACAACCATTCATTCACGATACGGACTGCTATTTTTGTCTAAGTTCATAGATTGGAGTAGGAAGTGTCCAAGTATAGCTAACAGAGAATCTTGGCGACGTATGTGACGAACATGGCGAAAATTTTCACCAAGAATTGAAGTCCATCGAGCGGCGTTACCAAGGGCACTGGGATAAAAGAATGATGGGAGATTATATTTGGTTTCTCATTAGAGAAACCGATTCCTAAATCTACAAACGTCAACAAAGAACTCACAATTACTTCTAATGAAACTTGTTCATGTAAATAAACTGAAATGTACATAATATAAATAAAATCGCTATTTAAACAGAAATTTAAAAAAAAGATTTTTTGAAATTCTGTTAACTCTACCAAAAAGGCTATAATTTCTACATTTATTCATAGATTTTTTCAAATAGGCATTATTTTCTTCGCTATGATGCAAATTTTTTAAAAATAAAATAAAATATTTTTTTCGATGTTTTTTCTATTTTTTACGTTTTTTTCTTGAAAAATTCTACTTTTCCAATTTGTTTAATGACTGTTACTAAACCACTGTTTCTAAGTGAAAGAGGTATTTCCAACATTGTTAGCCCACATAAAAGCTTCAATTTAACGTATAAGTCGACCCGATCGGGCATATACTCCAAAAATTATAGTGCAAATACTAAGGGTACCTTCGACGATAATAAGATTTTTAATAAAAACTTTTTAAAAAAAATGTATCCATAAAAAAATTTTTGATTTTGATCTTATATAACAGTATGCCACAATCTATACAAAAAATAATAATTTTTAGGTCTAGGACACAAAAAATTTTTTTTTTGTTGCATAGTGTTATTTAATCACTTCTATACTACTTATCAGAATCTTCCGCAATTCCACACATAGTAATAGTTTATTAGTGGCTGCCTAGCACCTTGAGAAAAATGGTCGACCTTTTTGGTACCTCCCACACAATGGACTATTCACAAAAATTAATGCCTTGAAATTTTGTCCAGTGTAATGCTTTTACAATAGTGCCACGCTCCTTTTGGTACCTGCCTTACACGGGGCAAAATCGCATTTTTTGATATGTTTGAACTGAAAGAAAATATATTTACAACACAAATTTTTAAATATTATATATTTCTTAGCAAATAAATTTTATTTGTAAATCAATAAAATATATTTGGAACGCATATATTAATATATTACAAACAAATTGTATTTGCAAACTAAATTTCTCAAATGAAATAAGTGTTTAAATACAATTAAAATTATTATTTAGGATATTTTTCAAACATATTTTATTTAAAAAAGATTTCCAAAACTTTAGCTGACTTTTTCGAATTTCAGTTTTAATTTTTCCTTGGTTTCGACTTGTACTTCCCAGTTATGATACCATATGCAGCATTAACTATTGCTTTAAATCAATCATTTCAAATTTCTGAGTATTCCAAGCCATCATTAGTTGTCTATCCTCTAAGTACTTTATACGCTTTCAATTATTATTATTTATTATTTTTACGAACATTAAAAATTTAACTTTGAATTACTGAAAAATTTAACACAATTTATGTATTTTATGAATACTTAAATGCAAATAAATATTTGTTTCGGAAATAACTGTCACATTGGGATGTATGTAAACAAATATTTGTTTAGAACAATAAAAAATATTATATGTTTAGAGTGTACCGTAAACATATATATGTTTCAAGCCGAATATGTTTGGGACAATATACTACAAAAGCGATTTGTTTTCAGCGTGTACAAATGGACCATTTTGCACAAAAATTTAAAGGCTTATCTTTTATTACAGGGCATACAAACACTTTTTGTACAGTGTAATGCTTTTATAAAAATTGGGCGTTGTTGACACACCCCTTTTGGTACCTCCCAAATAAAATGGTCGAAATAAAATATACGAAAAAATATTTTTTTTAATTTCCCTTTCCATTTGTATGGATTTCTATTTCTTATGGATTTTTTGCTCAAGCAAAAACACTTTTTCCATTAAAAAAATTTATATTTTTGATGATTGTTACTAAACCAAAGATTCAACCTGGAAGTAAAATATGTACATTTTTGTTTAATATGTTTTCGTGTTTAGTATACCAAATTACACCAGAAAATGTTATGTGCATCCCCTCGGTATAAAATTTTGAAAACGAGTGTTATTATTCAAATATAAGCTCAACATTGTGTAGATGTTGTATTGATCATTCAGAACCTACAACCACTCAAAAAGGAACTGAAATTTAAATAAACAATGGAAGTGAGATGATATTTTGTATTGCAGCGTCAAATTTTCTTTTTTACTGCAGTATGCATTTGGTTGTACCTTTATTGTTTCCACAGATTGTCAAATATATTTGGGAACAAAAATTTAACGTTGCCTATTGACATCTTTTGGAAATTTTGAATATTGGAATATAATATTGACATCTTTGGTTGAACTCTCATTAACTACATTTTAAAGGTTGTCTCGAAAGAAAGTTTATATTTAGTGGATGGGAAACAATTTAATACGTCTAATGGAAAGGGATTTCCTAATTACACTCGTCAAAAATTTTTGCAGCATAAGATTTTGCAGTCGATTTGGATATATGGGTTATAATACAGTTCTCACGAGTAAAAGTTGGTGTCTTTGAATTTACTCTAGTTCTCCCGATAAACTGTTATATGCAAAAATAGAGAGATTGAACCAGATATTTTATCCGAATTGTTTTAGGAGAGTTCCAAAGAATCGAAAATTTAATAACCGTCATCTTCTTCTGGTACCATTTGTTCATTGCGAAAAAAATGCTATTTTGGAGAAGCTAAAATGGTCCATATTATTCCAAAGTTAATTATAAAGGCCGATTTGATTGTAACTTTAGCATTTATATTTTATATGCCGTTAAATCGTTTCAGGTGCAAAAGGGGCATATCGGTCTAGGTAAATATTCGGAACAATATTCAGTCAAAATTTGGTGTTTATTCGTCAGCCCTACTAAAAGTTATTCACAAACAGTACAGGTCGTTCAGTTTCCATTGTAAAGGAATCCCATACAAATTTAAAAATTCATAAAACGTTGATCGCCTCTCCTGAAAAACTAACTATTTTGACTTAGCATGGTTTGGAATGGAGGTATAGAATTTTCATTTTTGTCATACCGTTTTTTTAACTCAACAGTACACATGGAAGTCCGACGGATTTAGTCTTGGACTCGTATCAATTGTCTTTGGTACCACTGTGTTGTGTAGGTAATAAAAAGAATTCGACATTGAAATCCCCAATGGTGTGACTAACACTTACTACTTATTGCTGGGAATTTCACCATCAGAAAAATCCCCCAAATGTTTGAGTTTGTTTTTAGTAAAATCGCTCTATTAGAAATGCTGTGCGCGATTCACGGTATATATGGTGCTGATGTAAACACATAAACGCAGCACAGTGAGAAAGAAAACTCAGCTATGTATTTATTAGTCAGTAAATCGAGAATGAGGACAATTTTAACTCTATACTTCTAGCTGAGATGGAAAATTCGATTTATGATAAGGTTTAGTATGAAAAAACACTAACTCCCCCATTTTCACTATGTCGGGTTAGAACTTACCGAATGTTAAACAAGTGAAATTCCATACAACCAGACTTAGTACAAAATAACCGTAAAAGGTACTTTTTTAATTTTCCATTAGCTGCATTCGATTAAGTGCTTTTCTCATTACTTTCACAAACGGTTTAATCATTATTAAGCAGCGATGTAGTTTGATGTTTGCGTTCTTGTCTTATCGAGTATGTTGTTACCAGATTGGGCATCCTAAATTTCGCAGTATGACGTCTCATTTTTGGAGAGATTGCTGTTAATTATTGTGGATTAACGTTAAGAAGAAGAACGAAAATGGAAAATTTGTTTTAATTTTTCCAAATAGAGTGTAAACAATTGAACATAGGATAGTAAATTTATGTTTTATAAATACATTTCAAATTTTTTTTGTCTGTTTCTCGTAGTTATTGTTACCGTTGTGCGACTAAAGGGACAGTTTTGCCCCTTTTTTTCAGCCGTGATACTTTTGCGCCCCTTTTCTTTTGGGACACTAAATGTGCCACTTTTCGCATTTTTGGTGCCACTTTTGTAAAAATTATATTTTTGCACTATTTAAACAGCATTTTACGTACTAATGTACGTCAATAACGTATGAAGACAATAAATAGCCAAAAAGTAATGATAAATAAAAAAATAATTGTAAAGTATATGATATTTCATATATTTACTTAGATAGTATACATCACAAAAAAGCTTTGTGTAGCTTTTTATACCCTACACCACACTGTGGTACAGGGTATTATAACTTTGTGCATTTGTTTGTAACACCCAAAAGGAGAAGAAATAGACCCATCGTTTATTATACCGATCGACTTAGAATCACTTTCTGAGTCGATTTAGCTATGTCCGTCTGTCCGTCTGTCTGTCTGTCTGTCTGTCTGTCCGTCTGTCCGTCTGTCTGTGCATGTATTCTTGTAATCAAAGTACAGGTCGCAATTATGGTCCGATCTCGACGAAACTTTACACATATCTTTTTTTTGGCCCAAGGACGATCCCTATTGAATTTGGTTAAAATCGGTTCAGATTTAGATATAGCCCCCATATATATGTTAGCCCCGATTTGACATGTAAGCGCTGTGAAAACTTTATTTTATATCCGATCAGTATGAAATTCGGCAGGAAAAGGTTTCTTATTACATGAATGAACTCTGTTAAATTTGGAAGAAATCGGTTCAGATTTAGATATAGCCCCCATATATACATTAATCCCGATTTGACATATAAGTGCTGTAAAAATGTTATTTTATATCCGATCAGTGCGAAATTCGGCAAAGAGAGTTTTCTTATTACATGAAGGAATACTGCTAAATTCGGAGAAAATCGGTTCAGATATAGCCCCCATATATATGTTACCCCCGATTTGACATGTAAGCGCTGTAAAAACTGTATTTTATATCCGATCAGTGCAAAATTTGGCAGAAAGAGGTTTCTTATTACATGAAGGAATACTGCTAAATTCGGAGAAAATCGGTTCAGATTTAGATATAGCCCCCATATATACGTTACCCCCGATTTGACTTGTAAGCGCTGTAAAAATGTTATTTTATATCCGATCAGTATGAAATTCGGCAGAAAGAGGTTTCTTATTATATGAATGAACACTGTTACATTTGGAAGAAATCGGTTCAGATTTAGATATAGCCCCCATATATACGTTACCCCCGATTTGACATGTAGGCGCTGTAGAGACTGTATTTTATATGCGATCAGTACGAAATTCGACAGAAGGAGGTCTTTTTACATGAATGAGTATTCAGGGAAGATCGGTTCAGATTTATATTGATTGTTCCTCCTGATTTGGTATCAAACCGCTATAGAAGTTGTATTTTACTTCCGATCATTAAAATTTTCCAGAAAGATGTTTCTCAATTTAGGAACGAATATTGCTTAATTTTGCGATTATCGTTTCAGAATTAGATAATATGTTTCTACCCATTTACCAATTATTCCAAATTATTATGGCAATGACCCTTATCGCATTGTTAGGGAGGTGTAGGGTATTATATAGTCGGCCCCGCCCGACTTTCTGCCTTTCCTTACTGGTTTAAATTTGTTTTAGAGTAAAACACAGGTACTATTATCGAAATATATTGCATAACCCGATCACGTCCATTCCGGGACATATCACAGATGCCGTTCGGAAATTCGTAGTTAAAAGCAGAAACTGTGCGAATAATTTATTTTTCAATTTATAAAATTATATATATCAGGTCCACATGAAAATTGCAGCAATTCAGCAATAAAAATAATTTAGCGCTTTGGATTTCATTATAATAAGCTCCGTGACAAGGCCCATAATATGTAATGTCATGTACATATATAGTTTTTTTTATAAATTTCTTTACAAATTTTAAAAATGTGTACAAGTTTTGATTTTATTGTATTTTGCCTTATAGGTATAAGTCCCCATTTACATGGTACTTTTTTTAAGTAACTTATCGACTTATTCTCTTTTGAAAAAGTATTTACGTTCACACACGTATTTTTTTTCAATACTTATACTTATTTTAATTTGGTTTGTTTCGGCTTTACCTGTGTGAATTGTTGTTGTTGCAAAGTGCGAACGAAAAACACAAAACGATGAGTACGATAAGTACGAGTACGGCATACTTTTTCCCCCTGTTTCCGACTGTCTCTCTCGCCCACAAAACGCCGATAAGTATACTTAATACTTAAAAAAAAAGTATCATGTAAATGCAGACTAAGAACCTTAAAAAGCATGCCACTTTATTTTATGAACGTGTGCCCCGTTTTTCGGAAAAATCCCCTTTTTGTGCCCCTTTCTGAAATTTTCCAACGGTAACATTGCTCGTAGTTCTTTCCTTGACACTCGTGATACCATTGTTAGCAGATGGTGAAATTCCACCACTTACTGCTTATGCGCCAGTTAGTGGAACTAAATCTGAGTATTAAAGTGTCAGTCGCCGCCTGTCGTAGCGAACGGACGTGTTATCGCAGAGCGGATAGTTTTTAACCTATTACGCAATACCTATTCACCTACCTACTACGCAACCAGGAGGTTTGTTGTTTATAAAGCGTAGGTTGAATTGGATGCATCGGTCTCTGGACAGATATTTCTGAGCTCAGTCTGGAAGGCCTATACCGACGTACCTATTACGGGCTAATACTGGCTATGGGGGTGTCTCCCCCAACCAATTTATGATTAAACCAAAAAAGACGAAGGAGATTACGGCGCAGGGGAGGGAAAACCCAGTGCCGGCGACAAGCGTTGATTCACTCACGAGTCATGTGTCGTCGTTATCGAACAATCGTGAGCAAGCAACTTCTACGAGCTTTGGTGCCTTGGATCCCGTAGTCGAAAATGAAACAAGAGCACATCCAGCCGCAGGCAAAACAAATGATAAGACAGATGAAGCGGAACCCAGCCGGGGCTTTAAGCAACCCCAGCCTTTAAAAGCCATTGGGGACTCTGACTCTGAATCATCAAATGAAAACAATATCACTATTGTTGCTAACTCAAAGAGACTGTCAGGGGCACAAAGAAGGAAACTGAATAAGTTGAACCGACAGAACCTATTACGGGATGAACCTGACAATTCTACCTCCAATACAAACATGGAGGCCGGTAAAAGAGTCAGGTCTCCCGAAGAACATAGCGCTGTGAAAGTGACTAAGAAGAAAAAGGGCTCGCCGTCTTCCAGTAATTCGGATAAGCCTAACGTAACCACACAAAAGGAGGTCTCTAGTCTGGGTCCTTCGATTGTGGGCGGTAAAGTTGACCCAATAACGCAGTTCAAGTCAACCAAATCATCCGTTAAGGATGAGGCTTTAACCAAAAAGACTCTACAGACACGGAAAAATCAATTGGCCATAAAGAAGGGTAAGAAGCCACCGTCTTATTCTAATATAGCTAAACAACATTTTCGAGACGATCTATGCTACGCCATAATTGATAGCAGTAGTGCATCTGGCAGAATCCTCGAAGACCAAAAGAGTAACTTCGAAGATTTGGTTTATACGAGGGTAGCGGAATACGTCCTCGAATCTAAGGATGAACCACCAATCGAAGTAATGAGATGCAAGTTTGAGAGGGGTGTTTTGATGCTAAGGCTGGCATCACAACGCTGCGCTCGTGTCCTCGTAAAACTTGTGGATAGCTTCCCCTCACCTTGGGACGGCGCAAAGCTAAAATTGGTAAGGAAAAGCGACATTCCTGAACTCATAAAAACGACCCTATATGTTAAGGGATGTCCCAGTAAGTTCTCATCAGAGTACATACTCGACATCATTGGCAAACAGAATTCAAAACTTTCCGTGAGAAAGTGGGAAGTCTTCTATAGGAAGGATGATACCGAGGGTACTCTCCTCATGTTAGGCATAGACCCAGAATCCAAGAACAATCTTGTCATGGCAAAGGTCATGGCGTACTTCTTGATCTGGACAGTCTTTTTCAAAATTGGAAAGATCCCGATTGGCAGGACAAATGAATCGAGTCCAAATATACTGTCTGAAGAGGCAAACACTGGTATTGAACGGATGGAGACAAGTGAGACACTGCCAAAACCTGATGTGGAAGTAGTCAATAACACCACCAGTTCACCAATAGTACCGCCACTTTTGCAGGAAGTTCCCAGCAAAGGTGGTGATCAAAATAAAGAGCCACAAAACGATTCAAACCAATGAGGGAGCGACAAAAAATAACACCGCCTCCCAAAATTGTCGACTGGAAGATGGTGTAATAGGTAGTGAACGAAAGGAGGAGAATGACCCACTACCAAATAAAGAGGGGGTGCCACCAGATAGGATAGACTCCCAAAAGAAACTTTTACTGGAAGGACAATGATTGTGGTCATCCAGATAAACCTCCACCGGAGCGAGACAGCATCCAACGCTCTGATGGACATCATAAATAAAGGCAGGGTTCATATTGCTTTGATCCAGGAACCATGGACAACTAGCAACAAGGTTACTGGATTAAACCATGTGAACTATATCCTTTTCTACGCTAACACAGGTACTCGTCCAAGGACTTGTATTCTGTGCCATAAAAACTTATGTTTTATTTTCTCTCCAGAGTTGTCAACATCGGACGCAACGGTGCTGAGGCAAGGTAATGGAAATATGTACCTGGCGTCAATATATCTGCCATTCGATGCGCCGACATTGCCACCTACGTCGGAATTACAACGCCTGGTGAGGGAATCCAAACACAAAAGTAATGAGTTATTAGCTGGATGTGACGCCAACTCCCATCATATCGCTTGGGGTAGTACTAACACCAATAAAAGTTGACACGCCCTTATCGAATTTTTGAATACAAATGACCTCATAACTCTTCACATAGGAAACACTGCAACCTTTGTTAACAAAATTAGGGAAGAAGTATTAGATATAACGATATGTTCAGAAAATCTTATTGATGAGATTCATGAGTGGAGGGTTTCGGATGAACACTCCTATTCAGACCACCGTTATATAAGGTTTAAAATTGCACGGCCACCGCCAAACCCCATAAGTTTCCGTAATAAGGCTAAGACCGACTGGACTAAATTCGGAAATCTACTTAGAAATTGATTGGGGCAGCCTACACGCGATTATCTATGTGCAGAAGACATTGATATCAATGTTAAGAAGATTACCGAGGCTCTTGTAAAATCATTCGAAGATAGTTGCCCACTTCGAGAAAGGAAATCTGCCTTTGAGAAACCTTGGATGACAGGACAAATTCGCTCGATTGGCAAAGATGTCCGCAGACTTTACAATAGAGCTCGACGTAAAAAACAATCAATATATTGGGCGACTACCACAGAAGACTCAAAGAATACAATAAAATCGTTAGATCGGCGAAACGTAACTCCTGGAGGCTTTTCTGTGAACAGGTAGACAGCGTTAACAGCATGTCTAAAATGAAAAAGTTCCTCTCAAAAACTCATGTCCAAACCGAAACACTGGTGGATGAAACGGGTAAAAGGATGGAAACTATAGAGGATACCGTAAGGCTCTTGATGAAATCTCATTTTCCGACTGGTAATGCTGGACCAACAGAGGAACAGTTACAGAATGAAAATGTATTGCATCAAATACCTATTACGGATATAACAGATGGTATGGTTAAAGAAGCGATAAAAAGTTTCTCTCCCTTTAAGGCTGCGGGACCGGATGGAATATTTCCAGCACTTCTGCAGAATGAGGTGGATCTGGTATCAACTCATCTGGCTGGAGTGTTCACTGCATGCCTAACCCATTCGTATACCCCAAAAAACTGGCAGGAATCAAGGGTGGTCTTCATACCAAAGCCTGGCAAGGCGAGTTACATGACCCCAAAGGCTTATCGACCCATTAGCCTTACTTCTTTCCTGTTAAAAACAATGGAACAAAGGAAGATCAGTGGAAACAGCTCTGCATGAGGTAGTGCACCACATAGAAGAGTCCTTCAGTAAAGAAATGTATACACTTGCTGTTTGCATAGTCATTGAGGGCGCATTTAACAATGTACAGACCGATACACTTATCCAGTCCTTAGACGAGTTTCAGGTTGACCGGGCGCTGAAAAACTGGATCAACAATATGCTAAGGAATAAGTGGATTATTTGTGGGTCATATGACGTAAAAATTAGAGACAAGGTAAATCGTGGTATACCTCAGGGGGGCATTTTATCGCCTCTTCTATGGGTTACGACGATACACAGTCTCCTAAAAGCCCTCACCAATGAAGGACTTAAACCAGTCTGTTATGCAGACGACGTTGTAATACTTTAAGGGGCTTTCATCCAAATCTATTATGCAGAAGAGCTGAAGAGGCACTTAACATAGCATATAACTAGGCACAACCAAGGGGATTAAATGTTAACCCAGACAAAACAGAAATATGCCTATTTACAAGGAAAACGAAGATCCCACGTTTTACCCCGCCTCGATTCCTGAATAAGACAATTACTATAACTAAAAAGGTAAAATACTTGGGAGTAATCTTGGATCAGAAACTATACTGGAAAGATCATCTTAAAGAAAGAGTTACAAAGTCACACAGATGTTGGTCGTTGTGCAGAAGAGCTATAGGTTTAAAATGGGGACTACGTCCAAATATGACTCACTGGCTTTACATGAGCGTGATTAGACCAATAATCACCTACGCCTCTGTAGTGTGGTGGACATCAATGGACAAGAAGTGCAACGTAATACCTTTGCAAAAAATTCAACGTATGTGCTGTCTAGGCATAAGCGGGGCATTTAGAACTGCACCAACAAAAGCGTTGGAGACTATACTGCACACCCAACCAATGGACATCCGTATAAAGTATGAGGCAGCCCTCACAGCAAGACGTCTACAAGTGATGGGTGAATGGATAAATCGAGACCACAAGTCGTACCATCAGACGATTTTAGAATATCTAGTTGGTCACATTCAAACGCCAGAAATCTCGGACCGCATTCCTGAAGTGCGGCTTACAGCTACCTGTGATACGTTTGTTCCAGACAGACGCTCCTGGGGAAAATGGAACTTTGGCCCATGTGCCAGTGGGAACCAGCTGCTACACGGATGGATCCAAGCGAGAAGGAAGGACGGGTCTGGGACTTTTTATTGATGAACCAGAAGTCGAACTTCACTTCCGCCTCCCTGACCATAACACGGTATTTCACTGGCTCAGTAACACGACAAAGCCTAAATATGCCAACATCTTCACAGATAGCCAAATGGCGATTCAAGCAATAACATCGGAAAGGGTCGAATCCAGAACTGTGTTGGACTGTAAAAGAATGATAAATGATTACTCAGCCCATAGTCAATTGCGTATTTGCTGGGTACCAGGACACAACGGAGTGATTGGAAATGAACGGGCAAATAACTTGGCTTCAAAGGGCAGAGAACTTCGAGTAATAAACTTGAAAAATTGGAAACCTTTCGAAGCCACGAAAAATGAGTTGAAGCACTGGGCAGTGATGGCTCATAAAACTGTGTGGAATAGCGCAACAGTAGGAGCTACTGCAAAGATACTGTGGGGTGACCCAAATGAAAAGAAAACAAGAAGTCTTCTGAAACTAAACAAGATCGATATTAGTAAGATGATGAGTGTTCTAACGGGACACTCAAGCTTACAAGCACATCTTCATCGCATAGGACTAGCAGGAAACGACGAATGCAGGGCATGCAGAGAAAACATCGAAACGATGGAACATTTTCTGTGTCACTGCCCGGCTTTCACACATGCAAGATCCCAACATTTCGGGTCCGACATATTACCAGACTTGACTCATCTCAGAGAATATGACTGGAAGATACTGAGAAAATTCGTGTCTAGTACCGATTTTCTGTAACTCGTGAGGTATAACAAGATCATAAATAAGGAGCGCACAACAGGCCGAACCACTGGCTTAAGTGTATGTCCATGGACATGAGACGTTTAAACGTCTCCTCTCTTCAACCTAACCTAACCTAACCTAATTAAAGTGCTGCAAATATACGGACAATGACAGATTGTTAGACAAAGGTGAATTGACAGTTCAGACGATTGCAAGAAAACTTTACAATTTCATATATTTACAATATATTTTGTAAATATTTATATGCAGGATTGCCAATAAAAATACATTAGAGACAGTGTTGCAAATAAAATGCTTTTCTGGCAATGGCGCCGTTGTCACATGAATAAACTTCGCACATATAACAATCTGCAAATTATCTCGCAATGACTTTTCTGCTAACGTTGCAAAACAAAAATTGTATGTTCACACGGTTGTAAATTCACAGGGTTGCATTTTTCCGCCATTTTTCTGGCAATGTTGTCAGATCTGCAAATCGTGTGTACTTACCTTAAATTGTTTTCTTTGCAAACTGCTAAACTAAAATTGCTAGCTTGTAAAGAAAACACGCCTATTATTTGCTTGATATAGTCTTAAATTTGGTTACATAACCAAAAAGTATTAAGAAACTATTATAGAATTGTTTATTTCACAATAACTACGGGACCACTTCGTATGGAATAATCCCCATGTACCAGTGCAACACGTTAAGGTACGAGTAGGGTAGGTTTTTACGTTACGAACGTATTTCTTCCGAGTTGGCATCTAAACCCTATTGAATTCGCAGTTTGCATGAAATTATGAGGAAATTTGGCTGCGGCAACCTTCTAAAACATATTTTTCAAGTTTCATGGCTCAACTTTGTTTAGTTTTGTTTTTTGAGCATCCAAAAGTAAACGATCTCAGTGAATTTGTAAATATGGAAAAAATTGGGCACAGATATGTAATACAATACTTTAATTTGAAAGGTCTCAGTCCAACCAATATTAAAACTGAGCTAGGTTCTACTTTGGGGGAGTCTGCTCCTTCATTTACAACTATAAAATATTGCGTGTCAGAGTTTAAACGGGGCCGTACAAGCTGCCAAGACGAACACCGTTGTGGTCGACCAATTTATGTCTGCACGCCAGAAATGGTTAAAAAAATCCACAAAATGGTATTGGATGAACGTCAGCTGAAGGATCGGGAGCTAGCTGAAGAAATAGGCATTTCAAAAAATGCCACACATCGCATATTGACGGACAATTTGATGATGAGAAAGCTGTGCGCAAAATGGTTGCCGCGTTTACTCACAAACAAGATAAGGTACCAGTTCACACATCCACTCTTGCGATGGCCAACATCAATGAACTAAAGTTCGAATTGCTTCATCACACACCATATTCGCCAGATTTAGTTCCCTTGGATTATTTTTTGTTTCCAAACTTGAAAAAATGGCTCGGCGGAAAAAATATTTGCCGCCTATGAAATGTGAATGTTGCGATTGAGGAGCTAGACAGTCCATAGCATAAACAGGGTGTCGAAGCTAGTGAAAATCGCTGGATAAAGTGTATCGAGCTAAATGCAGTTTATGTTTAAAGGTAATCTTTTCAAATTTGGAGCAACTTCTGCTCTAGTAAGGTGGTGTAGGGTATCATATAGCCGACTTTAGTCTTTATCTACATACATACGAGTATGTATGTCGAAATTAAGTTCTTATCATTAAGTGAGCAGTTAATTGATTTGTTGCCTAACATTGTGATGACAGACAATTGTCTGCGCTTCTCTGTCTATGTCTGAATCTGAGTCTCTAATAACGTCTCCGTGTACTATTTGCCACAACGTCAATATGTTTAATTGAAATCAATTGAATGTATTCCGATGTTGAGCTAATCTATTGTCTTGACTACTTTTTCATTGACAACAATTAAACTTGAATTCGCGTTAAAAATGAAACACATTTATTTCTAGGAATATATTAAATATTACGAGTACAATTTCATAAATACGAAACAAAAGTTTCAAGTAGGTTTTACAACAACATTTAGAAGGAACATTACAATAGAGGAGTGCCCAGGAGTAGATTTACTCACGTTCACGTCTCTTAAAATGTTGTTCACGTCCACAAGTTCACTCACCCCTATTCACGAATCACTTACGCCTAATCATGGGTGGGGGTACTTGATAACTAAAAATTCTGTCATGCACGATCACGCACGTAATTAAAATGCTAAATTATGTACAGTCACAAGCCTGTGGTTGATTGAATACACATCTGTCACAAGTTTAAATAGTCGTACACAGAAAAAACGTTGGCTTTGATTTAAGGCCAAAGACAATAAAACTTTGTGTTAAGCCCATTTTGTATTTATATTAAAGAAAATATAATTATTTTTAATTTAATTTTCTTTGGTTTCAGTATGAAGTATCCTCTTATTAATGATTTATTTTCTTTGACGCCAAATCAATGCCGTTTCCGTTAATATTAGAACACTTTTTCCGTGCAGTAACGCAGAAAGATCGATAATAGGTCAGTTTTCATAACAAGTTTAGCGATTTTAGCTTAACCCTTGAAATATACACAACTACATATGTACTGAAGTAGTAACCCTTCAGTTCTGGTGGTGCCAATTGACCCCGTTTTCTTGTATTTCACACTATGTTCTGGTTATTTTACCGATCCATAGTTCTCTGTGATGGGGACAGTTCATTTTTTTCACTCCGCTGTTTTGATTTTGTCTGCGTTGCTATGCCTGTCTCGCTATGTTCTGGTTATTTTACCGGCTCATAGTTCTCTATGATGGGGACAGTTTGTTTTTCATACTGTCATCACTATGTTGTTTTGATTTTGTCTGTGTTGCTAAGCTGCTGAAGCAAAAACAATGCTAAAAAAAACTGAGTGAGACGAAACAAAACTCACGCTCTCTTGCTGAAATTATCATTTTCGGTATGATGTCCTAATAAGAAAACACACAAAACACTTTTCAGCCACTCACGCAACAAATTATATGTTAGCAAACGCAATGTGCAAATACACCATCCCGTTGTAGAGAAAAATGTAATGCTTTCTTCAGTTGTTATTTAAAGTTCAAGCAATAACGAAGTGAAGTGCAAGTCAGTTTTAAAGTGAAAATAAAAAGGTAAGAATGAGCAAACGGAATTTGCGTAGATTAGTAAAAAATGAAAAAGATAAGTTATTAACACATGTATTCTTTCCAGATTCAATTTCAGTATCAACAACGACAGGGACAGCGGACCATCAACTGAGAGATGCAATATATCTTCAAAAAAAAAAAATTTTAAAAAAGGGACCAAACGATAATTATAGTGTTAATAAATAATAAATTTTATATATATACATATTTTATATTTTCTAAATTGAAACAAATTGAATTTCAATACTTTTAATTTTTTTATTGATGAACTCATTTTATTTATTATTTTTTTAATTAAAAACTATAGTAAAATTATTTTAAAAACGAAGACTTTTTATTTGGTTTGGTACTGGTTGGACAGGTATAGGCACGGGAGTTGTACGCGAGTACCAATAATTTGGTTAGTATGTAAAAACTAACGAGAGGATGGATCATACACAACCGGTGATTAAACAGGTATATGGTTACCTATAGATGGATCAATTGACCCCTTCCTAGGACATCAACATGTTAAAATCACCGGTCATATCTATAGTTAAAGTACCGGTACTGGTTCTGATTCTCAGGGATCGGTGAAATCACCAGTTTAGTACCACTCTCAAGAACCGGTGAATAAACCGGTATATGGTTATCTATAATTGGGTCAATTTACCCCTTCCTAGGACATCGACATGTTAAAATCACCGGTATTTTCTATAGTTAAGGGACCGGTACTGGTTCCTAAGGATCGGTAAATTCACCGGTTTAGTACCAGTTTCACGAACTGCAGGGAAACTTTATATAAATAAGACTAGCTGACCCTACAAATCCCGTTGTGCCCTTACCGGTACATATAACAATGTCTCCCATGCAGTGGCTTTCGTAGCTCAGTGTTTGGTGCCCTACACTGATAGAAAAACCGTTCGCCACCATGACCAAAATCAATTTCGTCAATATATCTTTGTACTGGTGACGAAAAGTTTCGTACATGGTGATTTCGAAATTCGTCGAGGAAACGATCATTTTTCATTCACACGACGAAAAGATTTATTTGATCATTTTGCTGAAAATATGATAAAACAAAACAATCAATTTATAGTTTGTGCTTTGTTATATAATTTGTTGTAAAAGTTTAATTTAAAAAATCTAATAATGGTTATGAATGGAGTTCGTCGTGATGATGAATGGAATACGTCGTGGTGATGAATGGTATTCGTCGTGGTGATGAATGGAATTCGTCGTGGTGATGAATTGTATTCGTCGTGGTGATGAATGGGATTCGAATGATGAATACATTACTTGATGAGTTTATTTTTGATTTAAAATATCAGAAGTAATGAATACTTCTCGTTCGTTTGCTTTAAGCCTTTCCTGATAAGAACTGCGTTTCGAACCGAATAATCACAACTGAACCTGGTAAAGTAGTCAAGTAATTTTATTTTCCATACCGTTTTTAATGAATGAAATATAATGTCTCTGAGGACGTTGGGGAATTTGCCAGTTATTGCGATTATAACATATGCCACAACTTTACAGTCACAAAGTTCTCGAACTAGAGGACTCTATTCACCGCTAGATTCCAAATTAATCGAAACAGTATTCCTCCTCGTGGGTCATTCTGTTCACAAACCTTGTTAGAGTTGTGGACCCAAGACTTGCTGTCATGTGTCTTCTGTTGAGCAGGCATTGAATTAGTCTAATAAAGCTATAGTTCACTCTTAGATGTGACAGCGCCGCAATTACCGCATATGAGTGAATGTTGTTAAAAGCGACTGCTCGCTGCTTTTTGTCCTGTTGATAACCTCATCCTTCAGGTAACCCACTGTAAAGGGTGTAGCAGATTATAAAGATAGATAGTATGTAGAAGGTGTAACAAGAACGAATTTGCTCTTTCATAGCTCCTTCATATAGATTTTGTCTTGCTCTTAATAGGCATAGCAGTCACCAGTGACCTCGGTAGATTTGGCCTTGTTGGCCATTATCCCAACCACTGGATAATGTGCTTCAACATTTTCTGCATTACTACCGGAGAAATGCCATTTGGATTAAGTGATTTAAACGGCTCAAAGCTGTTTATCGCTCATCTAAGTTTGGATTTGTCTTTCAATATAGCAGCGATGTTAATAGTCTACCCGCCATGCTGCGGATCCGGTCGATTCTCAAGCTCTGTCTTGGAGTTCCCCGGGAAGTGTGTGTAGAACAGTATTTCTTGCGGCTTATATCTGTTTTTTTTGTCCGGTTGTTATCCCGATCCTGCAGATAACCTACTACTGGGTGATGTGGATGGGATCTTATCTTCCTCAGCCTTCCGGCATCTAAGACAATTTCCACTTCTCAACAGAGGGTATACCAAGAACGTCTTTTCGGTTTCCTAAGGTGATTCTTATAGATTTTAAATTGTTCTTTACACCCAGAGAAAAAGCTTCATTCCATCAATGAAATTTTACATTGTATCAATGAAAAGTTACATTGTTTTTGAACCAATGTAAGGCTTCATTGATACAATGTAAAATGTTACATTGAACTAGTAAATGTTTCATAGAAATTTGTTACATTGATGTCATGAAATATTACGTTAATGTAATGAACGAGTTTCATTAATGTAATGAATAAGTTGCATTAATGTAATGAAAACGTTTCGTTGTTGTAATGAACATGTTTCATTGGTGCAATGAACATGGTTCATCGATGCAATGAACATGTTTCATCGATGCAATGAACATGTTTCATTGATTCATATAACATGTTTCATTGATGCAATTAACATGTTTCATTGATTCAATGAACATGTTTCATTGATGCAATGAACATGTCTCATTTATGAAATGTACATGTTTCATACCTTTGCTCTGAAATAAAATAGAAAATTAAACCAAATTCTCCGTTTTTTATTGCAATGTTTATTGTAGTACATCAGTGTTTGTTCATAACTTTACAATAATTTCAATCTGAAAATATAATATAAAAGATAAATATATAATTAAAATTGTGGGTTTTGAGAAATTTTAAAATAAAAAGACAACTGAAGTTGTGAAAATAAAAAATGAAACAAAAAAAAAATCACAATACAGTTTGTTCTTTTAAATTCGTTTTTTAACTGCATTTGTGAATTCGTAAATACAATTTAAGTAAACACTTAAACCGCATTTTTACATACTTACTAATTGAAATCCATTCACTCGCTTGTACTGAGGCCAAAGTGAAAAAGCTTAATTAATATTTTTGCTTTTGTGCATAATTTTCGAAATTTGGAATAAGCAGTCCAGGCCAACCTAAAGTCATCTGCGGATAGATTGTCATATCTAAGGCTATGTGCGTACATTACTGCATTTTCCCCAATTTCTAAACAAATAAAAAAATTATAAATAGGAGTGAATGAAAATATGTTTAGGACATAACATTGTAGAAAGTACTTACCTAGTGTTTTTGGAGTGTTTCATCGTTGACTTCGGATATGGTTCTTGAAAATTTCTTGTTGTGGCATTTGACATATATTTTCCAACTTCTGTTTTTTCGAACATGCCATTTCAAGCTTGACGTGTCTTTGCATGTACTTCCACAACATCTATAGTTGTCATTTGTTTTAAGAAAATTATATTATTTTAAGTGCTCAAATGGATTTAATTTCTTTCAAATGAAGTACCACACAAAAACATTTCTCATTCAGTATTTGTTGACATTTTGTTTCACTTTCAATTGTTTCACTTTTGAATTTTTTTATTAACGCGCACAACTTCGTCCCTTTAATGTCTATTATAAACTAAATCAAAGGGCTGCTGCCAGCACCCATACAACAATTGATTCTTTCACTGATTTGTTTTGACTCGCCAAACACACAAAAAAATAACTGGATATTGTTTTTACGAAGAGTTTGCATAGCAAGGGGTGGGTTGTTGTTGTAAGTTTGCCATAGAGATTTTATTTTCTGGTCGAAACAGCACACCGAATGCATTTAATATTTGTTTATCTATTGATGACAGTTGTGGCACAGTGGTTCAGAATAATTAATATCGTGCACTAAAAACTGTTTAATGTTCGAAATATATTGTGAATACAATTCAGCTTCACGACAATAATCGATTCAAAAAAAATTTAGTTTACAAATTCGTAAACGTAAACAGAATGGATCATGAATACATAAAATTTGATAAAAAAAAAAAGCCTTTTGGCAATTTTGAATTAATGTACACCGACTGCTGTTTGAATAATAATAATAATTAAATAAATATGTCAGTGCGATTATAAAAGTATAAAATTATTGCCAAAATGTCATGTTAATTGATAATACATCTAATAATATGAACACCTTGAAATTATTAGTAAATCATATTATTACCAACAAACCACCTTCATTCGACGTTAATGCCACTGTGCGGATCTCTCTCCTCTCAAACAAATGCAAGAAAACTACGCCGCTCCATCGTTTTCATTGAGCTTGCACGACTCTGATTCACACATCAACATTTTACATTTATTACCACACAAACACATTTGTGAAGATATATGTATGTACATATGTATGTAATGTGACAAACACTTTGTTAGTATATTCACTGTTTAAATTCATTGCTGGAATGAAACTTTACATTTCTATCTATGAATTGTTACATTAATTTAATGCATCAGTTTCATAGACCTCCGTAAAGTATTGTTGTTTAATTAACACCACTACATACTCCTAAAATGTTTATAAAATAGATAAAATATATATATAGAACATCAATATAAAGCTAATTTCATTGTTTATATTCTTCACCGCACCACTTCATTGCAGCAATGAAACTTTTAAACTTCTATGAAATGTTACATTAATATAAAGAAACAGTTTCATAGACCTTTTTTGAGAATAAAAAGCACATAAAAAATAGTAAATCTGTTTGTGTAGTATTATTTTGTTTTATTAATGTTAAAATCTTTACACCACTGATAATTTTTTTGTTAATTTTATATAAGTCTTCCTTTTTTTATAAAATGTAAACTTTATACCATCAATGTAAACCGTTTCATTCCATCAATGACACGTCATAAATTAAAAAAACGCGTTAAAGAAACATTTCATTCCCGTAATGGCATTTTCATTGCATCAATGAACACTTTCATTGTATGAATGTAAAATAATTAATGAAACGCGTTCATTGATGCTATGAAGCATTTTTTTTTCAGTGTATAGACATCCCATTTATTGTTAAAATCTAGAATTGACTCAACTCAACGTCTGCCCCAATTATCAGATCACATTCATCTACAGCTGTTTGGTCTTTACTACTTACCCGAGTCTTCTGTAATTTATAAATTATCACAACCCTTTTGGTACCCCCCACACAACAACACATATAACAACAAGGAACACAAAAACTTATTTCTTTTGTCTTTCCGCACCAACAGTTCAGTGAAAAATTAGCGTAATGTCTATACCCCTTTTGGTACCTCTAACACAATGGGAACAAATCGTACCAAAATCAATCGCTCAAAACTTTAATAAAGGTATTGAAGATAAACACATTTTGTTCAGTGTAATGATTTCATAATGTCTACTGTTCACTGAAAATTTTACGTTTTATCGGAACCAACACCGTCCTGTAATGGTATGAGGGCATACGTTCAGTAGGTTTACTTAATTGAGGTTTGTTGTTCTTGTTTTGTAATTAACTGTTTTAAATTCGCATATTTATGAAAAACGCAAACTTAAAAACAACCAAAATATGTTCTGTATTATGTTAGTTTCTTGTTTCAAAATTTACCTGATTTGTGCTCATTTAATGCCCGATAAAGATCTTTTGTATCCAATGTTTTCTTACGTCCTTTGAAAAATGTTGGTAAAGTGTACCTAAACGTAACAAAACGAAAATTAGATAGAACAATTCAATCGTATGTTGTTGATGGAGAATAAATGTCGATGTGACCGACGACATACCAAAAACAAAGTCGAGCCAATATATTTGTACGCTCGTAAGGATTTTGCGGTAATTCATTGGGTTTCAGCGATTGCATTTTGACAGGTTAACGTTCCTATGTCAGCTAAAAAAAGAACAGAAATATTTTTATATTATTTAAAATAAGTAAATAATACAGGGAGTATCTAGAAGAATGTTTATAGTTAGTGGGTTGGTTAAAGAAAATCATCAATCTCACTTATTTCTTTAAAATAATATAGTCCAAATAAAAACGCCCGCATTCGCTCATTTAATCGAATAGAAAACTTTCTTGGAGAGTCTCGGCAGGTAGACTCTGGGTTTTTAATGTACGCACCAATTTAATTGCAGCTTTACTGGCAAACAGACATCACCTTGATATTCTTCAGAAATAGGTTATCCCAGCAAGTGCTGTAGGGCAAAGTCTAAAGGATCACAAAAGATATGGGACAACTTTAAAACGGAACTCACAAAATACAAGAATGTAGTAAAGAAGGTTCACAATAAAACCTGGATTGAATTCTGCAGTAATGTGAAAGAAGCTATGGAGAATTCCATGCCTCGTCACCACGTATGTTAGGGTATGTGAAAAGATCAGAAGGTAAATCAGGAAGGCCTTCCTATGCCCGACCTGTATGACATCGTTTCTGCTAAAGACTTTGAATAGATTGATCGACAGTTATCTCAGAATGATCAGAGACTAAAGGCTAATACTGTCTGATTACCTTTGTTGAAGGTTCCCTCAATGTAAAGGAATATACTACAGTGTCTTTCCTTGATTGTTCGTGCCGTGACCGAACATAATACAGCACATTGCAGAACTGATAACACCACTGCTTTTGAACTACCTTTGAATGTGAAGATCGACGACACACCAATTCCGATTACGAACTATCCAAGATTCATGGGGTCACATTCGACAGCCTTTTTAGTGTGGCAGCCGTTATTTTTTACCAACTCACATAGACCAGCTCCCTAAGCGGACGACAACCGAAAATCGCCTGGACGAATATAAAACATATTGTTGCAACAACAACAACCAACAGAACGTAAATACCTGCTGGTTGTATCCCACGGTTGTTAAACCCAAAATGCTCTCCTATTTAGAGGACGGCACTCTAAAAGTCAACATACTGAAAATATACTTCTGGATATTCTAGACAAACGGTGTGTCGCAGCCACAGCTGTAAGTTTTAGGAAACTAACGCAATAATTAGAAAAATGCTGCGGACATAGTATAGGGTTTTCCAACAAAAGGTGTTATTTTGAATCAACTGGTATTTCAGTAGCTGTCACTTTTGAAGCTTTTATTCTTTGACAAGTAGAAACTACGCCATTACTAAAAATGGAACGATACACGATCATCGAACGATACAAAACGATCGAACAAAAAAACGATAACAAAATAACAGAAGTATAATGTACTCTATACGCTTTGTACATTACAATCCGATGAGTCCTGCCTAAATTCGAAATGCACCAGTGCTCAACTGTTAAAGTAATTGCGCACTTCCGACTCTATCCATGTTGTGTACCGAATTAGTCCCATATCGTCTGAATTCCCAGACGGATTCGTTGCGTTCACGCAGTTAGATAAATCCATAGCTATTTAAATTTACATGTAAGAAGCTTAACTGATAACATTTTGGGCCTAGACTTTGTATATGATAAATCAAATGAATATTTTTGTTCACATTTATTATTTAACATACGATTATTACTCGTATTTAGTATTAAAGCTCATTTAAAGTCTATGAACAAAGAGTGTTACATTTTATACATTTGCTTCAGAAAATATTGCACAATTTTTAATTACACATTTTGGCAGTAAAAAATTATAACCATATAACCGCATCATAATCATTGCATTTATTACTTGCGTTGTCGGGTCAAGTCATTGCACGACAATGTTTTTCCCAATCTATTTAAGCTGTATTTTAGGCATGCCAAGGGATTATTGGGGATAATTTCACCATATCTGGATAGAGATAAGCATAGCTATTGAAGACAAATTGCAAACAATCCCGTGGACTGATGGTTTTTTCCGCTTCACTACGAAGAGCAATTAATAAGGCGTTGACCAGAATGGTCGTTGTTGAAGCAAAGATCTCTTTGCAAAAAAAACACGAGCGCCGCTCATGAGTTTGGAGGTCGTGGGTTCGTTTGCCACAAGAGGCTCTGGTCTGTCGCTGCAAACATCTAGCCACATGGTCTTTGTAACACGGCTTTTCCCTAGATCATGAAATTAGAATAAAAACTTACTTTGTGTTGTAATTCATATAAATAAAAAAACACAGGAATTATGAGTCTTGTTGAACCGTCCAACGGTTTCTGCAATATCTTTTCACGATAGATTTGTTGATTTATCTTTAACGAGTGGGAGTTTGCTTTCGCAGAGCGCTTGCCTTAGTGGTCTAAATTGTCTTTTGATTTGCACTCTAACCATACATCGATTAATCGGCATTTCTGGCAATAGCTTGTAGGTCGTCATAGCTTGTTAGTCGAGGGCAGTTATTGAATTCAGGAATATAGTTTCAGGGACTTTATCCGAGATTGATACCGTCTTTGGTCAAAACATAACAATAACCTCAATAACGCATCTTCTCCCGAGAAAGCTGAATATCGTTCATGAAGAGATTCCACAGCAGAGGAGACACAACACCCCATTGGGTAGTTTCCCTGCTAACAAATCTATGGAGGTCAGTTGACCCTAAGCTAGCTGAAACGCATCTCTTAATCAGAAGGTTATGAATGAACCTTCGTATACTGCTATCAACCACCTGAGTTGCAGAGCCGTAATTATAGCGGCTGGATCTATGTTATTGAAGGTCCCCTCTTTATCTAAGCTACCATTTAAGCTGACTAGATCATACAGGTCGGTTTCTGTGGATTTGCTGTAGGCAGGTTGTTGATTGGACAATAGCCTCTGATCAGTTTTAGTCCTAAGGTAAATATCTATTAATCTCTCCAGAGAAATGACGATAGACTAATTGGCCGGAAATCCTTAGTACCTATATGGAACGACTTTCCCGCTTTGGGGATGAAAACTACATTGATTTCCCTCCATTTTGTTGGTATATAGACCTGATGGATAGAACATGTGAGATTTCGCTATCAGACAAATCTTGAATCAAGAACCTTGCATGAATTAGAAGTGATTGGAAGAATTTTGTTGAGATGCTGAGGTTCCTTATAGAAACTAAAGGAACCAAATAAATATAATACAAAATGTTTACATTTCTCCAATGCCGAATGCGACATTCGTACGAATTCAAAGTGAAAAAAACATATGCCAAAACATTATTTAATTTTGACAAAAGGCGAAACTTATAGCTCTTGAGTAGCACTATAATTGGTGCTAAGGTTGATTTTGCCCAATTGTTCGTTTTCAAGATAATTACAAAAAACCAAGCCATTCGCACGCGACAAAAACAGAAGTCGCTTTCAAAGCAAACCAATCAAACACTGATTTCAGGGAAACCTGAAGGAATATTTTAATGCGACTAATTTTAAAATGGCATGGATTCATATATGTATCTTAATAATGTTTTTTTTATTTTATTCAAAAATATTAAGTAGTTTATTAAGTTTTATTTAATTTTAATCACATTCGCACGCGGCATTTCGCACGCGACATTTTATCCCATCGTTCTTTTTATGTTAATTTTTTTACTTTTTATGCAACTAGACATCCAAAGGTTGATTATAAATGATTTTTAATACATTCAATACATTTATTTTTACAACAAAAATTATTTTTCTTATATCCCTTAAATATAAATCAAGATTTAAAAGAGAGACCATTAATCAGAAAATAACATGCAATACAAATATTTAAAACATACATTTTGCAATTATTCGAATTTGCACTCAAATATTTTAAAATGTGTGATGAATAAATGTAGTTTTTGGGAAAATTAGTTAAATTTGATAGATTCCCCAAAAAAAATAGTAAAACAACGTACTTTTATAGACTTTCAATTATTTGGCTGCGGTTGACATCTCGTTGGAAATGCCCATGTGTAGATCTCTCTGAGACAGGGAGATCTACCTGTCGCCATACCGTAGCCACGGTCTGTAGCTACGGTCCTGGCGACTTAAAAGATTTAAAGCTTTTTATAGCCCAAATAATTCAAGTTACAATCTCGCTGGCGACTTCTGGCGTTGTCATTTACTCGGACAGTCGGGCTGCCATCAATTCTCTGGAGTTCACATCCCTAAATTCACAAACTGCCCTCGACTGACGCAGATCACTTAACGAGATGGCTGAGCAGTTTAACATATACCTCATATGGGTAACTGGGCATAGGGATATACCGGGGAAGTGCAAAGCTGATGATCTTGCTAGGAAAGGGACGACATTACAAATTCTCGAAGATGCGCCACTCTCCACATGCAATCTTTGGCTTAGGCCAGAGGCATTCAGGCAGTAAAATGAAAGATGGTCAGAAATCTGCACTTGATGGTCAGTAATCAGGGTAGCTAGACAAATCTGACCAAAATGCGAACTGAGAAGGTAAAAATGTCTCCTTGAACTAGAGAGGAAAAAACTGTCTACGTTAGAGCCAGGGACATTGGGACGGGGATCGGCGAACACACCAGAAGGTTAGGTATTGAGTCAAATGACTTCTGCAGGAGCTGTGGTGATGAGGAACAAATGGAAAGCATTGAACATCGGCTTTGGTCGATCTTTCTTGGAAGTCTGACAGATCCCTCCGCTATCGATATGCGCCAATAAGACATTCTTCGGTTGTTAAACGATTCATATTGGGAAATGGCAAACCTTTTTTAAAAAAATGACATTACAGATGACATATATTTAACAGCTGAGAGCCTTGCCAGACCTTGAAACCACGAAATGGATAACCCTTATATTAGATAAGTAATTCGCCCTATCTTCAAGTTTGAAACTGAATAAACTCTACAAATATAATAAAACTAAGGACTGTTCACAAATACTAAATTAGGTAATTTATCATTTTAATTCGATATACAGTGATTCTGAAACAGTTCTAGATCATTAAATTCCCGTAATATTTTCCATTAAAAAAAATATATCATAAATCCTATCATGAACTTCCACAAACATCCCTCGTATAATCCTATTTCTCCACACTATTATTATTCAGTAGACCGGTAAATTACTGAAATTTATTCCTCGATAACGTCTGTAGTTTTATTGAGACGTAAGAAGTACGAGTATGAATGCGAATAATAAAATTTAGAAAATCACATATTTATTTGTGCAATAAAATACTTTGTGTAAATATACGAATGCCGATTCTAGTTATACCCAATTTCAAACACACAAAGAGTGCAATTAATACGATCGAATCCGAAGATTACTATCGAACATAATTAAAGTCAATTACCTTTTTCTGTTTACGAATGAGACGGGCTCTCTCACACCACACACTGCTACCCAGACATACAGACAGACATTCGCACGATTTTCAGAGGTTCGTTGTTTCGTTCAGAGTATACAAACATTTAAATAAGTAAATTTATTTATTTATTTGCATTATCAGCATTCGTTTGTAAAGATATTTTTTGTGGGTTCGTCGAAAAGCATTTAACAACAATAAAATAAAGTAATGAAGAACAGCCTCCGAAGAGCAGAAGATAGAACGCTGTTGTTTTTTACTTAATTCTGTTCTATATAAAAATATTGTTTTTTATATTACTTATTTTTGTTTATTTTTTTAAATAAATAAATCTGAAATCAAATCTGAAATCAAATCATCAAATTACGGATAAGAAATTTACTCACGATTCGCAAAAGGTACGAAACGAATGTTTTGAGAAAAAGATGGGGAGAGGGTGATGGGGAGGGGGGATCTTTTCAGGGTATCAATTATTATGAATTAGATGACTACAGTATTTCTATAAAATACCAAATATCCGGTAATAATATAAACAATGCTTTCAATATTCAAAACTACTACAGAAATATAATGAAATAAACACTCGGGTAATAAGACTCGAAATACGTTAAACGCATTTCGTGCGTAACACTTGTACACTTTTTATTTACAGAATACGTTGTGAGATTTACATGTCTCTTTGGAGTTAACAAGTCATGCAACATTCAGCCGGATCAGTTTCTATACTCTAATCCCTCCGCATATTTATAGAGGGATTACTGTACAGTTTAGTTACACGTGTTAGCTAGCGATGCGGAAATAAACATTTGGAAATTTTTACATTATGACTATTCTCTCTAGTGATTATGGAGAATGAAGCGTACCCACAATCAAACATTAATATTAATTAGGGGGTGTATATAGAATTTCAGAGTTTTCTGAGTATTTGCAAAAAAAATAACGAATTTTACGTTCAGGCTAATTTTGTTATTTAGTTCACCCAGAAAAAGGTTGCTGTTACATGGCAACATTGTCTGCTGAATAGTTAGTAAACAAATTGTCGTGTACTACTCCCAAAAAAAACATACATATTTCACTAGCAGAGAAGTGTTAATTGCTATTTTTAAATAAAATTATTACTCAACAACATTGCTCGAAATGAGATTTGCTAAAATTAAATACAAATGTTTCTCTTTTATATTTACAGTGTATTTAGGATACGTGGTTATTCCACATATGATAACAAATACCCTAGCGGTAGAGCCAGTTTTGCTCTTATTGTGAAAAATAAAATTAAACATTATCCTACGCCCGAATGTAGGACTGAGGACGGGGTTTTAATTCATCATAACCTTTTATTTAAGTCATAATTACGCATTTTTTTAATACAGTATATTAATGGAGAATTTTGTTTCCTGTATATAACGGGTGATCCAAGTAGATATACTATTTTCAATAGCCATTTTTTGACAGATAACGTGTGAGTCGTGTCATGCTGTCATGTTATTTTTGATAGGTATTGTTTGGCATTTCATCATGGAAAGACTTACGCCTGAACAACGTTTACGCGTGTCTTTCGCGAGTTACCAGTTACCAGTCGAAATGCTCGAACGAGTCATCGAAACTTGGACTCAACGGATGGAACATCTGAGACGTAGCCGCTGCCAATATTTTATAGACATAATCTCCAAAAAATAAATGCCAAAGAATGTTCTTTCAAACGATAATGAACATTCCCCATTCAATTTGAATTTTCTGTGTTTTTTTCTTTAAAAAAGTAGGGAACCTCGAAATGGATCACCCTATATAAGTAGAGGGTGGCACAAAATGTCCGAAGCGGTTTGAATTTCTTGTAACTTTTTATACCCTCACTTTACTGTAACGAGGGTATACGAGTATATCATTTGCTACGAGCCAAAAGTGCAACACATCAAAGGAGTGACCTAAAACCCCAAGTATGTTCGGCGGATATCCGTTTTAGGGAATTTTAAATCGTTTGAGCAATGTCCGTCCGTCTGTCTGTGTGTCCATCTGTCTGGCTGGAGCACTCGATCAATCTCGAAAGGAGTAACGGGTTGACTCCGAATCTCTTTAATTCCACACATAGTAATAGTTTAACTGTCGCTATCAGCTTGGGAAAAATGTGTGAAGTGGCCCCGCCCCTTTTCGTACCTCACAAACAAAGGAACCATTTTGTATAAAAAAATTACTGCTAATAACGTTAATACCAGTGCATATAAATACATGAAGTTTTGTGCAGTGCAGTGCCTTCAGTCCCTTAAAGATTGGCGTTATTGCACGCCCCTTTTGGTACCTCCCACACAAAGAGACCATTTTGTACAACAATTTAACTGCTAATAACATTAATACCACTGCAAAAAAAGACTTGTAATTTATTTTAGTGCAATGCTTTTATAGTACCTACAGTCCGGTAAAAATGGGCATTATTCTCATGCCCCTTTCGATATTTCCCCCACAAAATCGCCAAAGCATACCAAAATTTAATGGCTCATAACGTAAATACCAGTGCACATACATAAACGCTTACAATTTCGTAAAATCTCTTTGAAGTATCTACTGTTCTGAGCAAAATAGGCGTATTCGTTCAGTCAATTCTGGTACCCCCCCACCCTCACATATTGACAGATTCCTTCAAAAACAACATGCTCATAACTTCTGCAGCAATCATCTAAATGTTTTCATAGACTACCAAAGAATGACAGTTTTTTCAACCTTCCGGCATCTCCCAGCCGATGTACCATATAACATTACTCACAAAGTGAGGGTATACCTTAGCCGGTTTACCCAACTGAAATTTTCTTACTTGTTTAATATAAATTTTTTATTTCCTTTCAGTATTTTGTAAAAAAGACTTGGAAAAATGGAACAGTACACAATTGAACAGCGTGCCAAAAAAATACATATAAAAATGATATACTGTATTTAAAAAAAAATAATTATGTCTTAAATCAAAAGTTATAAAGAACTCAAACCCCTTTGGTCATTTTGGGCCACCATGTACAATCAACTTCTATAGCCATCACAGGCACAGATTTGGTGATATCGTCGATATATTGTCCCCAGCTATGGGTAAAACCACTACCCAGGGTTTTTCCTCTCACGTATACATGAGCACACTCATTGAATGAGAGTTCACTATCTTTCAGTCGGGCTTGGACACAATATTAACAAAGGCCATTTCAAAGAGTTCTTCTCCACGAGTGGCACCAAGTTCTTGATAGCAGATGACTATAATGCCAAGCACACATTTTGGGACTCTCGTTTCACTACACCAAAAAGTAGACATCTACTAAAGGCCATAACATCTGCTAAATTCGATGTTGCTTCGAAGGTCACCCAATCTATTGGTCCTCAGACCTAAATAAAACGCCAGACTTTATTGATTACGCTATAATAAAGAGTATAAGACGTGAACAAATATCTCTACGTCCTTGTCACTTGATCTATCATCGGATCATTCGCCAACTATTTTGACTCTGCTTTACAACAATCAGGAAATACGATTGCTCAATAAGTATATCAACTGGTTGAAATATAAAAAAAACGTTAGTTCATACCTATATATTTTTCCAAGCAAGTGTCAAAGTTTGTAGGAGAGAGGCAGAGAGCTCTTTCCGCCGAGTGTGAATCAGGACTTACGAACAAGTGAAGTGACTACCACGAAAATCGCAAAAGATCTAATTCAAATAACCCAACAGCATTCAAGCGTTATTCACTGAGAAAAGAAGCGTTAGAAGAGGTTGGCAACAGTATCGCTCCCCCGCAAACTGAGAAAAAGACTAATGGTGATTTACAGCCCGTTTCTCTATTTCGCACGCAAGCGATGCCAACGAAGTACAGCTGATTTTAGACCTACTAAAAGGTATCAGAACGACAAAGTGACTACAAACAGAATGGCTGATGCCAGTTAGTAGGTCTAAAATCAGCTGTTCTTCGTTCGCATCGCTTGCTTTCGAAATTGAGAAACAGGCTGTTAGTTTGTGCAAAAAAAAATTTCTACATTTTACACTGAAACCGCATTTTTAAGTTCGTTTGTAGAAATGGTGCAGTCGTATGAACGGGTTTGATTTCGCTTGTAAAATTATTACACTCCGCAAATGCGAAAATATCGAATTTTCCACACTCAGCTCAGTCCACGGTGTAGAGTGTTGCACCGTCAAAAAGTAGACTTCAGAACCAAACCTAAATGAAAGCGTACATTCTTAATGCACTTCCAAATGGCTGCGCAATAATGCAGGTATGGGTTTTATTTACCGCACGAGGGCGCAGGGGGAATTTTTAAAATGTCGCAGCATGATGTGGTGACATAATTTTTCAGAAACGAAATCACCATATGAAATTGTCAGAAAAGATTGAAAACGCCCTAAAATCAGCTGAGGAAAGTGATCTGAAAAAATTCTTGCAATTTCTGGTTCCAACCCAGAAAACAGTTTATAGTCTTTGGAAGGACAAAAAGAATATGCGAGGCCTTGTTGCGCTTCAATCCCCTTTTCCCTTGAAAATGAGAACTGCACGGGGCAAAATCGCCTTTTTTGACATGTTTGAGGCGAAAGAAAATATATTTGGAACACCAATTTTTAAATATTATATATTTTTGAGCAAATACATTTTAATATTTATGTTTATGTTTGAAATATAATAATATTCAAATAGAATATATTTTTGGAACATTATACTACAGAAGCGATATTTTTCGGCGTGTTGTAAAAGCACAGAAGAGAAGGTAAATGCTATCGCAAACTACCTTAAATACGTTTTTACACCCAACAATGGTACAACTGAAATATATCAAAGATCTTAAATAAAATAAATCGCCCGGAGGAGATGGTATAACAGCGAAGATTTTAAAAGAGCTTGCGTTTTCAGCCTTGAAAATGCTGTTGTTTCTATTCAATGCTATTCTACGTGTAGGTTACTTCCCCCTATCTTGGAAGAGGTCAGAAATCGTGATGATACCGAAAACAGGCAAAGATCCGAACCATTTAAGACATCTGTTGATACCATCAAAAATGCTTGAATCAGTTCTTATGAAGAAAATCACAACTCATATAATTTCTAACAATATTATACCTGACCAACAATTTGGTTTTCGAAAAAGTCATAATACTATTGAACAGGTATACCGTATCGTAACATACATCAGAGGAGCGTTTGAAGAAAAAGGAATACTGTTCGCTGATATTCATAGACATTTCCCAAGCATTTGGCAAAGTATGACACGAAGGGCTTTTGTATCAAATATGTGAACTTTTGCCATGAAAACACTCATAAATTGTTTAAGAGTTATTTAACAAACCGGTCTTTGCTCGGGTTGCGTCCGGTTTGCTCACCTCAGTTGCGTCCGATCATCAGCAGTAAACATGTCCGAGTCCTAGTAGAATGATTAAAATATGGGGAATAATGGTAAATGCCTCAAAATGCACTAATGTTACTTTTACCCTTCTTCAATTTCTATGTTCCGATTCCTCAAAAGGATCATGTAAAATATCTTAGAATCCATTTAGATCGTCGCATGACGTGGTCGCACTACATAGATTCTAAAGTAACTCAATTACAACTCAAAACTAATCAACTTCAGTAGATTATCAGCCAAAGATCTGTCCTAGATCAAGAGTGTAAAGTTATCTTCTACAAAACGGCATTAAAGTCAATTTGGTACGTTGCAAAATACAAAAAAGGTAATCGAATATTCTTCGTTTAATTACAGGTGCACCTTGGTACATAAGAAACGAAAACATCCATAAGGACTACACATCCCAACGGTAAAAGAGGAAAAAGAAGAATATTGTCGGTTATACGTGACCAAATTATCAAGCCATCCAAACATCCTGGCCCGAGAACTGCTAAATTTAATCACGTCTTACAAAGAGGAATACGCTGGACTTGATATATTAAAGCAGACAATTATAGATTATGAAATTATAAAAAATTGTTAAATTAAAAAAATAAAATACAAAATTCAAAAAGGTAAATACGAGTATTTTGCAATTATAAACAATGATGAAAGTCTCAAAGGATTATTAGCATTGGCAATAACCCAGAGAATAGTATATTAGGTTAAGATTTGTAAACTTACGACCTGTTTCTGTATTTCTAACGAAAGTCTCTGCGAACGAAAACCAGTCACTCACTTTCGTCAGGAATTTGGTTTCTCTAAGGTTCGTTCGCCTGGCCTTATGTCAATGACATTAGCAATTTACCAATTGGAAAATAATGTAATTGCCAGATCAATAACTTCACAACTTCCGGTTTAAAAAAGCACACATTTTTGTACGGTAGATCTGAGCAAATACACCTCTGTACTCTTTACACTAGCGGTGGCCAAAAAAACAACCCTGGGTGGGTCAGCTGAGCTGAAGCAGACTCTCAGTTCTTTCTCTCTCATTGTGCACTTTTTCCATTTTAGCGAGCTACCAATCTTGACTTCTTTATGCTTAAATATGTATTCATATGTATACAATTTTATTATTATTTAATTGTTTTTACCATATTTATTGATTTTTATTTAATTCATTTTGTTTTAGGTTTCTGTATTTCAAACAATTCTCTAAATATTTAAATAGTTGGAAGAAATCTTTACCATTAAGCATTTCATAACACTCTCGTGTTGTTAGTACTCTTTTTCAAAACGGATATTCCTTTCATATGCAAAAATTGGACAAACAGCTAAAAAATAATAAGTATTTTCCGGTTATTTTAGGTTACACAGCGTACAGTTGCCGTCTGTATCACGTTTGAAGGATCTGGCATTGATGTTTAATAATCCACCTCTTGCGCGGAAAATTATGCTTATCATTTGCTGAGAATTGCTATCTACAAAATATGGATGAATATTATATTGGAGAAATGACACACAAAAAATTTGTTATGTCATATCTGAATTTTTTTCTTTTATTGTTAAAATGTTACATTATTAATGAATTTATAAATAAAATTTTACCATAATTATATTAATATCTACACTGAAAAAAAAAATAGTAATAAAACTAATGATGACACATTCTTGTATTAAGTATGCTACCTCGGCATCAATTCAATGGCAATTTTCAATAAAATAATGAAAATTTACACGTTTTTTACGAAATTTTCCATAATATAAAGTTTTTTGAATTTGAATTAATGACTATCTAATCATTAGTTTTGTATACGCGCTTCTTTAAATGTACGCATTTAAATTAAAGAAAAAAATCGTTATTTTTGTGCCAATCCGCATTATTTTAAGTAATATTTCAATACTTTTAAGGATTTTCTACATTAACACTATGACGTAGACATGTCATAGTTTTAATGCCGAATCGGACTTAATTAACAGTATGAGATATTTGAGTAATAAATTTAAGGCTATGCTCCCCTTAAAGGAAAGGCTGTCTTGGTAATAAATTTTATGACTATTGTCATTATTTTTAAGAATACATACGAGAGAATTTTACAATCTCTCCCTCCCTCTCTCGCTCGGAGAATCAGTTTTGTTTGGTAATGTGTGAATCAATTATGGAATGCTAGAAGAGAAAATAGAGAACAGTTCTGTTCGTCAAATCGTCAGTTATTTACAAGCGATGGAAGGAAACGGTTGTCTGTTTTCGGTACGCGGATTGTGAAAAAATTTGATTTCTGTGAATATGTAAGTATACGTATGCATACATACGTGCATATTGCACCGAAAATAATTTTAATATGGGCTGTTAACAGTTATTTTTGCTAAAGCATAGAAACAACAACAAATGAAACCGTCGTGTACATGTGTGTATGCATGTGGTTATGCCGTCGGCGTCACCATCGATCTCTGTGATAAGGGAGTGCGTGTGTCATAGTTATTTTTGCTGTATGTTATTTATGGCGATGTATGTACATGCGTTTTTAAATGAGATCTTGTTTGTAAGTCCTGTGAAGAGATTTGTGCCAAATGGATGATAAAAATGTGAGTAATAGATTTTGTAATACTGAAAGAGACAATGGGAAAATGTTTAGGTACGTGAAAAATAATATTATTATCCTGAAATAAACATCTTATTGGCAATTACAAAATTAATAAAACACATTTTAATTGAAAGTATTTATTTATTAAAAATACCAGCGCATAATGCAGAAATGTAAAATTATTTGTGGCAATATAGAAATTTGTTATTAATAATATGTTATACACATAACTATCTTTTTTAATTTTTTTAGTAAAACAATTTTAGAGTGGGTCTTTTGTGAGAAGAGTGGCAAATTTTACAAAATATTTCAACGTAAGTATTATATATGAACGGCTGAAATATTTCTCTTAGTTTTCAGCGTTTTCCAATTGTGATATGATAAAATTTATTTGCATTTTTTTTTTTGTTTGTAGATAATTTTATTTGATTTATTTTCAGAAAAAATTTAATTATTTTAATTTTAGATCACGCAATATTTGAAGGTAAATGTGATGGATATATGAAAAATGCAGTGCTGAATGCCATTTATAAATTACAACAAATAAGTGAGATTTGGAAACAATATTTGTAAGTATTATGTATTTCTGAACAAATATATTTTGTTTGAAAATCAAGAAATTTAATTTGGAACGCATATATTACGGTATTAGAACGAAATATATTTGCGAACTGACGTTCAAATATAAAATACGTGTTTTCACACAAACAAAGTTATTGTTAAAAAGTTTTCCAAATAAAATTTATTTAAAAAGATATTTTCCTTTTTTGATTTTTAGTTTAAATTTTTCCTTGATTTCGTGTTCATAACTGCTTCATAAGTACTTCATAATTAAACCTGCTGTTAGATTAGGCCCGTTTGGTCTAATTTTTGTATCGTTTCCTACTGTAATATATGTATGTATAAATATTGCCTTATAATTTGGTCCAAGGGATATTTTTGTTTTACTAAAATCAAAATAATAAGCGTTTTTGCTCAAAAATAATTGTAAATAAGCTGCTTTCTTTTCACGAAGTATTGAATAAAAATAAGTATAAAATATTGTCTTCCATATTCATTTTATTTGAAAAATGTTATGTTGACCAAATGGACTCTTAATCTAGGATTCGTACAGATTTGCTAATCTAACACCAGGGTTAAGAATGTCATAAGCAGCATTAGCTTTTGTTTTATAGACGTAATTTTTAATAAGTTTTTGTAGTTTTGTTTGCTAACAAAACTTAAGATTTTAAAATCTCTCACGATTGATTTTTTTGAGAAAATTATTTTTGATAACTCAATTTATATGAAAAATGTCACTTTCGCCACTTTCAAAACAATCAGTTTCTATTATTAATAATATCTTAGATAAATATTTTTTTTAACTTTTAGTACAGCAAATGGATCTATTATGAGAATTTGTGTCGTAGAAGAGTGACTAAATATTTCAGTGTAAGTAAGTATATTCCAAAGATTTTAATATATCTCTTATCTTTGAACATTTTGTGACAGTTATATGATAAAATTTATTGTAATACTTTATCGTATATAAATCATTCTGTTTGATTTCTATTCAAATTATTTTTATTTCAGTTCGCGCAATTGAACTTTATTTGGATATATGAAAAATGCAGTGGGGAATTAAAAATTTACAAATTGCAGGAAATGAGTGAGCATACAAACTATGTATATGATATAATAATATAATATTTGTTTTATATAATTTCTATTTAAATTCCAGCCAAATTCTGGGTTAAAAATCATTAAGGTCGGTTCCGATAAAAATTGTTCTTGGACAACAAATAGAGAAACGAATCCCGCTATACACTGAAAAAAAAAATAGTAATAAAACTAATGATGACACATTCTTGTATTAAGTATGCTACCTCGGCATCAATTCAATGGCAATTTTCAATAAAATAATAAAAATTTACACGTTTTTTACGAAATTTTCCTTAATATAAAGTTTTTTGAATTTGAATTAATGACTATCTAATCATTAGTTTTGTATACGCGCTTCTTTAAATGTACGCATTTAAATTAAAGAAAAAAATCATTATTTTTGTGCCAATCCGCATTATTTTAAGTAATATTTCAATACTTTTAAGGATTTTCTACATTAACACTATGACGTAGACATGTCATAGTTTTAATGCCGAATCGGACTTAATTAACAGTATGAGATATTTGAGTAATAAATTTAAGGCTATGCTCCCCTTAAAGGAAAGGCTGTCTTGGTAATAAATTTTATGACTATTGTCATTATTTTTAAGAATACATACGAGAGAATTTTACAATCTCTCCCTCCCTCTCTCGCTCGGAGAATCAGTTTTGTTTGGTAATGTGTGAATCAGTTATGGAATGCTAGAAGAGAAAATAGAGAACAGTTCTGTTCGTCAAATCGTCAGTTATTTACAAGCGATGGAAGGAAACGGTTGTCTGTTTTCGGGACGCGGATTGTGAAAAAATTTGATTGCTGTGAATATGTAAGTATACGTATGCATACATACGTGCATATTACACCGAAAATAATTTTAATATGGGCTGTTAACAGTTATTTTTGCTAAAGCATAGAAACAACAACAAATGAAACCGTCGTGTACATGTGTGTATGCATGTGGTTATGCCGTCGGCGTCACCATCGATCTCTGTGATAAGGGAGTGCGTGTGTCATAGTTATTTTTGCTGTATGTTATTTATGGCGATGTATGTACATGCGTTTTTAAAGGAGATCTTGTTTGTAAGTCCTGTGAAGAGATTTGTGCCATATGGATGATAAAAATGTGAGTAATAGATTTTGTAATACTGAAAGAGACAATGGGAAAATGTTTAGGTACGTGAAAAATAATATTATTATCCTGAAATAAACATCTTATTGGCAATTACAAAATTAACAAAACACATTTTAATTGAAAGTATTTATTTATTAAAAATACCAGCGCATAATGCAGAAATGTAAAATTATTTGTGGCAATATAGAAATTTATTATTAATAATATGTTATACACATAACTATCTTTTTTAATTTTTTTAGTAAAACAATTTTAGAGTGGGTCTTTTGTGAGAAGAGTGGCAAATTTTACAAAATATTTCAACGTAAGTATTATATATGAACGGCTGAAATATTTCTCTTAGTTTTCAGCGTTTTCCAATTGTGATATGATAAAATTTATTTGCATTTTTTTTGTTTGTAGATAATTTTATTTGATTTATTTTCAGAAAAAATTTAATTATTTTAATTTTAGATCACGCAATATTTGAAGGTAAATGTGATGGATATATGAAAAATGCAGTGCTGAATGCCATTTATAAATTACAACAAATAAGTGAGATTTGGAAACAATATTTGTAAGTATTATGTATTTCTGAACAAATATATTTTGTTTGAAAATCAAGAACGCATATATTACGGTATTAGAACGAAATATATTTGCGAACTGACGTTCAAATATAAAATACGTGTTTTCACACAAACAAAGTTATTGTTAAAATGTTTTCCAAATATAATTTATTTAAAAAGATGTTTTCCTTTTTTGATTTTTAGTTTAAATTTTTCCTTGATTTCGTGTTCATAACTGCTTCATAAGTACTTCATAATTAAACCTGCTGTTAGATTAGGCCCGTTTGGTCTAATTTTTGTATCGTTTCCTACTGTAATATATGTATGTATAAATATTGCCTTATAATTTGGTCCAAGGGATATTTTTGTTTTACTAAAATCAAAATAATAAGCGTTTTTGCTCAAAAATAATTGTAAATAAGCTGCTTTCTTTTCACGAAGTATTGAATAAAAATAAGTATAAAATATTGTCTTCCATATTCATTTTATTTGAAAAATGTTATGTTGACCAAATGGACTCTTAATCTAGGATTCGTACAGATTTGCTAATCTAACACCAGGGTTAAGAATGTCATAAGCAGCATTAGCTTTTGTTTTATAGACGTAATTTTTAATAAGTTTTTGTAGTTTTGTTTGCTAACAAAACTTAAGATTTTAAAATCTGTCACGATTGATTTTTTTGAGAAAATTATTTTTGATAACTCAATTTATATGAAAAATGTCACTTTCGCCACTTTCAAAACAATCAGTTTCTATTATTAATAATATCTTAGATAAATATTTTTTTTAACTTTTAGTACAGCAAATGGATCTATTATGAGAATTTGTGTCGTAGAAGAGTGACTAAATATTTCAGTGTAAGTAAGTATATTCCAAAGATTTTAATATATCTCTTATCTTTGAACATTTTGTGACAGTTATATGATAAAATTTATTGTAATACTTTATCGTATATAAATAATTCTGTTTGATTTCTATTCAAATTATTTTTATTTCAGTTCGCGCAATTGAACTTTATTTGGATATATGAAAAATGCAGTGGGGAATTAAAAATTTACAAATTGCAGGAAATGAGTGAGCATACAAACTATGTATATGATATAATAATATAATATTTGTTTTATATAATTTCTATTTAAATTCCAGCCAAATTCTGGGCTAAAAATCATTAAGGTCGGTTCCGATAAAAATTGTTCTTGGACAACAAATAGAGAAACGAATCCCGCTATAGAATCGATACATAACAATACAATATTCGAATAAAAGTCAAACTTCATAGTGTGTTGGCCGATTTGTCTTTATACAATTACATATTGTTTTAAATTATAAAATGTTCAAGGTTATCCGTAATATGCATTATATTTTTTTTGTATTTTCCAATATAAAATATAACAAATAATTTTCTATGAATATTAAATGATTTCAAAGATTTCATTTAAACGAGTAACATTATAATCAATATAATGTAACGAATTTTCCATACATATTTAAAAAACTGTATTTAAATTCATGCATGCCTTAAATTAATTACCAGTATATTCTTATATCAAGGACAAACATTTTAAATTTTATTACGATAATGTTTTAAATTATATGATATCTTACTAAAAATAAGCACGCGCCATACTTAAATTTACGCAAAAATGTGCTTATTTTAAGACCAAACATAATTAGTTTTATTACCCAAAATTCTTAATTCTATGAAATGCATCCTCAAAACAAGTACTATTCACGTCTTTAAATTAACTATAAAACCTTCTTATTTTTATAGCGATTGTCTTTGGCTCGAAATCATTGCCGAAATCTTAAACTTTACGACAAATTCATTGATTTTCAGTACGCTTTTTTTTTAGTGTAGAATCGATACATAACAATACAATATTCGAATAAAAGTCAAACTTCATAGTGTGTTGGCCGATTTGTCTTTATACAATTACATATTGTTTTAAATTATAAAATGTTCAAGGTTATCCGTAATATGCATTATATTTTTTTTGTATTTTCCAATATAAAATATAACAAATAAAATATTTATTTAGAAAGATAAAGTGTTGTGTTATTGAATTTTCTATGAATATTAAATGATTTCAAAGATTTCATTTAAACGAGTAACATTATAATCAATATAATGTAACGAATTTTCCATACATATTTAAAAAAACTGTATTTAAATTCATGCATGCCTTAAATTAATTACCAGTATATTCTTATATCAAGGACAAACATTTTAAATTTTATTACGATAATGTTTTAAATTATATGATATCTTACTAAAAATAAGCACGCGCCATACTTAAATTTACGCAAAAATGTGCTTATTTTAAGACCAAACATAATTAGTTTTATTACCCAAAATTCTTAATTCTATGAAATGCATCCTCAAAACAAGTACTATTCACGTCTTTAAATTAACTATAAAACCTTCTTATTTTTATAGCGATTGTCTTTGGCTCGAAATCATTGCCAAAATCTTAAACTTTACGACAAATTCATTGATTTTCAGTACGCTTTTTTTAGTGTCCTTATTTTTGCCTTTAATAACGTTTTCTGTCATTTTTCCTATCAGTCGACAAATAAAATAAAATAAAGTGACTCGATCTGACATTTGAGTTCGTCCAGATGACAGCAAAGAGAGATAGAGAAACCAAAATGTACCCTGAAATGATTACGTTTTCATACGGGTTCATTATCGTGCGACTTGCCGTTCTGATGGTAGTTAGTTCATATACACACTTGCAATTCTGCGGGGGAAAAATTGCAAGTGTGAATATGGACTTACTGAAACCCAAATCAGCTGTTTGTCGTCTGGCATACGAACGAAAGCTAATTTTCAAGTTACAGAAACGGGCTGTTATTGTCATTTTAATTTTAAAATGAAAGATGCAATAAAAAAATATGAATTGGAAAAAATTTATATTGACATCGAACATAGAAATCTTTAAACAGATCATCGAAAATATTTAATCGAGCGAAATTGACAGGTTTGGAATGTTTAATATGATTAATGGGAAAATGGTGCAATGTCTGCACTATATGCAGTTTCTATTTATTAAAACCATGCATGAATACTTCGTTTCACCGTCAGTCCTGAGCGTATGAGTAATAAATACTGAAGGTGAATGAGTGCAACCAAAACGAATATTGCAATGAAGACAACAGAATCGGTACGATCACTGCAGTGTCATGATATCAGACAACTACACTGAAGTGAAATGGTTGTTGACAACAAGTGTTAGGCTAAACTTCACTCTCAGTTCAATGAGTGAAGTCAATAAATTTGAAAAATTATCGAGACCATTTGAAATATTCGAACAGCAAATTTATACAATCGAACAACTGAAATGTAAATAATGAGAAGGTTGTATATTTTCATTTGCTTCCACTATTTTGCACATGCTTACATATGGTTTCCCTCATTATTTCAGATTAATTTAATGTTAAAAAAATTAAAGTAAATCTTTTGCGAAAATGTGTATAATTTTTAAAAAAAATTAGTAAACATAAATTAAATAACAATAAAATTTATTTTAGAGTAATATAATATGGAATTTTATAGACGTAGGAAGGACAATTGGCAGTCCTGAGGCTACTGTAATACCATGACTGTAATTCTAGTTGTTTGGATTTACCGCCTGATCCAAGATTGCGAACGTTAACGTTTGAGTCGCAACCAAAACGAATACTGCAGTGAAGCCAACAGAATTGGTACGATCACTGCAGCGTCATGATATCAGACAACTACACTGGGGTGAAGTGGTTGCTGACAACAAATGTTAAGCTAAACTTCACTCTCAGTTCACCAAGTGATGTCAATAAATTTGAAAAATTATCGAGAGCATTTGAAATATTCGAACAGCAAATTTATACAATCGAACAACTGAAATGTAAATAATGAGATGGCTGTACATGCTTACATATGATTTCCCTCATTATTTCAGATTAATTTAATATAAAAAAAATTAATCTTTTGTGAAAATGTGTATTTTTTCAAAAAAAAATAGTAAAAATAAATTAAATAGCAATAAAATCACTTTTAGAGTAATATAATATGGAATTTTGCACAAAATAGTGCCAGAAGGTACGGAATAGGTATGAAAAGATTCCTTCCGGACGAAACGTCAAAATCTGTCAGGTACGAACGAATAGTAATGAACTGTCATTGTTAACAGGTATTTGGTATTTGTTAACAACAACAAATTACATGGTATAACATGAAATATTATTTATATATTCTAAATTCCTCTATATGAAAATATTCACTTAAAATAAATTATTACGCTACAACATTGTTCGAAATGTGATTTGCAGAAATTTAAGAAAAATGTTCTCATTTTATATTTACAGTATGTCCCGTGCAATAATAACTTCCGGCCAATGAGTCTATCATAATTTCTGGTTATTATCTAAGGACTAAAATCGATCACAGGCTACTGACCAATCAACAGGAAGCCTAGAGCAGACACAAATCCATCAATAACGCCATGCATGATCTAGTCAGTTTTATTGAAGGATCTCTGTCTCTGTTGAGGAATACCCTACGGCAGCTTCTTTGATATAGAGGGGGCTTTTAAAGACGTAAATCCAGACTGTGGATTGATATCAGTATATGAAGGTTCGTTCATAACATTCCGATTAAGAGACGCGTTTCAGCTAGCTTAGGCTACACTGCCCCCATATATTTGTCAGCAGGCCAACGTCCCAATGGGGTGTTTTGTCTCCTCTGCAATGGAATGTCTTCATGAACAGTACTCAGCTTTCACTGAAGAAGATGAGTGCTAAGGTTTTTGCCTATGCAGATGAAGCGGAAATATCTGTTAGAGCGAAGTTTCCGAGTAGTTTTAAAGACATCCCACAGCAGGACCTTCATACAACCGCAAGATGGGCTTCCGATGATGGTCTTGATGTCAACCCGACCAAGACAGAACTAGTTCTGTTTAGCAGGAACTAATTCTGTCTTTATTGATTGTATATTGCAGTAACGGCAATGCTGTATAGCCGTTCACATGGAATGATGTGAACTTCCATACAGACGGTTCCAATCTCAACAACCAAGTGGGCTTTGGTGTCTTTTCTGGGGAACTTGATCACTGTATTGTTTACCAGGCACTACTCTTATGGTGAAGGGTCAATGTACACGTCATGCGGGGCAGTGCGACGTCAGCATTGCCAGTACAAAGCATGTGGATGTTTTCAATAGGGATGTAACTTAGCGAAAGCGAATATTGAAATATATTTCTTGCGAATGCGAAAGCGAATAGTAAAATATGCATTTTTGCTAATAATAGTTTGACCTTTTATACCAGAAAATTTAAGGAACTGAACCGATACTTTTCCATATTTTTACCTCCTGTTACCACAAGGACAAAAATTTTTTTCAACTGTTTTGAAGAAAAGTGGCGGAGGTTTTCATTGGTATTAATATCTTCAAATTGTGTGAAGGGGAATAATCCAAAGATAACTCGCGTTCGCATATGCGAATACGAATATTCGTTACATCCCTAGTTTTCAATAACAGCTGAACATGAAGTTGTGTCAGATTGAAAATATTTGAATGTGGCAATGCCAAAATTGAATAAAATGCATTCCGCGTACATTTGCCATTTACCATTAGCTATTGGAGAGGTAGCAGAATGGCTGAAAATCAATGTTCTGACCAAATTCGATATCAATATTTTCTCTGATAGTCAGGCTGCTATCCCTGGAAACTGTATTCCTGAATGCAAAAACTGCCCTCGACTGTCGTAGATCTCTTGACGAGGAGACTGAGTAGTTCAACCAGGGAACTCTAAGCGTATCAGGTCGCTTTTGAGAGATAGTGCTCCTAGGGCAATAAATGACAGGTGGTCACTAGTCAGAAACTGCATACATTCCAGGCTGACGTGGGCCTTGCTAAACTCCAAACGCACCATGACCCTGCTATCGTTATCGACCCGACGTCTCACGTAAGTCTTTCATTGCAGGTCACTGCCTCATTGGACGGCACGCACAGATTGAGGGTCTTGCGAAATGACTTGCTGAAGCCGTGGAGACGAAGAGGAGGTATCTATAGAACACATACAGCATGTTTCTGTAACTTAAAAATTTGCTTTCGTTCGCCTGCCAGACGACAAACAGCTGATTTGGGTTTCACTAACTACCATCACAACGAGAAGTCGTACGATAATGAACTCGTACGAAAACGTAAGATCGAGTCACATTATTTTATTTGTCGACTGATAGGAACAATGACAAAATAAACATTATTAAAAGCAAAAAATAAGTAGATATTAATATAATTATGGTAAAAACAATTAAATAATAATAAAATTTTGTACATATGTTAGCATAAAGAAGTCAATATTGGTTGATCGCTAAGATGGAAAAAAAATTATCAGTGCCCAATGAGAGAGACGTGAGAGAGAGAGAGAAAGAAATAAGAGTCTTGGTGCAGCTCAGCTGACCACCCAGGGTTGCTTTTTTGCCCACCGCTAGTGTAAATAGTACAGAGATGTATTTGCTAAGGTCGACCATACAAAAATGTGTGTTTTTTCAGACCGGAAGTTGTGAAATTATTGATCTGGCAATTACATTATTTTCCAATTGGTAAATTGCTAACGTCATTGACGTAAGGCCAGGCGAACGAACGATAGAACGTTAGAGAAACCAAATTCTTTGCGAAGTGAGTGACTGGTTTTCGTTCGCAGAGACTTTCGTTAGAAATACAGATACAGGCCGATAATGTGTCTGAAACCCGTCCCCCAGGCTCTCTTTTTGGTGAAGTTAGCAGACTTGGTTAATGTCAAAACCCGCCAAAGTAAAGATGAAGTGAATATATGTATGTACCTTCAGTCATAATGATATTTTAAAGGGTGATCCAAGTAGAGATACTTTTTTCAATAACTTTTTATGGACAGATCACGTGTCATGCTGTCATGTTATTTTTGTTAACTATTGTTTGGCAATTCATCATGGAAAGACTTACGCCTGAACAACGTTTACAAATCATTCAACTTTATTGCGAAAATTCACGTTCTGTGAGGAATGTGTTTCGTGCACTTCGCTCAACTTATGGTCAACATAATCGGCCTACTGAGCGTACTATTCGCAACACCCATCACCCATCTTGAGACCCAGCATTCATTATTGGATAATATTCGACCGAATAGACCACGTCCAGCACGTAGTGAAGAAAATGTAGCGGCCGTAGCTGAGAGTGTACACGAAGACCGTGGAGAGGCGATTCGGCGCCGTTCGCAGCAACTCGGACTGACGTATGGAACGACTTGGCGCATTTTACGTCGAGATCTTAAATTGAAAGCATACAAAATACAGCTTGTGCAAGTACTGACCGCCCGACCTTCCCAAGCGACATCGCTTCGCTCTATGGGCTCTTGAAAAGTTCCAAGAAGGGACGAAGAGCAACCTGAAGAGATTCAAGAGCTGCCACATCATCCAGAAAAAACAACGGTTTGGTGTGGTTTGTGGGCCGGTGGAATCATCGGTCCATATTTCTTCAAAAATGATGCCGGTGAGAACGTAACCGTCAATGGCGACCGTTATCGTGCCATGATAACCGACTATTTGATGCCTAAAATGGAAGCTTGTGTTCCCGGCGACATTTGGTTTCAACAAGACGGTGCCACTTCCCACACATCGCATCAACCAATGGATTTATTGAGAGAACACTTCGGTGAGCAGATAATTTCCGTTAGACTTTATCGTGTGAGGATATGTAAAGTCTAAAGTTTATGCGGACAAACCCGCTTCGATTCAGGCCTTGGAGACATAGACATAATCTTCAAAAAATAAATGCCAAAGAATGTTCTTTCAAATGATAATAAACAGTCCCCATTCAATTTGAATTTTCTGTTTTTTTCTTTAAAAAAGTAGGGAACACCGAAATGGATCACGTGATATATACTATATGAAGGTGCTGCCAAATATAGAAGAAACCAGCTTTTGCAGCTTAATTGTATCTGCATTATTTTCGGCCCCATATAGGTAAAATTTCTTTTGAAAAATGTCCTTGTTTCGTATAGGTAAATATATGAAAACTCGTTTTACCTCAGGGAGGACAATATCTGTCCACGTTTTGATAAAGGTCCCGCACATGGAGCTTTTATTTCCATTTAGTTTTACCGAATAAATATTTATCAGACCACAATCAATTAATTGATAACAATTAGATACATATATGGCTAAAAAGTACTTTACAGGAATGAAAACATATTATCAACATCCGTACGCATTTCTTTGAAGCAACCTTGACCCTTCACCTTTCCACACACCCCGATATGTGAATTATGTTCAGACCACTTGTAGCCCATCGATATCAATTATCACTTTATTAATTAAGTACAACAACAACCACACCGGGAATATGTGTAGGTGTACACTGAAGTAAAATCTACAAAGGTATGTCTACATGTAACTAAGTAACTAATTCAGAAGAACAAAAACATTGCCAAACATGTCACGTCATGCTTTATGAAATATTACATTGGAAGAAATAAGTAAACGTCTAAAATGCCACTTTTCCGATATTTTAACCATTGTGACAAACATCCATCATTTTTATTCCACTCCGTCCGTCCGTCGTTGTATTCAATAGTAAAAACTGGAACAAATACTGTTCGGTTCGGTTCTGTTCTGTAGTCAAACACAAAACTACTCTAAATACTCATTCGTTATATATAGTTTATTTTATTCCATTCTATTGTTAGTGTTTTGTTCATTTTGGCTGTGATGATATACGAACCCATAGTTACAGTGCATTCAAAAAGTACGAAAAGTTACATTGCCAATTGAATTGAAATTGCTATAATTTATCTATGTTTCGGAGTTTTGTTTGACATGTCGACAGAGCTAAGGTAGAAGTTTCTTAAACAGAAGTAGGGGGAGAATGTTACTTTCAGATAGTTGGGGCCAAGTTTGGGGGCAAATCGCTTCCGTTTGGGGCAAATCGCTTCCGTTTGGGGCAAAACGCTTCCGGTGGACCATATATGGAATATTTGGAGACCAAAACACTTCCGCTCGACCTTATATAGATTATTTGGTGGTCAAAATCGTTTCCTGTTGGCCACTGTGATATCGATGCCGAGTATCGAAGACGAGGGACAGACATGTTCATGGGTATAACTATTTGAAAATGCATTGTTCCATTGCGAAGCCGAGGATAGACATGTTCATGAGGTGACTATTTGAGGGAGAGACATGTTCATGGGCATAACTATTGGAAGAATATTTGGTGGTCAAAATCGTTTTTCTGTTGGCCACTGTGATATCGATGCCGAGTATCGAAGACGAGGGACAGACATGTTCATGGGTATAACTATTTGAAAATGCATTGGAGTATCGAAGTCGAGGGACAGTCATAATAAAGCCCTTACAAGGGAAAAGCGAAGGTCTGTAGGAAGGAAAAGCGGAAGAGGAAAAAAATGTGCGTCAATCCAAGCTTTGGCGGGTTGGAGCGAGCGTATTTTTCAATTGCTCAGAAATTTTCTGGTTGTGTTTCACTTGGTGTATGGTATACTTTTATTTTGTTCATATAATTACGAGGGGTTTGGTTTGGAGACATAAATTTGTCCTATGCAGCCTGAAGTTAGTAAAATGTTGTGGTAAGGCAGTTGTTATAGTACGATCTGTATTTCTAGTCATTTTAGTCAGTTGCTCAGAAATGTTCTGGTTGGGTTTCACATGGTGTACGGTGAAGATTTTTAGTTCATATAATTGTGAGGAGTTCTGTTTCGAGAAATGAAGTGGACATAATTGTTCTGTATATATTTCTGGTTATGGTGGCATACTCGCACATTGAATAATCATAATGTGTGAGACCACTATAAGACGGTGTAAATATTATGTATCATTACAAGTCATTCATCGTACATTTTCAGTAAATGTGGTGTGAATGAGTTAATAAACTTTCAATGATCAATAAAAAAGCCTATGTCACGTACCCAACACGGACCCACCTGCAATAAAAGTTCTTTAAAATAACATTTTTAAAAACGTGAAATGGTGGAGTTGCTCTTGGTGTGTATTGCGAAGATATTTTGGTTCATGTAATTGCTAGGAGTTCTGTTTGGGAAAATGGAACGGACATTATTGGGTCATATGCATCATATTATTTCTATTCAGAGCTATGGTATGTATTTCTTGCCTTGAGATATATTTGTACATTGACTACTAGAGGTATGTATCATTGATGCGCGTTGTATACTTATATGTTTCCTAGAAATTGATACCGACGTGTTACTAGCATCTGGAAGGGTGGTGAAACAGTTTCAAATCAATGTGTGTGTTAGTGTGGAAAGGAACTTGCTTTAGTTTTATATGTATTTCTAGTCATTGTCGCATACTAGTACATTTATAGAAAAAATCTCGAGCTCGATCGATCAAAACTTTAGCGAGCATATTTTTCAGTTGCTCAGGAACACAAAACCTTCTATGGAAAAAGCGAAAGTCGGAACGAGAATATTTGCTCGCTCCGCTCAGAAATTTTCTGGTTGGATTTCACTTGGAGTATGTTGAAGATTTATAATTGCGAGGAGTTCAGTTTAGAGAAATTAAATAGACATAATTGGGTCGTATGCAGCTTGAAGTTAGTAAAATTCTTCAATTTATCTGAGAGTAGTGGTGGTAAGGTAGTTTTTATAGTTCTATGTGTATTTCTAGTCATTGTGGTATACTCATACAAGCAATAATCATAACGTTTGACAATACTAGATGTTGGTGAAGGTGATATGTGAGGAGATGTGCAGGATGTGAGGATATATGGAGAAATTGAATGTATATAATTGAGTCGTATGCAGCATGGTGTACATGACGGTTCATTGAATTTGTTAGATTTATTTGCTTGGAGAACATAGCTGATATGTTCGCAAATATGTGTACCATTAAATCAATATATAAAAGGAATAGCGTACGCCGATTAATAGTAAAATTTCAATATTATATTATAGCGATAACAATAATTTGTATCGTATTCTGATTTAAAGTCAGTGCCTAGCTTATAGGCTCCTAGTTTAACGTCGTTTTTTCTAATAAAGCTTTTTTCACACGTACACTGTGTTCGGTTCAAGATTTTTGAAGTTGTAAGTTGCTTTTACTATATACTCATAGGTAGATAGATAGTCAGACGTAACAGAAATAATGACAACCATTCTTAGTGGTGATATGTGTTATTGTTCTTTATCATTGTATGTATTGGGTTTTCCAAATTTCTGTTCCATAAAGCACACATTACAATATCCGAAGAAAAAATGAATTTTCTATTATGTTATCTTGTATACTGATTCCTCCAGTAACCAGTTATTGATCTCTCATCTGTACCAACATTTTACACGTCGGAATTTTTATAGCTATATATAATTTGGTATTCATACATAAGATCTGTGCGATTGCGAATTGTTATTTTTGAACGTTAGATAAGTGATGTTCTATAGATTGTGGCACGGTTTAGACTTAACCTCTCTGTACCAAATTAATATGCCCCGGTTTTGAATACAAAATATACAATTCAAAAATGAAGTACATATTTAAATCGAATTAGTATTATTAGTTAAACTGAGATTCTCTCTCAGCTCAAGACTCTTTCGGCTAAATCATAACGTTTACAGACCTAATAAATCGGGCAACCAACATATTATTATTATTATTATTAGGATTATTATACTATTCTATTGCAATTATTATTACTATTATTATTATTATGTTTTGTGGTTTATATAATGAATAAAAGACTTTACAACTCTTTTTAATATAATAATAATAAAAAAAAAAAAATATTTTTAGTTATAAACACTAAAGCAAACATATTAAACATGTTCTACAAAAATCAATCATTATGTTTAGAACACAATATTATATGTTTGGGAAAAATTTACCCTAAACTAATTTTTATTTCCATCCTAATGTTTTCACTTGTAATCTTTAAGTCCGAAACAAAGAATAAGCATTAAAAAAATAAAATTTGTGAACACCCAACTATTTTCTGATCTGTGCACCCTACGTACGGCTCAATTAGGTTTTATTGTGCTGTGCTATTATTTGGTTCTTGTTTTGTCAACAGCTTTTATTTTTCCTGTATTTTGTTTCCTATATCCATATTTTAAATAATTATAATAATGTCCAAGAAGGCTTTAAGGAACCATGTAACTTTTGCTTTAGAACCACTTAAAAAAATGTAGGTTACTCTACACCACCTTTAATACAATTTTTTGGGTAGCGTTGTTAACTGGCGTCCTATCGAACACTCTTTTGAATACGGCTTGAATTTTGACACTTGACTTTTCGTACTATATTTCTTGTCACAAAAATATGAAGTGTTGAAGTTGCTAATTTCAGCAATTAACGAAAACGATATAAATATTTTCAGAATGTGGCATGCTTGTCGCCGAAATATAAATTTGTATGAAAACATAACTCATTTTTACTTACTCATTTCAATATAAAAAACAATAATAATTTCAAAATATTAAATATGCAAAACATATTTTACTTGTATAAACACATATTTTGTTTAAGAAAACTTGTTCCCAAATGCATTTTGTTGCAATTTTTAACATTAACTTTCATGATTTTAAAATAAGATTTATTTTTTCAGAGATACATAAAAAGTTTTTAAAAAAATGTGTCAAATATATTTTGTTTCAATTTAAATATATTTTCTTTCAATATATGTTCTTTCAATTCAGACATATCAAGACTGGCGATAGATGTTCGTGTAAAAAAAAAAAAAAGCTTTCCATCATAATGTAGAAATTTAATTTTTTGATCTTTTAGATATTTCTTTAAATATTTTGATACTAGGAACCAGCTGTGTCCCCCATCATTGCGCAAAATATTCAGGGCCTACCTAAGATAAGTAATCGTTTTCGTAGTGTATTTGCTGGAAATAGATTATTTTTATGAAAATTAATATTTCTTCCCCTGTAAGTCTTCTCAATTTTTTAAGATAATCATCGAGGTCCAAATAAAAAATTGTTTTTTTTTTTTTTTTAAGAACTACTCCAAAAAAAGTTTTACATGTAAATATAAAATATTTACACCAAAAAAAAAAAAAAATAAATAAAAAAAAGCAATAAAACTCCGCTAAAACAAGGTAGAAAACTGGAAAATTTACATATGCATATATTTTCTGTATGGAGAGTCAAACAAAAATGTCATTCATTTTATTCATAACGACAATGACAACTTTATATTTTGTATGTAATAATAATATGGGTGAAGGTATTATTTATTTTACATTGGCTTTTCGAATTTATAAACTGAAATATTAATTTGTCCCTTAAATATTCGTTTCGTGTAACTTTGTTTACACTGCAAGCTTCTTATCGCATTCGTCAAAAAACTCGTGTCACACAAATCATAGTGGTGAGACAATTCGCGCCATGTAATTTAGTTATTGGTATTAAAAATAAATTAACTTCAATATGAGTCGCATAGTGTAAATTCGTCCATGAATACACAAAAAATGTATTTCCCGAATTCATTCACTCATAAAGGAAAAAGTCAAATTGCCCCTTGATTTTTCATTTCGTGCAACTTTGTCTACCCTTCTTGCTTCTCTACATTGTCCGTCAACGCAGGGACAAGTCACATCGTGTAAATTGGGTCTATCATCCATTGGTATAGTCATTATAAAAAAAAATAGTGTGACATATCGCACCTTTTCAACTATCTGTTGCCATGCAAGGAATTTCAGAAACAATGTGATGTGCTTTGTATTAGCTTCAATTATACCATTAGTTGAAAATTTTAACCTATTCTTCCATATGAAGTATTTCTGGATTGTGTTTTTTAATATGGGAGCTGACAACAGTGGTTTGGTAAGCTTTTGTATACTTTCCAATATAATAGCAATGTTTACTCTACCCATTCCACAATCTTTAGTTGTGAATCGTTCAAATTGTGTCTGTTAAAATTAATTGATGTTATAACTCACGAATATACTCATATTGTTCAAATAAAAGTAAATACCTTGGTGGATATGTTTAGGTTTAATGACTTTAACATCAAAATTTTGAAAAAATATATCTATGTATTTGGGTGTGTAAAATTTGTCGGTCATACAGCAAAATCTCATTCTATTGAAAATTCTAAAAGAAAATAAATCATGGGCCTAAAATCAAATCCTACTCCACGATATGAAGTTTATAAATCGCCTTATCTTTAGGGCAATTCCCTGGATTACTCAAAGAAAAAAATACTACCGAACTTTGCAATACTTTCTTGCGTTTTTTTTTTTTTTTGTTTTTAGCATGATATTCATTCCAGAAAGCAAGTAAACATTTTCAAAGACGGATGAAATTAGCTATGATTACAGTATTTGTCAGGTACTATTATTAATGTAGGTTTCCAGAAACTGATAACCACCACAACATTTTTTGGTAGTAATTTTTCGGCCAATCATGAAATAAAACTGAGAAGTTGATATATTTCTAATTGTGTTATTGCTTTGTATGAAAGTACATCTAAATATAAAATAAGTCAAATATTTTAAGAAATATTACATGTTTCTTGATTTTAATATGTTTCTAACTGTAGCTTATAGGCATTATTCTTTAATATATAAACCCATACAATACCACATACCAAACATTCAAGCATGACAGCAAGCAATATCCATGCCGAAGATTGCGAATTCCATTATCTATTTGTAATATGATGTAGATTCCCTACTTATAGGTTGCCCTATAGGCTTTTTTAATCAGATATACTCGTATTTTATTAATCTCCATGTTTTTAACCCCAAGAATATTGTTGTTACACAAAGACCACTTACCAAAATGTCTGAAATGTAGTAATCTGTCATAGTTACTTTTTTGTAAGTTCTCACAATGTATTCGATGTAGTGATCAACAAAATTTTATGTTGAACAGTAGCGATGACCTTCTTAATTTTCGAGCTAAAAAATCACAGTTTTCAATAAAGAGTTATGATGATTCTACATATGTATTATTTGACTCAATTATTAAAATATGATGTTGCGAATATGTCTTTCAGAAGATAACTCCAATCCAAAAACACAGTTTCACTCACAGAAACGTTCAGGAGATCACTCCAATCCTTTAGAGAACAAAGTTTTCGCTGTCAGATTTTCTTAGGAGTACAAGGTTTTGAGCACACGCGACACATAAGTTTCAAAGTAATTGTATTAGACCAACCCAGTCATAAATTCGTGTATGCCACACGTATGACAAGTATAATTTATTCAGCTGAGAGACATATGTCGATATCTTCATTCCAGTCGAAACAGGTAGTTTGCAGGAGAGTATTGCAAATCGTCTGACCTTTATAGTTTTGCGTATAACTTTTCATTGGGCTGACGTCTAAATACAAAATATTTACTGAATATTCTTTGGAATATTTAGAATTTAAAAATGCAATATCCCTAAAAATGAGCTGCACTGTTTCGAGATCCTTTTAAAATAAGTTAACAGTTAGCGCTTTAACAGCTATTAGTTATGTGTTAACTACCAGTAGTTACCTGTTAACTGCTATTAGATAGCTGTTAACTGATATTTGTTAGCTGTTAACTGATATTTGTTAGCTGTTAACTGCTATTGGTTGGCTGTTAACTGCTATTGGTTAGCTGTTAACTGCTAGCAGTTAGCTGTTAACTGCTGGCAGTTAGTTGTTAACTGCTAGCAGTTAGCTGTTAACTGCTAGCAGTTAGTTGTTAACTGCTAGCAGTTAGTAGTTAACTGCTGCTAAATAGCTGTTAACTGCTAGCAGGTAGTTGTTAACTGCTAGCAGTCAGCTCGTAACAAGTTTTATGTATACTTTGTAGTCGATATTGACAACTGACTCATGACTTTTCTTATAACAAAGTTACTTTTCTTACAGAAAAGTACATCACCTATGACTTTTCTTATAAAATCCTTGATGACATTTCTTCTAGCAATTTTTTAGTTGATGATATTTCTTATAAAAAAGTACATCATTTATGACTTTTTCTTATAGAAAAGTAAATCGTCCATGACTTTTCTTATAAAACCGATCATCGTTGTTCACAGCTGATGAATTTTCTTATAAAAAAGTATGTCACTTATGAATTTTCTTATATAAAAATAAAAGAATATCGTTGATGGCATTTCTTATAGAAATGTTTGTCGTTTATGACTTTTCTTATAGAAAAATGAATCGTTTATGATGTTTCCTATAGAAAATTGCATCGTTGATGACATTTCATAGCTGACGAATTTTTCCTATAGAAAAAAATATATTAAGGCTTTTCTCATAGAAAAGTATTCAGTACTTCTAGAAGTATTCAGTACTTCTGATATTTCAAATCAAAAATAATCTCATCAATTAATGTATTTGGTAACAGACGAATCCCATTCATCACCACGGGAATCCCAGTCGTCATCACGACGAATTTCATTCATCACCACGACGAATCCCATTCATCATCACGACGAATCCCATTCATCACCACGACGAACTCCACTCATCACCATTATTAGATTTTTTAAATTAAACTTTTTCAACAAATTATTTAACTAAGGTAATCAGAAAGCATATAGAACAGTACAATTAAGCATAAACTATAAATTGATTGCTTCGTTTTATCACATTTTCAGCAAAATGGTCAAATAAGTTTTTTTCGTTGTGGGGATGAAACCTTATCGTGCCCTCGACGAATTTCGAAATCTTCTCGTTTGTTTGCTTTAAGCCTTTCCTGGTAAGAACTGCGTTTCGAACCGAATAATCACAACTGAACCTGGCAAACAGTCAAGTACTTTTATTTTCCATACCGTTTTTAATTGTCTAAAAGCAGAAGAATATTTATTGAAATTTTTAAAATTTAAATAGTCGGGACATTAATTCGTCGTGGTGATGAATGGAGTTCGTCGTGCTGATGAATAGAGTTCGTCGTAGTGATGAATGAGATTCGTCGTGGTGATGAACTCGATTCATCGTATGGATGAAATGTGATCATCCTGAGGACGAAAGATTTTGGAAACATAGATTCGTCATGGTGACGAACAAATTCATCAAGAGGATTATTCCGTACGTTAGCTGACTTTTGACGAAAAAATAATCGTGATGATGTACAAATTCGTCGTCATGACGAAGCTTTTTCTATCAGTGTTGCAGTTGGTTTGTGACAAGGGTTAGTCATTACAGTCATAACGAATAGTTAAGTTAATACTTTTCTATAAGAAAAATAATAAACGATGAACTTTTCTATAAGAAATGTCATCAACAATATACTTTTCTATGAGAAAAGCCTTAATATATTTTTTTCTATAGGAAAAATTCGTCAGCTATGAAATGTCATCAACGATGCAATTTTCTATAGGAAACATCATAAACGATTCATTTTTCTATAAGAAAAGTCATAAACGACAAACATTTCTATAAGAAATGCCATCAACGATATTCTTTTATTTTTATATAAGAAAATTCATAAGTGACATACTTTTTTATAAGAAAATTCATCAGCTGTGAACAACGATGATCGGTTTTATAAGAAAAGTCATGGACGATTTACTTTTCTATAAGAAAAAGTCATAAATGATGTACTTTTTTATAAGAAATATCATCAACTAAAAAATTGCTAGAAGAAATGTCATCAAGGATTTTATAAGAAAAGTCATAGGTGATGTACTTTTCTGTAAGAAAAGTAACTTTGTTATAAGAAAAGTCATGAGTCAGTTGTCAATATCGACTACAAAGTATACATAAAACTTGTTACGAGCTGACTGCTAGCAGTTAACAACTACCTGCTAGCAGTTAACAGCTATTTAGCAGCAGTTAACTACTAACTGCTAGCAGTTAACAACTAACTGCTAGCAGTTAACAGCTAACTGCTAGCAGTTAACAACTAACTGCCAGCAGTTAACAGCTAACTGCTAGCAGTTAACAGCTAACCAATAGCAGTTAACAGCCAACCAATAGCAGTTAACAGCTAACAAATATCAGTTAACAGCTAACAAATATCAGTTAACAGCTATCTAATAGCAGTTAACAGGTAACTACTGGTAGTTAACACATAACTAATAGCTGTTAAAGCGCTAACTGTTAACTTATTTTAAAAGGATCTCGAAACAGTGCAGCTCATTTTTAGGGATATTGCATTTTTAAATTCTAAATATTCCAAAGAATATTCAGTAAATATTTTGTATTTAGACGTCAGCCCAATGAAAAGTTATACGCAAAACTATAAAGGTCAGACGATTTGCAATACTCTCCTGCAAACTACCTGTTTCGACTGGAATGAAGATATCGACATATGTCTCTCAGCTGAATAAATTATACTTGTCATACGTGTAGCATACACGAATTTATGACTGGGTTGGTCTAATACAATTACTTTGAAACTTATGTGTCGCGTGTGCTCAAAACCTTGTACTCCTAAGAAAATCTGACAGCGAAAACTTTGTTCTCTAAAGGATTGGAGTGATCTCCTGAACGTTTCTGTGAGTGAAACTGTGTTTTTGGATTGGAGTTATCTTCTGAAAGACATATTCGCAACATCATATTTTAATAATTGAGTCAAATAATACATATGTAGAATCATCATAACTCTTTATTGAAAACTGTGATTTTTTAGCTCGAAAATTAAGAAGGTCATCGCTACTGTTCAACATAAAATTTTGTTGATCACTACATCGAATACATTGTGAGAACTTACAAAAAAGTAACTATGACAGATTACTACATTTCAGACATTTTGGTAAGTGGTCTTTGTGTAACAACAATATTCTTGGGGTTAAAAACATGGAGATTAATAAAATACGAGTATATCTGATTAAAAAAGCCTATAGGGCAACCTATAAGTAGGGAATCTACATCATATTACAAATAGATAATGGAATTCGCAATCTTCGGCATGGATATTGCTTGCTGTCATGCTTGAATGTTTGGTATGTGGTATTGTATGGGTTTATATATTAAAGAATAATGCCTATAAGCTACAGTTAGAAACATATTAAAATCAAGAAACATGTAATATTTCTTAAAATATTTGACTTATTTTATATTTAGATGTACTTTCATACAAAGCAATAACACAATTAGAAATATATCAACTTCTCAGTTTTATTTCATGATTGGCCGAAAAATTACTACCAAAAAATGTTGTGGTGGTTATCAGTTTCTGGAAACCTACATTAATAATAGTACCTGACAAATACTGTAATCATAGCTAATTTCATCCGTCTTTGAAAATGTTTACTTGCTTTCTGGAATGAATATCATGCTAAAAACAAAAAAAAAAAAAAACGCAAGAAAGTATTGCAAAGTTCGGTAGTATTTTTTTCTTTGAGTAATCCAGGGAATTGCCCTAAAGATAAGGCGATTTATAAACTTCATATCGTGGAGTAGGATTTGATTTTAGGCCCATGATTTATTTTCTTTTAGAATTTTCAATAGAATGAGATTTTGCTGTATGACCGACAAATTTTACACACCCAAATACATAGATATATTTTTTCAAAATTTTGATGTTAAAGTCATTAAACCTAAACATATCCACCAAGGTATTTACTTTTATTTGAACAATATGAGTATATTCGTGAGTTATAACATCAATTAATTTTAACAGACACAATTTGAACGATTCACAACTAAAGATTGTGGAATGGGTAGAGTAAACATTGCTATTATATTGGAAAGTATACAAAAGCTTACCAAACCACTGTTGTCAGCTCCCATATTAAAAAACACAATCCAGAAATACTTCATATGGAAGAATAGGTTAAAATTTTCAACTAATGGTATAATTGAAGCTAATACAAAGCACATCACATTGTTTCTGAAATTCCTTGCATGGCAACAGATAGTTGAAAAGGTGCGATATGTCACACTATTTTTTTTTATAATGACTATACCAATGGATGATAGACCCAATTTACACGATGTGACTTGTCCCTGCGTTGACGGACAATGTAGAGAAGCAAGAAGGGTAGACAAAGTTGCACGAAATGAAAAATCAAGGGGCAATTTGACTTTTTCCTTTATGAGTGAATGAATTCGGGAAATACATTTTTTGTGTATTCATGGACGAATTTACACTATGCGACTCATATTGAAGTTAATTTATTTTTAATACCAATAACTAAATTACATGGCGCGAATTGTCTCACCACTATGATTTGTGTGACACGAGTTTTTTGACGAATGCGATAAGAAGCTTGCAGTGTAAACAAAGTTACACGAAACGAATATTTAAGGGACAAATTAATATTTCAGTTTATAAATTCGAAAAGCCAATGTAAAATAAATAATACCTTCACCCATATTATTATTACATACAAAATATAAAGTTGTCATTGTCGTTATGAATAAAATGAATGACATTTTTGTTTGACTCTCCATACAGAAAATATATGCATATGTAAATTTTCCAGTTTTCTACCTTGTTTTAGCGGAGTTTTATTGCTTTTTTTTATTTTTTTTTTTTTTTTTTTTTTGGTGTAAATATTTTATATTTACATGTAAAACTTTTTTTGGAGTAGTTCTTAAAAAAAAAAAAAACAATTTTTTATTTGGACCTCGATGATTATCTTAAAAAATTGAGAAGACTTACAGGGGAAGAAATATTAATTTTCATAAAAATAATCTATTTCCAGCAAATACACTACGAAAACGATTACTTATCTTAGGTAGGCCCTGAATATTTTGCGCAATGATGGGGGACACAGCTGGTTCCTAGTATCAAAATATTTAAAGAAATATCTAAAAGATCAAAAAATTAAATTTCTACATTATGATGGAAAGCTTTTTTTTTTTTTACACGAACATCTATCGCCAGTCTTGATATGTCTGAATTGAAAGAACATATATTGAAAGAAAATATATTTAAATTGAAACAAAATATATTTGACACATTTTTTTAAAAACTTTTTATGTATCTCTGAAAAAATAAATCTTATTTTAAAATCATGAAAGTTAATGTTAAAAATTGCAACAAAATGCATTTGGGAACAAGTTTTCTTAAACAAAATATGTGTTTATACAAGTAAAATATGTTTTGCATATTTAATATTTTGAAATTATTATTGTTTTTTATATTGAAATGAGTAAGTAAAAATGAGTTATGTTTTCATACAAATTTATATTTCGGCGACAAGCATGCCACATTCTGAAAATATTTATATCGTTTTCGTTAATTGCTGAAATTAGCAACTTCAACACTTCATATTTTTGTGACAAGAAATATAGTACGAAAAGTCAAGTGTCAAAATTCAAGCCGTATTCAAAAGAGTGTTCGATAGGACGCCAGTTAACAACGCTACCCAAAAAATTGTATTAAAGGTGGTGTAGAGTAACCTACATTTTTTTAAGTGGTTCTAAAGCAAAAGTTACATGGTTCCTTAAAGCCTTCTTGGACATTATTATAATTATTTAAAATATGGATATAGGAAACAAAATACAGGAAAAATAAAAGCTGTTGACAAAACAAGAACCAAATAATAGCACAGCACAATAAAACCTAATTGAGCCGTACGTAGGGTGCACAGATCAGAAAATAGTTGGGTGTTCACAAATTTTATTTTTTTAATGCTTATTCTTTGTTTCGGACTTAAAGATTACAAGTGAAAACATTAGGATGGAAATAAAAATTAGTTTAGGGTAAATTTTTCCCAAACATATAATATTGTGTTCTAAACATAATGATTGATTTTTGTAGAACATGTTTAATATGTTTGCTTTAGTGTTTATAACTAAAAATATTTTTTTTTTATTATTATTATATTAAAAAGAGTTGTAAAGTCTTTTATTCATTATATAAACCACAAAACATAATAATAATAATAGTAATAATAATTGCAATAGAATAGTATAATAATCCTAATAATAATAATAATAATATGTTGGTTGCCCGATTTATTAGGTCTGTAAACGTTATGATTTAGCCGAAAGAGTCTTGAGCTGAGAGAGAATCTCAGTTTAACTAATAATACTAATTCGATTTAAATATGTACTTCATTTTTGAATTGTATATTTTGTATTCAAAACCGGGGCATATTAATTTGGTACAGAGAGGTTAAGTCTAAACCGTGCCACAATCTATAGAACATCACTTATCTAACGTTCAAAAATAACAATTCGCAATCGCACAGATCTTATGTATGAATACCAAATTATATATAGCTATAAAAATTCCGACGTGTAAAATGTTGGTACAGATGAGAGATCAATAACTGGTTACTGGAGGAATCAGTATACAAGATAACATAATAGAAAATTCATTTTTTCTTCGGATATTGTAATGTGTGCTTTATGGAACAGAAATTTGGAAAACCCAATACATACAATGATAAAGAACAATAACACATATCACCACTAAGAATGGTTGTCATTATTTCTGTTACGTCTGACTATCTATCTACCTATGAGTATATAGTAAAAGCAACTTACAACTTCAAAAATCTTGAACCGAACACAGTGTACGTGTGAAAAAAGCTTTATTAGAAAAAACGACGTTAAACTAGGAGCCTATAAGCTAGGCACTGACTTTAAATCAGAATACGATACAAATTATTGTTATCGCTATAATATAATATTGAAATTTTACTATTAATCGGCGTACGCTATTCCTTTTATATATTGATTTAATGGTACACATATTTGCGAACATATCAGCTATGTTCTCCAAGCAAATAAATCTAACAAATTCAATGAACCGTCATGTACACCATGCTGCATACGACTCAATTATATACATTCAATTTCTCCATATATCCTCACATCCTGCACATCTCCTCACATATCACCTTCACCAACATCTAGTATTGTCAAACGTTATGATTATTGCTTGTATGAGTATACCACAATGACTAGAAATACACATAGAACTATAAAAACTACCTTACCACCACTACTCTCAGATAAATTGAAGAATTTTACTAACTTCAAGCTGCATACGACCCAATTATGTCTATTTAATTTCTCTAAACTGAACTCCTCGCAATTATAAATCTTCAACATACTCCAAGTGAAATCCAACCAGAAAATTTCTGAGCGGAGCGAGCAAATATTCTCGTTCCGACTTTCGCTTTTTCCATAGAAGGTTTTGTGTTCCTGAGCAACTGAAAAATATGCTCGCTAAAGTTTTGATCGATCGAGCTCGAGATTTTTTCTATAAATGTACTAGTATGCGACAATGACTAGAAATACATATAAAACTAAAGCAAGTTCCTTTCCACACTAACACACACATTGATTTGAAACTGTTTCACCACCCTTCCAGATGCTAGTAACACGTCGGTATCAATTTCTAGGAAACATATAAGTATACAACGCGCATCAATGATACATACCTCTAGTAGTCAATGTACAAATATATCTCAAGGCAAGAAATACATACCATAGCTCTGAATAGAAATAATATGATGCATATGACCCAATAATGTCCGTTCCATTTTCCCAAACAGAACTCCTAGCAATTACATGAACCAAAATATCTTCGCAATACACACCAAGAGCAACTCCACCATTTCACGTTTTTAAAAATGTTATTTTAAAGAACTTTTATTGCAGGTGGGTCCGTGTTGGGTACGTGACATAGGCTTTTTTATTGATCATTGAAAGTTTATTAACTCATTCACACCACATTTACTGAAAATGTACGATGAATGACTTGTAATGATACATAATATTTACACCGTCTTATAGTGGTCTCACACATTATGATTATTCAATGTGCGAGTATGCCACCATAACCAGAAATATATACAGAACAATTATGTCCACTTCATTTCTCGAAACAGAACTCCTCACAATTATATGAACTAAAAATCTTCACCGTACACCATGTGAAACCCAACCAGAACATTTCTGAGCAACTGACTAAAATGACTAGAAATACAGATCGTACTATAACAACTGCCTTACCACAACATTTTACTAACTTCAGGCTGCATAGGACAAATTTATGTCTCCAAACCAAACCCCTCGTAATTATATGAACAAAATAAAAGTATACCATACACCAAGTGAAACACAACCAGAAAATTTCTGAGCAATTGAAAAATACGCTCGCTCCAACCCGCCAAAGCTTGGATTGACGCACATTTTTTTTCCTCTTCCGCTTTTCCTTCCTACAGACCTTCGCTTTTCCCTTGTAAGGGCTTTATTATGACTGTCCCTCGACTTCGATACTCCAATGCATTTTCAAATAGTTATACCCATGAACATGTCTGTCCCTCGTCTTCGATACTCGGCATCGATATCATAGTGGCCAACAGGAAAACGATTTTGACCACCAAATATTCTTCCAATAGTTATGCCCATGAACATGTCTCTCCCTCAAATAGTCACCTCATGAACATGTCTATCCTCGGCTTCGCAATGGAACAATGCATTTTCAAATAGTTAAACCCATGAACATGTCTGTCCCTCGTCTTCGCAATGGAACAATGCATTTTCAAATAGTTATACCCATGAACATGTCTGTCCCTCGTCTTCGATACTCGGCATCGATATCACAGTGGCCAACAGGAAACGATTTTGACCACCAAATAATCTATATAAGGTCGAGCGGAAGTGTTTTGGTCTCCAAATATTCCATATATGGTCTACCGGAAGCGTTTTGCCCCAAACGGAAGCGATTTGCCCCAAACGGAAGCGATTTGCCCCCAAACTTGGCCCCAACTATCTGAAAGTAACATTCTCCCCCTACTAACAGACATTTATTTAGTACATCTGCTTTAAAGCAAGGGTTATGTTAGAGTGGTAACTGGGTTACCAGCTCACATTTGTCCCTCATCGGAAACAACCTGTTTGATACGCAAAGTTATCAATTATAAGAAGATCTGCACCGGTCAGTAGATCCAGAAGTCATTTACTCAATGTGGAACTGTAACATCGGATGTGATTAATACCAACCTCCTGGCGTATTAGCTTATCAGGCATTGTCCCTTCCGAAGTGACACTATTCAAACGAGGCAACTTTAGTTGTGGCAATTCGGAAGTTCGTAGAAGAGAGGCAAGAGCAATAGAAAGGCAGGAATTCCCCTTTCTATTCCCCCTGCCACCATCTCTCTCCTATATTGCCTCAACTACATTTGCCTCGTCTGAATCGGGACTTCCAAGTGATAGGAGATATTTTGATCTTCTCAGGTCCTATAGTGCCCAGATTTGTCTCGTTACACGACATGTGTCAATTTCTCTTTATCTCTCATTGGACAACCTGACTGTCTCCTGCCTAAGCCAAAGCTTGCATGTAGACAGTGACGTGCCAATATATGCAAATTCTTCGAAAATTTGTTATATCGCCCCTTTCGTAGCAAGTTCACCAGCTTTGCAGTTCCCCGGAATATCCCTATGCCCGAGTACCCAAATGATGTGTATGTTAAACTGTTCAGCCATCTCGTTAAAAGATCTGCGGCAGGCTGATGGGGCCCGCAGACAATCAAATTGCTTGACATCAAACTCGTGTACGAGTTCACATCTACTACACATACACTCACACCTGCGTCACACCTACGACACATACACTCACACTTTCACTGACATTAATGTCAGTGAAAGTGTTAACAATTTGATCGTCTGCGGGCCACTTTAGGCTTCTTATGATTTCTAATGAATACCAGCATGCGTAGGCTTTTCGACCGCAGTGTAACTCATCGGCGTGATAATTGGTGTACGAGTACACTGTACAAAGCTATTGTGACGAGTAGTGGATACGTAACGTATTCCCTAAGTATAGTCTGGTCTGCGGGTGTTTTTATTCGCGCCCATCGTCATTGGCTTTGTAAATTGTTGGTATTACTATTGTTGCTGCTGCTGGTGTATGGTTGTTTGTAGCCATCGGCAATGAAAGAATTTTCTTTGCATTAATGGATTTTTATTTCAAACAAAAGATATTTATTGCTCATGTTTTATACTTAGTAGCTTTCTGTTCTGCTCTGTTCAGTTCTACTCTGCTCTTAATGTGTTGCAATCATCCTTGATGTGCCGCACTTACAATTCCGCTTCATAGTCTCCATACAAAATGTATGAATTTAAATGTATGTGTTCAGTTTAATGTTAAATTGGAAATCGAATGTGATTCATCATCGTCAATTGAAATTGCATAAATTCATTGAACGATTGTCGTGGCATTAAGAATGAATTAATTTGCGTTGCAATACATTATTAAATTGAAAATGTTCAAAAATCGTGATGATATACGGAAATTAAAATCGGTGCATAATATCTAATACGCACAGAAAATATTTGGTCTGAAAAACTACAGCTATAGAGAGGATAGGTTATAAAGAATGACACCAGATCATCAGTGTCAGGCATATTGTGCTGCCGAGGGGGTTTCGTATTTCTTCATATTATTTTGAGGCCAACTGTATTGGCTAGCTAAATCATGAAAGCAGTGTGCAAAAAGGCAGATATCGTCGGCATAGTCGATATCATGGAGGAACTTACTCATGTTCCAGCGGAAGCCATGCGGCGTTTCGAAGTTTGTTTGCTGAAGCACGCAATCCAGCAGCAACAGAAATAGTGTGGGAAGAAGAACTTCCTAGAGCTGTTTTACTTCTGAGCTGAGCTCAACACTTTACATTTGACAGCTGTATACATGTAACTCGCGAATAAGGAGAGTTATTTTCGCCGGGATTCACTTGCTACTCTGTGCATCCCAGAGTGTAGGTCTAGATACCGTGTCGAAGATAAGTTCGAAATCTACAAATATGTAGTAGATAAAGGCTGCTGTTGTATTCGATGAACAGCGAGTTGTGTTTATATGGTCAACATTATGGAAATCCACAAATAGTAGATAAAGGCTGAGGTTGTATTCGCTGGGCTGCTCGATGATGTGTATATGGTCAACACATGATCTTCGCGGCCTGAATCCTGTTTGTTGTTTCCGTAGGATGGTTTCTATAACTGAAGATATTCACTGTGGAATCATGAACGATGACAATTTGTTGACTGCATTCAATAACGTGCTAAAGTAGGCGATGTAGTGGAAATTTCTATTCTCGGGAGTAGGGTGATCAAAAAACCGGTTATTTTGAAAATACGGTTTTCGGTTTCTTCGAAAATTAAGTTAACTCTAAAACCGGTTTTCGGTTTAACCGAAAATAAAAAACCGGTGAACCGGTTGTTTTCGGTTTTTTCGTTTTTAATAAAAATGCATAAATAATGCTCAAAATTTCGTTAGATGACGTAAAATAAGCGTAGTGCAAATTCAATACGCAACCATATTTCAATTAAATTAAGATTTATTTGAAAATTGTATTTTAAACACTTCATATTTTTACGAGTATTTATAATAGGTAATTGTTTCGATTTCATTTATGATATAATATTATAATATCTGCGATATTTATAATATTTATGTTCAATTTTTAAAAAGATTTCTTTACAAAAAAAAATGATTATGATTTTTATAAAACTTGACTAATAGTGAAGATCGGCAAAATCTTAGGTTTTAGCATCATATGAATGGCTCAAATGGCAAACCGATTATATACATATATTATCAGTAGTAGCGGATTCTGACTTGAACATACTATAGAGATGAAAACTTGTCGAAATGTGAAACTGGACAAATGTATTTTTATTTATACCTATATTTCAATAAGGATTGTTAATTAATTTCTATACCGCAATAATCACCTAGACCCTCGATAAAATATGCAGTATAAATACATATAAAACTGCATTTTGAAATCGATGGATATGCACAAATGAAGTCAACGGTTTTTATACTGATGTTTTCAAAATTTTAGGTAGGTTCCTATTTCAAAAATAATATTTTCTTTATCATTTTATAATGGTTTCAAAAAACCGAAAAGTCGAATAAACCGAGTTGAAAAAACCGACGGTTCGAGTTATTCGAAAATGCAGAAAAACCGAAAACCGATAGGCGGTTTTTAAAGAGAAACCTATTAACCGGTTAACCGGTGCGGTTTTTGATTACCCTACTCGGATGCATGCCTTTTGAGTGCGACTTTTGAGTGGTGGCGGGTAGAGAGCTCGATGAAGAGAAGAAATGTCGTCAGCGTAGGAGTTGTTCATTGGTGGTAGTGAGATTATTTAAATTCTCATCCTTAATGACGCGCTTGTTTACCGCTCAATTGTCTTATAACATTGTACAAACCACGCATATTACCCACTGTTGATGCCTGTTCCGCTGTTATATACCTGTATACCTGACCCTTCGCCATTCTGGTGATATTCGATCTTTGCATTGCGCATGGTATCATCCGTTTTAGCCCTGTTGATTTTGTTTTTAAGTTTTTATTTGCCTCATATTTCCTGTATCGTAGCATAGGTTATCTACGGTTTGTGGTTACGTTTCAGGATGCGAAGGATATAAGTCGCGCTTTGGTTACATGCGTCTTGTATGTCGGAGCAAGAATGCTCTACATGGGTAGGATTTTGATGCTGCGCGACAGTAGTACAATACAAACAAAACATTTACTTTTATAAAATACACTGGCACTGTCAAAGCCACTGTGAAAGCATGTGGGGTCTGACAATCTCGAGTTTGACAGATGCCAGACGCTTTCAATGATATTTTGGGGATACCCTTACACGTTCCACGTGAGAAATGTTTCTCACCGATAGTTGCAGAAAATGGGTACTGAGCGCTCAATTTTCCTTGATAACACTTTAAGGTTAGGTTGAGAAAAGGGAGAATTTCCACGTCTCATCTCCATAGAAGTACGAGTACACTTAAGAGTGTTTCCCAGTGTCCAAACCTAAATATAGGAATTTGTATGTACCAAAGCTGGAAAATAGCATATGAAAATTCCCATTGTTTCAATGTCTTCCCTATATGCCCCACATAACCCATTATCTGCCAGTCTCATTCGGTGCGAATATATATAATATCTTAATGAGGGGCTCAATGAAATTCAGAATCTTTTGAGGCCCATAAAAAAAATTTGTCACCAATTTCGCCAAACCGAGTATAGGGTTATTCTACCCTTTGGTAGTAGAATCGGACCTATACTGTCAAGTATTTTTTCATTACTGCACAGTGTTACGCCCCCCTGGGGCGTGACCCCGGTCCACAGTAATCTACATGTTTGCCTAGGGGATGACTAAAGCTAAGTATATCAGTCAGACGTTGACAGGGTTGCATTTTTCTGACAATATTGTCCTAATGTTTTCCTTACTTTTATCATATCATTAAAAATCGTCATTTTCCATTTTTTGTCTTCAAGTAGGCGATATATCGTCATTTCTGGGAACCCTGAAACAGTGGGGTATTATAAATTTGTTCAACACTACTTTTTAAATTTGACCACAGTGGGTGCATTTATATCTGGGGATACATTTAATAAAAATCACAATTTTATAATTTCACAAAATAACTTTCTTTTTTGGCATACTCAATCAAATCTAAATCTAATGTAGACAGACCTTTCGTGAGAAACTTTTCAAGGCCTTCAAAGTAACTCTAAAGTATCTTCTTTGTGAAATGTTCTCAAGCTCAATTTTAGTTTAGATTGCATGATAAAATGACATTTGTAAAAATAAAATTGGGACGGGTGATATCAAATGTTTGCAAATAAAACTGTGCCTGAGAATTTGAAAATAAAGTACGACAATTGTTCAGCAGAAAGACGTACAAAGAAAGCTAAGATTGCCATTCGAAGTATATTCACAAAATTTTAGAAGCCAAAACAGATGTTTGATATTATTTTATAAACAGTAATATTATTAGTTCATTTTAAATATTCCACGCAAACAATTGTTCTCAATTCTCAATATACATCAATACCCCAATTCTGAAGAATGCCAAGTCGATTTAGCATGATTTGTATGCATTTATTTATAAATTCTAAATATGGGTTTGGACTTATCATACTTTGAAATAGAGGATCGACACACATTTGCTAATAAAACCCCCCGTACATACAAACAGACAAATAAAGAACATTCTACACTTAATTATTATTTATTTACATTTTCCCATAATAGAAATGTACACTTTCACGGAATATAATAAAATCTTTTTAGGTAGTGACAATCGCAAATTTTCATTTAACTTTAGTTTTGCCAAATACAAAACTCGCTCTATTGAAGTGCGGGTTATGGAAGTAATACTGTAGGAACGACATCGACAGATGTATGTATTTATGTGTGTATGTCGAGTCAAGTGGATATGCATGCATCGCAAACTTCGCGATTAACAATTCTCGAAAATTACTTTATTAGCTTTTATAAATTTTCCTATTGAACATTTCCAAACTAAATTTCGTTGCAATTGGCTTGAGAAATGTAGTATGAATCAATTGTTTTGCATTTGTACGATTGTAGTTAGTATTATTAGATTGGCCCTGATTTGTATCATCATGAAGAGGCAAATCTATCTAAAAATAAGACAGGGCGTCTTTTTTGCGGCATTGGGTTACGACCAACCCCTATTTGTCTTTTTTGCGGCATTGGGTTACGACCAACCCCTATTTGTATACCCTCATTTTAATGGAGGAGGGTATACTTATAGCATTGCTACGAGCCAAAAGTATAACGCACCGCAGGAGTGACCTAAAGATACGTACACACGGTTGTCAGATCTTCCAATGTTGTCAGATCTGGCAAAGTGCTGGTAATGTACTGAAAATTAAAAGTTATTACCAAAATGTGAATTTCCAGGTCAGACGATTGCAAGAGCACAACATGCTCACAAGTTCTCATCATCTAAATGATTTCATATTGTTTTCATAGTCTAAAAAACAATGAATAAATTTTTTCAAAGTTCTGGCATCTCCCACCCGATGTACCATATTACATCAGTCAAAAATTTAGGGTATTATACCTTAGTCGGTTTACCCGACTGAAATTTTCTTTCTTGTTTCAAGTTTGGAAACAAAAAACAATCCGAGGTAGCTAAATCTGGCGAATAAGGTGCGTGCTGAAGCAATTCGAACTTTAATTCATTGATTTTGGATATCGCAAGAGTGGATGTGTGAACTGGTGCATTGTCTTGATTGTGAGCAAACGCGGCACCCATCCTGCACACAGTCATCATCAAATTTTTCGTCAATATGCGATGTGTAGCACTTTTCAACCGACGATCTCCCAATACCATTTTGTTGATTTTTGTAATCCGTTTAAACTCTGCCACCCAATATGTTGTAGTTGTAAACGAAGCAGCAGACTCCCCCAAAGTCTAATCTATCTCGGTTCTATTATTGGATGGACTGAGACCTTTCAAATGAAAGTATTGCATTGAAAAAATTGGTCACCGATATGTAGGCGAAAAATTTTTTCATGTTTAAAAATTCACAGGGATCGTTTACTCTGCACTGCTCAAAAAAAATAACTAAACAACGTGGCGCCTTGAAACTTAAAACATATGGTTTAGAAGGTTGCCACTTTTCACGAAAGAAATATTTTTGAAACTACTGCCGCCATCTATATGTCAGATTTTGGGACCGCCCTCGTAGACCCAAATTAAATAATGCCGCTCGACTCAGAATCACTAATTAATTAGATCCAGAAGGCCCCTAGGACCCAATAAAATGTGCGGGTCCAGAAAATCAATATCATATTCAATGTGGAATGTGTGTTATCGAAATAAAAAAATGTAGTAGATCGTGGGGGTATGATAAAGTTGAGCTCATGGACCCTAAGGACCGTAAAATTGGGACCCGGTCAGCGACATAGTCAATGAAAAACGGTCAGCGACATAGTCAGTGTCATATTGCCATGACATATCAAAACCATGTATGTCATATGGCCCAAAAAATTAATGTTAGTTGTTGTTACCTTCTTCAAATTTTAGATTTACTGAAATGTCTGTCGCCCAAAAATTCTTTGGCTTTATGACAATGCGTTTAGGCGATATGATATTTTAGACAATCGATTTTGGGTGATATGTTGCTTTTTGGCCACATGGTTTTGGGAGATATGACGCTACGCCAAGAAAATCGTAAAAAGTGGATCCAGTAAGCCGTGAAAAGCCATAGTATACTCAAAGTAAAGGAAATATTGAAAAAATTCATGGATCTTGTAGAGCGTAAGGACCCAATAAAGTCCGTTCCAGCGGCACTGTTATTGCTATCGTTAGCGTTGCCCAGGGATTACCGCGTGGAGGACATTTTTGGGAAAAATTGTGATGATTTGTGAAAAATATGAAAAAGTGGGATTATGTATGAAATGTTCAGAAGAAACTATGCAGTTGGAAATTATTTATTGAATTTTTATGTTGAAAAAGTATGAAAATTTAGAAAAGAAGAAGTCGACGTCATTTATTTATAAAATATTGTTGGAAAAAGCAGCACTTTTTAATTTTTTTCCAAAAAAAAACGTAATTTTTTGTAAAAAAAATTCATTTGCATTTCTGTATTAAAGTGTTTAAATTATTTGTAACTGCAAACTTAATAAAAATTATGGCAAAATAAGGCAAGATTATATGCGACAAGATTATATGCGATCCGAGGCCCCTTGATCTGACCCCATATTTGAATAAAACACCTCCAGGTATCGGACATTTTAAGCTCCTTTGAATTGGAAAAGTGAAAAACGGAAAAATAAAAAAAATCCATCTTTGCCTCCATTGTGTATTATAAAATGCAACGTTTTTTTAAAAACGGTGAAGCAAATACAATTACAGTTAGGTTTAGGTTTAGGTTAGTGTGGCAGCCGTATTTTTTATACAAGCTCACATAGACCAGTTTAGGTCCCTAGTGTTACCACGGGCTGAAATGCCCCTCATCGAAACCAAACTGTTTGATATATATAAATTTGTCGATAGTACGAATATCGGTACTGGAAAGATCTGTTAGGCAGCCTAGAAAAGTCGACCCCAGTATGTCCAGTCGTCGTTTACTCAGAGCGGGGCAGTCGCATAGCAAGTGCTCAATGCTCTCCACTTCTTCGTCTCCACAGCTTTTGTAGAAGTCATTAGAGTCAATACCCAATCTTTTGGCGTGTTCGCCGATCAAGCAGTGTCCCGTCAGAACTTATACTAACGTAGACAATCTTTGTCTCTCTAGTGCGAAGAGATATTTTGATCTTCTCAGGTCATACCTTGGCCAGATTTGTCTAGCTACCCTGCAGGTGCCGATTTCTGTCCTTCTTTCGTTGGACTGCCTGATTGCCTCTTGCCTAAGCCAAAGCTTGCACGTGGATAATGGCGCACCAATATATGCAAATTCTTCGAGAATTTGTAATGTCGTCCACTTCCTAGCAAGTTCATCGGCTTTGCAGTTTCCCGGGATATCCCTATGCCCAGGCACCCATATGAGGTGTATATTAAACTGCTCAGCCATCTCGTTAAGAGATCTGCGGCAGTCGAGGGCTGTTTGTGAATTTAGGGATGTTGCCTCCAGAGAATTGATGGCAGCCTGACTGTCCGAGTAAATTACAACGCCAGTGTTGGTTACTATGTTGCGACTCAGCCACTTGGCTACTTCCCATATTGCCATTATTTCGGCTTGATAGACACTGCAGGTATTTGGCAGTCTGTGAGCTATATCCAATCTAAGCTCTGCACAGTGTACTCCGAAGCCAACCTTTTCATCAAGCTTCTAACCATCCGTGTAAAAGTGGAGATGGTTTCTATTACCTGGTATTCTTCCAACCCATTCATCTCTGGCGGGAATCATAGTGATGTAATTTCTCTCGAAGGTGTACACCGTTGGTATATAGTCCTCTCGGTCGATTACCATAGCACTACACTTTGATATCCTCATGTGACCGTAGTTTTTGTACCTCCACATTGATAGACAGTTTAATCTTATTGCCGCTTTGGTGGCAACTTCTCTCGCCACAATATTAATCGGCAGTATATGGAGTAGGGATTGTAGAGTCTCGGTCGCTGTAGTTCTTAAGGCTCCGCTTATGCTCAGGCAGGCTGTTCTCTGAACCTTTGTTAGTAGGTTGGCGATGGTTAGTTTGTCAGTTGCCGTCCACCATACCACAATGCCGTATAGCAGTATAGGACGAACTACTACTATATCTAGTGGACGATTTTAGGAGAGGGGCCCCACCGCGACCCTACAGCATTTTTGCAGGAATATAAGGCGACGTTGGCCTTCCTTACACGTTCCAACACGTTAAGTCTAAATAACAGTTTTCTATCTAGAATTATTCTTAAAAATTTTGTACTTTCAGAAAAGACTAGATCTGTTCCATTTATCCGAGGTGGAGGGTCCACATGTGGGACTTTATTTATCCTAGTAAAGAGAACCAATTCTGTCTTGTTTGGGTTTACGCCCAAACCGCTGCTTCTGGCCCATCTAGCCACAACGTTCTAGATCTAGCAGGATTTCATTCACCGCTAGGTTCCAAATTAGTGGAGACAGTACTCCTCCTTGTGGGGTCCCTCTGTTTACAAACCATGTTAGAGTTGTGGACCCAAGACATGCTGTTATGCGTCTTCTGTTGAGCAGACTTTGAATTAATCTAATCAAACTAGAGTTAAATTTTAGATGTGACAGTGCCGCAATTACTGCATCTGAATGAATGTTGTTAAAAGCCCCTTCTATGTCAAGAAATGCCACCATGGAGAATTCCATGAAATGCAGGGACGATTCGATAGTGCTCACAAGTTCGTGCAGGGCTGATTCTGTATTATACAATTACAGTTACTTGACAGCTCAGCTCCTCGTATATCACTATATCACGAATGCTACTCCGATCATTCAGCGAGGTTTAGCTGTGATTATTCGGTTAAAAATCCAGCTCTCTAAGATGCATAGCTTCATCCAAACGCTTCTTCACTTCTGTTACTTTAACACGAACAAATTACGTCAAGTAATCGTATTTGCCGACCGCCTGTACAAGAAACAAATTGTGTTTCGTTATGTACAATATTTACGAGTATGCAGCTCATCGATCCGAACGAATTTGTGTGTTTGATGTTAGTTAAACCCAAAGAAAATAAATTTATAAAGAAGTTCCGTCCAGTAGCGAGTAGTCTATCAGCGAGTGATTTTTTTCCGATTTCGGAGATTTTTTTGTAATTATCACATTTAGAAAATTAATATCGATCTTTAAGTACCAAAAAAGTTCAAAAAAGACTCCAGAAAACTATTTTTTTCACGTTTAAAAATCATTTCTATCCGTTCGTAACTCAAATGTAAACAAAGGAGTTAAACCAACATCAGTTTCGTGGTGCCATACGTTTTGTTATTGTAACGGGTTTTCCATAAAGGACATAACAATAACTTTGCCAGAGCCCCGGAAAAGTTTCGTCGTTTCAAATGATCAAGTGTTTGTAGTTCTTAAGTCAGTTTGATCTTATAAGCTAACATTCACAGAAATTATGCAAATGGTTTTTTGATAAAAATCGTAAAAAATAGTGTCCATCAATTCATCACGAATATCGCAAAAGAAAGTATAAAAGGGTAAAAATATTAAAAATTAGTATTATTGTTGCTGTGCTGACTCCAGTAAGTTGTAGTAGTTGAAATTACCTTCAAAACAAGGTACATATAGCACATTAAAATCGGTCAAGTATTTCAGGAGATGCAAGCTAAAGAATGAACACATCTTTTAGAAAAATTTCATCAACTTTAAATTTCTCATAACTGAAAGTATTTTTTTTTAACTATGTATAAGATATTTTTAGGAAAATAATACATACATAAAATTTCGAAGCAATCAAAAATAGTGATGTCAAAAATCGTCCCGTTTGGCATGGAATGACTCATAGCCGAAGTCCCCCAAAATATTGGACCCTAGGGTCCTACTGGATCCACTTTATATAACTTTTTTTATATTTACGGTGTACATGGCATTACCTTTCTTTTGAGTATAATATAGATTTATGGACCCAGGGGCCTTTTTATTGAATCCCAGGGGCCTACTGGATCCACTTTTTATAATTATTTTCTTATTTCGGCCCTATTTCCTTTCATTTGAGTATAATATTGACTATGTCGGGGACTGGGCCTATTTTTTGGGTCCTGAGGGCCCCATGCATCCGAGCCACATTTTTTAATTTTGAGACTTCGCGCCAAGACGTCTTTGGGGAATATCTTAAAAATTACGATATGTTTTTTTCATTACAATATTAGGTACCTGTCTAATGGAAAATAATTGCTTTCGAATTCCATTAAATATACCTGCTTCTTTTAAAAAACTTCTCGCATTTCTCATCTTCAAGAAGACGAATAAAGTATAAACCCTATTTTCACATTCCATCAAATTCGTTCATAATGATTTCAAGAATGTGGACATATTCAAGTATTTTTGGAAAAACAAAATTTTGCATTATTTATAAATAATTTTTTTTTTGATATTTGTAAAATATTTAACTATTTTTCTGAATAGTTAAATTTACTGATGTATGCAGATGATGCTAAGATATTTTATTCTTATAAAACATCTGAAGATTCAATGCTCCTTCAAAATGATTTGATTAATTTTGGAAAATGGTGTGATATAAATTGCATGGACCTCAATCTTAAGAAATGTAAACATATGTGTTTCTCTAGGTCGAGGACGATTCCATCCAGTTTTAGTCTTCATGGTTCCAATTTAGATACTGTTGAATCCTTTGTGGATCTTGGTATATTGATGGATCCTAAACTCAATTTCAATAATCACATAATTACAATGGTGAATAAAGCTTATGGCGTGCTTGGTTTCATAAAGCGATGGGCGAAAGAATTCGTAGATCCATATGTAACTAGGCAGTTATATACGTCACTAGTTAGACCTATTCTAGAATATGGGTCCGTAGTGTGGGACCCCCAGTACTTACGTTGATAAGATTAAATCGGTTCAAAAACAATTTTTAGTATTCGCTTAAAGACATCTTCATTGGAATAGTGATTTTAGTCTTCCACCCTATACTAGCAGGTTGAGTTTGATAAGACTGCCTACTCTCATGAGTAGACGTATTATGCTGAACACAACCATGGTGCTGAAAGTTATAAATGGTGATGTTCCTTCTAATTTTATTTTGTCTAGGATTGGATTCAATGTACCTTGTAGACCTTCCAGATATTACCAATTATTACATATTGATTTTCAACGTACAAATTATGCTTCGGCAGAGCCCATTCGTAGAATGTGCATGGATTTTAACACTTTATATGAAGTTATTGACATTGATGTAGAAATTGATGTAGTTACATCTAGAATAATATCTTTTTTAAATGTGTAAGTAGACTAATTTTATTGTTTGCATGTGCCGGTTGATGAAATTTGTCTGTAGCTGGTATTTCCACCCTCTACTATTAACCCGCCATGGTCCGGATCATGGTGTGTACGCAATCCCTACGTCATGGGGATGTGGCCCCCTCGGTCGGAAGGGGCGGGTAAGAGTGGTTGCGTTGGGAACGTTCGTTAAAAAAAAACAAAACCAGTAAGGAAAGGCAGAAAGTCGGGCGGGGCCGACTATATAATACCCTACACCTCCCTAACAATGCGATAAGGGCCATTGCCATAATAATTTGGAATAATTGGTAAATGGGTAGAAACATTCGTTCCTAAATTGAGAAACATCTTTCTGGAAAATTTTAATGATCGGAAGTAAAATACAACTTCTATAGCGGTTTGATACCAAATCAAGAGGAACAATCAATATAAATCTGAACCGATCTTCCCTGAATACTCATTCATGTAAAAAGCCCTCCTTCTGTCGAATTTCGTACTGATCGCATATAAAATACAGTCTCTACAGCGCCTACATGTCAAATCGGGGGTAACGTATATATGGGGGCTATATCTAAATCTGAACCGATTTCTTCCAAATTTAACAGTGTTCATTCATATAATAAGAAACCTCTTTCTGCCGAATTTCATACTGATCGGATATAAAATAACATTTTTACAGCGCTTACAAGTCAAATCGGAGGTAACGTATATATGGGGGCTATATCTAAATCTGAACCGATTTTAACCAAATTCTATAGGGATCGCCCTTGGGCCAAAAAAAAGATATGTGTAAAGTTTCGTCGAGATCGGACCATAATTGCGACCTGTACTTTGATTAAATGCACAGACGGACAGACAGACAGACAGACGGACATAGCTAAATCGACTCAGAAAGTGATTCTAAGTCGATCGGTATAATAAACGATGGGTCTATTTCTTCTCCTTTTGGGTGTTACAAACAAATGCAGAAAGTTATAATACCCTGTACCACAGTGTGGTGTAGGGTATAAAAAGTAAGCCATAAACAACAACAAAAATTTATTTGTTCACAAAAGTTGACCGCAAGAAGGTCTTCTTGAAGGGTCCATCATCCCATTGGGAGAACATTTAACGAAAAATGTGGACACTATTCTGCTGTTTAACATGCCGGATAGATAATGCAGTTTAAAAATTCAAATAAAATAAGCGGTTTTTTGAACTGAAAAAATCTAATGTCAAAACACTTTCTTGACATACTGTGCTTGCAGATCGATTTAATTCAGCAATGTGTTCATGCAATGCGCCCATTTTCTATGATGAAGTACTCCGGAAAATTTCTTATTTCCGTACATTAAATTGATTCGAGTGAGACGTTAGTTAGATCATATTCATAAAACTCAATTGTGTTGTTTATTTTTGTGAATCGCTGCAATCCGTGATCTCTGACATGAAGTCAGTCTGTGGAATTACTTCAAACGACTAAGTGATTTTAATGCAATTTGTGCACCGTTATTGCTGCATTTACTCTGGTGGAGAACATACTACATACATAAATACGTACAGAGGGACATACATACATATTAATATATAGCTGTCAACAATTCGATTGTTTACCAAAAAACGTACATCACTTACATATACACAAACATAAATATTACATAGTGCTAAAATCTGACAGTTACAAAACACGAAGAGAGAAAGTGAGCTAGTGAGTAATATTAAGGAATAGATGAGAAAGGAAACTGTTTAGAAATAGAGAAGAGAGTGTAAAACGAATAATCCCCCGCGGATGAAGACGAGAAAAACGACCGTGAATATATAGCGGTAAATGGTAAATAACGCAACATATTCACATGTGAAACAAAGAAACAAAATGTAATGTGTACCGACGTAATTTAGTGTATATTTTTCTCGAGTTTTCTTTTGAAAAAAAAAACATTTAGTTAATTATCTAACACACGTGTTCATGGCTGAAATCATTTAAACCCTCACATCGATTTAAATTGAAATTAATACTGTACAATATAAATTATTGCCAATTTTAATTCCGCCACTCTTTCCGGAATAATTCTATCTCCAGAAATAGAAGACACCACACCACTCAGTTATCATTGCAACTACGAAATGTATGCCTGCCTGCCTAACTGTCGCCGTCTGTGTCCGAATTTCCGTTTCACGTTACTAAGTAAAAATAAATAAAGTTGGCACCCACAAAACGAAACATAAACGGCAAAGGAAATAAGTCATCCAACGCCAAGAACCGAACCGTAAAACATATGGTTTTTAGTAAATATTTGTATTAAATTTATGCTTCACACCAACAAACCTTTGAGTTTGAGTATTGACTTTTTATTATAGTTGTTGCATTTATTTCATTACTTTATTTTGAATATGTATTTAGTTTTGCCGTTTGCCTTATTATTTTGATATCTATTATTCCTTTATTAATTAAACTGCCACTCAGTCGAAACGGTGGAAGCAAGAACGTAGCAATTTTTTTTTGTTAAATTTCGTATATCAGCCACGAATTTCCGAATTCTTTTCTTCTTCCTCGAACACAACAAATAACAAACACACAAACGTACCGACCCGCACTAAGGGCGAAAAAGAACTGATTTTATTTCTATTCTTTGCGGTACAATTTTTCGCAATAACAGCAATGGCAAAATGTTGACCTGAGGTACTGCTTTTAGTACTGTGTGAGTTTTTTTGTACGTTGTGGAAAACAATTTGAAATTTACCAACACTATGTGCAGATTTACACTAGGATATTTTTTTCAAAACGCCGATAATCTGCTGAACATTCAGCCAGTGTAAATCGGGACTATGTCGTGGATGGGATTTATCGTCCAACATTGAGTGTGATTTTTTATTGTGATGTTAAGCTATGTATAGACGATTGCCAGATCGGACAATATTGTCAGAAAAATGGAGGAAAAAAGCAACCCTGTGAACGTACATCCGTGTGAACATACAATTTTTGTCTTGCAACGTTGGCAGAAAAGTCATTGTGAGATAAATTGCAGATTGTTACATGTGCGAAGTTTATGCATGTTACAATGGCGCCATTGTCTGAGAAACATTTTATGGGCAACAGTGTCTATAAAATATTTTTATTGGCAATCCTGCATATAAATATTTACAAAATATATTGTAAATTATGAAATTTTAAGGTTTTCTTGAAATCGTCTGAACTGTCAATTCACCTTTGCCTAACATTATTTTATTGTCCGTACAATTACACTGGCTGAATGTTCAGCAGATTATCGGCGTTTGGTAGGAGAGAGAGAGTCGGCAAGGGGGGGAAAAAACATCTGCCGTACTCGGGCATATCGGGCTGAACGCTTTGTTTTTCACTCGCACTTTGAAACAACAACAATTCACACAGGAATATCCGAAACAAAATTACGTGTCTAAACGCAGAGGCAAGTTTAAAAGAGAATTAGCGGATAACCTGCTGAAAAAAATATCCTAGTGTAAATCTGGACTAACAAATTTCAACCATCTAGCTCAATTATTGTAGACTGTAGCGTGATTACAACAACCGGACGGACGGTGATTTACACTTCTAAATCACCACCGAGATGACTAACCTCTCAGATTTCCCTGCAAAAACAAAAGCTAACCTAGAAAAACGGCAGATCAGTGTGTCAGCCTTAGCCTGGTCGAAATAGATATAACCATAGGGTCTCCTTTCTGTTACATTTTCAAAGTGTCCATTTCGAGCACAGTGCAACATATATGGATATTCTGCAATTCCACACTTAGTAATAGTATATTAGTCGCAATCATCTTGAAAAAAATGGGCGAAGATGCCCCGCCCCTTATAGTACCTCACAAATAAAAGGACAATTTTATACAAAAAGTTAAACTTATTTTGGGGTTTAAGGTTATTGATGCGATGCATATAGCCTCTCAAAGCAAATGCAAACCTCAGCCTGCTCGTGGCGAACCCTGCTTATACTAATAAGGCTCTGCGATTTAGTCCAGATTTACACTAGTATATTTTTTTAAGCTGCTTATCCGCTAATTCTCTTTTAAACTTGCCTCTGCATTTAGACACATAATTTTGTTTCGGATATTTCTGTGTGAATTGTTGTTGTTTCAAAGGCCGATTGAAAAACATAAAACTTTCAGACCGATAAGCCCGAGTACGGGAGAGTTTTTTCCCCCCTCTTGTCGACTGCCTCTCTCTCCAACAAAACGCCGATAATCTGCTGAACATTCAGCCAATGTAAATAGGGACTTACACTAGACAAGTTTTTTCAGCAGCTTATCATCAAATTCTCTTTTGAACTTGCACGAAGAACTCAAAACGTTCAGGGAGAATTTTTTTTCTCCCTCTTGCCGACTGCCCCTCTCTCCAACAAAACGCCGATAATCTGCTGAACATTCAGCCAGTGTAAGTCCAGATTTACACTAGGCAAGTTTTTTCAGCAGCTTATCATCAAATTCTCTTTTGAACTTGCACGAAGAACTCAAAACGTTTAGGGAGAGTTTTTTCCTCCCTCTTGCCGACTGCCCCTCTCTCCTACAAAACGCCGATAATCTGCTGAACATTCAGCCAGTGTACATCCGGACTAAGTCCCCATTTACATGGTACTTTTTTTTAAGTAACTTATCGGCTTATTTAGTATGCCGTACTCCTCCTACTTATCGTACTCATCGTTTTGTGTTTTTCGTTCGCACTTGGAAACAACAACAATTCACACAGGAAAATCCGAAACAAAACAAATGAAAATAAGTATAAGTATTGAAAAAAAGTACGTGTGTGAACGTAAATACTTTTTCAAAAGAGAATAAGTCGATAAGTTACTTAAAAAAAGTAGCATGTGAATGGGGACTTAGTTGCTATCAACTCCAGAAAAATCCCACACAATGCACCATTTTGCACCAAAAGTTAACAGCCTATAACATTAATACCAGTATATAAAAATACTTGAAATTTTGTACAGTGTAATGCTTTTATAGTGCCTACAGTCCAGTGAAAAATGAGCGTTATTGCCACCGTCCCTTTTGGTACTTCCCACACAAAGGTACCATTTTGCACCAAAAGTTACCAGCCTATAAAATTAATAGCAGTGTAACAAAATATTTGAAATGTTGTACAGTGTAATGCTTTTATAGTGCTTATATCTCTGTGAAAAATGGGCGTTATCACTACTCCCCTTTTTGTACCCCCCACACAAAATGACCAAATAATAGCACAATATAATATCTCATAGCGTTAATATACCAGTGCACATAAACGCCTATAATTCGGCACAGTGCAATGTATTTAAAGTATCTACTGTTCATTGAAAAATAGGTATATTTGTTAATCCCGTTCTGGTACCTCCCATACAAACTGACAGAATAATTCGTGGAATATTCAATATTACATTACTCACAAAGTGAGGGTATACTTTAGTCGGTTTACCCGACTGAAACTTTCTTACTTGTTTGATTTCGCCTTAATAGTCGGAAAATCCATAAATCAAGCGAAAAACTTAAAATTGGTTTACTTTGTTTTTTGCTTCTCCTGAAAAATCATGAACATGTGGGTTACATCATTTTGGATTTCAGGTGACGATATGTATATCGCTCACTCACTTCAAGAGTGACATAAGTCAAAATTTAAAATTTTTGAGGTTACGTTACACAAATGCGGATTTTGCAAATGTCCATAAATTAATCTCAGCAAAATTTAAACAACCATATTTCGGATTATTTCAGCATTTTCAAACATCTTAATTCATGTTACTTATCTTTTTATACGGACTTAAATTTACACATCTTGACAATTTTCAATTTTGAGTTATTTACTGAAAAAAAAGAAAACCACGATAAATGGCGTAGTTATCATTTCTAGAGCAATTAGACTGAAATTTAAAATACATGTGTGGTTTGTCCTGATAATATTTTTGACTTAGGTTCAATACACATTTTTATTGTGTATTTTCCTGAAACTCACCATGTCTGAATTTTTGAATAGATCCCAAACAGGATGGGCAGGACAACATCTGCCGGGATCGGCTAGTCATGTAATAAAAAGGATTTAACGTTTTATGAAGTAAGTGGGTAAGTGTTACTGGGCAATTTGTAACTAAAATAAAAAATAATCTGTCTGATACTCTTTCAGTTCTGAAAACATATTTTCAAATTTAAATTAAGTTTTAATATGTAACTTATGTTTTTATTATATACTTTGAAACGTATATCGAGGGCTTATATTCGAAAGTGGCTATGAGCCATTTTCTCGAAAATGAGTTTTTAATGGCAACTTTTTTTTGGATTGGCGGTCATCTGTCATATACATTTGAAAACGATTTTTTTTTTTCTAAAACTATTTTTTTCTAATATTTCTGATTTGGCTAAACATTTACAACTTAGTTTGTGAATGTAAAAGTGGCTATGAGCATAAAAATTAAATGAAAACTAGAAAGGAAAGACAGATAGTCGGACGGGGCCAAAATCTTGGTAAGTACATTTCATTACCACTCGCATTACCAGGAAATGATATCTCATTATCGCCAGCATTAGTTTCGGTAAATAAATAACGACTAACAAAATAATGACAAAAATAAGTTATTGCTGGTAATCTAAGTCAGAAAATCGTATTTGAATTTATAAACTTTTCTTTGAATTATTTACGATTTATGATTTTTTCTTAAATGATTTACGTATATACGTTGTAGTTGGTATTTAGTTAAATAATTTATTGTCGAATAGAGGGGATGATTCTGTACAAAACCTCATTAGCCGTTTTTAGCCACAATCCAGGCCAACCTTCGTTTGCTTGAGGTACGCTGTGAACATTCAAATATCAAAACTCCTATGTGTAATTTTTTTTTATAAATATTTAAAATGCTCCAAACAAAACATCCTATGTGTCGATTTTCATGGAAACCATTTTCCACTTCATGGGCTTTTCACATATACGATTTTTGATATGACATATTGGTGGTAAATAATTAAAAGAAAAATTCAAAAATCTGAGATATTAAAAATATTGCGATTTGACGAAATAGCAACGTTTTTTGTCTCTGCTGAAAACTAGTAAAAAACACATAGGAGTTTTCGTCGGCGCACCGACGATATGTATGTTAAATTTTTTACAAAAAGAAAGATTTTTAATTTGCCATTTTCTTGTTATTACTAAATGCTAGAATATAGGTACTTTAGGCAGCTTTTACGTAAAATTTCCATAAAATCTACATCCAGGAAGATTTTCAATTCGGTGTAGAATCATACAAATACATAGCGTCATCAGAAATTTAAGAGCCAATAAACCTAAAAATTCAAAATTGAGTTATTGAATGAATCTTACAAAAACGAGTAATAAATCGTGTCTGTAGGAATATTTAAATATGTATATCGTCATCAGAAACGAGAAAGGTCGTATCGTCATCTTTAAAATTTTTACTGAAGCAAAAAAACTAAATAAACGGGCCTGTTCTGAAATCACGCGATTTGATATCACGGTGGTTAAGTATTATCACCGATTTTAAAATCACTTCTGGAGAGTTCGGAAATCGTCCGATTTTGATATAGTTGTTTTAAATTGATTGTTGTTTACTTTAAAGAATAAATCGTACTATTTCCAAACAACAATAATGATTTTAAAATCGATGGTGTTTTGAAATCACCTTGATATCAAATCGCGTGATTACAGAACAGGCCCGAAAATGACAAATTTTGTCATTAGAAAAAAGTAGTTTTCAGGATAATACCTAAATATAACAATGTATATATTAATTCACACAAATATGATTTAAAACTTGTGTGAAAATTCTGTGAAATATGAATTTTACCAAAATAATTAGTTGTTAGGCCCTTTTTAATATCGTTAATATATTGGCCATTTTTTTATAGTAAGTCGCTAAAAATGTGTTTTCATGTAGTGTACCAAAATCCATCAAAAACTGAATTTCCATTTTTCTTGTTGTTACGCACTTTTTCGTTTCTGATGACGATATGCATCATTGTGTTTAGAGTACTACCCAGAACCCCCAATTTTTGTTTCTCCCGATGATAATTGGCACAGTCTTAAATACAACTAAGGTATTAGTGTTGCCGTTGATGAATCTAAAGAATCAAATTTATTTTTTTCCTTCCTTGATCCTTTCCAATTTTATTCCAAATTTGATTCTTTTTAGCAAACACTGATTCTTCCTTTTGAATTTTCCAAATAAATTTTGCGGTAATGTGCTTCACTAATTAGTAAAAAACTGAAAATCGTTCGAGAAAAACATGAAATTTAATTGGAAAATTTGGTCGGTTTTCGATCAAATGCCTTGGTTTGATCAAATACTGGTGTAGCTACCTTATTGAAACTTAAAATACCTGACATTTTCCATATATGTCGTATTTGCCACTGCTCGAATTTAATCATTAAGAATTGAAATAAGACCACTTTAAAAAAACCGTACAGAGACTTTGGAGGAGTTAAATACCAACATTAAATAGGAATCCAAAGCAAGACTTCACAAATAATTTACCTTATTCCATCTGTAAAAACATACTTTCTCAAATTTTAAGAAATTTCTCGAAACGAAATACATACATATGTATGTAATGAAAGCTGAATTAGAAAAAAATGATTGTGAAAATAAATAAGATACATATGTACACATCGTCATCAGAAACGAGGAAGGACCTATCATATTTGAAAATTTTACAGGAGAAGCAAAAAACTAAATAAATTGAAGAATGTTTTCGTTAGAAAAACTTTGTTTTCACACTAATGATTTATAATTTGTTTTCGAAAATTGCGTGAAATAACAATTTTTAACTATAAAATAATTTGTTGTTTTGAATTTCATAAATTCGCCACTTTTGATAGTAGGTCACTAAAAATTTGTCAGGATGTGTATTTTCATGCAGTGTGCCGAAATCCATTAAAAACGTAATTTCCTTTTTGTGTTGTTACGCCCTTTTTCGTTTCTGATGAAGATATGTACATATATCCAAAATATATATGTATGTAGCTTACGAAGCCGAAATCGCAATAGACAGAAAGGAAAGATTGCACAAATATTTGAAATTATGGACGCTGAGCCTTTCCGGTGTAGAGTGGGAACATGAGAGCTGTTTCCAGCCAGCGCTTTAAAACTATTTCGAAGTTAATTACATGATCGACTGCGAGTTAGTTAATTGGACTCTGCGTCCAGAACTGATTGAGAAATCTTTAAAAATAAGCGCTTGTGCGATTTTTATATACTTCTATGAATTTTCATGAATATCATCATTTGTTTTTGTTAGCATTCAAAATTTGTTTTACGTTGTACCTTATTTCAGTAGTTCTTTTAAATAAAAATTATGTAAAAAGTTAGATTCCTTATTTCAACACGATTCTTTTTTCGCCAAATTGATTCTTATTGTGTGATTACTTTCGAAAATGTTTAGTTTTATGACGATTTGTGTGTAGACTCAACGACTTCATCAATTCATAACAAAATGTAAACATTATAATAATGATCACTCTACGACTTTAAAAAACTACCAACACTAACCCACAATATGCAAACCAAACAAAAACATGTAATTTTACAAGTTTGTTTTTCAAACCTTTACATTTTCTTGTTTTATTATATGCACGTTTTATATTTGTAAAATATAAAAAAACTTAAAAACTCTGTCCCCCATTACAAATCGAGCAAGCTTAGGCAACCAAGGCGGAAGCTGTGCTAGATTCGTATTTCCAGTTGGGTGGGAGGACACTCTTGGTCTTGTAGTAGCGGGCCAATCTGTGGATACGGGATTCAACCAAAATAAGACGGAATTTACCATCCTTATCCTTGCGGTTACGTTCCAAATGCTTGCGGATGGCAACAGCCTTCTTGATCATGTGATATAAATCTTCGGGGATATCGGGCTTGAGACCGACCGATTTCATGATGCGCAAAATCTTGTTGCCATTGACGAAACGAACTTGAGCAACACCATGGGAATCACGAAGAATGATACCTGTAAACAAAAAAAAACCATGAGTCTCTTTTCAAACAAAACACACTCTAACACACACACATAACCTCAACACAGGTGACTTTTACTTACCGATTTTGGAGGGGGTCAAACCCTTCTTGCCCAATTTCTTGATTTGTTCCTTAACATCTTCAGAGTTAAGTTTCAACCATGAGGGAACGGTTCTTCTGTAGGGTAGAGCTGATTGGGAAATACCCTTACTGCAAAGAGAGGCGGCAGAAGAAGAAATAAAGCCGATTAAAATCAACGACACATTTATTCACTATATTTCATAAGCACACCATCACCACCACTATGATGGGCAATGGTCACTTCCCAGCCTCATTGCCAAACAGATGAGCAGACGGCCCCGACTATGTCAACTAACAAAATGAAAACACATGCATAGACGGGGCGACAGCGAATTTTGTTTATAGTCAGTTTTAAGCGATTTTTCACTACATTTTTCACGAACACACATTCAACAAACGTAGCCGCTCATCTGGTTGGACAGTTTTTAGACATAATTCACAGAGAAAATAAAGAAAATTGAATTTTTACCCAGGAGCGTGCATACGACCCATCTTGTCAGATTTTAATTTCACACCAAAAAGAGCGAAACGGATGTAAAAAATGGAACACTATGGCGAAAGGCAGTGCTGCCAACAGTGAAACACTATAATTTGGGTAAATACAGAGTTGTTACTGCCAACCAAAATGAAGCGCTCCCCAATGCGTTCCATTGAAATAGAATCGATGAATATTTTACGAAATTATAAAAAATATAAATAACACGAGTAATAAGGTATACAAATATTTTTCATAATTTTGAAACTAACTAATAAAACTGGGCTGGGATATTTGAATTTGCCACAATTGCTGTTAATGGTAATGAGGGAACGAAACGAATGGAACAGCTGCCTTCCGTTGAGGCTGCCACTTAAACACGAGTGAAAGCGTACGACGTATGGCAAACTCGACTTCGAATGTTCTAAAGTGCAGACTCACAGTGCAGAGGCAGCCGGAAAGTCCCCATTTACATGGTACTTTTTTTTTAAGTAACTTATCGGCTTATTCTCTTTTGAAAAAGTATTTACGTTCACACGCGTACTTTTTTTTCAATACTTAACTTATTTTCATTTGTTTTGTTTCGGCTTTGCCTGTGTGAATTGTTGTTGTTTCCAAGTGAGAACGAAAAACACAAAACGATGAGTACGATAAGTACGAGTACGGCATACTTTTTTTCCCCCCGTTTCCGACTGCCTCTCTCGCCCACAAAACGCCGATAAGTATGCTTAATACTTAAAAAAAAGTATCATGTAAATGCAGACAAAGAGGTCTCCGCCTATCTCTCCTACAAACTGTGACACTTGCTTGGAAAAAATTGCCGAGTGTGAATCTGGACATAGTAAAATGTAGTAGGTAAAGGAACAGGGCCATTGCTACACATTTAAATAATGTTAGTAAAGCTATGCATAGACGATTGCTAGATCGGACAATATCGTCAGAAAAATGGCGGCAAAATGCAACCCTGTGAACGTTCAACCGTGTGAACATACACTCAAAGAATTTTGTGAGTATCATTAGCAAAAATGTTTGTTGTTTCAACAGTCTGTGTCTGCTGAAAAAGGGAAAGCAGACTTCGTCTGTTATTTTAGCAACCCTATGGTTGTTATTTTAGCACATAAATTTGCCTGCTACTGTAGCAAACTAGAACAGTCGTTTTAGCAAACAATTTGCTATTATTTAACAGAAAAAACCGGCTGGGAGAACAAACTATTTTTGTTATTCTAGCATACGTCTCTTTCATTTTTATTTCAATAAAAGAAATACAAATTTTATATTTTCCTGATATTTGAGAAGAGTATATCAACCAGGACTCCAACCTGAAGTTATTCAGCCCATGTATTGATAAGGTTTCGAACTGTGAAATCTCTATGTATGCTTGATCTAAAAATATAAATGAAAAATAAATCATTTAATAAAATTGAATAGCAATAGGAGTATCTACAAACAATACTTACCGGTCACTGGCATTAACAACTATCTTCTTTTTGTCCGAAGGATAAATATAAAGAACATAAATCGTACGACATCGACGCGAACTCTGTCAATATTAGCCAATGTGTTGGGTTTACCCTATACAAGACATGTCCATAGCCATATCATTGGGCAAAATGATCTTATCCATGGATTACATCCAAATTATCCTGAGGTTGTTTTTGGAGCCAAAAGGTTGCTTCGTGATTCGGATATTAGCGACCATCGTTGGAACATATAGAGTAAATAATCAATGTTGCCATTTCGGTAAACAAATCACAAAAAGAAAAAAATACTTACGAGTTGTTGCAGGTATTATCATTAGGGTCACAATTCCAAGAGGTGTATGCGATTTGGAAAAGTAGACAAGGAAATAAATGGCTAGTCCATCCATGACACAAGTTATCTGAATTTATACATAGTATTTGCCACGAAATTTCAGATCATCTTTTATACCCGTATTTTAATAGGACACTGCTTGTGCTAGGTGAGAATCTTGAAAACAAACAGAAATAAATCTTATAATCACAGTACATTTAATTTTCAATTTGTGTACGCTTACCTGTTGCGTCTTGATTAATTGATAACATGGTCCTTTATGTGCCTTTGTGTACGCTTGATCAAAAAATATAAATCATTTAGAAAATTAAATTGCAATAGGAGCATCTACACACAATACTTACCGGTCACTGGCATTAATACCTATCTTCTTTTTGTCCGAATGTTAATAAAGATCATAAATCGTACGACCTTTGGTTATATTTGATGTTCTCCAAGACCGTATGATGATCAGTGACTCCTACGCGTTAGCCAATTGGGTTCATCGTATATACACGGTAATTTTACATGTCCAGAGCCATAACATTGGGCAAAATTATCTTATCGATGGATTACATCCCAATTAGACTAAATTATCCCGAGTTTTTTGGAGGCAAAAGGTTACTCCGTGATGCTGATATTAGCAACCATCGTTGAAGCATATGGTGTAAAAAAATGAATGTTGCCATTTCTGGTGATACAGGTGTAATTAATGAAATAAGTAAACAAATCACAAAACAATTACTTACGTTGTTGCAGATATTTTCGTTAGGACCACACTTCTAAGCGGTCTACGAGATTTGGAAAAGTAGACACGGAAAGAAATTGCTAGTCCATACGGAAGATAATGTCCAGATTCACACTCGGCAACTTTTTCCAAGCAAGTGTCAAAGTTTGTAGGAGAGTGCTCTTTCCGCCCGCCTCTCTCTCCATCAATCTTTGACACTTGCTTGGACAAAGTTGCCGAATGTGAATCTGGACATTATCTTCCGTATGCCTTTATATCCAGATTCACACCCGGCAACTTTTTCCAAGCAAGTGTCAAAGTTTGACGGAGAGAGAGGCGCCGAATTGCCGCGTCTGTTGAGGTGTCTATGTTCGTCCAAATTTACTCGAGGCAATTTTATCAGCGGCTTAATGGTGTTTGTAGTGGAGGCAGTTGGAAAGGGAGGGTAAAAAACTCTCGTACTCGATTGAACGTTTTGTTTTTCATTCGCACTTTGAAACAACAACAATACACACAGGAAAAGCCGTGGAAACCGTATAAAAATCGTCTTTGCACAGGATGATACAATTTTACGAAATTTTCTCTTAATACTCACCCTAAACCTTTAGGTTTACCTTTGTTTTTTAACTATTTTTGCATACACAATACTTAGTCCTGCATCACACGAGGCAATTTCTTCCAAGCGGAAAGTGCTCTCTGTCTCTCTGTCCTACAAACTTAGACAGTTGCTTGAAATAAAATTGCCTTGTGTGAATCAGAATTTATAAACATTTTTACAAATTAGCTTTGGTTTCATTAAAATATAAAAAATTAGAAACTAAAATCTAAACACAACAGATTAATTTTAATTGTATGCCCGGAACTAAGATTTTGAAATCGTCAAATCATATTCGTTATCGATTTGTGTTTTACTTTTTGCAGTTTTAATCGACTCCTATTTCCAATATTTTTAAAAACCAATGAAAAAATAAAAATATTGAGAACCGCAACTCCGAAAATAGATATCGCCGACAAATTATTTAATTTTTTTTAAAAATATACTTTTTTCGTTGCACCAATGACCTTAAGCTTTTTGATTTTCAATGGTAGTTGAACTTTATCGTGTACATTATTGCAACTTTTGTCTAATTTTCACATATTTTGATTAACAGCAAACATTTTCAGCAAACTGCAAATTTTTCAGCAGTGCGTTTGCTAATGCAAAACTGCAAACTTTTTGCTATTACAGCAGAAAATTTGCTGTATTAGCAGGAAAAATGTTTGCTAAAAATTAGCAGACGTTGTTTGTTATTAACAGCAAACTATTTTTTTTGGGTGTACAATTGTTGTTTTGCAACCTTGGCAGAAAAGTCATTGTGAGATAACTGCAGAGTTAGATGTGCGAAGTTTATGCATGCGACAACGCGCCATTGTCAGAAAAACATTTTATTGGCAACACTGTCTAAAAAATATTTTTATTAGCAATCCTGCATATAAATATTTACAAAATATATTGTAAATATATGAAATTTTAAGGTTTTTTTGTAATCGTCTGAACTGTCAATTCACAATTTCCTTACAATCTGCCATTTTCCGTACATTTGCAGCACTTTAACAGGGTTGATAACGTTGTCCGATCTGACAATCGTCTATACATAGCTTAAGTCCTGATCTGATAGTTTGTAGGAGAGAGAGAGCTCTTTACGCCTGCCTCTCCCCCTACAAACTTTGCCATTTGCTTGATATGACATTGACTTTTACATTTGCTTGTTTCGGTACATCCTTTTATCTGCACACAAAAAATTAATTTTTCGATATCTTCTTTTTGCCATTTCACAGACATGTTTAATTTTTTATTTTATAATTATTAAACGCAATTTGCTAATTTAGCAATTTAATTTACACGCATTATACCGAACACACAACAAAACAACGAATGACAAATATAACCAAATGCCAAAAATCTGCAGCCATGAAAAACACAAAACGGGATGTCAGTACGAGAACGATTTTTTCTCTTTCTATTCCTCATGCCTCTCTCTGCCATGAACTCCGAGTTGCAGCGGATGAAGTTGTCTCGTGTGAATACTCTACACCACCACACTGGTCAGGGTATTGTTTGTAACACCCAAAAGGAGAAGAGATAGACCCTTTATTTATTATACGATCGACTTGCAATCACTTTCTGGATCGATTTAGCTACTTCCGTCTGTCTGTAGATTTATTCTTGTAATAAAATTACAGGTGGCAATTATGCTCCGATAGCTATGAAATTTGGTAGAAGCTTCTTTTTTTTGCTCAAGGACGATCCCTATTGGCATATAAGCGATATTGACACTGTATTTTACATTCGATTATTATGAATTTTGGCAGACACAAGTATCTTGATAAAAGAATGAATAATTTTAAATGTAGAAAATAGAATCAGATTTGTATATATCCGCCATATACATATATGTATGTTCTTGTATAGGTGTTCCTTTATCCAAGTAAGTGCACTGCCGAATATGAAGATTCAGATTTAGATATATTTCCCATATATATTTATCTCAGATGTGCAATCTGTGCGCTATAGAAGTCGTATTTTACTTCCGAGCATTACTAATGGTGTTTTCTTTTCTATAAAAATATGTTGCCCTGTCTGAGATGCATTTTAATAATTTCGCCTAAACCCTGCTGCATTTTTTATGATCGGAATCTATTTCTTCTTCCTTGTCTGACATTCGCTCTAGAATGTCTGATGTGAGTAAAATATAGTAGGAGACTCTTGGTCTTTATCACCATCTTTGTTTCGTACATATTCAGGACTTGCGATTTCACTTTAGCAAAGTATTTCTCAAAACTGCATATTTTTAAATATTTTGTATCAAAAAAATTTTAATTATTATTTTAATAAAACTTGACTAATAGTGAAAATTGGCTAAATCCAAGCATTCAGCTCCAATAATGTGTCATACACATACATATATTAGTCCAGTAAAGCGCGTTCTGATTTGAGAATACGAGTCTTTCCAATAGAAAAATGTATTAACCAAAATTATTAATTTATATACAGTAATATTAATAACCTACTACTTTGATAAAATATGCAGATAAGCCTATAAAAAAGTTAGCAATGTAAACAGTATAAATCACTGCGTTTGATATTAGCAATGTAAATAGAGTATGTATAATTGCGTTTTGTAATCGATGGATATGCACAAAGGATGTTTTTAAAATATAAATAGGTTTCGGTCTCAAAAATAATATTTTCTTATCTTTTATATTTTCAAGTACTTTGCTTTTTTTATTATTAAAAGGGATAAACTTCTGTCGAATTTAAGTATATTGTTTAAATAAACTCTTATTAGACTTATCTGTATAGTTTTAATTAGCTCCAATGTTCACTTTTTCTTATTAACAAAAATTAATCTGGTTTTTCGTTCGATCTCGGTATCGAATGCCATGATTTGGCCCCTTGTGCAGTTTTTGATCATCCTACTTTTTACCCATAGAAATGCCGAACAAGTCTGTCATGGTACATAGTACCAACCGTAAAGGTTTTTCAGATTTTAAGATGATTTGCAAGGTATATTGAACAAGGTAGAGTACAGCAAACAACTGATTTCTCGCCATTTTTTAGAGCTCAATGAACTGTCAAACTCATAGATGATGTTTGATTGTTGTTGTGAGCGTTTTAAAGAATGTAGTGTACAATCAAAAAATGTACGCAAAAATGTACGCATTTTATTTAACATTTCCTATATTTAAATGTAAATAAAGCAAAGTGTGTATGTGATATCGCAAAACTTTATTAATTTCGTTTAAAAGGCCTATTGATGTCATATTAAATGGAATATTTCTTAGAAATGTCCGCCACGGCTTCCTCCAATTTTCCATGACTTTGGCGCATGAAACAAGCTGAATTTTACCGATATCAAGGGCTTTGACGGCTGCTGTGGTTTGTAGACTATTCTCAAAGACCTGCCACTTAAGAAAATTCCACGCAAAAATTGTAATTGGGTCGCATCGCACCATCTCGGTGGACATTTCATCAGGAGGCCGTCTGCTATAAAGGATATTGTTGTCGGCATTTTGAGTTAACTGCAATGCGCGAGAGGACGGGCCTCTTCCATGTTATGCATTTTCAGCTCTATTTTTCCTGTTCTGCCTTTTCACTGTATGGGTGATATTGGCCACATTCAGCATATGCCTCTCGCCACCCATTGGTAAGAACAAGCTCTGAAGAGACATTCCTTTTAAAAAATGCTTTCCAAAAAAGTAAAATCGTTGGAAAGCCCCAATGGGGCAATATTGTATTTATATGCACTCCATCATTAATTACTAGAGCCCGACCGAACGTTCGGCTTCGGCCAAAATGGGATAATCGGCCATAGTTCGGCATTCGGCCACAAAATCAGCCGAAGTTGGCCGAATATTTGTTCAAAAAGTACAAAAAAATAGAAATATATGTCTTGTTAAAGAAAATTCTATGATGTAAATCTTCATAAGAGCAGCGAAGTGTCGGAAGTGAAAAATACTACAAAAATAATTGGAGAAAGGCATTAAAGGAAGGAAGGACAAAGAAAAATATGACTCAGTTCCTCACCTAAAAGCTCTCGAACTAGTGCAAGCATTCTTGTACTAGTTGTAAGAATTGATAATAAGGAGCCATTGTGTCCAAGAATCAATAATATTTTTTAATACTGTAACTCGAGACGTTTCAAAAACGCTGACATTCATTAACGGTAGAACTGGTGTCCGGCCTTCTAAAGGGACAGTCAGACAAGCAATATTGTTCAAACTTGAATCCCCATGAGCAACAGTTTTTCTGATAAGTAATCGTGGCAGAAAAGTTCTTGTACCCAAGTGTGCTAGAGGTAAGTTTTTTATGCTGCGGAGCACCTGTATTCAAGTTAAAGAAATGGTATGCAAGGTATCAATTCAGAAAAAATATTTTCTTTGTCATTAAAGTTTTTAATTTTATGTGCTAAGTAAATAAATACGTAAGCAGTAGACATAAACTGATTAAAAAAAAAAACAAATTCTTGGTGCAAGGTAAAAAAATCTTTAACAAATATAAAACATTCGGCTTCGGCCGAAGTTTGTAAATTTAGCCGAAGTTCGGCTACGGCTTCGGCCTTAAAATCCGACTTCGGTCGGGCTCTATTAATTACACTCAATACTATACAAGCAAAAACATCTGGTTGCCATGTCGGATATTGACACTTTATCATATATCCAGCAATAGATTCCAAACGTCTGCCCTTCCGAGATTAAAATGAGGAAACTATTTAAAGTTTATAGTTTCTTAAAGAACGAGCTTACATTGTTTGTGTATCCCAATACAAGCGAAAACTTATTATACTGAATAAAAATAAAGTCACAAGATTTACATTATAGTAAGTTTGAAATATTAGATAAAACTATAAAACTAAAACTAACTTTAAATAAAATAAAATTTCAAACGAAAAAATTATTTTGACAACCAATTGTTGGTCTGATGTTCGAGTTGACTGCCTATTTTGACAGGTTATTTGATATATATTGACTTAGCATATTTTACATAATTACATCATTTATGTGTAAACAAATAACATATGTAAACAAATAACATAGTTGTTATATGTTATTTGTTTACATATCGATCTCAAGTACTCATAATTACAACTATGTTAGTTATAAGCTCATATGAAATAAACTAGTCTCAAAATAACTCTCAATGCGTGCACCTCACTAAAACATAGCAGTGGCGACGAGTATAAAAGTGTTTGATCGGTCGTTTGTAGTGTTAGTGTCCTAACATAAAAACCAAAAAATTTAACAAAATGCCAGACGACGCGAGTTCAAGTGACAATTTTCAAGTGCTTTTACAGCAACAACAAAATTTTGCAAGGAATCTCCTTGAACAGCAGCAGAAATGGATGCAAACTATGATGGAAAATCTTTCATCACCAACTGGCAGCATTGGTCAGAAATTAGTTCCTGCATTTCATCCCTTCAACAAAGACAATCAAAATTGGGACTCATACTTGCAGCAGTTGAATCAACATTTTTCTGCTTATGGCGTTTCTCAAGCCGAGAAACAGAAATCATTCTTTTTGTCTTGGATTGAGACAGAATTATTCGAGTTAATTAAAAACTTATTTGGTACTTCCAACTTGGATGACAAAGACTTCATCGCACTAACGGGGAAGTTAACGGAACATTTTAAAATTTCGCATCACATTACAGCAGCAAGATATGAATTCTTCAAATGTGAAATGAAGGTCAGTCAAACATACTAAGACTGGGTTGCAGATCTCCGTGGTCTAGCAAGAGAGAGTAGTAAGTTCGTTTGCAACTCCGACTCTTGTTCTTTTAGTTATGCTGATGAGATGATCCGCGATCATATCATCAGCATAACCCTCATGATGCAGTTCGCGCAGCAGCCCTACAGAAGCAGCAACAGACGTTGGCAGATGTTGTGTTGATAGCAGAATCCTACGAAGCGACGACTAAAACGGTAGCAGCGATGAAAGACAATAACAACGAAAATCATGTTAACGTCAATGTAGTGCAAACACGAAACAGTTATAAAAAATTAAAAGAAAATAACTATCAAAATAAACTGAAATCATGTTCTGGTTGTTTCCATACTCATTCTAGAGAAAATTGTAAGTTCCATCTTTGGAATAACTGGCACAATTACCAGCAATGTTTCAAAAGAATACGTCGATTTAGAAATTTTCAACAAAATAATCAAGTTTCAAATAGACTCAGGCGCATCGGTTTCAATAATTAATTTAGCAACGTATAAATTATTGAATAAACCAATTTTAAAAGAATCTAAACGAATTTTATACGGCTTCGGGAGAAAAATAATACCCAAGTGACAATTTTCAAGTGCTTTTACAGCAACAACAAAATTTTGCAAGGAATCTCCTTGAACAGCAGCAGAAATGGATGCAAACTATGATGGAAAATCTTTCATCACAAACTGGCAGCATTGGTCAGAAATTAGTTCCTGCATTTCATCCCTTCAACAAAGACAATCAAAATTGGGACTCATACTTGAAGCAGTTGAATCAACATTTTTCTGCTTATAGCACGGTACTATGTTCGCGTTTCACGGTGAAATCCCATACAAAAACCAAAGTTGTGAAAAAATGAGTGAAATTTTTTCATTTGTGGTACTGTGTTTATTTCAACGTGAGAAATTGACATTTTGCGCCGCTACAAATTAATTGAACGCCGCAACAAATTGAAGCCGCCAACATTGTACTCCTATTTATTTATATTTATATTTGTCCGCGAGAAATTCAACTGTTGTAAATATTAGCAATAAAATTTCCTAATAAAGAATACTAAATCAAATTATCTGAAATAAATAAAACTAATGCAAAGCTTTGGAATGGAAAATAATTATGTATGTGTATGGAATAAACGAGAAGAACGACATTCCAATTAGATAGCAAAGCTAAAAATGTGCAAAACACTGGAAGGACATGTAACTATGTATATGTAATAATGTGGAATTTGTCTTGTAAATACATATGTACATTTACGTTTGTATGTTTAGAACAATCGTGACGAAAAGCCTGGAAAAACTTTGTGGACGGCTAACGCTACCGAAGCAGTGATGATGCCTGTGATCTCGTTTTTAAATGGTTATAAAGAAAATAGTTCTTGCCAGCCATAGGAGTTGGAAGAAATTCCGTTTATGGATGGAAGTATAATTTATATATGTCAACAAATATAATGTAACCCATTAAAAATAATAATAAAACATCTTTTTCGGCTCATCAAAACATCATTTTATTTATTTATATTCGTACAACAGTGGGTAATTATTTTGCCTCACAAGCATCGCCATCGTATCAACACAAAATAAATAATTTATGTATAACATTAGCACAATGATCTTCAACAATATTTCCTCTCTGCAATTTAAATTAATTATTTTCGGTTCGGCATTATTCCATTTAATTGTTTATTGATTAGAATATAAACTAAACGTGTTTGTTTTTAAGAAAAGCAAAAAGGAAAAAATGCACATGCTTATACACTCACACATTCATATAAAAGTGACATTTCAACACACACACTTCAAAAATGCAATGCAACTTTAGTAAAAAAGCGTTCCATTTTTCAACTTGAAATAATATTTTGTGGAATTTTTTCAAGGTGAAAAAACATAGTACCCACCTTATGGCGTTTCTCAAGCCGAGAAACAGAAATCATTCTTTTTGTCTTGGATTGAGACAGAATTATTCGAGTTAATTAAAAACGTATTTGGTACTTCCAACTTGGATGACAAAGACTTCATCGCACTAACGGGGAAGTTAACGGAACATTTTAAAATTTCGCATCACATTACTGCAGCAAGATATGAATTCTTCAAATGTGAAATGAAGGTCAGTCAAACATACTAAGACTGGGATGCAGATCTCCGTGGTCTAGCAAGAGAGAGTAGTAAGTTCGTTTGCAACTCCGACTCTTGTTCTTTTAGTTATGCTGATGAGATGATCCGCGATCATATCATCAGCATAACCCTCATGATGCAGTTCGCGCAGCAGCCCTACAGAAGCAGCAACAGACGTTGGCAGATGTTGTGTTGATAGCAGAATCCTACGAAGCGACGACTAAAACGGTAGCAGCGATAAAAGACAATAACAACGAAAATCATGTTAACGTCAATGTAGTGCAAACACGAAACAGTTATACAAAATTAAAAGAAAATAACTATCAAAATAAACTGAAATCATGTTCTGGTTGTTTCCATACTCATTCTAGAGAAAATTGTAAGTTCCATCTTTGGAATAACTGGCACAATTACCAGCAATGTTTCAAAACAATACGTCGATTTAGAAATTTTCAACAAAATAATCAAGTTTCAAATAGACTCAGGCGCATCGGTTTCAATAATTAATTTAGCAACGTATAAATTATTGAATAAACCAATTTTAAAAGAATCTAAACGAATTTTATACGGCTTCGGGAGAAAAATAATACCCATCCTGGGCGAATTACATACCAAAATAAATTGTGGAAATCAAGAAGAAGAAGCGACATTAATTGTTGTGAATGTTGAACATGGTGAAAATCTTTTCGGCATAATAAATTCGGTTTCAAATTCAGCAAATAAATAAAATATCAAAAAGCTACAAAACAAAAATAAATGAATTATGTGATAAATATAAAACCGTGTTTGATTCAGCCATTTGGTACTGTTACCAATTTTAAAGCCAATATTCGACTTAAGCCAGATGCAAAGCCACAATTTTTTCTGTCTATTCTTGGAATAGACAGAAAGTAAATGGAACATATGGTCTCAAACCAAAAATAAAAAAAAATAAATTCTGACTGAATAACAAAAGCGCAGACCAACAATAAATAACAACAACACATACAAACACATGAGGTACGATGACGTCGGCATTAGCCGTTGACAAAACTACATTTGTTTTCGTGCAAAAAACAAAAATGTATTGGTATGAGAGTTTTAGCAAAAAACAAAAATGTATTGGTATGAGAGTTTTAGTATGTTGACTTAGTTCGGCAAAATACGGGGTTGGTTAGCAGTTCTTGTTAAATTCAATTTACTGCTTCCACAAGTATTTCAGCTGATTTAAGTTAAAGACATACACTATTGCTACTGAATTCTGAAGATGATAGAGTGGTGTCTATCGGAACTGCAGTCAATTCTACCAAGCAATTAAAACTCTCTACCAATTTTTGTATTTGTTTCTATTACTTTCTTGGAATAGACAGAAAGTAAATGGAACATATGGTCTCAAACCAAAAAAAAAAATAAATTCTGACTGAATAACAAAAGCACAGACCAACAATAAATAACAGCAGACAAATTCCTTTTGCACAAATGTCACAATTTAAAGAAGAGATTGAAAGACTCGTAGACTTGAACATTATAAAGCCGATCAAATACAGCCAGTGGGCATCACCCATTGTAATCGCACAAAAACCAAATAACGCAATACGCATTTGTGGAGATTTTAAAGTAGCAGTAAATCAAGAAATCGAGATTGAACAATATCCTTTACCAACCCGCGATAGCTTGCTCCCTGCAATACGACACGGAAAATATTTTTCAACAATTGATTTGAAGGATGCACATCTTCAAATGGAATTGGATGACGAATCCAAAGAAATCCTGGTAATTAACACTCCAATGGGACTATTCCAATATCAAAGGTTACCCTATGGTATCGCTAGCGCTCCAGCTATTTTCCAGAAATATATCGAACAACTTTTAGTGGGTATTGATGGATGTGCTAATTATATCGATGATATAATAATATCAGCTCCAACCTTAACTGAACATTTCGAACGTTTGGAAAACGTATTATCTATTCTACAGTCCAAAGGAATTAAGTGCAAGCTAGACAAATGTCAGTTTTGCCCGACAAGATAACCTATCCTGGTCGTCAGATTAGTTCGCGAGGAATATTGCCAAATGAGTCAGGCGTAGCCGCAGTTAAAAATATTAAGCCGCCGACGAACATTAAAGAATTAGAGGTATCTATGGGTAAAGCAAATTATTATCATAACTTCGCGCCGAATTTCTCCACTATTGCCGCACCAGTTAATGCTCTTCGCAGAAAGAACACAAAATTTGTTTGGGAATCTTCGCAGCAAGTTGCTTTTGAAAAACTTAAGCACCATATAGCCAACGCAGCACAGTTGTCTCATTTTCAAGATGACCTACCATTAATTTTAGCAACAGACGCCTCACCTTTCGGTATCGGTGCAGTTATCTCACATCTTCATCCTGATGGCAGTGAAACTCCTATTGCTTTTGCTTCAAAAACATTGGATCAACATCAAAGAAAGTATAGCCAGATCGAGAAAGAGGGATTAAGTATTGTATTTGGTGTCCAACACTTTCACCAATATCTCTTTGGTCGGAAATTTATTCTAATTACCGATCATAAGCCTCTGGTAAGCATATTTAACCCCAATAAGCATTTACCTACAATGACAGCCCTGAAACTTCTTCATAATGGACACTGGGGTGTAGTAAAGATGAAGCAGGTAGCCAGACAACATGTTTGGTGGTACAATATCGACAATGACATCACACAACTTGCATCAATATGTTATATTTGCAAAATATCTCCTGCAAAAGAATTTCAAAGTTGGTCTAAAGTTACCAAACCTTGGTAACGGATTCATATTGATTTTGCTGGGCCAATTTTCAACTCCATGTGGCTCATATGCGTAGACGCTTATTCTCAATTTCCGTACGTGTCTCAGATGTCTACGACTACAACAAAAGATACGAAATCAGCCTTATCAGCGATTTTTTCAATTGAAGGAATTCCAGACACACTAGTCAGCGACAATGGTCGTCAACTGACTTCTGATGAATTCAAACATTTTTGTTCCAACCTGGGTATAAAACATATTACAACCGAAACTTTTTATCCAGCCTCAAATGGGTTAGCAGAACGTTTTGTTCGAAGTTTCAAATCAGCAGTAAGAAAGAACTTAGATGACAACTTGTCATTAAGGGATGCCGTACATAAATATCTATCTACATATAGGTTTATACCTAATGAAACGGGCAAATCTCCAGCCTAAATTTTTCGTGGTAGACCTGTTAGAACGATTTGGTCTCAACTCTTGACATATAAGGAATCTCCAGAATCAAGCGAATTTAAGACTTCAAAATACAAAATTAATCAACCTGTATTTATTCGATTCTACGGAAGAGGAAGAAAATGGATTCCAGGAACAATCAAGAAACAACTTGGTAAAATGGCATTCGTCGTGGATACAAACATTGGTGAATGCAGACGTCACGTTAAACAAATCAAACTAAGAAACTCAACAGTTTCTCACCATAGCTTCAATCAAGATTATTCATTTATACCAACAACAAACCAGCAGCCTGTTGTAAATCCGTCACAGCCAGAAATCGTTGATATACCAGCACAAGCCGAACAACCAACAGAAGAACCAGTGATGGAAACTCCAACAACAAGCCATTCTACTGATAGAAATCTTGAGGGTCCTAGACGAAGCACTAGAAGAAGGAAGTATATCTCGATACTCTCCTGAGATTTTTCGTAAATAATAATTACATTTTAAGTTTAACTTTAATCTAATGTTAAAAATAATTATAATGTAATTTAATAGCTCCTTCTAAGTTTGAATTTTTAGGGGGGAGTAATGATATATATTGACTTAGCATATTTTACATAATTACATCATTTAATAACAACTATGTTATTTGTTTGCATATCGATCTCAAGTACTCATAATTACAACTATGTTAGTTATAAGCTCATATGAAATATATGAAATAAACTAGGCTCAAAATAACTCTCAATGCGTGTACCTCATTAAAACATAACATTATTGTACGAAAATACGACATAGGGTTGTATCCGAGTTTTGTTGTTGGGCAAGTGATTTTACTTTATATTATTGTATCATGATGATTTGTATGATTTTTCCACATTGCGGGAGAAAAAATGTACAAACTATTTAAACTTTGTCATGATTCACATAAGGACTCGTTCCCTCGACGAATATGCCCTTTATAGGAGAGAGAGGATGACGGAGGAATTCCTCTTTCTATTCCTTCCGCCTCTCTCTCCTATCTCCGGAATTCAGGACTATGATAGGCAGAATCCTCGAGCAACTCGTTGCCTCGTGTGAATCATGACAATACATTGCAGGTAAAAAGTCCTGATTCACAGTGGCCAAGCTAGTGTCAAAGTTTGTTGGAGAGAGAGGCAGGTGAAAAGAGCTCTCTCCCCTACAAACTTTGACACTTGCTTGGGAAAAATTGCCTTCCGTGAATCAGGACAAACAATCTTACGATATTTCTTATGGGCCGTTGACACTTAAAGATTGTTCGTACAATCTTTTCCACATTAGGCATGTTTTCGTTACAAGCTAGCAATTTTAGTTTAGCACTTTGCAACGAAAACAACTGACTTCCACTAACTGGCACATAAGCAATAAGTGGCGGATTTTCACTATCTGGTAGCAATGGTGTCATGAGTTGCGAAGAAAGAACAGTGCGAAACAGAAAAAAAATTCGTAAAAAGTATTTATAAAACATATATTTACTGTTCTATGTTCGATTGTTTACACTCTTTTTGCAAATCTTAAAATAATTTCCCATTTTTGTTCTTCTTCTTCCCATTAATTCACAATAATTGATAACAATCTCTCCAAAAATGAGATGCCATATTGCTAAATATAGGGTGCCCAATCTGGCAACATCATACTCGATTAAGACAGGAACACAAGCACCAAACTTCATTCGGAACTAATAGTGCTTAGCTCCCCATACAAATTAGGAACTTATGGTGTAACGAAAACACGCCTATTGAAACTTATGGCGTTTTCGATTCTGGAAAAAGTGCAGCATTTTTCTTACCCTTTTATCGAAAACTGCACTTTTCTAACACATTTTGGAAATTTGAAAATTGGATTTAAGTTGAATCCGAGCTACTACATCAATTAGAATAAAAAGTTGCATATATTTTGTAGTATTTCTCGTCGATGGGGCACATTTTTGTGGCAATGATAAATCGTACAAAAGACAATGACAAATTGTACAAATGATCTGATTGTGAACAACCCGTGTGAACTTGATGCAAATTATTTACCTATTGTAAAATACAACCTTGCGCTCTTACACTTCTCAGTGCTGACAACATTTAAGTATCTAACTCTACACTAAGCACGACCAAGAGACCAAGCGAACACAAATATGCGAGTGCACAATTATAAAAATTAAAATAATGCTGCAAAACGCATGAAAGATCTATAAAAAATACAAAAAAGTATTCCAATAAAAGTCCTTTAAGTTCGTGCAAAGAAAAGTGTCTAAAATTCGTGAAATTTGAATATAAAAAAATCAACTGAAAAAGTGCCACAATTCCAAACACCGAGAAAAAAGAAAAGTCCGCAGCTCATTGCTGAAAAGGGCACAAAGAAAAATATATATGAACATTCTGCAGAAGAGACAATACAGAATTTTGCTCGTCTAGTTTTAACAACTCTTATCCATAATTACATAGTTCTGAAATTATTAAACTGAAGAAGACAAATTGTGGTGACTTGCTGCTGTAATAGATTGGCAGCGGCACGCACACAGTTAAATAAACCCTAGTGCGTGCGGCGGACGGTGGAGAATCAGAAAAGTTGCGATTGTATCGCATCAGCAAACGAAAAAAAGCCGTGCGGTGTTTGTACCTATACTCTACCCACATTTGCCATTTGCTATCCAAGTTAGTTCTCAAACACCAAAACACGCCGCTCTCTCGCTCACTCCCTTCAACATAGTGTTGTATATGTAAATGGTAAATGACCGATTCACCGACCAACCGAAGTATTTTTTGCAAGCAAAGCGAAGAAAACAAATCAAATTTGATCTATTTAGTATTATTTACATATAAATAAAAATATTGCAAATTAATAAGTAAAGCAGTTAGTTTGATAGCACAGACAGAATTTTGTTAAATGTTTGTTGTATGTATACGAACGAGGAGTGGAGAAAGCAGCGCAAAAATCTCCACATGTTACTACAATTGAATTAAGATAAATCAAAGAATAAAAACAGAACTTTAGTGTGAATTGAAGGCACCTACATGGCTGACGATTCCAGTGATTGTAGTGAGTTGGAAGCCCGGCCTTCGGGTAGTAGAGGTCGCTATCCGGCTCGTGGTGGTGATCAAAAAAGAAAACGTCGTATTGTTATGCGTATTGAGTTCGACGATTCTGATGAGTCGTCGTCAACTACAGCTTCCGAACATAGCTCCAGCGATGGTGAAGACGTTGACATTCGAAAAGATCATAAAAACAAAGATCTTGACGATGGGCCATCGTGTTCACTCCGACATCGTACCCGGCAAAATCAGAAGAAAGTTTCCACAGGCAACAACAATAAGAAAACCAATGCTGCCGACGACGATGAAGATTCTGATGAGTTTCAACGTAATGCAGCTAAGCGTCGCCTACGCGGTCGACGCACCAATCTCTTAGATGTTGGAATATCCGATGGTTCTTCGAGTGGCAGCGAGGTAATAAATCTCTTTATAATTCTCTTTTATTTCAGAGTTAGTAATACTCGTGTAAAAAAGGTGTATAAAATTTTACTATTTTAAACAAAAAAGTGAATTACATATGTATAAGTTTAAGTTATTTGTTATACAAACATTTTGTACGTAATTTTTCTACGGGTATGAATGACGAAGCGCGATTAGTAATCACGGTTTGGTCACAAACAATTGCGCCGTTGGTTTGTCGAATACTTATGTATGTATATACCTATATATATTTTTTTGTTTAAATATTTTGTGAAAATAATTTATTTTTAAATAGTTATGTCCTCAATGGCATGTAAATGCAATTTTTTGTGGAGTTAGAATCTTTCAACAAATTGTTTTTATTTCAATTGATCTTTAAGTTGTGTATTGGTAATATGTATACAATAACTTATTGTTATATTTGTTCTAAAAGTATTCTATTGGTTATGCGTAGGATATATTATTTATGCTCCTATTCTCCTTAACTTTCTTTAGTAACACGTATTAAAATAGGTATATCTTGTTTCACTTCTTGTTTGGCAAACTAAATTTCGATCGATTAATGATTTCTTCACACAAAGAGAGTGAAGCCTATTTGTCGTAGCCGCACTTTTTTACCTTGAAATTGTAGGAGTATCTTAGGGGTTGTATTTGTCAAAAAATATGTTTTTTATTATTTGCGCATTTTATACCTGAGTGCTAAACGACAAAAAATAAAACGACTAATATTCAAGTCAAACATAAAGAACTTTAATTTTTTTCATTTTTTTTCATTTAATTTTATTAATGTAATTTAAAGCCAGTAGGCCAATTAAAGGCAAATTAAAAAAATTCTTCAAAAATAACTGGTTTACCCTAATAATTTGACTGTAGGTTTGATACTTAAAGTTTCTACTACGGTGTAGAATAAAAAAATTATATCTAATTCTAGGCAAAGGACTTAATAACTATGTAAGTAATAATAACAATCGCAGATTGCTACTTTATAATTGCTACTACAAAAATAATTTTGTGGAACAAGTTTTCAAATCAAAAATAATAAATCGAAACAAGTTTTTAAAAGTTCAACTTTTGCAGAATCTTCTTTCGAATTAAAGTCCAGATTTACACTAGGCAAGTTTTTTCAGCAGCTTATCAAATTCACTTTTGAAGTTCCCTTCCTATGTTTTGCCTTTATAATCTGACCGTAGAAAACAAATAATTGAACCCTTAGTTAAAGGTATGTACCGATAATCTACGTACAATCAAACCTGATGCACTGGACATAACAAATCTGCGTACACAACATTTTCCTATGAAAATATGTCAAGATTGTAGAATCTACTTATTTGTTTGTATTATCAGAATAATTTTCACCATAAATTCCACTGAGTTATTCAGGCACTTCACGGAGTGCATTTTTGTACTTTTTTTTTTAAACGAACACGTTTTGACCAGAAGACGTAAACAAAAAAATCGTGTTGTAAACGGATACCCGCAAGCACACCTTTTCGATTTTATATTTGATGAAACCGTACAGGAACTGAAGAAGCAAAAGTAGAATGATACGATTTGGAAATACGAAATCAAACCAATTCCGTACAAATCCTGTGACATGCCTGATTGTTAGGAAATTGCTTATTTCTTCAAGATACATATTCTTGCAAATTTTTAGCGTCCTACTATCAAAAATTCTGAACTTATTAATGGAATTTAAAAACAACAAATCGAGAGCTTATATTCAAAACCCTCTATCTTGAATTTTTGCAAAAATGAGATTTTTATGTTAAAATATTCGGTAAAATAAGGCTCATCTATGGTACTAATTTGGAAATAAAAAAAACAAAAATTGAGATTTTATGGTCATTTTTGTAATTTCTCTATCTTACACACTTATTTTTTCTGAATGCAATACCATCTATCTCTTCATATAATTTGGGACTATTTTTTTTCTTCTTCTAAAAGATGGTTCTTTGTTGAAAAGAGTATGCTAAACCCGAATTTGGTGAATTTTTTTTAGTCGAAGCTTTAGTTTTCAAATTATGACTATTTTTATATCTAACCTGTGATTCCACAAGAATACCATTTTTTCTATGACAATTTGAAAATGGATTCAAAAATGAACCCCAAGAAATAGATAAATAGATAATTAATCATTAATTCATTGTTATTATTATTTATTATAATATGTATAATTATATATTCAAAAAAATTGTGGAATTCATAAATAATTTTTTTTTACTATGCAAAACCCTCTATCTCTTTTTATACATGAAGAATTGTTGAATAGCAATACCCTCTATGTTCCATAAAATGGCTCGTGGTGCAAATATTAAAAAAAGAACAAACAATTTTAATTTTCTTTAAAATTAGGGATATAAACGGTTTTTTGGCTCTACTGAACAATTGTGTTTTTTAAGATAGATGATATTGAATATAAACTGTCGAAATGTTCTTTTTTTGAATTTAGAAATGCATGTATCACACAAATTGCAACATTCGTTATAAATCGTGTCTGTGCATACATATTTTGTAAGCTATTTTAAAAACTCCACATACTCGTATATCGATTTCAGTTGTCTTAAGCAAAGCTGTAAATGTTAAAAAGATCTATAAGAATATGATTACTGAATCTTGTATCATTCATTAATAAGAATTGTATAAAGAAACAAGTATTGTTCGTACGATACAAAACAGGTATTTTATGGACCTCTTTCAGCTCTAAAAATTATAGATGTAACGAAAGTGACTAGCGAATGCGAAAGCGAATAGTGAAATATGCATTTTTGCGAAAGCGAATGCGAATAATAGTTTGTCCCTTTAGTACCAACAAAATTAAGGAACTAAATTGATACTTTTCCAGGATATTCAAGTATTAAGAATGTTTTCCATATTTTTACCTCCTGTTACCATAAGGACAAGCATATTTTTCAACTGTTTTGAAGAAAAGAGGAAGAGCTTTTCATTGGTATTAATATCTTCAAAATGTGTGTGAATAATAAGATATAACACTTTTAGCAAATGGAAGCGAATACTGAAATATATTTTTGCGAAAGCGAGTTCGAAAGCGAATAATCATGCTAATAATTCGCGTTCGCATATGCGAATGCTCATATTCGTTACATCCCTGCTAAAAATTTGCTTATGAGAAAAAAAAGCTAAAGCTTTACTCCTCCTGTAATATTTTAAAAAATTACGATTGGCCTTTTTTCTGACGGCGATTTGTAAAATTCGAAAAAAAAATTAAAATTGGTATGAAAATTAGAGTTGTGTAGTTCGTGAACGAACTAGTTCAATTGAACGGGTCACTATACTGAACTGAACGAACTAGTTCACAGAACTCGTTAATTTCAGCTCAGTAGTTCACTGTGTTTTTTCTTCAACCAAATCATGAATTTCGTATACTTTTTGTTTAATTTTGACTTGATGCTACAAAAGTAGTTCTTTCTGCAGGTTGGCGTTTTGATTTAACTTCTATACAAATCGTCGGCTTAATGCTATTTTGGTCCATACGCCATTTTTGTGTTTTTTGAGTTAAGAGTTGATAATATGGGTTTCAAGCATGCTCTTTCAGAATCTCCAATCATTTTTTTCCTATCTCGACTAGTTTCCGAGATATTGGTAGGGTAAATTTATTTAACTCTGAATAACGAGAAATAATTATGACATTTTTGTTCTATGTCTCTATTTTTCTATCGCCCTATATTTTTGACTCAGTATTTTACGTTCTTTCGATCACAATATGTAAATTACTGTCCTTCCATACCGACCCTTTTTGTGGTCCATGTAATACAAATACGAAAAAATATTAAAATCAAAGTGGATATGGATCAAAATGCCAAGTACAAAAATTGTTACAACTTGCTTATTTTTTAATGTAATGGCATAGAAATGCATGAGAATCATACAAATTCTGTTGGTAACCCTATGAAATAAAAAGTGTGTAACTCTTCAGTCCCGTATTTACTCAAACAATAAATTTCGTTTTTCTCCGATCATACAAAATGGCGTATGGAACAAAATAGCATTGAGCCGACGAAATATCTTTCCTTAAATGAATTAACTATACAATTCTAAATTATATAATATATTCAAACAAAGACTGCGATCCTTATTGAAGGGTGTTACGATTCGGTCTGTCGAACTTCACTACGTTTCTACCTGTTTTTCAATTCGACAAGCAAACGGGTCAATCATCACGTTTTGCAGAAGTAAAAAGCTAAATTAAATAAAATGTTTGTGGTTATAAAATCAGCGGTTTCAGTATATTACACAAACATAATATAGCGTATATTTATTCTCATATACATACGTGATTTTTAACATGATTTAGTAATATTCTGAATTTAAAATTTTTTAACTACGAAACAAAAATTTCAAATGTTGTTTGTGCAATTTACCATTATCAATCAATTACATAGTTTTAAAGTTTCTTTTTGCATTTCGCTTTTGTATCGCAAAAGTTTAGTAAGTAAGTAAAGTCAATGTTAAGAGTGTAAATATAGCCACCGTTTGCAGCTAGTGGCGAAAAGGATTTTTAATTGTTATGGCAATTTATAGGAATTGAAAAATAATAAAAAAAAAAAATTGGATTAAATTTTTTTTTAGTATTGATTGATATTGAACATGTCCTTATATTATTGATTGGAGCGATATCATTGTGTGTGCAGCAAAATGTATTCTCGATGAAAACAAATTACCCCGCATAATTTCCGCTAAAAAGGTTTATATTAACCGTTTTTTCCCGTGACATCGCGTATACAACATATTTTGTCACAAAGTTTGCTGGGTTAACAAACAGGTTAGCATTTCTGGTACAGTGATGAGATTTGAAAATTTTCTAATTGTACCATCATGACCAAGAAATTGTACCTAGTGGAGCACGATTGTACCCTATTACCAAAAGTAAATAATTTTATATGTTTTTAACGTTTATTATATGACTTTTTACATTTGTTTGTATCACCCAAAAAGAGAAGAGATTAGCAAAGATCAGCAAATATGGAGCGATCCTTTACGGTGTAGAGCCAAACCTTAAAATTTGGTACATTGCAATGTCTTTGACGTGTTCACCTTTCAGCGAAAAATAGGGTCATTCGTCAAGCCACTTCTGGTAACCACCACACAAATTGACAGATTCAATTAACAATTTTCATATTTTGTATTTTGGACAACATTTCCAATAACTATAAACCATCTCCCACACAGGTACCATACTATATTACTTACAATGTGGGGGCATACCTTAGTCGGTTTACCCGTCTGAAATGTTCTTAATTGTTTTTCAACCTATTTAAGCATTTATAAATCGTCCACAAAGTAAATTGGGTACATCAGACGATGTTTTGATATAGCCCCATATAAAGTTTTTATGACTTAAAAGCTCTAGAAAACACATTTCAGACGATTATGTTGAATCTTAAGGCTAGATTGGGCAAACGTACCCGTAATGAATCAGCTGTTTCAATCTGACATATGAAAATCCGTGTAAACGATTAGCTAACGAAACGTAAATTTTTACAATTGTACCACCCTTTCCCATCACTTCATTATTATGGAAGGCTTCGGAATAGGTGATTCATGTCAAAAAACGAAATAAAGGAAAACCCCTTAATGTCATTCCATTTAGAGAGCCAAAATTAAGTAAAATGTTTCCATCGTCGATACATTTTCAAAGCAAATTTTGCACACACAGTGTAATAAGATTATTTCATCTTCAATTGATTCATTATCTATAGATATCTTATAAACATCCAATATTATTCATATTGTTACGAGTCCAAATTATCTCGTAAATCCGAATGTATATAAATCATATATTTCCTTTTTTTACATTTGCCTTTTTAACTATATATATGACAACTTCAGGGAAACTTAAGTACAATTTAAATACGCAAAATTGTCATTCTAAGTTTAATTATACTTTTTTGCATTAGATACATTTTAAAAATAACTAGGACGAGCCAAAAGCTGATTATTGGGTATATTTCTGTCTCGATTCTTTAAAGTGGACTTAATAACACCTGGAAGTCTCACGAATTTGTTGTAACACCATGACGACTATTCACAGTAATGCAGCGCTTCTACACCATTTCCAAATGTAATTCAGAAAATATCAATTGAAATTCAGAAATTCCATTTGAAATTCAGAACTTGTCACTTGAAATTCAGATTTTCCATTTAATTTTCAGAATTCGTCAATTTAAAATCAGGATTTCCATTTGAAATTCAGAACTCGTCAATTGAAATTCAGATTTTCATTTGAAATTCAGAAATCGTCAGTTGAAATTCAGATTTTCCATTTGAAATTCAGAACTCGTCAATTGAAATTCAGAATTTCCAGTTGAAATTCAGAACTCGACATTTGAAATTCAGAATTTTTCATTTGAAATTCAGAACTCGTCATTTGAAATTCGGAATTCTTTATTTGAAATTCAGAAATTCGATTTTTAGAAAATTATAATGTGAAATTAAGTATGTAGGCTTGAAGTCATATACAGAAAAAGCATGGCTGGTCGTGGATTGGGATTAAGGTGGTGCAAGTAAAACCAGCTTCTGTGTGGCCAAACATAATTTTGTAGAAACAAGTGGCCATCTCATCAGTGGAATTTAAAAATCTATTCACTTGAGTCAAATCCATTGCAAAATGTTCCTATACCTAAATAATGTGAAACTACGGCGGCATACGATTGACTTGAGATGGTTCTTAATTCAAAGTATTTCCCATATGTAAATTTTAAATAACTTTGATATTAATATACGTAGTGGACAGTAGGCCAGAAAAATAACTCTACTGAATCCGAGGTGTTGACTAACCACCTCCAAAACGTCATGCATTGGTTGGTGTTGTATTTCAAGACGTTTTCTTTTTCACTTGACTATTCAAAACACCTTACTTAACTTAAAGGGAACTCTTTGATCTTCAGCTCAACTCCACGCTGAGAAAACCATGAAATTAAAAAAAATATTTTATTATTTTCAAATAGAAATTCTGAATTTCAATTAACAGTTTCTGAATTTCAAATGAAAAGTTCTGAATTTCAAATGAAAAATTCTGAATTTCAAATGTCGAGTTCTGAATTTCAAGTGTCGAATTCTGAATTACAAATGGATATTCTGAATTTCAATTAATGAGTTCTGAATTTCAAATGTAAAATCTGAATTTCAAATGTCGACTTCTGAATTTCAAATGGAATTTCTGAATTTCAATTGACAAGTTCTGAATTTCAAATGGAAATTTGAATTTCAAGTGACGAGTTCTGAAATTCAAATGGAATTTTTGAATTTCAATTGACGAATTCTGAATTTAAATTGATTTTTTCTGAACTACATTTGGTAATGGTGTAGTGGAGAATAGAAACGGCAACACTCAAATAACATTCATTCCCTGATATTAACAGACGAATGTTAATTTACAACCGGACAACATTGAGAGGATGAAAACAACATGATAATCGGATATATGCCGGAACGAAGTCTGTAATATAAATAGACTTAAGGATTATCAACTCAGCGTCTCCAAGCTGCTACAACAACAACAACGAATTTGCTGAATTACTTATAGTTTTAACTCAGACGATATATTTCGAAAATGATATATCATTTTCTAAAAGCATATATCATAAAGCATATCTACTTTATTATATAAATAGTGTTTTCGGGCACTACTTAATTGATTGATTAAGGAAGTTCTATATGATGCTTCTTTGCGGACCGTATATGAAGCGCATTTTAGTTGGTTTTTGTTCCGCCATTTTATTATATCGTCATCAGAAATTCAAAAGGGCCAATCAATTACAAAATTTAAAATTGAATTATTTATAGAATATGATGCATTGCTTCAAAATACATATCATAAACAAATTTTTAGAGCCCTACTAACAAAAATGTCGAATTTATTAACGGAATTAAAAAAATAATTAATTAGGCATCCGTTAACACGTTTTGTCTGGCCAGGCAGAAATGTCCGACGGAACCAAATGAAAAACTTTGTCAAAGCGTTTTTCTGGATAGCATGCTTACAATGCTCACGGGCTTTCAAAATATTCGTTATGAAATGTAAATTAGTACTTTCAAAACCACTTCTGATATTTAATTTTATGTACTGAAGGTATTAACAAATAAAATAATCAAAAGTCCTATATCAAAAATTATCCAACCAACTAAAGAACTGCATTGACATCACATCAATAGCCACTCTCAGAAACAGACCATCATTCCTGGTGCAAACTTTGTTCATTGGACGGAATAGTTACATGGTCTGTGCAGAGTCCGATATTCCGCTTCTCGATCAGTCTCAGAATTTTGGTCTTCTCCATTACTGGATGGGGGATCCAAACATAAGCCGTTGTTCTAAGTGGAATATCGGAAATCGGTAGTGATCACCAACATAATCAAAAGTCTAATGATTCCTTATTTTCGCAGTCGTGTAATTTGATAGCTCTTTATCAGCCTAGTGCGGAAAATTTTACTTTTCTGCTATTCGACTTTTCTGAGAGCATGTGGTTCACAAGCTTCTCTTCTAGTAGTCGCCATCTATCAGGACTGATACGACCTTCTGAATTTGCTCTGTCAATGACAGCCACTAGCTGGTCTCCTTCGGACCCTTCACATTTGTTTTTGGATAGGGTTCGGTCTTTTTCTTTTGCGGACAGTCGTTGCTGTATCACATTTTATTGTCATGCAGTGTGTCCAGCTCGTCTCATTCAGTCATGGTCGTTGGTCCAGTGTCGTTTAGGGTCCGTCGAACACGTCCTCCGTCCGTATTTTGCCTTACGACGGCGTCAACAACATTTTCATTTTTATGACCCCTGGCGACACGTAGAGTGGAACCTTCTTCCACATCGTACCTGTCTGAGGTCGCAGCCGTTTCTCCCTCCGACATGTGGGTGTATATATCCACTTGCCCTTTATCTTTGTTTTTTCCATTTTTCGTAGTTTTAAGTTTTGGATGATCACGAACGATAGATATACGGGTATGTTCTGGCACTCACTTGGAGCATCTCACGTGAAATTTCTTAAGAAAGAGGTGTTCTAAAAGTCGCTATCACGCCTGAAAACCTATGGCATGGAAGACAAATCACATGTTAGGCATTATTTAAGCAGAAGTTAGGCAACCAATACTTTCTGCAGTTGCCAGACACATCGCTGTTCGTCCTGTGAAGTGAAGGTGAGAAGTGAGATGAATGTGAAGTGAGTACCAGAACAGGGGTGATAACTAAAATCGAATTGGTCATCTCTCTCTATACACCATTTAGAGTTACCCTACAAAAAGGCCCATCCATCTAAGTGTGGTTGTACGATCTTTCCTAAATGATCAACAAGAGGGATTGATACATCTACGTCTGTAGAGTTGACTCGTTGTACAAGGTTGCAATATAACAAAGTCCGCTCTAATGCCGCACGATAGGTAACCTTTGGTCATTTCATCTATTCTGTGTACTAAAGATAAGTACACACGATTTGCAGATCGGACAATATTGCCGGAAAAATGGCGGAAATGTGCAACCCTGTGAATTTACAACCGTGTGAACATACAATTTTTGTTCTGCAACGTTAGCAGAAAAGTCATTGCGATATAATTTGCAGATTGTTAGATGTGCGAAGTTTATGCCTGTGACAACGGCGCCATTATCATAAAAACATGTTAGTGGCAACACTGTCTTTAAAATATTTTTATTGGCAATCCTGCATATAAATATTTAAAAAATCTATTGTAAATATATGTAATTGTCCTTACAATTTTTTTGCAATCGTCTGTCAATTCACCTTTGCCTAACATTCTTTTATTGTCCGTACAATTACACTGGCTGAATGTTCAGCAGATTATCGGCGTTTGGTAGGAGAGAGAGAGTCGGCAAGAGGGGGAAAAAAATCTCCCGTACTCGGGCATATCGGGATGAACGCTTTGTTTTTCACTCGCACTTTGAAACAACAACAATTCACACAGGAATATCCGAAACAAAATTACGTGTCTAAACGCAGAGGCAAGTTTAAAAGAGAATTAGCGCATAATCTGCTGAAAAAAATATCCTAGTGTAAATCTGGAGTAACGTTGTCCGATCTGGCAATCGTGTACTTAGCTTAGTGCGGATTTACACTAGGCAAGTTTTTTCAGCAGCTTATCATCAAAGTCTCTTTTGAACTTGCACGAAGAACTCAAAACGTTCAGGAAGAGTTTTTTCCTCCCTCTTGGCGACTGCCCCTCTCTCCTACAAAACGCCGATAATCTGCTGAACATTCAGCCAGTGTAAATTCGGACTTAAGTGAGTCGGAAACGGAGATTAAAGGCTGGGTTACGCAAACGTAACCTTAACGCCCCCGTAGCGCAACGACTCAGCTGATTCTATCTGACATGGAAATCAGTGTAAATGATTAGCCGACGAAAACGAAACGTAAACGGACGGCTGAAATTTGATTTGGACGGTACGTTTACGTGCATTTGTAAACAAAACCAACAAAACAACGAAAACAGAAGACATTTACACCAAACTTTTGAATTGGAATGATAAATAAGTAATAAAATGTTAAAATAGAGCAAGAAAATATAAAATAAAATAAAGATGTTCTAAGTGTTGTTATCCTACAGTTAGAGCTAATCTACAGTTATAGCTGTCAAGTTGTATGAAATTTTTATTTTTTAACTGTGAGTTAGATCTAACCGGAGGTTGTGAAATTGGGGGTTAGAAAGTTTAATATAAAGGGTGTTTTTAGACGTGTGGTTTTTAAGTAGAAATAAAACGCATATAATTTAATGTTATGGCCAATAATTTAGCTTTATTATAAAGATATGAGTTTGTCATTATGTTCTAAAAATGATTTCGGACAAGTGGCCGTCGAGGCTGGCTCGAATAAATTAGAGCCGTGAGGCCCAATTTCGACTTCTTTTTGCAGCATTTGGACATTTGCAGCATAACGCGCTGCAATTGTCCAAGGCGTCAATTGTGGCTTATCTGTCTACGCAGACTTCACATAACCCCACAAAAAATAGTCCGGCGGTGTTAAATCGCACGATCTTGGAGGCGACGCCACAGGCCCATGACGCTAGGTAATGCGCTCACCAAAAGTTTCCTTCCATAAATTGATTGTTTCGTTGGCTGTATGGCATGCAGCGCCGTCTTGTTGGAACCAAAGGTACCTCACATAAACATCCTCTAAATCAGGCACGAAAATGTCATTAATCATGGCTCCATAGCGTTCCCCATTGACTGTAACATTATGGCCGGCTTCATTTTTGAAGAAATATGGACCAATGATTCCCTCTGCCCATAGATCACACCTAACAACACGACAATTTTGTTTGTTAACGTACTAATTCATCCAAAATGTTCTTGTGAAAATCTGGATCGGTGGTCATCTCGTTTTGGGCCCATTCACCGAACGTGCGACGTGCTTTTGATGGTCGTTCGGCCTCAATTCTTGCACAAGTTGGATATTGTAAGCCCCCAAACCAAGATCCTTCCGCAAAATCTTCTATAAAGTGGGTGGGCGAATGGACTTATTACGGCGATACTCTGCTCCACTGCATTGGTCGATACTCTGCTCCACAGCAGTAATAGCGCCTTCGTAGCGCACTGTACGGCTGGTTGCTCGAATTAACTATAAAGTGGTTGGCGCTCCTGTCAACTTTATAACTTCTTGCTGTCTCTTGGGAAGGAATGGGCCAATTTTTTAGTAAATGTTGAGGGTACTTTTTCCCATTCAGCCTTTATTACAGACTTCAGTTGTTGGACTGACACTGAATTCGATTTTTTCACCTGTTACTTTAAATATTCCCACAAATGTTCAAAAGCTTTAAGGTCTGGAGACTAGGAAGGATGTTCATAAAAAGGTGTTTAATTAGTAAACATTTAATATTAAATTAAATAGTACATCATACAGAAATTTAATTAAAATTAAATTTTGTGATTTTCGGAACGGACTTGGAACCAATGAGAAAGCGTCATGTGTTTTTTGTTTTTACGACGATACAAAAATGTTGTAACATACCATCGTAGCTAGGTGGATAACACCGTAGATCGGTGTTATCATTTTGATATGCCTCCTCTGACAACGGCTCACAGTGCTTTTACAACTCTCTGAGAGTGATATTTTTCTGGCTGGTTTTCTATCCACAAGATCCTTATTTTGTCTAGTTTTTTGTTTTTCCAGAAGGATTTTCACAAATGACGTGGCCCTATCCACAAGATCCTTTTTCCAGTAACATTTTCATAAATGACGTGTGGCCCGTTTGCAATTCTGATGACGATATATCGTCACATGAGGTCCAAAATGACAAATTCACATTTTAATGTGTTTTTATCGTTGTAATTGTACGAGGGTTGCTATATATATTTCTGGCCAAGGCAACACTAAGTGTTGCCTGGCGCCATCTGACATTTCCATTGGAAAGTTTGACATTTTTTAGCATAAACGTACTCAGAAAGTTTTGATGTACGACCATAATTTGTGTTGTTTACAGTGACTTGAAAAAATCAATTTGGCAAAAAAAAAATGGAATTAACTCAAAGCTGATTAATCGGTCGAACTATAACAGTCATACAAAGGGACCATTTTGTACAAAAAGTTAACTGCTTATAACTTTAATACCAGTGTATACAAATAGTTGAAATTTTGTGCGGAGAAACGCTTTTATAGAACACACAGTCCGATAAAAAATGGGCATTACCTCCTACACAAAATGGGCAAATCTTACCATTAATACCAGTGTACATAAACACTTAAAATTTGGTACAGTACTATGTCTTTGACGTACCCACTGCTGTACGCAAGCAGGGTTGCCAGAAAAAAATGCTGATGTCCCCAAATTTTCACAAGAAAATCCCCAACTTAACCCCAAATAAACAAGTCAAAACTACAAATATCACGAAATGAGTCGAAAAACACCATTTAGAAAACTATCCCTTTTGATTTAATAAACTTTGACACAATAATTCTAGTACAAACGATTTTTTGGCGTTTTTAATTTTTCAAAATTCGTTGTAGTTTTCTGGTACAGATCTCCAAAGCTACCTATTTCAGGAATTTTTCTAAAAATACCGTTTGTTAAAATTGTCATATCTTCTGAACAGTTTCACGTATTAATTTTTGATCATGAAAAAATCCCAATTTAATTGAATTTTAGATCCGTCTGTCGAAATAGTGTAACTTCTAACAATTTAAAATGATAATGCATGGTATCTACGTATATTGCAATGTAGTAATAATTATAGTTATTTAAAAGTTTATATATTTTAGCATCACCATCAATACCTCAAGTCTCATATATATTGTAAATGGTTTCGAAATGGTTTTTTAAACTATTCATTTGATGGCTATTTATACTTCATGGTGCAAATACTCGGACTATATTTTAATATGATAACAATTTAAACTTAGTAAGAGCCTGAAAAGGCCCGTACTATTTTTTAAAAGAAAATACTCGTTAAAAATGGTTCAAGAAATTATATTTTCAAGAAAGTGTTTCGGGTACTAAGGACATTAAATAGCCAAAAGATTCTAAGAGAATAAAATCTATCAATTACAAATTCGTTTTTCCGTATACATTTTTAGCAACTTATTCCTATTCAGTCTTTTTTATTACAAACTTAACGTTAACGAAAATCTTTCTATTTCATAAAAAACCCCAATAAAATTTACAAAATCCCCTAAGAAAAACCCCATCCCCAAATTATTTTTTTTTATCCCAATTTGCATTGACATAACCCCAGTATTGGGGTCAAAACCCCAGTTCTGGCAACCCTGTAAGCAAGATGGCCAAATCTTACCACACATTAATACCAGTGTACATAAACACTTAAAATTTGGTACAGTACCATGTCTTTGACGTACCCACTGCTCTGCGCAAGATATGGGTATTCGTCAAGCCACTTCTGGTACCCCACACAAATTGACAGATTCATTTGTCGAACACAACTTCTGCAGCAGCCATCTAAATGTCAATGTTCTGGAATTTCCTACCCGAAGTACCATATTGCATTATTCACGAAGTGACGGTATTATGTATGTATACCTTAGTCGGTTTACCCGACTGAAATTTTCTTACTTGTTTTAAATTTCACACAATGAGCTGTAACATTTTTTAAGGACGTGTAGTTTAGTCCAATACATCAAAAGCTTGATTTTAATTTATTCATTAATTTTTTTGTTTCATCATTTTGGAAAATAACGATAATAAAAATAAACGATAAATAAAATGGCTACGGACATAGTGTCATTCTAGACAGAATGCCTGACCTTCCGGGCACTCTTGATTACACTATGACTGAACCACTCTCTGACAAGAAGTATCTCACTTTGATAGATCAGAATGGAATGGTCGTATCCCAGGACAGAGGAAATTCGTTAACTTCTATACAGACGGTTCCAAACTCAATAACCAAGTGGGCTATGGTGGCATTTCTGAGAAACTTCAGCTATCACTTGCAAAAACACTGCCTGATTATTGTAGTGTTTACCAGGTGAAATCTTAGCTACTGGGAACTTGATTACACGCTCTAGAGGACCTGCAACATGTGGGCATGCCTCTAGCGACCTGCAAGCTCTTCTTGAGAGATAGTGCACTTACGGCAACAAATGACAGGGGGCCACTAGTTAGGAACTGCATACATTCAAGGCTGATGTGGCCCGGCCTAGAATTAAAACCCACCAAAGCACTGCTGTCGATGTCGAGAACGGACGTCTCACTTATCGTGTCTGTCATGACAGGTCACTGTCTTATTGGACGGCACGCAGAGAGATTAAAGGTCTTGCATAATGATTTTGCAGAAGCTGTGGAGACGAAGATGAGGAGGAATCAATAGGACACCTTCTGTGTCTGTGCTCTCTTGAAGTCGGCATACAACCTTGTGCTCTTAGCTAACTTGTCTGATGTTGGAATCCGCCAATTTTTGTGCTTTTTAAAGCAATCAAATTGGTTCAATAATTAAGTTTTCCCCTCGTCTCTGTGGTAACACAATGGACTGGATAGCCTAAGTGAGACTGTTTTACAGGCTACCTCTCTTAACCTAATCTAACCTATATTGTACAAGTAAAGAAGTCCATATATGCAGCTTTAATCCCGTATTAAGAAACATAGCCGTTTTTGTCTTCGTAAATGTTGTAATATCTGTTCCTACATAGTCACGTAAACTTTTTTTAATTGAAATATAATTTGAACAAGAAAAAACACTAAGGAATGGGTCGTTAGCGTTCTATACCGTTCTTTCGTCGCGAACAGAACAGTAACACAACCCTTACAAGAGAACAGAATACACTAAAAATGTTTTTAGTGTTATTGTTCGCAAACGCTACCACTACGATAAGGCACGGTTCTTAGAACACGAGGAACAGTAGTGATAGTGTTCTTTTGAACAGAACACTAACAGTAACACTACGTTTAGCGTTCTGTTCTTTTTTACATTCGTCACCACAGGTCGCAAATATGAAGCAATTTTAATGAAAATTGGTACAGAGGCATTTCTTAACCCACGGACGATCCCTATTTAAAATGGCATATCGGTCCATTTTTTGATATAGCCCCAATACAAAGGTCCCTTTCGATGAGACATATTTACGCTCTAGAGGGGACATTTTCAACCGATCATGCTGAAATTTCAATGTGTATACTTTGTATTTCATTCAATCGTGCCTAGTAAAAATGAGGCATAGCGACATAAAGGGTGGAATGCACCATGTACTTTTATCTTCAGGAATAATTTTATATTTTGGATCATCCCTTAATTGTAGAAATGATTAATAATTGCTTTCTATGTTTATACCTATATCGAACAGAAGTATATTTGCATTAATATAAGCACTTCTTGTACTTTAATTAAGGCCATGCAATATCTTTAAAGCTAGTACATGTTGTAATAAAATCAAGTACATGTTGTTGTTAGACCAAGTTCGTGATATACTTAAAAAATCATATGTGTATCAAAATCAGACCATTATGAAAATATGCAATTAGAAGTTGTTTAAGTTCAGTCCAAAATAAAAAATATCTTAAACACAGTCATTTGTCTATAAGTTTATGAACAAAAATGGCTAGAGCCCGACCGAAGTCGGATTTTAAGGCCGAAGCCGTAGCCGAACTTCGGCCAAATTTACAACCTTCGGCCGAAGCCGAATGTTTTATATTTGTTAAAGAATTGTTTACTTTGCACCAAAATATTGTTTTTTTAATCAGTTTATATCTACTGCTTATGTATATATTTACTTAGCACATACAATTAAAAACCTTAATGTTATAATGACAAAGAAAGTATTTTTTCTGCATTAAGACCTTGTATACTATTTCGATAATTTGAATACAGCTGCCCAGCAGCATAAACAACTGCTCTCAAGCACACAAGTACTTTTCTGCCACTATTTCCAAATTTTCGAAACATCTCGCGTTATAATATTAAAAAATTTTAATGATTCTTGGACTTGGTGGCCCATTATTATCTATTCGTACTACTTTTACAAGAATGCTTTCACTAGTGGGAGAGCGTTTAGGTGAGGAACTGAGTCTTCTTTCGGTGTCCTTTCTCAAATTATTTTTGTAGTATTGTTCACTTCTGTACACTTCTGTGAAGATTTCCATAATAGAATTTTCTTTAAAAAGTCATAATTCTAATTCTAATTCGGCCAACTTCGGCTGATTTTGTGGCCGAATGCCGAATATTGGCCGAATGTCGAGTTTTGGCCGTAGCCGTAGCCGAAGCCGAACATTCGGTCGGGCTCTAAAAATGGCATTCTTTCCAGGACAATATAGTTTTAAATTCAAGATATTAAAATATCCTACCAAAAATTAAAGGCATTTTGACTTTAAAAGTATGACATGAAAACGTATATAATTCCTAGTAAAATTTCATTAAAATTATTGAAATGTTTACTTAAATTAAAAACATTTGTCCTTAGATCAATGATATTCTTAATAATTCAAAAAATATCTTCAAAGTCAACATGTACATAATATTAGGTACAACGAAGCATTAAAGCAAAAATCATTTCTTTGAATCATTTTTCATTATTTCACTGAAAATCTTATTTGAAGTAAAGACAAAAAATTTCACTGCTTTAGAGATAATCTTGTCTTTAGTTTAACGATATTTTTTCATTGTATATTAAGAGTTTTTAAAATTAACAAAACCAAACTTTTTTGTTGTAAAATAAGTTTTTTCTTTGTAAATTTTAAGTTTTTTTCATAAAATATCTGGCAACGCTGATGGACATACACTAGTGCATCGCCCTGTTATGCGCTCCTTATTTATGATATTTTTAACCCTTAAGAGTTATGGAAGATCGGTACTAGGGAGGAATTTCCTCAGTATCTTTCAGTTATATCCTCTGAGATGAGTCAGATCTGGTAATACGTCGGACCCGTAGTATCGGGATATTGCAAGGGTAACAACTCAAAATAATACCACTATCAATATACAACCTTTTTTCAGGAAAAGAGTAACAACTCAAAAAGGTGCTATTTTTCTATAATCAATAAAAAACAAAAAATAAAATAGCGTTTTTATTTTTTTTTTTGATATTTTCATGCAACGACATATTCATTTTTTTTGTAATATATAAGGCATCGTATATTATTGGACGTTCTTCCGTTGTGGAAAGTCAATTGGAATCAACCTTTGTCACAATGATTTCCACAAATAACTAGAAAGCCACAAAGAGGTAATCGGGAAACGCCTTCCTTTTAAAAATACACTATTATCGAACTCAAAAGATATTTATTTATGGAAAATGCGTGACAGATTCACCCTTAAAAATTGCCTTTTATGTACATAGTCACAATGAAACCATAGAGATCAATAAAAACAATATTCTTTATATATTCTTGTTCTTTGTGAAGGCATTCTGGACATCGAGGTTTACAAACGGTAAAGACAGCCAGCAACAACCATAAATAATAAATACGCTACAACAACAAGAATAAATATGTACTACCTGTCATGACTTGACAAAACAGAACACAATATTTTTTTTTATCAATTTTGTGATTGAGTCAGTGATTGTTTTGCAGAATCACCTTAATTAACTAACCATTATTAGCGGCATTAATCTTATTATAATGGATAGATGTTTTTATTTTATACGGAAACAAACAAATAACCACAATTTAGGCATAGTATTGACTGATTTGTTCGATTTTTCAATGATACAGTTGTTGACGGTACAATGGAAACTTATGAAAAGGTAATAACACTGTCTGTGCATTTATCATCAATGAAACCGAAAATATTGAGCATAATTTCAAGTGACTAACCTTTTCCATTTCCTATTACATTTTCTGTGCAAATATCTCAAAGACCCGATGGAAACGACTCAGGAAATTATTCGAAATAGGTTCGCTTCATTGAGGATACATTCCCAAAATTTTATTTGCACACAAAGTATAGGTATTTTAGAAATAACATCTTTGAGACCTTATTCATAATAATATATTTCTTATACTGTAGATATAATACAGTATTGGCAATAATTAAAGCACCCCTTTAAGCTATTTGTTCATTTTTTTTGTTATGAGAACGAGTCCATTTATATATTTTGTTTAATAATTTTACTCATTAATATGTCTATTTTTGATAAAAGGCGTGTTTTCGTTACACCATAGTTGCTTAATTTGTATGGGGAGCTAAGCACTTTTAAGCATTATTAGTTCCCGAAGAAGTTTGGTGCTTGTGTTCCTGTCTTAATCGGGTATGGTGTTGCCAGATTGGGCATCCTATATTTCGCAGTATGGCATCTCATTTTGATTTGAGAGATTGTTGTCAATTATTGTGAATTAGCGGGAAGAAGAAGAACAAAAGTGGAAAATTATTTTAATATTTGCAAAAAGAGTGTAAACAATTGAACATAGAATAGTAAATATATGTTTTATAAATGCATTTCACGAATTTTTTGTCTGTTTCGCAATGTTGTTTCTTCGCAACTCATGACACCATTGCTACCAGATGGTGGAAATCCGCCACTTAATGCTTATGCGCCAGTAAGTGGAAGTAAGATGTTTTCGTTGCAAACTGCCAGACTAAAATCGCTAGCTTTTAAGGAAAACATGCCTAATAAAGTGGAACAGGAATTTTTTAATAAAAAATATTTACTGTATTCAAATATTCAAAACCATCAAAAATGGATAGACGAAACAAAAGCACCCCCTTTATGCAAAAAACAATAAGACGTTAAAAAATAATATTTGATTGCGTATCCGTTACTTGAACGACACACTCACATCTGTTAGGCATTGAGGATGTTATGATATGAGCAATTTTCTGCAATTTTCTTGATTCACTTTCATGTTAAAAATATTCCATAAGTTCTCAATATAATTGATATTGTAGGATTGAGCAGGCCAATTAAGAATTTATTCTCATTTGTAATGAAACCATGCATTACAAACTTTGGTCGTATTTTTGGGATAGATATACTGTTGAAACCTCCATATAAGTGGCATCACTTCATTAGAATATGGCAACACCATTACCCCATCAGTTTTATGAATTTGCCCGACTCCTTCACGCCAGGAGCCATTCAAACAGTTATATTGCCCCTTCTGTGCTTGACCTTTGCTTTGCAATACATATTCTTTTGGTCTGCGTATATTATTTCTTCTGAAATTTCCTTGGATTTGTAAAAAAACAGCACAGTGTTTCATTATAGATGCTCCAATCAAGTCGATCTTTATCGAACTCAAGTCTGCCTTTCCTGTTCTTTGCTGATATAGATGGCTTGTTAGTTGGCCGTCGGCAGAATAGTTGGATTGTCTTTTTTTTTATTAATAAATCTTTATATCTTGGGATTTTACGCGTTCATCTTCAACAATGTTCTGGAGGTACGCTCCAGGTTTGTAACCATTTTGCAATCAGTCTCCTGCATTCGTAATTATCTGCTTGTCGTATACGGTGCAGATGTGCTTGTTAGCTTGAATATCCTGTTAGAATTCTCATCATCTTAGAAATATAGGTCTAGCTTACCCAGCCAGAAAATTACCATCCTTAAAGCGTTGTAAAAGCACTGTGTACCGTCATCACACGGTGGGATGAAGCGCTATAAAAGCGTCAAAATGAAAACACCGATATGTGACACATTAAAAACAAAACTCATGACCCTTTTCCGATGGTTTCAAGGTAATAATTCCCAATAAAGGCTAGTATTTAGATTTCAATGAATCAAATGAAATATATTATTTTAAATGCATTCATTTAAATGGCAAACATATTGAATTCAGAATATACACTTTTTCCAACTTAAACAAATAGAATATTTTCTTATAGGAACTTCTTAATTTTTGTAACGAAGCCGTAATTTTTGACGAAATGGCTAGGGGGGCTTATTGTTGTGAAAGCGTTCCAAAACAGTGCTTTAACAACGCTTTTTTCGTGATACCATCATAATTTCCTGGCTGGGTAGTTTCAATAATATTCTATTAACTTTGTGGCTTATCCCACTGTTTCGCAGGCTATAGTAGCATGTAGTTAATCCAATTGAAGCATAGCCGCAAATAATGTTGCAAGCGTCAAAATTCAAATTGTTTAGAATTTGCAAAAAAACTTTTTAAAAGTCGCAGGTACTTCCTACATTATATTTATACACTCACTTTAGTGTGACGAGGGTATATATCATTTGCTACGGAAAAAAGTGTAACAAATCGAATGAGTGACCTAAGACCCCAAGTATGTTCGTCCGTCTGTCTGTCTGCTGGCTGGTGCGCACGGTAACTCTCGAAAGGAGTAACCGATTGACTTCAAATTTGGTATGTGGTAATATTTTTTTCTATCTCCGGCTAAGTTCGAAGATGGGTCATATTGGTCCACTCCTTCTAGTACCTCCCCCACAAAGCGTTAAAATGTTGTGAACAATTGATTCTTTAATAACTGCTATACTGCTTATTCGAATCTTCTGAAATTCCACACATAGTATTAGCTTATTAGTCGCTATCAACTCGAGAAAAATGGGCGAAGTTGCCACGTCCCTTTTGGTACCTCCCACACAAATGCACCGTTTTGCACCAAAAGTTAACAGCTTATAACATTAATAACAGTTTATAAAAATACTTGAAATTTTGCACATAAATGCTTATAATTCGGCACAGTGCAATGAATTTAAAGTATCTAATGTTCAGCGAAAAATAGGTGTATTTGATAAACCCCTTCTGGTACCTCCCACACAAATTGACAGAATAATTCGAGTCATATTCAATATTACATTACTCACAAAGTGAGGGTATACCTTAGTCGGTTTACCCGACTGAAACTTTCTTACTTGTTTTTGTCTAGTTATGGACGTTTTATTTAAAAAACTAAATTAATTAATATTATTTCTATTTATTTAAAAAACATTACAAATTATTTCTGTTCACAGTGGAAAAACGTTTTATATCCATAAACTCATTGCTTCATAAAACGTTATTCCACGTTATGCGGCACAGGGGCCTAATCACGGCATCCGTTATCGACAAGTTTCGATCATAATTATCGTTATCAAGAAAAAATTTCCGAGAAATTTCTCGACCACAAAATTGTCACAAAAACTATTTTTTTTATTGATTTTGAGTGAAATTCGAAGATTTTTTTTAGAAAAAAAAGCCAATTGTAAGTTTTCTGTGCAATTTTATAATAAAATATAACGCTTTATTGACTAATGTTAGCAGAATTATTGCAAAATAAACACAAATGCAACTTCTAATAGAAAATATGCTCTCTTCGGTCGATTTGAACAAGCATTCCTCCGTGCATTGACATGTGTAATTCGTGTTATTTTAAACAATATAATCATTTCCAACATCGTAACCACCACCGGCCAGTAGATTATGTGTGGCGTCTAGTTTTAAAAATGGTAGAATAGACGGTGAAATTAATTTCAGATAAAACATAGTTAAACGCTTCTTTGAATGTTTAAAAGCCTATTAAATCTGCAAAACACATTTTTTTAAATCATAATTTAAATTTTTTGCAAGAATTTACGACTTCAAACAATGACAATGAAAGATTACTTTTGTCCCTTATTTCTATTCAAATATGCTGTGCTTTGTATTCCTCCTCTGAATCCGAAGATGAGGAATACAAAATAACATTGGATCTTTTTTAATGTTTAAAATAAACTACACTGCAATTATATTTATTCTTATTTCTTTAAGTTGTTCGTTCCGCCGTTCACAACATGTTTATATTTTTTTCTTCTTCTTCACTGTTTGACGTAGCCATTCCACACAAAATGATAACAAAAATCAAAATTGTCGGTCGAAGTCGTTGCTGCGATAACTTTTTCAGTACAGGGGTGCCGACTTAGTGCTTTTCGCAACGGATTTAGTGCTTTTCAGACTACCCAATAAGCGAAAAGTGTTCAGTTAGTGTCAAACGAAAACAAAGTACTAAATGTACGCTTTTCAAAATTTTCGTTAGTGCTTTTGACACATTTTGTACATTTGTCAGATGACATCTGGTAAAATAAAGAAATTAGACTATTTTGCTACACCATATGTATGTACATCCCGATTTGGCATCTACGTCTAATAGACGCCACAATTTGTATCAAATATTTTCGAAATTTGGCCTAGGAAAGTTGTTTGAGCTTATAATAAACTTTGGCAAATTCTATGAAATTTTTTGCAGGTTTAGATCTTTGAGTCTAAGCGCCATAGAATACCCGTTTCTCGTCAGATCTACATACAATAAGTATAAAGAGGTTCTTTCTGTTCCTGAACACTCCCACATCTAAAGATAATTGGTTCAGATTTAGATATAGACTCCAGATTCAGATTTAGATTTACGCCTTTTTGTTTGGAATTTACGCCCCTTTTACGATTTTTCAATTTTTTATTACGCTTTTGCTTCGGAAAATGTTGGCATCACTGCCCCAGTATGATGGCATTTAAAACGTTTTTCGTGTGAAGAACTACATCGTTGGTTAACGTGGTGGCTAAACAACGCTCTTTAGTATGTTAATATACCGTTTGTATGTTAATAAACCGTATTTAGTAGTTAATATACCGTTTTGATAAATTACTATATTGTACTTAAGAAAATTTTAATGATTCAGGCGTCGGCTGTTTTGCATTCAGTAGAGGCACGTTGTAGGTGACTAACAATTACAAGTTTCTTCCACTGACTATCACTTTATTATTACATTTTGATAACCATAAAGTGCATAAATTCAACTTATTAAGTATTGGGGCAATGCGGTAGAGCCATATAAACGATAATCAGAAAAAATATACGTCTTTACAACTTATTCGCAGCTATGCTTCAATTGTTTCGCAGTCAATTTTCGTGGAATCTAGAGGTTCTAAATTTTCCAAGTTTATTATATGTATTACAAATATCGGTTTAGATTAGTTTCAGTCATATTCTAGTAAATTTACAGACTTCATTCCGGCATATGTATATCCATCCGATTATCGCGGGAACCTTATGTTGTTTTTATCTTACTCCTTGTTGTCCGGATGGTAATTAATATTTTTCTGCTAAACTTAGTTGAGTGTTATTTGGGTTTACCGTTTCTATTCTCCACTAGAAACGCTGCATTTCTGTTAATAGTAGTCGTCATGATGTAAGGTCTATTTTTAGCTTCCTTGATGTCTTGGACAATCAAATGTTGTTGTAGTGGTAGTGCGTCCGGTGAGTAGCAGCAGAAACTCAAATTATGATGAAAATATGAATTGTTTATGTTAAATTTTTCCAGTGTTCTGGCTGGGAATCGAACCCAGAAACTTCGGAATCCAAGTCTAGTAAATTTGTGGTCTATGCAACTGTTTCGCAGTTATTTTCGTGGCATCAAATGGTTCAGTATTTTCCAAGTTTTCTACTTGAAGTTTCCTGACCATTGAAATCATTTTCCCGTTCATCATTTTCTTTTCGGCCTTTCAATTATATGCAAGTATTTGTTGAGAAATGGGAATACTCCTTGTTTCTAATAAGACAATCCCTTGCTTCAGTTTTAAGTAATAAATACGGCAAAGGAAAATTGATCAAAATTTCCAAATTTATTTATTTGTCAAATACATATTGGAATGTGTCTTATTTTTTATGCAAATGCTGGGTTCATTATGCCAATTTTTAAGGAACTAATTTGCTATTGTGTCTTCTTTTGTTTTATTTTGGTTTTATTAGCCTTACTGTTTTGAAAAAACTTTGCATTCTATAGCATAATAAACTAAACTACGAGGGCGGTTCGGAAACTTCTTAGCCTATCAATGAAAGAGAATAGTTAGTTTTTCAGAAATATTTTTATTTTTCAATATAATCTCATGAAACTTCAATACACTTAGTCCAACGCATATCTAGCAATTATATCCCTTGATTAAAATAGTTTTCCTCAAGGTCTTCAAAATAGTGGTTTACAACTGTAATTGCATCTTCATTTGAGGTAAAACGCTTGCCAGCAAGGAATTTTTTTAGATTTTGGAACAGGTAAAAGTCACTGGGAGCTAAATCAGGAGAATAAGGTGGGTGGTCAAGCAACTCGTACTTTAATTCGTTGATTTTAGCCATTGTTAAAACACTCTTGTGCGCTGGTGCGTTGTCTTGATGAAAAATTATTTTTTTGTGTTGTAAGCCAGGACGTTTTTCTCGGATTTGTACATTTAATTGATTCAAAAGGTTGCAATAGTACTCTGAATTTATTGTTTTACCCCTTTGCAGATAATCAATCAATAAAATACCTTTGAAGTCCCAAAAAACCGTTGCCATAACCTTACCAGCCGATTGAATTGTTTTTGCCTTCTTTGGGGCACTTCCTCCAGCTTCAATCCATTGTTTGGATTGTTCTTTTGTCTCTGGAGTATAGTGGTGGATCCATGTCTCATCAACAGTTATGAAACGACGCTTAAAATCCATTTTATTTCGCTTAAAACGATCCAAACAAGCTTGAGAAATGTTCATTCTTATGCGTTTTTAATCGACTGTTAACAAGTGCGGCACCCATCTTGCAGAAAGCTTTTTCATCTGTAGTTCTTCATGCAAAATTAAATGGACTCGATCATTTGGACTCGATCACATGAGATCATTTAATACCATATCATGCACTTTGGCTACAATTTCTGTTGTTGTTGCTGTTTTTGGTTCATCTTCAATGCTTGTACGACCACGTTTAAATTCAGCAACCCAATTTTTTAATGTTGCATATGAAGGAGCACTTTCACCTAACACATTCACCATATCATTATGAATTTCTTGTCCCGATAAACCTTTTTTATGTAAATATTTAATGACACCACGCATTTCTAATTTTCCATTGTAAAAAAATCGCGGATGCGTTTTTTGTGAACACCTGTTTCTATATGTAGGAGTTGCCAGATCGAAACAAAATTTAACATGTGTTCATAGCAGAGATGGAAGTTTTCAAAACACTTATCTTTTTTCTGTTTATACCGCGCTTTTTGTGCTAGGCTAAGAAGTTTCCGAACCGTCCTCGTAACTAAAAAACTATTTGTATTATTTTATGTATGTATGTACTTCTATACATGCAATATTGCAAATTGACTCGAGTCCCTGAATATGTGACATTACGTAATTGAAATCCTAAATTATTCTTGACCTTAAATTTGGAAAAAATATATTTTTGGGGAATAAATAATAATGAATAATGACCACTTCTCTTAAATAAAACAAAGGGCTGACTGATAGCTTTATATATAGCTTGATCCATTTCGAGGTTCCGTACCTTTTTAAAGAAAAAAAACACAGAAAATTCAAATTGAATAGGGTATGTTTATTATCATTTGAAAGAACATTCTTTGGCATTTATTTTTTGAAGATTATGTCAATCAAATGTTGATCGCGGCTACGTCTCAGATGGTCCATCCGTTGAGTCCAATTTTCGATGACTCGTTCGAGCATTTCGACTGGTAACTGGCGAATGACACGCGTGATGTTTTGCTCCAAGGCCTGAATCGAAGAGGGATTGTCCGCATACACTTTAGACTTTACATATACCCACAGGAAAAATTCTAACGGTGATATCACACGATCTTGGTGGCCAATCGACCGGCCCAAAACGTGAAATTATCTGCTCACCGAAGTGTTCTCAATAAATCCATTGATTGATGCGATGTGTGGGAAGTGGCGCCCTCTTGTTGAAACCAAATGTCGCCGAGATCACGTGCTTCAATTTCAGGCATTAAATAGTCCGTTATCATGGCACGATAACGTCGCCATTGACGGTTACGTTCTCACCGGCATCATTTTTGAAGAAATATGGACCCATGATTCCACCGGCCCACGAACCACAACAAACCGTTGTTTTTTTCGGGATGAAGTGGCAGCTCTTGAATCTCTTCAGGTTGCTCTTCGTCCCAAATGCGGAAATGGGAATACTCCTTGTTTCTAATAAGACAATCCCTTGCTTCAGTTTTAAGTAATAAATACGGCAAAGGAAAATTGATCATAATTTCCAAATTTATTTATTTGTCAAGTACATATTGGAATGTGTCTTATTTTTTATGCAAATGCTGTGTTCATTATGTAAATTTTTAAGGAACTAATTTGCTATTGTGTCTTCTTTTGTTTTATTTTGGTCTTTAAATCATTTTTGATTTGTAACTAGAATAATTTTTGCATCTTACTGCTATAGAAACCAATTTTATTTTATTGTTTTATTAGCCTTACTGTTTGAAAAAACTTTGAATTCTATAGCATAATAAACTAAACTAACTAAAAAACTATTTGTATTATTTTATGTATGTATGTACATATGTACTTCTATACATGCAATATTGCAAATTGAAATTGAAATCCTATATTATTCATGACTCATAATTTCCAAATTTAATATGTGAATAATGACTACTTCTCTTAAATAAAAAAAGGGCTGACTGATAGACCAACTTGAATATACAATTGTTCTCACTCGTATTTGAAACTTCCTAATAACCATGTTTCAATAATATAAGTGTGTGTTACTAGCAGGTTTATCAATTTTTTTAATTTTGATAATCGTTGAATTTTTATTTTAATGTTTGAATTTCATATTTTGTTTACCTTTTGTTTGTCAAAAAAGTTTGAAACTCTATTCTGTTAATTTATTGCAGAATTCAATAAAGAGAAAATGCGTAAATATAGGCTTATGGCCAAAGCGGAATACGAATTACCGTGGCAAAACTACGAACTTTGCTATAATTTTTTTTGGAGAAAAGTTGTTTAAAATTCTTGTGTATGTATATGTTTATTCCAAATACTAACTCTAAAGTTAAAGTGCAGAATTTCATGCTAGGATAACAAAATAAAAAACCAAAATAGGAGGTACCCCTTCATAATAACATACTACAGAGTCCTGATACAGAAATACCCAAATATAACGGGTCATCCAAGTAGAGATACTTTTTTCAATAGCCTTTTTTTTGACAGATTACGTGTGAGTCGTGTCATACTGTCATGTTATTTTTGTTAAGTATTGTTTGGCATTTCATCGTGTAAAGACTTCATTTTATTTAGTTTTACTTTTCCTGTAACATTTTCAAATATGTTGAGATGGATGATACGCCCTTTCTCCCTTTTCAAAGGAAAATTGATCATAATTTCCAAATTTATTTATTTGTCAAGTACATATTGGAATGTGTCTTATTTTTTATGCAAATGCTGTGTTCATTATGTAAATTTTTAAGGAACTAATTTGCTATTGTGTCTTCTTTTGTTTTATTTTGGTCTTTAAATCATTTTTGATTTGTAACTAGAATAATTTTTGCATCTTACTGCTATAGAAACCAATTTTATTTTATTGTTTTATTAGCCTTACTGTTTGAAAAAACTTTGAATTCTATAGCATAATAAACTAAACTAACTAAAAAACTATTTGTATTATTTTATGTATGTATGTACATATGTACTTCTATACATGCAATATTGCAAATTGAAATTGAAATCCTATATTATTCATGACTCATAATTTCCAAATTTAATATGTGAATAATGACTACTTCTCTTAAATAAAAAAAGGGCTGACTGATAGACCAACTTGAATATACAATTGTTCTCACTCGTATTTGAAACTTCCTAATAACCATGTTTCAATAATATAAGTGTGTGTTACTAGCAGGTTTATCAATTTTTTTAATTTTGATAATCGTTGAATTTTTATTTTAATGTTTGAATTTCATATTTTGTTTACCTTTTGTTTGTCAAAAAAGTTTGAAACTCTATTCTGTTAATTTATTGCAGAATTCAATAAAGAGAAAATGCGTAAATATAGGCTTATGGCCAAAGCGGAATACGAATTACCGTGGCAAAACTACGAACTTTGCTATAATTTTTTTTGGAGAAAAGTTGTTTAAAATTCTTGTGTATGTATATGTTTATTCCAAATACTAACTCTAAAGTTAAAGTGCAGAATTTCATGCTAGGATAACAAAATAAAAAACCAAAATAGGAGGTACCCCTTCATAATAACATACTACAGAGTCCTGATACAGAAATACCCAAATATAACGGGTCATCCAAGTAGAGATACTTTTTTCAATAGCCTTTTTTTTGACAGATTACGTGTGAGTCGTGTCATACTGTCATGTTATTTTTGTTAAGTATTGTTTGGCATTTCATCGTGTAAAGACTTCATTTTATTTAGTTTTACTTTTCCTGTAACATTTTCAAATATGTTGAGATGGATGATACGCCCTTTCTCATTTCTGATTACGATATACATATCAGGTTGTTTGTTTTGAAGCTATGAACAATTTCCTTTTTTGTTTCTGATTACTATATGTAAATAATTGTTAAATAAATTTGGAAAATTATTATTAATTTTGCATATTTTACGATTTCATAACCCAACTTGGTAAAAAATATTTCAACATGTTTTTTTAAATAAAAAAATTGGCCGTAGAGGAACAATAATATTTCTAATAATGAAACCCCTACTCATCCATTCAGATTACTGAGGATGCTTTTTTCGTGTCGGTTTATCGAATTTTCGGCTTTTTAAACTTTTAAAGAAATGAAGAAAATATTATTTTTATAAGTAGCTTCCACTTTATAAATTATAAAAAAATCTAAATGAAAAATTTCGTTTAATTTGTGCCCATCCTTCGAATTTGTAAACACACTGCTACACACTATTTACATTTCTAATATCTCTATACCCTTCGTCAGCAAGCTTTTGTCAAGGTTGTGGACGATATTGCCATGTCGAAAAACCACAGCCAACTTTGATTACAACAGCCCGAAATTATAAATATTGTGGTGATTTGTGAAAAAAAAAATTTTGACCCGTCGATGCGAAATTCTGAAAAATATTTTAGGTGGAACTGAAACTGTGCCCTTTCATTTGACACCCATATCATCTTACCGAGACTTTCAGAAAAATCACAAAAAATTATAAATAGTTATATTCTTAAAAAAAGTCATGTCCTTTTAAACGCGAACTCGACCAGAAAATAAAAAACTGAGTATACAGTTTTGTTTTCTTTCTTCAGCTTCAGAATTATATAGAGATTTTCATGACCAAAAATTAGTGTCGCACGGTGTAATATTTATGCGATTTGATATAGGAAATAGTACTCGTCCATCGCTAGCACTTCTGTAGCGGGCGATTATTAGGATACAATCTTTTAGGCAAATTTTTAAAACCCATAAAACATAAATGGCGACTTATGAATCGTGTCAAATAAAATAAAAATAATTTAGTGTTCAGTAATATTTTTGTTGTCTGTAATTATCTTTTCGTTAACGATATTTTTTTAAATAACTTCAACCACAACCATTTCATATACAGCGTAGATAATGCAAAGAGAAAATATATATTTTAGAAAATTTAGCACAATCACAACTTTTCTGTTTCTTTTTGATAATTACAACTTTCACAGCTGCATAGACTGATTAAATAAAATTTCAATAATTGTTTACCTGAATTAGTTTTATCTTAAATAAATATAAGGAATGAACATATAGAACACTACACCTCCCTAACAACGCGCAAATAAGCATTGCAATAATAATTTGGAATAACTGGTTTCGTTTCAGTTAACAAAGTACGTAGCTTCACCACCACATCAACGCCTACTCCAAGGAGAAATTGAAGATGTTGATCATAATAAATGAACTAGATCGATTTGATACGGGAGGAACATGCATACGGGGGCTATACCTAAATCTGAACCGATTTTCCCCAGTAATAGGAGACATCTTACGAAACCTCTTTCTGTCTAATTTCGTATTGACCGTTGATCGGTATAATAAACGATGGGTCTATTTCCTCTCATTTTGGGTGTTACAAACAAATGCACAAAGCTATAATAACCTGTATCACAGTGTGGTCCTTTTTGAGGGAGGAGGTACTAAAAGGATTGGACCAATATGGACCATCGAACTAAGCCTGAGATAAAAAAGTTTGATTACATATCAAATTTGAAGTCAATCCGCTATACCTTTCGAGAATTATAGTCTGTTTCAGCAGGACAGACAGACGGTCAGACATTGCTTAAATGACTTAAAATGCCCTATTTCCGCCCTACATAGTTAGTGCCTTAGGCCATTCGTTCGATGTGTTACACTTCCTCCACTAATGTGAGGGTATAAAAAAGAAAACGGCAGCTCAATGCTAATTTTGTCTTCTATGTCAAAAAGCTAAAAATAAAAATAAAATGAGGAAAATTGAGAACAAATGTATCAAATTTTTTGTCTACATTTATTAATACAGTCTATTGTCCAAAAAATATCACATCTATCAATCTACTTTAGTTCGCTGCAATTTATGTTACATTCATAGATTTCCAAGCCAGACGTACAAAACACACTGTGGTGGTCGGTATCACAGTGTGGCGGTAAAGAGTATAAACCTCTAAGCGAATTAGACAATATAGAAAATATATATTTCCGCTTTGTATTTAAATTCATTAAAAGGAGAAATAAATAAATAAAAGAATATGAGTAATAATCTTAATGTACGACTTCTACATCTGCACAGAATCACCGAAAATAGCTCTGCTATTCGTTCCCGTTTTGTACGGGGACGAATAGCATATTGGCCATAATTTAACATTGATTACTTTTAAAGAATCTCTTTAAATAGAATGTGGTTACATTTTATTAAAGATGTTGTAGAATTAGTTATGACCATCGCACAGGGATTACGAAAATATTTAAGATATAAGAAATGACACATTTTCTCAAAACATTTTAGGACGATAAATGTCGCAAATTTAGACAAAATTTCTTGATTTCACAATATTTTTAGATAATACGCAGTGTTAACATGAACAATTTTGATGTCAAATATCAGCTGATTCAAAGAAAACTATCGTTTTAGGTTTATGAAATTAGCAATAACATTTTATTAAAAAGTCCATAAAACAATTAATCTATTTGTGTGTCAAGATTCAATAAATCTATTCAACACTTCAGGAGAGCTAGTAGAATAAATCATTACTAAATAATTTTCAATTATTTTGGCACTTTGACTTAAATAATTGTTTTTTTACATTTGTTGTTGAAAAATTCTTCAGTATTTTAAAACATGCTAAATTGTCTAACAAATCAGCAACTTATGTTTGTACAATCGGCAAAAACTATTCGTTTACAGTAATTTTATTACATTATGTTTATTTTTAGAGCAAATAAATAATATAATAATAACAGTTTGCATAACTTATACTTTACAATTAATTTATTTTTTATTCTGTTTTCTGTTTTGTTTCAGATAACGCATAATACAAGTTCGCGCGGTAAAACAAAGAAAAAATATATAATGTCGGAAGAGGAACTTGAACCTAAATCTCCGAAAAATAATGCAGCACAAAAATCTGGCTTACAACAACAAGCAGATGACAATGACAAGGGCGGCTTCTCTTCGGATAGCAGCAGCAACGACATGCTGGAAAAGTGCCCTATTTGTTTATTGACATTTCGACAACAAGAAATCGGTTCGCCGTCGTCGTGTCAGCACATCTTTTGTGTTAACTGCATTGAGGCATGGTCGAAAAATGTTCAAACATGTCCTATCGATCGTTTAGAATTTCAACGTATTATCGTGCGCGAATCGTATGAAAATCGTAAAATAATTCGCGAAATAAACGTAGATCCGAACGCGGCAAAAGAATTGATTTTAGACGACGAAGATGAAGAGGTGGATGATGTTACCAATTGTGAAATATGTGGTCGGCCAGATCGTGAGGATGTTATGCTGTTGTGCGATCATTGCAATCAGGGTTATCACATGGATTGCTTGTCAACACCTCTGTCGGAGATACCAGAAGGATCATGGTTTTGCGACAACTGTGTAGACTCCCAGGATGAAGACGAAGAGGATGAGGAACAAGAAGATCTAAATATGTTATATGAAGATATAAGAGATATGGGAATACCGGAAACTCGTCTGCGTGTTCGAGAAATACAACAGCCGAGAATTTTGCGGACAAGACAAAATGAACGCATTCGCGCTGCTGTCCTGAGACGGACCAGAGCTAGTGTCTCGGCACTAGAAATGACCACAACGACTACTACCACCAGTACAAATCAGCGAGGACGGCCACGCACCACCACTACTACAACAACAACTACCCGACGAACTACAAATCGAAGTGTCAGTGGTTCTGTACGAAAACCGTGTAAGCCAAGAAGACGCCGACGTGCTCGCCAACGCACCTATGTGGTAGAATATGATGTAAATAACTTTGATGAGAAATTCGCCATAAAGGCCACAAAGAAAGTTATAAAAAGACGGCGACGACGTAAGGTACGCTCATCCGCCAAGAAATCGTCAAGGTCAAGATCTGCCGCTGGTGGGGGACGCATGACAGCCAGCAAACGCTTAGCAGAGCAATTGGGCGTTAAACCCGACCCTACATACACTTCCCATCTGTCAGGATCCAGTGCGGGACTTTCCTTGACTGGCGGAGCTAATGATTTGGAATATTTTTCGGATAGCGACAATGGCGGAAATATCGAAAGTGAAATTCATTTTGAAACCGGTCAAGGGACGGCTGTGCAGACATCTGTAAGAATTTCCAATTATGGATCGCAGAGATCTCGTAAAGGTTTATTGTTAGGCCGCGTTGGCCCACGTCACATACCAGAACCTGTGGCCAGTCGCGATAATGCTAACTCTGATATATTATCAAGCATAATGGACTTGCAAGATCGTTGGCATAGCGCAAGTCGCAATTTAGAAAGTGTTCACATCAATACTGATGGTACATTGAATATACCAAGTTCAGGTGAACGCAACAGCAACCAGCCAGCAGCGCCTACACCACCAGCAGCAGCAGCGGAACAATCGACGTCGCCACCAAAAAGATCAGAACGTCAAGAAGCAGCTCCATCTTCATCGCAATTACTGTCGAACGGTTCCAGTCAAAACGAAATAACCCAGGCACCTATGTATTCCCGCGGAGGAGGAAATGCCAATTTCAACTCCGGCGGAGGTGGTGGTGGTTACAATAATCGTTATGGTAGTAACCAAAATAACTACCGCGGTGGTGGTGGAAATCAGTACCGTCCATCGTCTGGTGGTGATGGTGGACGTGGAGGAGCAACTGGTGGTGGTGGAATGAATTATAATATGGTCGGTCGCGGAAATTTCAATTTTACCAACAACTCTAACTACAACAATCAAAACCAACCGGGAACAGCATTTTCTCCATTCCGACAGTGGAATTACAATCAGCGCAATCAACAAAATGATGAAAACAACCAAAATAACAACCGCCGCAATTCTATGCAATTCCCAGCTAATCAACAAAATGACAATACGCCATCGCCGCAACAGCCACAAAATCCTTTCAGCGGAATGCCACCACAGCCCTGTTTCCCACCTCCGGCAATACAGCAGCGTCCCAATCAATCCTCATCAGATGACCTATTTGGAGGATTGCCTCCGCCAGTAAGGCAAATACCAGCACCAGTTGTTTTAAGTGTGCCTCCACCTCCCACGCCTCCTGCAATGATGGTACATCCTCCAGCCGGTGCCCTATTTCAATTGAATTCAGATTATGGCCGCGACGATGATTCAAACTGTCCGAATTTCGCAATCTACTCGCAGGAGTCTCAAGAAGTCGCTAAGTCATCAGAAGCCTATCCAGAAAGAAACAAAGCAGCCAATTCTGCCAATGAGGCTAAGGTATGATGAGTTTTACTTAAAATTTTAGCTTTTCTTGAAAATGGAGTAAATTTGGTTGTTGGCATATAAAATGTGTTTTTCGTCGGCCAAAAAGTGTACCAATCAATATTGTACATAATACAATATCGTTTCTGCCATAGCTTTTTATATGACGTATAATTTATTATGTGTGTGTACACAACAATATTCGTAATTCCAGATTGATATCGGATTTATTTTGTTTGTGTATTAGTCAAGTATCTATGGGTATTTGGAAGTCTTTTACAGTCTAACTTAATGTTAATGGTATTTAGTGAACAGTACATTGTCATCGATTCGAAAATGTAGTTTTATCTTAACATTCACATTTGGGGAATTTTTTATGTTCTCTTTTTTCTACTAGGGGTTTATGTATATAAGTTGCATATGCAGGAAATTCTATAAAAGAAAAGTTTTAAGGAAAAATATGACTAAATGCACGCAATGAAGTAAACAAAATGTGAAGTTGCACTGTTTTTAAATTGTGAAGTGGTTCTCTTCATATTGTTACACTATTAGTATGTCAAGCTAAAATTATTTTATTTTATGCTGAAGATCAAAGGGTTCCCGCATATATGAAGGAAGGTATTTTGAAAAGGAAAACGACCTTGAAACTCAACACCAACCATTGCATGACGTTTCGCTGTTGGTTAAACAGCTCTTCGGATTGAGTAGCGTTGTTTTTGGCCTGCGGTCCACTTGTTTTTTGTTCTATTTATGTATATGAAAGATACATATTTCAAATTTACATATAGCAAATACTTTTCGTTTGCTTACGTGTCACCTGTATTATTTATTATACTCGTACATAGTTAAACGTTCTAATAGGATTGATATTATATAAAGTTCTTTTGGAATAGATCCTATCATTACCCTACTCGGTCGCATACAGGACAATGAAAATAGCAGGCAAAAACTTAGATGGCATATATAATGGTTGCCCATTACATTAAAATTTCATACTTTTTTTAAATTTCTAAAAACAACAACTTAGTTAGTTTTTGATAATACAAATATACCGAGGGCTTACATCCAAAAGCGTATATCATAAAATTCCCTAGTTTTCAGGAGAGTGAAAAAACCGTTTAATTACTACATTATTTATGGTTTTGCAAATATAGCTTCTAAAATGTGCTTAAAACTCCGTTAGTGTGTTGTACAAACAAACAAAAATCAGATATTCTCTCCTGAAAAGCCATCTCTCCTATCTCTTATCTATACTCTTCATCGACCTCTCACTCTTCTTTTACTCATCTTCTCAGGACGAACATAATGGACCAAATGGTCTCCGAGTGAAGTGGTTCACGCCAGCAATGGTTGTGTGCCGCGCGTCCTTAACCTAACCTTTATTAGCGTTTTAAATGAGCATAATCCGTTTTTCTTCGTAATTTCCAATGTTTGTTCCTACTTCGTAGCATAGATGGTTTGATTTGAAATTAAAATATATACCATTTGAAACAAAAATAAGATGAATTTGCAATACGAAAGTGCCAAAATCACACACAATGAAGAATTACACCATATCCTGAGATCGAAGAACTAAATTGGTGGGGATATTACATCATTGGAACGAGAATTTGACAAAAGTTATCCAAACTTAATTTATTTTGTTCCTATCTTTTTATATATAAAATCCTTTCCATTCCATTCGTAATAAACAAACTTAAACCTTAAGAGCGAATGGACTGAAAATGGCTCTGTGTTTTAGAAATAATTAAACCGCGATAAATGGCGGAGTGACCAAGATATTTGCAAAATGTTCATTTCTAAAGCGATTGGACTGAAATACCGTGGAAATAATTTGTATGTATAAATTGAACAGATAGTTTGCACGGTACTGGACATATACCCAATTTGTATACATATTGTTAGATGTAGACTCGGAGTGTATGTGATTTTGCCTTACGTCCCACCAAAGTGGGACGGGCAGGACAACGTCTGCGAATTTTCTTGAATTTCCTGATATTTTCTAATGTTTTTAAGCAAATATATTTTTGCAATTCTAATCAAGTGTATCCTTCCTACCTTTTCTTTGGTACCAAAATCACACTCCAATGTTTAGAGATTTAATGGATTTAATAAATAATAACACAATTCTCTGAAGTGCATTGCGCAAATAATTTTAATATAATACATTTTCAAGTAAAATTCGCAACTCCTGTTAAACCAGTCCGCTGAATATTTTTCGATATAAAACATTCCACTATATGAGCATTTTATAACAACTTTTCGAAATCTGAATATAAAAACGGCAAGTTTTCGCTATGAATACGAAACTATATTAAATTACTTTGCTATTTATTTTATTCAGTACAATCTTATCTTTCTAAAAGGCATCATACATTTTACTCAGAGTGGTTTACGCTTATTGTACAAGCTTCTATAAAAGCAAAAAAATATAATTTTCTCTCGCGTTTTAAACACATATTTAGATTCATTCAAGTTGAAAATATATCGAAAATGTTTAAAATTTGAAGTTAGTGAATTTGTGATAATTTAAAAAACTGAATGATAGAAGGTTTTGTATTCGAAGAATTCATTAAAAATAGGATAACCAATAAAAAGGCTAGAAATGGACATAGAATATTTTTTTATTTCAAAATTAAACCATGGACGAATGACCTTAAATAGAAGAGTTTAGCATCAAAAACGCGTTTTCGAAAAAATATTATAGAATATTTGGATATAAGCCCTCGATTTATTGAATAACTCCAAAGATCTAAGGATAGTTATTTTTTTTCAATTTCGTTTAATTTTAAAACAAATTCTCACACATATAGGGGGTCGCGCTCAAAATATTACAATTAAAACTGCTGCCACTTTATTTTTTTTCTTTTCTCCTGAAAACATTTCAAATTTTAAGAAATGTATGGTATTGTCCACCTATGGTATGTATCCACCTTCAGCGGGGATAATGGTCTGCGTATCACGCTGCACGAATGTGGCCTGATGGTATTTTCTCATTCTCAGCGAATAGCAATCTTTAAAGTGTTGACCGTCTCATACAGAATGGACCATGTCGAAAAATTAATTGGGTTCCCCAAAACAAAAACTCTCATTACCAGGTAACCTGGCGGGTAAGTCAAATTCAAAAGAAATAATGACTTACCATTTAGCCACCCTTCAGATTTTTTTTACATGGGTATGATATTGGAGGAAAGTACTTCCATGCTAGCATACAAAGATTTAAAGAGTTAGCAAATAACTACTTACCCCCACGCTTACGAATATCCCACATATAAGTAGTTATTTTTGTCATACTAATAAGGGGCTGAATAACACCTTACCAATAATGGTTTTCATAAGCATATATATATCATAAATAATTATATATGACGAAATATGCTTTTTTACTCAAAAGCTTTTTTAAATTTCTAATTAAATATTAAAAATTGGCGTTGTCGCATATTTTACAATATCCTATTTAATTTACTTACAATTAAGTACTTATTTATGTCAAAAAAACCCATGTGTTTTACGGGATTTATGTCATGGTGCCGAGTTTTGTTCAAAACTTTAAACCTTATTGGTTACTAACTGCCCAAGGTAACAAAGCATCTTTTAAAATCGTTTCACGGTAGATTTGTTGAATTACCTTTACACCCTGTTCAATAAAAACGAGTTATAAGCGTCCTGTGGCAAAAACCGCTGCTCTTATATATCGCTATGTCAACCGCAGGCTTTCGTCGAGTTTCAAATTTCGTTGAATTTGCGCTCTAACCATACATGATCGTTTGTTTCTTACTTGACATTACATTGTATAAAGTTAATATAAGATTATTTGCCATTGGCTTATTTATATTACTACAATAAATAAATGAAAAGCAATATTGCTGAACTGTAAACATTTTTTCATCAGAATGAAAAAAGACACACATTTTCAAACTCGCCATCAAAGTGCAAGGTTTGGTTTTTAAAAACATACGTTTGCTCTGGCTGGCAAACTGTCTTTTGTGCAGGTCTGTATTTTGCAGTGCTTCAATCGTCCAATTGAATAAAATTTCCAATTGTTCGCCTTTTAAACTGCGCTTTGTCGTGAATTATGTTGAATTCTGCTCTTCACAGTTCGAACCATTTTTGGTGATATTCCTGTTTTTTTATATCCACCTAAATAGCGTTACAAAAAGCTACCTACAGAAACTCAAACATTTTGTTCAGAAGTAAAGACCAAACCTACAGTTATATGTAGTCGTCGAATCGTATGGAATTTAAAAATGTTTACTGTTGTTTAGCTCTAACCACAGCAGCTGAAGAAGGAGTTAGTTAATGTTGTAGCTCATTAACAATGACTGGTCGATTTTCCAGCCACTATAGAGCAATAACTATTGCATTTGAATTCCATTTCGATTACTTTTACTTGCGATGTAAAAAGACATGCTCTTTAAGGCCTGTAAACAAGATAACAGATTAACACTTGTTAAAAAACTGGAAATCTATTCTAAACAAACAGTGTGATCCCTAATCTGCAATTTTAGATTTTATAATTTTTATACCACATACTATATAAAGAGTCCGCCAAATAACTTTTTTTTTTGAAAATGCTATAAAAAAAACTGCTGAATATTTTCTCAAATTTCTTTTTTTATTTGAAAATACAATCCTTCCGGTTAATAATGGAAAATAATTTCATTCAAATGACTGCCTCGGCTGGCCATGCGGTAGCCTTACACGATCGGTCCAATTTTTAAGCACATTATCGATTGTGTGCAGCTGTATTTCACCAATGGCTTCACGAATATTGTCCTTTAAAGCGTCTATTGTCTCTGGCTTGTCGGCGTAACACTTATCTTTGGGGGCACCCCACAAATAATAGTCCAACGGTGTCAAATCGCAGCTCCGAGGTGGCCAAACGACATCAGCTCTGCGGCTGATAATGCGATCTTAAAAAACAGGGCGCAAAACATCGATTGTAGCTTCGGCTGTGTGGCACGTAGCGCCGTCCTGTTGAAACCAAATGTTGCCAATATCCTCCCTCCTCTTCAATTTTTGTGAACAAAAATTCGTTCAACATGGCCCGATAACGATCGCCATTGACTGTAACGGCCACTCCTTGCTCATTTTCGAAGAAAAATGGCCCAATTATGCCCATGGGCCAAAATCCGCACCAAACGGTGACTCGTTTTGGGTGTATCGGCTTTTCAATGTATGCGTGCGGGTTTTCAACAATTTTGCTTGTTTACATACCCGCCAAGATCAAAATGAGCTTCACCTGAAAAGATGATTTTCTTGGCAAAATCGGCATCTTCTGTAAGTCGATCGCAGGCCCACTTGTTCAAGCGTATACGCAACCATATTCGTTCAGCGGAAGGATACAACTAATTATCTGTCAAATCAGACATGAGCTAAGTGTTACCATTCACGAAATAAGCACTTCTTGAAAAAAAAACGTTAGATAGCGGATCGTTTACTATACTACAAAGAGGCAGTGTAGTGTACACATAATATTAAATTAGTTTTTTATACAGTGTGGCACAAAACATGAGCAGCTAAATGCAGTCCAAAAATAAGCATGATTTTTTAATTACTATATAATTTTATAATTTTATTTAGCTCTGTTTCATTTTCAAATATTACATAGTTTAAAGAAGAGAAGCTAGAAACATTAAATTTGAAATTTGCAGAACTTGATTGGAAGACAAAAACAACATAACATCAAATATCCAAAAAGCAAGCGATAACCGCAGTAATAATCTATATCTGTATAATTCCTTTTTTCAACATGTCGCCGCTATGCACGTTTGAGAACAATTTAGAAAACTATAGACTAACCAAGAAACCCTTGCTTCCAACAAAGCTAAACGGAAAACATATAGTTGATTTCAAGTCTCGAAAGAATTTGCAAGAAAATGTTATTATTCCAATTTCTAGACTAAATTATAGGCAACTACTAACTGATCTTTAAGTGCAAGATCGTTTTGTACCACTAGACATCAAAGCTTGAATCTCACTAATTCATATAGGACGTGATCGGCATAGAATCACCCAGGTACAGTACGAGAATCTCGTCATATTAAATAAAAACAGTTTCAAATCACGTGTGTGGTAGCATCTATTTGCACCACGCATTATGATGTCTATTTTTTTAGAATTGATTTTTATACGCTCACTTTAGTTGAGGATATTATATATCGTTTGCTCCTTCATCGAAGTAGTGAAGAAATCTGTTTTAGGACATTTTAAGTAGTTTGAGTAATGTCCGTCCGTCCGCCTGGCTGGAACGCACGATAATTCTCTAAAGGAGTAACGAATTGACTTCAAATTTGGTATGTAATATTTTTTCCATCTCAGGCCAAGTTCGAAGATGACCACGCCAAAAGTGACCAACAGTCTTTGGTTTAAAAGCGGGAATTCCTTTGCTCGAAAGCGGAATTTTGTAACAAAAAGCGGGAGTAATTTCTAAATCATTGAAATTAATTCGATATTGATTGGTTCTTTAAACAAAGCTGAAATATATTTATTTAATAAAAAAATTGAATTCTAGTTAGATTTTATACAATGTTTTAAAGTAATTATAATAAAACAATTCAAAAATGTTGAAAAAGCGGAACTGGCTTAAATTTAGGCGGGACCCGAACGCAAATAGCGGGATGGTCCCGCCAAAAACGGGATGGATGGTCACTTTAGCCATACCCATCAGAAACTCTCATTACCAGGTATGCTGGTAAACCAAATTCAGAAGAAATTACAATTTGCCATTTTGCAACCCTTCGAATTATTTTTACATGGGCATGATATTGGTCGAAAGTACTTCCATGCAATCATACAAAGAGTTAACGAATAACTATTTTGCTCCACACGTACGAATATTCCACATATAAGTAGTTGTGATTGTCATTTTAATAAGGGGCTGTATAACACCTTACCAATGTTATTTTCATTAGCGTATATTAGTCATATATAATTAAATATGACAAGATATGTTTTTTTCTCGGAATGTTTCTAAACTTCTTAAGCAAATCAACGTATCTTTATTACAAAATCGTTTTGTCGCATATTTTACAATGTCAAACATAAAGTATCTTACAAATACATAAGTACTTCTTTATATCAATATCAGCATACCTATATTAACTAGATGTAATGCAGAGGGTAATTATCCTAATAATGACTGCTAATGACATGTACTTACCAAGTTTTTGCTGGGTATTGGTCCATTCCTTTTAGTACCTCTCTCAAAAAGGGTTAACGTTTATTGAAATATTAATTCTCTAATAACTTCTATACTACTTATCCGAATCTTCTGTAATTTCACACACAAACTATTAGTTTATCTGTCGCCATCAGCTTGAGTAAAATGAGCGTATTGGTCCCGCCCTTTTGGTACCTCTCACACAAAGCGACCATTTGGTACAGATAATATTTTTAATACCATTGCAAATAAAGACTTGCAATTTTGTTTAGAGTAATGCTTCTATAGTGCATTCAGTCCGGTAAAAAAATTGGCATTATTGCCACGCCCCTTTTGTTACATCCCATACAAAGAGACCATTTTACAAACATTTAACACTAATAACTTTTATACCCGTGCTTTTTTTTTGATTTTCTTCAGTGTAATGCTCTTATAGTACCAATAGTCCTGTAAAAAAAGAACATGTCAATTTTTGCTACTTCCCATACGAAATCGCCAAATCATACCAAAATTTAATGACTCATAACGGTAATACCAGTGCACATAAACGCTTACATTTCGGTACAGTGCAATGTCTTAGAAGTATCTACTGTTCAGCGCAAAATAGGAGTATTCGTTCAGCCAATTCCGGTACCCCTCGCAAATTGTATATAATATATACCTTCGTATTCCTAATTGATATCATATTAAAATTAGCGCGAAATAATAAAATTCAACAGTTTTTTGTGCTCTCATTAGAGCCCGACCGAAGTCGGATTTAAGGCCGACGCCGAAGCCGTAGCCGAAGTCGAATGTTTTAGATTTGTTAAAGAATTGTTTACTTTGCACCAAAAACTTGTGCTTTTAATCAGTTTATGTCTACTGCTTACGTATTTATTTACTTAGCACATAAAATTAGAAACCTTAATGTTATAATGACAAACAAAGTATTTTTTCTGCTTAACCCTTGTATACTATTACCTTAATTTGAATACAGCTGCCCAGCAGCATAAACAACTGCTCTCTAGCCCACTTGGGTACAAGTTCTTTTCTGCCACCATTTCCAAATTTTTGAAACATCTCGAGTTACAGTATTAAAAAATTTTAATGATTCATGGACTCAATGGCTCATTATTATCTATTCGTACTACTTTTACAATAATGCTTTCACTAGTTGGAGAGCTTTTAGGTGAGGAACTGAGTCATGTTTTTCTTTGTCCTTCCTTCCTTTGGTGTCCTTCCTGAAATTTTTTTTGGTAGTATTGTTCACTTCTATGAAGATTTCCATAATAGAATTTTCTCTAAAAAGTCAATAATTCTATTTTTTTGTACTTTTTGAACAAAAAATCGGCCTTCGGCCAACTTCGGCTGATTTTGTGGCCGAATGCCGAATATTGGCCTATTGTCGAGTTTTGGCCGTAGCAGTAGCCGAAGCCGAACATTCGGTCGGGCTCTAGCTCTCATGAAAAATTGGATTTCTTAAAATTGCAGCTTTTGGATATAAGCCATAGATATGAATTTCAGACGGTCAGATGCGACAAGAAAGAGTTCAAATACTGTAGGTTAGGTTAGGATGTAGCCGGTGATACTAGCTCCCTTAGACCAATTGAGGTCCCTACCGCGGGATTAGTTGTTCCTCATCGGAACTAGCATGTATGATGCAAAAAATTATCAATAGTTTATAGTATTTTTATAGTTCCACCAATCGTGGTTTTGGGTGGACTTTTTCACCAATAATGAACCTAAAGCTGAAGTATACTTTCAACTACTGTTTTTTTTGTTATTTTTTTCGCTATACCAATCCAAACAGCAGTGATTAACGCCCAATGGACAGATGAAAGGAAACATCTACAAATTGATTCCACAAAATCTGTATTTGCATTAAATTGTATTTCAAGAACTATCCTGCCCTCCTAGTTTTGAGATATTTTGTTTTAACGTTTTTTAACTTTCGCGCCTTCATGTTTAGTTTAGGGTGGCAGCCGGTTTTACCAGATCAAATAGACCAATTTAGGTCCCTAACCTAAACCTAATCGAAATTTAAAAAATTCAAAACATTAATATCTCAAAACTACTAAAATTGAGATGTGACGTTCTTAAGAGGGCAGTACTCCTCTGTAGAATTTTATAAGTATTTGTCATCAAAACAGATATCTTCCTCAGCTAACAAACGTATACTGAATTATTAAATTGATCTCACCTGTGAATATTATCACATATTTTTAAATTAATACGAGTATGCGAGTATGTTTTAGTAAGAACATTTGCAAAATTTATTGTTAAAATTTGCAATATATACTACATGTATATCTTTAGGACTATGGCCTTTAAAAAAAAAATAATTGTTGATCATAACAAAATGTTGTTTTTCCAATTACTGCTAGTTTTTTCTTTATGAAATGTCTTCCGAAGGTTCCACGGGCTCTTTGTAAATGTCACAAATGTCCTCCTTTTCTGGTACAAATTTCCTCCTTTCCGAAAAATGTTTATGGTAACCCTGTACAGATGTCGATTTCTACGCATCTCTCATTGAACAGCCTGACTAAATCTTGCGTAAGCCAGATTCAACAGTATAATTTTTTGTTGACAATAATCATTCGATTATTTTATACCCGTTTTGATTACTTTCTTTTAATTTAGTTGTAAGAAGTTTCAAAAAAATGTTGACAATCTGAGTCAACATATTCGAAAACGCCGAGTCTGATTCACGCTTAATGCTATTCTGTATTTAATTTTTACTTCTAATTTATCAATAACCAGTTCTGAACTTTTAACTAAATAGTGAACGATTTTTATAGAACTTAAAGCTTTTTTAAGTTATCTTTGGAATAAAAATTATTTTCTACTTACACATGGGCATGTATAAAATACTAAATATTGCACGTTAAAACTGGGGTTACAACTTATCATCTGATACATTAAACAATACCCCAAACTCTTGGCTTGCCACCGAAACAACAGTCGGTTTTCTAAATTTATAAAGATTTTGTTCTAGGATTTTTTAATTCTAGATGATTTTTTATAAATCTAGATAATTTTTTTATTTACATAAATTAAAGTGAACAAATTTAGATGGAACTACATTCATTAAAAGATTATACAAATCAGAAATAAACTGGGTCAAAATAATAGTATTTAACAGAAAGGACACTAAACATCCGTGGTTTGCTGGTTGATCAAAAAATGTTAGTAATCTCAGTGGTAAATTTCAGGCTAAAATCTTCAAAATGGAAGAACTCTTGGATATATACATATATTTCTCAAAGCTCTAGACCGATTTTCCAATACAAAAAATATAATAGTCAAAAGTTACACAACTCTTGGAAATGTTATGGTTGTGTCTTTAACAAAATTGAACAGTATTAGAGAACAGTATTATATTATCTGAATCATTCGTATGTCGATTTCGTTTCTGTAAAAAAGTGCAACCAACATCTCTCTCGTTGCCCTTTTCCGAAAAATGAACTTTAATATCACATTTCTCAATTTTTAAATAGAAGTCAAGTTTATTTCGAGGGCCTACATCAGTTCCACCTAAAAAGTTCAAATATTTATCACAATTACGCGGAGGCGGGACAATTTTTTTTTCAGAATAGAAATAACCATTAGTTTCTAAAGTACTATAGACATCAATTCGACTGGGTGTAATGCCTTTCATGTTGTTATTCTTCAAACAGGCTATGTTATGTCAGATTACAAAAGGATGACACCAGAAGCTCTTAAGTTATAATAGTGTTCAAACTGGATCTTGGTTTAGTTTTTGGCGATCCTATGGATGCCCATCTGAAAACAAGAGATGAATATCTTTTTTCTTTTTAAGCCTGGATCTGGGCTCTGACAAAGGAACTTATAACTGTCTAGCACCATATGGCATTATTCCTGCCCTCAAGTCATCCTTTCACACCATCTTCCAATGCAATGTTTTTTTAAATCCTATTAGATTGCAGATTTCAAGTGTTCACAGAAAATCGTACTGTTTGTTGTCATCTTGATGGAAAGGGAAAATTTAACAATGTTTGTTATTGCAGTCGGCGTTTGAGTACATAATTGTGTCTCTCTCTTACTATTACAAGTATAGTCGGGAGATTGTTGCGCAACATATTATTAGATTTATTATGAATGTAGATGATACACACAAACACACATAAACCCCCCACAAAATGGTATACTAACCAAGAATATCATTTTCTTTTTCCTATACACAAATTATCACTTCTCAGGAAGACGATGAAAATGAAGATTTAGTACAGTTAGATGATGACGAAGAGATGCCGATGCCACCACAAATTGATCCATCTGATTTGTATGAACCTGAAAATCCAACAGAAGAAAATGAAGATGAGGATGATGAGGTCGAAGAAAACGCCGATAAAGAAAAGAGCGATGAACGTGAAAATCCAGATGAGGATGACAAAAATGACACAAACGAGGATGAAACTGAAGCGGATGCCGAAGCTGAAAAAGAAAATGAACAGGAACTGGAACCTGCGGACATGTTACAAACAGATTCAAACAATGAGAATGAATGCGAAAGCGGAAAGATCACCGACAGTGAAACAGAACTTGAAACTGAAGATAACATTGTAGGTAAGCAACCTAGCGATAGCTCTAAAGGTAACGAAGAGAAAAGTGGTGGTAGGGCTTCAGACGATGATGCTGACAACGATAATAGTGACAAATCACCACAAACTGCTACCAAGGATGACGGCGATGATTTTGATGACGATGATGAAAGTGATGACAATGAAGATGTCACGGGTAAACGTCCTAAAAATGCACAAAATTCTGATAAAGATAGCAGCCGACCTGATAACGATGGTGTTTCTTTAGATGGTAGTCAGGGTGATGATACTTCAAGAGGACACACTCCCACAATACCGCCCTATAAGAATAGGGATACAGTTCGTTCGCCAAGCCAGCCTAGATCGGAAGCGGGTTTATTGGAAAATGAAACAGCCACAGCCAACAACGGCAAAGGCAGCGGTACAGTTATCGAACTATACGATGATAGTGATTGGGATGAATTGAATACCGACAAAAATGTAGTGTCGAAAGGCAAAGATAAGGCCCATAGTAAAAATGTTGAAAATGCAGATGATGCTGAGCCCGATCGTTCTTACACACCATGTTTGGATGAAAATAACGATCCCGAAGTAGTTGAAACCGGGGTGGAAACGCCAATTATAATCTCGTTAACTCCCGACAAGAATCTGAACAATACAACAGCCGATAAATCGAAGGAATCTGGGGCTATTGAAACCGACATAGAGCTAATAATATCGGAAGAAGAACAAGAAACAAACCGTAAGAAGCGGGGTGGGAACCTTTTGGAACCTACCGAAGAGGGAAAAAATGCCAAGTTCAAAAAGTTAAAAAAGCGAAAGAAGCGTAATTATCGAGGCGAAAAACAACCATTTGGCTTGAATCGCTTTAAACGTCGATCATTTTCTCGTTCTCGTAGTCGTTCTCGAAGGCGATCGCGTTCGCGTAGGCGATCTCATTCGCGCTCACGTTCACGTTCAATTGGCTCTTATCGCTCAAGATCACGCTCCCCTCGTGGTCGTCGACGTGGCAGATCTCACAGTCGAGAGAAGCGTCGTTTTGGTGGTGGACACTTGAGAGGTAGAAGTTGGGATGGTGGACGTATTCCTAGAAACAGGCCCAGGAGGCGTGAGCTACCACGATATGATGTACGCAATGTAGTGGCAAATAAGCCAGTCAGAGATCGTTATGGCCGCGATACATCAAGAGGTAGAAGAACTAGCCGCTCAATAAGTCGCGGTAGACGAAGTCCCTTTTCAAGGTCACCATTTTCACGCTCGCGTTCTCGTCTTCGTTCAAGATCCAGAAGGCGATCACTCTCTCGGTCGCGATCTCGCTTAAGGTCGCGATCGAGATCAAAATCCCGATCCATATCAAAATCCCGTTCAAAATCTCTTTCACGATCGCGTTCTCGTTCACGCAACAGGCGTCCAAGTATTAGTCTATCACCCTCTCCTCAGTATAATCGAAGGCGTTCTTTGTCGCCTCCACCTCGTCGCTTCAGTCCCATGCGTAGACGTTCAATTTCCCCAAGAGTCAGAAGATCACCAATTAGACGCCGTTCCCGCACCCCTATGCGAGCAATGAGATCTCGTTCATTGTCAATGGGAGCAGAACAACGATTAAATGGTCACAAACCACCACACCATTTTAGAAGTGGTTCTCGTCCACGAAATCTCAGCAGGGATAGATTACGTTCAAGGCCTAGATCACTTTCAATGTCGCCTCGTTACACCCCACAAATGTCGAATCGCCTGCGCTCGAAGAGTCCTCCACCAAAAAGTAAAAAGAAAAAGTCCAAAGAAGGACGAAAGAAAAAGTCGAAACGGCGTCTGCCAAGTTTGAGTCCATCACCAAATCGAAGAATTGCTCGTCAAGCCGATCCTTTCGGCATCGAAAAACCACCGAAAAAGAAAAGGCGTCATTTACCCAAAGCAAAATCACCCATCGATGACCATGGATGGTCCCCCTCACCGAGTCCTGCGCCACCAGTCATCGCCAGCAATGTCGACTATCAACAAGAGAAGAATGTGTCTTGGACACCACCAATGCATTCACCTGTATTGGCACATTATCCTCCAATCCTAAGGCGTAGCCTATCACCAGGCACTCGAAAAGAAAAAACCAAACATTCCAAAAAGAAGAAGAAGGAAAGTTCTAAGCGGCGAACAATGCGCAAAGATAAGAAACGTAGACGTCGTACAGAAACTCCCGAACCTATTCCTTCCAAGGAAGTGTTTGCATCTGGTAATAATATTCTTGTCAGTGTAAGTTTCAATAAAGAGAATAATGCAAATCCCAACCATGGGCAACAAACTATCGTCACATTGCCTCCGAACCGCGAGGATTTACTTCCAAATAGACGAGTGTCTATAGATCATACAAACAAGAGCAGCTCCGCGTCAAAGAAACGAAAGGAAAAACGTAAAAAGGTTGAATCCAAACCAGTGGCCATCATTGATTTGGAGCGCTCACCATTCCAGGTGGAACAAGAACAAACCGATGTTATCGTACTTACCGACAGCGAAGAAAATCGCGAACGTGCTCAAAGCGAACATCGAAGAGACCGCCGTCGAAGTGAGTCTTGTCCCAGAAACGATGAAATGGACATGCATCGTAGCCAAAGACAGGAAGCTGACAGTAGTCAGCGCGACAAGTCTCCCGAACGCCTCGATACTATTCTGGAGGAATCGTATGATATACCACAAACCGGACCGAAAACACCACCAGAACCTCCATCAGTTAAATTTAATTTACAATCGAAGAAGGCAAGTAAAGTTCGCAATCCATTGCATGAAGACGATGACTATGATCATCCCTCAAATTCCGAACAACAACAGGCCCAAGAAGCACATAATTCAGATTTAGACGCAATGCATGTGCAAAGCAGTCAGAAAATTGGTCCCAATACTCCACCAGAATCAGGACCATGTTCGCCGGACGCTTATGATCCATTCGAGCCGACAAAATCTCCTTCGATATCACCTCGCTCGCCCACTCCACCGCCTTCCCAAATGGATATTTCTCAAAACACTGAAGGCACTGGAGAGATTGGATCATCTCAGAAACACCATGAAAACGACTCACAGCGAAGGGATCAACTGTCCGGTATTGTAGGCAATATAGCGCAGGGCGCTGCAATCAATCCCATTGACTTAGTCATGGCTCTAATGGGATCTAAATCCATTACAAGCAACAACCAAGATTTGGCCAATAAATCAAACGATTCTAAACAATACACATCTAATATGAATAGCCACGATGATTCATTCCGCAACAAGTCCGATGAAAAAGCCATCACCGTACTCTCAAATGTTCTGCTAAGCTCAGGCAATGGCATATCTAGTCCAACTCCACCCACAATGTCAAAGAAAATGTTGCCCCTACCCAAAATAACGGGCAGTGTGGGCGGCAGCAGTAGCAGCGGTGTTAACATGCGCAACGGCGGCGCATCTAATAATAACGATGATGCATACACATTGCACGATGCCGACAGCCCCTATTCCCCTGGTTCAGGTGACTACGAAGATCTCTTCGAGCCCCCGCCAGACACGAGTGGCTCTAAACGTTATTCTAAGAGGGCTGCTGCTGCCAATGGTGGCAAAGAATCGTTTGATAATCTCTTCGGTAGCTCGTCTCCCATCATAAGATTGCCCTCGTACACACCGTCTAAAAAACACACAGCTGGGGCATCGCGGCCATCTAAAACTAAAGGTGGGTCTTTCAATACTTTTCTACTGTATAACAAAGAACAGTGTAACTCTGGTAAAAAGGTATACGAGTGCATATGTATGTATGTATGTATGTTATTTTGTCTAATTCTAAATTGGGAAGCATTTTCATTAATAATTTTTTTCCGACTACGTAAAATCAATATACAAACAAACAAAAGTCAAATCAGATAAGCTTGATGGACGACGAACATACGAGTATTATGTGTATTTGTTTATGTATTGATTGTAAGTGTAATCAATTTAGAACTGATCAAAGTATTGGCAACTGGTAAGTTGAGAATATACATATACATATCTATATATTTTTTTCCATATGAACGATTATTCTAGTAATAAGTTTTCCTTCAAACAAACGAACTCCAGCATCAACTTGAACTTCGTTGCTATTGAAAGTGATCAGAAATGTGCATTGTGATTTTTTTTAAGAATTTAATTATGGCACATTCCTGCAAATCCAAAACTCGGTTATAAAAAGTGATCTAAAAAAATGTTTAACAAAATCTATACATATACGAATGATGGAAAATCCACACAATATAATTTTAAATTTCAAAAAACTGATAGTTTTTAAAATAGTATTTATAGTATGTATGTATAGTATTTACAAAAATTGGTAAACAAAAATATTTATTATAAGATCAAAAGTTGCATGATTACTTTATTGGAAAAATTTCATTGTTTCAACAAACTCAAATGATCGACAATGTACACTGACGGACATAAATATTTAGTTTAAGCCTTTTTATTAACAAAACTAATAGCAATAGCCCAATATGATATTAAGGAAAAATGTTCGTCACTCTTCTCTTTATTTAAGTATATAAACAATTTGTTTTGAAATTTATTGCGGTTGTGGTGTTGCCAAAAATTGGAATTTGATTAACCTACAACTTTTTCTAGATGATTTCAATGATTTTGGCTGAAGTGACGTTTTTTTGCAGAACATTTTTAGATATTTCTGTTCTGCTAACTACCACTGTATTTTTCGTCTATGTTTTTAATTCTATGGTTAATTACAAAAAATAGGTTAGCCAATTAATCTCAATCCAAAAATTTAAAATATTAAAAGGCCACCATTTTAGAAAAATGAAATTGTTCATATATCAAAGACTTTTCGATGTCATTTGACTAAATCTATATTATTGGAGATTAATAAATTCTGAACTAAAAAATTTATGAAACCCGGAAAATTATGTCGATCAACTCCAGACTACGACTTCTACTCACTCAAATCGATATGCTCATTCTTATTATTTGTCAGTCTATGTTCATTACAATAGTTGTCTATAATACAGAATATTTACTCACATAACTGATTGCTTCAGTCAATTTGAGTGAGTAGACACAAAGAGAGTGCACTGTAACAAGTTGTATTAGGTTTAGGTTAGGGTGGCAGCCAGCTTTGCCAGCTCACGTAGACCAATGTAGGTCCCTAGTGATACCACGGGCACAGAGGCCCTTCATCGAAACCAACCTTTCTGATAAACATAGTTATGAATAGTACGAATATCGGTACCGGAAAGATCTATCAGACTTCAAGTACTTCAGACGTCGTTTACTTAATGGGGACAATAGCAAAGCAGGTGCTCAATGCTCTCCACTTCCTCCTCATCACCACAGCTCTTACAGAAGTCATTGGACACAATACATAATCTTCTGGCATGTTCGCCGATCAGGCAGTGTCCCATCAGAAGTGACGCTAACGTTGACAGTCTCTTCCCCTTTAGTGCGAGGAGACATTTTTAGGTTAGGCCGGATTTGTCTAGCTACACTACAGGTTCCCCAAGAACAGCGTCAGGTTGCCTCCCCATGTCCCCAGTGGGCCATTTGCCTGAGGAGTCGAAGATTATACCAGTGCGTCAACACAACAATATGTTGTCGTTGCAGTACCTTCCACCACCTTGTGAACAGGCTTCCCCCACCCAAGCACGTCCGGAAGGATCTTCATGATCTAGAGAGAGTTCAAAAGATACAAGAGAGAGCCTCTAGATCAGCAAACCTATTAGGCAGGAATTGATGGAATTCACACTGATGCAGTTGTTGATGCTAAAAACTTACACCGGATGCATTCCATCCTCGGATAATATCCACCATGTATTGCAACATAAGAACGCCAGCTGCACAGATAACCAGAGTGGTCTTGGCGAGTCTTAGATTAAGTGCAGCCGCCTCAATTTCTAATGGGCTCGAATTGATGGCACAACGCAGAACACCTGAATTTAGGGATGCGGTCCCCAGAGAATTGATAGCAGCCAGTAAATGACAACGCCATCATTGTCATTATTTCAGCTTGATAGGTTCTAGGACTGAGTTCTTTACAATTTTTTCGAAGCCAACCTTATCCTCAAGCTTTGAAGCATCCATGTAGAAGTGGAGATGTTTTCTGTAAATGACAACGCCAGTGTTGGTCACTACGTTGCGAGGCCTTCGGTAGCTTAGTGGTTAGTGCGTTAGACTTGGATCCCGAAGGTGCTGGGTTCAACTCCCAGCCATGGCACCGGAAAAATTTAACATCAACATTTCATGTTTTTATCATAATTCGAGTTTCTGCAGCTAAAAATAACTCACCGGGTGCACTACCACTACAACAAGATCTGATCACACAAGTCAACAGGGAAGCTAAAAATAGACATAACACCATGACGACTATTAACAGATATGCAGCGCTTCTAGTGGATATTCCCTGATATTAACAGACGAATGTTAATTTACAACCGGACAACATTGAGTGGATGAAAACAACATAAGGTTCCCGCGATAATCCGATATATGCCGGGACAAAGTCTGTAGAAATAGACTTAAGGATTATCAACTCAGCGTCTCCAAGCTGCTACAACAACAACAACTACGTTGCGTCTCAGCCACTTGGCGACTTCCAATATTGCCATTATTTCGGCTTAATTAGTACTACAGGTATCTAGTAGTCTATGAGCTATATCAATACTGCCAATTCGGTTCTCTGAACATTTTATAATTGGTTTGTAATGGATAGTTTATTAGTTGCCGTCCATCACACCACAATGAGTTGTAAGATCTATTAAATTGTGGTATAATTTGGCTCTTTTGTGTGGCAGGTAAAAGGGACGTGGCAATTACACCCATTTTTCCCCGGAGCACAAAATGTCATGTATTTGTATGCACTGCTATTAAATTATATCTCGGGGGAGAATTTGTAACGGAAAGCTACGGAATAGGCACATCAGCCTAAAGAACGAAACAAAGAGAAATTTCAAAAAAGTATTTCTCTCAAAGCAATCTCCCGCCTTGCACATCACTTAGGTTTTCGGACTAGCACAGTGTTATTGACGGATTCGTACAAATTGGTACTGTTTACAAGGTTATGGAACAGCTTTCAAATGATGTGTGCTTTCAAATACCTATTGCTGAGGAGAAACTCTTTAAACCTGGCCGAAGATCGTCCACCTTAGTCAGAGTACCAGTTTTTAACATAATCCAGAGTAGAAAATATATAAAACCGAACAAAGGCCGGCTATGAAGTTGGTTGGTCCGCATAGCCGGTTCTTTTTTATCTTGGGTGTACGATGCCCCATTAATGGACCCACGGATGGAAAAATCACTAAATTCGACCGATGGCTGTGGCCATGTACATACATACATACATTTTGGCCCGCGTAACCGTTTCCCCTTTTTATCTTCACAAACTACTCGACTGTAAAAATGGAACAACATTTCTCACAAAAAATCAAAGTCCCTACAAAATAGTAAAAACAAAATTGTATTAAAAAAATCATGAACGATTGGTCCGCACTAGGTTAATGGATTTAAAATCGTGATAAATCATCGGGAAGCTTCTTCTATAGTCTTTATATGATTCGTTTAAATCTGATCAGAATTATTCAAGATATAAATAATTCATCAAATCTAAATATGATGGGTTCAAATTTTGTAAAAAGAAGACATACAAACGGGCTGATGTAAACAAACCGTGACATCTAACAATATTTTACTATTATCCTTAACACAACACATTAACAGGTATAAATTGTTTACGTGTTTTAGTAAGAAGAGAGTGACAAACAATTTTCCTTAATATCCTATTGGGCAATTAATTACCTTTAGTTTTAGATACATAGAGGGTTAAACTTAATTATTGTTGCTGTGTGCACAGTTATATAGTATGCCCGTCACTGTATGTATTTACAGTGTTGGTTATCACCATATGGGTTAGGATCATATATTTATAATTTTTCACATTGACACTGAATTACCACAAAGTTAATTAACCAAATCTTTCTAGACATAAATCAAATATTTTTTAAGCAAAATCAAATTTTTTTTTAAAACTTATAATTTAAACAAGGCCTGAAAGATTAGGTTAGGTTAAACTGTTAAGTATTATGACAAATATGTTAAAGCTATTTATGTTTGATTTTATATCATTGGCTATTAAGCGGTAGTTTTTATACAGTAGGCCCTTAAAATGTCGCATACTTCAATCAATTTCACATTTCCGCTAAGAAATCAGAAACACGCAGGAATTTATCGAATAGACCTTGAAATATTAAATTAAAAATCGTAGAAATAACAACTTCATTCTATGAAAAAACTCAAGGGCTCATTAATATTGCTTTTTAATGAAAATTTAACTGAACAATGAATCCAATTAAATCATTATGTGTAATGTAAGCGATTTTTTCAAAGTTTTTATTTTTCTCGAAAAATACTTATTTATTCGTTTATATTAAATATGCCCGACTCAATGCTGTCCTCATCGCTTTTCAAATCCTTGAAGCACTTCAGATATGCACTCTTTGAGCTCTTGTCTTTCATGGGATTTTTTCAGATTTGGTAAGAGGTGGCTGAAACATGATTACGGCACTGTTCTACGCCAAAAAATCAGAAACAAACAACTCTATTATTTTCCAAAAGATTGTTAATCTTTCCTTCAAAAGATTGTTATACCTATATGGGTCGATAGATAATGATTATCTGAATACATTTATGGTAAAATACCGAATTCTGAACCACTTCGGTTTTTCTTTTTCAGTGCAGTATTTGATAAACCTGGAATCACTGCGTTTTCCATATCCTCCTCGGTATGGATGCTTTTTGTTGGCAAAGAACTAATAGGGAGTTGTAGTCTTTCATTACTGCGAATAACCGCGAATGTAGTTTATTACGTCGTCTGTCCATTGTCCGTTTTTCTGTTCTTCCGTCCGTGCTGTACTCCCTCCTACATGTGGGCGTATATTACCACCTGCCTCTTATCTTTTTTTTTATCAGCATATAAACCATAAATGGCTGAACGATCCTTTACTGAGAAAAAGATCGTACAAATTAGCATTGCCAATAAAATTGGCCGATCTAATTTTTTTTCCGAAATATCAATAAATAACAAAAACCGGGCCATTTTTTTCTGTAACGAAATATTTTGGGAATATGTATAAAACACCAAATTTTCATAAAAGCTTTGAACATCAACAATTTTTTCCCCTTCCACACAAATGAAGCCACTCTATTGAACAGTGTAACATAGCCAACTTATCTGACGCTCTGTAAGTACACATATCCTATCGTGACTACAATACTCTTATACTGATAATTTTTTACGTCGAGTTCTTTTGTATAGACTACAAACATTCACCCGGATAGAATAAATTTCTCCTGTCTTCCATACGTCAATAAAAATTAGAGGTTATTTCGATCGCGAATAGCTCCTAATTGGAAAATCGCAGTAATAAAATATTTTGGGAATATGTATAAAACATGTCAAATTTTCATATAAGCTTTGAACATCAACAACTTTTTCCCCTCTACACAAATGAAGCCACTCTATTGAACAGTAAGCCAACTTATCTGAACCCCTGTAAGTACACATATCCCATCGTGACTACAATATAGTTATAATTTTCGACTCCTGACATCCTTTCTCAAAGTGTGCACCTTTCTTTGAATCATTTTACTAGTACCTCCGTAATCTTTTTAACATAGATATCATTGTCTTCTCTACTCAGACAGATCGGCGTGTGTGGTCTGACCTAGTCGACATTAAAGTTTGTTTCCGAATTACTTTCGACGTTCTGTGTTAGATTAAAATGCTTGTGGTATGGACCTTTTATATAAGTATGGACCTTTTATTTAAGTTCTTTGTGCGCCTCTATGGAGCATAGGGCCCGATGTTTAATTTCATTCCACAATGTTGGTATAATTCATTCAATATGGGATGGGATGGTCAGGCTATGTCTTCTGTTAGCTTACATAGAGTGTGATCAATCCAAAACTTTCCCTTATTATCCATACCAATGGTGGATTTCAGAGTTAAAGTTAAAGGATCACTAATAACTGGGATGCCTATAAATAACAATTCAAAATCTATGAGAAGGAACTTAGAAAAGCGCAAAGGCGTTCTTGGTACACATTCTGTTGAGAAGTGGAAAAGGTCTCGGATGCCGTATGGCTGCGTAAGGTATTATCCACTGCACCCTATGCACATTTGTAGGATGAGGCAAATAACTGGACAAAAAACTGGGAGCCGTCATAAAATGCACTGCTCTCTACACATTTCTTAGAGAACTCACCAACAGAACCCGAGGATCAGCAGGACCAACAAGAGAGCAAGGGGATTGCAAGCGTCGCAAGCTTGTTGGCTGAAAAATCCAGATTAAGCTGGGCGATTAACAGCTTTGATCACTTCAGCAGAAAATATTGAAGTACATTATCCCCTGGCTGGAGAATATGTATGAAACCTATATCAGGCTCTCATACATCCCGAATCGATGGAGGGATACCAAAGTGGTATTCATACCCAATGCAGTAAAGATATCGTACACTAGGCCAAAAGACTTCTGACCCGTTTGCCTATCCCCTTCCTATTGAAAGGTCTGGGAAGACTTTTAGATTCTTTCATTAGGGAAAATCTGGGTACAAAACTCAAGTCGGGGAATAAATATGCTCGCACTAAGGAAAAGGCTACAGAATCTGCAATATTATTAGCACTATCGAATCGGAATTCACTATGGTGGTATTTCTTGGCATAGAAGGGAGATAAGTTGCAACCATAGCGACATTAAGATTAAACTGCCTATCAATGTGGAGGTACAAGAACTACGATCACCTGAGGATATCAAAGTGTAGTTAGTAGTCAAAGACTACATACCAACGATGCACACCTTCGAAAGGAACTACATCACTATGATACCAGCCAGATATGAATGGGTTAGCAGAATACCAGGTAATATAAACCATATCCACTTCTATATGGATGGTTCGAAGCTTGATGAAAGGGTTGGCTTCGGAGTAAAAGTAAAGAACTTAGTCTGGATATAGGTCATAGACTACCAGATACCTGTAGTGTCTATCAAGCCGAAAAATGGCTATATTGGAAGTCGCCAAGTGGCTGAATCGCAACATAGTAACCAACACTGGTGTTGTCATTTATTCTGACAGCCAGGCTGCCATCGATTCTCTGGAGGCCATATCCCTAAATTCACAAACATTGCCGCAGATCTCTTAACGAGATGGGTGAGCAGTTTAACATACACCCCATATGGGTGCATGGGCATAGGGAAAGCCGATGAACTTGTCAGGAAAGTGACGACATTAAATAGTGTGCCACTATCCACATGCAAGCTTTGGCTTAGTCAAGAGGCAATCCGGCAGTCCAACAAAAGATGGACAGAAATCGGCATATGTAGGGTAGCTAGAGAAATCTGTCCTGGGAAGTTCAAAATATCACCTCGCGCTAGAGAGGAAAAGATTGTCTACGTTAAATCAGTTCTGATAGGACGCTGCGTGATCGGCCAACACGCCTGAAAATTGGGTATTGACTTCAATGATTTCTGCAGAATTAGGGAAAAGTGGAGAGTATTGAGCTCACTCACATTTTGAGTAAACGACGTCTGGACATACCTTTCTAGGCAGTCTAACAGTTATTTACGGTACCGATATTAGTACTATCGATAACTTTGTATATCAAACAGGTTGGTTCCTATGAGGGGCATTTAAGCCCTAGAGACCTAAACTTGTCTATGTGAGCTGGTAACTGCCACCCTAACCTAAACCTATAATCCATACAGAGGTCAGCTGTGAAAATGCGTTGTTCATGTAGTTTGAGATGTCTGCTGACTATCCTCCGGTTTTGTCAAGTATGATGCCCAAAATAATAAAATAACTCTGCATTTATTCGACCTCAAGGCAAATTTCCGTTCGAAGTTAGAATTTAATCGTTAATTGCGCCGCTTCAGTAACAAATATTAGCTTGGACTGCATGTCGGAGGAGTAGTGGCTAGGCAGACATATGCTATACGCATAGCCTAGATCCTCTAGACTTTCTCGCAATTCCGACGTAGTGTCCTGTCTGTGGTTTGTTGTCCTTTGCATCACAACAAGGAGAACACAATTAAAAATATGTAGTGATACAACTTATCCAGACTCCTGTTGGATCTAACACGTGGAGGTTAATTTGGACGATCTGCCCCTTTTTGGGAGCTTCAAGTAGTCAAGGGTTTTCCAACAAGAGGTGTTATTTTGGTATTCAAAGAAAAATTCCATTTTTTAAGATAAATGATCGGATGTTTATTTCATAATAAAGAGGAAGGTATGTCGTTAATAATGAAAAACAACATCAGCCAAATGGCCACAACGACCACGCTTACAGGACCATATCCTTTTCATGAAATTTTCCATAACCAAATCGCAAAGTGTCTGCCCTATGTCCCCGATAGCCTCACGAATTCTATCTTTGTGGTCTTGAATCGACGCTGGGCTTTTGGCGTATAACTTATCTTTCACGTGGCCCCAAAGGAAGAAGTCGCAAGGTGTTAAATCACAAGATCTCGGTGGCCAATTGTGATCACCTCTTCGAGAGATAACACGGTCCGGAAACTTTTCCCGTAACAGAGCAATGGTTTCGTTGCTTGTTGAAAGTAAACGTTGTCCAGATCAATACCATCCAACTCCGCACCGCACCAAACAGTCGCACTTTGAGGATGGAGAGGCTTCTCAACAATAACTCTTGGGGTTTCCGAGCCCCAGATGCGACAATTTTGCTTGTCAACTGCTGTGCCAATCGGGGTCTTTCCAATATCGAAAAAGACGATCCACAGAACACTAGACCGACTTACCCTACAAAAACAATTCCAAATTTTCCACGGCTAGTTTCGTAGTTTGTCTATGACGTTGATTATGTGCACTAAAGTGTGATTGCTGACATAGACTATTATTTATTTTCCACTACTTTCGATGGGTTTGTTTAGATTTATCTTGTATGGACAAAGGTGGTAGGAATGCCGGATTTATCCTTAGGGACATCCTGCACTTTTTTTTTTTATTTATTTCATTTATTTATCAACTAAAGCCCATATTTGGACTATACATTTATAGAAATACAATTCATTGAGAAAATTTTCGTAAACTAGACTTAATACTAAAACCCTTAAAACGCACATTTTCTAAACATAAACCACATGGAATTTATCAGGCTTTTATACATATGTAAAGATTTTCAGTGAGAACTCCAAACATGAATTTATTCCTCTAATTGAGAATAGAAACGAAGTAGAATTTCCTTAAATTTTCTTGCGGTTATTGAAAAATTCTTGACACTGGAGGGAAGACGGTTCCATAGTCTTGCAATACGAACTGCAAATGATTGTTCATGAATCGTTCGGTTGAAGTGTTCAATAAGAATTTGAGAATTTCTACTAGAATTTAAAAAGATAAAATCAGATAAAAGATAAGATGGTCTGCCAGATTTAATGACACGAAAGAAAAAGCATAGACATCTCATATCGAGAAAGCGCTCAAACGAACAGCCCAAAAGTTGTTTACTAAAGTGATCATAGTTACTTCTACATCTATTTCCATGAACATATCTTAAAATGCCATGGAAGCAAGTCGAAAGTCTACGTATGTTAGATCTGTTAGTACCAGTAATAACTTCTATACCGTAAATTATATTAGGCATTAGAAGCGAATGGGCCAACATATATTTTATTCGAACAGGTAAAATCACATACAGACTGTACAGTTTTCTGAGAATAAGATTTATTTTAGAGCAAGTATGAGCAATATGGTTGGTAAACTTAAGATCACAGTCAACATTAAATCCAAGGCACGCTAGACCACTTTGGCTCATAGTACTAAATGGAATACTAAGATCATTTGAGGAAGAAAGGATGAAAGTTGTCGCCTACGCAGATGATGTTGTCATCATGGTTGGAGGCAAATTGTTCTCGACTATCACTGATCTTATTTAGGGTGCTCTTAGGAGGCTATCTAGATGGGCAACGGCAAATGGGCTGGGCATCAACCCCATGAAGACCGAGCTAGTACTATTTGTACTCCTGATAAGTTTTCACTTGTTTCTAAAGATTTCTCTCCTGTGGCTCATGGTACTAAATGGAATACTAAGATCATTTGAGGAAGAAAGGATGAAAGTTGTCGCCTACGCAGATGATGTTGTCATCATGGTTGGAGGCAAATTGTTCTCGACTATCACTGATCTTATTCAGGGTACTCTTAGGAGACTATCTAGATGGGCAACGGAAAATGGGCTGGGCATCAACCCCATGAAGACCGAGATAGTACTATTCACCAGACATAATAAGATACCACATTTCACCAAACCTATTCTGGACGGAGTGGAGCTGAACCAGTCCTCTGAGGCTAAATACCTTGATGTCATACTTGACCGGAAATTGAGATGGAAAAGAAACACAGAGGAAAGAGTCAAAAAGGAATTGTATACAGTTATAGTGCGTCCTATACTTACCTATGGTTCAGTGGTATGGTGGAAGGCGACAAAAGTTAAACATCAGCTTAAAAAGATAGAGAAAGTACAAAGAGCGGCATCATTATTTATATCCGTTGCGAGAAAGAGCACACCGCAGGCGGCCCTCGACATGGTATTAAACCTACAACCTGTAGGCCTTTTTGTTAAGTGCAGTGCTACAAAATGCGCTCTCAAACTCCGAGAAGCTCGTGTTTGGCGTAACGCGGCCACTCAGCCATTCTCCTTGAGGCATCAAGAATGTCTGATCTAAGGGCTCTGGAAGGACCGACAGACTATTTGTCACCAGTTCAGAAATTCTACTCAAATCTCGACATAATGTTCCCCCAGAACAGACTGGTCATGGGGCAACCTTCCTTTGGAGGGCCATGCAATAAACACAGACGGTTCAAATATGGATGTAGGCACCGGGGCAGGAATTTTAGCGAATCTCTTGGCATAAATACGTCCTACAGGTTAGCCGACACCTGCAGCTTTTTCCAGGCAGAGATCTTTGCTATACTGCAAGCCCTCATCTTGATAAATCTACGAAAACTCGGCAAGATGATCACATAACAGTCTATGTTGACAGTCAGGCTGCTCTGAAGGCACTGAAGTCAACCACTATTAAGTCGAAGGTGGTTAATGAGTGCCGTTTGGAACTACAGCAAACGGCACTGTGCTGGTTCCCCAGACACTGATATCGCGGGGAACGAGAAGGCTGACAAGCTCGTACGAAATGGATCAGCGATGGCGCTGCAAGGGTTGAGCCATCACTATATCCCCCCTTATGCGAATTCTTCAGTAACATAGGGTGTTTCTTAGACCGTTTATAGCACATGATGCAAAAAGTGAAAGTTGCTGCGATCTTTGATTTCCGGACCGAAAAAGTTTCCATTTGGCCTACAAGGCTTCCATAAAAATTTTTGTGCCGATCTGATAACCCTAGGGTCTGCCCAAAGTTTATTCAAAATTTAGAACACACTTTATAGGGGAAATATTTTTTTTATTCAAAAATCGTATGTTTAAATAAGTAAAATTACATTTCTTTGTATTATTAATTAATAAATAGTTTTTAAATATTAAGATCGGTGAAAAAAACAAAAAATACAATTAATTCAATATTATATTAGATCTGACTTGTTATGTGAGGGACATTTTCTACGATATTCTTCAATGCACTGTAATATAAATTGATTTTGTTCTTCGTCTTTCGTAAGTATTCTGTTGTAATCATTCATAAATTGTACACCGCGTTCAGCAGTGTCGTTAACAACAAACAGATTACGACAAACATCGAGAGTATCTTGATAATCTTCCCAAATGGATGGGTCATGCTTTAAAAATTCAGTACTCAATCCAAAAGCACCGAAAAAATGTTTGGTTTTGTATGAGACGAAATCGCTCAAGTTATTACACAGCAATAGTTTCGGGTCGGAGAATTTTCGATCGTTTTCCAGATTTACGACGGGCTCTGTTGATTGCAGATGCCTAACCATTTTTCGTTTCTCTTCGAGTGAAACATCCGAATCGAAAAATGCCAAAGCCATTGATTCTAGGGCCAAATACCACAAATGATTTTTCCATTTCTTCATAACCGCTTCAGACACATCTCGGTCGATTTCTGCGTATGCGATGGAGTCTTTCAACAAGTGTATATCTTGATTTGGTGCTCGTATGGCATTTTGCATGCAAACCACGCTTTGACATACAGCCGCACGAGAAAAATACATATATCCCGTAGCCCACTGGACTCTCGTTTTGTCAAACTGCTCTCGAAATAGTTATATTTTTAAGGCATAAATGCCTTTTCCCATGAACCTTGCGTGGGATGTTCGGAGGTTATCGCCGACACCACCAATAAACATTATTGTTAATTGTAATAGTTCCTTGTAGTCAGCTCGGATTTGTGTTTCATTTAGTTTCATAATGCAGAATTTCTTAATGACTTCGCAGTCAGCATTACTTATTTTTGAGCGTACAGTTGGATCTTGGATTTGTGGTCGAGACCTACCCAAACGGCAGCAAAACGATTAAAAATAGGCACTTCAGGACCACAAGTCGCCGAAGTTTAACCTCAAACACATGTTTCAATAATATCTCCATCAAGTGATGAGAACATGGGAACTTGATTAATTTTCGATCTAATTTGTTCTGCAACAAAATGCACAATCCAGTGTTTTGACCTGTATTTGATGAGTGTATCATGAACGACTTTGGCCATATTTTCTCCAGTACCAGCCGGGATTTTGGGAGCGCCCAAAAATTTTGATGTGTAGAACGATTAATCACAAGCTCACCAACAGAGGTCAGAAGCGTCGCAGCATTAAACATTACAGTTATCACATTATGAAATATCTGTCTGTTTGACGGCAGTTTGGCTCCAGATATTGTATGTGATACATGCCCAACTGATTGTACGGTGCGAAATTTATCACTGGATCTAGTAACCATTTTGGATGTGGTCGGTCTGGAGACAAATAAGAATATGACTAAAATTAAATTTTGTGCGAAGCTGTCCCTTTCTCAATTCACTTAGGCTGGGGACAGAGCGCCTGTTGCATGGCCGTATAGCGCGGTGCAAAGTTCTGCTTATGTTTTCTTATTTGACCAGTAGAAAAATGTCAGACTGATGCGAAAAATCAACTATCATGCAATTCCGTTGTTTTTTTCATGCATGCACAAGCATGATCTATTTTTTATTGTGATTGCTCTTACGTCTACATAGGTACATAGAGGCCATGCCGGCGTGCATGCATGCCCTGTCATGACGTAAAATTCAAATGAAAACTGCTGTAACTTTTTCGTTTTTCGGTCGATTTTGATTGTTTACGACTTGTAAGAAAGAAAATTTTATTCAAAGATCATTTAAAAACTTTTCATGCTAATAAAATATTTTTTAATTACTTGAACATGTGACATTTGATAAAAACCCAAAGTGAGTTTTGTTTTTTCAAACAACTTTGGGCAGACCTTAGCGTTATCCAATCGGCACCAAATTTTTATTGGAGGTTTGTAGGTCAAATGGAAACTTTTTCGGCCCGGAAATCAGTACCGAAAAATAATAAATGGTCTAGTGTTTCTACAAAGACCTGTCAAACCAGAAATTGTCGAGCAGATGTGACTGTAAAATCACTAAATCCCTATGGCCAGCCATATCGAAATTTAGGACCAAAGATCTTCTTAACCTCAAAAAGAGGGACATACGTTGACTGGCCACTGTAATGTTAGATCTTTAACATCAAGGTAGCAGAGTGATTCGGCCGACAATGTCAATGTCCTACTCTATCAAGACGAAGACATCGCTGCCTAGGTGATTTCACGATACCAAATCTGGATATCATACCACGATATTGATAGAATCATGGGCTTCATAGGTTGATTGAGATGGATGGTTTGACATCAACTCATCTAAACCTCTCCTAAAAAGCCATCTCTTATCTATACTCTTCACCTCCTTCATCTTCTTCGACCTCTCCCTCTTCTTTTACTCATCTTCTCAGAACGAACACAATGGACCAAATGGTCTCCGAGTGAAGTGGTGCACGCCAGCAATGGTAGCGTGCCGCGCTTCCCTAACCTAAAGATTGAGGTTACCTGGATACTCCACGCTGCGCGTGTTATCTTAACCGGCAATTCGTAGAGCACCCCAAGTGTGACAATGCGAAAAGGAGAGTCAAACTCGTGTTCATGCCTCCGAGCCGAAAAAGTGCCACCAGAATTTACAGTGGGCGAAGTTGCAAATGTGATCCGTAGCGCAAAGTCATCTAAAACTATTGACACCGACGGAATATCTATGCTGCAGCTGAAGCAGTTGGACATTCGAGTACATGTCTATAGACCACAACCTGTCCCTTAAAGCGGGTTGGCTTTCATGTAACAAAAAAATTACCGGATCCGAGGCGGAATATGAAAGCTTACACCGAGCCTATTGCAAAAACATCTTTTTTTATTTTTACGAGCCCGCGGAATCGACCAACATTGATCCGCCACAAAATCATCACACTGTTTGCTGCATGGAAAGCGCAAGTGAAGGAACAACACAATTTGATAGTCGATGGCACAAGAATTCCGACCACCAATTACCCTAAGGTTCTTGGTGTCACATTTGATAGTCTCTTCAAGTCTAGCGCGCATGCCACAGCTATTTGCAATAAAATGAGAAGTAGGAATATTATCCCCAAGTCACTGGCCGTCGCTACCGCCATAGCTACACCAACCAGCACCTATCAGGAAAGATCTTCATGATCTATAGCGCGAGTTTCAACGCTACAAGAGAGAACCTCTTCATAAAAGAGCGTACCATGAGGGCTCAGTGACATACACTCTGACGCAGTCGCTGAAGACATTAAAAATTACAGAGTGAACGTCGTGCTAGGAGGACGGAGCCACGTGAGTGGCTTCGGAGGAAGCGGAATTGTCACGGCAGACAAGAGTGGTTTTGGCCTAACAAAGATCAAGCTTGTATAGCCCCCTCAATTCGGAGTGGGCGAGAATTGATGGCAACACGTCGAACACATGTCCCGCGTACAACCAGGGACCACACGGTTCACTACACTTGTTTAACTGTCCTGCCAAACCTACTCAACTTTTTCCCAGGTCTCTTTGGACCTATCCAGTGGAAGTAGCCACTTTCCTTGGCTTGGAAACCAATGCAGAAGAACCAACAACACAAGGCGAATCAAATAACACGTAATGGACAACAAAACATCTATACTACAACAACAACAAGATAGGTGCATCTCATCTTCTTTTAGCTGTTGCAAACAAATGCACAAAATACCCTTGTGTTGTAATTTCAAAATTGCTTCAGTTTTGACTAGAAGTGGTCAGATAATGAGAACGGTATCGGAACCGTATGGAATGAACAAAACAACATTTTTAAAACGGTCTGCCCGCTTGGGATTAGTCTCATGTTCATCTACCGGTGCATAAAACTGTTTGAGGAGACTGGAGATGTCAAAGAACGCCACCGGTCGGGACGCCCTCGTACTGTTCGAACGCGGCAGGTCATGAAATTAAGAATTCCGCTCCGAAAACAGAAAATCGTGCCCGTGAGATGAATATTACACAAAAGTCCATGAGTCGAATAAACAAAAAAGACATAAGACTTGTGGCTTTCAAAGGCCGCAATGGACATTTGTTGACTTCAGCTTTATAAAAAAAATAGAAAAGAAAAATGCAAACGCTTTTTGGTGTACCACGCTGATAACTTGCACAAAAAATCTTGTTTACATATGAAACAAATTTTTATATGGTGTATGCACGGTCCTCCAAGGAAGCATCTCTAGTGATTCCACGGGTCGAAAAGGTCCATCAAAGAGCATCAATCGTGGTTGGATGGGGTGTCTCTTACGATGGGGTCACTGACTTGCATTTCTGTGAACAAGGGGTCAAAACATTGGCCAAAAATGACCAAGAAACCGTTTTGGAATCTGTTGTGCAACCTCTTAACCATTCCCTATTCCAAAACCAGGCATGGTCTTTCAAGTAGGATTCTGCGACGGCACATAAGGCTAAATGACCTAGACATGACTTTAAAACAAGTTGCCAGCTTTCATTTCCTCTGATGAATGGCTCTCTGGCAGCCATGATTTAAACCCAGTGGATTACAAATTGTGGACAGTTTTAGAGGACAAGGTCCGCCACAAAAGATACTCCAACATCGATTTAAATTAAGATGGTTCTTTTGTGTACCTACAGTCTTCACATCTCTTCGTTACGTTTTCAATATTACAATCCTGAATAACGTTATATTGAAGTCTCACGGGAATAACAACCCGATGCTTAAAATCTATATTCCAGCCAAAGTTGTCCACATACAGGAGGGAAATTCTTCTTCAACCGCGCTTGAGTGGACATATGATGTAGTTAGGCATTTTTCTGATCTCGAACTATTGCAGATTAATGGGGTTTTCAATTCGTCTAACAAATTACTTATAGAATTTCTCCAGTTTCTAACCGGAGAATAATAACCATCCAACGCTGATTATTTCCATACTGTGTGACGTGGCGGACTAAGTAGAGCTCATAGCATTTACGAGACTCACAGCCTGTTCCTGTAACCAAAAATTTTCCTTTCGTTCGCCTGCCAGACGACAAACAGCTGATTTGGGTTTCACTAACTACCATCACAACGACAAGTCGCACGAAAATGAACTCGTACGAAACGTAATCATTTCAGTGTAAATTTTGGTTTCTCTATCTCTCTTTTTTGTCATCTGTCAGATCGAGTCACTTTATTTTATTTGTCGACTGATAGGAACAATGACAAAAAAAACGTTACTAAAAGCTAAAAATAAGTAGATATTATTATAATTATGGTAAAAACCAAAGACAATATAATTTAAGAAGACATTCCTTCCTGTAGCGAGTAATTGTCAGTTACGAACGAATAGGAATTTTATTCCAACGAGTAAGGTTTTTCGCGGATTTTCAGACCGTTTTTCCCGAATTTTTTGTAATTGTCACAATTAAAAAATTAATATTAATCGATAAGTGCAAAAAAAGTTCAATCAATATTCGCGGAAAACTGTTTTGTCGCGTGTGACATTTCATTCCTATTCGTTCGTAACTGATAGATTTTGACGTTTCGGCCTGAAGGAATGTCTTCCTATATTCTATTTGTCTTTGGTAAAAACAATTATATAATAATAAAATTGTATACATATATTTACATATGTAAGCATAAGGAAGTCAACATTGGCAGCTCGCTAAGATGGAAAAAATTTATCAGTGCACAATGAGAGAGACGTGAGAGAAAGAAATGAGAGTGTTGAATCAGTTCACCTGACCCACCCAGGGTTGATTTTTGGCTACCGCTATTGTAAAGGATACAGAGGTGTATTTTCTAAGGTCGGCCATACAAAAATGTGTGCTTTTTTAGACCGGAAGTTGTGAAATTCTTGATCTGGCAATTACATTATTTGCCAATTGGTAAATTGCTAACGCCATTGACGTAAAGCCAGGCGAACGAACGAACGAACCTTAGAGAAACCAAATTTCTGACGAAAGTGAGTGACTGGTTTTCGTTCGCAGAGATTTTCGTTAGAAATACAGAAACAGGCCGTTAGATATTATATTCATGCTTAAATCAAGTGTGTGAAATTTGGTAGATTCTTCTCCGGCGCGATTTTGGTTCCATCTGGGATAACCCAAGGTAATCACATTGGTCCGTTGCTGTTTCTACTATTTATACCAGATTCAATTACTAGTTCTAGACTACCGATGTATGCAGATGATGTTGAGGTATTTGACTCTTATAACACAATTGAAGATTCTACATTACTACAAATTGATTTGGATATGGGAGTGATATCAATTGTATTGACCTTCATTTGAGGAACATTATATCCGCACTTTGTGAACAATTTAATATGGAATTTGTTACTATTTGTGGGAGTTGCCTGAACAGTGAAAAAATTTGATCATTCTTTGTCATACTAAATTCATTGGGACAAATATTCTAAAATCTATAATTTCAAGGCAAATGTTATGAAGAAATTAATTTCAGATGGATTTGTCATTTATCTTTGTCACCGCCAAACATTGTCATACGACTTGCTTGTCGGAAATTAAATCCATATTGCGGGAACACTCTCATAAAGACAAAAGAGTTTCATCTATGAAAAATACGTAGTACTTAGTAGGGACATAATTACTTTTACACACATTTTATGCAATAACATTTAAATTAATGAATGCTTTTGGACCAAATTTATTGTATATATTTATTGACATATATTCTATACAAAAAGCAAGCATTCATTCAAAATGTCCGCCTTTGGCCTTCACACATGCCTTAAGTCGCACATGCCAATCATCAATAGCCGCAAGCACCTCGTCTATTGGAAAAGTGTCCACAGCACGAATCAAAGCAGTCTTAAGAGAATTGTTGATGTTGGTTTATCTTTTGTGGCAGACCATGTCCTCTAAAACTATCCACAAATTGTAATCCAGTGGGTTTAAAACTGGGCTTACAGAGGCCATTCTTTAATGAAATGAAAGCTGGCAAATTGTTTCAAAGCTATGTCTGGGTCGATTTAGCCTTATGAGCCGGCGCAGGATCCTGCTGGAAAGTCCATGCCTGCTTTTAGAATAGAGAATGGTTATGTGGCTTCACAAAAGCTTCCAAAACGGGTTCTTGGAAAACTTTGGCCGATGTTTGGACCCCTTGTTCACAGAAATGCAAGTCAGTGATCCCTTGGTAAGAGACACCCCACCAAACCATGACTGATAATAGATGATGGCATTTTTCGACCCGAGGGATCAGTTCAGGTGCTTCCTTAGACTATCATTTTGTTTGTAAAATTTTGGTTGCACGGTAAAAATTGTTTCATCAGTGAACAAGATTTTTATATGCAAGTTATCAGCGTGCTTCACCAAAAGACGTTTGCATTTTACTTTCCCATTTTTTAACAGATGTCCAGTACGGCCTTTGGAAGCACCAAGTCTTTTTGATAATTCGACTCATGAATTTTTTCGTAATATTCATCTCATGGGCCATGATTTTCTGTTTTCGGAGCGAATTTCGCAGAATTCTTGACTTGACGGCTTTGATGACCTGCGGTGTTCGAACAGTACGAGGGTACGAAAATGTTGCATTATTTTATTCCACTTTTAAAAAGCGCTTTAACAGCGATACGGTTCTCATTGTCCGATCACTCGATGGTGAAAACTGAAGCAATTTTGAATTCCCGTTAAATACTAACGCTATAGAGGTTAGGTTTCATAATCCACGTGGTATTAATTGGGTATGCTCAATTCTACTAGGTATGTTTTCGTTACAAGCACTTTTAGTTTAGCACTTTGCAACGAAAACAACTGACTTCCACTAACTGGCACATAAGCAATAAGTGGCGGATTTTCACTATCTGGTAGCAATGGTGTCACGAGTTGCGAAGAAAGAACAGTGCGAAACAGACAAAAAATTCGTTAAAAGTATTTATAAAACATATATTTACTATTCTATGTTCAATTGTTTACACTCTTTTGCAAATATTAAAATAATTTCCCATTTTTGTTCTTCTTCTTCCCGTTAATTCACAATAATTGATAAAAACTCTCCAAAAATGGGATGCCATATTGCTAAATATAGGGTGCCCAATCTGGCAACATCATACTCGATTAAGACATGAACACAAGCACCAAACTTCATCGGGAACTAATAGTGCTTAGCTCCCCATACAAATTAAGCACTTATGTTGTAACGAAAACACTCCTATTATTGTTATGGGTGTGTTGAATGTTGTAACCAGTGTTGCCGCTTTGGGCATTTCGGACCAAATTTGGGCAAACAAATTTTAAAATTTATAGTTTGGGCAGATTGTGTCCCGATTTTTTCCGCCAGGAAATTTCAAGGAATATTTTGGGTCGTCCTAAATTCCTTTGTAAAATATGGTTGGTTTAGCTACAGACGGCGAGAATGCAATGTCTGGTGTAGTTGGATGACTCTTTTGAAAAAACTAAAATTATTTTACATAAAATTTTCGTTCGAGGACGTTATTTCAAGAATTTTTGATTGTTTAAAATTGTATTTTAGGTTACTATGAAGTACAAGGATTTTGTGCTGGTGGCAATGAAGAAGAAATGACTTGCAAGGTTAAATGCTATACTTCTAACATTAGAATATATCTTAAAAGGTTATTAATAATTTGAACAAGGAACTTCAAGCGGAAAGTTCATGTTTGCGTTACCTGTATAAATACAAGCAGAAAATCTAATTTTAATCTAATATTAAGCAATTTCATAAAAAAGAGCTGGTTAATAACATAGACATTGACTACAAACTTGGCTTTTCCAAAATATTCACAGGCTTAAATGCGGAAAATTACATTCAAAATGATTTAACTCAATCAGATTTTAAAATTTAAAGTTTAATGCTGTTAAATATGATAACCCCCGAGAACGTGCTTTCTAATTAAGATTTCTCAATATTGTCACTTGTTAACAAATTCCCTAAGCTTGTTGAATGTGACCTCGATTTGATTATAACAGAGTGGAATTGATTGTGATTATAACAGAGTGGAAACGCTATAGAGGTTAGGTTTCATAATCCACGTGGAATTAATTGGGTATGCTCAATTACTATTGTTATGGGTGTGTTGAATGTTGTAACCAGTGTTGCCGCTTTGGGCATTTCGGACTTAATTTGGGCAGACAAATTTTAAAATTTATAGTTTGGGCAGATTGTGGCCCGATTTTTTCCGCCAGGAAAATTTAAGGAAGGAGGGGCGTGTCAATGACCCCTATTTTTCACTGGACTGTAGGTCCACTTTACAAAATTGCAAAATTGTGTGCACTGGTATTTTTACCGGACTATAGGTACTATAAAAGTATTACAGTACACAAAATTTCAATTATTTATATGCACTGGATATAAGCAGTTAAAATTTCGGTACAAAATTGTTTCTTTGTGTGAGAGGTACCAAAAGGGGGAGCGACACTTCGCCCATTTTTCTCAAGGTGATAGCGACGGAAACAATTACAATGTGAGGAGTTATATGATTCGGATAAGTAGTATAGAAGTTATTAGGGAATTAATATTTCACTAAATGTAAACGCTTTGTGAGGGAGTTACTAGAAGGAGTGGACCAATATGGCCCATCTTCGACCTGAGATAGAAAAAAATATTATCACATACCAAATTTGAAGTCAATACGTTACTCCTTTCGAGAGTTATCGTGCAATCCAGCAAGATAGACGGACGGATGACATTGCTCAAATGACATAAAATGGATTTCCGCCAAACATACATCGGTTCTTAGGTCACTTCATACGCGTATTATTAGCGACGAAGTCGAAGATCGAAAATCACTTGGTGAAAATCCAAAATCAATGTATGTAATTGAGGTTATTTGTTTTTTTTAGTACTATTTAGGCGGCGATGAATGGCCGAGTATCAAGTTATTTGCAAAATTCGGATTTCTTGATTGGTTTTAAAAATAATTTTATGTATGTTATGGCGCTGTAATGGACTTATGACTAATATTCATATTTATGCTGCGCTTTTCTCTCAAATCCTGAAACTAATTTAATTGAATACTAATCGGGACGGACTCAATAATCATTTCCAAAAATTTGTCCCGAATTGTAGGTAGGTTGAAAACGAGCGGGCATGTCCGTTGACATACACCTAAGCCAGAAATTCTGGTTCTACTGGGCTCCTTAGTTATGATCTGTGCTCTGCACAAAGTTCCTCGGTTTATATAGTCCATCGCTCTGAAAAGGGTCATGTCGTTTTCACATACCCTGCAGTCGATGCTTTCTTCTTGTCTCCATCGATCGGATGTTCATAAAATCAATAATATCTTCGTTTTGTCCTCGTTAGGGTAATTCCATTGAATTTATGTAGTTTTTTTTAATGTTTCGCTATCCACCAGGGCTATGAAAAAATTTTAATTATACGAATTAAATTATAACAAATTGTAATTTTGTAAAAAAAAACAAATAATATGTGTACATATACATATATACTTACAATTTCTTCGTCCGAATAAAACATCCAATTTACTGCATAATTTACTCCATTTTCAAAAAGTTTTGTAGACATTTCTTGAACAAATTCAAAAATTTAATAATAAAGAACAAAAAGTAAACATACGCATTTATTTCTGTTATTTACAGGCGGTCGAGGCGATAACGCTAAACATGACGATGCACCTAATACGACATTGGATTTGAAAGATAGGGTAAGTTTCTATTTTCTTCATCAGTTTTATGGAGAACACATTTGAAAACATACAAATATTTTATTAGTTCTTACGTAAGCTGAACCGCCAGGAACGTGTAGTCGAAGAAGTAAAATTGGTATTGAAACCACGATACAACAGGAAACATATAACTAAGGAGGATTACAAGGAAATTATGCGACGAGCTGTACCTAAGGTAAAATAAACTAAAATAACCACGACGATCCACGATTAACTGATGTTAATAACAAACCAAATGGGTATGTCCTTTTACTTCTTCACACACAGATATGTCACAGCAGGTCGGGCGAAATCGATCCCAATAAGATCAAGAATTTAATTGATGCTTATGTAAAGAAATTCCGTTCTAAGCATAAGAAATTGAGCTTAGTTGGAACGGGCCAAGTTAGTAGCGCTGTAAAATGTGCCGCCTACTTGAAGAAACTTTAGGAAGAGAGGAGGTGTTGAGAGAACAACCAACAAACAAATCATTGATGATATGACACATCATCAAACATTAACCTAACTGTATAAAATGTGAGTATTGTCACTGTGATGAATAATCCCTAGGATGGCATGGACAATAATTTAATTTGGGAACTTGTATTACAGTTCAATATAAATGTGGTTATTATATGATGTTGGTTTCTCCAATGACCAACCAACCAACCAGCTTTCATTTTTGTCTATTGTTACCGGGAATCAAATCTATTAAGTATCCATTGGTGGAGACAAAGGCAATTCTGAAGAAAATGAGCAAATGAAAGAGCGTACCCGCTCTTCAACTTCATAATAATCGCTTGATATTGATGATCAGAAGAAATCTATATCTTTTATTTTTAGTCTTAGTTGTAGTTTGTAAGAAATTCTTAATTTGAATTTGAATTATTATAGTAATTAACCAAGATCAAGAAGCAAGTTTGTATGTAATTTCGGTAATTATTTTCTTATATATTTACCACAAAACCTATTTATATTTATGCTTGATATTTATTTAAAATCGTTAACAAACAAAACTAAGGATATTTTAGTTTTGAAACAATACATAATAGATATATTCAATTCACATAAAACTGGACTTTGACCGCGGGATTCTGATGAGGATGACTACAAACATACACACACACACACCTTTACATATATTTTACAATTGGAATTACATAATTGTTTTCATATTTTTATTCTATATACATATTAATTTCTTGAACCACATCTTAAAAAAATAAGTTTATTTGCAGCAATAAATAATAAAATTATCAATTATCTCTATCAAATGTGTTTACGATAAATAAAACAGAATTTTAGCTTCATATAGTAAATAAATAGTACACCATTATTTGTGTAATAGAAATTACTGATCAATAAAACTTTACTAATAAAATTTAAATTTTATGTCTATTAATTTTAAAAGTAAAATTTCCGCTCAAAATTAAGCAAAATGCAAAGGCCTTGCAAATCGGCGAAATATGCTGTAAAGTACGAGTATATGTCTCCTAAGAAAGTAAAGTTTCACAGCAAAAAAATTATTCAGATTTAAAAAATATATATATTTATATTATCATAAAAATAATTGTCTATTTGTCGTTGGCACAGCGTCGTTGTTTTTGAATCAATCGAAGTATATATTTTTGAAAATCGATTATATTTCTCCTCTAGGATAGGTTGCATACAAATATCGAAAACTACACAATTATTATATTTGTCATTATCTTATCATAGTCAGATCGGACATACATAAATAAAATGAGACCACTTCGAAGAAAAATCTATGCATAACACAGTAAAAAAGGCATCCACTGCCTTAAAAATTGCAAAAATACCCAGTCATAATAACGTAATACGTATACGTATAAAACAGAACATTAAAACCGAACACTTTTGCGATTTTTAAGGCACTGGGTGCACTTTTTTCGGTCAGGTTTTATTCCGCATTTTCGTTCTCCTATTCAATATCTACTTTGCTTTAGACACAAAAGAGATATTCCGTACGGTAAACCGATGAAAAAATATAGAAAAAGCGCTACAAAACCACCTTGAACAAAAAAATTCGTATGACCATTAAATTATTAATTAAGCCAACATGACTAAACGAATGATGCGGCAGTTCTTATTTTTGGGGCTACTTTCACGTTCAATTCTCAGAATTGAGTCCCAAATTAATGAGCTGAAAAAAGCTGTACAGTGTTATTTATGTAAATCCAACCGACTTTACTTCTACAGACTTTACCGAATATTCTATGATGACCTTCTAAATTAGCTATAACTTTTTAAATTATTCATCGATTTTCTTCGAATTGGTCTCGATTTATTCATATCCCATCAAACTTTACGATAAAACAGTAAAAATATAACTGTTTTTATATATGAGACTGATAACAAATGGCCACAAAAACTGCATGTGTCAGTTGTGAAACCATTGTAATAATGGCGTGTATTAAAAACAGTTTTCCCAAACCTCAAACGGGCAAGAAAATGCAGTCAGATATAGATAAGTTACGACTATAGTTGCGTCTGAGAAGGAGATTTGAGAGATTCCATTTAGTAAGGTCTCTAGACCGCCGTAAAGATTTGTATGCTCCAAATAAATAAAAGGGAAAAGGAGGCATATCCGAGACTTGGGGCAGACTCAAAGCACGTACCTGTATGTGAAGGGAAAGTAAACGATCAAAAATGCTCCTGCGATTTTTGAGAAGAGCTTTGACGACACTTAAAATGTCTGTACAAACAATTGTCTTCTTTTCTTCGTTTAAAGCAAAAGCGATTGCCGATTTCACAGCAGATAATTCTGCCGTGAAAATTCCAACACGATCCGGCAAACGAGATTCGGAGATAGTTATGAAGTGGCCTACAGACACTTGCTTAACTACGGCGAAAAATGTAAAATGTCCGTCAAAGGATCTATCGGAGTAAATAATTAAGTCTGGTTGATAGAAAGCTAATTTTTCAAGTAGAAGTTTTTTGTAACATATTGTACTTGTTGAATCTTTCTTGTAGATACTCAAGGAATCATCAATAACAACAGTAGATGCAGTAACAATGCTAGGATTTGGAATTTCTATTACCAAAGTCTATATGGGACCAAAACAAATCGTGAAGACCGTGAGACAATAAAGTAATTTCTTTCTACATACGAACGAAAATCATTTATTGATGGCAACGTTTAACTTATTAATAATAGCCTTAGAAGTCCACCCATATAAGGTGATACCGTGGGCAATGGTACCAACCGTAAGCGATATACAAATGTCGATTGCCGTATCAATGTGAGGCCCTTTTGTTCTTGAACAGATAAGCCGCAGTAAATTATTAATCTTACCCAACCTAGATAACAGATTTTTGGCGTGTTCATTCCATAGCATGTTATTGGTGAAAGTCAGGCCTAAAATTCTCACTTGAGAATTAACCCTAATTTCACTTTCTCCAAGTTTAATGGAAGAACAAAGGCAATTTCTTTTTCGGTACACATGAAGGACTTCGATCTTGTTTGAATGACAGCATCTGACGACCTGGCCCAATCCTGTACTTTACAATTAAAAGCATTTATGTTATTACAACCTCGGAGTTGCCCGAAGACACCGCAAATATATTATCCGCGAAGATTCCGACAAAGTCTATACCGAGGGAGTTTTCCAAAGCCGTTGCCAGCGAGTTCGCGTAGATATTATAAAGAACGACAGAAAGAGGAGAACCCTGAGGAATTCCGTTATCCAAAGGCAGTTGTTTAGAATAATAGCCATCAACTCTAACGAGTATTCTACGATCTGAAAGGAAAGACTTCAGAATAACCAATATTTCTGGAGGCATACCCCAACTCTTGAGCTCAATCAACACATTAGTCATAACCACGCGATCAAAAGCTTTTTCTAAGTCCTCAGAAATGACGAGACTGTGCCTTCGCTGACGCAAGTTTTCACGCAAAGTTGCTTCAAGTCTATGGCATAGAGTGTGAACTCCGTGATGTGGCAAAAAAGCGTGCTGAAGGATGCGAAAAAAACTCTTAGCATACCGTAAGAAAAGACGTCCTAAAATATGCTCTAAGATTTTGGATAGGACTGGAAGCAATGAAATCGGTCTGTAACCATCAAAAGCGCACGGATTCTTCCCCTGCTTAGGAATAGGCGAAAGAACAGCGATTTTCCAATCATGCGGATAGGTGCCAGAAGAGATTATGTTGTTATACAAGTGGCAAAGTCGTTGCCTAATTGGATCAGGGGCATTACGAACCATAGAGTAGGTTAGTTTGTCTAAAGAAGGGGTAGAACCTTTAAGAGTACGGAGAATTTCGTCGAGTTCGGAAATATCAATCAACCGTGTAATTTCAGGAAAATTGTTAGTTGCAGAAGACATTCCACCGATCTCAAAGTCATATTTTGAGGTTAAAACCGACTGATCGAAAGCATCATCAGAACTGATAGCACTCCAAGACGAAGCAAAAGCATCAGCTATTTTCTTAGGATGTACGATAACGTTGCCATCAATACAGATAGTAGAAAAACTGCCCGACCTAGAATTTCTTAGGTTACTAACCTTAATCCCAAGGTGACGAATATCCAAGAATGGATTAAGCGAGTTAAGAAAACGATCCCATGTCGTTCTCTTTGCTACTATACATGCTCTTTTAACCAATGCACACAATTTCCTATACAACAGGCAATTGTCTACGTCCCTAACTCTTCTAAAAACCCTCCAAGCTCGCTGCCTAGATCTAATTAGCTTAGAAATCTCATTATTGAACCAAATAGGCTGTCTTTTATTATTGGGTTTCCGGCTGACAGGAATAGACTCATTCGCAGCTTTTCTGAAGAGGCGTTTAATTTCAGCTGCCTCCCTGTTGACATTTACTGTCGAAGGGAACTCTGCATTAAAATTTTCCAATTTCGATTGAAAAAGAGGCCAGTTGGCTTTATTGTCCAGAAAAAGAGGAATGAAAATCTTTACAGGAATCGGCAGATCGTTTGAGATCAGTATTGGGAAATGATCACCAACCTCGGGCAAAGGCAGTGTTTTCCAGCTTAAGTGAGGTGCTGGGTCAGAATTGCACATGGAAACATCAACTGTAGTGAGGGTGTGACGCGTACTAAACAAGGTGGGGAGCCATCGGTAAGTATAACAAGACCCTTGGTTTCCGCCAAATCCTCCCAAAGAAGACCACCTTGAGAGGTATTTGCAGAACCCCAAGTAGTGTTCTGAGCATTTAGATCTCCAAGCAAAAGAACATGACCTGAGACAGGAAAGTTGATATGCTGAATAATATCTGAAGTCAGTGAAATGTCATGTTCTTTATAAACATTGATAAATGTCAAGGAGTGCCGCAATCAATTGTCACTGAGTGAAAAAGAAGCGGTCCAAAAGACCTGAATTGACAGTCCACATTTCTTGATCCATTTTTCTTGATGAAAATTGCAATGCCAGATTTTGCATAGTTGTAACCTTTGTTATGGTGGAATATACTGTAACCAGGTAGGTGTAACAAGTGCTTGTTGACATCCGTGATATGAGTCTCTTGCAAGGCTATAATGTTGGGTTTGTGCATGGCAACAATTAATTCCAAGGCATATTTGTGGCAAATAAAACCTTGGATGTTCCATTGAAGTACCGTGATGTTAAGACCAGGGACCATATAAATAAAAAATAGTAATTATTTAATTGTGTTTTGAATTGGTTGTCATTTTGGAAAGAGTTGCACTATAAGTATTTGGCGTGATTATAACATTAAGATGGGGATGCCTTTTCTAAGCCAGACTGCATGGAGAAGTCCCATCATCCAGCTCATCAACGTCCATCCGAGGAGATGTGACCAAAAGTTGATTCTCTGAAGTTAATTTTTTATCAGCAGCAGGTGTTGTTGGAATTTCATTAGAAGTTGTGCAGAAACCATCTGACATACATATCTTCATCAGACGTAATGATGTTTTGTTCTTTAATGTTGTTCGTATTGTTATTGAAGTGAGATTGATTTTTTGTAGTTGTGTTTGTGATGGTTTGGTGATTGCGGAGAGTCTTCATAGCAGATGATGAAGAAGCAGACGTTGAAGAGGTAGAGATGGAAGAAGAAGATCATAAAGGTGAGATGGTGTTGGTATTTGTAGTTGATGTTTTGCGTAGAGTGCGATCAGCTGAATCGAGAGGCGAAGTGTTTTTTTTTTTGTGAATAGTTTGCAGTTGCAGTTTTAACCACTGAGCGTGAAGAAGTAGAGTTACTAGTTTTTCGGAGAGAATCCGTAGAGGAAATGTATTTTTGTGTTCAGTTTGTAGTTGCAGGCAACCACTACAATATTTTTTTTTCTACCAAAATTGTCTAAAATTTCTACCAAAAACGTTTGAAATCTTCCATTTTTTTACGAAAAACATGCATTAATTGTTATTGTAAGGTATGACTTTTTATATTTAAATAAAAATTTTAATTAATTTTTCTCATTTGGTTTCCTTCTCTACTCATCACTTGAAGAAGGTTTTTTATTTTCGGATTCTGATTGCTCTTTTAATGAGGTTATTATAATTTTGTTTTGGTTCAGATGTTTGTAACGCATTAAAATATTAGACCCAGAGCTAGAACTACCTTAAAGTATACTGATACACTCAGATTCCCTGCGATCTAGCGTTGTCTGTCCGTCCGACCGATGTCCACGTAAACTTTGTAATCAAAATACAGTTCGCAATTCTGGACAAAATCCTGATGAATTTTGCCACGGAAAATTTTTTGTTCGTCCTCGAGCGATAGAAGTACTTTACATCTGATCATTACTAGATTTGGTACAACGTGTTTAGTGAACCAGGAATGAATATTGTCAATTTTGAACGAAATCGGTTCTGAATTAGACTTAGCCCCCCATACATTAAAATATTGAACCGCATATATATTACCTCCGTTTTTGTATCAAAGTGCTATACAAACTTTATTTAACACCCAATAGTTATGGATTTTGGCAGAGCAGTTTCTTGCTACAGAAACGAAGTTTGACATATTTGAAGAAAATCGGTTTAGATTTATATATATCTTCTGATTCGGTATTAATGAGCTTAGAAGATTTTTTTAACATCTGATCGTTGTGAAATTAGGTAGAACGTTGTTTCTTTAGTCTTAATATTAAATTTGTTTGACAATCTACAAAAGAATTGGAATAATGAGGTCATCAACAGTCAGCGATATTACTTGATAATGGGTAATTGTTGCGAAAGCAAAGAAATTTAATACACGATTTTTACAAAACTTCATTTAAAAAAATATATTTTGAGGAGCGTTTAATCTACCAAATTTACATTGACTCTTCCGTTCTACCAAACTAAAAAAAAATCTACCAATTTTGGTAGAAAAACACAAAAATGGCAGCACTAGTGTCAACGCAAACATGAACATGAACATACGGGAAGCAAAGAAATTTAATACACGATTTTTATCAAAACTTCATTTATCAAATTTACATTATCCGCTCTACCAAACTAAAAAAATCTACCAATTTTGGTAGAAAAACCCAAAGAAGGCAACACTGGTTGGAGGTTTAAAAGAAGAGTGCGATGGGGTTAGAGAGTTCTGTTGAGTGACTGTTTTTTTAAAATTTGTGTCAACGTTTTCAATTGCATTGTGCGATGAAACTGTATTTTGTGTTGTAGTCTTGTTCGACAATATGTGAGCAAAAGATTTTTTTGGGATGTGTGGCTCAATTAGATTGTTGATAGGGCCTTCCTTAAAAATTTTCCAGGCATCGCGGGTAGTGCATCTTCGCTTTACTCTGATTTTGTTAACTGATTTATGAGTGCGAAAACTGAGACAGGAAGGGTAGAAGGAAGTGTGTGTTTTATTATTGCAATTAACACAAAATTTTCGAGTGCTCTCAGAGTGTGGCGGTGGAATTCCACATTCCTTGCAAAGATTAATGCCCCTACAATGAATTTTTGTGTGACCCAATTTCTGACAGTTGTTACACTTCATAGGATTTGGAATGTACTCGCGCACTGGAACCGTTCGCCAACCAAGATCCAAAATTTCTGGAGGGTGAATGAGGTCAAAGGTAATGACTGCGCCGCCAGTAGCAATAACAGCATCTCCTTCTTTTGTCATGAATTTACGGACACCAATTACATTACAATCTGCCAGGTCCTTCAGCAAGTCTTCTTCGGAAATGGATTTGTTTTTGTCACTGAAAATTAAGCCTTGTGATGAATTCAACGTTTTGTGAGGTACCATTTTTACGGGGACAACATCAATAAATTTCGCACTTCGGGGGGTACACCCCGTTCATACCGATTTATCACAAAAACACTCCAAAATCAGTGGGAAAGTTTTCAACAATTTATTCACAAAAGTGTTAACAAATTTATAAAAAGAAGAAATATACTCGTCTAACCGTAAACTCTCAATTAAAGCAGCAGTGTGAGAACAAAATGATGTTAGCTCGACAACTGCCAGAGCTAACATCAAATTTTCTAAAAAAAATATTTTTCGCGATATTTTGCAAGATATCGCCGTATGAAAAATGATATTAGAAGAAATTAGCGGCTACTTAATCGATTTGTTAACAAATTCGTAGAAATGGTTATCGAGTTATGCTAAAATATAGGGTTCTCTAATAGCGACATAACAATTTCGTATCTTTATGCCAACGCACCCTCAAACATTTTTAATGATCTTTCAGTGTCAAAACGTTAGTCGAAGTCAACATTTTCATCATGGTAAAGTTCACTTAAGTGCAACGTTTGGAAATCATTAAAAATTAAACTCTGAGTCGTTGGTCGCAACTTTAAGAGCGCTTATTCCAATTTTCGGCCGTAATAATCGTCCCACCCGACAGGCTGTGCGTTCTAAAGTGGATACATTTGAATCCAAATGTTCACTTTAGGATGTTCCGGTACCAATGAGACTCCGTACCGCTCGAAAATATCGCAGCCGTAAGTGTATCCGTTCAAAATGAGCCAAATCAGTCGATTCCACGTCGTTCTCAGGAATTGGGCATCTCTCAAACCACACTGTGGCGTATTTTGCGAAAAGAATTTGGCCTTTATCCTTATAAGATCAAACTCACTCATGAACTAAAGCCACTTGATCATTTGAAACGCTGAAACTTCTCCGATTGTGTCATATAATACTTATATTAAGTCGTTGTCTCTTCTAATTCTCATATGTTAGTTTGGGTTTTTTTTTAATTTACGCTGTTATAATTTGGACATGTCTTGATCTGTCCTCGAACCCTCGAATTACAAATCTCGCGTGCTTCCACTATGCTACGTCGACAATGCTAGACCATTGCGCTTACTAACGTCTAAATTATGCATAACTGTCACCGAACTTGTCGCCAACAGATTGTCATGCCCGACAATCTTGAACTTCGTCTTGCAGTATGTATTCAACATGTTCTTTGCACCATTTTCTCATGGAACCTGCCTTGCAAAAAGTCATGAATGAAGATTTCCCTATGTTGTCTTTGAAGAAACTTTATATGATTTAGGTCCTGCATGACATGATCATTGACGACAATGTCATCAAAGGCCAAAAAGCCTACTGGGCAACGTCCCCATAACTTCTGTCATCTAAATGTTTTCATATTCTGTATTTAAGGCAACTCCCCGCACAAATTACCATATTATATTACTCACAAAGTGAGGGTATATCAGGTTACTCACAAATTGAGGGTATATCTTAGTCGAATTACACGACTGGATTTTCTTACTTGTTTTTAACTTTCCTGCATCATTGAGCTTTATTTAACCCCCTAAAGTTACTTCATCCAAATGACTGCACTCACACGAAATTTGGCGATTCAAACTCCAGTCATTTAGATTTGATGATGCACATTGGTCCCAAATCCAATTTTTTCGGCACACATTTAAAACTATGCGAACACATATCAAGTGTAATTTTTTTTTTTGATCGCTTTTCCCGATATCGAATATTTGATATAGTAGCCAGTTCGGTTCCAAATTTATATACTATACATATTCGGGTTAAAAAATAATACGTGCAAAATTTCAGCCTGAAAGCTTGTAAATTTTGACTTTTGCAACAATTTTAGTATTTGAAAATGCAGAAAATAACGTTCATCTAATTTGTTCGAACTGTGCTTTTAAATAGTCCATAACTTTTTTATTATACCGTGGATTTCTTCATGTTGGTTGGTGAAAGTATGCCGTTCTCGAACTTCTCCTGCTCAACGTTTTGTGTTTTTCATTCGCAGTTGTCACAGGATGGTTTTTGAAGAAAACGCTTTTGTTCATGTGCTAAAATAAAAACTAACTTTTATTTATTCGCTCATGTCCGTATCGTCTGAGCGTTAAAACATGACACCTTGATCAACACACCGAGAGTGTGTTGGCCGTAATTCACAAAAAGAATCTCAAATAAACGTCATACAAAAGAAAGCAGCAATTCAATGTAAAAAGAAGGACAATTAACATTAATCAAAACAAAACAGATTCAATAAAGACAGTGAATTATTTATAAAAAAATAGGGACAGTGACTTGCGAGATAACTGTTGCAAGCTTAAACGTGTAAAATGAGAGAATGGTTGATGCCATCGTCGATTCGCCCGCGAACTCTGGCGATTCGCGATAACGTTCGCCTGTGTGGATTCGCTAATCAGAAAAAGTGTGCGATCACGTATTCATCGCATATGTGTAAAGCAGTGGTGCCCAAACACTTGTTACAACAACGAAGATTAATCGGCTTTTTTATATACACAGCCCTAGCGTCAACGAAAATAAAAACAGAGAGCGTAAAAAACAAAACAAAATTGTTCAGTTGCTTGTTAGTAGTCAGCGAAGAAGGTCTATGTCGCTTTGTTTAATAAAATAAGTACACTGAAAATATTTTACAACAACGAATGATATTTTTTATTGTATTTATTTTCAATTTAATATAAAATAATTTTGATTTTTTTACTTTTTGTTATTTTTTAGTTTATGAATATATAAAATTATTTATATATTTTTTTTGCCCAATAAATTATTGGCAAAGAACACATGTACCTATTTTCTTGAAGAACATTTTTTTGTTTTTTTTGTTTATGCATTGTTTTTATGTTTATTTCTTTTTTTATTGGCTTCATTGCTAAAATTGAACATACAAAAACATAAATAGTAAAACAATATAACAACGTAAACAAACAAAACCAAGTGATTTTGTTCAGTGCAATTGTACCACTACAATCTCATTTTTGTGTAACCCAACTAACACATTCTCATTTCTCTTTGTGGGCACCACCCTGCAAACAATTGGATGATTGTTAAATAACGTATTGCCCGCGCGATAATTTCTCGATTCTTCCTGACGACGCTTCTGGGATGAATCGTCATGGCGATCCGTGGCAGATGGATCAAAATCTTTCTAACAACAGTTGGAAGCTGTTTGGGAGATTGGTCATCCGGACCACGATTCTGCGATGGTTCCTAGCGATAATTTGAAGATGATTCGCTTCTCCAACGCTAAAGCAATTGTTTTACGATCGATTAAAAATTAATGCAATCTTCGTAACCACGGTTGAAAGGTGTTGATAAGATTAATTGCCCGCGCGATTTGTCCTCGATTAATCCTGGCGATTGTGTGATGTTGACTCGCTTCACCATCATCTTAGCAATAGATTAGCGATCTGATAAAAATGTATACAATCTTTTAACAACATTTGGAACATTTGGACATAATTAATGGTATTATTTTGAGTTGTACCTTTTTAACTGAAAAATTTTACTCGGATTATAAGTTGAAAAGGGCACAACTAACAATATTACTCTTTAGATGATAAATCAACGGTCCCATTTGCTTAAACACTTGGAGACAATTCAAAATGTAACTCTTTAGTTGAATCTAAAGTCGTTATTCTGTAAACACAGAGAGAGTCATAATAGATTTTTTTATTATGAAAAAGAAGAAAAATCTACGGATATTTTTTGCAGTGGGTAGAAATTGCCACTGTACATTGTTTTCTTGCAAAAAAACAAAGTTTAAAAATTTTGAGTTGTTACCCTTTTGTGGAACATATGTATATATATTAAAAAACATAGAGTTACCATAAAAGTGTATTGTGAGGACCTATTGTAATATTTTTATAAAACACATCATTCAAAAATTCCATAGATTTCTACTACTTTTGATACATTATTATTTTTGGATGTTTTCAGGGGTAAGGGTAAGCCTTCCATACTAAAATTGTATTTGAAGTGGAAAACTCTATGTTTGCCCAGAAAACTGAGGCTATATGTAAGTATATCTCGAAAACGCGATGTCACAGGAAAAAACGTCTAATGTCATTATATTTAGCATTAGAAACTAACCGAGATAGGATTTTTCCATCGACAGTGTTATCGTTCGATATGTGGTCATTTCGTGAAGTGAAACGCGTGAATTCAAATAAATTATTAATTTTCGTGTAAAGGCATATATGCATACAATTTTTGAAAATATGAAAAATATTCTACACACGACGATTGCGAATTTAACTCAGTAATGCGGCTAAAATATCTCTTGCGGCGGTCAAAAAGAATTTCGTTAATGAACTTTTCCATACTAAAGGGTCCGCCAAATAACTTTTTGTTTGAAAATGCTATAAAAAAACTACTGAATATTTTCTCAAATTTCTTTTTTTATTTGAAAGTACAATCCTTCCGGTTAATAATGGAAAATAATTTCATTCAAATGGCTGCCTCGGCTGGCCATGCAGTAGCCTACACGATCGGTCCAATATCGATTGTGTGCAGCTGTATTTCACCAATGGCTTCACGAATATTGTCCTTTAAAGCGTCAATTGTCTCTGGCTTGTCGGCGTAACACTTATCTTTGAGGGCACCCCACAAATAATAGTCCAACGGTGTCAAATCGCAGATCCGAGGTGGCCAAACGACATCAGCTCTGCGGCTGATAATGCGATCTTCAAAAACAGGGCGCAAAACATCGAGTGTAGCTTCGGCTGTGTGGCACGTAGCGACGTCCTGTTGAAACCAAATGTTGCCAATATCCTCCTCTTCAATTTTTGTGAACAAAAATTCGTTCAACATGGCCCGATAACGATCGCCATTGACTGCAACAGCCACTCCTTGCTCATTTTCGAAGAAAAATGGCCCAATTATGCCTCTTACCATTTCACGAAATAAGCACTAGTTAAAAAAACGTTAGATTGCGGACCCGTTATAAGGGGTTCCCAAGCGTCGTTCTAATGGTGGTGATCAACGTAAATTATGAATTTGTCAGGGAACTTAGTGCTTTTCGCACCAGATTTAGTGCTTTTCAGACCACTCAATACGCGAAAAGTTGTCAGTTAGTGCCAAAAGAAAAAAATCACTAACTGTACGCTTTTCACATTTTTCTTTATTGCTTTCGACGCTTTTCGTACATTTGTCAGAACAAATCTGGTAACATAAAGAAATTAGACTATTTTGCTACAACATATGTATGTACTTCAAGATTTGGCATCATACGCAACAATTTGCATCAAATCTTTACGAAATTTAGCATAGTAATAATAATAAACTATGGCAAATTTTATGAAATTTGTTGCAGGTTTAGATATATCCGTCATATATACTGATATACCAATTTTATAGAACACCCGTTTCTGATCAGATCTAAATACAATTTAGTATATAACGGTTCCTTCAACCAGAAATGGACACATCCAATTTAAAGAAAATTGGTTCAGATTTAGATATAGACTACATAACATATATTTTCCAATGTTGAATGTAGACGCTTTGTTTGAAGTAAAGTTGAAAAATTTTACGAAAATAGGTTCAGATTTAGGTATGTCCCCTGTTTATTTCGATATCCTGATTTTGAATCTTAGCGCCATAAAATAAAATTTTTGAAGATATTACTCTCATTAAGAAAAATTTTTTGATAAACGGCCCTGTTCTGTAATCACGCGATTTGATATCACGGTGATTTCAAAACACGATCGATTTTAAAATCATTATTGGTGCTCGGAAATGGTGCGATTTATTGTTTAAAGTAAACAACAATCAATTTAAACCAACTATACCAAAATCGGATGATTTTCGAACCCTTCAAGAGTGATTTTAAAATCGGTGATAATACTAAACCACTGTGATACCACTGTGGATGTGTTCCTTTTTTAAAAATAATATTTTCTTTATCATTTTATACTTATAAAAACCGACGGTTCGAGTTATTCGAAAATGCAGAAAAACCGAAAACCGATAGGCGGTTTTTAAAGAGAAACCGATTAACCGGTGCGGTTTTTGATTACCCTACTCCCGACTAAAGCAATATTATAGTTTAGTGCCTTTTTACGCTTTTTCAATTTTTCATTACGCTTTTGCTTCGGAAAAAGTTGGCATCACTGGAATTTGTTGTTGTAGATGTTGAACTAAGTTCAGATTCACACTCGGCAATTTTTTCCAAGCAAGTGTCAAAGTTTGTAGGAGAGGTGGCAGGCGGAAAGAGCTCTCTCTCCTACAAACTTTGACACTTACTTGCAAAAAATTGCCGAGTGTGAATCTGGACAAACGAACGAGTATCGGAAGGTGGAGTTTTCGGCAATACATACCTTATTTGGAAAGGCTTTTAAAGAAAGCTTGCAAAATTTCCCGAAGCCTTGGAAGCTACCTCTCTGCACTAAAGAGTTGCCGTTTGTGTTAGTTGGTTACGATGGTTTGTTCAGGTTCACACGAGACAATTTTTGCAAGCAAGTGTCAAAGTTTGTGGTAGAGAGAGGTAGGCGAAAAGAGCTCTCCTCCTCTCTCTCCTACAAATCTTACTTGCTTAGAAAAATTGTCTCCTACCAACTAACGGGAAACTTCTATTTTCAACTATTGTTTAAGCAGGGCAAGAAGAATTGTGGATTCTTTTTTTGGTTTTACAGTTTCCCGATTGGCCGTTCTTCAAAGTGTAATTGGTATGTATACACATACATATGTAATCTACTAAGTGCTGATTCACACGAGGCAATTTTTTCCAAGCAAGAAAAAAGTTTGTAGGATAGTCCCTATTTACATTGGCTGAATGTTCAGCAGATTATCGGCGTTTGGAAGGAGAGAGAGGCAGTCGGCAAGAGGGGGGAAAAACTCGCCCGTACTCGGGCTTATCGGTCTGAACGTTTTGTGTTTTTCACTCGGCCTTTGAAACAACAACAATTCACACAGAAATATCCGAAACAAAATTATGTGTCTAAACGCAGAGGCAAGTTTAAAAAGAATTAGCGGATAAGCTGCTGAAAAAAATATACTAGTGTAAATCTGGACATAGAGAGGACATACAGAAAATAATTTGTGCATCGCAAATCAGCTGTTTTTCGCATAGATGTCATGCGAACGTTTACGTTCGACATCGTGGGTCAGGCGGTAGATCCCTTTTCCGAAATTTGTCCATGTTTCTTTTATTATTTTTCATTAGAATATTGTTATTTTCAATTTTTAAAACAATTTTCAAAATTGTACATATTTAACAGAAGAAAAGTAAACAAAGTTCATTGTATTGAGAAGTGTTAATTTTGATCTTCATACTGCAATGTCGGTGTGACAAATACATTCTCATGTTATGTCAGTTTTTTGTTGTTTGTTGATGCGTGCTTCAGCCGTCCTGTTTGAAATACCAGACAGCATACAACGCAATTTGCTTCCAGAAGGAGCGGACCAATATAGCCCATCTTCGAAATTATCCTGAGATGGAGAAAAATATTACCGCATACCAAATTTAAGTCAATCGGTTACTCCTTTTGAGATTTATCGTGCGCACCAGCCACAGACGGACGGACAGGCACTATTGAAAATACTTAAAATGACCCAAATCCAATTTCCACCAATCAAACTTTTGTCTCGTAGCAAATACGAGTAACAACGATTACTTTCCGAAGAGCTTTTCATACCATAGGTATATCAAAAAATAAAAGTTTCGACATCAACGACTTGATTAAAATAACCGTATTCCACGTTTTTACCAATCATTTTATGACAATTTGTAAACGATTTTTCAAATGTTAAGCTTACTATATTTTGTTGTTGTTTTGTATATATTTTTTCAATATTTCTGCTATAAAATACTATATTTTTGCGAATTATGGGGCATGTCACAGATTCCGTTCGGAAATCCGAAGTTTAAATAAGAAACTGTGCAACAAAATTATTTTTAAAATTATTATATAGCGTGATCCATTTCGGGGATCCCAACTTTTTTAAAGAAAAAAAAACACAGAAACTTCAAATTGAATGGAAAGAACATTCTTTGGCATTTATTTTTTGAAGATTATGTCTATCAAATGTTGGCCGCGGCTACGTCTCAGATGTTCCATCCGTTGAGTCCAATTTTCGATGACTCGTTCGAGCATTTCGACTGGTAAATGGCGAATGACACGCGTAAGTGTCATTCGGGCGTAAGTCTTTCCATGATGAAATGCCAAACAATACTTAACAAAAATAACATGACAGCATGACACGACTCACACGTGATCTTTCAAAAAAAGGCTATTGAAAAAAGTATTTCTACTTGAATCACCCTATATATGAACCTGCCACATGAAAATTTAAAGTGGTTTCGTTCTGAAAAAAAAATTAACTTATCGTTATCTATCGAATCCAAATTCATTCCAATTCCGAACGGAATCGTACTCTGTGACAGAGCCCTATATCTTAAGTTGATAATACATACTGTGAAATAAAAGTTCCTCAAAAAAAGTAATTGAAATGAATATACAACTAATTTAGAAGATTGTGTGTTTAAGAAATATATTTTGAGTTCAAAATAATAACATGAATTAATTCAAATCTACTGCCTTTTTAACCTAACATAACGCACATTTTAAATTATGACATTGACATGAATATATGTTTTCAACTATAGCTTCACAATTGAAAGTTTCAATAGTTTTCGTTTAGGACAAAACCGTAAATGATTAGTTGATGTCGATTTTCCTTTTTGGGTATGTTCAATATATGCAAAATTGCCCGTCGGTTAATTTTTTTCTTCAAGGTGGGAGCAGTGTTACCGTTGGAAAATTTCAGAAAGGGGCACAAAAAGGGGATTTTTCCGAAAAACGGGGCACACGTTCATAAAATAAAGTGGCATGCTTTTTAAGGTTCTTATATAAGGCAAAATACAATAAAATCAAAACTTGTACACATTTTCTACAAATTTGTAAAGAAATCTATAAAAAAAAACTATATGTGTACATGACATTACATTTAAAATATCATATATTTTACATTAATTTTTTTATTTATCATTACTTTTTGGCAATTTATTGTCTTCATACGTTATTGACGTACATTAGTACGTAAAATGCTGTTTAAATAGTGCCAAAATATAATTTTGTACAAAAGTGGCAGAAGTGTATTAAAGTGGCACCAAAAATGTGAAAAGTGGCACATTTAGTATCCCAAAAGAAAAGGGGCGCAAAAGTATCACGGCTGAAAAAAAGGGGCAAAACTGCCCCTTTAGTCGCACAACGGTAACACTGGGTGGGAGTCGATTGAAAACTTGAAACGCGTTTTCCTCAAAATCGATTTTTTTACTTATGGCAGTCTTGTAGTAATTAAGCGATATGTATTACCTTTTATATGTTATAATTATTGAACCTTAAATCCTGAGTGTTCAAGTTTTTATTTGCACTCTGTCGCACCGAATTTTAATCCACCTAATCCAGTTTGCCAGTATTTTTTATTTAATTTGTTTATTTATTACAATTAAAATTATAATAAACTTAAAAATAAGTACTAGCAACTAAGGCTTATTGGCTTAAAAATCCCCAAACAAGGCTCTTTTACATTAAATGGCTCTCCAGTTTTCTACGTCGGTCGGATTATGGAAACAAAGGATATAAATAGGGTATAAATAGGACCACTTTTAAGCTTTCTATTTGTTTCTCTCGATTGTCCCGATTTACACTGGCTAAATGTTCAGCAGATTATCGGCGTTTTGTAGGAGAGGCAGTTGGCAAGAGTTTTGAGTTTTTCGTGTAAATTCAAAAGAGAATTTGATGATAAGTGCTGAAAAAACTTGCCTAGTGTAAATCTGGACATTAAGGAATGCGCTGAATCATCGCGTTTTAACAATGGTGATTTTTATTCTGAAAAAATGTTGCACCGTCGACGCGAAATCTTGTATAACATAAATTGCTTGAAAGATTGACAACAAATGATGACTTGGAATAGTTAGAACTTGGATGTAAGTGCTTTAAAAAAAGTTAATGCTATGTATGCAATTTTTAACTGGAACGTAAATTTGGAACACAGAGAAAAAATTAAAACTGAATTTGGAGATATTCATAAACAATAATTTTATTTGTACAGCGCACTCGCGATAATATGAACTAATTAAAACCAAGCCAGTTCACTTTTGCAAGATTGCGAATGACATCTAATTTCCCTTTAAAAACGTTTTTCCCATAAAAATAAGAGTTTCTTATGTTAAATTTGTTATTTATTGTTTATTAGATTTAAAAAACAAGCATTAATTTTTGAAAAAAAAAGGTTATTATGCGAAAAAATCTTTTTTTGTTGTTTCTTTTGTTGAATCACATTTAAAACGGCACTCTCTTTTAACTGTCTCAATACACTCAAATCTCGTTGATCAACAATTTCGCCATTCCAATGTTTTATTAAACAGTTCGAAAGCTTTCATGGATTTTATAGCTCCTTCACATAATCATCTTCATCGGATAGCTCTTCCTCCATTTCGATCTCGTTACACTGTATGTTATCCTCGTTCCATTCTTTGACGTTCAAAGCTGTAAATTCAACCTGTAGTAAATTAATGATTTAAATTTGTTTTTAATCCACATTTTTTCAAAGCACAAACCTCATGTAGCAGAGTACTTAAAGGATTAGTTGCAGTTTCTTTTAAATCAACCAAATTTATTGTCAAGTTGTTTCTAAGAACACTTAAAGGAATCTCATCCTCAGGATCGTCTCGACTAAGCACCATATTCAAAACATTATTCCAACATTTAGATAACACATTTGCATCTACTCTTCTCCATACAGATTCTAAAATTGTTATGGCTTCTTTTAGTGAAATTTGATTCATAGACTCTAGCAAAGCACAATCTTTTGTAGCAACTAAGGCTAGAAGACTGTTCATGTAATAAAACATTGTAATCCTAATGGCGTTTGGATCCATGGGTTGTATGAGCGGGGTTACATTTGGTGGCATAAACATTGCAAAAATACAGCCGTCTTCAGTTTTTAGTTAGTCCTCAGAGGGATGAGATGGAGCGTTGTCTATTAAGAGAATAGTTTTTAGCCTTTCCAACTACAAGAAGTTTAAGTTGATGATATCCTGCAGAATACTAGAAATAATATCTTTGGATAGGTAACGAAAGTCTACATACGAATATGAAACCGTAAATCCCCATATGAAACGGGATTGCTTATTGTCATATGTTTACAAGTAATAGTTAAGTTGCAATCAGAATAACAGTTCCATAAAAACATTTCGTATTATTTATGAACGTTTTTTAAATTTTGAGGTTACAAATGTCTTCAACAATGGAAATATTTCATCAATTTGGCAATTAAACATAAAAATGAAGAAAATTCGATTGCAAATTTTGGTGAAGTTGTAGCTTTAGGTAAGATTACTGTGCGACCAATAATAAAAAATGATAGTACAACTGTATTATACAAAAGTAAGCCAGGTGTGGGTCGGCTCAGCAAAATGTATGGGAGTTTTCTTTCTTTCTTAAAAGAAAGAGTTTTTAAAAAATAAACTTATTTGGAAAAAGGTGATGAGTGCTATACTCCACTTATTCCTTTTCCAAATTTACTTTCCTTTTTTGAATCCTAGTCCCGACAATCCCTATCTCCGTTAGGAATTAAAACACTTGCGTTAAGTTTTACAATCGAAATAGAACTGATCTTTTATTTAATACAATCTTTTTACTTGAGTATGTTTACAGTTTCGGAACATGATCTTTGATTTAGAACTTTAGGCGATAACAAAACATCTGAGGATTATATGGTGCATGTCGGCGACTAATTGGTTTGTATGTTTTATATTTTATGCTCGTACGATCGAAGTATTTAATCTTAAAGTAATATGATGCGTGTCGAGTTCAATGCTATGATGAGTCATTGGAATGGTAACTTAGGGGGACAGTGGGTTATAACACCCCCGGACGAAGACTCTTGCCCGTGATCCAACGGAGCTAAGGGGAAGGGCATGTTTACTGCTACATTTACTTTATTTTATCTGGATCTGTACTTTATATAAAGGTATAATGTTACAATTATTATGATTAGAACTATTAGCATGGATACAGTGTAATTGGTTACTTTCTGTTTAAATTTAAGCTCTGATATAAATTCAGTGTTCTTAATATGATTATATTGTAATTCTTCTAGGGAGTCATTTGTTTCGTTTATCATTTGGATGTTTCTATTGGGATTTGGGATAATTAATGAGTTTTGATACATTCTTTTATCATACCACTTATCTAATTTTACTTTACAATTTTCTATAGTCATCAAATGATTTCCGGATAATTTTAATGGGTACTTATTACATGTATGGTTAACTATTTGATTTGTATTTATAGCAACTATAACATTAAGGCCAATTTCAATTATTTCTGTTTTAGTGTTTTTTATGTAATGACATTTCATGAGCTTATAGTTAAATAAATTAGAGATACAATCATCTTGAATTTCTTTAAGATTTGGGGATTCGTTTACATCATAATACATTTTATTGTCTTTCGTAATATACAATTTTTCTGCAATTTCAATTTGCATTTTGTTCTTATTTGGTATTGGTTGAATATATATTTCTTGAAATATTTCAGGATTATATTGGGGTATTTTCAAGATGAATACTATGTTATTTTTATAAATAGCTAAGTTCATCTTAATTTCTCTCATTTTTTCCAGAGTTATATTATATATTTTTATCTCTTCATCACTCAGTATGTCTCGAGTGAGTATACTTAATTTAGATGTCAAGATCAAATCTCTTACTTTATCTAATAATTTACTCATGTGATCGATTTGATATTTTAGTCGATAAGTCTTGTCAGTTCTTGCTGTACTCTCTTTAATTGATTTGATATTCGAAACGCTTTTGATCAAGAGTTTCGTTTGGTCGTTATACAATTTCGTCAAATTAGCTAATTGATTATCAAATTGAGTGTTGATATGTATCTGATTGTTACTTTGGGTTATTAGATTATGTCCGTTCGCTTCCAAAGTCTGTAATTTCCCTTCGATCTCCTCTCTGGCATTATTATCCATTGTCCCATAAAGGTATTTCAAACCGGTACCAAATATGTTGATTAAACCTCGTTTGCCTCTCGTATGGTGAGGTATGATACTTCTAAGGCGTGAATTGATGTGTTCAATTTGATGTGACAAATACAAATCGTCAAGGTGTGAAACTTCCTTTTCTAGTTCATTCAAGTAGATTTTGTGGTGTTAAATACGTGAAGAATTTTTATATAGTTATCTATTAACATTCTTTCTCCTAGCTGTATGATTGTATATCCATTTCCTTCATTCAGGTCGACTACCTCGAGTTTCTGCGCTACCACTGGGGATATCATCAAGAAAATCGCCAGTAAGGACTTCCAAAGACCTGGAAAGACATTTCCTTTTAATGAACTGGTCTTTGTGAAGAATTGTGTTTCGATTATCTATTTTATATTTATTTTTATCAATTTGTTTTGTGGTCAACCGTTTTACCTTGGTTTCTGTCTTATGAGGGATCTTCGTTCTGCCAAATTTAGGATCAATATCTTCATTTTTCCTATTCTTATTTCTGTATTTCAGCATTTTCTCTTTTGTCTTTTCTATTTCCTCATAAATTTTCTGCATTTGTATGTCTGAATTGTAGAAGTGTAAATCAATAGGTTTCTGTTTGGTGGAAAGGTGTAAGCTGTTGTTATATGCCTGTAATGCCTGCAAGGGTAGATCGTAGTTATAGGCTATATCATTGTTTTCCTCCCTAACTTTCAATATTCTAATATTCTCGTTTAAGCTGCTGTGGAAACGTTCGATATCCGAATTACCTGTATGTCTATGAGGAGTCGTGAAATGATATTCAATATTATTGTCTTCAAGATATCCCATGAATATAGGGTTAGAAAAGGTCGGGTCATTATCCATACTTATCCTTTGGGGTTTCTTCATGATAAGGAACAATTTATTTATGGTCTTTACAGCCTGTAAGGGTGTTTTGTCGAGTAACTCTTCCATTGCCGCGTATTTCGTAAACTTATCTATCATGGTAAGGTAAAATATCTGGTTGTTAAGGAACCAAATGTCCAGATGATAATGCATATAGGGCCCATGTGGGGTCTCCGTTTTTTCAAATGGCAATTTCACCGGATGTCTTTCGATTTTGAAGTTACATATAACGCAGTTGTTGATAATCTTAACAATTTCCTTTTTCATATTTGGATAATAATATTTTTCTTTCAATTCCGCATATGTTTTGTCAATCCCTGGGTGGTTATTCTCAAACCTATGGTGTCTATTTATGATTTCGAGCAGTTCCTCATATCTAACGTCCTGTAGTGTCTTTGTCGTTAGTATGACGTCAAATTGTCTCGTATTCAAAGGGTTTTCCTTTATGGTCCTATATCTTTCCTGAATTTTCAGTAATATCTCCTTGTCTTCACAGTATAATGCAGAAAGGTTATTCTCCATAGCTTCATCCAATATTCGCGATATCAATTCGTCGTCAAAAATTTCATAAGCGTATATTATTCTGTCTTTGTCAAATATCCTTTTGTGAGTTGTCTTATTTTCACCAGACTTATTAATCACTATCTGGCTCTTATATTGTTGAAGGGGTCTCTCCGATATCTTAATAAAATTATGGTCGTCTTCATCAGCGCTATGTATCGTAGCTACTGGTGAACATGGTCTTTCGTTCGTGACATTTCCTATTACAAGTCTTCCATCCTCCTGTCTCAATTGGTCTTTAGTTAGTTTATGGCTTTTCTTATAATGTTCGTACAAAGAAGTGACATGTCTATATACTTTACTACAAAGTTTACAGGGAAAATGATTCTGGCTCAAATGTTCTTCTAAATGTCTTCTAAGGAGATGTAGTTTAGCATAAATTTTATTACAAATTTCGCACTTATGTTTTCCTTTAGCGGTAAATGCATTGACCTCTTTAATTCTCGAGAGAGCATCGGCTACCCTATTCTCTTTTCCTTCTACATGTTTAATATCAAACTCGTATTCGTTCAACTTTATTTTCCAACGGATCAATTTAGAGTTGGGCTCTTTGAGATTCGCAAGCCATATCAGGGGTTTATGGTCAGTTTTCAATTCGAATTTTCTACCGTAAAGGTAATGTCGGAATTGCTTGACTGCCCAAACAATTGCAAGTAAAACTGTGGAGTAATTGATCTCATGTTTATTCAACGTGCGTGAAGCAAATGCTATTGGTCCATTCTGTTGGGATAATACGGCTCCTAGTGCATAATTACTAGCGTCCGTAGTGAGAGTGAAAATCCTCTCAAAGTCTGGGTACCGAAGTATCATATCAGACATCAATATCTGTCGTAATCTCTCGAATGATTTCACGTAATCGATATCTTCAATATTAACCGTTGTACCTTTCTTCAACCTCATCGTCAATGGTTTCGCATTTTTCGCGTAACTCGGAATGAATTTCCTATAGTATCCCGTTAATCCTAGAAAACTTTGTATCTCCTTGATATTTTTTGGTATGGGGAACTCTTTTATACATTTGACCTTATTCGGGTTAGGTTTGATCCCTTTCTCAGTCACAACATGTCCTAAAAACTCAGTCTCCTTCTTTAAGAAATCAGATTTATTCAAGGATACCTTCAAGTTAGCCTCCTCTAAAGTTTTTAAAATCTTTCCCAAGTTATCTATATGTTTTTGTAGCGATGTCGAGAATATCAATATGTCGTCCATGTACACTAGGCATATCTTGTTGATATGATCCTTAAGAACATTATTCATCATTCGTTGGAAAGTTGCTGGAGCATTTTTCAAGCCGAATGGCATCCTAACAAATTCAAAATGTCCATTTGCCGTGGAGAATGCCGTCTTTTCTCTATCTCTTGGGTCTACCTCAATCTGATAAAGTCCTTTTGTCAAATCCAAAGTCGTGAAATAATTGGCTCGGCCCAATTTGTCTAGAATATCGTCAATTATCGGGATAGGATATCTATCGTCTTTGGTAATAGCGTTCAGTTTCCTGTAGTCTATCACGATCCTCCATTCCTTATTCCCTACTTTGTCTTCCTTCTTTGGGACTATCCAAATTGGAGAATTATACGGGGAAGAACTATGTTCTATAATTCCTTGTTCTAACATCTCAGACATCTGTCGATTCACTTCTTCCGAGTGTATTGCCGGGTATCTATATGATTTATTGTATACGGGACAGTTGTCTCCAGTTTCAATCCTATGTTTCACTTCATTAGTGAAGGTAAGGTCATCACCAGGGTGATAAAATGCGTTTTCATATCTACCGATCAATTTATGGAGTTCCAGTTTTTCTTCCGAGTTCAAGTGGTCTGTCCGTAGCTGGTCTGTTATCCCTAAAATGTCAAAATGATGGAGTTCTGCTAGGTTTCCAACTACTGTTTCCTCCTCTTCAGGATCTCCTTCATAATATATCCTGAATTTCTGACCGTTAATGGCTATCTTATCCTGGCCATAATCTATTATCGCATTATTTTCTTGCAAAGTCTGATTTCCTAAAATGCCGTCAAAATATTTGTGGAAATCATATATCCTGAATGTCGTATCCGTCTTTAATGGAATTTGTATCGTATCCTTCGGAAAATGTGCATTGCGGTCGACCGTAATGACACCTGCCGCTGTCTTTATATGTATCGGGGAATATGCGTCTTTTATATACTGGGGGGGCAATGGTCTTTACTCAATAGATTCTCTGTAGAACCAGTATCAATTAACAGTCTGGTCTTCCGTGACTTTCCTCTAACCAAGATATAGGGAAGTCCGGTGGCTTTTTCGAAGGAACTAACCGAAAATTTTCTGCCTTTACTTGATCATTTGCCTGATAATCTGTCTGATAGTCATCCGTCCGATCACAAGTATAATTATTTTGATTGTCTTGATAATAGTATTCGTTGTACTCATTATTATACCCATTACTATCCTGATAAACTTCATTACAATGTAAGTTACTTATATCTACTTGATCATAAACTTCATCATAAATAGTATCAGTGTAGTTCTTACCGGATTTCTGTTCTTGGTGATGTGTCTGACGTCTGGATTGCTGGGATGCGTCTACTTCCATCGGTTCTGGTTTTTGTTGCCTAAATGGTGGTTGTTGTTGTGGAAATGGTTGTTGCTGTTGTCTAAATTGTTGTTGTTGTTGGTGCTGCTGGAACGGTGGTCTGAAATTCGGTTGCACTATTCTGGGTTGCCTGTGCTGTTGTTGCTGCGGCTGAGAATTTGGATGGGGCTTGTCTTGTTTTGGTTTCTCTTGGTTCAGGAAACCAGCTGAACATAATTCATGTAGAGCCTCCTCCATGGTTGGTGGCTTTAGTGCGCATAACACCGTCCTCATGTGTACGGGAAGACGTGTTATGAAAATCTTCAGTGCGGTCTGGATATTGCTTTTTACTTCACTTAGTCGATTTTCCTGTCCGCACTTTTGGTTTAGTATTGCCAGTTTGTGTTGGATATAGTTATAGAAATCCATGGTACTACCTTTGTATTGAGCTCCTCTCAATTCTTGGTATAATTGGTCTGCTGTTGAAAATCCTCCAAAGTTGGTGTTTAACATAGCTTTAATATCAGTCCATACCGTCAAGTGAGGATGAACTTCCATCGCTCTTCTTGCTTTTCCAGTTAATTTTGACTTAACTATGTTCATACACATTCGTTGTGCTTGCTCATTGTACAGCATCAATGTAGGAATTATGTCATCTACATTTGTAATGAAAGTTGACAAGTCCTCCTTCTTCCCATCAAATTCTCTTAGTTTTTCTATGTATGTTAAAGGGTTGATGTCCAAGGTCCTTAGGGTGGCATCGTTCAACGCTGCACTCAGGGCTGCATTACCCGGTTGGATGGGTGTACTCATTTTAATTGATTTTGTCCAAATGGTGTTGGGTTCGTTATTAATATCACTATTTTTTGTTTTAATGTTGTTTATTGTTCAAAAATTTAGTTACTTTCACTATAAATTTTTGTTTCTATAAATTTTCTTAGTCACTAACTTGCGTACCATCAGAGAATGATGCACGACTTTTTGTTTTTGTGTCCTTTTACGTAGGACTTTTTTTTTCGTGATACGTTTCACGGATGTCCTTTTGCGTAGGACAATCGTTTCCCGTAGGTACGTTTCACGGATTACCACAACGAAAGGGTAATCCTACCGACTGCGCCAGTTTTCTTTCTTTCTTAAAAGAAAGAGTTTTTAAAAAAGAAACTTATTTGGAAAAAGGTGATGAGTGCTATACTCCACTTATTCCTTTTCCAAATTTACTTTCCTTTTTTGAATCCTAGTCCCGACAATCCCTATCTCCGTTAGGAATTAAAACACTTGCGTTAAGTTTTACAATCGAAATAGAACTGATCTTTTATTTAATACAATCTTTTTACTTGAGTATGTTTACAGTTTCGGAACATGATCTTTGATTTAGAACTTTAGGCGATAACAAAACATCTGAGGATTATATGGTGCATGCCGGCGACTAATTGGTTTGTATGTTTTATATTTTATGCTCGTACGATCGAAGTATTTAATCTTAAAGTAATATGATGCGTGTCGAGTTCAATGCTATGATGAGTCATCGGATGAGTCATTGGAATGGTAACTTAGGGGGACAGTGGGTTATAACATGGGTGAATGCAGAGGAAAATTTGCGTTGCTGAAAATCCAAAAACTGGTGTTGATAAAATGGCGAATACTATGCTAGATATCGACGGAGTTGATGTTCACCCATATTGTATTCGACGTTCCTTAAAAATAACGGGATTGTCGTCAAGAATCGGTTGAAAGAAACCGCTAATAAGCGAAGTGGACAGAAAAAAGACTGGCTTATTCAAAAAGCGTGAAATTAAGCTTTTTGAAGGTCCGACGATTTTAAGTCGTGTAATTTTCACCGACGAGTGTAAATTGGATGTTTTTGACAGAGATGGGCTGGCTAAAGATTGGCAAAAACTAAATATCACACTTCAGTCAAAAACTATTTGCTCAGTGGTTAAACATGGAGGCTCCGCAGATGTTAAGGGAGGCATGTTGGCAAATAGCGTTAGAGAGCCTCGATTTATAGAAGGGACAATGAATCGGCACATGCATATTGAGATTTTGAAAACCAATTTTGTTTCGAGAATCTAATAACATTAACTAACCGGAAATCATATTTTCATTCATGGTGACGACACAAAGTACAGTTCGAGAACTGTCAAAGAATGGTTGACATAAAATTACCGATTGAAGCTGGACCATCCTCCACAATCCCCAGATATCAATGGTATTGAGTATTTGTAGGCATATTTGACAGAGAAGTCAGGGAAGGGGAGGGTAACATCAGTTCGAGTTCTAAAAATCGCCATCCTCGAAGAATTGACTACAATTTCGCCTAATATTGGCCTGAAATACATAAAAAAGGGGCCTGTTCACGCCATCTACAATTACGTAAGTCATTAAAGCAACTGGTTTCCCAACATGTTATTAATGTTGAATATTTCGAGAAAATAGTGTGCCGTATGTAGACTTTTGTAACATGGCGTAAGTCCGCTAACAGGAATCTTTTCGTCTCTCATTTTCAAAAACCATGTTGATTTAGATTTCAACACTGTGTAGGTAGATAAAATCCGTTAAAAATACAAAAATAAGCTGTTCATATTTTATAGCTTTTGCACTGAGTTCATATTTTAGAGTAGTCAATGAAAGAAAAAATTGTTCATATTTTGGGGTGTTCATATTTTCGCGAGTACACTGTATATCATTTGCTACGAACCAAATGTATAACACATCGAAGTAGTGAATTAAGACCCCAAGTATATTTTTCGGAAATTCAATATGGGTCATTTTAAGTCATTTGAGCAATGCCCGTCTGTCTGCCTGCTGGATAGTGCGCACGATAACTTTTGAAAGAATTGACCGACTGACTTAAAATGCGGTAATCATTTTCTCTATCTGCGGCTAAGTTCGAAGATGTCCATATTGGTTCATTCCTTCTAGTACCTCCCCCACAAAGGTTTAAATTTTACTGAAACACTGATTCTTTAATAACTTCCATACTATTTACTCGACTCTTCTGAAATTCCACACAAAGTATTAGTTTATTTGTCGATAACACACCAAGAAATACGGGCGAAGTTGCCACGGTCCCTGGTTGTACCTCCCACACAAATGGACCATTTTGTACCAAAAGTTAACTGCTTATAGCTTTAATATAAGTTTATAAAAATACTTGAAATTTAGCACAGTGTAATATTTTATAGTACCTAGAGTCCAGAGAAAAGTGGGCATTGTTGGCACGCCCCTTTTGGTAGCTCCCACACAAATGGGCTATTTTGCCCAGCTTATAACTTTAATACCAATACATACAAATACTTGACATTTTGTACAGCGTAATGGTTTTCAGGTACCAACAATAAAGTGAAAAATGGGCTTTAGTGCCATGCCTCTTTTGGTACCTCCCACACAATGGTACCACTTTGTACGAAAAGTTAACAACTTATATCGTGAATATAAATACCAAGACGGTATTTCGCCGGTCTAATTGCAGAATATGTTAAACTACAATATCCCCTGGCTGGAGAAAATTTATTCTGGCTTTATCAGACTTTCATATATCCTCAAACGATGGAGGTACACCGAAGTGGTATTCATACCCAAAGCGGGAACGATACCTATTTAAAGGCCTAGAAAGACTTAGATTCTTTCATTAGAGAAAACTGGATAAAGAGCTCCTGCCGAGGAACCAATAGAGCCGTTTGGTTTTGAGTTAAATTTTTTAACTATTTTTTTAAAAAAAATGTTGGTTTTGCAGAAATACCTCTTGTACTGCTGCATTTTTTTATAATGCAAAAAACTATCCTTTTAACTCACTAAAATAACTAAAAACAAAAAATACTCCACGGCGCAGCCTAAATAAAGCTGCAAATACAAGGCGAGAGATCGGGTTAGAAAAATGTATAAATATCACATTTTCTTATAAATAACAGTAACACTTTTCGTATGCATTCTTTGAGGTACCCTTCAGTATTTATGACTCCCATGGCTAGGAATATGCTGTTACTTTCTCCACAAGTGCAAATAGCTAGGAATACTATAAACTTTTTGGGAAACATTCACTTATTTTGTACACGGAACTCTTCTGCAATATTCCCCCGACTATAAGCAATATAAAACTCCTGCCATTGTAATTGCAAAAAATCAGATAACACGTAAATCTCAACATCCATGATTCAGTAATCATACTTTGACAGAAAATTCCTTTGCAATTTTCGAACTCTAAGTTTTGCTTCATAATTCTTTTTTGAATTTGTACCTTGCACCATTTACACTTGAATGTCTTCTGATCAGTCACTTTTTTAATTTTTTTTTTGCAAAAGTCTCGGGGCAATTTGTCATATATGCATTATTTTTCACGAAACGTTAGGCTTCTTTTTCAAAATTTCTATTCTTTTCTTAACCTTTCTGGGGTCTGAAAACCCCCTTTTTCTGCCAGGTTTCCTATCAATGGTTAAGAGTTCCTTAAGTCTTCTTGTGACTCTATAAACTTAATGCGGGACCTCACTACCTTCCTAGCAATTGTTTTTTATCTAATTAATATTAATTTTCTTGGACATTTTTGATAATCCGTTCACGTACTTTTTATTGGCTATCCGTATTTAAATATATAACTGGTCGAATGAGCTAAGTTACTTACGTGGTTTTTGATGACATTGACGTATAAAAAACAAAAAATTGTGCCTTTTATAATGGAATTGCAAAAAAGTCAACAATCATGCATCATTTTTTCGTGAGCAGTCCTTATGTACCAAGGACTACCATCCCATTCAATTACATGACTCTAGATTCATCTTTTGTATCTTCTGACTACATGGACCGATTTAAATGATCTTAAATGACAACTGCAGGGCGGCCCAAAATGACCGAAGGGCTTTAAATTCCTTAAATCTTTTTTAATATATTTTTTTTATTTCTTTTCAGTATTTTGTAAAAAAGACTTGGGGAATTTAAAATTGAATAAGGAGATATAATTTTCCATAAATAAATTAGAAATATTCTCCATTGTATCAATCGGCAGAGGGTGAAGTAAGACTTGTAGAGACTCAATCGCTCTAGACCTTGGACTCTGCTTATGCTTAGACAAGCAGTTCTCTGAACCTTTGATAACACTATGCATTTTTGTCCAAGGGATGCGGAAAAAAGTTTCTGGTGCAATTAGGTGTCACAAACACGAAAAAAATATTAAAAAAAATTGTATGGTAAATTTTTTTTTGAAATTCCAGTTTTCATGGAAAGTAAATTCAGTACTTGGACCATAATTCTTCAAGTATAAGCCTGATTGAGTCATGTTATGCCTCGAATTAAAGGGAATTATGAAAGCTACAAATATCGATTTCACGTAGAATCTTTGGTAACAGTCGTCAAAAATATGAGAAAAAAATATTCGAAAAAATTATTTTGTCACGTTTTTAAAAAGCCAGCATGCTAACGAAGAAAACACTGTCTATTTGAAAAAATCTATGGATAGATGTAAAAGTTATGAGCCATTTTGTAAATGTTAGGGAAATTAAAAAAAAATCTTGTTTCATATTTTTTCCGTTTTTAAATAATGTTTTTGCTAATATTGAATTCGCCATATGTGAGAGAGACATATAAGAGACATTGCACTTGCATTTTATTTTATGAGGATTGATGTCAGACATTATAAAATTATAGAGAGGACGAGGTTTATGGCCCTTCGTAAACCTCCATAAAACATGATATGCAATGTGAGAGCTATATTGGATGAGATCCGCTCAGATAGAGGGTCATTCAACAATATATGTGGTTTCTTATTTATGAGGTTTCCATTCAGTTACGCCTTTTAGGGGCATGGACATCCCAGTCGTTTATACAGGTAGTAAAATTATATGTACGCAATATAAAGTAGTACGGGGCAGTCTTGAAAATATTGGGTTTCTACGTTCGAAGCAAACTATATATCAGCTACAGGTACTGCAACTTATGAACCATAAACCCGAAATTTATGAATGAAATTTCTTATTAATAAATTAGTGTACTTCAGCGCCTTAAAGAGATAAGTCGATTTTCTGAAAAATATTACAATGTTATATTTCGAAGTATAAGTAAAAGGCAAAAACTTTTCAATGTGTAAATGATCCCGACAATTTCTGCTACATCTGCGGAAAATAAGTAATTAAAAAATTCGACGTGCGTTTAGTAAAGTAATAGAAGAAATATATGTGTAATATTTTGGTATTCGAGTTAAAAATATGAACGAACCGTGGACACCTAGTGTTTTGTGTAATCCGTGTCATGTAAATCTTACTCGATGGAGTAGTGGAAGCATGCGGTAAGTGCTTTACAATTAATGTATTACAATGCTTTGTGGAATAAAACGTTTTAATTTTAGACTTCACGTGTAATTTGGATTGCCAATGATTTGGAGACAACCATTCATTCACGATCAGAGCCGCCGATTTTAGCCGCCGCCGACCTTTTTTCACCAGCCGAACTTTGCGGCTAATATCGGCTGAAACACAGCCGCCGTTCCATAGAAAACTTAAAAATATGGATATATACAATTTACATTTTTGATAAGCAAATAACCATATAACACATAAACACTATAATTTTGTTTTGCATTTTAATAATCTACGCAATTAGTTGTATATATATCTAGTAAAAATTTGGGGAAATTCTTCTTCCACAAATTGGGTTATTTATCGGGTGTTTGAAATTGATTGTTCATTAATAAAAGCCTACGATCCGATAAAGAGTTTCAATATCACAAAAACCTCAAATATGATATGATGAAACGACAAATAAATTATACCATATTCATTTATTGGGGGGACGATATGGAAGGTGAATTTCGTTTTGATTCGTTTATTGTCACAAGAGGGAGTTTAACATGTATAAATGAGAATATTGATAGTAATAGAAAAATAATTATAAAAATTATTTTTTAAAGGAAATAATAACATTTTTATTTATTATTAGATTACGTACACATAGAGAAACAAATATTTTCGGAAAAAAATGGAGTATTACAGAATTTTAATACTGCATATAAATTAATACTTCAATTGTAAAGAATGCTAAGTCGACTTGGTACGTTATACTGGAGATGCATTTCTAAATTCTAAATTGTCTTCAGTCATATCCACCAATTCTATGAAGTTAAGCTCAAAACAAATTACAAGGTAATTCTACACAAATTTAAAATTTCACTAAAACGAAGATTCGCCTCTCCTGAAAACAATCAGTTTCGACTTAGCATACCTTGAAACTCGAGTATATCATAGAGCCGCCTAGCGTCAATTTTATGACTTATCATTGTATGGAAATCGATAATTTTTATACACGCCACCATAGCAGGGGGTGTACTAGCTTTGTCATTCTGTTTGCAACACCTTGAAATATGATCTGCGACCCTAGGTTTAGGTTTAGGTTAGGGTGGCAGCCGTATTTTTTTACAAGCTCACATAGACCAGTTTAGGTCCCTAGTGTTACCACGGGCTGAAATGCCCCTCATCGAAACCAACCTGTTTGATATATAAATGTATCGATAGTACGAATATCAGTACTGGAAAGATCTGTTAGGCTGCCTAAAAAGGCCGACCCCAGTATGTCCAGTCGTCGTTTACTCAAAGCGGGACAGTCGCAAAGCAAGTGCTCAATGCTCTCCACTTCTTCCTCATCTCCACAGCTTCGGCAGAAGTCATTGGAGTCAATACCCAATCTTTTGGCGTGTTCGCCGATCAAGCAGTGTCCCGTCAGAACCGGTACTAACGTAGACAATCGTTTCCTCTCTAGAGCGAGGAGATATTTTGACCTTCTCAGGTCATACCTTGGCCAGATTTGTCTAGCTACCCTGCAGGTGCCGATTTCTGTCCATCTTTCGTTGGAATGCCTAATTGCCTCTTGCCTAAGCCAAAGCTTGCACGTGGATAGTGGCGCACCAATATATGCAAATTCTTCGAGAATTTGTAATGTCGTCCCTTTCCTAGCAAGTTCATCGGCTTTGCAGTTCCCCGGGATATCCCTATGCCCAGGCACCCATATGAGGTGTATATTAAACTGCTCAGCCATCTCGTTAAGAGATCTGTGGCAGTCGAGGGCTGTTTGTGAATTTAGGGATGTTGCCTCCAGAGAATTGATGGCAGCCTGGCTGTCCGAGTAAATGACAACGCCAGTGTTGGTTACTATGTTGCGACTCAGCCAATTGGCGACTTCCCATATTGCCATTATTTCGGCTTGATAGACACTGCAGGTATCTGGTAGTCTGTGAGCTATATCCAGACTAAGTTCTTCACAGTGTACTCCGAAGCCAACCTTTTCATCAAGCTTCGAACCATCCGTGTAAAAGTGGAGATGGTTTCTATTACCTGGTATTCTGCCGACCCATTCATCTCTGGCGGGAATCATAGTGATGTAATTTCTCTCGAAGGTGTACACAGTTGGTATATAGTCCACTCGGTCGGTTACCATAGCACTACACTTTGATATCCTCATGTGACCATAGTTCTTGTACCTCCACATTGATAGGCAGTTTAATCTTATTGCCGCTTTGGTTGCAACTTCTCTCGCCACAATATTAATCGGCAGTATATGGAGTTGGGCTTGTAGAAACTCGGTCGCTGTAGTCCTTAAGGCTCCGCTTATGCTCAGGCAGGCAGTTCTCTGAACCTTTGTTAGTAGGTTGGTAATGGTTAGTTTGTCAGTTGCCGTCCACCATATCACAAATACGTATAACAGTATTGGACGAACTACTGCTATATATATCCAGTGGACGATTTTAGGAGAGAGTCCCCACCGCGACCCTACAGCCTTTTTGCAGGAATATAAGGCGACGTTGGCCTTCCTTACACGTTCCAATACGTTAAGTCTAAATATCTTTTCCTATCAAGAATTATTCTTAAAAATTTTGCACTTTCAGAAAAGACTAGATCTGTTCCATTTATCCGAGGTGGAGGGTCCAAATGTGGGACATTATTCATCCTAGTAAAGAGAAACAATTCTGTCTTGTTGGGGTCCAAACCACTGCTTCTGGCCCATCTAGCCAACTTGTTCAGAGCCACCTGTAGGATGTCTCTGAGGACGTTTACGAATTTGCCACTCACTGCGATTGCCACGTCGTCCGCATATGCCACGACCTTGCAGCCACAACGTTCTAGATCTAGCAGGATTTCATTCACCGCTAGGTTCCAAATTAGTGGAGACAGTACTCCTCCTTGCGGGGTCCCTCTGTTTATAAACCTTGTTAGAGTTGTGGACCCTAGACATGCTGTTATGCGTCTTCTGGTGAGCAGACTTTGAATTAGTCTAATCAAACTGGTGTTAACTTTTAGATGTGAGAGTGCCGCAATTACCGCATCTGAGTGAATGTTGTTAAAAGCCCCTTCTATGTCAAGAAATGCCACCATGGTGAATTCCTTGAAATGCAGGGACGATTCGATAGTGCTCACAAGTTCGTGCAGGGCTGATTCTGTAGACTTGCCCTTATTGTAAGCATGTTGGTTCCCCGACAGGAGTTTTGTATCCAGGTTTTCCCTAATGAAATGATCTAAAAGTCTTTCCAGACCTTTCAATGGGAAGGAGGATAGGCTAATTGGTCTGAAGTCTTTTGGCCTAGTGTGTGATATCTTTCTCGCTTTAGGTATGAATACCACTTTGGTATCCCTCCATCGATTCGGGACGTATGAAAGCCTGATACAGCCTACATAAATTTTCTCCAGCCAGGGGATAATGTACTTTAACATTTTCTGCATTTCTGCTGGAGTGATGCCATCTGGTCCAGGTGACTTGAAGGGCTCAAAGCTGTAAATAGCCCAGCTTATTCTGGATCTCTCAGTCAAGAAGCTAGCGACGCTCGCAGTCCACTCGCACTCTTGTTGGTCCTGCTGATCCTCGGGTTCTGTTACAGAGTTCCCCGGGAAATGTGTGTCGAGCAGTACATTGAGCGACTGCTCGCTGTTTTTGGTCCAGTTATTTGCCTCATCCTGTAAATATCCCACTGTACAGGGTGAAGCAGATAATATCTTCCTCAGCCTAGCGGCGTCGGAGACCTTTTCCACTTCACCACAGAAGGTATACCAAGAGCGCCTTTCGAAGCTCCTTCTTATAGATCATGAGTTGCTCTTTATAGGCATCCCAATCATTAGCGACCCCAGTAGATTTAGCCTTATTGAATAGCTTGTTGCAGGTCTTTTTCATAGCCGTTAGCTCAGAAGTCCACCATTGGGGTTTAGTTTTACCCTTGTACCTTGTTTTTGGACAGGCTTCTTCAAGGGATCTATTGAATGATATGGTGATATGATCGACCAGATTATCCAGACCGGCTTTGTCATTCGGTTCGTACAGAAGTTTAGAGTTGAGGACTTTCTTGAAATTCTTCTCATACAGATGCCACTTTGTCTTCCTTACATTTCTGTGGACGGCGGGTTTAGGCACTTTTTCCGCGAGTTTGAACTCAATATAACGGTGATCTGAGAATGAGTGGTCGTCCAGTACATTCCACCCAATAATTTTGTCTGACAGCCGGTCAGTAGCAAACGTTACGTCTAGTACTTCTTGTCTGTCTTTAATTGTGAAGGTCGGTTTATTTCCTATGTTACAAATACTAAGGTTGGTAGTTAGAATAAAGTCAAGAAGCGAATCACCCCTATTGTTTATATCCGTACTACCCCAGATAGTATGATGAGCGTTCGTGTCTGCGCCAATAATCAGCTCGAGCTCGTCAGACGTTGCTTCTTCTACTACTTCCCTGAATAGAGCAGTCGGTACTACAGATTCAAAAGGCAAGCAGCTGGAGACCACCCAATATATGCGATTACCGATCTCCAGGCTAGCAGCTGTTTGGTCTTTACCACTTAAATTAGTCAGGAGAAAGATACTTAGATCTTTCCTGGCCAAAATGCAGGTTCTTGGAGTGCCTTCACAGTTGGCCACAAGCAGTTTAAAGTTGGGTGTCCTAATACCGCACACCCTTCCTCCCACTACGTAGGGCTCCTGTATCAGGACGATGTCTACTGCGCTTGTGGACAGTATATATATTCTTGATCGTCTGTCCGTCTATCTGTTGAAATTACGCTACAGTCCGTAATAATAGAGCTAGGTTAATCAAATTTGGTATAAATTCTTCTTATAGTTGCAGGTCGTTTGGGCTTGCAAATGGGCCATATTAGTCAATGTTTTGATATAGCTCCCCTATAGAGGTCGCTCCAAATTATGGTTTTTGAGCCATAGATACCACATTTGTAAAGCAATTTAGCTGAAACTTTGCAGTTTGTATTCTATTTTGACAAAAATTCATCACAACAAAAATTTTACATTCATATTTCATATTTTGGTATAGTCACCCTATAGAGGCCGCTCCATAATATACGTACTTAAGCCATAAATACCACATTTTCTAAGCATTTTAACTAAATCCTTGCAGTTTTTGTTATACTTTGGCAAGAATTCATCACAGTAAAATTTTTTTAAATCGGTTTATATGTTGTTATAGTCACCTATAGATGTCGCTCCCAAAAAGGCTTGCTTAAGCTATAAACACCACATATTTAAAGCAATTTTGCTGAAACTTTTCAGTTTGTATTCTACTTATATTTAGACAAGAATTCATGTCAATGAAATTTATACAAATCAGCTTATATTTTGTTGTAGTCCCCGTGTAGAGGTAGCCCTCAAATATGCTAATTTAAGCCATAAATACCATTTTTTAGATTAAGAGTTTGGCTAAAGAGGCCTAAAATTTGGCTAAAAACACTAGCGTTAGTTTTTTCAATAAATAGTTTAAACAAAAAGGTCGTTTCATGACTTGCTCCATATCCCAAAATCTTTCAGTAATAGAATTGCATGCAATTCATGCTGGAGGGTATATAAGATTCGGCATGGCCGAACATAACATTACAATTAACTTAAAAACATCCATTATTTATGAATATATACCAGAGCTTAACTTTTCAACTATTATTTTATTACAGAGCCGCCGTATGTCAATTTTATGTCGGCTAAGCCATCAAGCCGCCGCCGCCGATCTATAATTTTCAATGGCAGCCGCCGCCGCCAATTTTGCCTCGGCTTCATTCTCTGTTCACGATACGGACTGCTATTTTTGTCTAAGTAAACAGATAGGAGTAGGAAGGAGCATTCGCTGGAATTACGCTGAAGTAAAATCTGTCACTTTGCCAGTTGCACATTCGGAAACAATACCAATTCTCAAGTGTCCAAGTCATCAAGTTCAACTGAGTACTCAACTCTGAGCGATTCATGTTTGAGTCAGAAGTCATCGCTTTTAACTCAGTTTCAACTCATTGATCTAGTGAGAGATTTGGAACTGACCAAAGATAAGGCAGAACTACTTGCATCTGGGATGAAACAGTACAATATTTTGGGCCCAGATGTTAACATATCATATTATAGAGTCCGTGATATACCTTACAAACAATTTTATACAACTGTGGATAACAGATGCTTTTGCAAGGGCTTTCCCGGATTGTTCGAGGAACTTAATCAAATATACAATTCCAAGGAATGGCGGTTACTTGTTGACAGCAGTAAAGAAAGTTTGAAAAATTTGTTGCGATTTAAAAGTAGTTGGTATGTTATGCCTCTGGGATAGCCGATATTTTGCCAACACTGCATATTAAGCTGGGGCTCTTTAAAAATTTTGTAAAATCCTTAAGGAAAGGATTTTACAAAAAAGGATTTTAAAAAGTGTATTTAAAAGTCTTTCTATTCAAATAATCGAAGAAGGAGTTTTTGATGGGCCTAAAATAAGGAAACTGATGAAATATGTGAATTTCGAATCAAAATTGACGTCGGATGAAATTGCAGCATGGAGGTCGTTTAAGCTTGTAGTTTCAAATTTCCTTGGATCCAATAAAAGCCCACAAAATGAAACAATGATTAATGATTTGTGAAAAAATTATGAAAAAATTGGTTAGAAATATATTTTTTATATTTATGTATATAACACATATGTATGTATATATTCTTCCAACTTTTATTTCGCTTTATGTATTCCAACAGGTGTAAATACCGGGTTTTTCAATAAGAGCGCTACAAAAGTTTTTTTAAATGAAACAAAAACGGTTTTGGATATCAATGAAATTCTTTATTCCTGTGAAAGTACGTTCGATGCCATTATGTATGGAACTCGATTTCTTTTGCATGGCCACCACGGGCACGCTTGCAGAAGTCCAGACGCTGAACCCAATTTTCGACGGTTTTCAAGCATAAATCGGCCGATACTGCTGCAATTTCACGTTTGATATTCGTACGAAGTTCGTCAATCGTCGCTGGCTTGTTGGCATAGACTTGACGTAGCCCCACAGGAAATAGTCTAACGGCGTCAAATCGCACGACCGAGGCTGCCAATCGACTGGACCATTTCGTGAGATAACACGTTCTCCAATAAATTGATTTCCAATAAATTGATTGTGGCATTCGCTGTGTGGCTTGTGGCGCCGTCCTGTTGGAACCACATGTCCTCCAAGTCCATATCATCCAACTGGGGCCAAAAATATTCGGTTATCATTGAACGGTAGCGATTCCCATTCACAGTAACGTGCCGGTCTTGATCATCACGGAAGAAGTACGGCCCAATGACGCCGCCGGCCCATAAACCGCTCCAAACCGTAATTTTTTCGGGATGCAATGATGACTCATGGAGTACGTGTGGATTGCTGTCTGACCAATAATGCATATTTTGTTTATTGACGAAGCCATTCAGCCAGAAATGAGCCTCATCGCTCATCGACCATAAATTGGACGCAGCGTTCTTAACGTTGAGGCCACTGACTCCGAATTTCGGTAGTAAATTTTAATAATTTCGACTCGTTGTTGGCTCGTATATCTTTCCATCATGAAATGGCAAACCTTACTGAAGAGAAATTTCAATAGAGGGGCAAAAAATATGGCGTCCTTTGCTGTCCCTGTCGGTCTACTTTTGTAGCGTCCCTGTTGAAAAACCCGTTATGTCCCTCAAAATTAATTTCTTGCATTCTCATTTAAACTTTTTGCCCGAGAATATTGGCGACGTAAGTGACGAACATGGCGAAAGGTCACCAAGAATTGAAGTCCATCGCGCGGCGTTACCAAGGCCACTGGGATGAAATAATGATGGGAGATTATATTTGGTTCCTCATTAGAGAAACCGATTCCGAAATCTACAAACGTCAACAAAGAACTCACAATTACTTCTAATGAAACTTGTTCATGTAAATAAACTCAAATGTACATAATATAAATAAAAGTAATAAATAAAATCGATATTTAAACAGAAATTAAAACAAAAGATTTTTTGAAATTCTCTTACCTCTACCAAAATGGCTATAATTTATACATTTATCCATTGATAAATGTAATAATAATGCCAAATAGGCATTATTTTCTTCGCTAGGATGCAAACTTAAAAAAAAAAAAATAAAATATTTTTTTTTCGATTTTTTTTCTATTTGTTGTTTTTTTCCCCAGGATTTTTTTTTTTTGAAAAAATCTACTTTTTCCATTTTGTTTAATGACTGTTACTAAACCACTGTTTCTAAGTGTTGGTAGCCCACATTAATAGCTTCAATTTAACGTGTATGTCGACCTGGTCGGGCATATACTCCAAAAATTATAGTCCAAATACTAAGGGTACCTTCGACGATAATAGTATTTTTAATAAAAAAAATTTTTAAAAAAAAAATTTTTGGTTTTGTATAACATTTTATATAACAGTATGCCACAATCTATACAAAAAAATATGTTTTAGGTCTACAGGACCATATCCTTTTCATGAAATTTTCTATAACCAAATCTCAAAGTAGCTGCCCCATGCCCTCGATAGCCTCACGAATTCGATCTTTGAGGTCTTGAATCGACGCTGGGCTGTTGGCGTAGACCTTATCTTTCACGTGGCCCCAAAGGAAGAAGTCGCAAGGTGTTAAATCACAAGATCTCGGTGGCCAATTGTGATCACCTCTTCGAGAGATAACACGGTCCGGAAACTTTTCCCGTAACAGAGCAACGGGAAAATCGTTGCTTGTGCGACACGTAGCGCCGTCTTGTTGAAAGTAAACGTTGTCCAGATCAATACCATCCAACTCCGACCATAAAAAATCATTAATCATCTCTCGATAGCGCAAACCATTCACCGTAACTGTTGATCCAACCTCATTTTCGAAAAAGTAAGGTCCATTGACCCCGCCGGACCATAAACCGCACCTAACAGTCACACGTTGAGGATGGAGAGGCTTCTCAACAATAAATTGGGTTTTCCGAGCCCCAGATGCGACAATTTAGCTTGTTGACGTAGCCACCGAGGTGGAAATGGGCCTCAACAGTCAAGATGATTTTAGAATTGTAATAATTTCAATGCGTTGTTGAATCGTGTATCGTTCCATTTTTAGTAATGGCGTACTTTCTACTTGTAAAATTCAAAGACTAAAAGCTTCAAAAGTGACAGCTACCGAAATACCGGGTGATTCAAAGTAACAACAAGAGGTAAACCCTGTACATTGCCAAAATACTTAAATACAAGTAAATTTTTGTTTAGGAAATTTTAGTTCAAAATAAGAAAATATTGGGATGGAACTATATGTAGTTTTGTTTAAAACAATAAACCCAAACATATAATATTTGTGAGTGTCAAATAATATATATTTGGAGTCTACCCTAAAGCAGAATATTTTTGGGACAATATACTACAGAAGCGATTTTTTTCAGCGTGTATAAATCAATAAAAAATTAAATAAACAATTTAAACAATCTTTAAACAATCTTAATTTTGGGCGCACAGTGGGTGAAAAAAGACAAAATAGGGTACAACATTCAAATCCGAACGGCTGGAGCTAGAATCGTGAAATTTGGTATGAGCTTAGCCCTTCGGGCATAGAAAATGTTCCATCGTTTCGATGTTTCACTGGATGCCCTGCATTCGTCGTTATCTGCTATTCCTATGCGATGCAGATGTGCTTGTAAGCTTGAGTGAGTGTCCCGTTGAACACTCATCATCTTACTAATCTCGATCTTGTTTGGTTTCAGAAAACTACTTGTTTTCTTTTCATTTGGGTCACAACGCATTATCTTTGCAGTTTCTCCCACTGTTTCGCTATTCCACTCAGTTTTGTGAGCTATCACTGCCCAGCGCTTCAACTTATCCTTCGTGGCTTCGACAGGTTTCCAATTTTATAAGTTTGTTACTCGAAGTTCTCTGCCCTTTGAAGCCAAGCTGTTTGTCCGATCATTTCCAATCACTCCGTTATGTCCTGGTACCCATTAGATACGCAATACATGGGCTGAGAAATCATTAATAGTTCTTTAACAGTCCAACACAGTTCTGGATTTGACTTTTTCCTAAGTTATTACTTTTATCGTCATTTGGCTATCTGTGAAGATGTTGTCACATTTAGGTTTTGTGCTGAGCTAGTTCACACACTCCGTGATTGGTCGAACTTCCGCTTGAAATGCAGTATTATGGTCTGGGAGGCGGAAGTAAAGTACGACTTCTGTTTACTCAATCAAAAGTCACAGACCCGTAATTCCTCCTAGCTTGGACCCATCCCTGTAGCAGCTGATTCCCACTGGTACATGAGGCAGTGTTCCGTTTTCCCAGGAGCGTCTGTCTAGCACAAACGAATCACAGGTAGCTGCAAGCTGCACATCTAGAATGCCGTCGGAGATTTCCGTTGTTTGAATATGACCCACCAGTGATTGTAATAACTTCTGATGGTACGATTTGTGGTCTCTAATTCACTTTAGACGTCTTGCTGTAAGGGCTGTCTGATACTTCATACGGATTTCTATTGGTTGAATGTGCGGTGTAGTCCCAAACGACCTCGTTGGTGCGGTTATAATTGCCCCACTTATGCCTAGACAGTACACACGAGTATGTATGTACGATGAGCTTTTTGCAATGTTTTTACGTTGCAATGTGTTTTCGAAGACATACCCACCTTTCATATTATTGAAAGAACAGCTTGGTGGAAAATGGAGCATGGATTTTTTTATTGAATGTCAAAAATAAGTTTATTTTTAGAGTCTCGTATATCTGAACATATATGCATTTCTAACAGTTTATTTTATATCCTCATAATTTTTGTTTTAAAATTATTGAGAAATGCTATATTTTTAAAATGTATTCGATTCAAACGGAATTTTTAAGAAAATTATACATATATATCGTCATCAGAAACGAAAAAGGGTCAATCAATATATTAAAGTCAAACGAAATTTTCAAGAAAATCATACAAGCAAACAAAAAATTCAAAATTGAGTTATCGATAGGAAATTGTTCATTGCTTCGAAATACACATCCCGAACCTAATAACAAATTATCTTATCCAGGAAATGAGGTTTTACAAAATGCATGATCTTCCTTTTTCTTGTAAATAGGCATATTTCTGTTTTGTCTGGGTTAACATTTAATCCCCAGTAATATGCTATGTCAAGTGCCTCCTCTTCTGCATAATTGGTTTGGTTGTATGCCCCGTAGAAGTATTACAACGTCGTCTGCATAACAGACTGGTTTATGTCCTTCATTGGTGCGGGCTTTTAGGAGACTGTGCATCGTCGTAACCCATAGAAGAGGCGATAAAATGACCCCACACGTCATATGACCCACATATAATGCACCAATATACTGATAGTTCTTTATGCCGAGCAATCTTGTAAAGTTTGCGGACATCCTTTCCAATCGATCGAATTTGTCCTATCATCCAGGGTTTCTCATACGCAGATTTTCTTTCTCGAAGCGGGCAACCATCTTCGAAGGATTTTGCAAGAGCCTCCGTAGTCTTCTTCACATTGATGTCAATGTCTTCTGTGCTTAGATATTCGCGTGTGGATGGCCCAATCGATTTCTACGTAGATAGCCGAATTTATTCCAGTCTGTTTTATCCTTATTACAGAAACGAAAACCTTACGGCTAGAGTGGTGAAATTTGGTGTGAGGGGGCCCTTAGGGATACCACAGAATATTTGAACATTTACGCGCATAGTAGTGCAAAAAGGGATAAATATGTTACCGCAGCCATATCATTACGAAATTTGAGCGCAAAGTGGGACAAAAAAGGAAAAATATAAATATAAGAAGTGTTTTTTTTTCGAAATTCATTCATTTTCGAAATTCATGGGGCAAAAGGATTTAAATATAGTCCCACGACGCTAGAACATAACATTGGAACAGAGTTGATAAAACAAGAGCCTTTATAGAAATTCCTACTTTTAGAGGAGCAGTTGGACAAAAATGCTACAGTGGGGCCAACAAAGAGTTAACTGTGGTACAGTGGGTCCCAGAATATAAAATTTGAACAGAGGTGTTATGCTTTTATCTAAATGCATACAGTGGGACCAACAAGGAGTTAGCTGTTGTACAGTGGGGTCAAAAGTGTTTAATATGGTCCAAGGTGCCTTAAGGGGCACAGGGACAAATGCGGGTAAATATTCTACAGTGGGCCAAAAATGGTTTAATATGCTAAAGTGGGTCAAAAAACGTGTTAAGTATTGTACTGTGGGGCATAAATCGGCAGAAAGGGTTAAACATGGCACAGTGTGGCAAAATGCCTTAAATATGGTCCCAGGGTGCAAGGTTAGCTCTTGGAACATAAACTTCCTATAGTTTTTTTTCGAAAAGCATACATAAAAGGGCTCTGTGGGGCATAAACGGTTAAATATTCCGCAGTGGGGCAAAAATACATTGAAGGACACAGCGGGGCATACACGGTTAAATATTCCACAGTGGGGCAAAAATGGTTAAGTATCAAACGCTGGGCCAGAAACGGTTATACATGGTATAGTGAGACAAAAAAGCCAAAAATGGTGTGAGGGTAGCTCTAAAAACATATACTTCATAAAAGGAGTGCATGGTCGAAATTCCTACTTTTAGGAGCACAGTGGTACAACAACGCTTGAATATTATACAGTGGTGCAAAAAAAGTGTTTAATATATATTTAGTATAGTGGAACAAAACGGGTTAAATATGGTCCCAGAGTGGGCCGCATGATTTGCCATTGCCAGATTAAATTATTCGCAATCTGACACAGCTTCTTGTTCAACTCTTATTGAAAACAACCACATGTTTTTTTGTACGGGCAATGCTGGATTCGCATAGCACCTCTTGACTTGTGCATTGGCCCTTCACCATAAGTTTGAGGGTTGTGAGTTCGATTCCCACCGATGCTCTGGTCTGTCGCTGTGAAATATATCCCATGGTACTTTTATCCCGGCTTTCCAGTAACTTACGATTAAATATAAATTTACTTTGTTTTGGCATTCATATAAATAAAAAAAAAAAAATTATGGATGGGTTATAGCTAGTTATTCACAAAAGTTCTTTAACTGCTCATTTTTAAAACGAATGAAAAAGTTTTATTTTCGTTTTTTATACAGTTAGTTTTTATCGATTGCAAACATACTCGTAAATGGAATATGAAAACGACATGTGGAGGATTTTTAGCATATAAGCTTTTCATCACATACCATTTGATAAACCAAATGTACCGCCCATTCACGTTGGAAATGACATCAGGTGAACAACCAGTTCTTTGCGAAAATTAAGTGCAACAAGTGGGGTTTTCTAAACAAAACACAAAAACACAGCACATGGCCACATTCCAAAAGACAGTAGAAAATCATGTTAATTAGATTTGGAAAATAGAAAAAACCGACCAGGGCGAAACGGTGAAGCCAAACAAAACACTTCATTGACTAGTAAACAATCGACCATTGAACGGAAACCATTCGGAATAAGATACCACCTACCTACATATTACGGGTGAAATTCGTAAAGTTCATTTTTATATTATTTAGATAGTCTATAAATAACAATGGATGATTACGATGACCAGCAACAGTCAGGAGGTAAGCGATACACTTTAGGAAAACTCTTTTTCTATGAATAGGTATGCTGTAAAGTTCAAATTGATTGCAGGCAGAGGTTCCAGCATGGGCGCCCAGGATACTTCGATGTCGCAGGGGGCGGTAAAAGTCGGTGGCTGGCGTTATGAAGATGCAACACGTTACATCGGCGAATGGAATCAGCGTGGCATGAAGCACGGAGTTGGTCATCTGCAATTCGGCGATGGGACACGTTACGATGGACAGTTTTTCGAGGGAATGAGCCATGGATTGGGCTGCATGTGGTTTGCTGACGGAGCCAAGTAGTGTTTTCATTCGGTCTATATTTCCACATACACATACAGATGTTATGAAACGTTTTATTTTTTATTTCACAGATACGAAGGCGAGTTCATGAATGGCTGGTTTCATGGTTTTGGCATATTTTGGCGAGCTGATGGCATGAAGTTTGAGGGAGAATTTCGTGGTGGCAAAGTATGGGGTCATGGCTTGGTTACATTTAAAGATTTCACACATGGGTTTCCACGAAACGAAGGTTTCTTCCAAGACTGCCGATTGTTGCGCAAACGTCGCTGCCCGGAAATAGTACAAAAAGCCCAAAAGTGTGCCCTCATGGCCAGATCGCAATGTGACCACCCTTACTGATGTTTACAAACTCGAATAAAATGAAAACTAAGACGAATCGACTTGGAGTTTTTTTTCCTAGGTATGGTTTTACCTATTAACATATAATTAAACAATATATTGGTAACAATTTCATTGTAGACCTGTTGAATTTTGTAAGATTTGGACTTGATCTGCACAGGGACAGCGTTAATAATTAAATTTTTTTGTGTGACTTTTAATTTGTCAATATTTAGACTAACTTCGAGATCTAATCTAACATATTTTTTTATTTTAGTTAATGGACTTATAATAATTATAAGTATATCACTCCTATGGGAGCTTCTAGCAACATCATATAACAAGTATATATGTATGTACATACATATTATTAACTTTTGGAAATTAAGAACTATCTCTTTAAGTTTTCAACAAAACTTCTGAATCTTATTCTACCTCGCGCCACGTGTTTGAGCTGTGGCCATGTGAGTCCTTTGCTCTAGTGCGTCCTCGGTTTCTATAACCCTTTGGATTCCATTGGAAGCTTGCCTTAGCGATGTCCGCGTCCTCCTTTCTACGAATGTGGTCGGTTCATTTCCATTTTTTACATCGTATTTCTCGATATATAGAAAGCATGTCGCATTTTTGAGCAGATTTTGCTTATTCGTAATGGCCAAAATATTTTGTTTATCTTCCGTAAACACCAGTTTATAAATACCTACAGTTTAATGAAAATTGTGTTCTTAACTTTCCACGTTTCACTTCCATATAGCATAGTCGACATGACACCTGTTCTAAATATACTGATATTATGCTTGTTTGATATTTGGGAAGACCGCCACACTCTTCCAAGAGGTGCATGCATGGCGAGCCTTATTGATTTATAATTACCTGCAGTTTATTGAAAATTGTGTTCGTAACTTTCCACGTTTCACTCCCATATAGCAAAGCCGACTTGACACTTGTTCTAAATATACTGCTTTTATGGTTGCTTGATACAGGGTGGGTGATGTACATTAAGAAACTCAAATAACTTTTTTTCAGTGTATGGAATTCAGTTTTCTTTTATTCATGTTAAAGCTCATTAAATTTAATTAAATATAGCTTAATTATTTTTAAAAATAATGGAATTTAAATGCCCCCCACCCTGCTTGTTGATGCATGTGCGGCATCTTACCAAAAAGTGGTTCATTACTGCTTGGAGAGTTGAGACGGGAATAGCCGCAATTGTTTCTCGAATGGATTGCTTTAGTTCATTCAAATTTGTTGGTTTTGCTTTGTAGACTTCCTATTTGCAATAACCCCACAAGAAAAAGTCAGGTGCAGTAAGGTCAGGCGACCTGGGGGGCCAACGGAATGTGGAGTTTCTGGATATCAGCTTATTGGGAAATTTTCGCCGCAATTCTGTCATAACAGGCCGGGTTATGTGAGGAGTTGCACCATCTTGCTGAAACCACACAGAGTTGAAAGAAATTCTCATTCGGCGTAATTCTGGATAGAAAAACTCTCTCAACATGCTCAAGTAACGGCCTCCACACCGCAACACCACACTGTGACACGAAGTGGATGCAATTCCGTCTCATGGAGTATCTGTGGGTTGGAAGCACTCCATATTCGACAATTTTCTTTGAAAATTCAACATGTTTCCGTCCTCTTCCACCATTTGAAGCATCTTCTGGCAAAATTCCAAGCGAATCGGGAAGTCTGCTGAGTTCAGTTTGTTGGCTATTTGAATTTTATATGGGAATAACTCAAAATCGTTGTGCATAATTGACTGCAATGACTGTCTGCTTATACCCATTTGAGCAGATAAGCTTCTTGTCGAAACTTTTGGATTGTTTTGTATGGCATCAGCTACAGCAGCGATTGTTTCCTCCGTCCGAACTGAAGGGTTTCGATGGTAAGGTCTTCTGTTGACTGTCCCATGCTCGGAAAAATTTTTAACAGGTCTCTTTATGGTCCATCTGCTCGGAGGATTGCCGCCAAACGTGCCCCTATAGTCTCTTTGAACCGAAACTACGGACTTCAGTGCGTAATAGCGGCGGACAATCCAAATTCTTGTTTCAGTGTCCCAGTTATCCATTTTTGTTAAATCTAAAAACCAATCTGCAAAATAAAAAAAAATTAACCAGATTCATTAAATAGAAAAAAAGTTTGGTAGCAGCTTTCATCAGCCACCCTGTATTTGAGAAGACTGCCACACTCTTCTAAGAGAGGCGTATGCATGGCGAGCCTTATTGATTCTGCTTTTAACATCAGTGTCAGCGCCACAATCTGTGCTTATTAACACTGCTGAAACGTTCATCAAACCTTCTTTAACTTTTTATGAATAAGGCCCTTAATCTTTCAGATAGTGTTTAGAAGCCTTATGCCTTGCCAATTTCTGCATTCATTAAGGTCGTCGCCTTTCTTCGGGATAGTAACGATGACCCCTTCCATTCAGGCCGTTGGGATGTTGTCTGATGTCCAAGTTTCATAGAATAGGGGTCATATGTAGTGAACCAGTGATTGAGTGTATGGATGGAAGGTTATCTAGGCCACATGCCTTGTTGTTCTTCAATTTGCAATTGCGTTTCCGACTTCAATGAGTGGTATATTCCTCCATGGGTTTCTTCTTATCAATGGGTCTACCGATTCGTGATAGCCGTCTGTTGCTATTGGGATTTAAAGAATATATTCAACTGTTGCGGACGAAAGCTCTACTTCTGACACAGAGAGGCTGAGGGGAGTCTCCGGACTGTTTGACGCATCTGGCGGGGACACGCTTCTCGATGATACAGACGAAGAGTTCGATAACACCCTTGTCGGGGTGGATGTTAATCTGTCAATTACCAATGATGCACGATGGGAAAATATGATGAAATATGCGCGCATAGGACTTTGAAAGCAACTACCTAAAATCAGTTTTTTGGGAATGCTGTTTTATTGTAAATAACATTTAATGAAAATACCTTTAAATTTTATGAAAATATGTCCAGGCGATTTCGAGTAATGACCATTCAAAGTTTGTCTTTTTTACTAATAAATGCAAATAACATTGCGATGATAAAATGTATATACTACAATGCTTGTAGAATTCGCGTTTGTTGGTGAAAATCGACCGGACTTTGTAACATATAATAAGGTTATATTCATCTTAATTTGTGTGTATAAGATGTATTTCTAACGTCTTTAAATGAAGAGTTATTCGAAGTAAAAACACATTTTTTTTAGTTTTTTTAAAAAATTATCCACAGTAAATAGAATACAACTTTTTTGGATCACGTGGGATCACTACCATATGACATAGAGAAGATAGGTGACTTAGTTATGAATACAACTGTACCTAGTTTATCTGCGACTTTTTGGGATTGTGGCAGATTTTTGTAATTTACATATGTGCTTTTTTTACTTTAAATATAGAAAATCTGTGTGGGAGCTACATCTATCTATAAACCGACTTTCCCGAAACACATAGATCAAATTTTGCCGAAATTTCGGCAAAATCTGATAATAAATACGTCATATACAAGTCTGGCTGCAAGTTTGTAGTGTCCTACAATCAAAAATAGCGATCTTATTAATATTATTAAGATTATATGTGTAATTTTTATAGTTTACTTCTTCTACAAAAACCATAGAAATATAGTTAAACTCTTCTGCAGTTAATGTATATTAGGGTGGACCGATTATTTTTTGTTTTTAATTTAACTTTTCTTGTATTAACAGTGGGTCGTCCATTGTACAAGTCCATTGTTGGAAAACTTCAGCTTTAAAATATATTGCAGATTACGATTTTATCTTATTTAAGTTGTTTTGGTTTTAATTTCAAAAACATTGCCCGGTTTTGTAGACTTTTAATGCAATTTTGACAAAAATATTTTTCAACTTCATATATATAAAACGCAGCAACACACAATCAAGTAACCCAAATAGATTTGGAACAGAATAGATTTTGTCAGCTTTAATTTAAAATCAAGATCGCCGAAGTTGGTACGATATTATGGTTTTTACATTAATTTCCACAATGTCGCTTTTGTAAGCCCACCGTGCACTACACGGTAACAGCAAAATAAAATCTGCACCAATTTATTCTCCAAAGAATTCTCTTGAAGGTGGTCCAAGCCGTAAGACTATCTCTAAGGGTATAGTCATGAGATAGACAATACTGTTATGCGCGCGTACATATTTACCACATTTTTCCCATTGTGTGATGGTAAGAATTCTACAGATTAACCTCCATCACGCTAAAGCAGCCTCAGCGGCTCTATTGCTGCGCCTGTCCACAGATGCAGTAGACATCGTCCTGATACAGGAGCCCTACGCAGTGGGAGGAAGGGTGTGCGGTATCAGGTCACCCAACTTTAAACTGCTTGTGGCCAACCTGAACCAAGAACCTGAATTTTGGCCAGGAAAGATATAATTATCTTTCTCCTGGCTAATTTAAGTGGTAAAGACCAAACATCTGCTAGTCTGGAGATCGGTAATCGCATATATTGGGTGGTCTCCAGTTACTTGCCTTATGAAGCTGTAGTACCGACTGCTCTATTCAGGGAAGTAGTAGAAGAAGCAACGTCTGACGAGGTCGAGCTGATTATAGACGTAACGTTTGCTACTGACCGGCTGTCAGACAAAATTCTCAGATCACCATTATATTGATTTCAAACTCGCTGAAAAAGCGCCTGAACCTGCCGTCCACAGAAATGTGAGAAAGACAAAGTGGCACCTGTATGAGAAGAATTTCAAGAAAGTCCTCAACTCCAAACTTCTGTACGAACCGAATGACAAAGCCGGTCTGGATAATCTGGTCGAGCATATCACCACATCATTCAAAAGTTCCCTTGAAGAAGCCTGTCCAAAAACAAGGTACAAGGGTAAAAATAAACCCCAATGGTGGACTTCTGAGCTAACGGCTATGAAAAAGAACTGCAACAAGCTATTCAACAAGGCTAAATCTACTGGGGTCGCTAATGTTTGGGATGCCTATAAAGAGCAACTCAAGATATATAAATGGGAGCTTAGAAAGGCGCAATGACGCTTTTGTTATACCTTCTGTGGCGAAGTGGAAAGGGTGTCCGAAGGCGCAAGGCTGAGGATAATACTATCAGCTTCACCCTGTACAGTGGGTTACTTGGAGGATAAGGCAAATAACTGGACAAAAAACAGCGAGCAGTCACTGAATATACTGCTCGACACACATTTCCCGGGGAACTCACCAACAGAACCCGAAGATCAACAAGAATGCGAGTGGACTGAGAGCGTTGCTAGCTTGTTGACTGAGAGATCCAGAATAAGCTGGGCTAGCGAGAAAAGTTGCAAAAAAGATTAAACTGCCTATCAATGTGGAGGTACAAGAACTACGGTCACATGAGGATATCAAAGTGTATGATATCTGTCCCGCCAGAGATGAATGGGTTGGAAGAATACCAGGTAATAGAAACCATCTCCACTTTTAAACGGATGGTTTGAAGCTTGATGAAAAGGTTGGCTTCGGAATACACTGTGCAGAGCTTAGTTTGGATATAGCTCACGGACTACCAGATACCTGCAGTGTCTATCAAGCCGAAATAATGGCAATATGGGAAGTAGCCAAGTGTCTGAGTCGCAACATAGTAACCTACACTGGCGTTGTCATTTACTCGGACAGCCAGGCTGCCACAAATTCTCTGGAGGCAACATCCCTAAATTCACAAACAGCCCTCGACTGCCGCTGATCTCTTAATGAGATGGCTGAGCAGTTTAATATACACCTCATATGGGTGCCTGGGCATAGGGATATCCCGGGGAACTGCAAAGCCGATGAACTTGCTAGAAAAATTCACGTGCAAGCTTTGGCTTAGGCAAGAGGCAGTCCAACGAAAGATGGACAGAAATCGGCACCTGCAGGGTAGCTAGACAAATCTGGCCAAGGTATGACCTGAGAAAACAAAATATCTCCTCGCACTAGAGAGGCAAAGATTGTCTACGTTAGTATCAGTTCTGACGGGACACTGCTTGATCGGCGAACACGCCAAAAGATTGGGCATTGACTCTAATGACTTCTGCAGAAGCCGTGGAAATGAGGAAGAAGTGGAGAGCATTGAGCACTTGCTATGCGACTGCCCCGCTCTTAGTAGAAGACGACTGGACATACTGGGATCGGCCATTCTAGGCAGCCTATCGTACTATCGATAAATTTGTATATCAAACAGGTTGGTTTCGATGAGGGCCATTTCAGCCCGTGGTAACACTAGGGACCTAAACTGGTCTATGTGAGCTTGTATAAAAAAAACCTAACCTAAGTTAGGGTGGCACTAAGTAAGTAAGTACTGCACTGTTGAAGTTGTTCACCAATTGGGTTGAGTGTTATTCCGTTGGAGTCTTTGATATTGGGAGTTTATCGCAGTTTCTCACCACTGTCTAATTATGCCCGTTATTATTCGGTCTGTAATCGTTATAATTGTATGATCGATAGCCGAAAAGTGAGTCTTTGGGTGCAATTCTCATTTGCTCGTGTGAGTCGCCCCGTGATAGGCTTTGAGAGCCTGGTTATCGAATCATCAATCAAAGGCTTTTTTGAAAAGCCGGCCATGTAGATTACTGATGAAGGGGGTCACGCCCCAGAAATAATGATATAATCTGTGGGCACTCAATGAAATACTTTCAATATATTTTGCCATGTAAAATACTTGCTTTCTATCACAGTATAGTGCGGTTTATGGTCCGGCGGGGTCATTGCACCTTAATTTTTCGGAAATGAGGTTGGATTACGGGAAAAGTTTCCGGACCGTGCTATATCTCGAAGAGGCGACTTCTTCATTTGGGGCCACGTGAAAGATAAGGTCTACGCCAACAGCCCAGCGTCGATTCAAGACCTCAAAGATAGAATTCGTGAGGCTATGGAGGACATAGGGCAGCCTCTTTGCGATTTGGTTATGGAAAATTTCATGAAAAGGATATGAATATGTAAGCGTGGTCGTGGCTGATGCTGTTTTTCATTATTAACGGCATACCTTCTCTTTATTATGAAATAAACATCCGATCATTTATCTCAAAAAATGGCATTTTTCTTTGAATACCAAAATAACACCTCTTGTTGGAAAACCCTTTATTTTATAGACAGTGTTGCTAATAAAATGATTTTCTGACAACGCCAGATGCATAAACATCACACATATTACAATGCCTTACAAGGTTTAGGTTTAGGTTTAGGTTAGGGTGGCAGCCGTATTTTTTTACAAGCTCACATAGACCAGTTTAGGTCCCTAGTGTTACCACGGGCTGAAATGCCCCTCATCGAAACCAACCTGTTTGATATATAAATTTATCGATAGTACGAATATCAGTACTGGAAAGATCTGTTAGGCTGCCTAAAAAGGCCGACCCCAGTATATCCAGTCGTCGTTTACTCAAAGCGGGACAGTCGCAAAGCAAGTGCTCAATGCTCTCCACTTCTTCCTCATCTCCACAGCTTCGGCAGAAGTCATTGGAGTCAATACCCAATCTTTTGGCGTGTTCGCCGATCAAGCAGTGTCCCGTCAGAACCTGTACTAACGTAGACAATCGTTTCCTCTCTAGTGCGAGGAGATATTTTGACCTTCTCAGGTCATACCTTGGCCAGATTTGTCTAGCTGCCCTGCAGGTGCCGATTTCTGTCCATCTATCGTTGGACTGCCTGATTGCCTCTTGCCTAAGCCAACGCTTGCACGTGGATAGTGGCGCACCAATATATGCAAATTCTTCGAGAATTTGTAATGTCGTCCCTTTCCTAGCAAGTTCATCGGCTTTGCAGTTCCCCGGGATATCCCTATGCCCAGGCACCCATATGAGGTGTATATTAAACTGCTCAGCCATCTCGTTAAGAGATCTGCGGCAGTCGAGGGCTGTTTGTGAATTTAGGGATGTTGCCTCCAGAGAATTGATGGCAGCCTGGCTGTCCGAGTAAATGACAACGCCATTGTTGGTTACTATGTTGCGACTCAGCCACTTGGCGACTTCCCATATTGCCATTATTTCGGCTTGATAGACACTGCAGGTATCTGGTAGTCTGTGAGCTATATCCAGACTAAGTTCTTCACAGTGTACTCCGAAGCCAACCTTTTCATCAAGCTTCGAACCATCCGTGTAAAAGTGGAGATGGTTTATATTACCTGGTATTCTGCCGACCCATTCATCTCTGGCGGGAATCATAGTGATGTAATTTCTCTCGAAGGTGTACACTGTTGGTATATAGTCCACTCGGTCGGTTACCATAGCACTACACTTTGATATCCTCATGTGACCATAGTTCTTGTACCTCCACATTGATAGGCAGTTTAATCTTATTGCCGCTTTGGTTGCAACTTCTCTCGCCACAATATTAATCGGCAGTATATGGAGTAGGGCTTGTAGAGACTCGGTCGCTGTAGTCCTTAAGGCTCCGCTTATGCTCAGGCAGGCAGTCCTCTGAACCTTTGTTAGTAGGTTGGTAATGGTTAGTTTGTCAGTTGCCGTCCACCATACCACAATACCGTATAACAGTATTGGACGAACTACTGCTATATATATCCAGTGGACGATTTTAGGAGAGAGTCCCCACCGCGACCCTACAGCCTTTTTGCAGGAATATAAGGCGACGTTGGCCTTCCTTACACGTTCCAATACGTTAAGTCTAAATAACATTTTCCTATCTAGAATTATTCCTAAAAATTTTGCACTTTCAGAAAAGACTAGATCTGTTCCATTTATCCGAGGTGGAGGGTCCACATGTGGGACATTATTCATCCTAGTAAAGAGAACCAATTCTGTCTTGTTGGGGTTAACGCCCAAACCGCTGCTTCTGGCCCATCTAGCCAACTTGTTCAGAGCCACCTGTAGGATGTCTCTGAGGACGTTTACGAATTTACCACTCACTGCGATTGCCACGTCGTCCGCATATGCAACGACCTTGCAGCCACAACGTTCTAGATCTAGCAGGATTTCATTCACCGCTAGGTTCCAAATTAGTGGAGACAATACTCCTCCTTGCGGGGTCCCTCTGTTTACATACCTTGTTAGAGTTGTGGACCCTAGACATGATGTTATGCGTCTTCTGGTGAGCAGACTTTGAATTAGTTTAATCAAACTAGTGTTAACTTTTAGATGTGAGAGTGCCGCAATTACCGCATCGGAATGAATGTTGTTAAAAGCCCCTTCTATGTCAAGAAATGCCACCATGGTGAATTCCTTGAAATGCAGAGACGATTCGATAGTGCTCACAAGTTCGTGCAGGGCTGATTCAGTAGACTTTCATTTTGCTGACGAAATTGTATGAATTGACCACCGTGTTTTCATAGCATAACATATGTAGATCTTTGATATCAGCAAAAGTCTAACCCCGTGTATGTGGCTGTTGTTATTGCCAGTATAAAGGAAGTGGTGCCCTGAAGATACTCTGAATTCTCCTTGACTTTCCATCTCACTTTTGAAAGACCCAAAATACCCAAATAGTGGGCACCCATTACCGGACATACCTGGGCAAGTCGAGAAGTTTCTACGAGTGTTTTTACGTCCCATCTTCCGATTCTTGTCCTTATTGGATAGGCAATTGGTTGTGCCGTTTGATCCATTCCTCTTTATATGCGTTGTTGTTTAGTTAATCCGTTTTATTTCGGCAAAAGGTTCAATCAAGCAGAAAATTAAAAATTGAGTTACTGATAGATTATGATATATTGCGTCAATAATCATACACATCCTCACAAATTTTTAGACACAACACACTAAGTCCAGATGGCATTTCTCTAATAGAAATGCAGAAGGCAACTTTAGTTGCGCCAATTCTGAATTTCATAGGAGAGAGAGGCACGATAAATAAAAAAGGAGGAATTCTAGACCTCTCAGTAGGAACGAGAGAGATTAATGAAGCCCACATATATATTTTCCAACCAGGGCATGATGTACTCCAACACACAAACAAATGGAGGAATTCCAGTTTCTATTCCTCCTGCCTCTCTCTCCTATGAACTTCCGAATTGACGCAACTAAAATTTCCTTATGTGAATCGGAATCTCTTTGGAGAAAACCTGGATACAAGGTTCTTGTCGGTAAACCAACATGCTTACAATATGGGCAAGTCTACAGAATCGGCCCTGCATGAACTGGTGGGCACTATCGAATCGTTCGTAACCATTCAAGGAGTTCTTAATATTAAAGGAACTTTCAACAACATTTACACAGATGCGGTAATTGCGGCGCTGTCGCATCTAGGGCTGAACTCAAGCTTGATTAGACTAATTCAAAGCCATAACAGGAAGTCTCGAGGCCGTAACTCTAACAAGAGGGACCCCACAAGGAGGAGTACTGTCTCCACTAATTTGGAATCTAACGGTGAATGGAAAACTTGATGCAAATTCGCACGTATCTGACAAATTCCCCAAGTCCTCAGAAAGATGTCGCATATACATATGTATACTAGCGACCCCCCGGCACACTTCAGTGCAAAGTAGAAAAATCTATTTCAAATTCATTTAATGCCTTAATAAACAGTTTTTAATTAAGCAGCATTATTGGTTTTTCCATTTTCTGTGCAGATATAGAAAACCGATGGTTAGCCACCACGCGAACAGGCTACATAGATACAACTGTCCATATTGAAAAACTGGATATTCTAAATTTACTCCACGTCCGCAAACGCTATGCGAACTGAGAGTTGAAATATTTTAAATTAAAATGACATATCAGATGGAGTCGTTGGGATCCGTGGAATGAATACATCTTTACCTTTGAACTTCCCAGCTGAAATTTTAGCTTCAGTTACGTAAGCCTTTTAACAGTAACCCCCCTTTCACAAACTCCGGTTAGAGCTAACTCACAGTTAAAAAATAAAAATTTCATACAATTTGACAGCTATCACTGTAGGTTAGCTCTAACTGTAGGATAACCGGAGATTGTGGAATTGGCCGTAAGTCTTGTTCCATTACACAAACGGCGTTGATTAATATTACGAAGCATAATTATAGTGACTCCAACTTTCAATTGGAGATTATGCGGAGGCAATACAGGTAAATCCAACGAATTAAAAAATCTGTTGGACAATTCACCATGTTCTTTGTTGGTAACAGTATCCGAAGACTTGCAAGAAATCAAGTCGCCACGATTCTTGGATTGTAAAGCCATGTTTTAATTCACTTACATCGGTGTTCCTAGCCGCTAAAATTGTTCTATCACTCAGCCATGCACGACATTTATTTGTCGACTGATAGGAACAATGGCAAAAAAAAACGTTATTAAAAGCTAAAAATAAGTAGATATTATTATAATTATGGTAAAAACAATTATATAATAATAAAATTGTATACATATATTTACATATCGTCGGCTCAATGCTATTTTGTTCCATACGCCATTTTGTATGATCGGAGAAAAACGCGATTTATTGTTTGAGTAAAAACGGGACTGAAGAGTTACACACTTTTTATTTCATAGGGTTCCCAACAGTGTTTGTATGATTCTCATGCATTTCTATGCCATTACATCCAAAAATAAGCAAGTTATAACATTTTTTGTACTTGGCATTTTGGTCCATATCCACTTTTATTTTAATATTTTTTCGTATTTGTATTACATGGACCACAAAAAGGATTGGTAGGGAAGGACACTAATTTACATATTGTGATCGAAAGAACGTAGGTTTAGGTTAGGGTGGCAGCCGTATTTTTTTACAAGCTCACATAGACCAGTTTAGGTCCCTAGTGTTACCACGGGCTGAAATGCCCCTCATCGAAACCAACCTGTTTGATATATAAATTTATCGATAGTACGAATATCAGTACTGGAAAGATCTGTTAGGCTGCCTAAAAAGGCCGACCCCAGTATATCCAGTCGTCGTTTACTCAAAGCGGGACAGTCGCAAAGCAAGTGCTCAATGCTCTCCACTTCTTCCTCATCTCCACAGCTTCGGCAGAAGTCATTGGACTCAATACCCAATCTTTTGGCGTGTTCGCCGATCAAGCAGTGTCCCGTCAGAACCTGTACTAACGTAGACAGTCGTTTCCTCTCTAGTGCGAGGAGATATTTTGACCTTCTCAGGTCATACCTTGGCCAGATTTGTCTAGCTACCCTGCAGGTGCCGATTTCTGTCCATCTATCGTTGGACTGCCTGATTGCCTCTTGCCTGAGCCAAAGCTTGCACGTGGATAGTGGCGCACCAATATATGCAAATTCTTCGAGAATTTGTAATGTCGTCCCTTTCCTAGCAAGTTCATCGGCTTTGCAGTTCCCCGGGATATCCCTATGCCCAGGCACCCATATGAGGTGTATATTAAACTGCTCAGCCATCTCGTTAAGAGATCTGCGGCAGTCGAGGGCTGTTTGTGAATTTAGGGATGTTGCCTCCAGAGAATTGATGGCAGCCTGGCTGTCCGAGTAAATGACAACGCCATTGTTGGTTACTATGTTGCGACTCAGCCACTTGGCGACTTCCCATATTGCCATTATTTCGGCTTGATAGACACTGCAGGTATCTGGTAGTCTGTGAGCTATATCTAGACTAAGTTCTTCACAGTGTATTCCGAAGCCAACCTTTTCATCAAGCTTCGAACCATCCGTGTAAAAGTGGATATGGTTTATATTACCTGGTATTCTGCCGACCCATTCATCTCTGGCGGGAATCATAGTGATGTAATTTCTCTCGAAGGTGTACACTGTTGGTATATAGTCAACTCGGTCGGTTACCATAGCACTACACTTTGATATCCTCATGTGACCATAGTTCTTGTACCTCCACATTGATAGGCAGTTTAATCTTATTGCCGCTTTGGTTGCAACTTCTCTCGCCACAATATTAATCGGCAGTATATGGAGTAGGGCTTGTAGAGACTCGGTCGCTGTAGTCCTTAAGGCTCCGCTTATGCTCAGGCAGGCAGTTCTCTGAACCTTTGTTAGTAGGTTGGTAATGGTTAGTTTGTCAGTTGCCGTCCACCATACCACAATACCGTATAACAGTATTGGACGAACTACTGCTATATATATCCAGTGGACGATTTTAGGAGAGAGTCCCCACCGCGACCCTACAGCCTTTTTGCAGGAATATAAGGCGACGTTGGCCTTCCTTACACGTTCCAATACGTTAAGTCTAAATAACACTTTCCTATCTAGAATTATTCCTAAAAATTTTGCACTTTCAGAAAAGACTAGATCTGTTCCATTTATCCGAGGTGGAGGGTCCACATGTGGGACATTATTCATCCTAGTAAAGAGAACCAATTCTGTCTTGTTGGGGTTAACGCCCAAACCGCTGCTTCTGGCCCATCTAGCCAACTTGTTCAGAGCCACCTGTAGGATGTCTCTGAGGACGTTTACGAATTTGCCACTCACTGCGATTGCCACGTCGTCCGCATATGCCACGACCTTGCAGCCACAACGTTCTAGATCTAGCAGGATTTCATTCACCGCTAGGTTCCAAATTAGTGGAGACAGTACTCCTCCTTGCGGGGTCCCTCTGTTTACATACCTTGTTAGAGTTGTGGACCCTAGACATGCTGTTATGCGTCTTCTGGTGAGCAGACTTTGAATTAGTCTAATCAAACTAGTGTTAACTTTTAGATGTGAGAGTGCCGCAATTACCGCATCGGAGTGAATGTTGTTAAAAGCCCCTTCTATGTCAAGAAATGCCACCATGGTGAATTCCTTGAAATGCAGGGACGATTCGATAGTGCTCACAAGTTCGTGCAGGGCTGATTCAGTAGACTTGCCCTTGTTGTAAGCATGTTGGTTCCCCGACAGGAGTTTTGTATCCAGGTTTTCCCTAATGAAATGATCTAAAAGTCTTTCCAGACCTTTCAATAGGAACGAGGATAGGCTAATTGGTCTGAAGTCTTTTGGCCTAGTGTGTGATATCTTTCCCGCTTTAGGTATGAATACCACTTTGGTATCCCTCCATCGATTCGGGACGTATGAAAGCCTGATACAGCCTACATAAATTTTCTCCAGCCAGGGGATAATGTACTTTAACATTTTCTGCATTTCTGCTGGAGTGATGCCATCTGGTCCAGGTGACTTGAAGCGCTCAAAGCTGTTAATAGCCCAGCTTATTCTGGATCTCTCAGTCAAGAAGCTAGCGACGCTCGCAGTCCACTCGCACTCTTGTTGGTCCTGCTGATCCTCGGGTTCTGTTACAGTGTTCCCCGGGAAATGTGTGTCTAGCAGTACATTGAGCGACTGCTCGCTGTTTTTGGTCCAGTTATTTGCCTCATCCTGTAAATATCCCACTGTACAGGGTGAAGCAGATAATATCTTCCTCAGCCTAGCGGCGTCGGAGACCTTTTCCACTTCACCACAGAAGGTATACCAAGAGCGCCTTTGCGCCTTTCTAAGCTCCTTCTTATAGATCTTGAGTTGATCTTTATAGGCATCCCAATCATTAGCGACCCCAGTAGATTTAGCCTTATTGAATAGCTTGTTGCAGGTCTTTTTCATAGCCGTTAGCTCAGAAGTCCACCATTGGGGTTTAGTTTTACCCTTGTACCTTGTTTTTGGACAGGCTTCTTCAAGGGATCTATTGAATGATATGGTGATATGATCGACCAGATTATCCAGACCGGCTTTGTCATTCGGTTCGTACGGAAGTTTAGAGTTGAGGACTTTCTTGAAATTCTTCTCATACAGATGCCACTTTGTCTTCCTTACATTTCTGTGGACGGCGGGTTTAGGAGCTTTTTCCGCGAGTTTGAACTCAATATAATGGTGATCTGAGAATGAGTGGTCGTCCAGTACATTCCACCCAATAATTTTGTCGGACAGCCGGTCAGTAGCAAACGTTACGTCGAGTACTTCTTGTCTGTCTTTAATTGTGAAGGTCGGTTTATTACCTATGTTACAAATACTAAGATTGGTAGTTAGAATAAAGTCAAGAAGCGAATCACCCCTATTGTTTATATCCGTGCTACCCCAGATAGTATGATGAGCGTTCGTGTCTGCGCCAATAATCAGCTCGAGCTCGTCAGACGTTGCTTCTTCTACTACTTCCCTGAATAGAGCAGTCGGTACTACAGATTCATAAGGCAAGTAGCTGGAGACCACCCAATATATGCGATTACCGATCTCCAGGCTAGCAGCTGTTTGGTCTTTACCACTTAAATTAGTCAGGAGAAAGATACTTAGATCTTTCCTGGCCAAAATGCAGGTTCTTGGAGTGCCTTCACAGTTGGCCACAAGCAGTTTAAAGTTGGGTGTCCTAATACCGCACACCCTTCCTCCCACTACGTAGGGCTCCTGTGTCAGGACGATGTCTACTGCGCCAGTGGACAGGCGCAGCAATAGAGCCGCTGAGGCTGCTTTAGCGTGATGGAGGTTAATCTGTAGAATTCTTACCATCATTGGTAATTGACAGATTAACATCCACCCCGACAAGGGTGTTATCGAACTCTTCGTCCGTATCGTCGAGAAGCATGTCCCCGCCAGATGCGTCAAAGAGTCCGGAGACTCCCCTCAGCCCCTCTGTGTCAGAAGTAGAGCTTTCGTCCTCAGAGTAGGACGTTACAGATCTTCTGTTAGAGTTGGAGTCACCAGAAATAATAGGCGTGGCTACCTCCGCACTTACAGAAAGTGCCACGGTGGACGACTCACCTTCTGCAGTGGGAGCTATATCCTGCTTGTATATCTTCAAGACTATAGTCTCGAAGCCATATTGTAGGGTTGCACTCGCACTTTGTATATGGGAGGTGGATTCAGCGTTTAGGATAAGATTGACCTGCCGCTTTTTACCATCCGCCTCACCCACCTTGCTGATTCTCCAATTATGGGCCGGCAGACCAGGATTGGAATCTTTAATTATTTCTAAGATGTCAGCCGGGTTGGAGGGCTCTTCTGTAACCCAGGTGATGGCTCTAGGGTGACTAGGGATGTTGTTTTTTTCGACAATATCCAACTGGGCACCCGGCCACACCTCACCCGCTCGACTCAGAGCAGCCTTATAAAGGTCTACTGATCTGGCATCACCGAAATATAAGAGCTTTACTCTCCCCTGATGCCATCCTGCATCGTTGCAGATTGGTGGTTTGCCCGGCATTTCTCTACGGACATCGAGGTAATGAGCCATAATGGCTGATTGTACATGACTCCATTTGTCCTTGAGGATGGATCCATCCTCACTACTTCTGTCTATAACAGCCATCACTAGACTCTCCTTCGCCACTTCATTGAAGGGCTTGGTGAGTGTCCTGTTGATGGTGACATTAAGGCCTCTTGCCTTTTTCGAAGGCAGGGGTTCATCAGGTGATCTGATTCGTTTTACTTTATTAGCCGTTAACACAGCTGAATTTGTGGCTCTTTCAGCCGACTCATTGGCCTTAGAAGCATCTATGACGCCTTTAGCCCAGGTAAGTGACTCTTTTTGTTTTTCGGTAAGAGCCGAAACCTCAACAGCCTCCAACTTCGTCAAAACTCTGAGCGCTACACGATGCTCATTGTGCTTCCGTTTTGACGGTCGGACATGACGTTTTCCCCTCACCGCACCACCTGTTGTGAGTACTTGGGGGAGATTTTCACCATTTTTGGTGTGGTCGGCTTTGGCCAAGACCAACGGACGGACAGTCGGACGATTGGGGAACCGCGCTCCATCGGAACACGAAGGCATCCCCGTCAAGAGAATTTATTTTAATTTTGTCTGTATTAGACCGTAATAGGTACTACGATGTAGGCCTTACAGACTTTGTACAGATTTTTGCTATTGCGTAATAGGTACTGGTAACTATCCGCTATGTGATAAACACGTCCGTTCACTGCGAATGATCAGCAACGTAAGAACGTAGAAAGAACGTAAAATACTGAGTGAAAAATATAGGGCGATAGAAAAATTGAGACATAGAACAAAAATATCGAAATTATTTCACGTTATTCAGAGTAAAAAAAATTTACCCTACCAATATCTCGAAAACTAGGTGAGATAGGAAAAAAATTATTGCAAATTCTGAAAGAGCATGCTTGGAACCCATATTATCAATACCTAACTCAAAAAACACAAAAATGGGGTATGGACCAAAATAGCATTAAGCCGACGATATGTAGTAAGCATAAGAAACAGGGATGATAAATTTGATACTTTAGTACTTTTTTGGTACTTTTCAGACCCTCAAAGTACCGTGATACTCCCGCGACACATTTGATACTTTATTTATCAAACATCTCTTTGCACGAAAATAATATACACTTTATATATACATACTATGTACTATAATATACACTTATACAAAAAATATATGAGTCGTACACATGGCATCTTCACCAAAAACTCAAATTCGTTTGGAACCATCACGTGGGGTATAATCGTATATCAAAACGTGAAGCAATTCTAACAAGGAGCGATACTGGATAAAATAAAATGTAAAGTCAATTAATTTTATACTAAAACTGGACCGACATGAATCACTTTTTTCTACAAATGATTTTATGCAGTATAAAACATACAGGGTGGCTGATATGTATTGCAACCAACTTCAGGTTGCTATCATTTCTAAACCGCTAGTCTGATAGCTGACAGATTTATTTCAGTGACAGTTCATTTTATTGTTTACAAGCTTACAAAATCATTTTGATCTATTGCATACAGAAAAAAGTTATTCGTGATGGAATTCAAGCGTGATAGTGTGGGTGGAAAAACACAAGTGGCTATCGTTAGAGCCCTCCAGCATTTAAATGTGAATAAATCTTTTGTTTCTCGTACCATTGCTCGTTACCGTGATACAGGCAGTGTTACATCGCGTCCAAAAAGTGGACGAAAAAAACGGTAACAACACCAGAAATGATCCGAAAAGTGTAGGCCAGATTTGATCGAAATCCACGCCGCAGTGGTAGAAAAATTGCTCGTGAGCTGAACATATCGCGAGAACGGATACAACACATATTAAAAAATGAGCTTGGACTAAAGCCATTGAAGTTCCAAAAAGTGCAAGAGCTCACCGATGCACAAAAAAAAGTTAGACTGGAAAGAGCCAAGGAGTTGCTTCGCTTGCACGAAAGTGGCCAGTTACCGAATTTGGTTTTCTCCGATGAGAAGCCATTCCAAATTGAGCAGTTTGTGAACAAACAAAATGATCGGGTTTACTTGCCAAAGAGGTCAGCTGAAAATTTACATCTTCGATTGGCCACCAGAACTCAAGCGCCGCCGATGGTAATGGTGTGGGCCGCCGTAACGGCCGATGGTCGCTCCCCGCTCGTATTCATCGACCATGGGGTCAAAATAAATGCCGAATATTATCGGGAAAATGTCCTAAAGACAGTATTGAAGCCCTGGGCAGACAAACATTTCGGCCGCAGACCATGGACATTTCAACAGGACTCAGCACCATCGCACTCAGCACGCGTCAACCAAGAATGGCTTAAAAAGGAGGTTCCTCGCTTCATTTCTACCGCACAATGGACACCAAGATCTCCGGATCTCAATCCGTTGGACTTTTGCGCCTGAGGCATTTTAGAGAGTAAGGTTCGCACTAAAAAATACCAAAGTATCGATCATCTCAAGACGGCGCTTCGCCGGGAATGGGCCAAAATACCGCAGAGCCACTCTCGTGCAGCGTGTGATGGCTTTGTCGGCCGTTTGAAGGCCATAATTCGTGCCAAAGGTGGCCAATTCGACAAATCTAAACTGTTTCTAAAATTTTATGTTATTTCCGACATTTTTTGCTTTTGAACAATAAAATTTAAAAAAAAAATTAAAAAAATATAGCGCTTTACTTTGTTGCATAAAAATTCGTTCTCTAGAGAGCCAGGAATGTACCTCTTTATATGCAGAGTCTAAATCAAAACGTGGACCGATATGCCCCATTTTCAATATGGATGAAAAATGATTTTGTATCAATTTCCGTAAATATCGGTTTATATTTGCGACCTCTACGATTTTGAAATGAAGCATTTCAGATATCTAACAATTATATGTGTGCTTATTTTGCTCCAACAATGTGGTATAGGCTTGTACAAACCAAAGGTTTTATGCTGCTATATGATTGTAGTAGCTTGTTATCAAGAAATTGTTAATGTATTACTGGATCTTACTAATTTGTATCTCAATATTTCAAGAGTTCAAGAAGAATTTAAACAAATTTTAAAATTGGTACTTTTTGGGTCGAAAAATTACCTTTTTAGAACGATTTTTGTACCATTTGGTTACTGTCAATTATCATCCCTGATAAGAAAGTCAACATTGGCAGCTCGCTAAGATGGAAAAAATTTATCAGTGCACAATGAGAGAGACGTGAGAGAGAGAGAGAAAGAAATGAGAGTGTTGAATCAGTTCACCTCAGGGTTGCCAGAACTGGGGTTTTGACCCCAATACTGGGGTTTAGTCAATGCAGATTGGGATAAAAAAAATAATTTGGGGGTGGGGTTTTTGTTAGGGGATTTTTGTAAATTTTGTTGGGGTTTCTTGGGGTTTATTTGATGCAATATAAAGATTTTCTTAATCTTGTATGATATTTATCCAAAAATGAGCTCGAGGTCTATCTATTATAATTTTTTATGTGTTTTTTTATATTCATTCAATATTTCGTCGAAGGACATCATCAGGATCAGAAAATATAACTGCGAAAAACCTTAAAATTATCCATACTAATTATTATTAGTATGGACTCCCATCGTTGTTGTCTGTTGTCATACGCATGACAACACGAAACACTTTCATTTTTTAAACCATTTTTAACGAGTATTTTCTAAAATGATTTTACAAAATCTGAACTTTGTGTTTAAAAATAGTACGAGACTTTGCACTATTAGGTATAATTTGCCATCAAATGAAAATCTGAAAAATTAATTATAAGGATGTTTTTTATATTCTGACCTCCTGTCACCACAAAAAGATACGCGAAGCGGTTAAGAAGATTAACAATTTTAACAAATGGTATTTTTAGAAAAAATCCTGAGATCTGTGCCATAAAAACTACAACAAATTGTGAAAAACTAAAAACGCCAAAAAAATCGTCCCTAGAAGAGGAATGTTTAAAGTTTATTAAAATAAAAAGAGTGATTTTTAAAATGGTTGTTTTTAAATTAATTTCGAGTTTGCAGTTTGTTATATGTCTGACTTGTTTTCAATGAAATTAGTTTTATGTGGGGTTATGTTGGGGATTTTCTTGTGATTATTTGGGGACAACAGCAATTTTTTTTTCTGGCATCCCTGGTTCACCTGACCCACCCAGTGTTGATTTTTGGCTACCGCTATTGTAAAGGATACAGAGGTGTATTTTCTAAGGTCGACCATACAAAAATGTGTGCTTTTTTAGACCGGAAGTTGTGAAATTCTTGATCTGGCAAAGCCAGGCGAACGAACCTTAGAGAAACCAAATTTCTGACGAAAGTGAGTGACTGGTTTTCGGTCGCAGAGATTTTCGTTAGAAATACAGAAACAGGCCGTAATTGTATTTTTTGTTTTTTTTTTTTTCACCGATCTTAATATTTAAAAACTATTTATTAATTAATAATACAAAGAAATGTAATTTTACTTACTTAAACATACGATTTTTTAATAAAAAAAATATTTCCCCTATAAAGTGTGTTCTAAATTTTGAATGAACTTTGGGCAGACCCTAGGGTTATCCGATCGGCACAAAATTTTTTATGGAAGTCTTGTAGGCCAAATGGAAACTTTTTCGGTTCGGAAATCAAAGATCGCAGCAACTTTCACTTTTTGCATCATGTGCTATAAACGGTCTAATATATGTATATGCCACATAAACCTTATTTTTTTGGACAATCTTGACGAAATTTGGTAGGAAGAATTTATTTCAACAAGGCAGAACTGTTGAAAAATTTAAAAAGACCGCATATATTTTGCAAATACTCGCAAAATTAGATTTTTATGCAATTTGTAAAACATTACAAATGCATGGAACTTACTGCTATAATCCATCCAGAGAAAAATAACGAAGGCTATTCCCAACAATCCATCCAAAAACCAACATAAATACATCAGGAATCTCAGCAATATTCCAAGATCCGTGCTTGCAGTTATTTTGTTTTGCAGTTATTTTAAGGCAATCATTTCATGCACGTTTGTACTTTAACGGTTTATGTTATTTCGCCTCATTCTTCTTGTTATTCTTCTTTTACCTGCAGAATAGCAGAAAATAAACAAATCTGTTTATGAAATGAAAATCTGAATAAACATCTGTTCAAATGGCTGTGTTTAATACTCTCTGATGATGGCTGCAAAGCTATTAAATGTTAACAAAATGTGGAACTTATGTTAACCCTACCGGCGGCTCTTTTCATAACAGTGCCAGAGAGTATTTTCACGTCTTTCTCTTTGATTGTCTTTGACCCCCATCCATGCCCTAGCCCATGAGATGCCTCCCAAACACAGAGCCAAATTATTGACAGCCAGAGAACTGGTTAATTTCAAATCTAACAATATGATTCTCTATGACATTATATCGGATAATCCTCCAATTAAATCCAGCTATAGCTGCACATATTATGATTTTAAAAACATTTTTGATAACATTGTTTTACCTTCTCATTCCTCCTCTCCAGGGACGCTTACAGTACTTACCAACATGCTCCAGAACTCCAAGAACAATACTTCTAATGGCGAGAACCTGTCTATCTACAAAATGGAAATAGCTGAGTACAAAAAAGACGACTTTGTAATTTTTGCCACGGATGCATCGGTGGCTGACTCCTCTGCATGATGTGGAGTTTTCAATTATTCGCTTGACCATAAACTTATTTCATCTTCAACATTCGAAGAACTCTGGGCCTTGCTGAAGGCCTTGCAGATTGCCATCGGAGATGGGTACAATAAATGCGTCTTTTTCACTGACAGCCTTGCCGCATGCAAGGCTCTAATCAATGAAAAGACCAACAACTACATTGTGCCTGAATTCCAAAATAAACTTTCCAACTCTGTCATGAATAAATGCCATGTGGTACACTAAAAAAAAAGCGTACGGAAAATCAAAGAATTTGTCGTAAAGTTTAAGGGCCGTATTCATAATAATTTAATGAATGTTTGAGGAACGTTTTAACACTACTAAAACGTTCCTAAATCCTTTATTAAGTTTTTATGAATAAGGCCCTAAGATTTCGGCAATGATTTCGAGCCAAAGACAATCGCTATAAAAATAAGTATGTTTTATATTTAATTCAAAGACATGAATAGTACTTGTTTTGATGATGCATTTCATAGAATCAAGAACATTTGGTAGTAAAACTAACTAATTTTGGTCTTAAAATAAGTACGTTTTTTCGTAAATTTAAGTATGAGTCGTACTTATGTGTAGTAAAATATCATAAAATTTAAAACATTTTCGTATTTAATTTTAAAATGTATGTCCTTGATACAAGCATATACTAGTAATTAATTTAAAGCATAAATAAGGTTTTTTAAAATATGTAGGGAAAATTCCTTCATTGTATTTAGTCTAATGCCACTCATACTAAAGAATCATTTGTTTTAAAGCCACTGAAACCATTTCAATATTCGTACAAAATATGATTCTTGTATACAAGTTATCACGATAAATTCAAAACACAACACTTCCTTTTTCTAAAAATTGGGTTTGTTATTTTAATATTAGAAAATGTAAATTTAATATTAGAAAATGTATAATACATATTACGGATAACTTTCAACATTTTATTATCTAAAACAGTACTTTAGTTGTATGTATCAAGATAAATCGGCCAACACACCATCGAAATATTTGAAGTTTCGTATATTTGTTATCGACACGCTGAAAAAAAATCGCTCCTGTAGTATATTGTCCCAAACATATGCGGCTTGAAACATATAAATGTTTAGGGTACACTCTAAATATATAATATTTGGTACACACAAAGGTTATATATTTGGGAAGATGTTGTTCTAAACAAATCTTTGTTTACTCCAATTTTTTTTTGTTTGGGACTATTATTTTTCGAAACAAATTAAAAATTTGCACTTAAGTATTCAGAAAGTACCTAAATTGCGTTATATTGCTCAGTAATTCAAAATAATTTTTTTTGGAAATTTTTAATGTTCGTAAAAATAATAAATAATAACTGAAATTCTATAATTTTGGATCAAAATAAATTTTTCGGTGGATTGACAACTAATGATGGCTTGGAATACTTAAATTTAAAATGATTGATTTGAAACAAAAGTCAATGCTGCATAAGGTATCATAACTGGGATGTACAATTAGGAACCAAGAAAAAATTAAAAATGAAATTCGAAAAAGTCGGCACAAGATTTGAAATTATTTTTTAAATAAAATATATTTGGAGAAATTACTAAAGAATAATTTTATTTGTACTTAAACATATACTTTATTTGAGAAATTTAGTTTGCAAATATATTTTGTTGTAATATATTAATATATTCATTCCAAATATATTTTATTGATTTTCAAATAGAATTTATTTGCTCAGAAATATATAATATTTAAAAATTTGTGTTCCAAATATATTTTCTTTCGATTCAAACATATCAAAAAAGTCGATTTTGCCCCGTGTAAACTTATAGTGGATTCACTTTTCTATATGTTCCCCTAACATCCATGAACAAGTTTCCTTGGAACCTTAAATAATTTTGGACATTGAATTTGGCTGAAATTTAAATAAAAAATTTATAAAATGTATACAAGCTGAAAAATTGCTTCTGTAGTATATTGCCCCAAACATATTCAGCTTGAAACGTACATATGTTTAGGGTACACTCCAAATACCTATATAATATTTGACACACACAAATATTATATGTTTGGGAGGATATTGTTCTAAAGAAAACTATGATTCCATCCTAATATTTTTAATTTAATATTTCAGAAACAAAGATTTATTTGTATTTAAGTATTCATTGGTAATGTATCAGTGCCTTAATTTAGGTGCACGTTTCTGTTTTTCAGATGTTTAAAGTGCAAACAAATTTAATATGTTTGTAAAATTCAATTCAAATTTAAGTCGTATAATTTTGCATAGCTATAAATTGCTTTGATGGATTGTCAAAAAGAGTTATAGGAATAATATAAATAATAATTAGTTAACGCTCGTTGAAATCTGCCTACTCCTCGTTACTACATCCTTGCAATATTTGATTTGCAGATTTCAACGAGTAAGTATTTGTTTTTCTTTGACACTTGCTCCGCCACCTCTCTCCATCTTGGACTTTCGTTCGGTACGCATCACATATCGCTAAGTACATCTTGCTGTACATTGTAAACAAAAGGTAATCTTCGTTACCCATTCTTACTAAATAAAGCTACGCTTTACTATCGTCGAAAAAACTAAACTTCTTGTGTTTTATTTATTTTCTATTTCGCCCAATGCATTTCTGCATTGCCGCCTTCGCCAACACCGGTCACTACCTACACACACACATCGTTCCCCCCACTCCTGAGCTATCGTTGTTCTTGTAATTGGTTATTGGAGTTTGTCATAGAAGGGATTTCGTCGATTCGACTGCCCTTACCTCCCTTGCTGGCAAACTCCCCACCTAAACAGCTGCTTACGACATTCTTAATCCAGCTGTTAGATTGGAAAATATTTATAAATTCTAGATTAAGAGACCATTTGGTTCATATTAAATTTTCATACAAAACTAATATTTAACCGATTTTTTTATATTTATTTTTCTTCAATACCTTGTGAAAAGCAAACAACTTATTTACATATTATTTTTGAACAAAAAAGGCTTATTATTTTGTTGTCAAAAAACAAAAATATCCCATGGACCAAATTATAAGGCAATATACATATGTATATTACCGTTTATAAAGGAGACGATGCAAAAATTGGATCATATGGGCCTAATCTTACAACAGGTTTAACTATAAAGTATAACACGAAATTTAGGAAAAATTTAAACTAAAATTCGAAAAAGTCAAAAAGTTTTAAAAATCTTTTTAAATAAAATACATTTGGAAAACTCCTTTAACAATAACTTTGTTTGTGTGAAAACACATATATTATTTGTGAAAGTCAGTTCGCAAATATATTTTGTTCTAATATATTAATATATACGTTCCAAACTAAATTTCTTGATTTTCAAATAAAATAAATTTGTTCACAAATACATAATACTTACAAATTTTGTTTCCAAATATATTTTCTTTCAATTCAAACATTCCCGTGTAGGTATATGCTCACTTATTTGTTGTAAATTATAAATGGCATTCAGCACTGCATTTTTCATGTATCCATAACATTTATCTTCAAATATTGCGCGATCTAAAATTAAAATAATTATTTTTTCTGAAAAGAAATCAAATAGAAATATACAAATAAATTGTATCGTATCACAATTGGAAAACGCTGTAAACTAAGAGAACAATTTCAACCGTTCAGAACACAAATGCTCCGTCAGAACACAAATGCAAGAAGGAAAGAGAAAAACAAACACTTTCAATCTGATCTCTCACTTCAACACATGTGTAAATTCTCTGTCTCTCTGCAGTCGGCATGACATGTTGCGTCGTTGTTTTAGCAGTGACTTCGAGCAGTTTTCGCATTGCTTTGCTTCGGTGTGCGGTCTGGCGTCAGCCTTACTATGCTTTAGCAAAAATAACCATAATAAAATTATTTTCGGTGCAATATGCACGTACGAGTATGTATGCACGTATACTTACATATTCACCGCAATCTCATTTGTCCACAATCCGCGTCCGAAAAACAGACAACCGTTTCCCTCCATCGCTTGTAAAAAACTGACGATTTAAAAGAAAACGAACTACAGGATTATTCTTATTTTCAGAGAGTAGAAGTGCTCTCGCATCGCATACAATTATTGATTCACACATTAACAAACAAAACTGATTCTCCGAGCGAGAGAGATTTATAATTCTCTCGTAGGTATTCTTAAAAATAATGGCAATTGTCATAAAATTTATTACCAAGACAGCCTTTCCTTTAAGGGAAGCATAGCCTTAAATTAATTACTGAAATATCTCATACTGTCAAATAAATCCGATTCGGCATTAAAACTATGACATGTCTACGTCATAGTTTTAATGCAGAAAATCCTTAAAAGTATTGAAACATTACTCAAAATAATGCGGATTGTCCATAAAATTATGATTACATTCTTCAATTATAAGGCGTACATTTAAAGACGGGCGTACACAAAACTAATGATTAGATAGTCATTAATTCTATATAAACCAGTAAGGAAAGGCAGAAAGTCGGGCGGGGCCGACTATATAATACCCTACACCTCCCTAACAATGCGATAAGGGTCATTGCCATAATAATTTGGAATAATTGGTAAATGGGTAGAAACGTATTATCTGAAACGATAATAAAACGATAATCGATAAATTAAGCAATATTCGTTCCTAAAGTGAGAAACATCTTTCTGGAAAATTTTAATGATCGGAAGTAAAATACAACTTCTATAGCGGTTTGATACCAAATCAGGAGGAACATATATATGAAGCTTTAAAATAAAACCCTGAATACTTATTCATGTAAAAAGACCTCCTTCTGTCGAATTTCGTACTGATCGGATATAAAATACAGTCTCTACAGCGCTTACATGTCAAATCGGGGGTAACATATATATGGGAGCTATATCTAAATCTGAACCGATTTTTTCCAAATTTAATAGTGTTCATCCATATAATAAGAAACCTCTTTCTGCCGAATTTCATACTGATCGGATATAAAATAAAGTTTTTACAGCGCTTACATGGCAAATCGGGGCTAACATATATATGGGGGCTATATCCAAATCTGAACCGATTTTAACCAAATTCAATAGGGATCGTCCTTGGGCCAAAAAAATTATATGTGTAAAGTTTCGTCGAGATGGGACCATAATTGCGACCTGCACTTTGATTACAAGAATACATGCACAGACGGACAGACGGACATAGCTAAATCAACTCAGAAAGTGATTCTGAGTCGATCGGTATAATAAACGATGGGTCTATTTCTTCTCCTTTTGGGTGTTACAAACAAATGCACAAAGTTATAATACCCTGTACCACAGTGTGGTGTAGGGTATAAAAAGTAGAAGAAATATTCTAACGCAGTCCACCGAACTTCCAGTTGTGCTGAACACACCAACTAGGATAATATCATTCCAAGCAGATCAGGAATCGGATCCTGACTTGGTCACTGAAAAGGGAGTGGCTGTGGCAGCTCCAAGACCGCCGTGTTCGAATGACAGACAATCTGGCAACTTGGTAAAGAACCAAAGGAGGAGAAAACAACAGCTGATTCCAAACAAATCTTCGCACTCAGCTCTAGCAATTTTAGTAATACTTTGTAAGATTTTGTGAACTAGTATTAGTAATAATAAATAGATATAAATAGTTGTTAAAATGTAAATACGAACGTATTGTTATTTCATCGGCAACTACATATCGTCATCAGAAACGAAAAAGGGCCTATCATCAGTTTGAAAATTTTACAGGAGAACAGGGTTGCCAGAAAAAATTGCTGTTGTCCCCGAATAATCACAAGAAAATCCCCAACTTATCCCCACATAAAGCTATTTATATTGAAAACAGGTCAAACATATAAAAAAATGCAGAATCGAAATAAATCCAAAAACACACATTTTAAAAATGACCTTTTTTGATTTTAATAAACTTTAAACATTCCTCTATAATGTACGATTTTTTTGTACATATCTCCGATTTTTTTCTAAAAATACCATTTATTAAAATTGTCATTTCTTCTTAACCGCTTCACGTGTCTTTTTGTGGTGACAGGAGGTTTGAATATAGAAAACATCATTAGTCCTTGAAGAGTATCAATTAAGGTCCTTAATTTTGTTGATACTAAAGGGTCTAACTATTACGAACTGGTCATAAAAACTCCAAATGGAGCCATGATTGATCTTAAAAATAATATTTAATATTTCAATGTTAGAATATTTCTTCTACTTTTTTATATAGAATTTTAGATTCGTTGGTCGGACTAGTGTAACATTTAAACAACTATGCATTATATCTATATATATTGCAATGTAGTAATACAGTAATTTAAAAGATTATATACTTCAGCATCAACATCAATACCTCAAGTCTCATATGTATTGTAAATGGTTTTGAAATATAATTTTTTTCCCCATCTCCAAATTATTTTTTTATCCCAACTTGCATTGACTAAACCCCAGTATTGGGGTCAAAACCCCAGTTCTGGCAAACCCACAGGAGAAGCAAAGAAATTAATAAAATGAAAATGGCTGCCGTTAGAAAAACGTGGTTTTCGAGGTAATATCTAAACATAATAGGCGTGTTTTCGTTACACCATAGGTGCTTAATTTGTATGGGAAGCTAAGCACTATTAAGCATTATTAGTTCCCGATGAAGTTTGGTGCTTGTGTTCCTGTCTTAATCGAGTATGGTGTTGCCAGATTGGGCATCCTATATTTCGCAGTATGGCATCTCATTTTTGGAGAGATTGTTATCAATTATTGTGAATTAACGGGAAGAAGAAGAACAAAAATGGAAAATTATTTTAATATTTGCAAAAAGAGTGTAAACAATTGAACATAGAATAGTAAATTTATGTTTCATAAATACATTTCACGAATATTTTGTCCGTTTCGCACTGTTCTTTCTTCGCAACTCATGATACCATTGTTACCAGATAGTGGAAATCCGCCACTTACTGATTATGCGCTAGTTAGTGGAAGTCAGTTGTTTTCGTTGCAAAGTGCTAAACTAAAATCGCTAGCTTCTAACGAAAACATGCCTAATGATGCATATATAAAATCACACCAACATGATTTATAACTTGTTTGTGAAAATTGCGTGAAATAGGATTTTTTAACTATGAAATAGGAAATAATTTGCTGTCAGGCCCTTTTGAATTTCGTTAATAAATTCGCCATTTTTAATATTACGACGCTTACAATTTTTTAGGAAGTGTATTTTGATGCAGTGTACCGATATCCATCAAAAACTGAATTTCCATTTTTCTTGTTGTTCGCCCTTTTTCGTTTCTGATGACGATGTATATCCTTTTAATTTACTTCACATGCAATTTGTACGTAACAGTTTTTTTTAAATAAATACTTTAAAATATCGCTTTCATATTTCAATGTGCTTAATTTTGGTTGGTTACACTTATATTTAAACAAATTATAAAATTGGTACTTCTTGGGTCGAAAGGTTCCTTTTTGGAGGGATTTTTGCCCATGCGAGTCGTCCACCATGTCTGACGACCGCGAGTTGAATATTGGCTTATGGTGAAGGGCCAATGCAAGCGGCGCGGCGTTTCAGAAAAGTTGAATTTTATTCAACTTCTCCGCGCCGCCGCTTGATTTGGCAATGCCATATTAAATTATTCTCAATCCGACACAATTTCTTGTTCAACTTTGTTAACCAATTTGCTCAAAATTTACAACATAGGTAGAACTTTCGATTCTAAATAAAAAATAATTTTTTGGCGGCGATCCATATTTTCCGAGTTACGGGCCCCCGAAATTTCATCGGATCAGGCCAAAATTGACAACAAGTACGTACAAGTAAGTACTTTTTATAGCTGCGGCCCATACTTCCTGAGTTACGGGCCCCCTGATTTAAATTTTGGAGATATATTCTCGACATCATTTTTTTCATAGGATCAGGAAATTGTCGGTTTCAGAGGAAAGAAATAAAATTAAAGAAAAAATGAAAAATAATTTTAAAAAATCGCGCCTTTTTTATAAAATAGTTTTCTTTTTATTTTTCTTTACTGTGCTCCAACAAATATATTAACATTTTATTTTTTACTGATTTTTTTTATCACAATATTACTTACCACCTGCCTATCCATCGATATTCTCCCTTTCGCACAGTTTTAATGGGTGACCATTTGGGCACATGTAACTCGCTTCCTGCGGAATTAATCCCCAACTTTGTAGAATGGGAATTACTTTCACAGGAACAGGTCCCTTCATATTATTGTTGAACAACACATACATTTCGGTGGACCGCGTTATTTCCATTTTGGAAAAATGCCGAAAAATGTATTTCCTTGTTATTCGTACCAGTGTTGCACGTATTGTATCGTTATCAAGTTCAGATTCACACGAAACAAATTTTGTTAAGCAAGTGTCAAAATTTGTAGGAGAGAGAGGCGGAGAGCTCTTTCCGCCTACCTCTCACTCTTACAAACTTTGACACTTGCTAGGAAAAAATTGTCTCGTGTGAATCTGCACCAAGTTCAAGTTGTACAATAAATCATATAGATTTTGTATATGTTGTACAATAAATCGTCACATTATACTATAAATTAAGAAATTTGTAGGCCCCACAACGCGGAAAATAGGTTTAGGTTAGGTTGGCAGCCTATTTTTTTACAAGCTCACATAGACCAGTTTAGGTCCTTACTGTTACCACGGGCTGAAATGCCCCTCATCGAAACCAACCTGTTTGATATATAAATTTATCGATAGTACGAATATCAGTACTGGAAAGATCTGTTAGGCTGCCTAAAAAGGCCGACCGCAGTATGTCCAGTCGTCGTTTACTCAAAGCGGGACAGTCGCAAAGCAAGTGCTCAACTTCTCCACTTCTTTCTCATCTCCACAGCTTCGCAGAAGTCATTGGAGTCAATACCCAATCTTTTGGCGTGTTCGCCGATCAAGCAGTGTCCCGTCAGAACCTGTACTAACGTAGACAATCGTTTCCTCTCTAGTGCGAGGAGATATTTTGACCTTCTCAGGTCATACCTTGGCCAGATTTGTCTAGCTACCTGCAGGTGCCGATTTCTGTCCATCTTTCGTTGGACTGCCTGATTGCCTCTTGCCTAAGCCAAAGCTTGCACGTGGATAGTGGCGCACCAATATTCTTCGAGAATTTGTAATGTCGTCCCTTTCCTAGCAAGTTCATCGGCTTTGCAGTTCCCCGGGATATCCCCATGCCCAGGCACCCATATGAGGTGTATATTAAACTGCTCAGCCATCTCGTTAAGAGATATGCGGCAGTCGAGGGATGTTTGTGAATTTAGGGATGTTGCCTCCAGAGAATTGATGGCAGCCTGGCAGTCCGAGTAAATGACAACGCCAGTATTGGTTACTATGTTGCGACTCAGCTACTTGGCGACTTCCCATATTGCCATTATTACGCTTGATAGACACTGCAGGTATCTGGTAGTCTGTGAGCTATATCCAGACTAAGTTCTTCACAGTGTACTCCGAAGCCAACCTTTTCATCAAGCTTCAAACCATCCGTGTAAAAGTGGAGATGGTTTCTATTACCTGGTATTCTACCGACCCATTCATCTCTGGCGGGAATCATAGTGATGTAATTTCTCTCGAAGGTGTACACAGTTGGTATATAGTCCACTAGGTCGGTTACCATAGCACTACACTTTGATATCCTCATGTGACCATAGTTCTTCTACCTCCACATTGATAGGCAGTTTAATCTTATTGCCGCTTTGGTTGCAACTTCTCTCGCCACAATATTAATCGGCAGTATATGGAGTAGGGATTGTAGAGACTCGGTCGCTGTAGTCCTTAAGGCTCCGCTTATGCTCAGGCAGGCAGTTCTCTGAACCTTTGTTAGTAGGTTGGTAATGGTTAGTTTGTCAGTTGCCGTCCACCATACCACAATACCGTATAACAGTATTGGACGAACTACTGCTATATATATCCAGTGGACGATTTTAGGAGAGAGTCGCCACCGCGACCCTACAGCCTTTTTGCAGGAATATAAGGCGACGTTGGCCTTCCTTACACGTTCCAATACGTTAAGTCTAAATAACATTTTCCTATCTAGAATTATTCCTAAAAATTGTGCACTTTCAGAAAAGACTAGATCTGTTCCATTTATCCGAGGTGGAGGGTCCACATGTGGGACATTATTCATCCTAGTAAAGAGAACCAATTCTGTCTTGTTGGGGTTAACGCCCAAACCGCTGCTTCTGGCCCATCTAGCCAACTTGTTCAGAGCCACCTGTAGGATGTCTCTGAGGACGTTTACGAATTTACCACTCACTGCGATTGCCACGTCGTCCGCATATGCCACGACCTTGCAGCCACAACGTTCTAGATCTAGCAGGATTTCATTCACCGCTAGGTTCCAAATTAGTGGAGACAGTACTCCTCCTTGCGGGGTCCCTCTGTTTACAAACCTTGTTAGAGTTGTGGACCCTAGACATGTTGTTATGCGTCTTCTGGTGAGCAGACTTTGAATTAGTCTAATCAAACTAGTGTTAACTTTTAGATGTGAGAGTGCCGCAATTACCGCATCTGAGTGAATGTTGTTAAAAGCCCCTTCTATGTCAAGAAATGCCACCATGGTGAATTCCTTGAAATGCAGGGATGATTCGATAGTGCTCACAAGTTCGTGCAGGGCTGATTCTGTAGACTTGCCCTTATTGTAAGCATGTTGGTTCCCCGACAGGAGTTTTGTATCCAGGTTTTCCCTAATGAAATGATCTAAGTCTTTCCAGACCTTTCAATAGGAAGGAGGATAGGCTAATTGGTCTGAAGTCTTTTGGCCTAGTGTGTGATATCTTTCCCGCTTTAGGTATGAATACCACTTTGGTATCCCTCCATCGATTCGGGACGTATGAAAGCCTGATACAGCCTACATAAATTTTCTCCAGCCAGGGGATAATGTACTTTAACATTTTCTGCATTTCTGCTGGAGTGATGCCATCTGGTCCAGGTGACTTGAAGGGCTCAAATCTGTTAATAGCCCAGCTTATTCTGGATCTCTCAGTCAAAAAGCTAGCGACGCTCGCAGTCAACTCGCATTCTTGTTGGTCCTGCTGATCCTCGGGTTCTGTTACAGAGTTCCCCGGGAAATGTGTGTCGAGCAGTACATTGAGCGACTGCTCGCTGTTTTTGGTCCAGTTATTTGCCTCATCCTGTAAATATCCCACTGTACAGGGTGAAGCAGATAATATCTTCCTCAGCCTAGCGGCGTCGGAGACCTTTTCCACTTCACCACAGAAGGTATACCAAGAGCGCCTTTGCGCCTTTCTAAGCTCCTTCTTATAGATCTTGAGTTGCTCTTTATAGGCATCCCAATCATCAGCGACCCCAGTAGATTTAGCCTTATTGAATAGCTTGTTGCAGGTCTTTTTCATAGCCGTTAGCTCAGAAGTCCACCATTGGGGTTTAGTTTTACCCTTGTACCTTGTTTTTGGACAGGCTTCTTTAAGGGATCTATTGAATGCTATGGTGATATGATCGACCAGATTATCCAGACCGGCTTTGTCATTCGGTTCGTACAGAAGTTTAGAGTTGAGGACTTTCTTGAAATTCTTCTCATACAGATGCCACTTTGTCTTCCTTACATTTCTGTGGACGGCGGGTTTAGACGCTTTTTCCGCGAGTTTCAACTCAATATAATGGTGATCTGAGAATGAGTCCAGTACATTCCACCCAATAATTTTGTCTGACAGCCGGGCAGTAGCAAACGTTACGTCGAGTACTTCTTGTCTGTCTTTAATTGTGAAGGTCGGTTTATTACCTATGTTACAAATACTAAGGTTGGTAGTTAGAATAAAGTCAAGAAACGAATCACCCCTATTGTTTATATCCGTACTACCCCAGATAGTATGGTGAGCGTTCGTGTCTGCGCCAATAATCAGCTCGAGCTCGTCAGACGTTGCTTCTTCTACTACTTCCCTGAATAGACCTGTCGGTACTACAGATTCATAAGGCAAGTAGCTGGAGACCACCCAATATATGCGATTACCGATCTCCAGGCTAGCAGCTGTTTGGTCTTTACCACTTAAATTAGTCAGGAGAAAGATACTTAGATCTTTCGTGGCCAAAATGCAGGTTCTTGGAGTGCCTTCACAGTTGGCCACTCCAAGAACCTCCCACTACGTAGGGCTCCTGTATCAGGACGATGTCTACTGCATCTGTGGACAGGCGCAGCAATAGAGCCGCGGAGGGTGCTTTAGCGTGATGGAGGTTAATCTGTTAGAATTCTTACCATCATTGGTAATTGACAGATTAACATCCACCCCGACAAGGGTGTTATCGAACTCTTCGTCCGTATCGTCGAGAAGCATGTCCCCGCCTGATGCGTCAAAGAGTCCGGAGACTCCCCTCACCCTCTCTGTGTCCGAAGTAGAGCTTTTGTCCTCAAAGAAGGACGTTACAGATCTTCTGTTAGAGTTGGAGTCACCAGAAATAATAGGCGTGGGTACCTCCACCACTTCCAGAAAGTACCACGGTGGACGACTCACCTTCTGCAGTGGGAGCTATATCCTGCTTGTATATCTTCAAGACTATAGTCTCGAAGCCATATTGTAGGGTTGCACTCGCACTTTGTATATGGGAGGTGGATTCAGCGTTTAGGATAAGATTGACCTGCCGCTTTTTACCATCCGCCTCACCCACCTTGCTGATTCTCCAATTATGGGCTGGCAGACCAGGATTGGAATCTTTTATTATTTCTAAGATGTCAGCCGGGTTGGAGGGCTCTTCTGTAACCCAGGTGATGGCTCTAGGGTGACTAGGGATGTTGTTTTTTCGACAACATCCAACTGGGCACCCGGCCACACCTCACCCGCTTGACTCAGAGCAGCCTTATACAGGTCTACTGATCTGGCATCACCGAAATATAAGAGCTTTACTCTCCTCTGATGCCATCCTGCATCGCTGCAGATTGGTGGTTTGCCCGGCATTTCTCTACGGACATCGAGGTAATGAGCCATAATGGCTGATTGTACATGACTCCATTTGTCCTTCAGGATGGATCCATCCTCACTACTTCTGTCTATAACAGCCATCACTAGACTCTCCTTCGCCACTTCATTGAAGGGCTTGGTGAGTGTCCTGTTGATGGTGACATTAGGGCCTCTTGCCTTTTTCGAAGGCAGGGGTTCATCAGGTGATCTGATTCGTTTTACTTTATTAGCCGTTAACACAGCTGAATTTGTGGCTCTTTCAGCCGACTCATTGGCCTTAGAAGCATCTATGACGCCTTTAGCCCAGGTAAGTGACTCTTTTTGTTTTTCGGTGAGAGCCGAAACCTCAACAGCCTCCAACTTCGTCAAAACTCTGAGCGCTACACGATGTTCATTGTGCTTCCGTTTTGACGGTCGGACATGACGTTTTCCCCTCACCGCACCACCTGTTGTGAGTACTTGGGGGAGATTTTCACCATTTTTGGTGTGGTCGGCTTTGGCCAAGACCAACGGACGGACAGTCGGACGATTAGTATAGTATAGAAGTTATTAAAGAATCAAGTTATTAAAGAATCAATATTTCAATAAATGTTAAATTTGAAGTTAGTTGTTTACTCCTTTCGAGAGTTATCGTGTACACCAGCCAGCCACCCAGACAGACGGGAGAATATTGTTCAATTAACTTAAATTAGCCCAAAACGGATTTCCGTCAAATATACTACTTGAGGTCTAACGTCACTCCTTCGATGTATTACACTTCTGGCCGGCAGCAACTTGTATATTCCCTAGATCACAATAGTGAGGGTGTAAAAACAAAATATTTTTAAATTCTCTTCAAGGGTTATAATGTGACATTTATTCATATATTTCTTTAAGCCAGCACTGTTTTCTTCGTTATGATGCTAGCTTTTTAAAAAGTAGAAAAATATTTTTTCGAGTTTTTTGCCATTTTTATACCCTCACTATAGTGATACGAGGGTATATATCATATGCTAAGGGCCAAATGTGCAACACATCGAAGGAGTGACCTAAGTATGTTCAGCGGATATCTACTTTACCAAAAGTGGACCAATTTTTTTTTTTTTTTGGGGTGTAGGGGACGTTTTTTGGGAAAAAAAAGTAAAATAATTTTTTTGGCGGCGGGCCTTATTTTCGGAGTTATGGGACCTACAAATTTCTTAACGTATTATAGAACATTACGATTTATTGTACAACATGTAACAATTTCTTACGATTTATTGTACAACTTGTGAAAAAGCGCGTAATGTGTATTACTGATTAAGATGAAATACGTGACAACACTGGTACGAATAACGGTGAAATACATTTTTCGGCATTTTCGAAGTGAAAAAAGTGAAAAAGTAACAAAAATGGAAATTAAGCGGTCCACCGAAATTTTTAGCTTATTTAACAACAATATGAAGGGGCCTGTTCCTGCGGAAGTAATTCCCATACTAGTTAGTTGGGGATTAATTCCGCAGGAAGGGAGTTATATGTGTCCAAATGGTCACCCTTTAAAGCTCTGCGTAAGAGAAAATATCGATGGATGGGCATGGTGGTAAGTAATATTCAAATAAAAAAAGTAAAAGTTAAAAACCTAGTTTTATTATAGTTGTTGGAGGACAGTTAGCAAAAATAAAAAGAAAGCGGTGCAGTGCAACACACAGATCTCATTGCGGAAGGGCACTTTTTTTGAGAAGGCGCACTTATCGATTTGCCAGATATTAATTTTTTGTTTTTTGTGGGTCGATAATGTGCAGCTAGACTTCATTGCGAAGGAGACGGCAATCGAAGGGATCCAAACCAAACCGATCCAAGCGATTTTTTTAAAATAATTTTTCATTTATTGTGTTATGTAAATGTTGTTATTTTAATTTTAAGAAAGCGCCGCAGGCGAAAAATTATTTTAAAAAAATCGCGCGATTTTTTTAAAATAATTTTTCCTTTTTTTTTTTATTTATATTTCTTTCCTCTGACACCCCACATTGTCCTGATCTGATAAAAAATAAGGAAGATATCGAAAAATATATCTCCAAAATTTCGGGGGCCCGTAACTCGGGAAGTATGGACCGCAGCCAAAAAATTTATTTTATATTTTTTATTCAGAATCGAAACTTCTACCTTTGTTGTAAAATTCGGCCTGATCCGATGAAAAATAAGGAAGATATCGAAAAATATATCTCCAAAATTTCGGGGGCCCGTAACTCGGGAAGTATGGACCGCAGCCAAAAAATTTATTTAATATTTTTTATTCAGAATCGAAACTTCTACCTTTGTTGTAAAATTCGGCCTGATCCGATGAAAAATAAGGAAGATATCGAAGAATATATATCCAAAATTTCGGGGGCCCGTAACTCGGGAAGTATGGACCGCAGCCAAAAAATTTATTTTATATTTTTTATTCAGAATCGAAACTTCTACCTATGTTGTAAATTCTGGCCTGATCCGATGAAAAATAAGGAAGATATCGAAAAATATATCTCCAAAATTTCGGGGGCCCGTAACTCGGGAAGTATGGACCGCAGCCAAAAAAAATTATTTTATATTTTGTACTCAGAATAACAAGATCTATCTATGGTGCAAATTTTGAGCAGATTGGTTCACTTGTGCTAAACTAGATTTATGCCAAAATAAGGCCCGCTGTCATAATATTTTATTTGTTTTCTCCAAATAACGTCCCCTACATCCTAAAAAACATGGACCACTTTTGCTAAAGTAGATTTGCTATACCGAGATGGCTGTTTCGTGTGAATCAGCCAGTTTAACATGCAACTCATATGGATGCCTGGGCATAAGGACATCTCGTGGAACAGCAAAGCGACGAAATTGCTAGGAAAGGGACTTTGCAGATATTGGTGCGCCGCTATACACATGCAATCTTTCTTTGGCTTAGGCAATCAGACAGTCTTTCGAAAGATGGACAGTAGCTAGACAAATCTGGCCAAGATATGACCTGAAAAGGTCAAAATATCTCCTCGCACTGGAGAGAAAAATTTTGTCTACGTTAGTATCAGTTCTAACGGTAGATTGGGTATTCACTCCAAAGACTTCTGCAGAAGCTGTGGAGATGAGGAAGAAGTGCACTTGCTATGCGACTGCTTTGAGCAAACGACGTCTGGACATACTGGTGTCGGCCTTTCTAGGCAGTCTAACAAATCTTTCAGGTACCGATATTCGTACTATCGAGAACTTTGTATATCAAACAGGAACGATAAAACATCTAAATTCAAAGTTTGGTTACAAATATTCGCCAGCATAATATCTATATTTAAAATTCAATCAATCCTTTCTAACTTACTGGCTTTAATGTCCATGTTTCAGCAACGTATAACAAGGCGGACCAAAAATATCACTTTATGAATCGAATTTTTGTGGGGCTTATGTCAAGGCTAGTTATTATTTTGCTGCCCTAGTGTGTAATTGAAGACAGACGGGCTTTTTAATTTGTTTATAATTTTATGTAAATACCATTGTTTTTGCATTCGCATTTTTAATATATTTTCAAGTAGGTCTCGATGACTAAAATAGAGATGAAAATCAAAATCATATGAACAAAATTAGACATTATTTAAAGAAACTTTTCTGTATACACAAAATACAAATAAAAAGTGGGCGGTTAAAATGTAACTATCTTAAGCAGCTATTCAATTTATGCTCAGAAACGCTCAACACAACACGTCTTATATATATGTATACATCCTTTGGAATTATTCTGCCGCTGGTGCCCCAACCATGTACCAGGCATTTCGAGCTTGAACAGCTGCTGTTCGCACTAAACGTTTGGGATCATCCAATGCTGATGCCAAATCCAAGACAACGTCGACTTTATATGGCAGTAACACAAACGTTGGGTATTTTGTAATATCATGCAGCAAATTCAAAGCAGAAATTCGCACCTTCTGTAGAATAGCAAGATGAGAAGTCACATTAGTTAACAAGGGGTGTTTTTAATTACCCTGCCATTCACATTACGACTTACCATAGAATGTGTACACGACGACAGCTTTAAAGAAGCTGGAATTAAATGATTTAAATGCGCTCGGAAATATTCATCTTGGTGTTTTATAAAATTTTCGCAAATCTTTAGGGATATACTCTGTGTATGAACATTACCCGACTCCAGACATTTGAAGATTATTGGTCCAATCTGCAGTAGAAATAAATATTGTATTGACATATTTGTTACTATTGATTGAATAATACCGATTTACCTTCTCAATATTCATTTTCAACACCGCATGGGGCGTTGTCTTCAGAACATAGACAAAAGCAACTAAATGATGTTCACAATAGGATTCCAATTTATGGCCCAGTTTGGAGAGAATCATATGGAAGAACTTTTGTTGGAATAAAAATTTCACTTTTGGTAAATGTAATTGAGGATATTCTGCGGATATTATGTCGAAAGCCAGGGCGGCTACCGTGGATAATGAGGGATGATCCAAAAGCTCGGACAACTGAAAAACGTAAAGACGTCATTAGACAACAATTATACAAATGCATAGAAATCGACTTACAGCTTCAACAATATCTCCAGCTTCATCACAGCCACGCATGACTAAACCTTTAGCCACCCATGATAATGCCTCTACGGCTTTTGTATTCTCTTTTTTGATATATTCTTTCAGTTTCGAAATCACACGTTTTATTGCACCGCGATTAGTGTCATTATACTCAATTTTATTCACCAAACTGCACAACAAATGATGCGCTACTTCCCGCATACCCTCATTCTCCGACAGCAAAGACAGTTGTGTAAGATCGTCCAACAAGCGCTCAAAATGATCGTCGAGACTAATGTCTTTGTTCAAAAAGCCCAGGAGACCTTGTGCTACATAGAGATCAGCCTCAAGTTGTAAATTTAAATTATTTAAATATTGTGTTGACACTATGTACTGCTCCGCTATGGGTAATGTCTGGACAATTGAACTCAATGCCAGAGATATCTGCGTTAGGATGTCTGAATTCAAATCTTTGTTGTTTTGAGCTAAATCCACCAGTTTTTCGATTAGTTCACTATTATGCTGAAGATCTTCAATGAAACGCTCATCCTCCATCTTTAGCAGACGATTTAGTGCTTCCAAGGATAAAAGACGTACATCGTTCGGTATATCTTTACCAAATGCCTCTTGGTACAGCAAATTCATTATACGTTCTGTAAATGCTATTTGCCTCACTAAAGGCAAGAGATTTGAAAGGATTTTTCTCTTCACAAAGTTTGAAAATATTCTAAAATTACGTATGCAACCGTCAATACAATTTGATTGTAATTCGATAGGGTGGAGTGCACCTAAACGTTCCAATAAAGGTTGTGTTTGCTCCAAGTCGTACTTGTCGTGCGTTAATATTGATGTTAGGACTTTATAGACAATTACTCTATTAGCTTCGCTTATTATGGGAGCACACTCGATGAGGACCAGTAAAGCTACTTTAAGCAGATCCTGATTTACGTTATCGCTCTCCGCATCCGCCTCCACTTTTTTTAAGTTTGATATCATATGCAAATGTAGTTGCGAGCATATGTCGGAGTTTATAGCTTTATATACAGCTTCGCCTTTTAGCGAAATAATATTAAATATTTGCGCTATAATATTATAAATGCGAATGCATTGGTCATCGTTCAAAGTGGCAGGGTAGTCTTTCAATTTGATCAGGAAGGTGCTTAGGATTTTTTCACTTGCAAACACTGGATCCCCAGCGACACATACCAAAGCTATCAGTGATGCAGGATTGAATAGTCGATGACTTACATCACTTAAATGTGGCAAGATGGTGCCTAACACTATCGTTTGATAATTATGGCTAATTTCAGTTTTCGCAGCGGCAGTCGTTTGTTCCAATATACAGCGTAAGGTGCGCAAAGCTTGTGACACGACATCACTATTATCTGAACCGGGAAAAACTTCTGCCTTTAAGGCAACCCAAATTTGTTCAAAATGAGATTCTAAACGTTCACTTGGAAACTTTAGAGCTGCTTGATACTGAAATTAAAGCAAAATATATTTCAGTGTTAATAATTTTTTATTACCTTCATATAACTTTAAAAGCAATTTACATAATTTTGGTTTGCAAAACAAAATTAATAGTTTCAAATAACGATTATAAACTTAGATACAGTGAAATATGCTTTAATACCGTTCTTTTCGCATACTCAAAGTGCTTTCTCAAAATGTTCATACATTTTAATTCTTTGTTTACGTTTATCAGATCCAAATTTAATACTCATTTCATTTTTACAAAAAATATTTTTATATTAATTAATATCTTTGTTAGTTTTTTACTATGGAAACGAGCTGAAGATTAAGCCAAGTTTTTCTTCTAAACGAAGAAAGGGGCTTTTCCGAACAAATGAAAAGAGACACGAGAGTGGTATGTATGTACATTTAATATGAATTCTGTATATATTCTCATTAATATTAATATACGACGAAGCGTAATGGAGAGTGCGTTTTTAACCATTATCTTGCCACTTGACATTTGTTTCAAGACCGGCATTTTCCCGAAAACTGCACTTTTCTAATGCATTTTGGAAATTTAAAAATTGAAGTTAAGTTAAATTCGATTGACTACATAATTTCGATTATGAGGCAAAACTGTTTTCCAGAAACGAAATCGCCATTAGCTAATTTGTATTTTGGAGGTCCACATAAGGCAATACTGGCGATGAGCCTTTTTTAAAATATTATTATAGTTTACATAATTATAATATTACATATTTGATTAACTTACCAACAACTCCAGCGAGTCGCACTTTGCCACTACCAGATCACTTTCCAACTTCTCTAGTGCCAAAGCTACAGTCCATTCAACAAATTCAGGCGAAGCAACTAAACATTGTGTCAGCTTTACCGATAAATTATCCCGCGTTATTGTATCGGGATCATTTTTGGTTGGATTAAAGTCGATGGGAAAATAACAAGCAAATACTTCAAACATCTCCTCACTTAAGTGCAACAGTGGATATGTAGCTATAAAATCCGGCATAAATGTAAATATATAATCCAAATTTCTGGGGTCTCGTTCACCATCCATTGAGCTGACGATGCCATAAATAAAATCGCCAGACATTGCCTTCAAATCTATGGACAGATATCTTTATATAAATCAACGAGGACACCAAAGAAGATTTAGCTTACCGTTAACATATGTTTCCGATAAGTATTTAAATATCTGAAACAAGCGAAAGCGGTCGCTACGCAATTGGGACTGGCATGTTGTATTGAGGAAAAAGCTCTGCAGAAGTGCCACCACACATCTTCCAGGAAAATTCTTCATATGCACCAGAGCATCTATGCCTTCTGTAATATATGAATATAATTAACTGACATATTAGTTTCATATTACTGTAATGGATTCAATAAATAAAATTATGACAGGTAATAAGAACAATTGCGATGAACCACCAACCAATGAAGTATTACCTATGATAGCGGGTATAACATTGTGATGGTCTTTGAGTCGCGCAGCATAAAAAATCGACAATACCTCCAACTGCTCGCCATTCAATAGATCTTTTGGCAATTTAGCTAGGACACGAGAATATAAAAGAGTCCCCTGCACTCTATGTTCCACCGATGTAGAGGTCAAAGCGAAGTTTAAACTTTCACACAAATTCACAACATCGAATGTTTTGTTTTCTATATCTAAAAAATAAGTTTATTATTATCTGTAATATGTATTTTGACACCCACTCACCCACCTTTAGCTATCTTTTCTGCACTGGCACTCAGCGATATGTCACTACCTATAGCTTCCTCGAGAGAAGCTTGTGTCAAAGGAACCATTGTTTCACGTAACTTAAAAATATGATCTACTAGTAATAACCTTATATACTTCCCGTTTTATATAGAAAAGGAACAAAAGAATTATTGCAAGTGGTGGTCAATGCACGCGAAGAAAGGACCAACGACAATGATACAAAGAACAAGGTAAAGTCATCTGCCATACAACAAAAAGTACTACCCTGAGTTCATGATGCAATAATAAGGTAGTGTACAGCGATCACCTGATTGAAAACTGGTACTAAAGCTAAGTACACACGATTGCCTGATTGGACAACTTTATCAACCGTGTTAAAGTTCTGCAAATGCACGGAAAGTTCAGACGATTGCAAAAAATCTTTACAATTTCATATATTTACAATATATTTTGTATGCAGGATTTGCCAATAAAAATATTTTGTAGACAGTGTTGCCAATAAAATTTTTCTCTGACAAACTTTTTTCAAGCAAGTGTCAAAGTTTGTAGGAGAGAGCTCTTTCCGCCTGCCTCTCTCCTACAAACTTTGACAGTTGCTTGGAAAAAATTGTCCTGAGTGAATCTCGACTTACAAGGCAAACATTGTATGTTCACACGGTGCACTGTCATTGTTGAATACAAAATATCATGATATATTGTCAAATTCAACTGTCAAAAACCAAATACTCGTACATATAATGAGAAAATTATAAAACTATTTAATCAATGTTCAATAATTGTTTAGGGCCTGTTTCTGTAACTTATTTTCGTTCGTTTACGGCGAACGATCAAAAATCACTTCATTATTTCGAGAAATCTATAAGTCACAGAAGTTAATAATTCGTTTCGTATATAGAAAAACACATAAAAAGTCCACACCTAAAACATTTCTAACCTGCGTTTTACAGAATTCAAGTAATAGTTGAGAGATTTTTGATCGTTCGCCGTAGACGAACGAAAATAAGTTACAGAAACAGGCCCTTAATTTTGCACGACTTACGATTCTTGTAGGTAAAGTGGGTAGAGATACAAACGGCAAAATGTCACGAAATGGAAATTCGGGAGATTTTGTAAATTTTTATTGGCTGAAAAATGTTAGTACTTTATTACTTTTTCAGTACCTTTTTACTTTCAAATTACCAACGTATCCTCACAGTTTCAGCACTATTTTATTTGATCTATCTATTGTTTAGAAATAATTTATATAGACACAAAACAAATGACATTTTGTTTTCTAATTCACACAATCTTGGCGTACGTTTCCTATCACAATCAATTTAATTAATTTCAATACAATTTATGTCGATGGTAACTAGGTTTGTGTTAATTTTCCATTGTTATTTATATGAAGAGAAAATTAACAGTACGATTTTTATTACTTACGTGCGATTTTGATAAAATCGGGACAATCAAATTTTCACTGGAAAGTCACGTGACAAATCGTTAAGATGTAAACCGGCCCTTAGGCATGTTTTCGTTACAAGCTAGCGATTTTAGTTTAGTCCAGATTCACACTCGGCAATTGTCAAAGTTTGTAGGAGAGAGAGGCAGAGAGCTCTTTCCGCCTGCCTCTCTCTTCAACAAACTTTGACACTAGCGTGGAAAAAATTGCCGAGTGTGAACCTAGACTTAGCAATTCACAACGAAAACTACCTACTTCCACTAACTGACGCATAAAACAGTAATTGGCGGATTTCCACTATCTGGAAACAATTGTGTCACGCGTTTCAAGGAAATAACAATGCGAAACAGTAAAAAATTCGTGAAATGTATTTATAAAAATTTTTTCAAATATTATAACAAATTTTCCGTTTTCGTTTAAGAAACTAATATATATAACTTGTATATACATACATTAGTTAGCATGTAAGTTGTCTCGTAATAATGAAAAATGTTAGCTATTAGCGTAACTAACCATTGTAATAAGGATTTTTCGAATTAATAAACATGGATTGAATTGAACTAATAATGCTTAAAATCGTTTAACTCCCCATACAAATTAAGTAGCTATGGAGTAACGAAAACATGCCTATGTAAATATGTAAAATTGTAAGTTTGTCTTGCAATCGTCTGAACTGTCAATTCACCTTTGCCAGAACTTTATCTTTAACTTTGTCCGATCTGACAATCGTGTGTGCATAGCTTTATATACATTTGAAATCGAATTTGACGGACGACGTACTCACTCGTATTTAAAGGTTGGGTTAGGCAAACGTAACTGTAATGCCCCCGTAGCTTAACGAATCAGCTGATTCGATCTGACAGGGCATCTCTTAAATACCGGTGAATTGCGTCCGGCGTCTGTCAAAGTGTTGTTGTATGCACAGAAAAAATAGGATGGAATTTGAGTTTGACAGACGCCGGACGCATTCACTGGTATTTAAGAGATACCCACATATGGAAATCAGTGCGAACGATTAGCCAACGAAAACGAATCGTAAACGAACGGCTGAAGGCTGTGTTAGGCAATCGTAACCGTAACGCCCCCGTAGCGTATCGAATCAGTTGATTCGATCTGACATATGGAAATCAGTGTGAACGATTAGCAACGAAAACGAATTATAAACGCACGGCTGAATCTGCTGAAATTTGATTTGGACGGTACGTTTACGTGCATTTGCGAACAAAATCAGAAAAACAACGAAAACAAAAACATTTATGAGAAACTTTTGAAATGGAATGATAAATAAGTAATAACATTTTAAACTAAGAGCAAGAAAATATAAAACAATATAAGGATTTTACAATATAAGGACATTTACATTTTGTGAATGTCTGAGACTATGGCACGTTTTTCAAGTTTTGGATAATTGCACCAGCGGGCAACGTTACAACTGAACCAAAGCTAAGTTACGGTTAAGTTTGCCTAACCCAGCCTTAAGAAGCATCCTAATACCCGCGCTCTGCTCCTTGGATCTGGCAATGCTACAACAACAATTACTCATACATTTCCCCATTCTCTCTCAGCTGTCAAAACAATTGTAGAATAATAGAATATATTTTGGAAGGAAAACACGTAGAAATAGTTCTTTGTTTTTATCATTCGTCAAAACGCAAGTATGTATCAGGAGTATCTAAATCAATTGCAAATATCTATAAATCCCTATACGACGGATGAACTAAAAGATTTGCTCAACGATGACGAGAAACTTGACGAAAAAATTGACACAGTTCTGGAAGTTCTGAAAGCACAAAAAGACAGCCTGTTCGCTGAGAATCGTTCCAAGGCCGAAAGTAACATCGAGAAGGAGCCAAAGATCCTCGAACTGAAAAGCAAAATAGCGGAACTAAACGAAGAGGGCAAACGTTGTTGCGAAACTGTGCAGGAGAAGTTGGCGGAGATCAAAGAGAAGTCTGGTGGGGTTAGTCAGGAGACAGCTTTGGCTCTCTTGCAAACAGCCGCTGCCGAAAGTGAAGAGGCATCCGAGGAGATTGTTAAAAAGTTCACAGACAATGAGATTCCAGTCGAGGTATTTCTGGAAGACTTTCTGAGCGCTCGCAAAAGCATGCACTTAAGAAAGTTAAAAGCAGAAAAAATGCAAGAACTAATAAGACGTCAGGCCCATAGCGGCGGTCCCGGGCCTCGTAGTAACAGTGGCGGCCCAGCCTACAGTAACATGCCTTCTAGTGGTTTTTATCCAGCTCCACGTCTACCATACGGGGGTGGAGTTCCCTATCCAGTTGGAGGTGCCATGATGCCGATGCCTCCACCTCGCCCTTATTGATTGATAGCCACAGCAATTTGCTATTTGTTGCCCAACAATCCGATATGTTCACCTCAAAGTAGCGTACAAATTTATTGTTTTATTTTGCATTAATTGCTACTAAACAACAAAACATTTAATACGAGTGTTTCATTGTTCAAAAAAAATCTCAAACAAAAGACGATGAATTTCCTTTCCGTTGACAAAAAAAAATAGTTTTGCGCTTTGTTTTAATTTCCCTTTTTATATATATATTTGATTTTATTTTACTTCTCCTAATTTTACGAAAATTACTATACGCAAATATTAAAGTTATCCTGGCGTTCGTTATGAAGAAATAAGTATTTAAAAATAAACATCCGCATTTCTTTTATAAATTAATTGTATGGAATTAAAAACAGAAGCTTGGAACGTAAAACGCGTGAAGTTTTGGTACTACTAACATTAGGTTGTTGTATTATTCCGACTTACCAAATAATTGAAAAAAGAATTCTTTACTGTTGGCGTTGAAAGACTGCGCAATTTCGCTGGACACTACTCCATGCTCTTCATACCCATTCAACAGTTTTGGATATGCCGTTGACTTGAAGTTTAAATTAATATTCGTTACATCTCTATTTTGTATATTTATATAATAATATTATATTATATTATATAATTTTGTCAGCTGTCAGCTACTTGTGGTTTTTCGCTCGACCGATTCATGTGTTCTAGTTTTCGAGATATATTTATTTTGTTTTATTAAGCAATACAATAAGACATCAAGGCCAATGATAGCGTATTGCAATTCTTGAATACCAAAGTATTTAAAATTTTCTTAATATCTCAATATAAAAATAAAAGTTAGTAATATGGCTAAAGAAATATAAATTGTAGGAAAAGGTGTTGTTTCTACTATTTGTGAAAAGAAAAATATAGAAATCAGTAAATCATTGTCCACCAAAGTTAGAAAGGAGGAGGTTTCTAAAATTATTTTCACTTTGATCAAAATTTCTAAGATCAAAGGGTAGAGAATTCCAAGTTCTCGCCGTTGTGACGACAAAAGATCTTTCAAAAACAGAAGAATAAATGGCAGGTATTATGATTTGCGGATTTCTCGTAAAATGCGAAAATAAGAATTTGGAATGAAGTTCATCAGGAAAACCATTCCTAATAATTTTATAAAAAAAGACTAAACTTCGCAGAACCGTATGCTGCGAAAAAGTGCATCCTAGGAAATCACGCACTTTTTCTGAAATGTGATCATAAATTCTCAGCCCAAAAACAAATCGGACAATCCTATTAACAGTGAGTTCAATCTTACGTTTATTGCATGACAGAGTACACGATACCAGCTCAATGCAATAGTTTAAATGTGACATTAAAAAGGCTTGTGCAATCTTACGTTTAACATGTAAGGGTAAATGTAAACCACAATTGTAGAGTTTTCGTAATCCCAACGTAACTTTAGAGGAAATGCAATCAATATGTTCACCGAAGTCCAAACGGTCATCAATTACTATACCCAAGCATTTAGTTGATATAAGAAATTCAATAACAACACCAGACATTCTAATAATGGGGTAGGTAATACTACGATATCCAGTACGAAACATTACTGCCTTTGTCTTGCCTGCATTAACCAGAAAATCGTTGTTTACCATCCAATCAGATAGACTGGCAAGTGTGCTATTTATCCCCTCCTCAAAAACATCAGGAACATCTCTGATGTTAGAAAAAATAAGCTGGACATCATCTGCATATAGGTACGGTCGAGCAATCCTGTGATCTAGACAACCAACACAGTAATCTATAAACATTATGAAGAAAAGTGGTCCAAGTACTGAAAATCCACACAAAGTCACTAATATCGACGTCCATGCCATTACTATTTAAAACGAAGAAGTCATTAATCTCATCAACATTATCGTAATCTAGACACTCTTCTCTATCATCAATAAAGTTCTTATTCAAAATGTTTCACACCCTTCTATTACCAACCCCATTGAACATATTCATATGATGAAGCCTTCTAAACTTTCTTATCTGTGATTTTACTTTATTTCTACGTCGACAGTAAGCTTTCCGATTTGGAACAGAAGGTTCCTCACGAAATGTTTTATATGCCTGGTCACGAAAATGCCTGGCACTTTTAACTTCCCTCCTATTCATCCATGGGTCTCTATTAGGATTTTCTTAAACTTCACTGTAGGAACGAAATCAAGTAGTTGGGTCATCAATGAATTCAATATGTCAAGTTTTTCATTCACATCATTAGTGTAATAGAAGTAGGACAAATCAAACCACGAGTTTTTTTAAATTCTGTAAAAATGTGCTATTATATTATTATCTCAGAAAAACACAAAAACCAAATCAGTTAATTTTTAATTAATATTAAATTTTGAAAAATAAACGAATAAATTTGCTATAAAATTAAATACACATTTTTATTATTATCAAGAAACTAACGGGTTTTCCAACAAGATGTGTTATTTTGAATCACCCGGTATTTCGGTAGCTGTCACTTTTGAAGCTTTTATTCTATGACATTTGACAAGTAGAAACTACGCCATTACTAAAAATAGAACGATACACGATACAACAACGCATTGAAATTATTAAAATTCGAAAAATCATCTTGACTGATGAGGTCCATTTCCACCTCGGTGGCTACGTCAACAAGCAAAATTGTCGCATCTGGGGCTCGGAAAACCCAAGAGTTATTGTTGAGAAGCCTCTCCACCCTCAACGTGTGACTGTTGAGTGCGGTTTATGGTCCGGCGGTGAATGGGTTTGCGCTATCGAGAGATGATTAATGATTATGGTCGGAGTTGAATGGTATTGATCTGGACAACGTTTACTTTCAACAAGACACTACGTGCCACACAAGCAACGAAACCATGGCTCTGTTACGGGAAAAGTTTCCGGACCGTGTTATCTCTCGAAGAGGTGATCACAATTGGCCACCGAGATCTTGTGATTTAACACCTAGCGACTTCTTCCTTTGGGGTCACTTAAAAGATAAGGTCTACGCCAACAGCCCAGCGTCAATTTAAGACCTCAAAGGTAGAATTCGTGAGGCTATCGAGGACATAGGGCAGCCACTTTGCGATTTGGTTATAGAAAATTTCATGAAAAGGATATTGTCCTGTAAGCGTGGTTGTGGTGGCCATTTGGCTGATGTTTTTTTTCATTATTAACGGCATAGAGTACCTTCCTCTGTATTATGAAATAAACATCCGATCATTTATCTCAAAAATTTGCATTTTTCTTTGAATACCAAAATACCACCTCTTGTTGGAAAACCCTTTAAAAGGGCTTAATAAGAGACACAACACTTAAGTATTTTCAGAAATCACATTTTCCAATTTAGAGGCTTCAAACTTGCAATTTAGCGGGGTAAAGGTTCTAATGCAACGTGGAGCTACAGGAAAAATTTATATTTTGGATCATCCCTTTATTTTGGAAGTTATACAATAATTGTTTTGTATATTTATACCTTTATCGACTACATTTTATCCTGATTTGAGAAATATGGCCCAACGTCAATTATTTAATTTAAATTTCTTGTACTATTTGTCTAATTACCTAATCTTTATTAAGATTTCAAAGAAAGAAGCATTCCAATTTAATTTAAGATTGAATTGCAACTATTTTTCAATTTTTTTTCATAAAATATATATAAGTTTTTTTGTTGCAAAATAAGTTTTTACTTTGAAAATTTTAAGTTTTTTTCAAAAAATATCTGGCAACGCTGCAGTGATGGCACAGAAAGCTGGCCAGATAAACTAACCCTATCTCTATCACTAAGAAGAAAGAAGTCCAACAAGGAAGTGGAGTCATGTACAGAGTCCCAATGTGTCTGGAGCGAATTGTGTAGTGGAGATAGTCCTAATCTATTACATGTGGATCTCATAATATTCGAATTGTGAGCATTAAATAGGTTGAAATTAAAGTCTCCCATCAATATAACATGTTCATATCTCATTAAAATGTCACCCAGTTGAGCCTCAACCGTTGCCCAATCTCCATGTGGTAAATAGACAACACCTACAAGAATTTTATTACCATTACACACAATTTCAACAAAAATCGCCTCAATTTAACACCACTCGAAATGAGAAGACCAACACCACCACCTCTGTTAGACGGTCTGTCATTTCGGCAAAATGTGTAAACTGGTATGCAGACTGATTTGTTTGAAATGTATAGCTTCAACCATGTTTCAGATAATCCCATAATGTGAATGTTGGAGTTAAATAACATACACCTCAATTCATCAATCTTTACGGATGTAATAGAAGAGTTAATACTTTGACAATTAGTATGGGCTATATTGAAATTGCCTGTAGACGCAGAAAATATATCATTCAGTTTCAAATCCACACCAATAGTAAGTCCCAAATTATTCCTATGGGACGTCATCGGAGAAATTTTCTATCCTAACCTTTAGCCATATTACAGATAATAAATTCATAAATAAATAAGATTTAATTTTCAACGCCAAAAATGACATAGTGTGATAACAAATTAAGCATGAAGACCTTTAAATGTATAAGAAAGTAATTAGTAACAAGGAAAATTTAAGTAATTTAATAATTATTGTTAAATACCAGACACAGATAAAATTACACTGAGATCAAAAGAAATCCCACGGTATTCTTGTAACTAGCATAAAACTAGTGAACAGGATTCCATTCAGAAAAAGTTAATCCAAAAGTAATTCACAAAAAAAACAAAGCCCATCTGCTGAATAGAATATCGAGATCATGCAAAACCCCCTTCTAAATATTTCTTAATGAAGAGAATTTTAGAGAGAAACAAATAATGATGCAAAAATAAATGTAATAATCTGCCATAAGGTAGTTGAAAGTACATACAAAAGTTGTTAAAAAATATCATCATAAATTTTAATCAGCATCATCACTTTCATCTGCATTAACGAAGGTCAAGACATCAGCAGAAGTAGCAGCACTGTCGACAGAAACAGCAGCGCCAACAGAGACTTGAGCAGAAGGGCTAGCAGAGGCAAGGAAATCAGCACCAATGATAGGAACATCTGCAGCGGGAGCAGCATTGTCAACAGATGTGCCTGCACCAGCTGAAACAGTATCACCAATCTGAGCAGCAACACCTGCAGAAACAATCGAAGCAGAGACGTCAGCAGAACAAATAGGAGAGGCAACTGCGTCTGAAGAGATAGTACCAAAGCGAGCGAAACATTCGTCATAATCAAGAATTTTCTCTTTGTTGTCCTTAAAGACGATTCTCACACGGGGCAAGTCAGAATTTAGCATTCTAAACTTAGATATGATATTATTCCTCCTTAGATCGCGACACAGCCTACTTAATTTTCCTCCTTTCTCAAATATGTATCAGGCGTATCAAAACCAATTGCAAATATCTATAAATCCCTGTACGACGGATGAACTAAAAGATTTGCTCAACGATGACGAGAAACTTGACGAAAAAATTGACACAGTTCTGGATGTTCTGAAAGCACAAAAAGACAGCCTGTTCGCTGAGAATCGTTCCAAGGCCGAAAGTAACATTGAGAAGGAGCCAAAGATCCTCGAACTGAAAAGCAAAATAACGGAACTAAACGAAGAGGGCAAACGTTGTTGCGAAACTGTGCAGGAGAAGTTGGCGGAGATCAAAGAGAAGTCTGGTGGTGTTAGTCAGGAGACAGCTTCGGCTCTCTTGCAAACAGCCGCTGCCGAAAGTGAAGAGGCATCCGAGGAGATTGTTAAAAAGTTCACAGACAATGAGATTCCAGTCGAGGTATTTCTGGAAGACTTTCTGAGCGCTCGCAAAAGCATGCAATTAAGAAAGTTAAAAGCAGAAAAAATGCAAGAACTAATAAGACGGCAGGCCATAGCGGCGATCCCGGGCCTCGTAGTAACAGTGGCGGCCCAGCCTACAGTAACATGCCTTCTAGTGGTTTTTATCCAGCTCCACGTCTACCATACGGGGGTGGAGTTCCCTATCCAGTTGGAGGTGCCATGATGCCGATGCCTCCACCTCGCCCTTATTGATTGATAGCCACAGCAATTTGCTATATGTTGCCCAACAATCCTATATTTTCACCTCAAAGTAGCGTACAAATTTATTGTTTTATTTTGCATTAATTGCTACTACACGCTGAAAAAAATCGCCTCTGTAATATATTGTCCCAAACATATTCTGCTTGAAACATATATATTTTTAGGGTGCACTCTAAATATATAACATTTGACACATACAAATATTATATGTTTAGGAGGATGTTGTTCTAGACAAAACTATGTTTACATCCTAATATTTTTTATTTGCATATGTTATTTCCCAAACAAAGATCTATTTGCGTGAATATATATATATTCTTTAATTTTTTAAGTTTTCAGCAATTGAAAGGTAATTTTAAGAAATTTTTAATGTTAGTAAAATTTCGTTATAATTGAAAATAATGACTGGGAATAGTTAGAAAAAAATAAGTGGTTTCAAATAGAAGTTAATGCTAAGTATGCCATTTTAGTTTATTCGAAAACATAAAAAAATTAAAACTAAAGTTCGAAAAATTCAGCAAAGTTTTGAAAATTTTTTTTTTTTTTTAAATAAAATATATTTGGAAATATTCATAAACAATAATTTTATTTGTATTTAAACACATATTTTATTTGAGACAATTAGTTCGCAAATATATTTTATTCTAATATATTAACATATGCGTTCTAAATACATTTTATTGATTTTCAAATAAAATTTATTTGCTCGAAAATATATAATAATTAAAAATTTGTGTTCCAAGTATATTTTCTTTCGATTCAAATAAATCAAAAAATGCAATTTTGCCCCGTGTAAACAACAAAACATTTAATATCGAGTGTTTCATTGTTCAAAAAAAAAGTCTCAAACAAAAGACGATGAGTTTCCTATCCGTTGACAAAAAAAAAATAGTTTTGCGCTTTGTTTTAATTTCCCTTTTTATATATACATATATTTGATTTTATTTTACTTCTCCTAATTTTAAGAAAATTACTATACGCAAATATTAAAGTTATCCTGGCGTTCGTTATAAAGAAATACGTTTTTAAAAATAAACATCCGCATTTCTTTTATAAATTGTATTGAATTAAAAACAGAAGCTTGGAACGTAAAACGAGTGAAGTTTTGGTACTACTAACATTAGGTTGTTGTTGTTTTTGTTTTTTTTTGTTTTATTCGATCTGCTTTCATAGTACATATTTTGTTTTTGCACTCAGGCTCAAGATCGTTATTGTTGTTTTCAGTATATGAAAACAACTTTGTTAAAAATTAAAGAAGTAAGTGACATGTATTGGGGGCGGTTGTAATGGTTGGATAGACAGATCTGTTTCGGGAGCCACCAAACTCCCATTATCAATATCCTTATTACAACGATTACCTCAGTCGAAATTATTAAATATATACGCACAGCCAAGTATCATTAAACGAGAACTGTTTGCTAAAGGAGCATATCTCCAAAAAAAGACAATTCAGTAATCATCATCCCTCGTACATGCACCAACTTCCACTCTCGTGAGTCTTTACAATGTAAAGAATTCACACGAATGTTTTGCTGTAGTTGACTATGCAACAAAAAAGTATTTGATCGTGCCCTACCATTTCTTCTTGTTTTTGTTTTTTTTTTGTTTTATTCAATCTGCTTTCTAGTACATATTTTGTTTTTGCACTCAGGCTCAAGATCGTTATTGTTGTTTTCAGTTTGCCGGGTCAGCTTGTAAATCTATAAAACACAATTCGGTACGTTTGAACACGCATCACTCGAGAACAGATCGTTCGATTTTCATGATTTTGGGCTTGATGAGTTCATAGTGGCTCCAGAAGTGGAAGAAAATTTAGGATTGGTCAAGTAGGCGCGAAACTGCCAACAAAACTTTATAGCACGATAAAGGATCGTATGATTTTCAAGATTGTTGGCTTAATGCAAAAGACGTTGCAAAATAAACACCGTTTGGTACCAATTTATAAACGTAACGTACATGAAAAATCGCCACCGATTCGTTCATTAATTATCAACGAAACGGGGGTGATTTTTTGACCGGCGTTGCGTTATGTATTGTCGCCGTAAGGTTGATGATTATTTGTTCGGCGTTGTGTTGTTCATTGGATTTGTTATTGTCTGTTCTTAGAAGAAGAAATCACGAGGATTTATAAAGACGTGAAAAATGAAAATTAATGACGAAGAAATAGAATTTAATGACCTGTTTGATATTGTGGATGATTCTCTGGGCTACGGAATGAGAAGGATAAGGTGATTGCAAAATCCAGTGACATCTTCCTATTGCAGAAATTTCTAGAATCAATAGAAATGGTGTCGGCCTACGAATATTTAACAACCTAAGTTTATAAAAATTTCAATTTTAAAAGTTAATAATGAGTGTGTATGTTTTTTATAGAGCACAGGAATTAAATTTTGCAATACATAAAGGGTTACGAGCTGAATTCCGAGAAAAACAGAGGTAATACTGTGTTGCTGCATATTCGAATGTGTTTTGTTTAGACGTGATTTGCTTAGTGATAAATGTGCAATGTTTGTTGTGTTCACGTTTTATTTACTTATAACATTAATAAATGTATTGAAACGCCAATGCTGTTTTAAATGGGGAGGGGGAGGCGGGAGATTCAGAATGGAAAGTTATCCCAGCGCGTGCTTTATTCGTCCTCAGCAAGTGCTTTAGTCGTCCCCCGCACGTTCTATAGTTGTCCCCAACACTTGATTTAAATTATCCCCAGTTAGTATTCATTTTGCAACGAAGCGTTGTTGATTTTTGATGCTTTATTCATACACCGCCTTGCTTGAATTCGAAACATACGGGGTTGGTTCATTATCATAAACGAATTTGCAAAGATTAAGCACGTATGTGCTTTGTTTTTCTCTGAGTGTATTGGCCTAAAGAAGGACACTGCACAGGAAAATTTAGCATTGGTCAAACGGGCGCGACACAGCCTTATAGCTCGGGAACGTATTGCTTGATTTTCACAATCTTGGTTTAATGGATTCGTATTGGCCTAAGGAAGAGCACTATGAAGGAACATTATTATTATGGAACAGACCGCACACAACATCATATCTCGAGAGCAGATCATTAGATTTCCATGATATTTTTCATATAATATTTTCCAATATAAATAAAATACTAAACCGAAATTTAGAGAACCATTGCATCATTTGCCATGAAGTTTGGAGTTTTTGATGGCATTCTTAAAAAGTGATCAGTACTTCCACACGACTTGAGACTGCCGCTAGATGTACATCGACATTATACTTCAGTTATTCTCATTGTATTTAAAAAGCATTGCAAATAATTTGAATTGACTGAATAACAGGAAGCTAATTTGGGCGGAACGAAGTTTGCTGGGCCAGATAGTTTTTTATAAAACAAAGGCAGGAAACTCTCAATCAAAAGTCTTCTACTTTACTCGCAAATTATTTATTATGTCTCCGCGAGGCCAAATTATGTCGAGATATATGCTCCAACTGGTGACCAATGCTTCGGTAAAAATGTATGTTGTTTATTGGATAGGAACACTATAAAAAATTTCTAGAACCTCGAAACTTAGATTTTTGATAACACTGGAAGTAGCGAAATTGGGCGATAGCCTTCTAATGTGTTAGGATTTTTTCCAGTTTTTGGTATAGGCGTTAGAAGGCTAATTTCCAATCATGTGGATGAATACCACTTTTCAAAATATTGTTATTCAAACCAACAATTGAATTGATCCGAAGCATTTTTAATCATGGATGGAATAAGTGATTTGGTTCAACGATGGAGTGGTTTCTTTAACAAGGTTTGATATTGAGTTCAAACAAGGTAATAACATTGCTCATAGGGTTATTTACATTATTCATCTCGTCGTCTTAATGCTATTTTGGTCCATACGTCATTTTTGAGTTAGGAGGATGCTCTTTACTCTAACTCTTCTAGTTTTCGAGATATTGGTAGGGTAAATCGATTTAACTCTGACTTACGGGAAATAATTTTGATATTTTTGTCTCCATTTTCTATCGCCCTATATTTTTTATTCACTATTTTACGCTCTTTCGATTACAATATGTAAATTACTCTACTGCCAAATACGAAAAATATTAAAAAATATGTTATAACTTGCTTATTTTTTAATGTAATGGGATAGAAATGCATGAGAATCATATAAACACTGTGGGGAACCCTACAGAAGAAAGAGTGTGTAACTTTTTAGGCCTGTTTATACCCTGACTTTAGTGATAGTCTGCATTTACATGATACTTTTTTTTTAAGTATTAAGCATACTTATCGGCGTTTTGTGGGCGAGAGAGGCAGTCGGAAACGGGGGGAAAAAAAGTATGCCGTACTCGTACTTATCGTACTCATCGTTTTGTGTTTTTCATTCGCACTTGGAAACAACAACAATTCACACAGGAAAAGCCGAAACAAAACAAATGAAAATAAGTTAAGTATTGAAAAAAAAAGTACGCGTGTGAACGTAAATACTTTTTCAAAAGAGAATAAGCCGATAAGTTACTTAAAAAAAAAGTACCATGTAAATGGGGACATACGAGGGTATATATCATTTGCTACGGGCTAAAAGTGTAACACATCGAAGGAGTGATCTAAGACACTAAGTATGTTCGGCGGATATACGTTTTGGGTCATTTTAAGTCGAATGAAAAATTTTCGTCCGTCTGTCTGTCTGCTGCGCACGATAACTCTCGAAAGGAGTAACCGATTGACTTCAAATTTGGTATACGGTAATATTTTTTCCATCTCCGGCTTAGTTCAAAGATGGGCCATATTGGTCCACTCCTTCTTGTACCTCCCACACAAAGGATTAACATTTAGTAAAATATTGATTCTTTAATAACTTCTATACTACTTATAACAATATTCTGAAATTCCACACCTCGAGAAAAATGGGCGAAGTTGCCACGCCCCTTTTGGTACCTCCTACACAAAAGGGCCATTTTTCATCAAAATTGAACTGCTTATAACATTAATACACGTGCATAAAAATACTTGAAATTTTGTACAGTATAATGTTTTTGTAGCGCCTATAGTCCGGTAAAAAATGGGCATTATTGTACAGCCCCTTTTGGTACCTCCCACACAAATGGACCGTTTTACACCAAAAGTTAACGGCTTATAACTTTAATACCAGTGCATACAAATACTTGAAATTCTGTACAGAGTATTGCTGTTATAGTTGCTATAGTCCTTTAAAAAGTGGGCGTTGTCACCACGCCCCTTTTTCTACCTCCCACACAATATGACCAAATCATACCAAAATTGAATAGCTCTTAACGTTAATATACCAGTGCACATAAATGCTTATAGTTCGCCACAGTGCAATGTATTTAAAGAATCTACTGTTTACCGAAAAATATGTGTATTTGTTAAACCCCTTCTGGTACCTCCCACACAAATTGACTGATTAATTAGTGTAATGTTATATATTACATTACTCACAAAGAAAGGGTATGTATACTGTGTAATGTCAGATGACATTTACATACTTGCCTATCCTTTGTACGAATGAAATGAAATAAAAGCTTTTAGTTCGTATCTACCTCTTAAAGGAACAAGTCGTGTTTGATTTATAGGCATCTCACACATGGTGGCAGCGGTGGGATCAGAATAAAGCAATAAAGGGGACAAATAAAACAGAAACAAAATGACAGAGGAGGGAAACGCATCACAACAGGTTGTGGTGGAACATAGTAGTTTCCAAGTGACCCCACCGGATAAATTTGATTTTAGTAACCCGGCACAGTGGACCAAATGGCTTAGACGTTTTGATCGCTACCGTATAGCAACGAGACTAAACAAGCAGCCAAAAGAGGAGCAAGTGAATTCTCTAATATATATGATGGGTGAGCAAGCAGATGATATATTTTTGGCGCTGCCTTTAAAGGCGGAAGAAAAGGCCGACTATAAAAAAGTCACTAGTGCTCTGGAGAAATACTTTGTTGTCCGGATTAATGTCATATACGAAAGGGCCAGATTCAACACTCGAGTCCAGTTGGAGGGGGAGTTGGTTGAAGACTTCATTACGTCATTGCACAATTTGGCAAGTAATTGCAAATATGGCGAATTGCGAGACGAAATCATCAGAGATCGAATTGTTGTTGGGATTAGAGAGAAAAAGCTTTCTGACAGAATGCAATGTGAAGCAGCACTGACACTAGAAAAAGCTATAGACACTGTACGAACACATGAAAATGTCCGTCGACAACAAATTGAGTTGGCGGTTGGAAGTCAAACTACTACAAGTGTAAACAGAATTGCTGTAAAGAGAGAAATACGCGACAGAATCGAAGGGCATAACTGTGAGAAGTGTGGTGGTAAACACGGTGAGAGAGGAGTGTGCCCAGCAAGAGGAAGAAAGTGTTATAAATGCAATATAACAGGGCATTTTGCGAGAAGATGCAGAAATAAACATGCGATGAATAATGTTGAAATGTAAGAAGAAATTGAGACATTGTATTTGGGAATTGTGACGGAGGGAAAGAACGCCGATAGGTGTTGTGAGGTGGTAAAAATAAACAGCAAACCTATTGAAGTTTTAATAGACACGGGAGCTCCCGTTGATGTTCTGCCAACGAAGTTGTTTAAGAAGAAGTGGCCGCAGATGAAAATCGTAAAAGCTAACAACAAATTATCAAGCCCTTCCGGAAAAAATTTGAAGGTGAAAGGCATGTGCAAACTAAATATTGAAAATGATTTTCACAAATGTGTTAGCAATGTTTACATCGTGGACGATATTAAAAATGCATTATTATCACTCGGAACTTGTGAACGGTTAAAATTCATCAGCAGGATAAACAATATCGAACAAAAATCGACTGTCAACATAGAAAACGAGTATCCGAATTTGTTTGATAATTTAGGTTGTTTAGAATACGTGTATGATATTAAAATGAAAGAGCAACACAAACCCTATGCGATTCATGCTGCACGCAGAGTGCCCATTCCATTGATGTCTAAATTAAAGGAAAAATTATCGGAGATAGTGAGTCTGGAAGTCATAAAGAGGGTTGATAAACCGGCAAAGTGATGTGCGCCTTTAGTAATAGCTCCAAAACCAAATGGAGATATACGCCCATGTGTTGATCTGTCAAAGCTAAATGAACGCATGGAGAGGGAACTACATCCGATGCCAATGGCAGACCACACGTTAGCTCAGCTATCGGATGCCAAATATTTTACGAAGATGGATACAAAAAATGGATTTTGGCAGATAAGGCTGTCGGAAAAATCTCAGTACCTTACAACTTTTATAACACCATTTGGCAGATATTGTTTTCGTCGGTTACCTTTTGGTATCTCATCGGCACCGGAGGTATTCCAAACACAGATCCAGCACATCTTAGAAGACCAGGAAGGGGTTGTTTGTCAAACTTGTTTACGGAAAGACTATGAAAGAACACGACGTTAATTTGCGGAAGGTTTTGAAAAGGCTGTCTGACGCCGGGGTAACGTTGAATAAAAATAAATGCGAAGTTGGGATTACCACAGTAAAATTTTTGGGGCACCGAATATACCCAAAAGGCATTCATCCAGATGACACAAAGATAAAAGCAATACTGGAGTATGTGAAGCCCAATAACATACCGAATTACGACGTTTTCTGGGAATGGTACAGTACATGGGAAAATTCGTTCCTAATATGGCAGATGTATGTCAACCATTAAATGATCTACTAAAGAAAGATGTATCGGTCAACTAAAGAAATTTATGTCTACACCACCAGTGCTGAAACGTTATAACCCCGGGCATAAGACCATGATATCAACGGATGCTTCATCATAGGGCTTAGGAGCGGTTTTAAGACAAATGGACGTGGATGGATTTTGGAAACCGGTGGCTTACGCCTCAAGAACTTTGGCGGAGGGTGAGCGGCGGTATGCACAAATTGAGAAAGAAGCACTGGCCATAACCTGGTCAATTACCGAAAAGTTTAGAGACTATCTGGCGGGGATACAATTCAATATCGAAACTGATCATAAGTCGCTTATATAAATTTTTACGAAGAAACACCTGGATGATTTGACACCGCGACTACAGAGATTCCGCATGAAACTACTTAGTTATGGCTACACAATTGAATACACAGCGTCACGGGAACCAATCAATATCTCTAATCAGGAAGAAGATGAGGATCTGAAAGTTTTCGTTAACAATAAGTAGATCAAATTCAGGCTAGCGATGAATTCTTGACGTAACAAACTATTGTAATTCGGGATGGCCTCACAAATCAAACATTACACCGGAGGCGAAATGTTTCTACAACGATCGCTATAAAATTGCTGTAAATAATGGATATCTGATGTACGGTGAAAGATTGATAATTCCTGCGACAATGCGAGACGAGGTATTGACTCGTATCCATAATGGCCATTTAGAAATAAATAAATGTAAGGCAAGGGCAAGGGGTGCGATATGGTGGCCAGAATGGTCGGTACAGGCGAAACATGGTACATCTTAATAAAATGGGGAAAGATAACCATTCACGAAATAGTCTGATGCTTCGTACATCAGTCAGACCACATAACCAAGAAAACAATGATCCAAACTTTCCAGAGAGAGAGATGATAGTATACAAGAAGCACACAGCCAAGGAGATGCTAGAACTGAACAGAACAGAAGCTGATATACGATCGAGAAGCGGACGGTTGATCAGACCCCCTGTCAGATATGACTCATACATTCTGGACGAATTTGAATAATTGATTCTGAGTAGTGTATTTTGAATTATAACTACATATGTATAATGAACTATAATGTATTTGAATTATGATCTTTAAATACTCTCATAACTTAAATTGTGAGTTCTTAAATATATAACTAAATATCTAACGTTTACTTAAAAGGGAAGATGTGTAATATGTCAGATGACATTTACATACTTGCCTATCCTTTGTACGAATGAAATTAAATAAAAGCTTTTAGTTCTTATCTACCTCTTAAAGGAACAAGTCGTGTTTGATTTATAGGCATCTCACACATATACCTTAGTCGGTTTACCCGACTGAAACTTTCTTACTTGTTTTAATCATGCAATAAATTGCGTTTTTTTCGATCATACAAAATGGCGCATGGAACAAAATAACATTAAGCCGACGATCTGTGCATTGATCTTACTTCCAAATTCATGTTTCCTTTCGAGAAAGCTACTATAAAAAGATGAATCTGCGCTGATCGATCTTCTCGTATCAGAAAATTTATTTACAACATCTATTGAATTGTTCATAACATTATCGTTTTCAATCATATGCGGGAAGTTGTCTCGAACCTTAGATTATAAAATCTCGACCATAAAGTTTTTATATCCAATGCTGGGATGAGAGAATTGAGAAATTACTCCCTTTTTGGGGTGGAACATAACCTTCTATAATTTGTTGCATGCTGAAGTTGTCCACTTCGTTCAAATATGTCCACGCTCTACGTTTGCAACGCAGCAAACTAATTATCTTAGAGTTGAACCAACTAGGATATTTTTTGTTTATTAATTTTGAGATTTGTCGGATGGTTTAATTAGCACATTTCCGTATTACTTTCTCAATTTGAGAAGCTTCCTTGTTTATATTATTTGATATTGTATGATATTCTAAGACATTAACCATTTTTTTTGCAAATGCTTCCCAACAGTTTGCATCTTTTTCTATAAATCTCGGAATAAACATCTTGTTTATAACATTCATTGCCACCCAACCCATTAGTTATTCGGGTATGTTCTGGATCTCACTTGGAGCATCTCACGTGAAATGTCTCAAGATTGAGGTGTTCTACAAGTCACTATCACGTGTGAAAACCGTATGGCTTGGCAGGCAAATCACATGTTACGCATTATATAAATATAATTTCGGCAAGACACCTCGCTGTTCGTCCCGTAAAGTAAAGGTGAGAAGTGAGATGAATGTGAGGTGAGTACCAGAACAGGGGCGATTACATATAATTGGGAAATGATCACAAATTCCAGGCAAATCCAATGTTCTCCATGTGAGGTGTGGGGCCAAATCAATACTCCCCTTTGAATCATCGATAGAAATTAGTGGGTGCCTTGTAAAGGGTCCGCTATCTAACGTTTTTTTTCATCTAGTGCTTATTTCGTGAATGGTAACACGTAGCTCATGTCTGATTTGACAGATAATTAGTTTTATCCTTCCGCTGAACGAATATGGTTGTGTATATGCTTGAACAACGCTGGGAGCGATCGACTTACAGAAGATGCCGATTTTGCCAAAAAAATCATCTTTTCAGATGAAGCTCATTTTGATCTTGGCGGGTATGTAAACAAGCAAAATTGTCGCATTTGGGGCACAGAAAACCCGCACGCATACATTGAAAAGCCGATACACCCTAAACGAGTCACTGTTTGGTGCGGATTTTGGTCCAGAGGCATAATTGGGCCATTTTTCTTCGAAAATGAGCAAGGAGTGGCCGTTACAGTCAATGGCGATCGTTATCGGGCCATGTTGAACGAATTTTTGTTCACAAAAAGTGAAGAGGCGGACCCTTTACTTAGAAGAGTGGGAGAGCCATCATTTAGTGTAACCAGTCCCAAATCATTCGAAAATTGTTCCCAAGTTCTTCCATAAATAGACATACACCTTGAGTCTCATAAGGTGTTCTGTTAAAATCAACAACAAAATTGAAAGTACCTATTTTATATTCATATCTACATCTGTGTTGTTTGTATCTACATGCTCATTTCACAGTGCGACAAAATAAACTCAAGTTGAAAAGCCAACGACGCGATATTACTTTTCCTGTAAGTCTTGTCGAGTAAATCTGAATTTACGGAAAAAAACAGATTTTCTTGCGTTTTTGCACTTAAACGGTTATAACTTTGTTATTTATTAACCGATTTTCAATCTCTAATCGAATTTGATTTGCCAAATGCACTTTTTGTACATGGGTAAAAATATATTTGTAAAGCACGAACAAATAGCAGCGGTGGCGATCGCTCTATGAAGATTTATCTTATTTTTGGCGTTTTTTTTTGAAGTGGTAAAAGGATGTTAAGCTTTTTGCCAGAAAAAAGCTTTTGGAAAAATTTGCAGTCTTTAAGTTTTTTCATTATTTACTGGGAGTAACAGAAAAATATTAGACAACGGTTCCTTATAACATTAAGCGCATTTTAAATATGCAGCGCTAAGAGTAAAAACGTAGGTTGAACTCCCTATGCTAATATTGGCTACATTTTTTTAATGCAACAATTTTTAAAAGCAGCAACAAAAATCTGCTTTTGGATTTGCGTTTGCATCATTTGTTTATATTAATTTAACAAAAAATTGTGTGTTCGGCATCTAGTAAATATGTTTGTAAAGTATACACATATGTTCATGTATTAATACTTCTAGTAACTTCTAATGAAGACGATAATAGAAAAGATCCGAAGCAGCCGGCTATGAAATTTAAAAAGGAAATGTAAATATAATTCTATGCAATTAACTTAATCTCAAAACGTAATGAATTAATACTTTTTATACATACAAAGAGATATTTTTGCGTTATGTTTTTTAATGCTAAAAATAAAATTAAATATACAGTTTTTATTTTTTTTTTGTACAAAAACGATTTTTAGGCAGAAAAAAGATTTTTGGAGAGAAAATTAGAGATTTTTAAAAAATATATGGAAACGCTGCCTTTAGTACATTTTTGAAAAAAATGAGTTAGGCATCGGTTGCATATGATTGATGTGCCCCCTTTCTGAATCTGAAATCAATTTTTCTTTATCTCGTATAATTTAAAAGATATAATGCCCCATTCTTATTGTATAGCCGTTAACAATTTTTTTACAATCGCAATACAACAGTCTTTTCATAAACATTATTAAAATATGAAGTTTCAATAATTAAGCTGGGTATATTATGTTTTATGATAGCTTAAAAACTTCAAAATGAAACAAAGTAGTGATGACATACTGGATATGGAGCACAAAATAAAAACATTTTTTAGTAAATTTTTAATAACTTTAAATATATTGCGTAAAAAGGTGTACAAATTAATACGTTTGTTTCTTATATATGACGTTATTGATGCCGATACTAAAAAAGAATATCTATCGAGTAGATTTTCCAAAAAAAATAACGTAAACTTTCTTTAATATATAAATATATTGAGTACAAAGGTGTACAAATTAATACGTTTGTTACATACATATGACGTTATAATGTACCCATTGATTAACAGAAAATCCCAACTCAGCACGGAAATCAAGAAATTGGTACTAAAATCGATATTCTTACAAACAATGTTTTACTGCGCCCAATTATGGTCGACGGCGGCAAACTGCCATATACAAAAACTACAAGTAGTTCAGAACAAGCTGCTGAAAATGATATTTAACCTTCCATGGCACTATTCGACACAAAGACTGCACACCTTATCAGGTTTTCAACACGTCAAGGACAAAATTGGAAAATTGAGTTCAAACTTCGAAGCAAGATGTTTATCTTCGCGCTATTCCCATATGAATGAATTGATATCATTTTAAATTTAGTTCTTAATTAAGATCAACCAACCTAGTCAACTAAAAGTTTCATGAGTTTTTTTATCAACACATTTTTTTCCTTTCGTTTAAAAAATACATATTGTTTACAAATATCCCATAATGTTAAAAAACAATAAATTTATTATTAAGTAGAAAAGGAACTAATGCTCCTAAACTCTTTATAACTATAAATGACATGTAAACCACGAAATGTTAAATAATAAATCTAAAAAAAAAATATGACGTTATTGATGCAAACACTAAAAAAGAATATCTATCGAGTAGATTTTCCAAAAAAATTGACGAAAACTTTCTTTATCGTTTTCCTCGAAAAAAGGTTTTTGTCCTATGGGCCAAACCAATAATCAAGCGACGAAATTCCATTTTGTAAATATGTATATGCAGGATTGCCAATAAAAATACTTTATAGACAGTGTTGCAAATAAAATGTTTTTCTGGCAATGGCGCCGTTGTCACATGCATAAACTTCGCACATATAACAATCTGCAAATTATCTCGCAATGACTTTTCTGCTAACGTTGCAAAACAAAAATAGTGTGTTCACACGGTTGTAAATTCACAGGGTTGCATTTTTCCGCCATTTTTCTGGCAATGATGTCCGTTCAGCAAATCGTGTGTACTTACCTTAAGTTGAACACCTCTTACAATTTCCTCCACTGTACGTTTATTAAGTCATATAAAAATACAACTCCTTTGACTATATTCAAAGTTGGATGCAAAGAATATTCAATTGAACAAACACCTGATGGAGTTTTCGCTTTGAAAAGTCGGTATTCCTGTTCTTTGTTAAAACCAGTAGGTTCCCGTCGCGCAGAATTTATTTATTTAGTTAGTTCCAAGGTACCAAATGTTGTATGTTTTCTTCATTCGTATTTAATATTTCCAATTCGTTTGACATCAGACGACTTAATAATTAATATTTTCACAACAGAATTAATACGATTTTAATTTTAATGAAAAATTGGAATTTTTAAGCATGAATGTGATGGTTCTACAAAAATACTGCCTAAAGATATTCCACCATTCATTGCAACATTCTGAAAATGTTGCAAACCATTAAAATGAGTGCAGATATTTTATTTATTCTTTTTTCCACCGCCTTTACGATGATGTATGGCCTCCGTAGCAATAGAAGTTTTATGATAACAATCATTAGAAATGCGATCCACAAAATATAAAGCCAGGATCGAAAACAGAATGCTGCAATAACAAAATTAAGTCATCCATAATTAATTGTATCAGATACAAAATCCATAGACTACTTACCAAGTAGTGGCGCAGACGCGATGCACAACGCCGGCAGAAATAACTGCGACCAGTAGACATACTACAATTTCTGGTATAAATTTACAAGCGAAATCATCACCAAACAATAACATTTCAATATTGGATAACGAAGTCAAGCTAAACAAAAAGATGAAGGAACTGACAAATCCACCAAATATTGTCGTAATTTGAGATGAGGTAAACCATTCAGCGTAAAAACGAAGAGTACCATAAATAACCAAACTTAGAATACAGGATATTATGGCGCTGCCAAGGTGGGCTTTGGGCGGAAAAGGTTCTGAAAATAATAAGTTTGTAAAAATCAAGAATTAATATGTATGTGCCGTTTAAAACGATATGCTACAAAATATGTGATTTCATATCGCCAGCAAACAAACCTAAAAACGATTAATTCTATCTGCTCTAATAGCTCTTGAAAAACTAGCGCACGATAAATCCCCACATCGGGATCGGACCAATGGGCGTGGCCACGCCCATGTGAGCCAATTTGACATTGAGATATCGTGCACAAATTGTTATATGTATATATAGGAGATTGGTCTAAAAATGGACGGGATCTGAAATATAAAATCTGGGGCAACGAAGCAGACCGGGTCCAACTAGTTTTTAATAAAGAGTGATTCATGGCGAGTATCCACATGAACGTGGGCGGGGCCGACTATATAATACCCTACACCTCCCTAACAATGCGATAAGGGTCATTGCCATAATAATTTGGAATAATTGGTAAATGGGTAGAAACATATTATCTAATTCTGAAACGATAATCGCTAAATTAAGCAATATTCGTTCCTAAATTGAGAAACATCTTTCTGGAAAATTTTAATGATCGGAAGTAAAATACAACTTCTATAGCGGTTTGATACCAAATCAGGAGGAACATATATATGGAGCTTTAATATAAATCTGAACCGATCTTCCCTGAATACTCATTCATGTAAAAATAATAAAATACAGTCTCTACAGCGCTTACATGTCAAATCGGGGGTAATATATATATGGGAGCTATATCTAAATCTGAACCGATTTTCTCCGACCTCCGCTTACAGGTCAAATCGGGGGTAACATATATATGGGTGTTATATCTAAATCTAAACCGAGTTTCTCCGAATTTGACAGTATTCCTTCATGTAGAAAGAAACCTCTTTTTGCGACTTTCGCACTGATCGGATATAAAATAACATTTTTACAGCGCTCACATGTCAAATCGGGGGTAACGTATATATGGGGGCTATATCTAAATCTGAACCGATTTCTTCCAAATTTAAAAGTGTTCATTCATATAATAGGAAACCTCTTTCTGACGAATTTCATACTGATCGGATATAAAATACAGTTTTTACAGTGCTTACATGTGAAATCGGGGGTAACATATATATGGGGGCTATATCTAAATCCGAACCGATTTTCTCCGAATTTGGCAGTATTCCTTCATGTAATAAGAAACCTCTTTCTGCCGAATTTCGCATTGATTGGGTATAAAATACAGTTTTTACAGCGCTTACATGTCAAATCGGGGGTAACATATATATGGGGGCTATATCTAAATCTGAACCGATTTTCTCCGAAATTAGCAGTATTCCTTCATGTAATAAGAAACCTCTCTTTGTCGAATTTCGCACTGATTGGATATAAAATAACATTTTTACAGCGCTTACATGTCAAATCGGGGGTAACGTATATATGGGGGCTATATCTAAATCTGAACCGATTTCTTCCAAATTTAACAGTGTTTATTCATATAATAAGAAACCTCTTTCTGCCGAATTTCATACTGATCGGATATAAAATAAAGTATTTACAGCGCTTACATGTCAAATCGGGGCTAACATATATATGGGGGCTATATCTAAACCTGAACCGATTTTAACCAAATTCAATAGGGATCGTCCTTGGGCCAAAAAAAGATATGTGTAAAGTTTCGTCGAGATCGGACCATAATTGCGACCTGTACTTTGCTTTCAAGAATACATGCACAGACGGACAGACAGACGAACATAGCTAAATCAACTCAGAAAGTGATTCTAAGTCGATCGGTATAATAAACGATGGGTCTATTTCCTCTCCTTTTGGGTGTTACAAACAAATGCACAAAGTTATAATACCCTGTACCACAGTGTGGTGTAGGGTATAAATAGTTTCAAGTCATATTTTAACATGTAATATTTTAATGATAAGCCGGAATTGACAGTATTTCATTTCATTATAATTTTATTAATGTAATTAAAAGCCAGTAGGCCAGCTACAGGTAAATTACAAAATTCTTCAAAAATAAGTGGGTTACGCTAATAATTTGACTGTAGGTTTGATATTTAATGTTTCTACTACAGTGTAGGAAAAAAAACTATATCTAATTCTAGACAAAGGACTTCATAACTATTTAAGTAATAATAGCAATCGCAATAAACACCCCCTCTCTCTCGTATATATTTATCAGTTTCTTTGTCGAAGGTAGCTTTCGCGAACAGCCCTCCACTCATAGGGCAGTCTTTGGCCGACAGGATTGTCCACTCGACATTACTGAGACCAGCATTCGGCTTCGCGAGGGCATCAGACGGGATCCCTGTGGGATCACCTCGTGCCCGAAAAAAGGGTGACCGATGGTGTTTACCATAGGTTATAACTTTTTTCAGTGGATTTCGTTGCCTTTGAAGTAGGCTTTGTTATCCTAGCTTCAGTTTGCAACGACTCTGCTTCAGAGAGTCCGCTTGGCATACTACCTCCCTTTTCCTTCTCTGTCGCAATTGTAGGAGCTGCACTCACCGCTACCACAAGTGGCGTAGGAGTTACAGCATCCAACGGTGTAGAGCGATGTAGAGGCCAATCAGGGGCTATTTCTTCGATATTTCGGGATAAAGCCGTTCATGGCGATGTATCGCTTTCCATTTGGATCTCATCAGTCTCATTTCTCTTACCGCCTTTGGTAGGCCTCGCGAGCCATCTTTCGCCCCGACCTTTTCCTTCCGCTCGTCGAACGGTTATCACCAGGAGTGCCGGGGTCTATAGCTGCTTGACGCGTTAGTATCAGGTTGAGGTGGTGAAGTCGACAAGTCGGTTTCCGTCACGTCCACGGCAAGGTTAGTTGCCGGCTTTGTCTCGATGGATTTAAACTTCTCGGTAGTCGGGACGGAGATAATCATGATCTCACATTCACTATCCAACAGAGTGAAGTCGTCCATCAAGCTCGTTGGCACGCTCTTCTGGATGAGTCCAATGAAACCGATACACCAATATGTGGACATAAATCAGTTTAAAGGATGTAGATTTTTCAAAACAAATTGTCAATAATAATGAGTAAAATAAGTATCTTCATTTTGTAATTATTATACCTTCAATTGTCTTCGGGTAATAGTGGGTATTACCATTACTAACTACTTCGCTCAAAAACACTAACAAAATTGTGACTATTTTAAAGCCTATTTATTGTCCAAATCGACAGCGAGTTCTGAATTTAGGCAGCTTCGAATTTACACAGGTCCTAACTAGTGACCATTTATCATTTGTGGCCATAAGGACACTCGTTCTTAAGAAGAGCTTGTTTGTTGCTAGAGACATGCCCATTACAGTTCCCTTGGATCATGTCAATCATGATCAATGTTCTTGTGGCCATTTTTAACTGCTCATCAAACTAAGACATATGTGGAGGCTTGTATACAGGTATTTAATGACAGAATAGATATTGCAGAATATATATTTTTTCCAACATTTGCCAGAACGTTATTTCTCCGTCATTCTGCTACTGTTGAAATATAATATATAGAGGCAGTAAATGTTGTATTACATTCAGTGTATCAGATGGTGTTTTAAAAGCGCAAGTGATACCGATAACGACATCAGGTCTTTGGTGCGTTTAGAGTTTGGCCACATCAGCCTGGAATGTAGCACTTCCTAACTAGTGACAACCTCTAATTCGTTGTCGTAAGGACATTATCTCTCAAGAAGAACTTGCAGGTCCCTAGAAGCATCCCTACATATTCCAGTTCGCTTGGTGTATGTAAGGGAGTTCGTAGTATTGCAATTTCATATGCTTTGAAGTTCCCTAAACTTATCCCCTGTGGCCCGGTATCCAAATCAGGGGAATATTGTACCGTTGAGCCATTTCGTTGAAAAATCTACGACAGACCACATTGCAGTAGAATTATTACGTTTAGGGAGTTTACTGATGCATTTGCAAGTTTAATGAATATATTTGCATTTTTGAGGCAGTGGATATGAATTTGCAATAATAAAAATATATGTAATACATATTTTTCTAGATACATAACTTACTTTCAATCATTTCTTATTTTATATTTTGTGTCCTAGGATCTTTTACGTTTTACTTCTTTTACGTGACCAGACTGCTCCTGGTCAGCTTCTTCACTGTTCCGGTTACAATAACTTAGCGCAACAACAATTATAACAACAACAATTATTGTTGTAAACAGCCCCATTTTTGACGTTGCCAGATAAAAGTCTACGATACCGGGTCCGTCCTAACTAGATGACGTACGGCGTCGACTTCTGTCAATTTCGAAACTTAATTGTTTTTTGGCATGCTAAGTCCTAATTTACACAAGGCAACTGTCAAAGTTTGTGGAAGGGAGAGGCAGGCGGAAAGAGCTCTCTGCCTCTCTCTCTCCTGTAAGTCGAGATTCACACAAGCCAATTTTTTCCGTCGCCTCTCTCTCCTATAAACTTTGACACTTGCTTGGAAAAAGTGTGAATCTGGACTAACGAAAATACGCCTATAATTAATCAAGTCCTGTTTCACAGAAGGCAACATTTTCCAAGCAATACCTCTTGTGAATCAGGCAAATGTTCGCACCCATTGACCTTAACCTGCGTTTACACAGCACAATTGACAGCAGACATTTGAGAATATGTATTGGTTGTCAAAAAAGGGGAAACTTGTTCTTGTGACCTAGGCGTCCAGACAATAATGAAGAAAATACACTTGAGGGTATCTCGACCCTCTTAAATTAAAATGACTGCTTCCGTCAAGATAATTGCCCTGTCATCAAAACATCAAAGGCAGTACGAATACAATGAGATATGTGTAAGTGTATTAGTAAAAAAAGTGTAAATGTATTGCTATTGTCTTCACAAAACTGTCTCGTGAAAATCCCGAGTTAGGAGTGCAAATTGAAACTTAAATCTATAAATAAAGACTTAAAATAATATTAGTTTTTTTAATGAGGAACATATATGTATACGCTTTTGGACACATTAAGTCACTTGAACTGTTTCATTTGGTTAAGGACCCGCGGCACACAACCATTGCTGACATGCAGTACTTCACTCGGACACCTGTTGTGTATTAACGAAGTAGTAAAGACACACGTTGATTATGATAAGAATTCATATAAAATATTTATTTCATATAATTGAGAATGATATAAAATGGTGTATGGATGAAACGAGATGATGATCTAATCTTAAGCAAAACCGGTTACGTACTTTAACATAAAAAGGATTTGATACAATGCAACTAAGGGAAATCATAACATAGAAAAGGGTTGCCATCAGTGTTGCAACGACGCTAATATCGGACGTGGTCCGAGAAATGTGCGGGAGGTCTTCTAACCCGACCGGATCTTCTTAAGCTTTCCTCCGGGCGTTCTGTTGATTGAGGTTGCAAAGTTGGTGCAGGTTGAACAACTCTATGTTCAATGTGAACTTCATCAATTTTGGATTTCTGTTGGACGACTGGTTCCGCGAAGGTCACCGACTTTTTTGGTGTTTCCACTCCTGATTGGTACAACTGATTTATATGACGCTTGAGTTCATAACCATTGTCTAGCTTTATTTGATAGTGAAGGCGACCAAACCTTTTCTTAACAGTTCCAAATTTCCAAGTTGGTTTGCTTCTGTCGAACCATCGTACCTGGACCCTATCTCCCACGCTAATACGACGAACCACAGATGTACGTATTGTTGATTTTAATTCTTTTACAGGGCGCATGGCATCTAGTCTGATCCTAAACTCTCGACCAAGATATAACTGTGACGGAGTTTTACCATTAGCCAATGGGGTTGCTCTATACCGGAAAATTATTTCTTGGACCTTGATGTTTAACGGCAATATCTCGTCTTCCATTGCTTTTAATTTGGCTTTAAGCGTTTGCACGTACCTTTCTGATAAGCCATTTGTTGCTGGATGACCAGGTGCTATGAACTTTTGAATAATTCCATTATTAACACAATATTCCTAAATGTAGAACTTCGAAAAATCGTTGCATTGTCTGATACAATTATCTGTGGGATACCATGTGTGGCAAAAATATCCTGCAACAGTATGATTGTTTTCTCAGAGGTTGGTGAATCTTTTATAATGCGAATTTCAGGCCACTTTGATTTTGCATCCACTAACACGAAAAAGTGGTGATTTTGGAATGGTCCAGTAGTCTATATGGACTCTCTGAAAATTTTCATTTGGTTCATCCCAATGATGAACAATTACTTTCGGAGGATTTTTCCTTACCTTGGCACAGCTGGAACATGATCTTACAAAATGTGCAATATCAGTGTCGATACATTTCCAGAAGCACTACTTCCTTGCTAAGTCCCCATTTACATGGTACTTTTTTTTAAGTAACTTATCGGCTTATTCTCTTTTGAAAAAGTATTTACGTTCACACGCGTACTTTTTTTTCAATACTTAACTTATTTTCATTTGTTTTGTTTCGGCTTTTCCTGTGTGAATTGTTGTTGTTTCCAAGTGCGAACGAAAAACACAAAACGATGAGTACGATAAGTACGAGTACGGCATACTTTTTCCCCCCCGTTTCCGACTGCCTCTCTCGCCCACAAAACGCCGATAAGTATGCTTAATACTTAAAAAAAAAGTATCATGTAAATGCAGACTAACTGCTTCATCTTCACGATGCCCATGTGGGTATGATGTAATTCTTTTAAAATGTCGTCACGGAGACATGTAGGTATCATTACCCGACTACCTTTAAATAAAACACCGTCTTGAATTGAGTATTCCATGTCCAGCTAAATTTTCTTCTAAAAGTTGACGTAAGGGGAATGTAAGTGTCGAAACATCTGGAATAAATTTTGAATAATGTGTTATCATTCCGAGGAATCTCCTCAGCTCTTCTATATTTTGGGGTCTTGGCATGTCCATTATGGCTTTCACTTTATCAAGGCGTTTTGAAATTTTGTTATGGCTTACCACATATCCAAGATACTTGATTTCATCTTTGAAATAAACGCATTTGTTCTTGTTAACATGTGTGTTGAAATAGTTTGCACTTGTCTGCTTTCTTCGCCTACCTGGACGTGAAGATAGGCTTTGTATAGATCTAGCTTACAAAAATATTTACTGTTTCTCAAACTGTTGAAAATTTCGTCGATCCGTTTGATAGGATAATGTGCTGATTACAGCTGAGGGATAACAGCGACTTTATAGTCAACGCACAAACGTACGTTACCATCGGGCTTTGGTATTACCACCAAGGGTGACCCCCAGTTGCTGGTATTTACTTGTGTAATGATGCCGTCTTTCTCCAAACTATCCAGTACTTTCTCCCGAAGTGCAAAAGGTACTTGTCTTTCTCTTAAAAATACAGGTTTAGCACCTTCCTGTAGTTTTAAACTACAAACCAAATCAGGAATACACCCTCCTTTTTCTTGAAAAATCTCGGAGAACTGTTGCGGAATTTGAATCAGGGAATTCACATTACGATTGTCATGTTCATGAACGTTATTTTGATCGATATCGGTTAAGTTGATTTTCAGATGACGAATCCAAACGCGTCCCAACAAGGGTGAATGTTTCGATGATACTATGTAAAGTTCTTCTTTTGATGTTCTATTCTTGTACTTTACGTTAACGTCCACAACACCCAAAGGTACAAACACATCACCAGTGTATGCTCGAAAAGCAATTAACGCTTTTCTCATCGTCGCATTGATAATTAATTTCTTAAAATCAGTTTCCGAAATTAAAGTAAAACCGGCGCCTGAGTGCACTTCGAACGTTTGTCTTTTGCCTTCAATCAAGACGTTTGTAAAAAATTTCTGTGAATCTACGGCCGTCACCGCTTCTTTTTTATAAATATCAATAATTTTATTGACTCCTAAAAAATCTTCCGTTGATGTTGTATACATTTCCACTGAATTTGACGTTTCGTTATTATTTGATTTGTTTTGTTTCAGTTTCTTTTGAATACAAACTTTCTCGACATGACCAACCTTGCCACATGCCTTGCACTTCAAGTTGTTTTTGTTCACTCTGCACTCATTTGACATATGATTGTTCCGTCTGCATCTTAGACATAAACCGCTGATACCCAATTCGCCGTAATTTACTCTTCTTGATGTGGATTTTGACGTTCTGTTTCGCGAACTGCTTCGATTTCGATTTCTTCCTCTGTGATTATCGATACATTGATGATGCACTTTATGTATATCGCTTGTTGAACACGATGAATTATTACCAATTACTTGGTTATCGATTTTCGCTGCCTCTATCGCCGTCGCTTTTTCTACAATTTCTGCGAATGTAGATGTTGAGTTTTGAAGCAGCCGCTCCCGTATGTGACCATCACGCAATCCTCTGATGAACTGTGCTCTAAGAAAAATATTCGCCACCGATGTTGTGCATTCACATACAAACTCACACCCATCTGCTTGATTCTTTAAGACTGTCACGAAATCTGAAATATACTGGTCATTATTTTGTATTTCACTCAGAAAACGATGCTGCTCTACTAATACGTTCTGGGGCAGAAATGTGTTTGCAGAAGCTCAACTAGCTCCTCGTACTTTAATTCACTTGGACTTTTAGGCGCTGCCAATGATGTTACCACGGTATATGTTGAAGGGCCAATATATTGCAAAAGCAATTTTGCACACAAGCTTTTGTCATCAAAAACTTTTTTGATTTGGAAGTGTATTTGCAGACGCTCCTTGTAAGTCTTAAATGACTCCATTTTAGGATCGAAACTGTCGAAATTCGAGATTACGTTCACACTGGTAGTGCTGGTGGCAGCCGTCGCCATGGTCGTAATGGCCTGTAGCAATTGTTGCAGTTGATCTCGATCCATCTTGTTAGGTTAAGTTGAATTGAATTAGAATTGATTTAATGTTGAATTTTAACGTTTGATGTTGCTTGATTTTTCCCGAATTAGCTTTTATTCTCGTCGCCAATTATTGTTGTGTATTAACGAAAGAGTAAAGACACGCGTTGATTATGATAAGAATTCATATATAATATTTATTTCATATAATTGAGAATGATATAAAATGGTGTATGGATGAAATGAGATGATGATCTAATCTTAAGCAAAACCAGTTACGTACTTTAACATAAAAAGGATTTGATACAATGCAACTAAGGGATGTATGTAAAGGTACAATAGAAATCATAACATAGAAAAGGGTTGCCATCAGTGTTGCAACGACACTACAGACACCATTTGGTCCTTTGTGTTCGTCCTGAGAAGATGAGTAAAAGAAGAGGGAGAGTTCGAAGAAGATAAAGAAGGTGATGAGTATGGATAAGAGATATGGCTTTTTAGGAGATGTTTAGATGAGTTTAGATGAGTTTAGATAAGTACAGACGATTTGCAGATGGGACAACATTGCCAGAAAAATGGCGGAAAAATGCAAACCTGTGAATTTACAACCGTGTGAACATACAATTTTTGTTTTGCAACGTTAGCAGAAAAGTCATTGCGAGATAATTTGCTGATTGTTATATGTGCGAAGTTTATGCATGTGACAACGGCGCCATTGCCAGAAAATCATTTTATTTGCAACACTGTCTATAATGTATTTTTAATGGCAATCCTGCATATAAATATTTACAAAATATATTGTAAATATATGAAATTGTAATGTTTTCTTGCAATCGTCTGAACTGTCAACTCACCTTTGCCTAACAATCTGACATTGCCGTATATTTGCATCACTCTAACAGGGTTGATAATGTTTGCCGATCTGGCAATCGTCTAAACTCAGCTTTAGTCTGCATTTACATGATACTTTTTTTTTAAGTATTAAGCATACTTATCGGCGTTTTGTGGGCGAGAGAGGCAGTCGGAAACGGGGGGAAAAAAAGTATGCCGTACTCGTACTCATCGTTTTGTGTTTTTCGTTCGCACTTGGAAACAACAACAATTCACACAGGAAAAGCCGAAACAAAACAAATGAAAATAAGTTAAGTATTGAAAAAAAAGTACGCGTGTGAACGTAAATACTTTTTCAAAAGAGAATAAGCCGATAAGTTACTTAAAAAAAAAGTACCATGTAAATGGGGACTTAGTCCTAATTTAGGGTGTCTCTTAAATACCAGTGAATGCGTCAGCGTCTGTCAAAAAAACGCATGATGGATAATTTGTAACGCGCGCTGTACCGAAATACGCAGTAAACAAAAAACAGCTGATTTATCATCCCCATTGCAGAAAAATTTTGTTTTTCTACATTTGGAGTGGATATTCAGAGCAATATCGATATTATGGATGATTTATATGTTTTGAAAATATTCTGGACAAACCACAAAGAAGAAGGAATAGAAATATATTCCAAAGCCAGGAGACATTCGAATTTTAAACATTTTCCGACTTTTCATTTTTCTTCGCCTTCTCAACTTTCTAAGTTTTCGTAAGGAAAGATTGTAGCTGCACTGAAGCAATTTGATAGTTTGCATTCGAGCAGTATTATTGTGTATACACCCCAATGACACAACGTTTTTTAACTACAAAATTTCCATAGAATTGTAGTTATATGTTTTAATTTGTTTGTTATGCAAGATGCTGGTTTTCATCAGAGAAGAACGGAAACATTGCTAATATATCGTGGAGTATCTAAAGATGTTGGTTTTGTCCACCGAAGTCAAATTATGTTTCTTAAACTCTTTATTGGTTGTGCAAAATGTAAAGACCTGTAATTCTCCTCCTGACTTTGTAAACGCCAACCAAATCTATCAAAGCTGTCGGCGCTTGCCATGTTGGGACTAAATTGTGTTTTATATCACATGGCAGTGTCGCTATTAAATCAAATTCTATCTTTTAATCATGCTTCAAAGTAGAGAATTGTTTATTGGCCAGTTTCAATAGATATTTCCAAATGTCCTCGTTGAACATGGAATTTAAATGCAGCATCGTAAAGCTATGGAAATAAAAACTATTCGGAACAAGATCGTGTCACATGCTTCATTGTAGGAAGAACAAACACCTGGACTAACGATTTTCTTAGATTACATCCGACCGGAATCAAAATGTGTTCTTGAAAATGGATTCCTTGCGTCCAAGCAGCATGAATAGGTTCCCCACGTTTCTGTTGAATTAATAAACATTAATACAAAAATGCTGGTATATATTTTAAAGTTTTGGAATTTACTTGGTGTTGACAACTTCAGAGAAATTGCTTGCAATGTGCCCTTCTTGATTTTTACACATTTGTGGAGAGGCTCCTTTGTATTCCATAAGTGGGCAGTGTCCCAGCTATTTCAATCATTTCTTCGCTGTTAATCTGAAAAACACATTTTGATATAAATTATAACAGTAAAATATTAAATTCTTACCAGTTTGTATTTGGTATTTCCAGCAAATTCAATATTTAATATTTTTCTACTTCGTGCACTGTTCCAAGATAAAAAATAAAATGCTGCTTGTCATCTGTTTGTGTTTGTTTTCTTTTGTTGTTGTTTTGTTTTCTTTCCTTGTATGTGTAAGCGCACTGTCAAATTCGGATTTTTTGAAATTATCCGGCGTATCCGTGTGCGTATTTCGGTAGCTGTAGTACATTTTCATATATTTGAAATCGAGTTTGACAGACGCAGGACGCATTCACCGGTATTTAGGAGATGCCCTTACACAAGCAACTGTCAAAGATTGTGGAAGGGAGAGGCAGGCGGAAAGAGCTCTCTGCCTCTCTCTCTCCTATAAGTCGAGATTCACACAAGCCAATTTTTTCCGCCGCCTCTCTCTCCTATAAACTTTGACACTTGCTTGGAAAGGTGTAATCCTTTAAAGAAAAGTGATCGTTGCATAGCTGTTGTTGTTGCTTTTGGAAGTCTGAAATTTTCTGCATTTCGCAGGCGATATGTCTGTATATCTCTGACAAACTGTAGTTGATCTCTCAAGTATTCTGGTGCATTTCCCATTTTCATTCTGTGTATAAATTGAAGTGTATTCATTTGCAGCCTTTGTTTAATGCTAAGCCATTGTAGTGCATTTGACATATCATTTATAGGTGTGTAACGATTGCATTTTAAAATTGATCGCATTGCTTTGTTTTGTAGTTTCTGAAGTCTTTCTATTTGAGTTGCAGTGCAGCATGTATATAATATTGTTGAGCCAAATTCAAAATGTGGTTTTATCATTACGTTATATATATTTATCGCAGTCAATACCGATATTTTTTACGTATTCGTTTAAAAAAGCCGATTTTTTCCCCAATTTTTTTGCATATATATTCTATATGTTCCTTAAATTTTAGTTGTTTATCTATAATAAAACCCAGGTATTTAATTTCGTTTACTTTCTCTATTTGTTCCTCATTAATTTCAAAAACGTGTTCACTGTTCATATATGTATATCTCCATTATTTTCGTTTTACTTTCATTTAGTTTTAGTTTATTCATTTTTAGCCATTTATTCACATTATTTATATCATGGGTCAAATTATCATGGCATTGATTATCTGTCTCCCCTTCCGTAAAGATCAGAGTATCATCTGCGTATAGTATTATCTCGCATTTTTCCATCACATCTGGCATATCATTTATGTAGATAATAAATAATAGTGCTCCCAAAATTTAACCCTGTGGTACTCCAAATTCATTATCTATATTTTCCGACGTTTTACCGTTTATATTTACAGCTTGAGTTCTACCAGTTAAGTAGGATTTAAACCAATTTAGTTCCTTTTCTTGAATTCCGTACATGTATAGTTTTTCTAATAAGATTTTTCTATCAATGGTTTATAAAGCTCTCTTAAAGTCTAAAAATATTGCCATAATTTTTCTATTTTTATTCACATTCTTCCATTTATTAATAACATAATTTACCGTCGTTTCACATGAAAATGTTTTTCTGAATCCCGATTGATATTTTGAAAGTATATTATTTGTTTCTATATAGTTCTCTAGTTGTTGTTTTACGACTTTTTCAATTATTTTTTCGCACGTTTTCAAAGTATTTATTGGCCGAAACTCTTCACATTTGATAGTTTTTGCGACTTTTTCTATAGGTGTCACCATTGATAATTTCCAGCCATCAGGGAATTCTCCCGTTGTTAGTGATGTGTTTATTATCTTCATCATGATCGTCCCCATTATGCTCCAGTTATCGTTTATTAATTTCATTGATACTAACAATAATGAAGAAAATACACTTGAGGGTATCTCAACCCTCTTAAATTAAAATGACTGCTTCCGTCAAGATAATTGCCCTGTCATCAAAACATCAAAGGCAGTACGAATACAATGAGATATGTGTAAGTGTATTGGTAAAAAAAGTGTAAATGTATTGCTATTGTCTTCACAAAACTGTCTCGTGTAAATCCCGGGTTAGGAGTGCAAATTGAAACTTAAATCTATAAATAAAGACTTAAAATAATATTAGTTTTTTTTAATGAGGAACATATATGTATACGCTTTTGGACACATTAAGTCACTTGAACTGTTTCATTTGGTTAAGGACCCGCGGCACACAACCATTGCTGACATGCAGTACTTCACTCGGACACCTGTTGTGTATTAACGAAGTAGTAAAGACACACGTTGATTATGATAAGAATTCATATATAATATTTATTTCATATAATTGAGAATGATATAAAATGGTGTATGGATGAAACGAGATGATGATCTAATCTTAAGCAAAACCAGTTACGTACTTTAACATAAAAAGGATTTGATACAATGCAACTAAGGGATGTATGTCCGAATTTACACTAGGCAAGTTTTTTCAGCAGCTTATCATCAAATTCTCTTTTGAACTTGCACGAATAACTCAAAACGTTCAGGGAGAGTTTTTCCCCCTCTTGCCGACTGCCTCTCTCTCCAACAAAACGACGATAATCTGCTGAACATTCAGCCAATGTAAATAGGGACTATGTAAAGGTACAATAGAAATCATAACATAGAAAAGGGTTGCCATCAGTGTTGCAACGACACTACAATCTCCCACGCTAATATCGGACGTGGTCCGAGAAATGTGCGGGAGGTCTTCTAACCCGTTCGTTCTGTTGATTGAGGTTGCAAAGTTGGTGCAGGTTGAACAACTCTATGTTCAATGTGAACTTCATCAATTTTGGATTTCTGTTGGACGACTGGTTCCGCGAAGGTCACCGACTTTTTTGGTGTTTCCACTCCTGATTGGTACAACTGATTTATATGACGCTTGAGTTCATAACCATTGTCTAGCTTTATTTGATAATGAAGGCGACCAAACCTTTTCTTAACAGTTCCAAATTTCCAAGTTGGTTTGCTTCTGTCGAACCATCGTACCTGGACCCTATCTCCCACGCTAATACGACGAACCACAGATGCACGTATTGTTGATTTTAATTATTTTACAGGGCGCATGGCATCTAGTCTGATCCTAAACTCTCGACCAAGATATAACTGTGACGGAGTTTTACCATTAGCCAATGGGGTTGCTCTATACCGGAAAATTATTTCTTTGACCTTGATGTTTAACGGCAATATCTCGTCTTCCATTGCTATTAATTTGGCTTTAAGCGTTTGCATGTACCTTTCTGCTAAGCCATTTGTTGCTGGATGACCAGGTGCTATGAACTTTTGAATAATTCCATTATTAACACAATATTCCTAAATGTTGAACTTTGAAAAATCGTTGCATTGTCTGATACAATTATCTGTGGGATACCATGTGTGGCAAAAATATCCTGCAACAGTATGATTGTTTTCTCAGAGGTTGGTGAATCTTTTATAACGCGAATTTCAGGCCACTTTGATTTTGCATCCGCTAACACGATAAAGTATTGATTTTGGAATGGTCCAGTAGTCTATATGGACTCTCTGAAAATTTTCATTTGGTTCACAATTACTTTCGGAGGATTTTTCCTTACCTTGGCACAGCTGGAACATGATCTTACAAAATGTTCAATATCAGTGTCGATACATTTCCAGAAGCAATACTTCCTTGCTAACTGCTTCATCTTCACGATGCCCATGTGGGTATGATGTAATTCTTTTAAAATGTCGTCACGGAGACATGTAGGTATCATTCCATGTCGAAATTGTTTCCTTTTAACAACTCGTTCTTAAGTTTTGAAAGTTCTGAATCGCGTTCTGTTTCCTTAGCAATCGTAGAGGCTGTCACTGCAAAAGTCGAAATTTCATTTATTATTTGATCTTGAATAATTCGCACCTCATCATCTAAGAAGTGTTTGAAATTTTGTGTTTCTTTGATTGGGGCTCTTGATAAGCAATCAGCATTTACGTTAAATTCAGCTTTACGATGTTCTATTTTATAATTAAATCCTTGAAGGAATGATGCATAACGAAGAAGTCTCGCTGACGTCATAGCTGGAGTCTTTGCATTTTGATGAAAAATCCTGGAAAGAGGTCGATTGTCCGTTAATAAAGTAAATTCTCTTCCATGGAGGTACATAAAAAATTTGTCAACTGCAAAAATTATTGCTAACGCCTCTCTGTCAAGTTGACTATAATTTTGTTCGGCTTTTGTTAAAGCTCGTGAAACAAACGCGACAGGACGTTCATCTCCATCCATGATATGGGATAATACCGCAGCGATGCCCGTTGGGCTTGCGTCACACGCTAATGTAACTGGCAGAGATTGATTATATGGCACTAGTACTCTATCTTTGAGAATTTCCTGTTTCAGGTTCTTAAACGCTTTTTCACATTTTTCAGTCCAGCTAAATTTTCTATTTTCTTCTAAAAGTTGACGTAAAGGGAATGTAAGTGTCGAAACATCTGGAATAAATTTTGAATAATATGTTATCATTCCGAGGAATCTCCTCAGCTCTTCTATATTTTCGGGTCTTGGCATGTCCATTATGGCTTTCACTTTATCAAGGCATTTTGAAATTTTGTTATGGCTTACCACATATCCAAGATACTTGATTTCATCTTTGAAATAAACGCATTTGTTCTTGTTAACATGTAATTTGTATTTGTTCAATCTTTCAAAGCATTTGATTAGGCGATCCTCGCACTCCTTTAACGTTGAACCATGGATGATGATATCATCAAAGTATGAAATAGTTCCATCCAAACCTTGTAAAATTTGGTCAAGAATTCGATTAAACTCGCTCGGAGCGGTTTTAATTCCAAAAGATAATCGATTCATTTGGTATGTGTTGAATGTGTTGAAATAGTTTGCACTTGTCTGCTTTCTTCGTCTACCTGGACGTGAAGATAGGCTTTGTATAGATCTAGCTTACAAAAATATTTACTGTTTCTCAAACTGTTGAAAATTTCGTCGATCCGTTTGATAGGATAATGTGCTGATTCCAGCTGAGGGATAACAGCGACTTTATAGTCAACGCACAAACGTACGTTACCATCGGGCTTTGGTATTACCACCAAGGGTGACCCCCAGTTGCTAGTATTTACTTTTGTAATGATGCCGTCTTTCTCCAAACTATCCAGTACTTTCTCCCGAAGTGCAAAAGGTACTTGTCTTTCTCTTAAAAATACAGGTTTAGCACCTTCTTGTAGTTTTAAACTACAAACCAAATCAGGAATACACCCTACTTTTTCTTGAAAAATCTCGGAGAACTGTTGCTGAATTTGAATTAGGGAATTCACATTACGATTGTCATGTTCATGAACGTTATTTTGATCGATATCGGTTAAGTTGATTTTCAGATGACGAATCCAAACGCGTCCCAACAAGGGTGAATGTTTCGATGATACTATGTAAAGTTCTTCTTTTGATGTTCTATCCTTGTACGTTAACGTCCACAACACCCAAAGGTACAAACACATCACCAGTGTATGCTCGAAAAGCAATTAACGCTTTTCTCATCGTCGCATTGATAATTAATTTCTTAAAATCAGTTTCCGGAATTAAAGTAAAACCGGCGCCTGAGTCCACTTCGAACGTTTGTCTTTTGCCTTCAATCAAGACGTTTGTAAAAAATTTCTGTGAATCTACGGCCGTCACCGCTTCTTTTTTGTAAATATCAATAATTTTATTGACTCCAAAAAAATCTTCCGTTGATGTTGTATACATTTCCACTGAATTTGACGTTTCGTTATTATTTGATTTGTTTTGTTTCAGTTTCTTTTGAATACAAACTTTCTCGACATGACCAACCTTGCCACATGCCTTGCACTTCAAGTTGTTTTTGTTCACTCTGCACTCATTTGACATATGATTGTTCCGTCTGCATCTTAGACATAAACCGCTGATACCCAATTCGCCGTAATTTACTCTTCTTGATGTGGATTTTGACGTTCTGTTTCGCGAACTGCTTCGATTTCGATTTCTTCCTCTGTGATTATCGATACATTGATGATGCACTTTATGTATATCGCTTGTTGAACACGATGAATTATTACCAATTACTTGGTTATCGATTTTCGCTGCCTCTATCGCCGTCGCTTTTTCTACAATTTCTGCGAATGTAGATGTTGAGTTTTGAAGCAGCCGCTCCCGTATGTGACCATCACGCAATCCTCTGATGAACTGTGCTCTAAGAAAAATATTCGCCACCGATTTTGTGCATTCACATACAAACTCACACCCATCTGCTTGATTCTTTAAGACTGTCACGAAATCTGAAATAGACTGGTCATTATTTTGTATTTCACTCAGAAAACGATGCTGCTCTACTAATACGTTCTGGGGCAGAAATGTGTTTGCAGAAGCTCAACTAGCTCCTCGTACTTTAATTCACTTGGACTTTTAGGCGCTGCCAATGATGTTACCACGGTATATGTTGAAGGGCCAATATATTGCAAAAGCAATTTTGCACACAAGCTTTTGTCATCAAACACTTTTTTGATTTGGAAGTGTATTTCCAGACGCTCCTTGTAAGTCTTAAATGACACCATTTTAGGATCGAAACTGTCGAAATTCGAGATTACGTTCACACTGGTAGTGCTGGTGGCAGCCGTCGCCATGGTCGTAATGGCCTGTAGCAATTGTTGCAGTTGATCTCGATCCATCTTGTTAGGTTAAGTGGAAGTGAATTAGAATTGATTTAATGTTGAATTTTAACGTTTGATGTTGCTTGATTTTTCCCGAATTAGCTTTTATTCTCGTCGCCAATTATTGTTGTGTATTAACGAAGTAGTAAAGACACGCGTTGATTATGATAAGAATTCATATATAATATTTATTTCATATAATTGAGAACGATATAAAATGGTGTATGGATGAAACGAGATGATGATCTAATCTTAAGCAAAACCAGTTACGTACTTTAACATAAAAAGGATTTGATACAATGCAACTAAGGGATGTATGTAACATAGAAAAGGGTTGCCATCAGTGTTGCAACGACACTACAGACACCATTTGGTCCTTTGTGTTCGTCCTGAGAAGATGAGTAAAAGAAGAGGGAGAGTTCGAAGAAGATAAAGAAGGTGATGAGTATGGATAAGAGAGATGGCTTTTTAGGAGATGTTTAGATGAGTTGATGTCAAACCATCAATGAAGCCCATGATTTTATCAATATCGTGGGATTATAGAGATAGCAGACTTGGTATCATGTAATCACCTAGGACGTATTTATGCGTATTATGATTCGCTGAAAATGCCTACTTCATCCATCTTTGAACCGTTAGTGTATATTGCATGGCCCTCCAAAGGAAGGTTGCCGCATGACCAGTCTGTTCTGGGTGTAATCATTATGTCGAGATTTGAGGAGGATTTGTGAACTGGTAACAAATAGTCTGTCGGTCCTGCCAGAGCCCTAAGATCAGACATTCTTCATGTCTCAATGAGAATGGCTGAGTGGCCCTAATCCGCGTTACGCCACACAGGAGCTTCTCGGAGTCTGAGAGCGCATTTTGTAGCACTGCACTTAACAAAAAGACCTAGAGGTTGTAGGTTCAATACCATATCGAGTGCCGCCTGGGGTGTGCTCTTTCTCGCACCAGATATAAATAATGATGCCGCTCTTTTTACTTTCTCTAACTTTTTAAGCTGATTTTTAACTTCGGTCGCCTTCCACCATACCACTGAACCATAGGTAAGTATAGGACGCACTTTAGCTGTATACATCCAGTGGATGGTACTTGGCTTGAGCCCCCAGCTCTTACCTATGGAGTTTCTGCACGAGTATCGTGCGTTCAATCTCTTTTTGACTCTTTACTCTGTTTCTTTTCCATCTCAATTTCCGGTCAAGTATGACACCAAGGTATTTAGCCTCAGAGGACAGGTTCAGCTCCACTCTGTCCAGAATAGGTTTGGTGAGATGTGGTTTCTTATTCTGTCTGATGAATAGTACTAGCGCGGTATTCATGGGGTTGATGCCCAGCCCATTTGCCGTTGCCCACCTAGATAGTCTCCTAAGAGCACCCTGAATGAGATCGGTGATAGTCGAAAGAAATTTGCCTCCAACCATGATGACAACATCATCTGGAAGGCGACAACTTTCACTCTTTCTTCCTCAAATGATCTGAGTATTTCATTTAGTATCAAGAGCCACAGGAGAGGTGACTCCTCCTTGAGGAGTTCCTCTGGTTACCATCTTCTTAATGGAACCCTCTGCAAGCAATGATTCTGCTGTTTAGCATTGAATCAATCCAATCAACCAGTAGAGGGGGAATATCCACATCCAATAAGGAGTTATGTATCGATTCCAACTTCACATTATTGAAGGCTCCTTCTACGTCTAGGAAAGTAGCCAAAGTGTATTGTTTTTTCCTAGATTACCCTCAATATAACCCACCACGTCATGAAGAGCACTGTCAACAGAGCGATCCTTGATGTACGCATGTTGACTACTGCTGATTAAATATGGGTGTAATCGATCCCTGATATACATGTCAATCAGTATCTCCAAAGTTTTCAGTAAAAACGATGAGAGACTGATTGGTCTGTAGTCCTTAGGTGATGAGTGACTAGGTTTTCCCGCATTGGGGATAACAACCACTCTAACTTCACGCCATTTGGAGGGAATGAAATTCCTCAGTAGGCACTCCCTAAAAATCGTTAAGAGTAAGCATATCGCTCTTGGCCCTGCGTTTTGTAGCATGGCCGGTGATATGCTATTTGGTCCAGTCGATTTCATGGGTTCGAAGGAATTAATGGCCCATAGCATTTTCTCCTTGGTTACTAAACTTTTGGCAATCGAAAGAGCGCGGCCATCGCACTCTGTGTTCTGTATCGTTATTAGGACATGTATCCCGGACCAGGTTCGAACACCCGGGGAAGTGTATCGTAACCAGGAGGTCCAGGGTATCAAAGCTAGACTCAGTCCAGCTTCCTTTTTGATGCTTCCAAGCGACTTGGGGTCTTTTGAAAGGAATCTTCGAAATCTGGAACACTCGTTTACCCCTTCTATGCTTTCAGAGAAATTTACCCAGAAGACGCGTTTCTTCCGTTTGACCTCGCTCTTGTACATGTTGATAGCTTCCTTATAGCGATCCCAATCAGTACTTGCTTTGGATCTATTGGCTTTGTTGTACAACTTCCTGGTAGTCTGCCTTGACTTACGAAGGTCTTTGGTCCACCATTCAGGTTGTGACCTTATTCCTTGATATGTAAGGGGGCATGTTCTCTCAAGACTATCTAACAGGGTTGCAGTAAAATTGTCCACTGCTGTTTCTAACCTCCCCGTGTCGACGAAATTGTTATCCATCGATTGGAGCAGCCTGTCAAAAAGGTCATTATACTCTACCCAGTTAGTTTTCCTTTGGTTCCTGAAAAGTATTTCATCACCTGTGACCATATTCAGATTGAAGAGGATATATTTATTGTCCGAGAAGGAATTCTCATTGGGCACTCTCCAACCTGAAAGAACAGCGTCGTCTAGGTTCGTCAATGTTATGTCTATTACTTCCGACCTATTTCTGACTTGGAAAGTTGGATCATTACCAATATTCCAAATCTTTAGCCCAGAGTTCAAAATAAAGTCATAAAGTGACTCGCCTCTCGTGTTGATGTTTGTAATTCCCCATAAAGAGTGGTGCGCGTTTGCGTCACATCCTAGGATCATCCTTGTCTTCCGATGATTCTCATGCACGAGCTTGCACACTGACTCATTTGGCACGTTGTTTTCCTCGTATGTATAGATAGACTGATGAGAGTAGGAATGGTTGGGTGTGTCTATTCTCTAATCACACCGTCGTCAGGTCTCCATCAGGGATGCCAACTTAGTGCTTTTCGCACCAGATTTAGTGCTTTTCAGACCACTCAATACGCGAAAAGTTGTCAGTTAGTGCCAAATGAAAAAAAGCACTAACTGTACGCTTTTCACATTTTTCGTCAGTGCTTTTGACGCTTTCGTACATTTGACAGAACAAATCTGGTAACATAAAGAAGTTAGACTCTTTTGTTACACCATATGTATGTACTTCAAGATTTGCCATCATACGCCACAATTTGCATCAAATCTTTACGAAATTTGTCATAAAAAGCTGATGGAGCCAATAATAAAGTCTGTCAAATTTTATAAAATTTGTTGCAGGTTTAGATATATCCGTCATATATACTAATATACCAATTTTGGGTCTAAGCGCCATAGAATACCCGCTTCTCATCAGATCTACATACAATTTAGTATATAACGGTTCCTTCAACCAGAAATGGACACATCATATTTAAAGAAAATTGGTTCAGATTTAGATAGAGAACCCATAACATATATTTCTTAATGTTGAATGCAGACGCTTTAAATTTTTCAACTAACGTTGAAAAATTTGACGAAGATAAGTTCAGATTTAGGTATGTCCCATGTATACCTCTATATCGCTATTTTGAATCTAAGCGCTATAAAATAAAAATGTTTGAACATATTATTCTCATTAAGAAAACAACTTTGATAATATTTGACGAAACATATTTCTTTTTATTCTGCTCTGATGGGGGCGGATATAATGTTGTCGTCTCTCCCGACTGAAGCAATATTATAGTTCAATGCCTTTTTACGCTTTTTAAATTTTTCATTACGCTTTTGCTTCAGAAAAAGTTGGCATCACTGGTCTCCATTGCTGTAATTATACTGAAGGATTAAGTTAAGATTTTTTACCTACAGTACATGTTCTCACCTTGTCCTTCAAAGAGTCCTTGTTGGCACATTTGATCAGTTTGGCGCCCTCTTTCAACTGCGTTCCATCAAAGAGCACCTCACTGCCGCTCCACCTATCCGAAAGCAGAAGGTTGAGTAGCTTTGACTCTAGCAGCCTCCAGTTGGAGGGGCTGATTTTCCCATATAAATCAGCCAGATCTACTAGCCCATGTTGAAATATCGGTTGTTTTAGATGCCGGAGTCCGTGTAGAAGATTCGGGTGCCGGTTGCATAATTTTTTCTTCTATGTATTTGCTTTGAATAGTTCTGAAGAAACATTGGTGGCCATTACTCCAGTTCGTATCGCGTCTGGATAAAGGGTGACTAATTGTGCCTTACCAATAGGACTATCCCTTTTTCCAGTGTGTTTCGTTGCCTCTGAAGTAGGCTTTGCTATTCTATCTTCAGTTTGCAGCGACCCTGCTTCATAGGGACTGCTTGGCATATTACTGACTAATTGTGCCTTACCAATAGGAATATCCCTTTTTCCAGTGTGTTTCGTTGCCTCTGAAGTAGGCTTTGCTATTCTATCTCCAGTTTGCAGCGACCCTGCTTCATAGGGACTGCTTGGCATATTACCACGATTTTCCTTCTCCGTCACAATTGTAGGAGCTGTATTCACCGCTACCAAAAGTGGCGTAGGAGTTGCAGCATCCACCGGTGTAGAGAGAGGTAGAGGCCCAATCAGGGACGATTTCTTCGCTATTTGGTGATAAAGCCGTTCATGGCGAAGTATCGCTTTCCAGTTGGATTTGATCAGTCTCATTTCTCTCACCGTTATGTCAGCCTCCTCTTTCCTTCGAATTTCCGAAGATAAGAGCAGGACCTTTGGTAGGCGTCCCGAGCTTTCTTTCGCCTCGACCTTTTCCTACCACTCGTCGAAGGATTATCACCAAGAGTGCCTGGATCTATAGCTCCTTGACGCGTCAGGATCAGGCGTTCTGCGTTGGAGGACTTGCTAGCCGTGGAGCCGTGGTGTCTATAGGTCGGGTTCCGTCATGCCCACGCAAGGTTAGTTGCCGGCTTTGTCTCGATGGACTTAACCTTTAACCTTCTCGGTAGTTGGGACGGAGCAGGGTTACCATAACCTTTTTTCGGAAAGGAGGACTTTTGTGTCAGAAAAGGAGGACATTTGTAACATTTACAAAATGAGTTTGGAACATTCGGAGGACATTTAAAAAATACAATTTCCAATGATAATGATTTGTACAACAATTTGTATTTTATAGCGCTTAGATGCCAAATCGGAGGACTATATTTAAATCCGAAAAAATTTGCTTCAAATTTGGCAAGGTTTGTACTTGGGTGCTACATTTAAATCTGAGCCGATTTGCACCAAATTCGACAATGTGGGAACTTGGATCAAGAAACTCCATCCCGCTTAACTTCAAAGCGATTGGAAATGAAAAAGCTTCTGTAGCGCTAAAAGGCCAATTCGGAAAGAAAATTTATATAGGGCCTATATCTAAAGACTTTGACCAATTTCTTCCCAGGTATGAAATAGCCTTTATTATATACCAGCAAGATCGAAATGAAAATGCGACCTGTACTTAAGGAACAATTTTAAATAGACAGACAGACAATCGGTGTACTATAAAGTGGGTCTAGCTCCAGTATTTTAAGGTGTTAATTATAATAAATAAGTGAAGCGGCGTTAAGATCTGACATGCCGAATTTTGCATACTCTACACCATAAATTACTTGTCAACTGTTTTTTGATTCTTTGAGATTTGTTGAGTTTGTTGCGCTAAGAAGTGAAATCTTGAGGTACCTTTGTTGGGGGCTATATCAAAACATGGACTTATGATGACCATTGTTAGTCTGAAGGGTTCTGGATATATTTACATACACCCAAATTACAAATTTCAGTTCGACCAGTTGAAATTTGCAGTCTCTATGGCGATAATAAGTCAAATCGGACAGAAGATGCTAAAAATTTATCGATATTGCTTATTTTCAATCCCAAGTTGCCTGCAGCTATAAGAAGTATCTGTTCCAAATTTCAGTCAACGAGCTCAATTATTGTAGTACTAACTTTGTACTAAAAGTGGTTGCGAATATAATTCATGTGGAGGTTTACTGTTTGTGAAAAATTTTAATTTGTAACATAAGGAGGAATCATCCTCCACCATCTCCGACAATTGCTGACATTACTCACCATGCTGAGTGGTTATCTCCGGTTCAGCGTGTCGATGTCCCTTAATTCAGTTAATTCTCCCCTAATTACCTCATCCATTATAAGATTTAGGAGTGATGGGTGAGTGTCGTATGGACGGACTTAAGATATATTTGGGAGGGGACTAGGATGACTGGCATTGGACATAGAGTTCGAACGTTAGCTATCCGTAGGCATTGTAGGGGATGAAGCTTCAATGCTACTGGTTGTAGCTGTAGTTGTTGCTGTTGTTTCTTGATATGGTTTTTATGTTGTTTCGGAAATTCATATTTGGCCCACGATTATAGGGGAAGCCCATGGTATGAAGGGATTTCCTCGTATGTACCTTCTGCCTGTAGGCTATGGCTATGATCCTACTGTGAAAATTGAAGGCAAAATGAGAGGTGAAATGTATAGAGACATCCTACAGAATAATCTCGATACCGAATATGCTGATGATTTGCCACTAGGCTGGATATTTCAACAGGACAACATAAATCTAGGGTCGTTAAGACTTGGCAGTACGAGAAAAAATTATTGTTTCTCATAGATATTCTAAATAAATCCAATAGAAAATCCATGGGGAATTGCAAAACGGAAAGTGCCAGCAAAAAATCGAGTTTGTTGAAGATTATTCAAGAAGAATTGAATAAAATAACTCCTGACCTGCTAAGGTCTACTTCAAACAATGCCAAACATATGTGCCCAAATAATCAACCAAAAAGGATACTCTATCAACTACTAATGATACAATATGCGGGTTTTCGTTACACCATAAGTGCTTAATTTGTATGGGGAGCTAAGCACTATTAGTTCCCGATGAAGTTGTGCTTGTTGGTGCTTGCGTTCCTGTCTTAATCGAGTATGATGTTGCCAGATTTGGCACCCTATGTTTAGCAATATGGCATCCCATTTTTGGAGAGATTGTTATCAATTATTGTGAATTAACGGGAAGAAGAAGAACAAAAATGAGAAATTATTTAAATATTTGGAAGAATGAATACCTCTCGTGAAGACGGGTAAGATGCTCTACACCAATCGAGATGGATTCGAGATCCACTATGCCTCGAAGAGGAAGCTTAAACTTATCAGTAACGACAGAACGATGATCAACAGTTTGGTAGCTGACGACACGCTCCGCAGGAATTACCGTATATATATCCCACAGGAGCTCTGCGAGACGAAGGCAATTGTGGGGATACCTGCGGAATACACGGAGGAATTTATATACGACAATATGAAAATACGACAACTCCCAGAATACGGGCCACTGTATGGTTATGTTAAAATTGCTGAGATAAAGAGATTCTCAATTCCAGACAAGGAGAATAGGGATAGAAGAGTCGATATTGATCTGGTCACTGTATCCTTCACGGTTGATGCGCTACCATCACATGTTGAATTGGACAGGATTATATACCCGGTAAGACCATTCATAAACCATGTTACACAATGCAGAAAGTGTTGGAGATTCGGTCATTCCGAGGGCGTATGTCGTCGCTCGCAACGTATATGCTCCAGATGCGGAATGACCCACGATGACGAATGCATCCAAATGGCAGTGTGCGTAAACTGCGATGGTTTTCATGATGCTAAATCGAATCAATGCGAGGTGAGAGTACGACTCAGAAAGAAGGCCAAGGAAGAGGCAGAAGAGAAGGCGCCAAAGAGACGCGATAAGGTTCCTGACACACAGGTAATAAATAATCCTATACATTTTACTTGCGAACCGAACGATTTCCCACCTATGTCGGAGAAACGTAAGAAGATTGCTCCTGTAGCTGCTACACTTTTGTCCTAAGACAAAAATCCACTAGGTGGCCACTTGGTGAATGACCATTGTTGCCAGAAGATTGGCTTTGCCGGTATGCTGGCGTTTCGCGCGGCTAAGCTCGACGGATGGGGTGGTTCTTGCCAACCATTCTGACGTGTGGACAACAGCAAAACAAAAAAAGGAAAATCATACCGGTCGTTGACATCCATAAAAAGAAAAAAAGAGAAAAAGAGAACCCAAGCAAGATAAAGGAGAGGAAAAATAATGGAAAATGAAAGGAGAGAAAGAGAAAAGTAACCATAAATGAAAAGAAAGGGAGGAACTATTCAGAAACACTCAGAAAATCTTGCCTGGCTGATGACCTGCCAGGACTAGGCCCACCCTCTAGAGATCGAACCGACCTCACCATGATACCTACAATATATCATTTTTTGGTATCCCAAATCTGCATCTCTACTTACGTGCCTTTAACCTCTCTAGCTACCACGGACTAAGCTATCTAGCCCAAAAAAAACATCTTCAGAATTTTCGTTTCATGAGATACAATTTGTTCGTTTTATTTTTGAGCGAAACCTCGTTCGCTATGTGTTTGATTGGCTCAATGTTCATCATTCATGGCGATAATACAAAAAGGTAATTATATTTGATACAATTCAAAAAAAATTACTCAAAAAAAATCAATTAGTTACAAAAAAAAAGGATAAAGAACCCAAATAGTTATGGAGTGGAAAAATAAACAACAAAAATAATGAATCGATTAAATTTCATTTCTAATGTTTCTTTTCCTTGTTTAATTTAATTTGCTAATTCTGGAGCAAACAAATTTAATTTTGTTTTTATAATGCGCCATCTAGGGTATTTCCTTTTAGCTGAGTTTGATTCCAGAGGACGTCTTCAGCAGGCAAGGAACGTATGATGCTGTAGTTGAGGATAAGCTGGAGCTGATGACTGGTGGCATCTGTCGGATCTGACAAGGGTATTCTTAGGAGTGTGTCGTCCGTCTGCGTCCGAGTTCTTTGTACCGTAAGTCCGATGTTCGTTTTTTTTTGTGCTAAGAAAAATACAAACAGTTTATTTACACTTGCCGTTCATTTCTCCTACCTAGCAAAGACGAAACCGTGAAAATCTGGGCCACTCAACCCCTCTAACAACAAGCGAAAGTCCCTAGGCCTGAGCTCAACCCTGAGAACCCTATCCGCGCACCTTTCTCTGTACAAAGGGTCTGAATTTATGTAAGTAACACGATTTTGTCCTTACTTATGATATCCCCGGCACTAATCACACTTATTTGTTTCTTTTCTTTTATTCACAGTCCTGTCCGTCTGGTCGTACGCAGTCAACGTATGTTATTTGTGTACACTTGTGGAATACCAGGCATCCCAGGCTTGGAGATGCACATCTGCGCCTCCAACGTTGGACTGGTCAGCGGTGGCTCTCTCGTGGTGTTGTATTGCGATGTGAAAAATATGTATGTATGTATGTGTGTTTATTTCAACTTTATTTACTTGTGTTTCTTTGTTATGTTTAAGTTAAACTTCGATAGTTTTAAATAAAAATTCCAAAATGACTTAAATTTTGTCTTCGAATTATTTGGTTTATAATGGTGAGTATCGGTGCAGAGCCACTTGACCGTCTTCTTCTATTACCGCAGGAAAAAAGGACCGACATTTTCCAATTTTCCACCGACCAAACCTTTGCTTTCGTCATTTTTCTTTTTGTTCCTGCTTTAAGCCTGCCATCAACAATGCATTTTTATAGCAAAACAGCTGTTCCTATTTCATGCTTCTTCTTCCCTCGCGTACCATTCATTCACCTGATTTTATTCTTCTTCTTTTTTCAAATCATTAGTCTTTTAAGGGCGCACACTACAAACCCAACCATCCTGTAGGCTTCAAGCCAAAGGATGGGAGGGAAAAAGTGCGTTTCTTTTGTTAATTGTCGTCGTGTGAATCATCCCTAGACTAATCTGGCGGAATCTGAACTGACTTCCCTATAAATGTACAGCGCGGCAATCCCTAATCGGACGATAAGTTGCACGATTTTTAATTTTGCACCTATTAAAAACAATTTCCGCGCGAAAATATGTACTCAGTACTGGTTTCACGAAAAACGTATGGTCGACGTATGACCGCTACGTAGCGCGACTAACTAATCATTAACTAGTCTACACTACCTTTGTTAACTGGTACCCTGGTCCTATGACAACCCGCTGTGGCTGTCAATGACGTTTATGTCAAACCTTACAAATATCAATGGAACGCGGACGGACACGGAGCGGCTGGCAGAAATAAATGGTAAGTATTTTATAAGTGAAATTAAAATTAAATAAGTGTAATTGAAAAGTGAAAAAAGAGATAATTAAAAAATAAAAAACTAAAGTGTGAGTGATTCAGGAGTGAAAGGTCGTCGGGCTAATTATAAAAGTGTTAAGTGAGAAATGAATGGAATGCAATTCTATGGATGTGTGTGTGAAAGTGCACTGTGAAAAAGAATTAATTAATTAAAAATCAAAGAATTTAATAAAAAAACAAGAGTGAAATCTTGGAAACAAAGATTAAATAATTCGGCTAAAATAACAAAGATAAAATGAAAAAAAAAAAACGTGGCTTCCAAACTTGTTGGTGTGTGTGTGTGTGTGAGTAGTGCATTCAATTGCTGAATGAGTTGAACAAACAAATGCACTCATTGACTCGTGGTTTTGGCGGAAATATGCCAAGTACAAAAAAACAAAAGCAACAAATCTGAATTAAAGTTCGAAATATGGCCGATTTGGAGAATTGAAAAGAAAATGAAGATAAAAGAAAAGTGGAAATCCAATCTATTGCGAAATTAAATGTGAAAATAGAATTGATGGAAGAGTGAATAAAAGAAAAAGAAAAGTTGAGATGAAAATCGAAATCAAAACAAAAACGGACGGACGGAAAGTTCAATCAACTTAACGTAAAGCGAAAGTAAGTGATTTAAGTGAATTTAATGTGTGCTTAATACGAAGAAATGTGAAATAAAAACTGTTTGGACCGGAAAATTAACTTTAATTAGGAAAACAGAAAGCGAAGTTGAAACATAAAGTGTTTTAAATGAATTTAATGTGTGAGTACCCCATGGGAATAAGAAATAAAAAATGATTGGACTGCAAAATAAAATTTAATTGAGAAAACAAAAAGTGAAATGGAAAAATAAAATGATTTTTCAAAAAATATAATTTTTTAATAGTTTTCCTCGAGAAAATAAAACAAATTTTGGAAAATTTAAGTGGTGATGTGAAGTGAAAATATTTTGAAAAATTAAAGTGAAGATGTGAGATGAAATACCTAAGTAAAATAAATAAGTTCTTTAACTAAAAATTTACGTTTTTTTCTTATTTAAGCCCAAATTTAAGACGAAAAATCGAGCTTGGTGACCTTTTTATTTCTTTACGTGAATTTAAGTGAGTTTTTTCCAAATGATTTCAGTGAGAAAAAAAAAAAAATTTTAAACATCGCTATTTTGACTTTGTATATTTTTTCTTTTTTTTTTTTTTTTTGTTTTTTTTTTCTTTGCTTTTTTTTTTTTTTTTTTACTGTTTCTACAAAATAATAATTCAGATTTCAATAAAAAAATGTAAGCGCTAATGGTTTTTTCCTTCTTTTTTTTTTCAGAACTGATGTGAATTCCAGCCCTAAGGAGGAAACTAAAAACAACAAAGTGCTGCGGAATTCAATATTCCCTACACTATAAGAGGTAAGATACAAATTCAATAATTCAATTCAAATTTTCAAATCATTTAAATCCTAATCTAACTCATACCTAATAAACTTAAAAACTATTCAAAATTCAATGTTTAATTCAATTCAAATTTAATTGTTTTTTTTTTCCTTAGACTCTACTTAAAACTACTGGAACCGGAGAATCGGAAGAAAAGGAGATGCCAGCTAGAAATCAGACATGTGGATTCATCCAGGTAAGTGAATTTGTTTACTACCATTAGTTTTGCGTTTTACTTTGGTACTCCTAAAAACAATAGACAGTTCCTTACGAAGGTTTAATGACCTCATTGTAATAAAAGGAAAACTTGAGTCTGTGTTTTCGTATTCCTTTTTTTCTTGGTTTATCTGCTTTGATTCTAGTGGGGGTTTTTAATGAGATTATTGACATCGTCTACAGCGACGAATCGCGACAAACCCTAGCATATTAAGATGAGAGAAATTCTCGTGGCTATGGATATAAATGTATCCAGCCCGAACAATCGTTCAATTATGTTTATGTCTGGCTGGTTAGCATAACCTTCGGTATGAAATACTTGTGTGGACTTAGAAAAGACACTTGTCTGTCCTTTAATCGGATGAAATAAGTCACAAAAAAAATTGTTTCTTACCCCGTCCTATTTGGCGCGACTACTAGATTGAATAAAGCTGGATACAACACTTCCTTCTACCATTGGCATTTGGCTCAAAATGTGAACTCGGGTTCAGTCCTTGTATAGGTGACCTGCAAGTACCGCACACTCAGAAATCTTTTTGTTGTACTCCAGGATGATTCGGTCCGGCAGTCGCTCCAAATGACCAGTGATCGGGTAAACTTTACACCAAGTTTTCTTTCGGTTTTGTTTGTGTAATCTGAAATCATCATATCGATAAAGATTTAAAAAAAAAGATAATGCATTAAAGATTAAAAAAAGCATTAAGGATTTTGTTTTAAAAAAACATAAATAAAGCTTTAATGATTTAAATAAAAAAAATAAAGCGTTGAAAGATTTAAAAAAAAACGAATTGACTTCGTTTGATATTCCAAACGATTAGAATTTTGCCGCATACACGAAAATGAAATTATCTGAAGCTAGCCTTGGAAACTCAGAGGATGGTACCCAAAACGAAACTTGGAAACAGACAGCCATGGAGAAAGGTCGCATGCCAATTCGAAGTGATAGATGGGGATACATACTTGGAGTTAACTCTGGATTGGGTTTCCGGAAAGTTCTTCAGGAAACTTGGTGGAAATTATATTATGGCGACTCTGAGGACAGGAGTTCCAGTGCGGATGAATTACCGGTACTTTTTGGAACCGGTCGCTTCCAGTCTAGGATACTTGGAAATAATCAATGCGAGAATACTGTTCTGGAGAGCTCCTATCAAAGCAAGGACCTTAACTTCCTACAGAAAGTGGGAGCAACATAAGTACGTTTATTGTATATTATCGATTCTGAGGTTACTTATTTACATGATTATAAATACCAGATAAATGAATAAAATGAGAATGGTATACCTGGCGTTTACATTTTTTCCTCTTATTAGACATCCCGCTTCACGGAAACAAAATTTCACACGTAAATAGTATCACAATCTTGTGAGAAGGCAAAGCTGAAAAGCTATTTTATAGCCCCATTGACAGAAAGATATGGCTAAGAAAACTTTAAGTTTTTCGAAACAGATTTTCATGATCGATTTGCGGTGATACTCTTGAATTTATTGACAAGCTTTTATTATTACTATGCTCCTTGTCACTGGTATTTTACATTCCTAATCCGTAATTGCTGTGACAAGATGAAAGTTGCCCATCAAATATCACTCAGGGAATCCTAATTCTTGGCGACCTCTGACTTTGCGCAAGGTATTTTCATTATTTTTTTCCTCTTCCTCCAACAAGGTCAGGAGAGAGGTAGACCGACATTTGCGTCCCCAGTCCGCACCAAAGTCCCCAATGCCTGATGCAATGCTTCAACGGAGATCCAGTTCGGATTTTCGTTATGTATTTTTTTCAATTCTAACTGCTCTCACTATATGAATAATTGTTAAGTTCATGGCTCTGATGTCAACACTGGCGCGGCTTAGTGACATAGCGTCCATTAGAGCAAGGTGGCACATCGTTGAGAGTTCATGATGGACATAAATTGTCCTCTCACTATTTGCAGTTTTAGAGCAAGTTAGACCAAAAACTTCCAGTTGTAAACAGGCTTTTGGACACTTTGATACGAACTCAGGTTTCCAAATGCTTCTGCCTCTTGAACTTTCTTGTTGGTGGATATAAACCAGAACGGCAAATACGATTTGATTATTGCGATCAGGAAGGGTATGATTGCTATTCCCTTGAATTTCACCTACTGCTTTAAATCTTTCGCGTGGAAGATACCAATTGATTTGCCTTTCAGATCTTCAACTTCATACAGACAATTCCCTACTGGTCGTAAAATACGGCACTTAAAGAATTTCTTATCCAGCTTGGCATTATAATTATTCTTGAAGTCACTTTGCCTAAAGCTCCTACGAAAGACTTCTTGCCCTGGAATAAATTTCACTGGCCTACACCGGGTATTGTAGGTCTTTTCTCCTTTCTCATAAGCCTGATGAAGATTTTTCCTCACTTGATCTCTGACTAAGTCTAGCTTCACGGCACTTGGAACTACTTCTAGCTCCGGATCGGAAAGAAGTTTAAGCTTCCTGGCCAATTTATATGCACTGCCATGAGTTATCATATTTACACCAAAAAGCGCGAAATATGGCGTAACTCCGATCGACCCGTGCACTGAAGATCTCAGTGAACATTCAATTTCAGATAATTGTTTGTCCCAATCACGGTGGTCTTCTCCTAAGTATGCCCTTATGGCGGATAAAATTGACTGATTCACTCTCTCAGACGCGTTCGCCTGAGGAGAGTGAACAGCTGTTTTAAGGTGGTTTATGCCGAAATTCTTAATCACGTCCGTAAACTGCTTACTAACAAATTGTTTCCCATTGTCAGACACTATCGTCTCGGGCGTACCAAATTTATGGAAAACTTCCGTGATTAAAAACTTCACAACATTCTTCGAGTTTGCTTTAGCCATAGCTTTTAACAAAACAAATTTAGAGAGGTGGTCTAAAACGATCAAAATATAAGAATTCCCCATTCGCGATCTCGGATAGGGACCTAGAAAGTCTATGTAAATTCGCTGGAAGGGTCTGTCTACTACCGTCTCGCTTCCCATTGGTGGGCGAAGTGTACTATTGGCCGGTTTCGTCTCCTTGCAGACAACGCAATTTTTAACAAAAGTTCTCACATTAATATTTAGATTCGGCCAATAAAAATATTCTTTTATTCTTCGCAAGGTTTTGTGGAAGCCTCCATGGGAAACTTGCGGTGGACAGTGGGCATTTTCTATGATCTGTTGGGTTAATTCCACGGGTACCCACAGCTTCCAGGCGAAATCTTCATGGAGCGGCACTCCATCGTAATGACGAGTCCGCTTATACACCAAACCCTCCACTACTTTCAGATCTGGTAAATGTACGGAATTCTCCTCAATCTTAGCTACAAGGTCTAAATAGTCTTCCGATTTGAAAGCCGAAGATTCTAGATCAATTAGCGAGGTCATGTCTAGGGCGATTTCTTCCATGTCGTATCGGGATAACGCATCCGGGACCACATTCTGACTTCCCTTGCGGTGTTCTATTTCAAACGAATATGCCTGGAGATGCAAACTCCACCTGGCTAACCTTCCGCTCAGATCACGGTGAGACATCAACCATTTAAGGCTGCTGTGATCGGTAATGACTGAGAAAGGCATCAATTCGATGTATGGCCTGAACTTCTTTATGGCCATTACTACAGCTAAGCACTCCCTCTCAGTCACCGAATAGTTCTTCTGAGCGGAGGTCAGCTTTTGGGAGAAATAGGCTATTGGATGTTCTCCGTCAGAATCATCCCTTTGAAATAGAACCGCGCCTATACCTAAGTCCGAGGCATCACACTGCACGTAAAAGTGTCTTGAAAAATCAGGATGCGTGAGTACTGGACTGCTGACTAGAGCTTTTTTCAACTTCTCAAAAGCTACCTTGGCCTCCTCCGAGAAGTGAAATTGTTTAGATTTTTTGAGGGTCTCGAAGATTGGGGCCGCGATGGTGGCAAAGTCGGCAATAAACCTCCGATACCACCCCGCGGTTCCCATAAAACTTCTCACCTGTTTTATGGTTTTAGGATATGAAAATCGTGTGATGGTCTCAACTTTCTCAGGATCGGGTTTTAGTTTGCCTCCTCCCACAATATACCCCAAATAGCGGAGCTCCTTGAAGCAAAATTTGGATTTCGCCACATTGATAGTAAGTCCTGCTTCCGCCAAACAACCTGCCACTCGCTCTAACAACCCCAGATGCGTGTCGAAGTCTGGCGACACCACCAACAGATCGTCTAGATAGACGAAAACTCTATCACGTAGTGCCCCGGGGATCACCTTATCCATTAAACGGCATAACCTTTGGGCTGCGTTACACAGACCAAAAGGCATGACCGTGAAATGGTAAAGTGGTCGCCCGGGCACAGTAAATGCAGTTTTCTCTCTACTAGACGGATCCAGGGGTATCTGCCAGAATGCGTCTTTAAGATCGACACTAGAAATGAAATATGTGTCACCCAACCGGCTGAGTAGACCCTCAATATGCGGCAATGGATAGGCATCCTTGACAGTGAGTGCGTTGAGTTTACGAGCGTCCAGGCACAACCGGTTCTTCTCTCCTCTTCTAACCAAAGTAACCGGGTGACTCCATGGACTCTCGCTTTCCTCAATCACTCCCATGTCAAGCATCCTATCCAATTCCGCATATATAAGTTTCTGCACGGCCGGTGACACCGGATAGTGTCGATCCTTCACTGGGACTGCATCACGAGTGTCGATTGTATGGACCTCAGCTTTTGTTTTACCCAGGCCATTCTTCGTGTAGCACGGAAATTTGTCTATCGCCAATTGTAAACGGTGACATTGTGCCTCTGACAACTCGTGGGTTTTAACATCATCGTTCCTCTCGGCTTCTTCACAGAGACTTATGTGGTTGGAGGACAAACCGTCAACATGAGCGAAAATGTTGAACATCCGCACGAAATCCACTCCTAAAAACAATTCACGACTCAGAGTCGGCACCAGATAGAGAGTTAAGTCGAACTCTTTCTTATTAAAAGAAATTTTAGGACGTACCCTACCAACTATCTTATGCGGACTGCCATCCGCCGTCTTGATGAAGGAATGGAAACTATGAATTTCCAAGCCTGCGCGCTTGACAAAACTGAGGCAGTCCTTACCTAGACATGACACCGTAGCTCCGCTATCAAGCAACCCTTCAATTACCTGACCATTAATAGAGAGTTTAGTGTAAAAACGGTTGTCATCGCCCTCATATAATGTTGTCGATGCGATTTCCTGTCTGAGACGCTTCCTACGCTGGTATCTTTCCCTAGCTTTCCTAATCCGATTCGTCACGGTTCCGAAAATTCTTTCTTTAGCCTCTTTATACTCCCTAACGCGGACGTGGAGAGGCTTCAATTCTCTAAGTCTAAGTTCTTTTTCTATTTCAGTTCTTTCACAATTCTTCAAAATCTTCACTTGTTTAACGCTAATTCCTACACTACGATCTAATTCACTATTCACTGGGTTTAAACAGCCGTGGACCTCACCTCCCCAGTTCGAGATGGGCTCCTCTGTCGGTTTCCCCGACACTTCGGACAGTCTAGTACGGTCACCCCATCATGCCCACACTTGTAGCAAAAGTACTTGCGAGGCGCCTTGCAGTCCACCCAGCAATGCCCTTCCACTCCACAATTCCAACACTTGTATCTCGTTCTCCCTGTAATTGCATCCACCTCAATGTCATCCCGGAAATCATCTCCCTCCAAGGCAATTTCGTGCACTCTCGGTGGGAAATTCTGGCGTTGATACTGCTGCCTCTGCGTAGCAATCAAATTCTCGGCCTTCTTCACCTGCCGGTAAAACTCCCCCAGGTTTCGCATATTGGCCGAAAATATCATTTGGGCGAGCGATGGCTTAAGATTGCCCCTCATGATTTCAACCATCTCATGCTCCTGGTAAGGCGTCTTCTGTTGTGTTCGCAATTTAATTACCGCATTGTAAAATTCTTCAAATGTTTCTTGAGGGAGCTGCCGACGATTGAGAATTTGTGTTTGAATCTGAAATTCGTTCTCGTATCGCTGATATTGGCTTAACAGTGCTTTCTCGATTTCTCCCCACGTACGAAACTGCACAAACTTTCTGTGATTCCAATACCAGTCGAGGGCTGGATTCTCCAGGAGCTGGTGAAATTTAGTTAAAAACTCCTCCTCTGGGCAATCATAGTCTTGTTTCAGCTGGCTCACGCGGAAAATAAACTCCTGAACGTGCATTGTCTTGTCAGTGCCATCGAATTTCACTCCCCACTTGGCCAAGTTAAATCGTCCTGCAGATTCAGAGTTCGTGCCGGCCCTTGGCCGTGATAAGCTAGCTGGAGCGGAATGCGTACCAGCATAAGGTTGCTGTGGTTGGCCATATAACGGCTGCGTGTATTGTGGGATTTGGTTTGGAATTTGCGGTGTATTCCATGGACGAGGTACTTCTGGCGGTGGTAAAAACAGGTCTGGCACTGGAGCTCGTGGTATTGGTGGTGGCGGCTGTGTGTAAGACACACCTGAATAAATATTAGGAGTCTGCGATGGTAAGGAAACAGCTCGAGTAAATGCTGTTGGAGCCTGCACTGGCTGGTATGGTGCTGTTGGAGCCTGCACTGGCTGGTATGGTGCATACGCAGTATTCGGAGGAAAACTGTAGTGTGACGGCAAAGCACCTTGCTGTGTTTGAGTTTGTGGTAAGTTGCTGGTTGTGACTGGTGGCCTTGTATGGTTTGCGAGGGCATCTAGAGCTGGAAATGATGACACTTGATTGGTACTAGTTGATGGCAAATATACCCTCAACGAACGTCTTGTGGCTTCGACAATTCGGGGTATTAACTCTCGAAGTCGCTCCTCTTCCTCTCTCATAAACTGTTGGCGGGCTAAACCCACTGCTGAATTAATTATTTCCCGTACACCAGTACTAACCCCTGCCGGTATATTCGGATCATCAGGTCTGTTTTGTGGCTGATTCAGAGCTGTCAAGTTGCTGTAATCCGGAGATGAGATAGAACCGTGTGACCAAAACGATGCATTGAGAGATTGGGAGCCATCCCGGAAACAAGATGGAACAGAAGGAGCTGCAGACGAGCTGGCTGGAACGGTGTTGGTGGCTGTGGTTGGAATTGTTTGTGTGGTCATGGTCACAGCTGGTTGAACTGTAGCTAGAACAGCTGGATCGACCGCACTACCCTGTCCAAGAATGGGACGACTACTTAATTCCCTATCTGTGGAACGCGTATTGACCATGGTGATGAAACTAAGTTAAGCGATATGCAGAGAAATAAAAATCTAAACTTCTTAAATTCCACTAAAAGAAATTGTACCTCAAAAAAATGATATAATGGCACTGTCGTGGTAGCTTCGAGAAAAAAAACAACGTAAGTAGAACACAAAACATATTCTGAGTATAAATCTTTAATTAATTCCTTCTTATCAATTTCAGAGAGTAATTCATTAATTTTTGGGAAGAAAATGGAGATTAGTTGTGGGCGTAGTCATATCAGAGAACTCCGGCACAATTGTAGTCTCTGGACAAAGCCTTTCCGCTACAAGACGCACGAAATTTCTCCAATATGGCCTTGTCTATCGATCGAGTCGGAAAAAGGACAAGTTCGCTCATCTTCAAAGAAACAACTAACCTTTGGGCTATTGTGTGGCTAAAAGTAGTATCTGTGCTCCTGAGACCTACGTATCGTCACCCTCCTCCATACATATCAGCTTCGCGCTTAGCGGTATATCTACCTGTGGAAAGCGGGACTGATACTCCTGGAAAAGGACTCCGACCGCAGACTCCAGGAAACAGAAAAATATTGGAAGGAAAAGGTATCAGGGACTCCTTTCCATGAGACAATTAACCGAAAGGCTTGCCGTACGTTTAAGCTCTCCTAGAAAGGTGTACCCTAGACGGCTCGCTTTCTAACTCCTGCGTAACAGCGCGTCGAGGACTCTTCAAAAACTCGAACGGGACTACGCGTTCGTAAGAAAACGAGGACCTATCTACCTAACGAAGATTAGAAGAAGAAAGGACAAAGGACTTGCTTCGGGCCCCACGTTGGGCGCCATTTGTAGCTGCTACACTTTTGTCCTAAGACAAAAATCCACTAGGTGGCCACTTGGTGAATGACCATTGTTGCCAGAAGATTGGCTTTGCCGGTATGCTGGCGTTTCGCGCGGCTAAGCTCGACGGATGGGGTGGTTCTTGCCAACCATTCTGACGTGTGGACAACAGCAAAACAAAAAAGGAAAATCATACCGGTCGTTGACATCCATAAAAAGAAAAAAAGAGAAAAAGAGAACCCAAGCAAGATAAAGGAGAGGAAAAATAATGGAAAATGAAAGGAGAGAAAGAGAAAAGTAACCATAAATGAAAAGAAAGGGAGGAACTATTCAGAAACACTCAGAAAATCTTGCCTGGCTGATGACCTGCCAGGACTAGGCCCACCCTCTAGAGATCGAACCGACCTCACCATGATACCTACAATATATCATTTTTTGGTATCCCAAATCTGCATCTCTACTTACGTGCCTTTAACCTCTCTAGCTACCACGGACTAAGCTATCTAGCCCAAAAAAAACATCTTCAGAATTTTCGTTTCATGAGATACAATTTGTTCGTTTTATTTTTGAGCGAAACCTCGTTCGCTATGTGTTTGATTGGCTCAATGTTCATCATTCATGGCGATAATACAAAAAGGTAATTATATTTGATACAATTCAAAAAAAATTACTCAAAAAAATCAATTAGTTACAAAAAAAAAAGGATAAAGAACCCAAATAGTTATGGAGTGGAAAAATAAACAACAAAAATAATGAATCGATTAAATTTCATTTCTAATGTTTCTTTTCCTTGTTTAATTTAATTTGCTAATTCTGGAGCAAACAAATTTAATTTTGTTTTTATAATGCGCCATCTAGGGTATTTCCTTTTAGCTGAGTTTGATTCCAGAGGACGTCTTCAGCAGGCAAGGAACGTATGATGCTGTAGTTGAGGATAAGCTGGAGCTGATGACTGGTGGCATCTGTCGGATCTGACAAGGGTATTCTTAGGAGTGTGTCGTCCGTCTGCGTCCGAGTTCTTTGTACCGTAAGTCCGATGTTCGTTTTTTTTTGTGCTAAGAAAAATACAAACAGTTTATTTACACTTGCCGTTCATTTCTCCTACCTAGCAAAGACGAAACCGTGAAAATCTGGGCCACTCAACCCCTCTAACAACAAGCGAAAGTCCCTAGGCCTGAGCTCAACCCTGAGAACCCTATCCGCGCACCTTTCTCTGTACAAAGGGTCTGAATTTATGTAAGTAACACGATTTTGTCCTTACTTATGATATCCCCGGCACTAATCACACTTATTTGTTTCTTTTCTTTTATTCACAGTCCTGTCCGTCTGGTCGTACGCAGTCAACGTATGTTATTTGTGTACACTTGTGGAATACCAGGCATCCCAGGCTTGGAGATGCACATCTGCGCCTCCAACGTTGGACTGGTCAGCGGTGGCTCTCTCGTGGTGTTGTATTGCGATGTGAAAAATATGTATGTATGTATGTGTGTTTATTTCAACTTTATTTACTTGTGTTTCTTTGTTATGTTTAAGTTAAACTTCGATAGTTTTAAATAAAAATTCCAAAATGACTTAAATTTTGTCTTCGAATTATTTGGTTTATAATGGTGAGTATCGGTGCAGAGCCACTTGACCGTCTTCTTCTATTACCGCAGGAAAAAAGGACCGACATTTTCCAATTTTCCACCGACCAAACCTTTGCTTTCGTCATTTTTCTTTTTGTTCCTGCTTTAAGCCTGCCATCAACAATGCATTTTTATAGCAAAACAGCTGTTCCTATTTCATGCTTCTTCTTCCCTCGCGTACCATTCATTCACCTGATTTTATTCTTCTTCTTTTTTCAAATCATTAGTCTTTTAAGGGCGCACACTACACTCCCAAGAGGAAACGTAAACGCCGTACCAGAGCCGGCAATAATGTTCGGTTAGAGGATGTTGTAGCTGTGGATGACCGGGTGGATTCGGATGGACCCGATTTACCACCCGAGGAGGGGATGTCCGACAACACACCTCTACTTGTGGAGACCGACGACCGTGAATCACGGAATGATACACGTGAGGATACTGATGTCAAGCAATCTGGGATCTGAATCCCATAATATTTCTGAAGTGCAGCCGGAGGCTAAACTTTCTAAGACATCTAACAATAATTTGATAGGAAATGAACGCCGATGTACGAATACGGTCTTCGACGAATTTCAATCGATCTACCAATCACAATCTGTCCAACCGATGAAATATGCTGATGATGAGGATATTTCAACTTAATGCAACAAGTCTGAGAAATAAAAAACCACAACTGATACAATTTCTGAAGGAAGAGGATGTCGATATAATGTGTATATCCGAGACGATAAGATATTATTCGAACGGATAGACCATCTCACACCCACGGAGGGGGTGTTGCAATCGTAATAAAGAGATCGATATCATTAAAACTCCTTTGTTTTCACCTCTCGAATGGACAGATCGAGATTGTAACCTGCCAGATCAATACCCATATGGGAGACGTTGTAATAGCATCAATATATATTCCACCGTCTGCCAGGTACAATACCGGACACTTAAATTAAATCATCGCACAGATTCCATCTGGGTCACACTTTGTCTTTTGCGGTGACTTTAATGCGCACCACGAGATGTGGGGCGGACAGAGGAGTGATCACAGGGGCAACGCCATTATGGAATTTATAGATGTTAACAATGCAATACTTTTGAATAATGGATCGAAGACATTTTTTGGCTGCGGGAACCCATCCGCGAAATCAAAATATGATAACCTACGGAGTAACTAGGAATATTCCTAAGAGTACATTGAATGAGAGATTGATAAGTATTATAAATTCGGAGACTTTCAAGAACGGATCTGAAGAAGACAAGATCGATATTTTCTCTGAATTGTTCTACAACGGCAACATTACAACGGCAACTATAAATGCATACAAGAAAAAAGTACTGAAACGGTCGTGGGGATAATTTTGAAAGTGGAAAGCTACTGAAAATAGTAAGTCCAGATTCACACTTGCAATTTTTTCCTGCAATTCTCTTTTGAAATTGCATTTGCGTTCAGACAATGTATTCTGTTTCGACAGTTTTTTATTTTCACCGTTCATTAAAACTCATTAAATTTTATTAAAATGTATGTCGCACAAATTTACATATGTTGAACCGAGCACAAAACAACGAATATTAAATGAAAAGCAAAACGCATTGCAAAAAAATTGCGAGTACGAAAGATTTTTTTCTCTCCCCTTACCGACTGCGTCCCTCTCCCACAAACACTGCAATTCAGCAGAAAAAAATTGCAAGTGTGAATCTGGACTAATAAAGTACTAACATTACCATCCCTGCTTGTTGTACGACTTATTCATAAAAATGTAATGAAGGTTTGAAGAACGCATTGCATTTGGAGTGGATATTTAGAGCAATATCGATATTATGGATGATTTATATTTTTCAAAATATTCTGGACAGGCCACAAAGAAGAGGGAATATAAATTTACTCCAAAGCCAGGAGGCATTCGTATTTTAAACATTTTGTAGACAGAGCAAGTCATTTTTCTTCGCCTTCTCAACTTTCTAACTACATATGTTTTCGTTCGGAAAGATTGTAGAAACCGGACTGCACAGAAGCAATTTGATAGTTTGCATTTGAGCAGTATTATTTTGTATAAACCCCAATGAAACAACGTTTTTAACTACAAAATGTCCATAGCATTGTAGTAATATGTTTTAATTTGTTTGTTATGCAAGATGCTGTTTTTCATTAGAAAAAGAACGGAAATATTAGTAATCGTGGAGTACCTAAAGATGTTGGTTTTGTCCACCGAAGTCAAATTATGTTTCTTAAACTCTTTATTGGTTGTGCAAAATGTAAAGACCTGTAATTCTCCTCCTGACTTTGTAAACGCCATCCAAATCTATCGAAGCTGTCGGTTCCCTGGTGGCACTTGCCATGTTGGGACTAAATCGTGTTTTGTTTCACATGGCAGTATCGCTATTAAATCAAATTTTATATTTTAATCATGCTTTAAAGTAGAGATATGTTTATTGGCCAGTTTCAATTGATATTTCCAAATGTCCACGGTGAACATGGAATTCAAATGCGTTAAGATATGGAAATAAAAACAGTTCGGAACAAGCTCGAGTCACATGCTTCATTGTAGAAAGAACAAATACCTGGACTAACGATTTTCTTGGGTTCGATCCGACCGGAATCAAAATGTGTTCTTGAAAAGGAATTCCTTGCGTCCAAGAAGCATGAATACGTTTCTGTAGAATGAATGAAATGAATAAAGTGTCGGTTGCCCGTTATTATTTCGGTCTGTAATCGTTATGATTTAAACTGAGATACTCTCTCGGCTAAAGACCAACCTGCTTCTATACAGTGATAGTCCAGATTCACACTTGCAATTTTTTTCTGCAATTCTCTTTTGAAATTGCATTTGCGTTCAGACAATGTATTCTGTTTCGACAATTTTTTATTTTCACCGTTCATTAAAACTCATTAAATTTTATTAAAATGCATGTCGCACAAATTTACATATGTTGAACCGAGTACAAAACAACGAATATTGAATGAAAAGCAGTGTGGAAATGTCGCAAAACTTTACAGCGAAAAAAATGCAAAACGCATTGCAAAAAATTGCGAGTACGAAAGATTTTTTTTCTCCCCCCTTACCGACTGCGTCCCTCTCCCACAAACACTGCAATTCAGCGAATCTGGACATAGAAAGCAAGTATTTTACATGGCAAAATATATTGCAAGTATTTCATTGCGTGCCCACAGACTATATCATGATTTCTGGGGCGTGACCCCCGTCATCAGTAGTCTACATGGCCGGCTTTTTCAAAAAAGGACAAAAATGCTGGTACATATTTTATAGTTTTGGAATTTACTTGGTGTTGACAACACCAGAGAAATTGCTTGCCATGTGCCCTTCTTGATTTTTACACATTTGTGGAGAGGCTCCTATGTATTCCATAAGTGAATTAAAGGCTGCTTGTCATCTGTTTGTGTTTGTTTTCTTGTTGTTGTAGTTGTAAGCGTACTGTCAAATTCGGATTTTTTAAATTATCCGGCGTATCCGTGTGCGTATTTGGGTAGCTGTAATACATTTTCATATATTTGAAATCGAGTTTGACAGACGCCTCGACGGATAAGTTTTAACGCGCACTATACCCAAATAAGTCCAGATTCACACAAGACAACTTTTTCCAAGCAAGTGTCAAAGTTTGTAGGAGAGGGAGGCAGATAGCTCTTTCCACCTGACTCTCACTCCCACAAACTTTGACACTTGCTTGGAAAAAATTGCCGAGTGTGAATCTGCGCGAAGTTTATGCGTGTGACAACGGCGCTAAAGTTGGGTACTATGTTTTTTCGGCACGAAAAAATTTCGCAAAATGTTATTTCGAGTCAGGGATGCCAGAAAAAAATTGCTGTTGTCCCCAAATAATTACAAGAAAATCCCCAACTTAACCCCACATAAAACTATTTTCGTTGAAAACAAGTCAAACATATAAAAAACTGCAGACTCGAAATTAATTCAAAAACAAACATTTTAAAAATTACTCTTTTGATTTTAATAAACTTTCAACATTCCTCTACTATGGACGATTTTTTGGCGTTTTTAGTTTTTCAAAATTTTTTTGTAGTCTTTATGGCACAGATCCCAGGATTTTTTCTAAAAATACCATTTGTTAAAATTGTCATATCTTCTTAACCGTCAGAATATAGAAATTATAATTAATTTTTCAGAGTTTCATTTGATGGCAATTTATACCTAATAGTGCAAAGTCTCGTATTATTTTTAAATGCGAATTTCAGATTTGGTAAAATCATTTTAGAAAATACTCGTTAAAATATGGTTTAAAAAATGAAAGTGTTTCGTGTTGTCATGCGTAAGACAACAGACAACAACGAAGGGAGTCCATACTAATTTTCTACTGATAATTTTTTTCGCAGTTATATTTTCTGATTCTGATGATGTCTTTCGACGAAAGACGAAATATTGAATGAATATAAAAAAGAAACACATAAAAACCCATAACAGATAGACCTCGAGCTCATTTTTGGATAAATATCATACAAGATTAAGAAAATCTTTATATTGCATCAAATAAACCCCAACAAAATGTACAAAAATCCCCTAACAAAAACCCCACCCCCAAATTATATTTTTTATCCCAATTTGCATTGACTAAACCCCAGTATTGGGGTCAAAACCCCAGTTCTGGCAACCCTGTTTCGAGTTGAAAAATGGAACGCTTTTTTAAAATAACGCTTTGAAATTTGGAAGTGTGTGTGTCAAATTGTCACTTTTATATGTATGTGTGTATATGCATGTGCATTTTTTCTTTTTGCTAACATTCTTGAGGGTGTCTCTTAAATACCAGTGAATGCGTCAGCGTCTGTCAAAAAAACGCATGATGGATAATTTTTAACGCGCGCTGTACCAAAATACGCAGTAAACAGAAAACAGCTGATTTATCATCCCCATTTCAGAAAAATTTTGTTTTTCTACATTTGGAGTGGATATTCAGAGCAATAGCGATATTATGGATGATTTATATGTTTTGAAAATATTCTGGACAAACCACAAAGAAGAAGGAATAGAAATATATTCCAAAAGCAGGAGGCATTCGAATTTTAAACATTTTCAGACAGCAATTCATTTTTCTTCGCCTTCTCAACTTTCTAACTAAGTTTTCATAAGGAAAGATTGTAGAAGCTGCACTGAAGCAATTTGATAGTTTGCATTCGAGCAGTATTATTGTGTATACACCCCAATGACACAACGTTTTTTAACTACAAAATTTCCATAGCATTGTAGTTATATGTTTTAATTTGTTTGTTATGCAAGATGCTTTCATTAGAGAAGAACGGAAACATTGCTAATATATCGTGGAGTATCTAAAGATGTTGGTTTTGTCCACCGAAGTCAAATTATGTTTCTTAAACTCTTTATTGGTTGTGCAAAATGTAAATACCTGTAATTCTCCTCCTGACTTTGTAAACGCCAACCAAATCTATCGAAGCTGTCAGCACTGGCCATGTTGGAACTAAATTGTGTTTTATATCACATGGCAGCGTCGCTATTAAATCAAATTCTATCTTATAATCATGCTTCAAAGTGGAGAGTTTTTTATTGGCCAGTTTCAATTGATATTTCCAAATGTCCTCGTTGGAATTCAAATGCAGCATCGTAAAGCTATGGAAATAAAAACTTTTCGGAACAAGCTCGTGTCACATGCTTCATTGTAGGAAGAACAAACACCTGGACTAACGATTTTCTTAGATTAGATCCGACCGGAATCAAAATGTGTTCTTGAAAATGGATTCCTTGCGTCCAAGCAGCATGAATAGGTTCCCCACGTTTCTGTTGAATTAACAAACATTAATACAAAAATGCTGGTACATATTTTAAAGTTTTGGAATTTACTTGGTGTTGACAACTTCAGAGAAATTGCTTGCCATGTGTCCTTCTTGATTTTTACACATATGTGGAGAGGCTCCTTTGTATTCCATAAGTGGGCAGTGTCCCACCTATTTCAATCATTTCTTCGCTGTTAATCTGAAAAGCTCATTTTAATATAAATTATAATAGTAACATATTAAATTCTTACCGGTTTGTATTTAGTATTTCCAGCAAATTCAACATTTAATATATTTCTACTTCGTGCACTGTTCCAAAATAAAAAATAAAATGCTGCTTGTCATCTGTTTGTGTTTATGTTTTCTTTTGTTTTCTTTCCTTGTATGTGTAAGCGCACTGTCAAATTCGGATTTTTTGAAATTATCCGGCGTATCCGTGTGCGTATTTCGGTAGCTGTAGTACATTTTCATATATTTGAAATCAAGTTTGACAGACGCAGGACGCATTCACCGGTATTTAGGAGATGCCCTGAAAACAAACAAAAGATAAAATTCGAATCAATAAACAATTAATTGGAATAATGCCGACTTAGAAAATAGTTAATTTAAATGTCAGAAAGAAAATATTGTTGGAGATCATTGTGCTAATGTTATACATAAATAATTTATTTTGTGTTGTTGCGGTGGCGATGTTTGTGAGACATGAAAAGTCAGGGTAGTACAATGTTATAAATAACGAAATAATATCCTACTGTTGTACGAATATAAATAAATAAAATGATGTTTAGATTAATCGAAAAATATGTTTTATTATTGTATTTAAGCATTTACATTATATTTGTTGACATATATAAATTATACTTCCATCCATAAACGGAACTTCTATGGCTGACAAGAACTAACTATGTATGTTCTTTACAACCATTTCCAAATCGTGATCACAGGCACTGTCCAATTCCATTGTCCTACTACTTTAGTAGCGTTAGCCGTCCATGTTTCTTCTGGCTTTTACACGCAATTGTTCTAAACATACAAACATAAATGTACATATCTAATTACAAGACAAATTACATGTCCTTTCAGTGTTTTGCACTTTTTGTTTGCTTTTGTACTACAATCCAATTGGAATTTCACTCTTCTGGTTTATTCTAGGGATGTAACGAAAGTGGCTTTAGCGAAAGCGAATATTGAAATATATTTCATGCGAATGCGAATAGTGAAATATGCATTTTTGCGAAAGCGAATAATAGTTTGAGCCTTTAGTACCAACAAATTTAAGGAACTGAATTGATACTTTTCCAGGATATTCAAGTATTAAGACTGTTTTCCATATTTTTACCTCCTGTTACCACAAGGACACACATATCTTCAAATTGTGTGAAGGTAATAAGGAGATTTAACACTTTAATAAATGGAAGCGAATACTGAAATATATTTTTGCGAAAGCGAATAATCCAAAGATGGTTTTTGCGAATGCGAAAGCGAATTTTAAAATGATGCGAATAATTCGCGTTCGCATATGCGAATATTCGTTACATCCCTAGTTTATTCCATAAACATAATTATTTTGCCTTTCACATCTTTGCATTCTTTTTTCTTTATTTCGGAAGATAATTTAATTTATTATTCTTTATTAGTAAATTTTATTTCTAATATTTACAACAGTTGAGTTTCTTGCGGAAAAAAATAAATATAAACAAATGGCAGTGTGACGGTGGCGGCATAAAATTTGTTGCGGCGTTCAATTTGTAACGGCGTTAAATTTGTGGTGGCGCAAAATGTTACTTTTTCGCATTGAAATAAACGTAGCAGCTGCTGTTATAACCGACAGCAAAAACGCGTGTCTACTATTAAAAGAAAATACATCCTACAATTACATAGCCAACACAATCATTCACAAAATCAACAATTCTCACATTACTATGCTCACCTTCATATGGACTCCATCCCACACTGGCATTGAACCCAATGAAAGGGCGGACTACTTTGCCAAACATGCTGCTGATTATGGATGTATAATCCCCACCTCTCTATCGGTTAAAGGTGGGTACTATGTTTTTTCAGCTTGAAAAAATTCCACAAAATGTTATTTCAAGTTGAAAAATGGAACGCTTTTTTACTAAGGTCGCATTGCATTTTTGAAGTGTGTGTGTCGAAATGTCACTTTTATATGTATGTGTGTGTGTATAAGCATGTGCATTTTTTCCTTTTTGCTTTTCTTGAAAACAAACACGAGTTTAAATTAGAATCAATAAGCAATTAAATGGAATAATGGCGACTTAGAAAATAGTTAATTTAAATTGCAGAATGGAAATATGGTTGAAGATCATTGTGCTAATGTTATAATTAAATAAATTATTTATTTTGTGTTGATACGATGGCGATGCTTGTGAGGCATCAGAAGCCAGGGTAATACAATGTTACAAATAACAAAATAATTTCCTACTATTGTACGAATATAAATAAATAAAATGATGTTTTGATGCACCGAAAAATATGTTTTATTATTATTTTTAAGGATTTAAATTATATTTGTGGACATATATACATTATACTTCTATCCATAAACGGATTTTCTTCTTCCAACTCCTATGGCTGGCAAGAACTCACTATGTTCTTTATAACCATTTAAATATGAGATCACAGGCACTGCCCAATTCCATTGTCCTACTGCTTCGGTAGCGTTTGCCGTCCACAAAGTTTTTCCACGCTTTTCGTCACGATTGTTCTAAACATACAAAGGTAAATGTACATATGTATTTACAAGACAAATTCCACATTATTACATATACATAGCTACATGTCCTTCCAGTGTTTTGCACATTTTTTGCTTTGCTATCTAATTGGAATGTCGTTCTTCTCGTTTATTCCATATACATAATTATTTTCCGTTCCAAAGCTTTGCATTAGTTTTATTTATTTCAGATAATTTAATTTAGTATTCTTTATTAGGAAATTTTATTGCTAATATTTACAACAGTTGAATTTCTCGAGGACAAATATAAATATAAATAAATAGGAGTACAATGCTGGCGGCTTCAATTTGTTGCGGCGTTCAATTAAATAGTAGCGGCGCAAAATGTCAATTTCTCACGTTGAAATAAACACAGTACCACAAATGAAAAAAGTTCACTCATTTCTTCACCACTTTGGTTTTTGTATGGGATTTCACCGTGAAACGCGAACATAGTACCGTGCTTAAGGATGCCGAAAACCATATCCGCCAACTACTGTGGGATGAATGGATAAATATATACATTGACATCTCATAAAACAAAGGCACTTACTTTGCTCAGTTTTTCCCAACACCACCCAAACAGCACTGGTTCTCCGGCTCCTCACTGTCGTCTGGAAATATCAAACTCATAAACAGACTATTTACAGGTCACTCATATGGTAAAACTTACCTCCACACTATCAACGCAGCTCCCAACAATATGTGCGACACCTGCAAAACTCCTGAAACGGAAGACCATCTATTATTCAAATGCACAAAATTCAGAGAGGAAAGGAAAGATTTTGAAATCTTTACCCTTTACAACAGCTTACCTCAACTTCTCCAAAACTCGTCTCACCAACAAAACGCGAAAAATTAACATAGTACCACGCTTAAGTTCGAGACATACATTCCCCCCACCCCTTTTCCGACTGCCCCTTTCACCAACAAAACAAAACGCCAATAAGTTATTGAATACTTAACCCGAGTGAATGGGAACTAAGAGCCTGTTTACATAATGAGATTCAGTCGCGCGATCTGTCGAAAATAAATCCCTGGGCGACTAGTTTTTTAGGTTTAAGGGCATCTCTTAAATACTGGTGAATGCGTCCGGCGTCTGTCAAAGTGTTGTTGTATGCACAGAAAACAGTAGGATGAAATTTGAGCTTGACAGACGCAGAGCGCATTCACTGGTATTTAGGAGATACCCTAAACGAGGATCGCGCGATTTTGAGTGAGAACCGCACATTGGAGGAGCGGATCGCACGATAAAATTGACGTTCAATTACAAGCAAGGATGGAAAATTAATTTTTTGGAAAGTACTAAACTAATACTTTTTAAGCTCAAGTGGTACTAATTGAATTAATTTAAGGAACATAATTTTCGAAGTATGAAATTGCTACTTTATTCGTGAAAATTTGTAAGATATGTTAGATGATTTTGCGTTTTTATACTATTACAACAATTATAATTAGACATTCAACTTATAGCATTTTTTAAATATAATTTTAGAAAATTGTGATCGCTATTCCAAAAGAATACTTCAAATTAGTGAATGTGTTCTGCAAAATATTTATAAAAATGTGTTGTTGTTATTTATTGTTGGTCTGTGTTTTGTTATTCAGTCAGAATTTATTTTGGTTTGAGACCATATGTTTCAGTTACTTTCTGTCTATTGCAAAAAAGTAATAGAAACAAATACAAAAATTGGTAGAGAGTTTTAATTGATTAGTAGAATTGACTGCTGTTTCGATAGACACCACTCTATCATCTTCAGAATTCAGTAGCAATAGTGTATGCCTTTAACTTAAATCAGCCGAAATACTTATGGAAGCAGTAAATTGAATTTAACAAGAACTGCTAAGCAAACCCGAATTTTGCTGAACTACATCAACATACTAAAACTCTCATACCAATACATTTTTGTTTTTTGCTTGGGTTCTCATCGCGAGCCACTAAAACAAGTGTAGTTTTGTCAGCGGCTAATGCCGACGTCATCGTACCTCATGTGTTTGTATGTGTTGTTGTTATTTATTGTTGGTGTGTGTTTTGTTATTCAGTCAGAATTTATTTTGGTTTGAGACCATGTGTTTCAGTTACTTTCTGTCCAATTTATTTGAATAAAATGTATGTCGATAGTAACTAGGTATGGGAGACAGCATTTTCTAAAATGTTTTTATTTTGCATTTTTATTTAAATGAGGAAATTTGAATTGAAAAATTTATTAATATTTTTGGTTTTATTCGACCTTTTTGTTGTAAATTATTCGATTAAAAGACCTCGAGCTTGAACAATCTTTTAATCGAAGAATTGAAAAAGTTTTATTAATATTTTGCAGAAAACATTCACTAATTTAAAGTTTTCTTTTGTAATAGCGATCACAATTCTCTAAACCTATATTTAAAAATGCTATAAGCGGAATATCTAATTATAATTGTTGTAATAGTATAAAAACCCAAAATCATTTAACATATCTTAAAAATTTTCATGAAAAAAGAGGCAATTTCATACTTTGAAAATTATGTTCCTTATATTAATTTCATCAGTACCACTTGAGCTTAAAAAGTATTAAGCTAAGTACACACGATCACAACAATACAGATCAGACAATATTGTCAGAAAAATGGCGGAAAAATGCAACCCTGTGCACGTACAACCGTGTGAACATACAATTTTTGTTTTGCAACGTTGGCAGAAAAGTCATTGTGAAATAATTTGCAGATTGTTAGATGCGCGAATTTTATGCATGTGACAACGGCGCCATTGTCAGAAAAACATTATATTGGCAACACTGTCTATAAAATATTTTTATTTGTATAAAATTGTAAGGGTTTCTTGCAATCGTCTGAACTGTCAATTCACAATATGTCACTGTCCGTACATTTGCAGCACTTTAACAGGGTTGATAACGATCTGGCAATCGTGTGTACTTAGCTTTAGTTTAGTACTTTCCAAAAAATTAATTATCCATCCCTGCCTGTAATTGGATATCGATTTTGTCGTACGATCCTCTCTCAAAATCGCGGGATCCTCGTTTTCACCTAAAAGACTGGTCGCCCAGGGATGTATTTTTGACAGATCGCACGACGAAATGGGTACATATTACAATGCTTTTGGGCGTATTTTTGACGGACGATCAATGTTCTCACTCGTGTTTATGTAGCACCCTGTTTTGTCAAATTTCTCCGTTTGGTGGCCATTTTCACTGTTTGTCCGTCAGATGGCAACACCCTCCACAAATTTTCATTAGCTTTGACGTTTCAAAGAATGAACAAGATATTCCAGAGCATGACGGAAATTTTAATAATATAGCATTAAATCGTTTAGTATATTTTTAAATTGCTTATTTTTCATATTACGCGTTTAAATACACAACAAAAAATGATTTTAAATCGAATAAAGAACGCAAACGAGTGACTGAAATAGCCAGAGTAATCGCGTGTTTAATTGTCAGCTAGTTAGGTTTGAAGGTAATAAATGTGCGACAGAGTCAACTAGAGTCCTTGTGGCTTGTGTGTGACGATGGTTGTTTGTGTTTGTAGTTAGTTGTGTGTACCAAGCTCTAATATGGAGTCATGTTCGTTGTGCAAAATTAATTAAAAATTTTCAATAAAATACATTAAAAGCAGTAATAAAAAAGTGTTGCAGTGCAAGATTAAGCCAATGGCTCCATGTCTAAATAAAATTGCATATGAAAATTGCGTAATTTAGCTGCAAAAAGTCAATTTTAAAAAGCCCAAGCAAAATTTTCTTCAATCGCAGACTTACAGTGAAGCAAAAAATATATTCGTGTCCCGAATGAAGTGTGTTGTTGGTTGGTGCTAAAGCCAACTAAAATCCGCAAACGGTTCGTTTTTTCTATGGAAATTTTTATGATCTAAGAAACTAAATTGTCGCAGTGGAATACAACAATTGTGTAACTGTGTAAAAATTATTATAAAAGTGGAAAAATGAAAATACCAAAGTATATGTGGAAGACCCCCTGAATATGAATAAAATGAAACAAAATACATATTTCTATTGGTGATTGATGCAAGCAATGTGTGATCTGAAATTAAAGTCACGATTGCTGATTTATTGTAAAAAAGAAAAGTCGGAAACCTATTGAGAATTGCATGTATCCATAAATTTGTGTATATTAATTGTGGAACACACTCTACTCTCATCGTCATTCCTTGCCTCCTTTCGAACGTCATCGTCATCGCATCACCTCCTTTCCAACCAACAACGGCTAAGATATGTTGTGGTGCCACATTAGATGTCGTTAGAATTTTATGTTGTTTTTTTTCTTTAATCGACATATATCCAAGTGTAGCACATTGACTGTGCACCCACCCATTTGATCTTGATCGCGAGTTTTAACTATTTTATAAAATTTACTATACGAAATTACTCCGTCATCTTAATCATTTTAATTGTAATTAATTTTGAATAATCTGAAGTACGAAAATAATATTTTCTCAAATTGTGCAAATATGATACAAAGCGGCCGCGAAACAAGTTTTGTTGTCTTTTTAGTTGTTGGGCATTACCATTTCCACAGATAATAATAATAGTAATAACAACAACAGCATCAACGTGAAATCGGCATTAAAATTTGTAATAGATTAAAGCAAAAAACCAAAAACAAAAACACATTTCGTTTTGCTATACTCTATGTTATGCTCTCCACTTTTTTACCAGTTCCATTTAACCTACTGGAATCTATCCATCTCTATCTGGCCTACAGCAATTGACATGTCAGCAAGACAAAGACCTCTATATAACGAACGTGGGTAGTGTGCAAAAAAAGATGAAATGTAAAAGTAGCAGAGGAAACAAGAAACGTTGAGATAAAATAAAACAAAACAAAAAAATACATTGAAAGGAGAAAAATAACAACGAAGCAAAAAGTGAAAAACCCCTTCTCACTCTACACCACACACAAGTGAAAAAAGCACGAAAAAAGAAAATTTAATAAAACGGGGTAATATATAAAACAAATACGAACAACATCCACTGATTCTTCTACAAACCAAGATTCACTTGCAAATTTTTGTGTATATTTGCATGTGCATTCTTTTCAACCTAATATCTGGTTAAGCGAATGCTGTATTCATGCGTACTCCTCGATCTCTTCTTTGGTGGTCACATTTTGCTGTAATGATTTGAATGTGTAAGTCCGTGTTAATCTCTTTTTGTATTATATCTTTGAATATTTTTTGTATATATTTTTGTGAAACATTTTCTTTCTGCGATCCATAAAAGTAGCATTCTTAGATAGATCTGTTTTACAGAGCAGCCACATGTTTTTTTGTGGTCACTTCATGTGATCTCTGATTGTCGCTTCAGCTGATCTTATGACTATTGACGGGTCGTCAAAAATGTTGCAAGTATTACACAGGCCAAACGGCATTGCCATACGTCATTTAAAACAGTTGTGATATAGCACGAAGCTATCTTTAAGAGGCTGTTTAAGAGTTAAGATTTCCGTAACTCAGCGATTTTGTAACACAGGCTTTAGTTCTAGAGGCTTGTTTTATTTGCTCATCTGATTGTATCTACATTTTATGCTTATAGGTATATGATAAAGTCGCATGTCGAAATTTAACATTAAACAGATATCGAATCATTGTCAACATTTGTGGTACTGCGTATTTTTTAAGTTAGTCTATGTACCACGATCTCGGCTCTTAAAATGTTATCAACTCTGTCAAAGTGATGCCAATGTACTGAATGACAGATTGTTAGTAATAGGTAAATTATCAGTTCAGACGATTGCAAGAAAATCTTATGATTTTATATACCTACTTACAATATAAAGGGTTTTCCAACAAGAGGTGTTATTTTGGTATTCAAAGAAAAAATCAATTTTTTTAAATAAATGATCGGATGTTTATTTCGTAATAATAATCAGCCAAATGGCCACCACGACCACGCTTACAGGACCATATCCTTTTCATGAAATTTTCCATAACCAAATCGGAAAGTGGCTGTCGTATGTCCTCGATAGCCTCACGAATTCTATCTTTGAGGTCTTGAATCGACGCTGGGCTGTTGGCGTAGACCTTATCTTTCACGTGGCCCCAAAGGAAGAAGTCGCATGGTGTTAAATCACAAGATCTCGGTGGCCAATTTTTTTCCGAAACAGAGCAATGGTATTTGTTGCTTGTGTGGCACGTAGCGCCGTCATTCACCGTTACTGTTGATCCAACCTCATTTTCGAAAAAGTAAGGTCCAATGACCCCGCCTGGCAATAAACCGCACCAAACAGTCTTACGTTGAGGGTGGAGAGGCTTCTCAACAATAACTTTTGGGTTTTCCGAGCCCCAGATGCGACAATTTAGCTTCTTGACGTAGCCACCGAGGTGGAAATGGGCCTCATCAGTCAAGATGATTTTGTATCGTTTTTTTGTTCGATCGTTTTGTATCGTTCGATGATCGTGTATCGTTCCATTTTTAGTAATGGCGCAGTTTCTACTTGTCAAATGTCAAAGAATAAAAGCTTCAAAAGTGACAGCTACCGAAATACCGGGAGATTCAAAATAGCACCTCTTGTTTGAAAACCCTGTGTTTTGTAAATATTTATAGTTATGCAGTATTGCCAATAAAAATATTTTATAAACAGTGTCGCCAATAATATGTTTATCTGACAACGGCGCCATTGTCAGAGGCATAAACTTTGCACATCTTACAATGTACTGACGATGACTTTTCTGCCAACGTTGCAAGACAAAAATTGAGAGTTCACGCGGTGGCATTTTTTTAACATTTTGCAGACAATATTGTAAGATCGGACAACCGTGTGTGATTACATAGCTTTATAATTATGTGTAGACTTCGGGAAGTTCCGGGAAAAATTTTCACTTCCCTATACTTGGAGTTTTCGTCAGGATTCCCGATTTCTTAAAACTACTAAAAATGCTATTGAAATTCGATTAATGATATCGTTTTTTGCATTAATTCATTTGTCGTCATCAGTATGGCGATAAATAAAACAATGAAAAGCGCCAATAGCCACGTATGAATTTTTTACAGGAAACATTGTGTCTTCAGGCTAGTATCGGAAAACAATGTATGAATATCTATCTACCCAAAGTTGGTTCATAACTCACTTTTGTAGGGAATACGCATTAATTATGAAAAACAAATAATTTATTATTATTCCCCTTGGAAGTTTGTGGAGACATGTATTTTAATGCAGTTATCTAGCAGTGTCTCTATGTCGGATATTATGTTTGTAATTAATTAATAATGTAATTGTTGGCTATGTTATGGCAAATTAACTTATTTCATGTTATGGCAAATTAACTTATTTCAATACTGGCAATATCATTGTGCAAGTGGTCCATTTATGTGATGTTTTTATAGCAATTTCTCAAGCCGAAACAGAATTTCAAATTGGACAGTTTCTCAATTCAAAAAATTTAGGTCATTAACTAAGATATTTAATGAAGACTTTTAATGGAAAAAAATTATATTGTGCAATAATTGATTCACTTTATCACCTATAAACATATTAGACCAAATTCATATTATTAAATATCTTATGGTTATTATTTCCTAAATATTCATTAACATTTGGTAGGTGACCTATTTATTTGTTTTTTATTACACACATATCCCTGAATATAACCCCCGATAAAACATTTAGAATTTTACTTCATTGCCAAAACTGATGTATACATTTTTAATGATTTGAACCAATACCCATTATCATCACTTTTTTATAAAGCCCACTTTATACCTAATAGACATTTCATTCTACATTTGAGGTAGCATAACATGCATCAGTTTACCAAAAAGTCACGATGAAGGCTTACCTATGGAAGTGGTCTTAAGTAGTTTTACTGACAAATAGTGCATTATTTCCCTAAATAGGTGGTACTTCTATATTTCGTATGATGTATGTATGTATCATACAGATAATATAAAATGATATTAGCATACCATCTACATAGTTTCAGGGAATTGCGTTCCAAGTTTTCTGAAAAATTTGTTTGGAATGACAAAAAGAATATAAATCGCAAACCCATTGGATGGTTTCCGCAATTATATGTTAATACCCATGTACAATTTTGAATATATATTTATGTAGGGTAAAAACAAAATATTTAGTAACGTTACATTCGAGTTTTACTACGTTCCAAATACAACACTGTGTTACATTGGTCGACGAGCAGCGACGAATGAATATATCAGAAAGAAATGTAATAAAACTGTGGACACAAGAGAGAAAGAAAACTGACAGACTGCTGACGGTCTGTCTTCTGCCGCAGCAGAAGAGTTTCATTTGAGTGTGATCCAAAGTAAAAAGTCCGGGAATCATTTGTGTGCTGTGTTTTTACGTAAAATATTACAATAAAATCTAAAAAAATACTAAAAAGAATATTTATTTAAAATTTCAACTCGCAACAAAATAGTAATGAATCATGTGTACAAAAAAATCTAAATGTGTAATGTAAAAAAAATTAATCATTAAACAAATTATTTTATATTTTCGCGTTGCACACAAAAAAAACTAAATGCCAGAAGCAGTTTTTTGAATTGTACGTACGTACCAACCAACTTGGTTTGGGACCGACGAAGGGACGAAACATACAAGTGAGAGTGTCACAGCCATACTATTCGTGTGTCATTGTCGGCCGAATATGTGTTTGGGTGTTTGAAAACAATGAACGTGTGACAGAGTCAACCAGAGAGTGATAGTTCGTTTGTTTGTGTGTCTAATCGAATCGTTGCTTTCGTGCACTCTTCGGTGTGTCGGTCGGTTTGTTAGTGGCATCACATTGTTGTATTTGTTGTGTACAATTTCATTTCATAGTGATTTTCACATATTTCTCGTTTATCGTTATTCTTGTTATTTTGTCTCTTATACTCTTTGTGCTTGTTGTTCGTTTTCGTCGTTGCCTGCCGCCGCCGTTCGTTCGTTTCTTCATCGGCTAGATGTATGTGTGGATTAATTTTGCGGGTCGTCGGCGAGAAGGAGAAAAGTGAGTCTGTGTAATGTATGTGCGAGTGTACGTCGTCGTATTCGTTTGTATTTACAGTGGTGGTGAGTGCGAGTGGAGTGAGCTTGGTGCAGAGGAGCATATGTGTATGTATGTGTATTTTATGTGCATTCACATTTTGAAAAGTGTTGAATTTAAAAGTACATACGTAGAGTAAATGCTGTATTTGTGTTTGCCCTCTCTCTCGTACATATATTTTGTTTTTTGTTGTTGTTTGAAGCGGTGTAGTAATGTGATGGGTATGAGGTTTGGTGGGTCCGATTTGTTTTCGGATAGGAGGTTTCTTACTGCTGTTGGATCATTCCCTCTCTTGGTTTCTTTTTGTCTATTATTCTCTTGCTCCTTTTGCACCAACGACGACTGCCACATCCGACCGCACTGAGAACAGTTGGAGCATTTATCTTGTGTCGTTGTTGTTATTTTTACTATGTATGTTTCTCTCTCTATCTTTTCACTATCATCATCATCGTCTCCGTCTCGGTTTCTTCTCTAATGCCCCTTTTGTGTAGTAGTGGTGTATTTGGCCTTTGTTGCCTTTTCTTTGCTTATTCATTGTTATTTTTCAGTTTTTCGTTGTCAATTGCTGCTGATTTTTAATGTTGTCCGTTCGTTACTGTTGTTGCTGTTGCAGATTTGTTGTTGTTGCTCTTTCTCTTCCCTGTATTAATACTGCTTTTGTGGTTCTTGCTATTTTTCTGTCATTGCTATTTTATTATCGTAACGATTTTCTATATCTATACTGCTGCTGCTGTTGCCCCGAGTTGTATTTGTTGTTTTCAACTGCTCGTTCTTGTAAATATGTGTGTACTGTTGTTGTACTCCACACCACTGGCGAAAAATAGTATCGACTTTTTCTGCTCCGGGTGTTGGCAATTAAAATGTATCTACATATCTTTATTCATTATAGCGATTGATGATACCACCGCCGATAAACGGGGGGATTAACGGGGATATTGATTTGAGTGACACTCCAAACAACGTATGGATGTGGTGGGAGTTGAGATCCTCTTCAAGGGATATAGGTACAAAGATATTGATTTTTTGAAAATATGCTGAATATGCATTGCTTAATTATTAGCTGGGAGGTGCACCGAAATTATGTACGTGTAAAATCCAACACGCAAATTATTATGCGGGAAAAAGTTTTTTAGTTCTTTTTGACTTTTCTAAATTTGTCAAAACTGCAAAAGAGGCAGGGCGCGCTTATATAATTAATTAGTATTGGATTGAACCACTGTCATAAATATTGGTTTCAAATGAGGTAATCAAATGGATACATTGGCATTTACAAAATTAGTTTTTATTCATTTGAGGTCCTTCCCAATGTACGACTGTTGAACTCGATTTCGAATGTATAGAATTATTCTAAAGCTTCCGAAGTACGCCAGATAACTTGAAAAAATCTGAAACATCGCACTGGTGCCAAAAAGTATATAACGAAAAAATATGTTAGTTTATGTTATAAATGTTACTTATTATTAGTTATAAAAATAAAATATGAAAGAAACACGTATATGTTAGAAATTAGGAAAGCTGTTGTGTGGAATTGCAAAGTTGTTCTAGTAGTTCCCCAGAGCGTGATGTACCGGTAAAATTTCCGTCGGTCGTAATATAACAGATGGGCAAGAATATTACATCCGAGGACCCTCGGCAGTGATGCCAGAAGATTTTTTCAAAAGTACCTACACGCACCACAAAAACCCTTTCTATCCAACTTCATTATTAAAAAAACCCACATTTATCAGTACAAATTTGGCTGCTAAAATAAAGGCAAAACGGAGAAATATTTTGTTAGTACATAAAATGAAATAGGTATATTAATGTTATAATGACAAATAAAAACAACTTTTCTTACGAAATACTATTTCTTCTATTGACTGCAGCTGCCCAACTGCACTAAACAAATGCTCCCTAGCAGCAATTTTAATGGCGGTGACAAGTGTTTTTCCTTTCACCGCTTCCAAATTATTGCAGCGTCTCAACTTACAGTATTCAAAAATCTTAATGTTTGTGGGGGTAATCGTCTATTAATATATGTATACTAGCTGGACCCACTTCGTTGCCCAGATTTCCGATCCAGTCCATTTTTGGAACAATCACGTACACTCCCACCAAAAACATATTCACAAAATTACAGCACTCTCGCTAACGAGTTGAAGATATATCAATTTCAAAACATAGCTCATATGGGTGGGAACACTCCCATTGGTCCGATCGCGCCCATTTGTGGACAAATTACGTAGACTGCCACCAGATACATGTAAATACACAAAATGACATACTCTCGCCAATATATTGTGCAAGATATCTCAAAATTTGCCTTATCGGGGCAGAGCCACGCCTATTAGTCGGATCCCGCCAATTTTAAGACCAATCACGTAGACTACCACCAGATACATATGCGCAAAATTAAAGTACTCTCGCTAACAAATTATGCAAGATATCTCAATTTCAAAATTTGGCTTATATGGGCGGGGCCACGCACACTTGATAAATCGAAAATTCAAGTACCCTATTTTCACCACCACCCACACATGAACATTCTGTGAAAATATATACGGTACAAAAAAACACACACACATTCTCATTTTTATATATTCATTTTGTCTCTCCGTTTGTAACACCACTAAATATTGGCCTGAGACCCCATAAAGAGTATATATTTTTAATCGTCGTAAAATTCTAAGATGATTTAGCCATGTTCGTCTGTTCGCCCGTCTGTTGTAATCACGCTTCAATCTACAATACTTGAGCTATAGGTGGCTGAAATTTGGTACATATACTTCTTATATCTGCAGGTATGTTGGGATTGAAAATGGGCAATATCGGTCCATTTGTTGATATAGCCCCCATACATAGCTTATCTCCGATTTAACTTCTTAACGCCACAGAGATCACAAATTTCAACTGATCGGACTGAAAGTTGGTAGCTGGGGCTTATTTATAACCGGAATCCTTCACACGAACAACCTTAGTCATACGTCCATGTTTTGATATAGCCCAAATCAAAGGGTTGGTATAATGAGTTTGTATCCGAAACCATCGCATGCGACGCGATTTTTGGCCGTGCCGATAAGATTCAGCATGGCTGAACTTAATCCGTCTTCTCTTATTATATATACATAGATTCGCAATTCTTGTTCAAGAATGCTTTTACTAATTCGTGAGCTGTCCTTTGTCATATGATTTTTGTTTAAATCTCATGAGGAATTCCATAATACATAGAACTTTCTTTAAACAGTCAGGCTCTAGGAAATCCTTTTGTTAATACATATTTACTTTTGATGAAATTATGCTTGCAAACCACTTATTTTCAGAACACATATGTTTTTATTGCACTGAACGACATGTTAATTTTTTCGGATCTTCTCCATGTGATCTTCGACCGAAGACTTCTGTTGCACTGTGGGTTGTTCCATTCTAAGGCATATCTTGCGACACTTTCGGGTGGTTTGTGGCCATAATAATTTTTACGCCAATGGGTGTTTCACACGTTTCTGTTTTCAAAGTTATACCGTTACAATTGTATTCCACTGTGTTGCAATATGTATTTTCATTATTTCAAGACGGCATATTTGCTTTAAATACGAACGAAAAATAGATTTAAACATATATTTTTTAATTTAAATAAATCAAGGGGACTATTTAAAATTTATTGTTGATTCTATTCTTTTGTCCTGATATGAACATAAGTCATCATTTCCCTTCAATCCAATTTCAGCGCTATTTGCTCTGAATATACATACCTATAAGATATTCTACGTAATTTAATGTACCTTTTACTTTTATTTTTTTAGATAACCTTTACGTAAGGTTGCAGCGGAGAAGGAGGTTTTTCTCAAAAATTCGTATTGTTTTAAGCTGCAACTAAGGAAACCCGAAATCACCAAGAATTGAGTTAAACAAGTAATGAATGAGAAAATAAAATCACCCTCTGGGCAGGGTGGTGCTGGATCAGGTCCTGGTCCTGTTGGAAGTGGCCCACAAACAACATCACCAGGCAACGGTGGTGGTGGAGGAGGAGGCAATGGCAGTGCACCAGGCGGAGGCTCGTCAACGCCGGCCACGGCAACTCCAGGCAGCGGGCCACCTACGCCTAACAATGGCAGTGATACACCGGCGCAAATGCCTCCACATCCATATGGACCACCGGGCAGTGGTGATCCTGTAATGTCTCACTATCATATGCATCAACAACCGCCACACCCGCAACATATGCCACCACATCAACAGGTTGTTGGGCCTGGAGGTCCGCCTCCACCTTCATCACAAAACCCCGGTGAACATCCACAAAAAGATGTTGGCGCTGAGTACGGACAAAGTCCGTTGGGTGGTCCACCACCGCCTATGCCTGGTGGTCATCATCCCATGTATGGTCGCTATCATCACGCTGATCCGGCTATGGATCCCTATCGTTATGGCCACTCACCCATGCAACAGCCACCGCCAGGCGGTAAACCGCAACAATCTGCACCGGTAGGCGGACCTGGCGGAATAGGTTCGCCAAATCGACCTCCTCCACAGCGATATATTCCCGGACAACCACCACAAGGGCCGACACCAACATTGAATTCGTTGTTGCAATCTTCCCATCCGCCACCACCGCCACAGCACAGATATACGAATAGTTATGATCCACAGCAGCCACCACAACAGCAGCCACCACCTCCGCAATCACAACCCCCACCACAAGGTGGAGCTGGAGGGCCACAGGCCCCCGGTGGACCAGGCGTACAAGGCGGTCCACCACCGCCACAACATGGTGGACCACCACCGCCATCACATCAGCCGCACCAATCGCCCTATGGTGGTCAGCAAACTGGTTGGGCACCTCCACCAAGACCATACAGTCCACAATTGGGACCTTCACAACAGTATAGAACCCCACCACCGGTAAGTTCAATACTTCTTCATTTTCTTTATTATAGACTAAGAAATCCAAAATGGAATAGATCTATGTTTATGGGAGAATCTAATACTAAACCTCTATATCCCCTACGTTGGTAAATAATATACAGAAATGGGAGTTTGTATATTAGACATGGAAAAGAAAACCACAGTATAGAAAAATGTTCTATGACCAGGACAATATCTAGTTGGAATCATAAAAACGTGTGTTTTCTATGATGGCATATATCCATTATGCAACTCAAAATTTAACTTCCTAGCGGCAAGTCGAATAACTGAGGACGGACGAATGCAGGTTCATTATGATACTCGTACTATTGAAACAATCTCATCACTCAAAATACCAATATAAACAGTTGTACATGCATACATACATATGTATGTACGTACATATTTTTTATGTTTTGAGTCATATTGTGTACATTCCCTATCACAACATTCACTTATTATGACGTCAAAAATTCACCGTTGTTAAGCCATTAAGGAAGGTTAATAAACCTAAATAACAACAGCAACAAGAAAATATTATATTGAATGATTTCAAAATAAAAAAAACAACAACAACACAGAAACGGCGGGACCAAATAAACAAACACCCAAACTCACCTCTCCATCATAAGTATAAATGTTTCTATAAGTATATACTATGTATGAATAAATGTGTGTTTGTACATATTTTTATTTTCGTTGATATTCTTGCCAATGCCGCCATGGCAGCAACAACAATGGACGGCAGCGCGAAAAAGCAAACGTAACGTACCTACAATTTAAATATAAAATTGTAAATTGGTTAATCGCATACTACACTTTGTACTTATTCACAAACAACAACAACAAAAAGAAAATAAATGCTCAAAGAAAACAGCTGATGTAAACAGAGCATTTTTAGCAGAAAGACCGACAGACAGACATACAGACAAATAAAGCTGGCGGCAGGCCGGCAGGCATTCAGACCAAGTGGCAAAATATATACAACATCCAAACCCACCCCCTCCCACCACATGTATACAACCAACGAACGGCGGACCGTATTAGTCAGTAGCATGTACTTTCTATGGATGGATGTATGTTTGTAAATAATAAATTTAGGTTTGTAGTTCCATTTAGCTACCGGTGTTTTTATTTTCATTTATTGCCCTCGCTGTTGCAGCGGCGGCGGCGGCGGCGGTGGCTGCTGATGTTGTTTGTTTTGTGTTGTCGTATCATTTCAACAAACTAAATCCACTCTTTATGGAGCATTGAAAAAAGATTTGTGCTGCTAAAGTTTATAAGTTAATGCCTGAGAAGTGTCTGATCAGGCTGGCTATGGCGAATATGTGCTTTTGTTTTTTTTCTTTGTAATTTGTCTTTGATTTGTTCGGTGTTTATATCATAAAGGACTTGTGCCCCTAATAAGTTAACCAACTCGCAAACGTATGTATGTATGTAGCTACCTACATATCACGGCAGTGTGTTCGGCGATGGAGGAACCAACCGAGATTTAAAATAAACCAGAGATTTCTTTTTGCAACATTTCGGTCGCTTACAGTAAGTAGTCAAAAACAACATCAGACAATCTTTAGTAAATGTGACACGAAGAAAAACATCGACGGTTTTAGAAAAATACTTGGGTTGATGTTTTGAGGTTTCCTGTGGTGATAGTGGTAAACCCTTTTGGTCTTATGTGTGTCAGTCATGTCGCCGTCATCAGGCGCGCATTCCACATTCCGTGAGATATCCTTGGTGGATGTCGAACCAACCGTGCCATTCATTCATTCTATCCATGCAAACTCATTCATCTCTATAAACATTTATAAACTTACATACATATGTATGTACATACATCCATATACACATGTACATATGTACATATGTATGTATGTATATTTCGTTTTATAGTTTGGTACATCTACATATATATATGTACATACATACATATATTAGTACACAGTATCTTTATCACAAGTATTTGAATGAATGAATGTCTGCCTTCCTTTGTCATCTGTTGATGGCATTTTGTTACTCTCAACCGTCGGCTGTCGCGTGGCAATCTTCTTTTAATATTTATTTATTTTTGTCTGTTTTTTTAATATTTTTTTATATTTTCATTTATGGTAAAGTTTCTCTATGTTTTTTTTTGAACAATTTGAAATACATATGTATGTACATACATACATATTTGTATGTATGTGTGCATTGTTAATGGGGAACAACAAAAATACTACAACAAACGATTTTGATTCATTCATGGGCCGGCGTTCGAGTATTGATTCATTCATGATGTCTGGCTCGATAACTTGGAATATGTATGGTTTCCTCTTTCTGAACAAGAACATCTATTCATATTTTTGTTTTGGTCAATATTTTTTTATTTATTTACATACATACACATATGTCGGTAGTTCTTTCTTAAGTCCACAGTCCAAAAATTATAAAATGTCCTAGTATGTCGCTGTAATGACCCACTCACTGTATTAAATAATGTAAATGTAAGAAAAAACAGAAAATATTATTTCTTCAAGTATTTTCCGAGGAATTTTCATAAAAAATACCATTTTAGCAAAAACAATTTATTTCGCTCACATTTAGCGAAAACAAAAATATAAATCTCAGTATATCAAACCAAGCGATGCCAGCTAAGTAATATATGGCAACATGGGAGATCTTTATAATATAATCAGTGAAATCAGCAACTAAGGGGGCAAAAACAATTATGGATGTAGATTGTACGTTGAAGACCAAAAATGAGGAGCAAATGATTACATGGAAAACCCACTTGAAAGGACACTAAACATGATACGTGAAGTAAACCTTGATGAAGTCTGAATCCGCAGCTGCCACAGTACTTATCGCTATATAACCGATAACCCACCAAGTTTAGTGGAAGTTAAAAAAGCCATATCTACTCTAAAGAAAGAGGAGGCTTGCCAGCTGAACGCTTGAAAGCAAAATCAAAGAGCTGCAGCTTATCTACTACATAGCTTCTTTGTACATATCTGAGGAACTTCCAAATCAGTGGAAGGAATCAATAATTATAAAACTGCCGAAGAAAGTAAACTTTAATAAATGTGTTAATTGGCGTGGACACCAACTGTTACAAAAATTTGTAATAAAATTATTTTTGATCGTTAGCTGCACCGTTAAAGAAACTAATTTTAACTATACAAGCCGGATCTTTGCCACATAAAAGCTGTATATATATATATATACATATTAATAAATATACTTTAACACAACACTTAAGAGAGATTTTATATGGAAAGCTCTAGAAGCCAGAGGCATACAAGTAAGATTACTCGATGTGCTCTTACACCATTTCTATCCGTCACTGCTTTGGACATAGCATTCGAAGCTTTTAATACTAGACAACTGTGGATTCCCTGGAGACTTATGAGTAGGCTTACGGAGCTTGTCCATGCAGAAGATGTGGCCTTGCATAATGATATGTAGAACAAGGTTAGTTGCTTGGCAAAAAAACGTCAAGTTTGAATATTTAGGCAGCAAAGAAACTTTATATGGAGGAACAAGAACTAATATGGGAAACGGGATACGAAAAGCCCGATCTGCCTTTCAATGCTCCGTAATGTGTGACGCTGTAATAGCTTAAGATTGCACACTAAAATATTTGATGCGAGACATGAATGGTAACACATTCAACTACAAACAAAATGCAAACTTTCGCAGATAGATGACTTCGATACATAAATCACAGACTCTGGGAGATAACCGAACAAGAAGAAATCGTAAAGATATACGCCATGGGAAAAACGAATGGCTCTAGTTTATGCAAACAAAAAGAAAGGTATTGTTTACATAAGAAGTTTCGCTGAACTTTTTAAATTGCTCAATATAACTTAAGAACCCTGTGTTTGTGCCGTCCGTAACGCTGTCCACTTGTCGTTAAATACGGATTTAAATTTCGATTTTACAGTGTATCGAATGTCTATTCAAAGTTCAGTAAGTATTTGCTATGACATGGGATTTTAAAAATTCATATTTATAATAATAACGACATATGTCGAGTTAAGTCATTTTTGAGTATTAATTTGTCTATAATCAAATAATATCTACTATTTGCGAAAATAAGCGCTTTATGCCGCATTGCAACTCCTATAAGGAATGCACTAGAACCCAAAACTTGTATACGCTTCACTGAAAATTTAAATTTCTTGACTTAAACAATTATTCGCAATAACACATATGTATGTACGTATATAAAATGAATATTCTTTGTAATTTTTGTCATGTTAAAAAAACACTGTTTTAAATGTGATGAGTGTTATATCTACAAGGTGGCGCAAAAGTAACCTTTCGATGTTTTTTCTGCCAAAGTCACCGACCGATTATTGGTCAAATAAATAGTCAGCAATATTCCGCGTTCTGGAGGAGTGTAGCGTAACATTGTTTATTAACGTGTATTTCGCATGTGTTTACTACACAAATGTCAACATTAGGCATTAGGGGCCAATCGCATTGTACATTGCCTTGCATGCCAAAGAAAATAAAGATAGTCAGTCAGTGACGAACGAATAGAAATTTTATTTCAGCGATTGTTTTTTTTGGCGTATTTTAAGACCGATTTTCGAGATTTTTTGTAATTATCTCATTTAGAAAATTAACACCGATCGTTAAGTACAAAAAAACGCTCAAAAAAAGACTCCAGAAATCTATTTTTTCGCCTTTGAAAATCTTTTCTACATACAGCCATGGTAATAAATATACTACCACAAGTCAATGTTGCTCTAAAAAGTCACCTATGCGCAAAAATGCAACTTTGTTTGTTAATATTTCTTTATTTACCTACAAGATAAATTCCATCGGTTACATTGAACTTTTGAACGATGTCCTTATCTCCTTTTTGGACGATATTTATGAGTCGTCGATTATTTTTCAACAAGATTAAGCCCGAATTCATAAAGCTAAAATTGTGACGGACTGGTTTAACACCAAAAATATACCACTGCTGCGATGACCTGCGTTAAGTATAGATCTAAATCCGATCGAAAACGTCCTGGGGAATATGGCAAATCAAATTTATGACAATTGGCGGCAATTCTCCAATCTAGGAGACCTCCGAGCAGCGATAAATAAAACTTGGAGTGGAATACCCACATCACAGCTTACAAACTTAATTTAGTGCATATCATAATGACTTAAAGAAGTAATTATGGTGTCTGGCGCTAATACTCATTATAAGACAAATTATTTTTTCTAAAAAAAATGTTTTGTTTCAAAATTGTTTAGTCTAAATTAATTTGGAAGTATATATTTTACCAATGAAGTACTTTTCATTTTTCTTTTAAAATTCGGATACTTTTAATAAATTGAAATGTCAACACATGTTTTGGTTAACAAATCATTTAAGAACAATCTTCCAATAAAAAGTTTTTCCTAAATATAAAAACACAATTGCATCGTCCTTTTTTTATGTGGAAGTATAATTATTACCATGGGTGTAGTAATAATGTAAATTAGAAATCCAATGCAAACAGCTGCTTTTTGGCTCAGAAATTTTACGTTGTTTTAAATAGTTTCCCCACCTAAAAATAAAACATATTCTGCAAGCAGAGAAGAATAGTATAAACAGACATACATACATACATGTGCGTATGCATGTATGGGTACACCGCATTTGTAGTCTATTGTATCTAAATAAAAATAGAAAAGAATTTGCCCACAGACAAAAAGGCATAATGAAAACAAAAACATCACGACATTGCAAAAACTAAACGACAAGAACCATAGCCGCAATATATAATGTAAACAATTCTGTTAATAACTCAACTTGATGTTCTTGTGGAGTACATTCTCCCGAACCTATTGCTGCTTAAATCCAAAACTCTTTTTTAATATACGTAAGTATGTTATGGCAATGCCTCAAATGAATGGACGATGATTATGTGAAGGAATCAAAAAGAAAAAGCTTTTTACTTAATTTGGAAATTTCCGAATTCCTTTTAACATTCTCTTACACTTCCATCTCTGCCGTTCCCATCAATATCATTGTAGTCGCCGTTGTCGACGTCATCATCATGTGCTTGTTTTGCTGGTTGTTCCTTCCCGTCAGTGTGTCAAGGCTGAATACATGAAATGAATAAAAGCAACGTCAACGACATGATGACGGTAAAATAAATAAAATCTATAGGAAACGAATAAAAAAATACATCAGAAATTTAAGGAAATACCCCTACATCACAACAAAGGCAGGCAGCAACCACGACGACAGCAAAATGAAATGAAAGTGAATACGTTTAGAACCAACAACAATATATTGCAGGCAACACAGTAACGCAGCAACACTAACAGCCAGTCAGTCTGCCAGTCAGAGCCAGTAGTGCTTCAATTACATTTACATACCCCCACACAGGAACATTAATACATACATACATAAGTACATAAATACATATACATATATATTTACATATTATATGCATTTCATTCTATGGCTGTCATTCCTTACTTCTCGGGGATACACTTGTTGGGTTCCTATCTGGTGCTTTTATGTATGTATGTATGTACTGCTATGCACGTGCACTTGGGCTCAATTCCATTTTTGCAACAGGGGCACCACATATATACCTACATATTTATAGTTTGCACAAGATAGCTTCCCAAGATATGACAGACAATCAAACTACATTTATTTTAAGTTTATATAGTAAACAATATATTTTATTAGGTACAATCTCCCATTGGCCTGCAAGACATGCGAAATATACCTAGACGAAAATGGTCGATGAACTTGTGTTCAACAAAAAAAAAATAGCATACTTGCTAAACAAACTCAAAACAATGGAAGATATACCCTCCTATCATAGTAAAATTGTTAACGTCATCATCCAACGCCGCCGACGACGTCGCAGCTGACTACGGCGACTACATAGAAGGTGTCACTGACTGTTTTTTTTTAAATAAATATTTGCAAAAACCGTTGTTTAAATTGTTGATTCTCTAGACCAGAAACGAACGATCACAATTTGCTTTTATATCGCAATTTCGTGCAAGAGAGTCACATCCCAAAATCTGAATTTTCACTTACGGGCGATTTAAATTTTCTAAACAAACCAAAATAGCGAATAGAATGTAATAGAATAACTGTTGAAGTACATACATACGTATGTTCAATATAGTTGTCTTCCTCTGGAGTCAGCCCAATTCTGGATTATATTGATATATTGATGTATGACGACCAAATAAATATTTTTCAATTTTGGAAATGTAACGCTCTAGCACGAAATAAGTGCTTTGTTATTCGAGTTTAATGACCTACAGTATACACCTACATACATACATACATATGTGTATTGCAATCATTTAAATCGAATGTCTATCATGATTTAGACTTGGAACTTGATGAACTGAAAATTTAATAATAAATCAAATTGTAAAGACAATTTGACTCGAAACTTTAAAGTAGACAAAGTAGAAATGTTATCTATCAATTCTTCAAATTCATTAATATTTTGAAAATACCAATTAAATTTAAAAAATGATGAACTGAAATTCAAAATTTTTAGTAGAAATTCGAAATATGTGTCTATTGCAATTCAAATTGAAACAAAGCGGTAAATGGATGACGAAACAATAGCAGTAACATTCTATAGGTGGCCCTGAACAAATTTTTGTAGTAGCAATTATAAAGTAGCAATCTGCGATTTCTATTATTACTTAAATAGTTATTTAGTCCTTTTGTCTAGAATTAGATATGATTTTTTCTACACTGTATTAGAAACTTAAAGTATCAAACCTACAGTCAAGTTATTAGCGTAAACCAGCTATTTTCGAAGAATTTTGTAATTTACCTTTATTTGGCCTACTGGCTTTAAATTACATTATTAAAATGAAATGAAATTTGCCAGAAGCAGCTGTTTGGGCTTTAAACCAAACAAGACAGAATTGGTTCCCTTTACTAGGAAGAATAAACTCACACATGTGGATTCTCCTCGGATAGATGGAACAGAGCTGGTCTTTTCTGATAGTCGAAATATCTAGGAATAATTCTAGATAAGAAATTTTCACTCAGACGTAATGTACTGGAACGTGTGGGGGAAGTCAACGTCGCCTTAAGTTCCTGCATGAAAGGTGTAGGTTTGGTCCTCTGTCCTAAAATCGTTCATTGGATATTGTGGCATTGTGGTGTGGTGGATGGCAAGTGATAAACGATCCATTACCAACCAATTATCAAAGTTTCAATGCCTTTAAGGACTAGAGCGACTGAGTCTCTACAAGTCTTACTCCATCTACTACCCAATTATATTTTGGCCAGAGAAGTTGTCAACAGAGCGGCATTACGATTGAACTTTTTTTTAACAATGTGTAGGTATAAGGACTACGGCCACATGAGGATATCACAATTTAATGCTATGGTAACCAACGGAGTGGACTATATACCAAAGGTGTATCACTAATAATGGTGTTTTCGATTGTGAAAAAAATGTTGCACCGTCGACGTGAAATTCTGAAAAATAATTGCACTTTTTAGGTGAAACTTTGTAGTCCCTCGAACTAAACATATCTCTTTTTTTCAAAATTCTAAAATGTTGTATAAAAGTCCAGATATCGGTAAAAGGGCAACGAAACTGTTGCACTTTTTTGCAGAAAAGAAATCGCCATAAATGGGCTGGCAGAATACCAGGAAACAGAAATCATCTCCACTTCTACACGGATTGTTTAAAGCTTGAAGATAAGGATTGCTTCGGAGTACACTCTAAAGAACTCAGTCTTGATATATGTATGTCACAGACTACCAGATACCTGCAGTGTATATCAAGCCGAAATAATGGTAATAGGGAAATCGCCACGTGGCTGAGTCGCAACATAGTGACCATCACTGGCGTTTTCATTTACTCGGACAGCATGCTGTCATCAATTATCTGGAGGCCACATGGCCTAAATTTAACATACACCACATATGAGTACCTGGGCATAGGAAAATTACGTAGAACTGCAAAAGGGAAAGGGAAGTCAATACAAATTATTGAAGAATTTGCATATAATGGTGCGCCACTATCCACATGCAAGCTTCGGTTAGGCAAGCGGCAATCAGGCCGTCCATTTCATCTTTGTCAGAAATCGGCACCTGTAGAGTAGCTAGAAATCTGGCCATGATACGAACTGAGAAGGTCAAAATGTCTCCTCGCACAAGAACACGCAAGATGTTTAGGTATTGAGTCCAATGACATCTGCAGGAGCTGTGGTGATGAGGGAGAAGTGGAAAGTTGGATCACCTGCATTGCTGATGTCCCTCATTAAGTAAACGACGTCTGGATATACTCAGGTCGGCCTTTTTAGGAAGTCTGGCAAATCTTTCCTGTACCAATATTCGTTCTATTGATAATTGTGTTTATCAAACAGGTTGGCATCTGAGCCCTTGGCATCACTAGTGACCTACATTGGTCTATGTCAGCTGGAAAAACTGGCTGTCACCCTTGGACATAGTTTTATTTCTATTAAAGCTGCGTCCAATCTCCCGCCGATATAGAGCGAAATTTTGGAAATACTTTACAATAAAAATTGAGAAAATATATTGGGAAACGAAGCTTAAAGAAGCTTCGGAAAAGCCAAAGTTTAGAAGTTTACCTCCTCAGTGCGGATTTTTTGAGACCACCTTAGGAATCCAAAGTAAATCCAAAAAGAATCCAAAAATAAAATCTGTTGATTTCTTATTAAGAAAATTGAACGAGAAAGATTCGATTTCTATTAGTCGTGAAAATAGTTTCTACTTTTTTGAATAAAGACAAGTCCTTTGTGCTATGCATTTTCTCAATAAGATTGTAGGTCACAACGACGTCATAGAAATCGTTTTTTTTTTGTTGAGTACAAAGTTCAAATACTATTTAAATTGTTGCCAGCAATCTCGTTTTTTTACGACTTTTCTTATACTCGACGTCTCTGGCAAATTCCCCCGCGCTGCATGAAGTTAGCACAGATTGTAGGTCACAGACAATTTTAGTGGCTTGAACTTTGTGTACATCAATACAGATACATATGTATGTATGTATGATTGGAGGAACTGGAGAAAATAATACAAGATAAACAACAACGCCGCTGTTTAAATTGTAGACAGACAGCGAACAAAAGCACAATTTACATTTACATCGAACGTTGAAGCAAGATGAATTGATAAAAACTTTAAAAGAAATTGGGAGAGTGGGGAAAAATGAGGGATAAGTTTTCGAAAACTCTTACGCTGTGCGAAAGGTCTCTTTGACGGTGGTTAATCAAAAAACGCACAATTTCCCTGTCACACCAGGAGAGAGCCACGCAAGAAGAAGGTCATGAATGACAAAAGAAGCCCTTCAAAACAGAAAAGGAAAAAGTGCATTGCACTCAAGTGAAGATTTCTACACGAAAGTAAGGCACAACAGGACAAAGGCAGGGGCAGGGGAGAGAGAAGAGGTCGTGAGAATGGCATACATTTTTTGAAGGTCAAAAAGTTTTCAAAAAGGAAACACAACACAGCACAAGTGAATGTGAATGAATGAATGAGTGGGTACAACTGCACACGCACATACCTTTATACATATATATATATGTATGTACACATTGGCGGTATACTCTGCCGAGGCATACGGTCTGTACAAATATCTTCAAAGATGTTTTGGGGTTTGTGTTAACAGGAAACCCGACAAAAATGCTACCAGGAAGACACCATTATCAACGTCAACCGGAGAGAGTAAAAGGAGTCGAGTCCCTTTTTTTATGAAATTCATAAGGAGACGAATACAAAAATGAAAGAAGAAAATAATAACATCAACACGACCACCATCATCACCATCATATCCATCGATACCAAGAGCTCAGTTGTGCCCTGATGGTTGAATGAATGTTATTTAAAAATTTGCATTAAATACCAGCAGGGCCGGGGGAAGCATTGCACCACGAAATAAATAAAAATTTAAATTTAAAAACAGAACCCACAACAAATCCATCCGTGCCATCCATACCATGTGACTTGGCTTTGGTATTAAGAAGAGGCCAGTAGCAAGCCATTGACATGGACGGCAGGAAAGAATGAATGAATCCTTTAAACAATAGTCTCGCTCGTTGTCGACAGTATGCGCAACATTCAACTACACACACACACACACACACTTATTCACTCGGAATGGTGCCACTTGCTTGCAATATTGTGGGCCATAAATTCGAATTTAGTTCGAGATTGGGATTCTTTCATTCTGGCGAGGCGGGTGGTCCTTCCGTCGTCTACTACCGAGAGTAACACATCAACAAACTTCCTGCCAGATTGTGTTGCGCGTTCGTTTTGTCTTTCATAGAACAAGGAATATATGAATGAAATTAACACAATTCAGTGGATAGCGAGAGAGAGTCCTTCTACAATGCCATGGTCAAATATCAGCTGTATTTTTGTTTTCAAATGATAGTCAATTTTTAGCAATAACTCATTAGGCGTGTTTTCTTTACCAGTTTGCGATTTTAGTATTTTTATTTAGTTTAGCACTTTACAACGAAAACGGAATTCCTCTGATAATAAATTATTTCCATTAACTGGTCACATTGTGATGTCATGAAGCGTAAGAGAACCCAATGCAGAATAGTCTGAAAAAAATTTTGTAACTTATGAAATGTACATATCGTCATCAGAAACGAAAAAGGGCGTAACAACAAGAAAAATGGAAACTCAGTTTTTGATGGATTTCGGTACACTGCATCAAAATACACATCCTTACAAATTTTTAGCGACATACTATCAAAAATGGCGAATTTATTAACAAAAGGGCCTAACAACAAATTATTTCTTTTTTCATAGTTAAAAAATACTATTTCACGCAATTTTTACAAACCAGTTATAACTCATGTTTGTGTGATTTTATATATGCCTCAATATGTAGATATTATCCTGAAAACCCCGATTATCTAACTACAGTACTTTTAATTTTATTTAGTTTTTGCTTCTCCTGTAAAATTTTTAAATATGATGATAGGCCCTTTTTCGTTTCTGATGACGATATATAAAAAATAATTTTTACTATTCCAATTGCAATAGTTTGCACTTCTTTTCGCTATTTTAAACATAATTATTTATAATTTGTTCTTCTTCTCTTTTTTTGTTAGCGAACAATGCCTACGCAGCCACTCTTACACGCCATTCTGGGGAATTTCTATCGGGAACTTCTTCTTTATTTGCTTATTCTGTTTTCAAATTTTGGCGACCAATGCAAATACCTTGTACCTTATTATTACACCGGTCAACAAAAACAAACTTTTTTCTTGGGATTGAGTTTTAATGCATAGATTCTGATGCTAGACATCAAAAAACGCCAAAATATCCATTCTTAGCTTTAAAAGTTTGTTTTTGTAAATTTTACATTGATATGAAAGTTTTGAAGTTAAAACCTTACTAAATTAACTACAACTTTTTAAATTATGCATCAATTTTCTTCGGAATGGGGTCATTTAATTCATGACCGATCTGTCTTTACGATAAAATAATAAAAATATAGCAATTGTGCATTTTTAGATTGTTTTATGGGTCTTTTGTTGATAATTATTAAAATATTCTCAAAAACTATGATTTTTTTTGCAATGTTTTGTAAGATATCGGCAAAAACAATATTTACAAAAAAATGCCTCTGATTTTCTTTTAATAAATATTGAAATTACAAAATAGACACAATCATTTCAATAAAAAATAATTTCCATTTCTGATATTTTTAAGTAAAAATGCTATTATGTACATATATGTATGTATGTACATATGTATGCATGTACATATGTATGTAACATATACATATCGAAACTAAAGGAAAATCCATATTAAAATTTACAGGATCAGCTCAGATTAGATAGGGCTCCATGCCTATATACATATATTTCACATACATATGTATGTATCTATGTTGGTGTTTTCCTGGTCCAGCACGCAAATTAAAATTTAAGAGGAAAAATAAATAACGATATATGCGAATTTTCGCATATATTGAGTTTTTCCTAGTCAAGACCTTCAAGATGAGCTCTAATTTGTATAAATCTACTAACGCGTTTTTAAAATATAACAAATGCAATGTTCACATCTCAGGAATTTCTTAATAAATAATTTTTTATAAAAGAAAGGGGCTGAACACCGTCTTCAAATTTTCAGCGTTCATGTAGAATGTATGGGGCTACATAAATATATTTTTCACAGAATTTTATGTTGCACTGATGTGTAAAATGCAAATTAAATTTGCAGATGCATCGGATGCGCTCAAAAACGTTAGCGACTCGAACATAAATACCTGCTATGAAAAAAGTTTTATTTTACGACCTTTAAAATGAGCCTTCTTTTGTAAAAATCCGTCCACGCGTTTCGAAAATACAGAACTCGAAACGTACACCCTTTGAGAATATTTTCCTATTTTCTCAGATTTGAGATGGTAATAACATCTGGATTTTTTTTAATAATTTTTTTCGCCATTTATAAAATGTTTTGTTTTGAGCAGAGAACCGATATGCCAATTTATTTTGAAATCGGGAATGGTGACCCAAAAAAGGTGTTCGGTTTGGCATGGAATGAACGATATTTATATTTATTGTAAATTCCGGACGGAATTTAACGGCAATATCCTACGATATTTCTCTATTTTTTTAGATAGAAAGATGGCAATGTTTAATGCAATCAATTGAAGCCAAGATTGTCAATTTCTATACCCTACACCACACAGTGGTCCAGGGTATTAAGAGTTTGTGCATTTGTTTGTAACACCCAAAAGGAGAAGAGATAGAACCATCAATTATTATTGGAATCACTTCCGAGTCGATTAACCAATGTCCGAGGTAAAAATTGATACAATTCTCTTTACCCATATATGAAGGCTAGTAAATTTAGTGTAAATCGGTTCAGATTTATATAGCATCCATCTATATATATTTCAATGTCGATTTGGCTTCCAAGGGCTATAGAGGGTGTATTTTACACCATATCGAGGTAAAAATTGGACCGTATATATGTATGTTCCTTCTGATTTCGTTTTTATACAATTGCTATGCTTTTTATGCAATTTGAAAAAAAGTTATTTCTTGACCCATTGGCTGATAGTACGAGTTTCAAGGTATTCGTTTCAAATTTAGATCAAGTATATGCGTGCTTATACGGCTCTATCAAGATGGTGTAGGGTATCATATAGTCGGCTCCGCCAGACTTGTCTTCCCTTACTGATTTTTTATTTAAATGACGCGTAATCTTGGCGCAGGATATGTGATAAAAATGCTAAAAGAAATACTCAAGACAAAGTCTCAAATATATAAGGCATTTTTATGGTTGCCTGGGCAGATGCCCACATAAAATTTTCCAAATTGGTTTTAACATCGAAGATAGATCATATATACATATATCGTCATCGGATACGAAAAAGGGCCTAACAACAAGAAAAATGGAAATTCAGTTTTTAATTTTTCAAATTAATTTTTTTTATAGTTAAAAATTCTTATTTCACGCAATTTTCACGACCAAGTTATATATCATGCTTGTGGGAATTTATATATGCAGCATTATGTTTAGATATTATTCTGAAAACCCCATTTTTCTAACGGCAACATTTTTCATTTTATTTAGGGCCTGTTTCTGTAACTTATTTTCGTTCGACTACATCAAACGATCAAAAATCACTCAACTATTACTTGAATTCTAAAAATGCGTTTTTCTGTAGACACAACGAATTCTAAACTCCTGTGACTTATAGATTTCTCGGAATAATTGAGTGATTTTTCATCGTTCGCCGTAGACGAACGAAAATAAGTTACAGAAACAGCCCCTTAGTGTTTTGCATCTCCCGTAAAATTTTCAAATATGATGATACGCCCTTTCTCGCTTCTGTTCAAAATGTATTTATTTCATTTGAAAATTATTTCATTAGATTCGCATAATAAGTACCTGTTCTGTTGTCCCTGCAATTCCAAAGTACGTACGACGAGTATATTGTTCAATATACAAGTGTTATCGTTTATTTCATAGGAAAAATAAAATGTTTCAATAAAATTACATACAAAAGTTTGTATGAGTTATACGATGCAATAGATATATGATTTCGCATACGTATGGTGTATAGTTTAGTGCACTCTCACAAATGTATCATTGGTCACGGGGGATATACACACTTGTGTACATAAATCTGTATGTATGTTTATGTATTCACGTTGTTGTTAGTGCTGCTCTTGGTTGATATAATCGTACAAATAGATGGAGGATACGTATTATACGTACGTACATACTAATGTACGTATGAATGTACTTGGGAATAGTGGTGGAATTTTCTGAATGAAATTTTTAAAGGCCATGGTTGGTAATCCAAAAGAGTGAGTGGGTGGCGGCGCATAGACGGCAGCCAAAAAGATAGACTGGCGAACAAATGGACGGACGGACGGAGGCAGACCAAACCTACTACTATCCGTATATGTACTTACTCTAGTTTTCAATATACATACTTTATAGTGGATTCCTACGTACATACATATCTATAGACGTATGACCAAGTTTGTCCTTATGTTGTGTAGTATGTATGTATGTATGGACATGTAACCGTCTATGAACAATTTTATGCTCGTGATACTATGTACAACACTATACTTACCTACTGCTCTGCTATTCATCGCAACACCACATTTAGGCGAACGGCAATGGCAACAACAAGTGTTCCTCCTTTAGTTTTCCGCTTTGGTTTCTCAGCTGGTGAATGTCTGCCACTACGACAACAACGAGACGACGACAACATCATGTACAATATCAACAATAATAATCGTTGGTAGTAACTTTAGTTGATAGCGGCATACTTATGTATGTACTACTACACTACTGGCGTTTGCCACTCTTTGAACTATATTCAAACTTACACAGTGCTGTACAAAATTATTTCGTCAAATCTTCAAAACTAGCGTTAGGATTAAACAATACTTTGTTATTGAACTACATAATAATTTTATTGTAATATTGCAAATGATTCAAATCTACTTATTATTGCTGTCTAATGTATGATAGTTAAATAGCAATAGTGTATTTAAATACTTGATTCGATAATTCGAGACGAAATGTACTTTTTTTTTTGCGAATGTCAAAGTCCTTAATATTTAATGGACGATACATGTTTCAATGTTACTTTCAGTGATGCCAACTCGAGAGATGTAAGACGCGTAATAAATGTTCAAAAAAATGACTTAAACGGTCTAAATCATAAAAACAATCCTTTTGAATACAGCGTCAGCAAACAGCCCTTTAATATGTTTTAGGTTAGGGTGGCAGCCAGCTCACATACACCAATGTAGGTTCTTAGTAGTGATACCACGGGCTCAGAAATTTGAAATGGAGAGAACAGAAAAGCGTGATAAGGGATTAAAGGGGTGGAAACAAAATGAGCGTTTCCATGCCGATTAAGCAGATAGATGAGTAGTTGTCATCACTAGCCATTCCAGGCATCTAATGAAGGAAAGGATTCTGTCGATGTTGTGCGATGACAGAGCTTCGAGATCACTTACCATAAAGTTACCTAGGTAGCGGTGTTTTCTTCTAGATAGTGAAGGACATTGACAGAGAAGATGATCGTTTCCAGTTCCTCCTCATCTGTACAGAGCCGATAGTAGTCCTCGGAATCACGTTGACACTTTGAAGTTAGTGCTCTAAACTTACAGTGACCTGTGAGTACGCCCACCAACAGACGAATATCCCTCCTTGTGAAGTTCAATAAATCGCTGGTTCTGGTTTGTGACGTGACTGGCCAGATAGTCCAGAGATTTTACAGTCCGATCTGGTTGACCATTTCTGGTTAGCTAGATATCTGTGGAAGCGATCTATCTTGCTGAAGAACTCACACAGGGGAGGATGTAGTGATGATTCTGCTCTTGTGGCTTCCATCGCCGACCCTCGCCGTGTGAGTTCATCAGCCTTCTAATTCCCGTCAATGTCACATTGTCCGGGAACACAGCACAGTTGAACATTAACTGAAAAATTTTGCATTTCTAGTATACAATCATTTACTACTTTGGACTTAATAACGTTTGACTTCAGTGCCTTCAGAGCGGCCTGTGACTGTCAAAATAGACAATTATCCACACGTCCTGCCTAAAATTATCTTAATTAATTAAACGCAAGGTTTCCAGTATGGCAAAAACCTCAGCCTGAAAAACACTGCAGGCATCAGACAACTTATAAGATCTACTTATGCAAAGAGATTCACTAAAGATGCCTGCCCCCGTGCCTACATTAATTTTTGATGTTTTGAGAAAAATTAATAAGTTAAGTTAATTATTAAATGGAAAAATTGTTCAGTGTGGTACCTTAGGGTAGGAATATTTTTTTTCCATTATAGCGCTGTGTTAAATGGTAACTTTTTAACTCGACAAATCAAATTTCATATTTTTGTTAATAAATGTTGTTATGCCTCGTTTGTAGATTTTTGTAAACTGTCTCTACTTTGTTTGATCAGTAATATGATCCGATTTAAAGTCAATGTGTAAATTCATGGACCAAAATTACACTGTGCGACTTTTTTAAATTTCTCTTTTGAAACCCGAGCATTTTTGAGAACTGTTACATTGAAACAGTCGTGAAAGCGTCATGAATTTAGTTGTTACAACGTTTCAAAAGCGTTGTAAAATACCGTCGTCACACCATATAAAGGTGACGCTTTTACAGCGCTTTATCCCACCGTGTGATGACGGTACACAGTGCTGTTATTACGCTGTCGGGATGGTATTTTTCTGGTTGGGCTGTACCCGAAAGAACTTTCGGACTTCTTAGAAAGGCCGACCCCAGTATATCCAGACGTCGCTTACTTAACGAAGGACAGTAGCAAAGTAGGTGCTCAATGTTTTTCACTTCTTCCTTTTCACCACAGCTCCTGCATAAGACATTGGACTCAATACCTAACCTTCTGGCGTGTTTGTCAATCAGGCAGTGTCCCACCAGAACTGACATTAACGCGCACCAATATATGCAAATTCTTCGAGAATTTGTAATGTCGTCCCTTTCCTAGCAAGTTTATCAGATTTGCTGTTATATGAGGAGTAGTGACCAGTGTTAATCACGGTGGCGTGTCATAACGTCCATTCGGCGTTACCCAGGGTGCACTACGAGGAAGTGATCTACCATTACACCAGATATTTGTTTTACTAGAATTAAGACTTTTTAAAGTAGTTTCGTCCTCATTGAATCCTTAAAATCAAATATTATCTCGCTTACAGTAGTATATATCCCTTATTTGCATTCAATTAAAAAAATCCTGACCAATTGTTGCAAATAAAAGCGGAAAAGGGAGCAAAATGTAAATTCTAAATAATTCCTTTTCAGTGTTAAAAATAATTCCAAAGAAAAGTGCTCTTTGAAATTCACAAGGCAACCAAATAATGTTATGTAACATCACAGAATTATATACATAAATAATCAGGGTTGTTGTGGAATCCGATTGTTGTCGGAATTGGAATTGAAACTGGGACAAAAAATAACTTTGGTGTCACAGAAGGTTATTTTTTTCGATTTCAATTCCGATTCGGACAACATTCGAATTCCACAACGAGAAATGAAATAAATTTGGTGTCACAGAAGGTTATTTTTTTTCTCGATTTCAATTCAGATTCCGACAGCAATCGGATTCCACAACAACCCTGAATGTGTATGTATGCAGTCTGTAATGTAACAATGTATGCAAAAACTTTGTGTCTAATGTCCTTCCCGGGCATAAACGGTTTGAATGATATTCTGCTTTAAATACATCTTTTGAGGGAGTGGTCGTATTTTGTAGTAAACATTAAAATATGCTTAAATTCAGTTGCCAAAGCCCAGTGTTTTTGCATTAATTTGCGACTTTGGATGTTGAGCTTAAAAATCTAACTATGTATTTCAGTAAGTGGTCCGGCTTTGTTAATAAATTCTAAAATCCCTATTAATTCCATATTTATATAGAAAAAATCTATAAGATCTCCGAACCCATACAAGTGACAGGGCTAAAATTCGCATAGTATGTTCAGTTCGGGGTCATGGGTGTTTTAGAATTATTTTACACGCGATAAATGGCGTAGTGGCCAAGTTATGATTCTACCCGGTAGATGGACTTATGAACTTATACATTTTTATTGCGATTTTTCTTTAAACTCGAAATGTCTGCATTTTTGAATGCAATTACAATGAAATATCAAACCAAAAAGAAGGAGCAGCACAACGTCTGCCGGGATCAGCTAGTAGTTTTATAATTTGTTTCCACGTTTTTTGCACAATACTCTACCTAGCGAATAAGTGACATGTAGTACCATGCTGCTATTATTAGGACTAGAACCACCGTGCAGGCAAGTGCATTTATGATGAAGTTGATTTCCTAGTTTTGGGTCGTCGGTCGATTTCTCACTGCCTGTGTCTAATAAATGCTGACTTTGTTTTCGTTGTTGTTGTCGTCATCCCAATCCTCCTCCTCATCGCTGTATGTACATACATATATAACAGCTGGCTGTCTACGACGGACACTATGGTTGTTGCTTGCTTGGCTGAATGGCTGGCTGGCTGACTGGTGGTTGATTACTAGTACTTGGTTGATTGTCATGATTATAATGTCTTCCCTCTTGCTTTGCCGGCAGGCACATTTAGGTGCCTAATTCAAGGCTGCCATTTGGCCACTTGTTATCCGTATGTCGTATGTGTGTTTATGTAGGTTTGTTATGTGTTGTGCTCCAATGTTTGCCGCCTTTCCTTTCCATTGCCTTATTGTGGTTCTCTATTATCACATACAATTTCATGTGCGCCTTTTTAACAACAATTACGAGCGAGAACAGTGAGCAACCACCATATATGTACACTTGCAAACGGTTTGTGCCTGAAGCACCAATAATACAAATGCTAACAACAAGAATAAAAATGCAGGTCATCCCCATCATCATCATCGCCGTTGCCGTCGCCTTCGTCGTCGTCATCAGTCTCCATCATTGCATTGGCGTCGCCATCAAATTAAAGTGTCATGTTATTTGCATACGGCGCCAAAAGCACTTTTGTTGCTCTTTAAACCACTGGCAATTTCACTTTTCATTTGTGTTCGAGAGGTTATTAAACCTCCTTGATATCGTTGTCACGCTTGTCGTCGTCTAGTTCCGGAATTGTACAATCTGTAGGGAAATTTTGTGAAATTTTAAAAATTTTCTGGTCGTAGGCAAAGTAGACATCTTCATTGAGAGATTTATGGATGCAATGAAGTTTGAATGAATGAACAAAATTAAAAAAATGTTAGATTTGGAGTTTTTCCACATATTTCTACTTATAGCAGAATATATTTATTAATATTGTTTTTTCCACATAAATTTTTGTAAACACCACATAATCAAATACGCATATGGTAAGAAGATATCCTGTCAGAATTAACTGTCAAAATCTGTCGAAAATAGGCTGGTTGGCCATCATTGGTGGTATTATTTATATGAGATGGCTTATCTGTTACTTTTAATAGTTTTTTTGGGGCGAAATAGGAAGTTCCGTAAAACTATTATTTTCGACTAATAATAGGTTAGGTGACTGAGACCATATGTAATTCATTCAGATGTCTTAAGTGTACATATGTCCATACTAAATGTCTAGGTGAATCTATCCACTTAAGTTCGCCTTGTTCTCCTTCTATTCGATAATCTTTGATATTGCCAAAGGAAATGAAATGCGTTAGGGTCTTGACACCAGCGACACACAGTATGTCATGAAAAAGACTTTTTATTTTATGTATTTGAATTTTTTAAATTTCATTATGTAGTCGACAAGTCAAGCGGCAGAATAGTATCGAAAATGTTCCATAAATGTATTTCTCCACTAAAATGTGTAGAAAGACTTTCTTAACGCCAACTTTTGTGAGGAAATTAATTTTTATTGTTGTTTTTGGCTAACTTACTGATAGAAAATAATAATTTTTTTAGAAATATCAAAGGAAAATATTTTTATAAACATTACAAAATTTTCTTGCCATATGTCGACATTTCGTAAGCCAATTCTAGACAAATTTCAATTCCTGTTATGAAGTCCACAATAAAATAAATAAATTCTATAAACATATTTTTGACTAAAAAAAAGAAAAATTGGCGAAAAACTGCGTCCACCCTGTGCGCTACCATTTAGTTTCACCTTTTCAGCATTATTAAGGCACAACATGTACATATAGAGGGATGGTGACGACAGTCGCGAATGATTCATTCACATAATCCCGAGACAAAGCGGCGTCGGCTTCTGCCATGAGAAGATGACAACGACCGATTGTGCCTTTGAACATATTTTGATTAATTAGACGCAATTAAATCTGCTATTTGTACGCGTACACATATACCCACCACCCGTCAACTTTTCATTTGCGGAACAAACACAGCACAGAGTAGAATAGTAGACCCAAATAAAAACAAATCAAAATGAAAGGGAAGGAAATCAAATATAAATGAAGCGCACACCAATGATGACTGACTGAAAATAGACACAGCAGTTGCATTTCTCTTTGAAAATATGGAAAGGTATACCAAAAAAAAGCTTAGAATACAAAAAGGAAATGAAATATTTTACAAACAACTACATAGAGATTAAATCTCAGAAAGAAGATTCCGCGAAACCTGCAGCTCAAGATCATGGTAGGACGATAAAGATAAAGTATTTTGTGCAAAAATATAAAAGGTGGTGAAAGTGGTTCTTGAAAAATTTCGTTTTAAATTACCTACTAACCCGCGATTTCACATCCTCCAGTTAGAGCTAACTCATAGTTGAAAAATAAAAATTTCACACAATTTGACAGCTATAACTGTAGGTTAGCTCTAACTGTAGGATAACCGGAGATTGTGGAATTTGCCGTAAATAGCTTTTTTTATTTATGATTTTGATTGTAAGAAAACAAGAGAGGTAGATACGGAAAAAATATTAAAAGAAATCGCCAATTTGTTCATTTATTTTAAAACGTTATCACAATTTCATATTTTTTTTAAAGACACGTCAATATTTCGTGAGGATAACAATTATCAACAAAAGTTCTTATCTATGGATCCTACCCAAGACAGGTCCCTCCCCATTGGCTGTTGTAAAATCCCTGTAATGGTGAACGAATATAAAAAAAATATTTAAAAATGTACCAAATGATCTGCATCCAGTGTTTAAAGAGTTAGGTTTGGAAACCGCAAGCGGTGCGATGGATTCGATTCCCAGTCGGCAATGGTAAAATTGACTATTAAGTTTTTCAGATTGCCCCCGAATAATAAGGAAACTAAAAATACAGTTTACGATATAATCAAATAACATCAATTCCCTAAGTGTAACAGAATTTTTTAATTTTTTTTCTTCAACAAATCGAAATTTTTTGCGTTAAAAGAAGTTGAAAATATCAGAAAGGAAATCTATCGAGGCAGTGTAACAACCAATTTCGAGTTTTCCGATTTGTATATCCCTAAGCCGCAACATTTCTTTGGAGTTCTATTTAATATCTAAAGTAATAGCATTTTCAGACAATGTAGCGCAACGTTCTTAAATTATTTATTCGTTATTTCATTTTAATGATTGACTTTGGTGACAGGTAACTGTGGATTTCTTCGAAATCTGTTTTTGTCTGGAGTACATATTCCAAGTTAAACTACTTGGCGATGTTTTTTGTACTGTTGCTAGCTTTTGTTTTGTGCTAAGATATTTTTTTTAGCTATTTTGTCTCTGGTGTGTTACAGGAAGTCATTGAGACAAAGTTATCTCTTATCCACTTTTGCCATTCACATAGAGCTCAGCACAGCAGCTGATGTCAGCCACACCTCCTGGCAGAAGAGCTATAACTTCTTGCCACAAACAGAATTGGAACAACAAACCATTTGTAATTGTAATTTTGTAATGAAAGCAGCAGCAGCATCGACTCCCGCCACATGTAACGGTGGTTAGTGGAGAGGTTATTCCTCAAGTTTACTACGGTTCAGTTGAATTTTTTCTTTCATGAATCGCATTTCCTTTTTCCCAACGTGTTTACTAGCATCTCTTTGAAGGCCACCCACCACCGCCCGATATAATCTCGGAGGGCCTCTTCCTCCGCCATACACTTTGCAGCACTACGACGTAATGCCATCCTTCATTTATCACTCTAGCAAACATTGTCCTCATGTTGAACGTTCACAAAGAACAAAAAGAAAAAATATTAAGAATTTCTGGCGGCAACTTTTTGTTGTTGTGTTGCCAGAAACCATGGCAGCAGTAGGAACAAAAGAACCAAAGGAAGATGTACGAATGTAAGCACAATTACAAAGACTGGCTAGATGTCGACGACGACGACGATGACGATGATCAGAACTCAGAGCACCCAGCCAGCCATCCAGTCAGGCAGTGTTATTCCTAAGGATGTGGCATTTCTTTGTGCCTGTGCCAGTGCCAGTTTGATATGTTTCTGTGTTCTGTGCAATGTTTTAGTCTCTCATCTTTTTGCACCATTCAAAGAACTACCAAACAGTCAGCCAGAGAGCTACAATAGTCCCCAGTCTGTATGGATGGCTGGCTGGCTGTCTTTCTGCCTGTGCTTGTGTGTTTGTGCGGAGCAAATAAAACCTTCATCTGCCAGTTTCTATCAGTGAACACGTTTTCGCTTCTCTGTAACGGCTGCTATCATCCGTATTCTGTCTGCTCAGAACTCTTTCTGTATGGGTACTTTATTGACTCTACTCTTGAGTAGCAGAACAAACTCGAAAAAGTTGTCTTGTCGTACTTTTCGTTTTTATTTTCCATGCATAACAAACCAACGCCATCCGACGGACAGACAGACAGACGCACACACAGAAATGAGTGTACCCTCCGACCGACCGTAGTTCTTCTGGTTCACATATATAAATAAGAATAACTACGTTGCTGGCAATCATCCCCTCCTTGCAATTCAAACCATTCCATAAAGGCAACATCAGAGCCAACCATCCTTTGGCCTTGTCAGTTGTATGAATTGCCATGTACATCGCGACGGACTGGCCGACTACTCAGTCGTCGTTTCCTCTGACGGTCTGTGGGTCGTTCGGTCGGTCCTTGACAAAGTTCTGCTTTGAGCGAGCACTCGCATTAGTCTTCTCCCTTCTCTTATCGTAAACATATATAAAATTCTACCATGCCACACCAAACCGAACCAAAAACCATACCATGCCGCACATAGCACATGCATTCCATGTATATCCGCCACCGCTGCCGCCTGCCTGCCCGCTTTTTATCCCAGACATCAGCACAAACAGAACTCACAGTATGGAATGAACGAAACGAACGAACGACGAGCAACCACCATGGATTGCATTGCTGCGACCGTAATACATTTGAGCTTAACATCGTAAAATCATCTTCCACATCCACGTTTTGTGTTCGTTCTGTAGAGCTGGAACATTCATTTTATAACGAGCATTTCCATGACTGGCGCTGCACAGTGTTTGATTGCATGAAAATCGATAGTCAATAAAAAGGTTATTGAGAACAATAAACTTATTCCAACGAATAGGATTCCAACGAATGAGGTTTTTCGCAGATTTTCAGACCTATTTTCCCAAATTTTTTGTAATTCTCACAATTAAAAATTTATATTAATCCATAAGTGCAAAAAAAAGTTCAATCAATATTCGCGGAAAACTGTTTTTTCGCGTGTGACAGTTAATTCATATTCGTTCGTACCTGATAGATTTTGACTTTTCGTCCGGACGGAACCAAAGTCAGTCAATTACGAAGATGTGCCGTCGAATAACGAGTAGCTGAGAGAACGAATAGGAATTTGATTTCAACGAGTATGGGGTTCTCGTATTAATATCAATCGATACGTGCCAGAAAAGTTCAAGAAAAGACAGCGGAAAATATTTTTTTTGCGTTTGAAAAATCATTTCTATTCGTTCGTAACTCGAGAAAATGTAAACAAACATGCGATGGCACATCTTCTATATTCATTGACTTTGGACGGAACATCTGTATAATTAAATATCTGTGGGAACATCTGCCTAATTAAATATCTGTGCTCAGAACCACTTATGTATGCACTTATGGATTAATTTTAATTTTTTAATTGTGACAATTACAAAAAAATCGGGAAAATCAGTCTGAAAATCCGCGAAAACCCTCACTCGTTGGAATCCTATTCGATGGAATTCCCATTCGTTCGTACTTGACACTTACTCGCTCTGGGATAGCTTATCTTCTTATTTTTATTTTGTAATTTTTGGTCAGAACCTAATGCGTGTAATGAAATATGTAAACAAAAATCAGCTGTGGTTTATATTATGCCATGAGTCTCATGGCATGATGCTAGAAATACCAATGTAGCACATCTACGTTAAGGGAACACCGAAATTGAATGCTATCAGATCCGCTACTTGGAGCTTGCTCGGATACAGGCAACGAAGCCGACCAAAATTATTGGCGGAATTCTAACAAATCAGATTGTTTTCGGTCAATTTTTGGTTCCAAGGGTCAGAAAAAATTTAAAAACGTCATTAAAGTGTAGAACTATTAGGCCGCGTCTTTCCTTAGTAGCGATTTCAAAATGTGCACCCTACTCAAATATGTATGTTACATCGTTCCAATTGAATTCGGTATGAGGTATGTATGTAGGAATGTGTAACATAAATCTTGTGTAACATAAATTTAAAATAAAATTAATTCGCGACAACTGTGTTCGAATTAGTAACTGAATGTAATAGAAATGTGTAACATTTATTTTATTACAAATGTAATGATGAGTTGAACATACCATCCCTCATAAGGAAGTATATATTAAGAAAGTGCTTCCAAGTATACTTTATTAGCCGGCAAGATGTTCTTTTCGTACCGTATATAAGCGGCTAATCTACAATAAATAATTTTTCGCATAGTCCTTACAAAGTTCCCTTTGGAACATTCAATTGTTTTTTTTTCGGAAATGTCGACATGCACGTCTTCAATGTGATGACGGTATTCTCGGAAGTTTCACTCATATCGGAAGTTTTCAAATTTGGAAAGAAACTTACTTTTTTGGCATCATTTTATACATTTATGAATATGCAAAGTGAATCTTTTGCAGTCTCACTAACTAAACCTCGGCGGCGGCGCCGGTTGGAAAAAATGGACGGTGGCCGCAACACTACAGAACACAAACAGAAGACTAAACTTCGTTTTTTAATTGCACATTTGTTGTCTCAAAATCTAATATAAAATTCGTGTAATTTAAAAATTTCTCCTGCTTGGTCCACGCCTTCCAGTACCTCGCTCACAAAGGGTAACATGTAGTGAAATATTTGTTCTGTACTAACGTATATACTACCTATCAGAATCCTCTGTAATTTCACACATAGTAAGAGTTTATCTGTCGCTATCACACAAAGGGACAATTTTGTACAAGATGTTAACTGCTTATAACTTTAATACCAGTGCATATAAACAATTAAAATCATGTGCAGTGTAATGTTTTTGTAGTAAATAAAGGGTTTTCCAACAGGAGGTGTTACTACGGTATTCAAAGAAAAAAGCCATTTTTTGAGATAAATGATCGGATGTTTATTTCATAATAAAGAGGAAGCTATGCCGTTAATAATGAAAAACAACATCAGCCAAATGGCCACCACGACCACGCTTACAGGACCATATCCTTTTCATGAAATTTTCCATAACCAAATCGCAAAGTGGCTGCCCTATGTCCTCGATAGCCTCACGAATTCTATATTTGAGGTCATGAATCGACGCTGGGCTGTTGGCGTATACCTTATATTTCACGTGGGCCAAAGGAAGAAGTCACAAGGTGTTAAATCACAAGATCTCGGTGGCCAATTGTGATCACCTCTTCGAGAGATAACACGGTCCGGAAACTTTTCCCGTAACAGAGCAATGGTTTCGTTGCTTGTGCGGCACGTAGCACCGTTTTGTTGAAAGTAAACGTTGTCCAGATCAATACCACCCAACTCCGACCATAAAAAATCATTAATCATCTCTCGATAGCGCAATCCATTCACCGTAACTGTTGATCCAACCTCATTTTCGAAAAGTAAGGTCCAACGACCCCGCCGCAGAAAAGAGTTATTGTTGAGAGGCTTCTCAACAATAACTCTTGGGTTTTCCGAGCATCAGATGCGACAATTTTGCTTGTTGACGTAGCCACCGAGGTGGAAATGGGCCTCATCAGTCAAGATGATTTTGTATCGTTCGTATCGTTTTGTACCGTTCGATGATCGTGTATCGTTCCATTTTTAGTAATGGCGTAGTTTCTACTTGTGAAATGTCAAAGAATAAAAGCTTCAAAAGTGACAGCTACCGAAATACCGGGTGATTCAAAATAACACCTCTTGTTGGAAAACCCTGTACAGTCCGGTAAAAAATTTACATTATTGCCGCCACTTTTGGTATCTTCCACACAAAATGGAAAATATCTTAAGTTAACCTTAATTTTACAAACGATAAAAAGCATAGGATGAAAAATGATTTAAGGTGAAAAAAAAGAAATCATATAATTTATTGTGGAAGTGTGAATTATAAATGTACTCGTATAAGACACGTCATGAGAAAATAAATCAGTCTTCATGTGTTTCTATTTCAATTTGACTTTTCTTATTTAATATCCTTTTCCCACTGTGCACCGATAATAAGTAGAATGGTACTAACTGAGTGAACTGCCTGCTTGTCTTGTTGCTACTACAAACATATTATTTGCCATGGCATACCAGGCCATACTGTGTGTCGTCGCCACACCACCAGCCAACATAGTACACAAGCAACTCTCCATGTTTTGAGGCATTTATGCTGGAGCGTGTGTGCTGTATAAGCCATAATGTCGTCGTCGTCGACATCGTTGCCAAGCTTGCTCGGTTTTGTGTGTGTGTACGAGGAGTATGCTTTTAATAAAAATCTATACCAACCATCCATGCGACAGGCAGGCAGGCAGGCAAGCAGGCTGGCAAACAGTCAGAGCTGTTCACATTTATACTCCATTGCCCTTCCCTACCACATTACTCTCAAACTCTGGTCGATTCATTTCGGCTGGAATGGTTGTGCTGTGATCTGCGTTTTATTCTGTGCGAGTAGTATGTCACCCTCATCTGTTGTGTTAGAGTTTTAATGTTATACTTTTACACGAACGTTCAGTCGTTCCGTCGTTCGACGCATAGATATAATATATATATACATATAGTATGAATATTTTGCTTCGTTGCCATCCTGTCGCATCATCATCATCGCTATCATAATGAAGTTTGTCCACATCATATGGTAGGATTTTTAGTTGAAGTATTCTGTATTCAATGTGTTTCATCCATGAGCTGAGTTTCGTCCACACGTTTGTTCGTTCGTTCATTTCATTTTCAGGCGGTGTTAGTTTCTGGCTGTTTGGTTTTGTGACTGTTACTTTGACAGACAGGCGGGACAGCAGCAGTTACGTTCAGATATTATCGTTTTTACCGGCTTTTTGTCGTTGTTGTCGTCGTCGTCGTTACTGTTTCATACTTACCACGGTACTTAAAATGGTAGTGGGAATGTGCCGGCAGGCTGGTGGAGAAGAAGAAGATGGGTGGTAGCAGTTCTTTCTACGGTGGTGGATGCGATTATTACTACTCATTCCTATTATGCTTCATACAGTGTGACATTTTATCGCAAAAAATGAAAAAATCGATATCGATATCTTTAATGTTTCTCCTCGCACAGATGAAAATTCATTTTAATGTGAAGAGAATTTGATGTTGAACAAAGAAGATATGGGGTAGAAGCGGGATAGAGTGGCACAAGTTCCTTACGCTTATTGAATGAAGAGATCAAAAATAAAATGAATCCTCAATTATATTAGAGCAAAAATTGAGGGAAATGTTCTTTATTCTTTCCATTCCAAAGGGGAGTTTACCTCAGGCGAATTTTTAAAAATCTATTACAGATTAGTATTTGTTTTGGTAGATACTAAATTTTGGGGCACCATTATGGTCTGGGTTGCTATTTTACCGAACCAAGTTGATAAAGTAGGCACTAGCCTTTAACACGACAGCCCGATAATATGTTTTCTATCACAGGCTTAGTTCGAAGATGGGCCATATTGGTTCACTCCTTCTAAATAGTACATCTCTCACAAAGGGTTACAATTTAGTGAAATATTGGTGCTCTAATAACTTCTATGCTAATTCCTCTGTAATTTTACATATACTTAAAGTTTGTCTGTCGCTATCTCTATTTGGTACATCCTCAACAAAGTGACCATATTGTTTACAAATTAATTGCTTATAACTTTAATACCAGTTCACATAAATACTTGAAATTTTGTGCAGTGTAGTGTTTTTATAGTACCTACAATCCAGTAAAAAGTGGGCATTATAGCCACGCCCCCTTTGGTACCTCCCACACACAAAATGTGAAAATCATACCAAAATTTATAGACTAATAATGTTACTACCAGTGCACATAAGCGATGTTTAGCGAATAATAGGCGCATTCGCAAAGCCACTTCTGATACATACCACACGCATTGACAGATTCATTCGAACACAACATTACCATAACTTCTGCAGCAATCATCTATTTTCATTGTTTGTATTTGGGCAACATTTCCAATGTCTAAAGACTGAGCAAAATGTTTCCACCTTTTTGACCTAAACACAAAGTACCATATTCCATATATGGAATATAACATTAAAATTAATGAATGCTTTTGGACCAAATTTGTTGTATTTATTTAATGATATATATTGTAAACAAAAAGCAAGCATTCATTCGAAATGTCCACCTTTGGCCTTCACACATGCCTTAAGTCGCACTGGCTAATCATCAATAGCCGCACGCACCTCGTCCATTGGGAAAGTGTCCACTGCACTAATCAAAGCAGTCTTAAGAGAATTGATGTTGGGGTATCTTTTGTGGCAGACCATGTCCTCTAAAACTGTCCACAGTTTGTAATCCAGTGGGTTTATTTCTTTAAATTTATAAATTAATACATTTTATCTTTTGTTTGAATTAAGCAAAACTAATACGTACGTTTCTCTAATGTCATTCTCTTATAACCTAACCCAATACGTACGTAGAATCATATAATCTTACTGTTTTCAATGTTTTACAACCACTGTTGAACAACAATAACAACAAAAAACCAACATCTGGGGATGAGGTGATAAACAAACGTTGCAAATTTATAAATATAAAATACTCTCTTTACACGTTTTTATGCTCGCATCAGTTTACATTGCGGATTAAAAGGAAGTATAACTTCTACAGACGAGTATATTCCAGCTGAACTTTCTGCATGGTACCCACCGGTATCGACAATTTGCCGGTTGACGTCAATGCCAGTGATGATGTTGATATGAAAAACACATGTTCGCATTTGTCCAATTCGCCAAGGCGACCGACCGTCCGTCCGGGGGATATGTTCGACAGAGTGAAGCTTCTTAGTCCTCTTTACTATGAACACCCTTAGGTTAAAATACCGGCGACGAAATGGTTTATATGGAGGAAAAGGCCAATAATGACAACCAGAAAAGGCGGGAGCTGTGTTATTTTCTTATATGTGCGTAAGTCATTAAACGCCGTTGGTTGGTGAATTCATTCACGCAGAAATTGCCATGGACGAGCGACACTTAATGCCACACATGCCTTAATGCGGATATCAATGTTTAACGCTCTCCTCTCCACCCAGTTTTTGTTACTCGTATATGTATATGCCCGATGCATTTTCCTCTTGGCCAACATCACATGAGAAAGTAATCCTCAAGCATTGTTCTTCTGTTATGCTCTGTATATTTCAAGCATGTTTTGGAGAATGTGACCTGACAACAAACCACGTTCGCGTGTGTATGAATAATGCCTTAAGTCCCAGTCCCCCTCTCCTTACAACAATGCAATAAATATGACCACATTTTTACTTTTCAATTCACATTTTATGATAGAGCCCAAAAAAAAGCACAGGTATAAATAATAAAAATAGTTTCTACAATTTTGTGTAATGTTAGCTTTTGGTTTTCAAGGACTTTGGTAAGCATACATTTGTGGATGTATAAGTTTTATTTGTAGATAAGTAACTCTGACATAATTATTCGATTCCATGCTTAATCATCGTCCATCCATTCTTATAATCATAGTCAAGCTTCGTGATCATTTGTTTTCCACACATAATAAGAGAAATACAAATTATAAATGGCATGTGTCTTTAACTGGAATATTCTTTAAATAACTCTGACATTAATAACACTGTATGTGCAAAATTTACTTTTGAAATGTATCTTAGATTAAAACATCATACTCAGCATAATTTCGAAAAATGGCTAACGAATGGCGTAGCCGTTTTCACGAGACATCCCGTTTTCGAAATTTTTCGAAATGCAAAAATAATTTTGGAATAGAAGGATTCGGAATTGATATTCCACGACAAAGAATCAAATAAGGCTGACACTCGTTTAACAGATTCGTTGGAATCGATGGTACACAGCCTTTTTATTATCTGAATTAATTCGCAGACCTTATTACAAAGTCGAGAAGGCTAATTCGTCTATTTTCCTCTGCATTTCATCTGTGCTGGTAGCGCAGGTCGGCAATGTAATCGAGATCTTCCAGCTGTTCGTGAAGTCTCCATTTGCTGCCTAATTCCTGCTACTGTAGACATTATTTCGTCTAGTGTTATGATAAATAGGATGGGTGACAACAAACCTCTTTGTTTAACACCACTTTATGTAGAAAAAGGGTTTACTGGTTTTCCCACAGTGCAGAACGCTCATTTTTGAATTATTGTCCTGGTGGTGTTTTATAAGATTTATTTATTATCTTTTTGGGTACACCTTTATTTGTTAAAGCGTCACATATTTTGTTTCCATAGATTGATCAAACGCTTTCTCAAAGTCCACCAAAGTCAGATACAGTGTTAGATTAAATCCATTACATTGTTCTGTTTATCTGATCATTCAGTTGATGATTTTGACGAATCCGGCTTGTTCTCTTTCCTGAGCTGTCTATCTACGAGAAGGATAATGCGGTTTAAAATTATTTTATTAAAAATTTTGCTTGCGGTTGATGTTAGTGCTATTCCTCTTCAGTTTTTACGTTGCCCAAATTTTCGGAAATATGTGTTCTAATATAGTTGAAGCAGTCAGTGAGTCGCATTGATATTGTTCTGCAGTTAAATTCTCCAACACAGGGGCTTAATTGATATATGAGATCTTTAATCTCATGATAATCTGCTCTTGGTTTCATTAAACGATGGACGAAAAATTTTCTGATCCAAATGTTTTATGCTTTTCTTGTTAGACCTACTCTAAAATATGGGTCGGTTGCGTGGGACCCTCAACACGGGATTTACGTTGATAAGGTTCAGAAACAAATTTTATTATATGCTTTGAAATATCATCATTGGAATATTGATTTTATTCTTCTAACATTGATAAGACTGTCTAATGGACATGGCCATGGGCATTCTGGTTATATTCTTTCTAAGATTATATTTAATGTACCGTTGAGACATCTTTCAGATATAACCAATAATTGGATATTAATTTTCAAAGCACAAATTATGTATATCTGCAGAGCTCTTCCGTAAGGTTTTTAAACTTTATACGAAATTATTGACTTTGATCTCGAAATATCTCTTATTTAAATGTGTAGTATATTTTATTTTTTTCGGAATGTCTTTATATAACTAAAAATAAATTGATATTGATAGTTTTTAGTAGCTGGTATTCTACCCTATACTATTAACCCGCCATGGTACGAGTCATGGTGTGTGCGCAATCCCCTACGTTATGGAAATGTGGCTCACTCGGTCGGAAGGGGCCGGTAATAGTGGCAGCTTTGGGGACATTCGTTACGTCTATATTCTTCTATGATAAATTGAGATCATTGGAGTTTATAATTCAAGATTTTGTAGCGACGAACTCTGTCATTGGGGACGCTCAATATGAACTTATATTTGCTCATTAATAATTTACATTTTCTCAAAAGGGGTTAATATCTCTCTTTATGAATTTATGATGTATATTCTTTCATTAATTATTTACATGTCTCTATTTTATTTCAAGTTGTTCCATTTATTTATTTTTTTAATTCACTAGTTACACTCCAATTACTATTTGCCATTTTCTCATTATAAAATTACATTTCTCATTATAAACTCGAAAAGCTGCAGTGTGATTTCATATTAACAGATAAACGATGTCCATATAGTTGAATTAATTTGCGTTTTAATTTGAAACGAGAAATTAAACTCTATAAGGCAAAAATGTATGTTACCAGAATTAGAATTCTACCATCGGAAGTAGTTAGCAATGCAGCTCTCTGTCCCGCATGCAACACAAACACGTTCGTTTTGGCTTTTGAACACATAGCAGCAAGGATGTTGAACAACAACTAAAAAAACTAAATCCAACAAAAAACTTTCGTTGAAATCCTTGTCATACTTTGTGAAAGTACAACAGAACAACCGACCAACCGAGTTAAATCAGCCATAAAAGAAAACAAGGAGAAAGGCAAAGAGAATTCCAACAAATCATATTGTATAATACTCGTGCATATCACCGAACAACAGGACAAAAGGCGTACAACGGAATGTTGGCAAATGTTGGGGAAAAAAGCTACCAAGGAGGAAAGGAAGGAAGGAACGAATGAAGCCAAGTCATGGAATCCTTTTAGAAAATGTGACTCGGATTCGTTTTGCAGAGAGAGGGAGTCAGTCCCTGGTGTAGGTTGTTTTTTTTTTTTTTGTTGGCTGAGGTCTGGGCCGCTGTATTTATGCTACGGACATTAGTTTATGTCTCCCCTTTTTACACTCACTCTCTCCCTGCCTATCTGGTTCCTTTTTTCCGTAGTTGTTTTTTTAACACAACGCCAGAAATGTTCAATGTTTGTTGTTTTTTTTCTTTGTGAAATTTGTTGCAGGAGCCATACAGATTGCTGCAAGAATGTAGAATTCGTAATTATGCACAGCACATGTTATTCATTTTCTTTTACACATCCTTTTTTGTGGTATGTACTTGTACTAGAATACTATTTCCACTGTGTATGAAACTCATATAATTTGTTTGTTCCTTTTTGTTTTGATTGTACTTCAGAAGAACGTGAATGCAAAAGAGAATTATGTTTGACATGTGTTTTTAGAGTTGTGGTGGTTTTTCATAGATTTCGAAATTGCTCTTATCGTTGAACAATATTTTTAAAAATGCTTTTGCTGTAATGTTGATATATGTAATAGTATTTGATGAGTTTCAACGTATTTTTATTTCCCCGAAATACGACTCTAATCAATTAATATATCCCATAAGCATTTCTCGGTATTTTTAAAAATTTTAAAAAATACCTAGTTGCTTAACCGGAAAAAAATGTTTTTTGGGATGTGCAGAATTATTTTACATTTGATAAACATCGCTACATCAATATGTATTGTCGTCTTGAGTCTATAAATTATTTTAAACTCAATTAAACTAAATTTTCCATAAGAAATTTATTATACCCTCACTTTAGTGTGACACGAGACTATATATCATTTGCTACGGAAAAAAGTGTAACACGTCGAAGGAGTGACCTAAGACCCCAAGTATGTTCGGAGGAAATCCGTTTTGGGTCATTTTAAGTCGAATGAGCAATGTCCGTCCGTTTGTCTGTCTGCTGGCTGGTGCGCACGATAACCCTCGAAAGGAGTACCCGATTGACCTCAAATTTGGTATGTGGTAATATTTTTTTCTATCTCCGGCTAAGTTCGAAGATGGGCCATATTGGTCCACTCCTTCTAGTACCTCCCCCACAAAGGGTTAAAATGTTATGAAATATTGATTCTTTAATAACTACTATACTACTTATTCGAATCTTTTGAAATTCCACACTTAGTATTAGCTTATTAGTCGCTATCAACTCGAGAAAAATGGGCGAAGTCGCCACGTCCCTTTTGGTACCTCCCACACAAAATGCACCATTTTGCACCAAAAGTTAACAGCTTATAACATTAATAACAGTGTATAAAAATACTTGAAATTTTGTACAGTGTAATGTTTTTAGTGTCTATAGCCCTGTGAAAAATGGGCGTTATTGCCACGCCCCTTTTTGTACCTCCCACACAAAATGCCCAAATCATACCACAATTTAATGTCTCATAACGTTTATACAAGTGCACATAAATGCTTATAAGTCGGCACAGTGCAATGAATTTAAAGTATCTAACGTTCAGCGAAAAAAATGCGTGTTTGATAAACCCCTTCTGGTACCTCCCACACAAATTGACAGAATAATTCGAGTAATATTCAATATTACATTAGTTATAATTTTCTAAAAATTCAAATTTGATAAAATTTTCTAGAAAAATTCAGTTTATAATAAATTATATATATTTAAATAAATAATCCCTATGTTGTCTTTAAAATGCACGTTTTCCGTTAGAAAATGTAAATGTCATTACTTTATCGTAAGACCTTCTCAATTAATTTTTAGACATTTTCAAAAGTCAAAATTCACAATAAAAATTACGAATTAAAAAATGTTAAATATAAAATTCATAAAAATGTTAAATATAAAATTCATAAAAATGTTAAATACAAAATTCATAAAAATGTTAAATATAAAATTCATAAAAATTTTAAATATAAAATTCATAAAAATTTTAAATATAAAATTCATAAAAATTTTAAATATAAAATTCATAAAAAAATTGTATATACCTACTTATTAAATGTAGTCACGGCTCCACTGGAAGGTCGCTACGGCTTCCCGTTTGGGTAGGCCTGTTATAGAATATTCAAACCCCTTCATTATACATATATTAAAGCCAGGAAAAACTAATTAGTTATGTGAATTATCAGATTTTGGATTGGAAAAGATGTGTGAATAACATGCTGCTATCTAAATTGACAATGAAAAGTGCAATATGTTATTCTAAATTGTGGTTAATCCATTTTTCAAATTAAATGGTTAATATGAGCATAAAACAATTAACAATGACTACTCCCAAGAAGTTTCGTCTATGTTGTAGAAATTGACGCAATAATTACAGTAATTAACTATATTGTATGTATTTCCAGAATTTTGCGCTACCATGACACTCAAATATAGTAGATTGTGTACGTTCCAACGACTAAAACAGAATAATGTCATCCCATCCGCACAAAATGATTCCAGAGGGTGTTGGAATGTCGAAAAATTCATTCATTGTTTTGTGGTCGGAAGATAAAACAATACTGATGTATGTATTTACATAGTTTATTGTTCCTGCTGCTTATGTTGCCTGTATCTGTTGTCATCAAATGAAAATGCGTCTATAAATAATTGCTACAATTAAGATGGAAAATATTGAAATATATACATACATATATACACACATTTTTATAAGTACTTAATTAGAAATTTATCTCTATATTTTTGTGTTTGCTGCTCTATCTACACATTGGCAAATATACTTTTATTAAACCTACTTATCATTCAGTTGTGGGTGTCTGAATGAGGGGTTTGCGAGTTAGCTTTGAGCCTGATGTTTTGACATAATCCTTTGGCTTAATTACATTTTAAGACACAACATCTTTCAGTTGCTGGTTTATCATACCCCTCCAATCCATCCATCCGATTGTGTGTAACTGCTCTGACATCATAAAAGTTCAAGTATGTACATAAATACATCTGTTATTACGAAGGGGCAATGTTAACGTAGACGACGACGATGAAGAGGAAGCAAACCATTCGTTTATAACAACACGAATATTATGTTTTTGCTTCCTTTCCTTTCCTATTATGTTACGAAGTGTAACTTTTCATAGATACGTGTGTATCTACATATGTATGTAGACTGATGTGGCACATCAGAAGACAGCTGTTTTTCCGAGTATGAATTTGCATGTTCTATTTTACTGTTGCTTGCCTCCAAAAACCACAATCTTTGCGGTTGTTCTTGCCAGTATTTTGGTGTTGTTGTTTTGCAGTGTTGCAAATTGTTTTTGCCTTCTGCTACCAAAACAACAACAACATACTACGAACAAAGTATTATTTAATCACATGCAAGCTAAAGTCACTTGTCAAAAACAAGTAACGGGTTTTCAAACAAGAGGTGTTATTTTGAATCACCCGGTATTCCGGTAGCCCGGTATTCCGGTAGCTGTCACTTTTGAAGCTTTTATTCTTGACATTTGACAAGTAGAAACTACGCCATTACTAACAGGTAAAAGCGTTAAGTTCGGCCATGCCGAATCTTATTTACCCTCCACCATGGATAGCATGTGACCTCACAAAATAACTCAAACCTAAAGAAAATAACACCGAAAAACACAAAAAATATAGTAGATGAGGACAGTAGGAATCACAACAAGTTAGATGCTATATATGGGAGCTATATCTAAATATGGACCGATATGGCCCATTTGCAATCCCAAACAACCTGCAACTATAAGTAGTATTTGTACAAAATTTGATCAACCTAGCTCTATTATTGCGGACTGTAGCGTGATTACCACAGACGGACGGACGGACAGACAGACAGACGGACATGGCTAAATCGCCTTAGAATTTTACGACGATTAAGAATATATAGAGGAGTGTATAGAGGTGTTACAAACGGAGTGACAAAATGAATATACCCCCCGTCCTATGGTGTAGGGTATAAAAATGGAACAAATACACGATTCAACAACGTATTGAAATTATTAATATTCACTACAAAAATGGTGAAAATCTTGCAGTCACAGTTCGCAAAACTAAAGCATTTTTGATGAGGCCCATTTCCACCTCGGTGGTTACGTCAACAAGCAAAATTGTCGCATCTGGGGCTCGGCAAATTCAAGAGTTATTGTTGAGAAGCCTCTCCATCCTCAACGTGTGACTGTTTGGTGCGGTTTATGGTCCGGCGGGGTCATTGGACCTTATTTTTTCAAAAATGAGGTTGGATCAACAGTTACGGTGAATGGATTGCGCTATAGAGAGATGATTAATGATATTTTTATGGTCGGAGTTGGATGGTATTGATCTGGACAACGTTTACTTCCAGCAAGACGGCGCTACGTGCCACACAAGCAACGAAACCATTGCTCTGTTACGGGAAAAGTTTCCGGACAGGTGATCACAATCTCTCGAAATCTCGAATAGGTGATCACAATTGGCCACCGAGATCATGTGATTTAACACCTTGCGATTTCTTCCTTTGGGGCCACGTGAAAGATAAGGTCTACGCCAACATCCCAGCGTTGATTCAAGACCTCAAAGATAGAATTCGTGAGGCTATCGAGGACATAGGGCAGCCACTTTGCGATTTGGTTATTGAAAATTGTATGAAAAGGATATGGTCCTGTAAGCGTGTTCGTCGTTGCCATTTGGTTGATGTTGTTTTTCATTATTAACGGCATACCTTCCTCTTTATTATGAAATAAACATCCGATCAATTATCTCAAAAAATGGCATTTTACTTTCCCTTTAGAACCCTTTAGATATTAAACCTGGGTGTCTTCTATTGTTATATTTCAATTGTCACTTTTTTACATCCGATTGTATATATTTACATACATATGTATTTATTAAATCAATGAAACTGATCTTCGAAGATATATATTTTATTTAAAAATTGTCTAAATTTCGACAATAAATTCGACAAATCATGACTTTCAAAAATGTCATCTGATCGTTGCACTGTGGGAGGAATTAAAAAGGAAATTCCGCCATTTCTTAACGAATAACGGATTGTGACAAAACTAGGAAGGCTTATAGAAGATATATTAGGGAATTTAATCAGGCCTTCCAAACCGAGTAGCGTTCTTAGAAGACATTTGAAAATTTCAGCACAAACCAACAATAAATAACAAGAACACATACAAACACATGAGGCATTAGCCGTTGACAAAACGACATTTGTTTCCGTGGCTCGCGAAGCGAACCCAAGCAAACAACAAAAATGTGTTGGTATGAGAGTTTTAGTATGTTGACTTAGTTTGGTAAAATACGGGTTTGGTTAGTAGTTCTTGTTAAATTCAATTTGCTACTTCCATAAATATTTCAGCTGATTTAAGTTAAGACATACATTATTGCTATTTAATTCTGAAGATGAAAGAGTGGTGTCTATAGAAACTGCAGTCAATTCTACCAAGCAATTAAAAAGACAGAAAGTAATAGTAAACATATGGTCTTCAACCGAATAAAATTAATTTTTTATGTAAATCGATAAATCGAAATCGATTTTTTTATAGAAAATTTTGCAAAACTATTTTTTTGGCAAAATTAAATTTTTAATTTTGTTTTGTCAAAATTACATCTTTTTTTTTTAAATTGCATTTTTAAAAATGTTTGTGAAAATTGAATTTTTCTTTAAATGAATTTTTTTTTAAACTTCTTCATAATTGCAATTCATTTTGCCTAAAATGTTTTTTCTTTTTGAAAATTTCTAAAAAATATAGTAAAAAAAACAAATTCCAGAAAATTTGTTGAAATTGCATTTTTCATTAAATTTAAACATGGCGTAGCGTCATATCGACTAATGTCATTTCGCCCAAAAAGCGACTTATTTATCACCCAAAATCGATTGCCTAAAAATGTCGTATCGCCCAAACGCAATGTCAAAAAGCCCAAAATAGTTTTTTGGACAACATGACATTTCATTAGATGTAATAATTTCCAGCACGGAACAAAGGAGATTTCCGTGACAGGCCTTCGGCCAGTGTTACAAATTAATTTAATAAAGTCAACCATCTTAAAATCGGTCGGTGGCAACTACAGGGGTCATCGTCTTTTAAACACCTAATTGATCATTAATCCGATCAGTGGTCCTTCACCCGTTCATCGACCTTTAATCACAAATCCGGTCAGCGACCTTTAATCTTGTCATCGGCCGGGGTAAGGTGCCGGTATCGCTGAACGCAGTAATGGTCACTGGCCGAATTAAAGGCCGATGGCAGGATTAATGGCCACTGATCAGATTAATGGCCACTGATCAGATTAAATGTCTAATGAACGGATTGAAGGTCGATGTTCACAGATTAAGGGTCACTGACGGGATGCAATTTTCTATATTTTATATACTGCTGTAGAAGGCAAAGTTTTTCAAAACGGTGTGGCAAATACAATTACCTCTCAGCTTTCCTGATAAGAGCGGACTTTTTATGTACAGGCAGTTTTAGGACAGCTCTGATTACATATCGTCGGCTCAATGCTAGTTTGTTCCATACGCCATTTTGTATGATCGGAGAAAAACGCATTTTATTGTTTGAGTAAAAACGGGACTTAAGAGTTACACACTTTTTATTTCATAAGCAAGTTATAACAATTTTTGTACTTGGCATTTTGGTCCATATCCACTTTATTTTAATATTTTTTCGTATTTGTATTACATGGACCACAAAAAGGGTCGGTATGGAAGGACACTAATTTACATATTGTGATCGAAAGAACGTAAAATACTGAGTGAAAAATATAGGGCGATAGAAAAATTGAGACATAGAACAAACATATCGAAATTATTTCCCGTTAATCAGAGTAAAACAAATTTACCCTACCAATATCTCGAAAACTAGGCGAGATGGGAAAAAAATGATTGCAGATTCTGAAAGAGCATGCTTGGAACACATATTATCAACTCCTAACTCAAAAAACACAAAAATGGCGTATGGACCAAAATAGCATTAAGCCGACGATATGTGATCAATTTAGCAAGACGAAAGCGTAGTTAACAAAATAAAATTTTTTGCAAGACTATACAATATTCCTAAGCGAGTAAAACCCAAACAGAACAGAACATGTTCTGTTTTAATTTTTAAGGCTGCTATCAGTTACTGCAATCCTGGTCCCTACAATTTCCTTATGTGAACGTTGTTACGTTAAACTCTGCTTTTATCGACAACTCATTTGGTGTTGCATTGCATCGTATTGCTTTTCTGGTTACATTTAAATTTCGTTTGATACACATTCGGGAAGTTGCTGTCGTTGCTGCTTTGGCGGTCGCTGTCACTGCAAGCTATGGCTCATTCATTCAGTTGCTGCTGGGATGCTTTATGGGGTCTTGCACGAGTGAAATTGGTATTGGAAAATCGATTAAATTTTATATACAACACTTTCGAAGCAAGAGAGCTCGGCTCACCTCTCTCTCCCCTTCCATTCATAGATTCACTTCATTTCAAACATGTACGTGCAAGCCAGGCAGCAACCATGCACATCCATTCATACTTATTTACATGTTTGGTAGAAAGAGCGAGTGACACTTAGAGCGAGCGAGAGAGACATTGATATGAAAATCGACATCATCAACGTCCCAGAGATATAAAATTGTATCCTTTGCTTTAAATATACCGAATGCAAATACCCACACATACATACATTTATTCGTTCGGATGGATGTCGGTCTGTCGATATGCATGAATGTATGTGTATGTATTGTGTCATTATGTTTGAAATGTATGCACTATACATATCATTATCCTTAGTCCTTACATTATCCATGTGTGTTCGTTCTCGATATGATTTCATGTGTTGTTGCTGACGTTTATCTTTGATATTGTCAAACCTTTTTGACTCCTTTTTACTTTTGTAGTTATAGAGAGTGGCAGAACGTTGCACTGAAAAAAATTACACGTTTATAATAGTAAATACATGCAAGGAAATTCTTAAACTGAATTTTCGATTTGATGAGGACCATTTGCGTAAATAATATAGTTTATTGCCCTTACCTAGGAATCATTGTAAAATTTCTCAAATTAACGAAATTTTCTCTATAAATCGTAGTAAACATTTCTGTGTGTCGTTCGTTTAACATTTACATTTTCACTTCAACTGTGTCCGATATGTCTGTCTCCACTACTGCAACACTTTCATGTATCTGGAGCATCTGAATCAATCCGACCTTACACTGGAGTTTAATAAACGATAACAACAACACACTTTAAATGTAAACGATAAGTTTGTAGATTGTCGTTTCGTTTGGGGACGACGACGACGATGATGATGATTTGAATATGGAGGACCAACGGCCAATGTTGTGTCATGCAGGTCATTTACTCGGCATATTATTAATGACAGACATTCATTCTTTGGGCATCATCCAGAGGAATGAATTTCTTTTATCTGGCAGTGGATTGTTTGTCGCTCTGTATGTATACACATATACATATGTATGTATTTGCTTAATATCCGAAATTGTTAATGTGGTCATCGATATCCATCGTTTTTCTTCTTTATTATGTATTTTGTAAATATTTTATAAAATTTCCATAACAAAAACGTCAATGAAATTGTCGAAGACGAAGTTTATAAAAAAAAGTTATGAATATCCCATTGACACAAAAATGAGATAATGGCTTCTGAGCAGAAGTCTCTTCATATTTCGATAAGAAAACATCGAAACGGACATGGATAGTTTATGCTTATTATACCAACGGTATGACTTTTAGAATTATGATTTTATTACCCACTAGCTGGACCCGGTCCACTTCGTTGCCCCAGATTTAGATTTCCGATCCCGTCCATTTTTGAAAACAAACGATTTGTCACGCCCACATTTGCGCCGCCCACTTTTTGCAAATTTTTTTTTCCAAAACCATCTCAGACAAAATAGCTTTCAAACAAAAGAAAAAAATTTTAAATCGGTCCAGTGGTTTAAGCGTCTATAAAACACATACATACATACAAACATTTTTCCATTTTTATATATATAGATAGATTTTAATTTATTTAAATCATTCAAAATCTAAATAAAGGTCTGGCATCACTACAAGAACATTACAAGTACAAAATTTCAACAGATTAAAATTATCGCTTTCGGAAGAACGAATAAAACGTCCGAAAATTAAAATGACTTCAATACAAAACCATTTAATATCTTATTTTTTTTATCGATTAGCTGAAGATCAAAGGATTCCTTCGAAGGAAGGTATTTTGAATATTCAAGTGAAAAAGAAAACGACGTTGATATTGTTTTTGGTCTAATTTAGAGCTTCATTTCAGTAAAAACAGAACAGACCTTATCAAAATTGCGTTAATGAAACCGTTCAATATAGCTGCGTAACATTTCATTACACCAACGAAATTTTTCATTGCATGATTTTAAACGCAGTAGTCTAACAGTGACAGGGATGCCCTGAAGACACCCGCATGGCGTATGCATTAGGTGATGGTGAAAGCCGATCGAATATATAAAAACGGGACTGAAGATTTACAAATTTTTTATTCCATAGGGTTCCCTACAGAGTTTTTGTATGATTCTCATGCATTTCTATGCCACTACATTCAAAAATAAGCAAGTTATAAAAATTTTTTGACATGGCAATTTGGTCCATATAAACTTTTGTTTTAATATTTTTCGTTTCAAAGGGGAGTAATATACATATTGTGATCGAAAAAACGTAAAGTGAGTAAAAAATATAGGGCGATATAAAAATGGAGACATAGAACAAAAATATCAAAATTATTTCCCGTTATTCAGAGTTAAATAGATTTACCCTACCAATATCTCGAAAACTAGACGAGATAAGAAAAATTATGCAATTATTGCAGATTCTGAAAGGGCATGCTAGAAACCCATAATACGAGGGTTGCTATTTATATTTCGGTCCTGGCAATACTGGTGTTGCCAGATGAAAACTGGAACTTCCATTGGAAAGTATACCTTTTTTAGCATAACTTCACTCAGACCGTTTTGTCATTTGAGCGCGAATTGTTTTGGTTACAGTGTGTTGAAAATTCACCTCCAAAAACATGGTTTTTGAACGCTTGACCAAGCAGTTTTTTCTTGATGTGAGTGAATAAGAATGAGTCATTGGGTGTCAAATCAGGGCTGTACGGCGGATGACCCATGGTTTGAGCCGATGTGTGAGAGCTCGCAATGTCATGGAGCACAATGATTCGTCTTCTCTTGTTCGTTTTTCGAATTTCTCCGAAGACTTCAGACAAACAAGTTGTGGTGTACCACTCAGAATTGACCGTCCTACGTTGCTCAAGCGGAACAGTCGCCACATGACCAGTTTTGACGAAGAAACAGGCGACCATTTGCTTCGAAGTGCTTCTTCAACGAACAACTTTCGTTGGATTTGGCTCGTCTTCGAAGACCCACACGGCCGATTGCTGTTTTGTTTCGGGCTCATACGCATAGATCCAAGATTCGTCACCTGTGACGATCTTATAAACGTCTTTTGAAGCACCGCGATCGTATTTTTTCAAAATTTCTTTGCACCAATCGACACGAACCTTTTTTTGAGCGATTGTCAATTTGTGCGAGATCCAACGAGAACAAACCTTTTTTACAGCCAGGTGTTTATGCAATATCGAATGTATGCTGGTCGAAGAAATTCCCAAGGATGCCTCTATCTCACGGTATGTCACATGACGATCTTGCAATATAAGTTCACGCACGGCATCAATGTTCTCTGGCACAACGGCCGTTTATGGACGACCTTCGTTTTCGAGCGAGCGTCGGCCACGATTGAATTCATTAAACCATTTTTTCACAGTGCTATAGGATGGTGCTTCATCGCAATACAAAGATTTTAGTTCATCGATGAACACTTGTCGTGATAATCCACGTCGAAAGTTGTGAAAAATGATCGCACGAAAATGTTCACGATTTTTTTAAGTCACTGTAAACAACACAAATGATGGTCGTACGTCAAAACGTTCTGAGTACGTTTATGCTAAAAAATGTCAAACTTTCCAATGGAAATGTCAGAAATATATATAGCAAAAACACAAAAATGGCGTATGGGCCAAAATAGCATTAAGCCGACGATATATGTAATAAATAGTACCTATGTACATATGCATGTTTAAATATTGTCAGTTTGTTAATTTTTTCCTTTTATTTAATTTCTACTTACAGACAAACACTTCCAGAGGTCAATCCCCATATCCGCCATCACAAGGTCAAAACTCAGGTTCCTATCCAAGTTCGCCCCAGCAACAACAGCCTCAGCCGGGTCAACAACAACAGCAACAACAGCAGCAGCAGCAGCAGCAACAACAACAACAGAGCAGTAGTGGTAGTGGTGGCGGTAGTGGAGGTGGTCCACCGCCGCCGCCACAATCTTCAAATCAAGGCACAACACCATCTCAATATTCACCGTATCCCCAGAGATATCCCACACCTCCTGGCCCAGCGACAGGACCAAATCATCGAACTGCCTATACGACGCATCAGGTATGTAAAACATATTTAATGACATACACAGGTTTTCTATGAAATTGGTTTGATTTCGTAAAGGGTGGCACACGAAAAAGTTGCGTTTTAAAATTGTTATAAAAAAGACGGATAAATATTTTTCAATGATTTTGAATTTATTGAAATGCCTCACCATTCCGGTTAATGATGGAACACCACATCATTCATATGGCTGCCGCGGCTGGCCTTGCCCATTCTGTCGAACCAATTTTTTAACACATTTTCGATTGTGTGGCCCTCTATGGCTGCGATGGCGACTTCAAATTCGTGTTTCCATTCATGAATCGTCTCTGGATGGTTGGCTTGGCACTTATCCTTAAAGGCTCCCCACAAAAAATAGGCCAACGGAGGCAAATCGCAGAAGCGAGGCGGGCAGCTGTCATCGCCGTTTCGGCTAATTTTCCTGTTCTGTTGAAACAACACATCGTCAGGGATGCCAACTTAGTGCTTTTCGCACCAGATTTAGTGCTTTTCAGACCCCCAATACGCGAAAACTGTTCACTTAGTGCCAATCGAAAAAAAGCACTAGGTGTACGCTTTTCACATTTTTTGTTGGTGCTTTTGACGCTTTTCGTAGATTTCTCAGATCAGATCAACATAATGAAATTATACTATTTTGTTACTCCGAGTTATCAACATATCGATACCTCCATTCTAAACTATGCTAAGTGCAAAAAGGTAGTTTTTCAGGAGAGGCGATCAAAGTTTGAAGATTTTTTTAAATTTGTGTGGAATTCTTTTATAATGCAAATCAAATGACCTGTACTGTTTTGTGAATAACTGTTGATTGGGTTGACGGATAAACACCAAATTTTGACTGAATATAATTTAGAATATTTAGAAATTAAAAATGCAATCTCCCTAAAACTATGCTAAGTCGACTTCGCATGTTTTAGAATGGAGGTATCGATATTTCTATACACCTACAATTATCTCTCTGATTTAAAAATTGCTGATATCACTTCTGCAGTTCAAATGTTATTTAAATTTACAAACTATGGTTTTATAAGTTACATGTTTCATTATTAACTATACCCTACAAAACTCTGCGGTACAGTGTATAATACGTTTGTTTTCGACCAGATATTTGTAAGGCCTTAAAATATTGGGTGACATAAAAACTCAGAAGAGAAAATCTTTAATCCTTTCGATTTATCCCTATATTTCTTATCGTTCAGCAAATCTATGCAATTTAGCAGTAAAAAAATGTGTGCATGTAAGCGTCATAAAAACCCCAAAAAGTTGAAAGTATCTTTTTAATTATGGAAACACATTGATTAAAAAAGAAAAAAGAAAAAAATTTTTAGTGCCCTTTTACGCCTTTCGTCTGAAAATTTACGCCTTTTACGCTTTTTAAATTATTCATTACGCTTTTGCTCCGGAAATAGTTGGCATCACTGCACATTGTCCACGTCATTCTCTTCAACATTTGGAACCAAATAATCTCTGAGCATGACACAATAATGATCGCCATCGACGGTAACGGCAGCTTCTTCCTCGTTTTCGAAGAAACGCCATCGTTGAAAATGCCTTGAATTTTCCATGGTTATGTGTGGGTTTTCTGAGCCGCAAATGCGGCAGTTTTGCTTATGAACATTACCACCAAGGTGGAAATGAGCTTCATCTGAATAGATGATTTTTGATTTTTTTTGACTCACCATTTTGGAAGTAAGTTTTCAATAATTCCCAATTTTCTTCATTGAAGATGTCGAAGATCAAATAAGCCGTAGTTTAGAAATCAACCTTTAGATGGACCACCCTTTATTTCCAAATCGTTTCGTTTTACTTTTCTTCCGCTTTTGCATGTTTTCATGAAAACGACAAAAAAAATCAAAAACAAGCCAACCGTAAACTTATATTAAACAGATCGAGATCGATGGTGTTTTGAAATCACCGTGATATCAAATCGCGTGATTTCAGAACAGGCCCGATTATCAGCAAAATGTCGAAAAAATGCAACCATGTAGCCGGCTTTGAAAATACCCCAGAGGAGAAAATCTTTAATGGGGGCCGAAGGCCGGTCACCAAGGAATACATTTGTCCACGTAGCCGACTTTGGTCACTGAGATAACTCGAAAGTTATCGAAAAATTGTATCAGATTTTTTTAAAAATAAAATTTTTTTCCATTTCGTTAACTTGGTTATCAATATTTATTTTCCATATTTTGATAACTAAGGTAGTTATCGAAAAATTTAATTTTATTTTTTTTTAATTTTTTCTCATTGAGCTTATTTTACAAAAAAATCGAATTTATCTTAGACATTTTTCAAACGTTAACGTCCGATAACTAAGCGACTTATCGAAAAATGCATATTATTTTTTCTTCTTATTTTTTCGAGATAATACCCTTGCCCTGGGACCCAAATGAGACATAATTTTAATAACGTCTTAATTTTAACAAAAAATTCTTATTTTTATACTGTATTTCTACACGCTGAAAAAAAATCGCTTCTGTAGTATATTGTCCCAAACATATTCGGCTTGAAACATATATATATATATAAAATTGTGTATTTGGGAAGATGTTATTCTAAACAAATATTTGTTTACATCCCAATGTGACTGTTAAAAAAGTAAAATACATAAATTGTGTCAATTTTTTCAGTAATTCAAAGTTAAATTTTTAGAAATTTTCAATGTTCGTAAAAAAATAATAATTGAAATCATATAATCTTGGGTCAATATAAAGTACTTACAGAATTGACAACTAATGATGGCTTGGAATACTCAGAAATTTTAAATGATTGATTTAAAACAGAAGGTAATGCTGCATATGGAAATCTTTTTTAAATAAAATATATTTGGAAAAATTCCTAAATAATAATTTTATTTGTATTTAAACACATATTTTATTTGAGAAATTTAGTTTGCAAATATAATTTGTTGTAATATATTAATATATGCGTTCCAAATACATTTTATTGATTTTCAAATAAAATTTATTTGCTAAGAAACATAAAATATTTAAAAATTTGTGTTCCAAATATATTTTCTTTCGATTCAAACATATCAAAAAAGGCGATTTTGCCCCGTGTACCAATATAAAGAGTGACTGCAAGCAACATTTATTCCTGCTCTTTTTTGCCAATAGCCAAATAGTTTCTAAGCGCATCATTCGGTCATTACATCACATGTCATGAACTCATTTTCAAAATATGTGTGTATCCCACAATGTGGTGGAGATAATTGCTGAAGTAGTTCTCGGGGTTTATGTCGATACGTATTTATTATCCATTCATTACGCAAGTTCAGTTTTATAGAACTGTCTATGTGTATGAATTATTAAATTACGATTTATGAGGTACGAGTATGTTCAAACACAGACATGCAGTCATTCACATTCTATTATTCTGATAGAATAGGTGCATTTTAATACAGAAATCTAAAATAGGACAATATTCGAATGCATGAAATTATAAAGATTATTCGAATAAGTGAAATGGATATAGGTGAATGGAATTCTGTTCTTAGATATACTCCAAAATAACTCGATACACTAACTATAAAGTATGTTCTATCAACGTAGTAAGTTTTTAGGGAAATTGAAACAATTTTAATTGAAATTGAAATTTTAGATATCTTGAATTATATTCAAGATATTTGGTGTTATATTTGGTGTTAATCGTCCAACCCATTTTAAGTTATGGACGTAAGTGTAGGCTTCTGGCGATGAACATTATTCCATAAAATCTCTTCTGAAAAACTACTATTTTTGGCTTTAGCACACGGGGGAAAATCGTCATTTTTGATATGTTTGAATTGAAAGAAAATATACTTGGAAACAATTTTTTTAAATATTATATATTTGTTAACAAATAAATTATATTTGAAAATCAAGAAATTTCGTTTGGAACACATATGTTAATATATTAGAACATAATTTATTTGCCAACTGACTTTCACAAATAAAATATGTATTTAGACACAAACAATGTTATTGTTTAAGAAGTTTTCCAAATATATTTTATTTAAAAAAGATTTTTAAAACTTTGCTGACTTATTCGAATTTTAGTTAGTTTATCCTTGTTTTCGTGTTAAACTCTATATCATCACTTTTTGTCAATCCATTAATGCAAGTTATATTTACGAAATATTATACGATTTAAGTTTCAATTTTCAATTTCAGTTTTACAAAAATGTAAAATTTATAAAAAAAAATTGCTCTTTGAACATCTAAAAAACAGAAAACTTGTCTCTATATTAAGACTATGATGATACATTGCCAAAATATTTAAAGACAAATTAATCTTTGTGTCAGAAAAACTAGTTCCAAATAAAAAAATATTAGAATGTGAACATATTTTGGTTTAAAACCTCCCAAAACATATAATATTTGTGGGTGTCAAATATTATATATTTGGAGGGTACCCTAAACATATGTATACTTCAAGCCGAATATGTTTGGGACAATATACTACAGAAGCGATTTTTTTCAGCTTGCATACTTTAGAACTGGTTTTCTAAGCAGTTTTGGCTTTGTGGCTCCTTGGAAGCCCTTCGAACAGCCTAAACGAACATTTTCACATAGAAATGCTCTAAATTTAATTAATTGTTTTTAAAAAATATAGAAACGAAATGGTCTTGAAGCCGGGAGAGTATCCTAGTTAGAATCGCAGTTTTAAATCCTCTTAGACAGCTTCCCATTTGAAAAACCCTGCCTTTAGAATGTAGCCATCGAAATGTGAATTTTTGAATTTCTCGCCTCTAAACTGAAAGGGAAACACTGCTCCTGTCAAAATTTTAATAAGCTGCGCCATTTAGTTTGTGTTTGACAGCCATTGATAGCAGACTACAGATTTGAGGAGAAAATGGAAACAAGTTAATTTCGTTTGATGATTGAACATCATTTTTAGTGTATAAAATTTATTAAACTAACGAATGGCTTGATAAATACTATGGGGACTCTGTACCATAAATTTCAATGTTAAGAAAGTGATTTACTTAGTTCCGTTGTGGTTGTACAAGCACAAATGGCGCCAAACGTTTAGGTTGCCCAAAGGAGGTCGTCACGTCAGAAATAGTCGATAAAATCTAGGGAATGATATTGGACGATCGGAGAATGTATTGGGTGTGGTGGCTGAGGCCGTAGGCACCTCAGCCGAGCCGATACATCACACTTTGCATAAATATTTGGCTATGAAAAAGCTTTCCGCGCGATGACTGCCGCTGCGATTTCTCACACTCGACCACAAAAGCAATCGTGTGATAACTACGCAGGATTATTTGCCTTTGTTCAACTAAAATATGGACGAGATTTTGCGCCGTTTCGTAACCGTGGATTAAAAATTGAGTCAAAACAGTGTGATTCTCGTGGTGTATCGTCGCCAAGAAGGCACGAGTGGGTCTGTCAGCCAACAAAGTCGTGGCTACAGTTTTTTTGGGATGCACGTGGAATAATCCACGTTGGAAAAAAAACGACCGCATTTGACAAAAAAACTATGTTATATTCCACCTGTACAATTTGGACAAAGTGAATAGAGCTCAAAGAAACAATGTTGAAAAAAAATATTTCTTTATCCAAAACTTATATTCTAATTAAAAATCTCTCGTTTTGTTTACAATTTGCAACGTCCGTGTGACCTCGCCATAGGGAAATCTCATCAATTTAGTTGGTCAGCTTATCCGATGCTAAGTAAAAAATAGTTGGGTTTTGAGTTACAAAAATAGAAATGTTTTCAAAGATGATTTCCTTCACCTTTAATCGATTACTTTTTTCTTCTTGGGACAACACATCACGCTCGAAGCATCTAACACACCAGCATGCTGGTACAATATTCATTTTTTTTTTACAAATAGTAGACAACTCACCGTCTGCTACCGCACCAAATTTTTCACTTTTTTTTAAATCGTGCTTATAATTAGTTTGGAACACGTTAATTTGTTAACCACTTTTGCTCTATTGACATCTGGATCAATTTCATTTGTTTCTAAGAAAGATGTGATGGATGTACATTTATCGCAACGTTTATCGAAATACGGATTATGGAATTTACAAAAAATATATCCAGTTTGCCAAATAAAAACCACCTAATATTGAATTAATAATCATTCGTACGAGCACACTACATAAATACGTAAATAATTGCATTATTTCTAACCCCAATATTCTCTTCTGCTGTTCTCCTGACATTTGAATACAAATACATACCTACATACATATGTAAGCACACATAAACTGTGTACATATGAGGCAAGTGTAACAGTATTTTGTCAACATTAGATATGTAAATATCCCTCATTGTGTCCATGTATGTACACACATTCGATGGAGTTTATTTAAAAGGACATGTATGTATGTGAGGACCCACACATACTCTCTCTCTACTTCCCACACATATTTTGACTGCATTTTTGGAAAATACGTACATGTACTTTGAGCAATGACACATACACATAATTGCAAATTTTATGCTGTTCCATCATCATTATCATCCATCTGATTTTCGATTGTTCTCTTTATCTATACTCGAAATAAATTCTCCTCTACGTATCATCATCATCTGGTCCATCGTATGCTACGTCCACATCGATGTACATACATATGTACATTTTTAATTCGTTTTTGGTGTTCAATGATTTCCCTGTAATGGTTAGAGTCCGTCAGCCGTTCGTATTGATTGAACAGTTTTGTTGTGCCTGTCTGTCTTTCTGTTATGTATTCCATTGTTTTTGAACTTTATTGAGGATTTCAGACTGAATAGTTAATTAGGAGTGGAATGGATGCCAGAATTGAATTCTTAGTGTAATTGATTATACAATAGCAGGGGTGTACGTACTATTGGGTATTGGAATTTTTTTTTCGATAACTTTTTGTTATCGGAGATTTAATTGGTGAAAGTTGTTGTTTTAACTTTAAGGGTTCAAAAGTTCTTTAGGATTCAAAAGTTCGCCTAGTTTGACACCAAAAACTGTTAATGGAGTTTTCTTCAAGATCATCTCCTCTACTCAACTGTGAAGAGATCAAAATCGGATCTGCTTCGCTTCGCGAGATATCGCAAAAACAGTAAAAACCGAAGCTAGTTACAATGAACTATAGAAAAAAAGCGGAAATTTAGAACTGTAACACAATTTCCAATAAATATGAGTAATTGTAAGTCGTTTTGCAATTTACGCGATATATGTAATATCACAATATTGCATTTTTTTATCTATAAAACTGCCTAATATTTTCGTATTATTTTTCAATTCATCCCTTAATAAAACGAAAAATCAAGTTCAAAAATGTTTCTTGAAGGTTTGTTATTGCAATAAGGTTTGAAATCATAAGCTGAAGATTTGTTATGATTTCAAAGTGGTACGAGGGTTGCTATATATATGTCTGGCGCCATCTGACATTTCCATTGGAAAGTTTGAAATTTTTTAGCATAAACGTACTTAGAACGTTTTGACGTATGACCATCATATGTGTTGTTTACAGAGACTTGAAAAAATCAATTTGGCAAAAAAATGGAATTAACTCATGAACATTTTCGTGCGATCATTTTTCACAACTTTCGACGTGAATTATCACGACAAGAGTGCATCGATGAACTTAAATCTTTGTATGGCGATGAAGCACCATCCTATAGCACTGCGAAAAACTGGTTTAATGAATTCAATCGTGGCCGACGCTCGCTCAAAGACGAAGGTCGTGAATGTCGTCCAAAAACGGCCGTGGTGTCAGAGAACATTGATGCCGTGCGTGAACTGATAATGCAAGATCGTCACGTGACATACCGTGAGATAGAGGTATCCTTGGGCATTTCTTCCACCAGCATACATTCGATATTGCATGAACACCTGGCCGTAAAAAAGGTTTATTCTCGTTGGATCCCGCACAATTTGACAATCGCTCAAAAAAAGGCTCGTGTCGATTGGTGCAAAGAAATTTTGAAAAAATACGATCGCGGTGTTTCAAAAGACGTTTATAAGATCGTCACAGGTGACGAATCTTGGATCTATACGTATGAGCCCGAAACAAAACAGCAATCGACCGTGTGGGTCTTCGAAGACGAGCCAAATCCAACGAAAGTTGTTCGTGGAAGAAGCACTTCGAAGCAAATGGTTGCCTGTTTCATCGGCAAAACTGGTCATGTGGCGACTGTTCCGCTTGAGCAACGTAGGTCGGTCAATTCTGAGTGGTACACTTGTTTGCCTGAAGTCTTCGGAGAAATTCGAAAAAAGAACAAGAGAAGGCGAATCATTGTGCACCATGACAATGCGAGCTCTCACACATCGGCTCAAACCAGCGCCTTTTTGACCGGCCAAAACGTCAAATTGATGGGTCATCCGCCGTACAGCCCTGACTTGGCACCCAATACTTCTTTTTATTCCCGCACATCAAGAAAAAATGCGTGGTCAACGATTTTCGTCGCCATAAGATGCTGTTGAAGCGTTCAAAAACCATGTTCTGGAGGTGTCTCAATCGGAGTGGAAAAAGTGCTTCGACAATTGGTTTTTCTCATGCTGGAGAATACTTTGTAAAACAATAAAACCATTTTTGATGATAAATATTCGCATTTTCATTATTAGGCCAGAAATATATATAGCAGCCCTCGTTCATACCAAGCTAAGTAGTTTGTTTTGGTGTAAACATTTTTGCACATTGCCATTAAAACAATGTACGAGTCTCCATTATTTCCATTGGTCACTTTTTCCTAGGACTACCGCGGCCGCGTTAATTCGATTTTCTAATATAATAATTCGGAGATAAGTGTTTTTTCTTGATTTTTTTTTAACCGCGGAATGGATATAGCGAAAGATTTTATATTAAACTATTCGTCAGAAATCATAGATTTCGACAGTACACGGTGACATTTTTTTTCGTGTTATATTTTATAGTTAAAAATGTCATAAGCAGCATTACATTTGGGTTTGCAGCACTAATTTTTAGTTTATAAATATTCCAAATCATCACGTTTTGTCAATCCATCAATACAATTTATAGTTACTATTGATTATAAGACTTACATTTTAAGGGGGTAACGTTAATTCGTGCAAAAAAGACAAATTTTTATGATTTTTTTGTGACGAAACGGTTAAAATTTTTTGATTGAAACCAATGGTACATTAAAGTACAACTTTCAAAGTTTATTGTGTAAAATATTAAAAAATATGGCGGAAGCGTCTCGAAAAAAAGTTGAATTGCGGTGCCCCTCATAACTCGATACCGGATCATTAGAAATTAAAAAATAAAAAATAAATTTATTTAGTTAGATAATCGTTATAGCCAGGAAATGATGTCGAGTTTTTTCGAAATTTAAATTTTTGGGAACACTTTGAAGCGAAAAATGCGATTTTCGCAAGAAAAAATCGACTAATTTCTTATTGTTAAATAAAAAAGAATTACAAATTTGAAAAAAGATCGACAGCGTTACCTCGTAAATTATGTAATGAAATAGTGTTAAAAATTTCAAAAGGATCGGTTCAATAGTTTTTCAGTTATGAGGGGCACCGTCTTTGAAAACATGGGTTGTGGGAAAAACGCTTTAAAGTTTTTCTGATGTACTGAGTCACTTATGAGGGGCGGTTGCTTAGACTGCTGTATCTTTGTCAGTTTTGCTCCGATTCACCTCAAATTTTCACACAATATTCTCTATTCAGAAAAAAATTAAAAAAAAATGCCTTAAACTAATTTTACAAACATATGAAAAACACTTAAATACAAATTAATCTTTGTTTCGGAAATATTAGTTCCAAATAAAAAAATTGTGGATGAAAACATACTTTTGTTTAGAACAACATCCTCCCAAACATATAATTCTAAACATATGTATGTTTCCAGCAGAATATGTTTGGGACAGTATACAACAAAAGCGATTTATTTTCAGCGTGTATAAATCTAAAAACTCTCACCATAATACTTTTTTTAGAAAGTTGGCGGAGTTACGCAGTTTTATAGATTACAACTAATTTGCAATATGGTGATATTGCAAATATTGCGTAAATTGTAAAAACGACTTACAATTACTCATATTTATTGGAAATTGTATTACAGTTCTAAATATCCTCTATTTTTTCTATAGTTCATTGTAACTAACTTCGTGTTTTACTGTTTTCGCTATATCTCGCGAAGCGAAGCAGATCCGATTTTGATCTCTTCACAGTTGAGTAGTGAGGATGATCCTGAACAAAACCTCATTAACAGTTTTTGGCGTCAAACTAGGCGAACTTTTGAACCCTGGAGGCACGCAGTGTATTTATCTGTTTCCCAAAGAAGTGATGGGCTTTTGAATAAAAATTACAATATTTTATTTATGCAAAAATCATCGTTGTAAGTTTTGTTTCAAAAATCTTTTCTGCAAACATCGTTGACCAACATCATAAACTGAACAAAAACATTTAAGATAAATGTTGTTATCGAGATTTAAAGATAAAATTATTACGATAAATCGGTTCGTATGAGTACAGCGATTAGTCGCACTTTATAGTGGAAGACGTATTCTATAATTGTTAAAGAAAAAATTAGTAAAAAATCCGATAAACATATACAAATTCGAATTGAATTATTTTAAATATTTATCGAAATGAACTTGGTAATATTATGCAGTATACATTTTATTTGGTAAATATTTGTATTGGAACTTCAATTACATTTTCAAAATTGTTGTTAATAATTTTTCTTTTCATAAATTATCGGGTCTGTTCTGTAACAACGCGATTTGATATCACGGTGATTTTAAAATCACCGTTGATTTAAAATCACTGTTGGATTTCAAAATCACTCGGTTTATTATTCATAGCTTCCCAAAAAAGATTGTTCCTATTATGTTCGTGTGATTTCGAACTCCAAAAGTGATTTTAAGTCGTCGGTGATTACAGAACAGACCCGTATCTAAAAATAAAAAATTAAGGATTTGAAAACTACTCAAAAAATCTTTGGACTAATATTTCTTAGGGGAGAGTAGGATAACCGAGGCCCCTCGATTTGAACACATACATATGTATTTGGATGGAGCACCTCTAAATATGAAGAAAAAATAATGTGCATATTATCGATATCTCACTTAGTTATCGAGTTGTCGGACGATAAATATATAAACAAAATTTGTTTCTTCCAATGGGCTCTGTTTTAGCCTGGCTTCGGACATTTCGAGTTTAATTTAAGTATGTGTACTTTGCATTACATTAAATCGTTCATAGTTAAAATGAAGCACATCATTAAATTTTGATATAGCCCCCACACAAATGTCGCTTTCGAAAGTTACCATTGTATGGGGGCTACATCAAAATATGGACTCATGTGTCATATTTTCACTAGGCACGACTGAATGTAAAACAAAGTACACATCTTTAAATATAAGCATGATCGGTTAAAAAATGTGGCCTCTAGAGAGTAATTATTATTAGAGTAGTTTTTCAATTCAGTTAATTTTAATTCAATTAATTTTATTCCGTACTTATTTATTAAAAATTATATAATAGCATGAATTTGTCAATGTTTGAGTAGGTTTTAAATTCCTTATTTTTTTTTAGGTAATTTAATTTATATATGTAAGAATTTTGTAGTATTTTTAACCATATATGGCCTACGGCTTGGTTATGAATTGGAAAAATAAAATAAAAATAAAAAATATGTCTTATCGAAAGGTACCTTTGTATGGAGGCTATATCAAGTTATAGACCGATATGCCTCATTTTAAATAGGGATCTTCTCTAGGTTAAGAAATGCCTCTGTATCCATTTTCATTTAGATTGCTTCATATTTGCGACCTGCGGTGTCGAATATTAAAATGAATAGAACGCAAAACGTAGTGTACTCTGTTAGTGTTCTGTTCAAAAGAACATTAATCTACGACGTAGTGCTAGTGTTCGAACAACCGTACGTTATGGTAGTGGTGGCGTACGTCGTGTTCGAAGAACCTTGCGTTATCTTAGTCATAGCGTTCGCGAACACAAACACTAATTTTTTTTGTATATTGTGTTTTTTTGTAAGGATTGTGTTAGTGTTCTGTTCGCGACGAAAGAACCGTAAAGAACGCTAACAAATCGTTCCTTAATGTTTTTTCCGAACTCTGATTAACATAGAATTCTACAAAAAATTAAATTGTTTCGTTTTTATCGAAATTTATCGAAACAAATTTTTAGTTTTTTTTTTTATTTATAGAGAAGTTCATATGTTATAAATTAACAAAAGAAAAATTATAAAAACAATGAATTGCAATTCACATGCAATTTTGATTACAAAATAAATGTATTTTGTAATCGTATTTTGTTAAAATCGCTCCTGTGCTCCATATCTACAAAACATTTTGTGGTTTCGTATTTACCAATTGCCCTTTTTCTCGAAAATCACTTTGATTTCGGACTTCGGTTTATTTTGTATTAATAGCAGGTGTTAATACAAAAGGAACTGAAATTCGAAATTATTTTATATTAAATTATTATATATTCTTTATTATATTAATTTTTATTATTAATAATTTATTACATTAATATATGCGTTCCATATAATTTTTATTGATTTTCAAATATAATTAATTTGGTCAGAAATATATAATATTCAAAAATGTGTGTTCCAAATATATTTTCTTTCTATACAAACATATAAAAAAATACGATTTTCCACGTGTATATAAACTTAAACCCATTGTTTATGAGGTGAATCAAGTTATTTCTTTATGGCGTTTTATTTCAATTTGTTTAATTTAGTAAAGAAAAAATTCGATAAACATGTAAAAGCTCGCATTGAAGTTTCGATAAAAGTATTTATCGCCATTTAATTGGTCAGCCCTATACCCTCGATGTTGTTCCGTTATTTAACATATAAAAGGAACATCTTCTACAAATTACGTATTGAAATTGAAATTTCAACAACAAAAATTTATTTTATCGAAATGTGATTGGTAAAATTTATCTTATACACCCCGAAAATATCTTGGTTTTACTTATTTCAATGCAATGAAATAAATGTATTCGCTTGATATTCGAGAATTTCTGAATCCACTTCCCTAACATCCACTCACTCTCCCATAAGTAATGAATGATGGTTCCTTGCAAAACACACTTGATAAACCCACAAAACAATTTCCAGTGGAGAAGCCACAGCGACAAAAAACACAAAAATTTAATAAAGGATTAATTTTATTCATGAATCCTTAGTTGCAAAAAACATTGCACTCGTTGAACGAACACACTCTTTCATTTCATTATCATGCAACGCATACAACTTAAACCAGTATACCAGTCAGGGCCGAGAGCATTCCTTCCGAAATGGAATTCAACATAAACGAGTCCTTGTATTTCATTTGTTTTTTTCGCTTTCGTTCTGCCAGCACCAGCAGCGATGGCAACCACAGCAAAAAGATTATGAATGTGAATGAAATGTTACTGCAAAACAACGTAATTTGTTTCCACAGTTGCAATGCGAAAAAGCGTTAAATTTTTTCTCAATAACCATTGGTTGCGTATGTAGGGTTTTTACAATTCATTTTATAAATATTTGCTTTATGTGTAAATTTTTTTGTGCTTTCTTGTTATATGAAAACTACAGTGGAATTAATAATTTTTGTTATGAATTTTTCTCATTTGCAGTATCCCGAACCAAATCGGCCTTGGCCTGGTGGTTCATCACCTGCTCCTAGTCCTGGCCCTGGTGGTCATCCCCTGCCGCCAGCATCACCTCATCATCCACAGCACGGCGGTCCACCGCCGAGCAGTAGTCCGAGTCATGCGCCCAGTCCATCGCCTCAACCTTCGCAAGCCTCACCATCACCTCATCAGGTAAGTTTTACTTTATTTATATCGATTACTCAATTTAAAAAGTGAAATTAGCAAATATTCGTATTACAATTGCAATAGAGTTTTTCTCTCAATAAATAATTGTAGACTCAGTGTGAACCTCCCCTCCTGTTTTTAATTTTTTTAAATATGGTAACATCGTTACGAATGTCAGGATATGGATAATCAATACCTATGTAAACTAAATAAGTTTTGTATTCGTCACTTGACCAAAAACAGAAACTAAGTTATATAACTTTATGTTGTTCTGTGCAAAAGGTTCTAAAATCCAACGGTAAAAAACCGGGCGTAAAGATAAGTCAGGTCTAAAACTAATTTTATTTAGTTTCTCCTGAAAATTTGGATATCGTCATTTTTGGATGACGATCTAAGTTTTCATTACAACTAAAACTTATTAAGTTTACAGTTTGTCAGTTATTTACTAATTTTTCAGTCAAAAACAGCTGATTTAAGAAAGGAAATGGAAGTCTTGGTTTATACATTTTATTAAAGAGTTTCATCAATAAATTTATTCTTATTGGAATATTTTTTTTTTTTGGAAATATGAAAAACTTTGGCAATTTGTACATACTTTCAATTTTGTCGAGCGACCTCTCTTGAAAACATTCGATCCTTTCCCAAAGTCATACGAACATCTCCCGAAATCGTGCGATCCTCGTTTACGCCAAGCGATTAGTCGGACCTGGGGTGTTTTTTTTACATATCGCGTGATTCGGTTGAGGGGTTGGATAATGCAAACCCCGTCCCGAATACTTATATACCTGCGAATTTCGAATGGAGGGAGACCAATAGTACTCTCTAAAATCGTCGTCGTTTCTGTTTCCATTATTAATATACACAGTTAAATATTAAGATTAGTATTACATGCGATTCCCGTATAAATTGTAATACGCCCACACGCTGAAAAAAATCGCTTCTGTAGTATATTGTCCCAAACATATTCGGCTTGAAACATATATATGTTTGGGGTAGACTCTAAGCATGTAATATTTGGTATACACAAAAATTGTGTATTTGGGAAGATGTTGTTCTAAACAAATATTTGTTTACATTCCAATATGTTTTTATTTGGGACCATTATTTCCGAAACAAATATTTATTTGCATTTAAGTATTCATAAAATACATAAATTGTCTCAAATTTTTAAGTAATTCAAAGTTAAATTTTTAGAAATTTTTAATGTTCGTAAAAAATATTAATTGAAATCATATAATATTGAATCAATATAAAGTACTTAGAGGATTGACGACTAATGATGGCTTGGAATACTCAGAAATTTGAAATGATTGGTTTAAAACAGAAGGTAATGCTGCATATGGTATCATAACTGGGAGGTACAATTCGAAACCCAAGAAAAATTGAAACTGAAATATGAAAAACAGCAAAAGTTTTGGAAATATTTTTTAAATAAAATATATTTGGAAAAATTCCTAAATAATAATTTTATTTGTATTTAAACACATATTTTATTTGAGAAATTTAGTTTGCAAATATAATTTGTTGTAATATATTAATATATGCGTTCCAAATATATTTTATTGATTTTCAAATAAAATTTATTTGCTAAGAAATATATAATATTTAAAAATTTGTGTTCCAAATATATTTTCTTTCGATTCAAACAAGGCGATTTTGCCCCGTGCAGAACCCATAACGTCATTCCTACATTGATTGGCGATAATGTTTGACAGAAATCGGATTTGGCGCCCATTTTTACGTCTGCAATAGCAATAAAGCATCTAAAGATCTCTGTCACATCACATTACGCACCGACCGACACATCATTGGCGAGTTCCAATTTAATACCGCATTAAATTAAAAACATCAAAAAGAGAAAACGTCAACATCAAAAACAACCACGCATTATAATGCACTTGCGCGTATGTATGCATGTGTGTGGCTTGTGTGTAGATTTATGACGGCGTCTACAACAAGTTGTGTAAAGCATACGCCATGGTGTGTAGTAAAAAGGTATATGAAAGCGGTCAGCTGATATACATAAGTACAACGAAAGACAATTTATCTTTATAGACACCCCAAGGTCATTGCAGACGTTTATTCGCATCTGGCTACCTAAAAATCTTCTCACTCGCATACAGACGTATGCAAAATTAACTTTTCCCCCATATTGTGGGAATAATGTGATAATAAACTGGGATGTCTATAACCTACATTATCTTTGCCACCACTTTGTTTATCAAAGGCGTATCGATCTTTTAAGGGGGGTAACGTTTATAAACTTTTTTTGCACATTTTTTTTTATTATTTTTTTTCTGAATGGAGAACCTTTCAAGAATATTGTGTAAAAATTTGAGGTGAATCGGTGCAAAACTAACGAAGATACAGCAGTTTAACCAACCGCGCCTCATATGTGACTCTGTACATCAGAAAAAAATTAAAGCGTTTTTCCCACAACTCATGTCTTTAAAGACGGTGCCCCCCATAACACAAAAACTACTGAACCGATTCTGTTGAAATTTTTAACACTATCTCTTTACTTAATTTACGAGGTAACGCTCTCGAGTTTTTTTTTATAAAGTTGTTAATTTTTATTATTTAACAATAACCAATTAGTCGATTTTTTCCCGCAAAAATAGCATTTTTCACTTCAAAAATTTAAAAGTTAAAAAAATGGTTCCCAAAAATTTAAATTTCGAAAAAAAGTGTATAGTTTAGTTTTTGCTCCAACTGATACTTACCTACTTAAAATAAAAGTCTTTCCTAACTATTTTTTGGCGATCTTAAAATTGTATACAAAATATATAACTCTAGAGTTGTATGTGAGCTTTATGTGTTGCGTAAATCACTTTACCCTGTTCATTGTACCATGGCTCTCTCTCTGTTCCCACTCCCAAATCAGTCGGTATGATATGCGGCAGTCACCTCATTATGGATTCACTCTACAAATGAAAAAAAAGAGAACTGAAATGAAATAATAATCGGTCGTGTTCATTTCACTTTGTATGTTTTGCATATGAAATTGCAATATGACCAAGGTGTGTGTTGGCTGGCTGTTTGGGACGTCTGTCTCTATGTGTGTTGCGTATGAGGACTGAGGTTTTATGCGATTGACATTACACATACGTACATGTGTACATACATATGTATATACATACATTCATAGATCATTGAGTACGTTTTAAAGAGGGTCTAATGATCAATTCGGTTTGAAACGATATATATAAACATATTTTTAATATATATTCAGTGTTATTGCGTTTGTCAAATGTGAAATTTGACAGCAATCGAAACACATTACATATTCCAGGGGAGAACAAGTAGTTTTTATGTTAACTCAAACAGTATTTCATTTAAATTAACAGTGTTTTGAATTGAATACAAAAATGTGGCAATACTTTAGACAACAAATAGATTATTTTTATACCCTCACTTTAGAGAAGGATGATATATAGAATTTACTACGGGCCAAAAGTGTAACACATCGAAAAAATTACCTAAGTGCACGATAACTCTTGAATGGAGTAACCGATTGAATTCAAAATTAGCATGTGGAATTTTTTATCTTAGGTCCACTCCTCCTAGTATTTCCCTCCGAATCTTCTGCAATTCCACACATATCAATAGATTATCTATCTAAAAAAAGAAAAAATCTCTTAAAAATTGTCGGTAACTTTCGTGTTATTGAAATGCCCAAAGCCTACTTAAAGATTTTCTACTCTGGGGTATGTTTTTAAAATAATTTTTCATTTTTAGTATTCTTTGAAGTGCATGTAATAATTATTTTTTTTTATTAAAAATCTTCGAAGAGATCGATAATTAGATGTTTTCGATTACTAAGGCAGTTGTCGATAACTATTAAGTTATCTATTTTTTGTTCTACTAATTATCGCTTTTGTGTCCACTGGATTGATTAAACGTTAACCTATGATAACTCGATAACTAAGAGATATCGATAACATGCCCTTTAATTTTTTTCTTATCTTGAGTTGCTCAGTCCAAATGTGTATCGCATAGTGAACCCATACTTAAAATTTCTTGGTTTAAGTAAAAATGAAATAAAAAAATCAGTTTGAAATAATTTTTTTTGAAGAAATAAGAAATTGATATTTTTATGTATGTATTTTATTTTCCTAAATTGAAGTTCATGTTTTATTAAAATGTATTTATTTTTTTTAAATAATACTTGTGTATTTATTACGGAAAAAATTCATCTCCTATCAATAGATTCTTTCGTAACCTCTTCGTTTTTTAAGAGTGTACCTTTGAATTTTATCAAAGCTATTGTCCAGCCCTCGTATATACCTGCTCACATAAGGTAGCTACACGGGGCAAAATCGACTTTTTTGATATGTTTGAATCGAAAGAAAATATATTTGGAACACAAATTTTTAAATATTATATATTTCTGAGCAAATGAATTCTATTTGAAAATCAATAAAATATATTTGGAATGAATATATTAATATATTACAACAAAATATATTTGCAAACTCAATTTCTCAAATAAATTATATGTTTAAGTACAAATAAAATTATTCTTTAGGAATTTCTCCAAATATATTTTATTTAAAAAATAATTTAAAATCTTGTGCCGACTTTTTCGAATTTCATTTTTAATTTTTTCTTGGTTCCTAATTGTACATCCCAGTTATGATACCTTATGCAGCATTGACTTTTGTTTCAAATCAATCATTTTAAATTTAAGTATTCCAAGCCATCATTAGTTGTCAATCCACCGAAAAATTTATTTTGATCCAAAATTATAGAATTTCAGTTATTATTTATTATTTTTACGAACATTAAAAATTTCCAAAAAAAATTATTTTGAATTACTGAGCAATATAACGCAATTTAGGTACTTTCTGAATACTTAAGTGCAAATTTTTAATTTGTTTAGAAAAATAATAGTCCCAAACAAAAAAAAAATCCCAAATATATAACCTTTGTGTGTACCAAATATTATATATTTAGAGTGTACCCTAAACATTTATATGTTTCAAGCCGAATATGTTTGGGACAATATCCTACAGGAGCGATTTTTTTTCAGCGTGTATGTATACACAGTTATTTGACGGTTCCGTCACGAATAAACGCATGCAGCCACCGGGTGACTCATGCAGTGTTACCGCAAAAACGGGGCTGATGGCCGACCGACCCCCATGCGACGAAATCATTCGGTCGTCCGTCCGATGTCTATGACATGATAGTGATGTTTGTATGTATGTATGTTAGATGCAGTCATCAATCTCAATAGGAATTGAAAAAAAGTGTGAAAAGAAACTCACTCGACTTATTGTTTATTCAAATGACAATTCATACAGTTATTTATGGTCTTTGTGTTTCTGTTGTATCTGCGACTGAGTCGACTAGTCGTTTCTGGGTTTACATAGTATGTATGGTGGTTTGGTGTTCCGTTTTTCTCAATGATTCACATACATACCTATGTTTCTGTTGCATTAGACAATGATATTTGCTTTTTTTATACATTAGACGCCAGTCACTTCATTCAGATTTAGATACTAGATATCTATGGTATTGAATTAGGTTGTCCGATTTAAAATGAGTAATTTGTATTGGAAATTGTACCAGTACCAATTAACTTTAAAGAAATTGGTGTCATATTCGATTTGATACCAACAAATAAAACACTTTATCTATTAATAAATCCATTTAATTATAAAATTAATCCTTCACTACAAAAAAATTTAGTTGTTTTTGACTGATTTTTTAAATATTAATTAGCTAATTTACAAATTAATTTTAAAGAGGCATTAAATGAGGATTGAATTTTTCAGTGAATAATATCATGTGGTCTGCAATTCTGTGGACTCTAAGGCACCTCCACGAAAAGTCAAAAGAATATATGACTATAAATTAAACAGAAACAGCTGTGAGAAAAGTTTGCGTCTCACCAAGAATAATTTGCAAAATAAAAAATGAAACTGCATACATTTTTTTGAAAGTAAATGTTCTGTAGCATAACTTAAAGGTTTCGCAAAAAATAATAGCAAAAACAAACAACACAAAGACGGAAACTTACAGAGCTGGAGAACACAGGTCTATATGTTTATAAGGACACAGTATCATTCTTAGAACCAAAAATAAAATAGAATGAAAAAGAAAACATTAATTTGTTTTTGCATAATAAAAGAAACGTCTCATCAGAAATTGAAAACGAACCAAAAGAAAATAACGTTAAAAATGCCAACAAAAGAAAGAGTAGCAACGTCACAGTCACAAAGCACATCTCATCGCATCAATGTAAAATACAACAACAACAAATGAGCATTGGCCTTGACATTGACCCAATTGATGGTGGTGGTGGTGGTGGCAGTGTTGCTGTCGCCGACGATGATTGTGCTGGTGTTACGGATGGAGATGATGGCAATGACGATGACTCGTTTTGAGTCACTTGTATTGGGGGTCCATAGCCATTCATGTAGTCACCACCCGGTCGTCGTCTTCGCGTCCCATATGTGGGAAAAAATGACGAATGAATGTGGATGGAAGAGAACTTGTTTTTTTTCGCGGAGCTTTGTTATTTTACTTGGGAGGCGACTGCAAATATTTGAGCAGAAGTACGTATTAGTACATACATACATATTTGTAATTTCATTGTAGAGCAATGTTTGTTTGGAGACCCATCTTCCGTATACACCAAGAATTATGGATCATTTCTACATCGAAACAGAAGAGGTTAGGGGGGTTCTATGAGTTTGTTTTATGAAATCTTAAGCTTATCTACTGTCTGCTACAATTTAAATATGGAAAGAACCAAGCTTTTTTATTCACACCGAAGTATAGTATTTCTCTTAGTTATCCTTATGCATATCAAGGACATACTATATATGTATTTATCGATTTTTTTTGTTAGTAATTAAAAATTAAAAGAAAGCGGTGTAATGTAAATCATAGCTTTTAGTTTCGATAACAAAGTTTATCGAAAATGGACTTGTTTTAGCAGAATGCCGACAATATGCATGTTATTGCAAACGCATAAGCTGTTTTTGTTAACGACTATTATATCATGACGTATGTATGTAGGTTGATATGGAATGACCAGGACATGTACACATATCCATGATCTTGGTTCTTAATATATGTATTATGTATGTATAATAATGTCAAATACTTACAATGGTGGACACGAAAATATCATACTATTCATCTGCTTCTTACAAATCATATATTTCTTCTCATATCATAATTGAGTCATATAACACAGTGTGATAGTTTAAAAACCGCGATACAGCGTTTGTTCTGTAAAATTTACCAGTCACCTCCAAAATCCGGATTTACGTGTAAAAAAACGATTTTCTTGCCTTTTTGCACATAAACGCCTATAACTTTGTTAATTATTTTTTCCTTACAAAATTTACTATATATGTATATGTGAACCATTAATCGTGCGTAGAATGCTAATATATTAATCTTATTAAATTCGGTATTATATTTTTGTAAACATTTGGCTGTGTAAGTCGAATTTATGGATTACGAAAAATTCGCAATATAAAAACATTGCTAATATCGCGGACATTACGAAGCGTTATACAAATGATCACATTTAAACGAAACTGTGCTACAGTTCCGAAATTTCTTAACAAATCACAACAATTAAATATTTTTAAGTAAAAATACTGTTTACGCGATAACTCGCAAAGGAAGCAGATTTGATTTGTATCTATTCACAGAGGGGATGATTCTGAACAAAACCTCATTAACCGTTTTTTTTTTTTTGTGAATCTAAGCCAACCTTCTATCCCTTGGGGCATGCTGTGCCTACAACACATAGAGGTTTTTTCGGAGCATTTCTATAGGGTGATACACATAGGAAATTTCCGGATTTTGGGGTGGCCGGGGAATTTCAAAAAAAAAAGATTCTTGTTTTACTCGACAAGACTTACAGGAAAAATAATATCCGTTGTTTGCTTTTCATCTTGAGTTTATTTTGTCGCAATGTGTAATCGTCCTTCAATGTTGTCTTTGATGTGGTTAATATGACCCGTTATTTATACTAATTAGCTGTGACGATGCAATAAAATCCGGTACTAGTTGCATGCTTGCAGTATAAAGGAAACATTGATGGCTTAATTCTGTTAAATAAGAAAATATTGTACATATGTATGCATATGCTCCGGAGAAAAACGAAGGGTAGATGCTAAATTACCAACTTGACTTTTCTAGATTTTTGCACATGAGTTGGGATCCTAAACAAACTACCGTTACATACGTGTAAGTACTGGCGCTCTTTTTTTCCTCTTACATCCGCGCAAGCAAATGAGGCGCTCCTCAAAATCAAAACGACCGCTTTAGGTTTCGACAAAAAAAGAAATAAAAATAAAATACCCAACAAAACTGCCTGCCGCCACAAAAGAATGCTGATTATTGCCGTTCTGTTGTTATCGTTGTTTGTGGACACAATAAAATAAAAGATGAATTGTGCTCGTAGAGATACAAACTAGAAGATAACAACACAACAAAACAAATAAATATTGAAATTCTTACAAGCAAGGCCAGTGACGTTTGATGGAGGTCGTTGATGGTAGAGATACGACGTACGATTTAATGTGTTTGAAAAGTGGGAGGAGGACGGGATTAGCAATCGAATACACACACACGCGCGCAAACTTTTTACCCAGCCGGTCTAAATAATGTAAACATAAACAAACTAAATTATGAATACAATAATCAAAACAAAGAAAACAATAATTAACAAAAACAGAAAATTACACAAACACTAATTTCCAAACGTTTCTTTCTTTGGTGATTTTGGTAGATATGTAGACACGAACTACAATAGACGTGTTTTCGTTACAAAGCTAGCGATTTTATTTAGCACTTACAGATTGTTGGACTGTATTACGGAAAGCTCTAATTCTCCAATTCCAAATTTTGACCGATTATATTGTGGAATATTTAGAATTTAAAATTGCGATGTCGCTGAAAACATGTTAATTCGATTTGGCTGGCATTCTATGGAATTGGAGATATCGATATATAATATTCTTATGTGTGCCATCGATGATCACCAAAACGAGTGAATTGCACGAAATGAACACCTAACCGAGTTTAAGATTCCCAGCTACACGTTTATGTATGTATGTACATATATTAGCTTCCGGTTTGTCGATAATTCTAATATCGAAATATAAAGTTGGGATTTACACGATAAATTAGTTGATACTACAACAAAGTTTTCTTTAAATTTAAATATGAGGACATTCCTAATAAAACAAGTATAGAAAACAAATTAAAAAAAAACAAATATGTATCGATAAAATATAATTATCGAAATGGACCTGGTCAGTATATGACACCCATGATATGTTGAATGTTTAATTATGATTTAACTTACCAATACATTGTTATTAAAATTTACTTAAAAAAATATTCAAGAATTTTTCTCAATGAAAATTACATTCTAAAAATACGTTCCTTGCCATCTGTGCGTATATTTAAGTATCTTTGCATGAATGAAATTATTTTGAAAAATGCAATCAATCAATCAAGTACAATTTGCAATAAAAACAAACAAACCGTCCCATACAACACACAACGCCGACAGAAACGCGTCCGCATTTGCAACGCCGACTTAAGGTTATTGACCCACCGACCGCTGCATGCGCGGTCGTCTATAACCAAACGATGCGATACATTAACTAACCAAAAGCCGTTGGGGGAATAGGGCGAACGGAGGAGGGAAGCACGACATGAACAAAACAATAACTAATTGCACCCATTCGGTTTGTACTTACGGGCACAGACCTACATACAAACTTGTACGTACAAAACGTACTGATGTAATAACAGACATACATACATACATAAATAAATAAATAAAATAAAATGAAGCAATAACCAAGTTTTCTAAAAGAGGAAGAAACAAAATAACAACAAAAACAGCAAAAAATGATGGTGATGGGGGTATGTTCGGAATTTGTTGTTGGTAAAAAAAGAGGTTGGCGATGGACACTTGTTGTTGCTGCTGCTATTGCTATTGCCGTTGTTGATGATGGTGTTTTGGTATGCCTCGGTTCCTTTCTTCTGTCTTAGTTTGTTTTTATTGTTGTTGCTGCTGTTGTTCGGTGAAAAATGTAGAACACAACCTTGAGAATGCCGCCAACCAAATAACAAAACAAAAAAACACTAAATGTGCCGGAGTGTGTTTTTGTTGTGAATTTATAAATATAATATATAAAAAAAGAGCGAAGAAATTCATACGTACCCAACAAACACAATTCAACAGCACTCACAGGCGTATCTATGTATTTACATCTGTATGTATGTTGGTGTGTGGCTGAGTGTTCGTCTGAATTGCATACTTACGTACTTACGTGAAAATATAAATAAAACGACAGCACGTAAGCACCAACTCCGTACCGCACCTCATCTCATCCTAAAAAAGAAACAGCAGCAGGAACAGTACCATACTCTTCTGCCATTACCTCCGACACCATTGCCGGCACGGCCACTTCTAGCAGCGATTGCTACAGATGCAAAGGTTTTTTTTTTTGCAGAACAGTTTTTTCCTATATATAAATATATGTATATACATATGTACATACATACATACATATATTTGGCTGGTTGGTAGACATAACGTAGACACAATGAAGGACAAACCCCCCAGACAAAGTGACGTCAAAACAAAAGGCAAACCAGCGACAACAACAGCCAGAAGAGAAGGACACAAGCATTACCAACGCACAAAAAGAAAAAATTCTCGCACTGTCATATCACATTTTAAATAGTGTTTCTTTGAACGTGTTCCCTCTTGTTTTCTTCTTTTTATCTAAATTATAACAGCGATGTTTTAATACATTTATCTTCTATCAACGATTTTATTGCTTGGTAAGACAAACGTATAGGTAATGTACTAATAACCGAGTACATGTCAAGTGAGGAAAGACTACATATTTTACGCTACATGACAATTTAGACACGTATAAAGTGTCTTCTAGAGCAGGGCATCTCAAAAGGGGTGCCACAGCTCCCTGGGGATCCATTTTGCTATTCCAGGGATGCCTCAACTTTACATTTACGATACATGAGATTATCATTTAGGGAATATCTGAGTGATAACGTTTGCTGAGTTCATCGTGAAATGAACAATGTAAACTCTGGCTACTATATCCGATAGTTCCCCGAGCAGTTTCATGTTAATATCTCAAAATGCTAAGTGGACAATTTCAGGCCCATCATGGAAAATTTGATTGTTGTAAATCAGGACTACTAGAACAGGGCATCTCAAATAGGGCGCCGCAGCTTCTTTTAGGGAGACATTTTGCTATTTTAGGGATGCCTCAACCATACTTTTATAATAATACATTTGATTAAAATTTACATTTGGAAAATTTCTGAGTTAGAATGTTTGCTGAGTATGCTGATGATTCATTCTAGACTTGTATAGACATTTTTAAAAATAGATTTGAGATTATTATCCGATAGTTCCCGAGCATTTTCATGTAAAAAAAGTTAAAAATGGTTAGAAATGCTAAGTAGAAAATTGCATAGAGGAAAATTTTGTACAAACAAAATGTTATACTCTTTCCTAAAGTGAGTGTATAATAGATAGGGTCGATGCCCAACCAAGAAAAATAAGTTGCGTTTGTCACCCCCTAGATTTGAAGATTATTCAAAGACAATTTCAGAAAATTTTTTTTAATTTTTTTGGTGCACCCTACATACCGCCCTTTTAGTTTTCTTTATCCTGTGTTGCTATTTGAAGTCCGATCGTAACGGGATGTATACCGTTGTTCACGTTTTGGAAAGGGCTATATTTCGTCCACTGGCCATTTTTGACTCCGAGGTCAAATTCGATAATTGACCTCTATTATCTCGTTTTCTACCCCCCTTTTTTTGGACTTATTTTGAAACGATAATAAAGGCAATTAAAAATAATTAAACTTTTGTCTTTAAAGTACTCAGTTTTATTCATAAACAAAAAAGTTACATAGGGTTTAAAATTGTAAAATATATCCTGGAGTCAAATTCGACTAGTTTCTTTTGACCTCGTTTTCTGTCTCTCTCTCACACACACATGAATAACCCAATGCCACAAACGCACAATCACTATGGCAGTTCGGTCCAGCATCAACAAATTAAATTTGCGGGATTCTCTAGCAAATGTTGAAGCTTTTTAAGGAAGAATAAAATCACTTTGTTTTCACATTCACTGACTCCATATTTATTATCCTATCTTTACGTATGATACCTCGTGGATCATCTCTATAAGATCTACTTTTCTTCCATACGTCACTTTGGATTTTTTACCAGATTTTCCAGATGCCTTCCCATGTGTTTCAAAATAAGTGTTATTTACGGGGGTTGAAAATCAAATAACTGAAGTCACTAGTAAAAATTTACTTCGGATTCAAAACTGAAGTAAGGAAGAAGTGTTGTCGTTGTCAAGAGATGATCATCGACGTATCATACAAAAATATCATACTAGATTAAATCAGGAATTAGTGGAAAAAATACTATTTTGGTGGAGTGTAGGGTGAATGGGAAAACAAAGTGAATGTATTCTTATATTCTTCCTTAAAAAAGATTCAAAATTTGTTAGAGAATCCCGCACATTTAATTTGTTGATGCTGTAAAGAACCGCCATAGTCGTTGTGTGTTTGTGGCATTGGGTTATTCATGTGTCTGCGAGAGAGAGTGAGACAGAAACGAGACCAAAAGAAACTAGTCGAATTTGACCTCAGCACATATTTTACAATTTTGAACCCTATGTAACTTTTTTGTTTATGAATAAAACTGAGTACTTTAAAGACGAAAGTTTAATTATTTTTAAATGCCTTTATTATCGTTTCAAAATAAGTCCAAATAAGGGGGGTAGAAAAAGAGACAACAGAGGTCAATAATCGAATTTGACCTCGGAGTCAAAAATGGCCATTGGACGAAATATAGCCCTTTCCAAAACGTGAACAACGGTATACATCCCGTTACGATCGGACTTCAAATAGCAACACAGGATAAAGAAAACTAAAAGGGCGGTATGTAGGGTGCACCAAAAAAATTAAAAAAAATTTTTCTGAAATTGTCTTCGAATAATCTTCAAATCTAGGGGGTGACAAACGCAACTTTTTTTATGACCCTATCTAGTGTATAATAAAGTTTTTTTTACATTTAATAGCTCAACATACATATTATTGGTAGTCTTTAGAAAAGAATTTGACGGAGGGACAGGTAACATTACTGAAGTCTCTTCAATGGCATTTGAGTCAAGGCCGCATAACGACAGGCAATGAACTAAACAAATTACAAGCCAACAGATTTAGCAAATTTAAACACAACAAAGCCTCGACAAGAAAAGCACTGCTGTATTTAAAAAAAGTTTGCAATTTTACTGCAGACATACAACCTTCCGATATTATGAAGTCACTTGTTTCCTGGCGTCATATATTCGTGCGTTGTGTTGTTGAGTTAATCACATCAGACGCGTGTTAGTGCATCCAGGTGCAAGAGGATGTCTGCTATTCGCATTTCTTGTCAAAATAATGTATGTATGTATGTGCATAAAGGTGTCGATGGACACACAGACTAAAGTACCGATGAAAATGCGGTCAGAAATTGAGGCTGCTACTCAGTAAATATATAGCTGCGTAGATTGCAAAACACACCAGTATCCAAAGTCTGTGTGCTCCCTTTAGGCTGACGATAGGCTTCACGCTGTAAGTGGCGCTGTAGCATGCGCTGATCGCTCGAAACATGTCAGAAGTGAGAGAGAAGCTAAAAGCGACAAATCACTATGAAATGGTTAGTAACATGTATAGCACCGCATATAGCGTTAACTCAGCAGTCGACCTTAGGCAAAATGGCATTTGATGTCATTATCGTCACTGAAAGACATGTCATGTAGGTCATTTGAAATGTCTTTAATGATCACATAAAGTCAGGCAGGTGTTCCATTAATATTGAGAATTCTTGCAATTTTCAATATACCAATAATATGCTAAAAAAATGATTTTTGTTCATTATTACTTTTGGAATTTTTAAAAAGAAGCTTGGATTTAGACTTCCTCCTATTTTAGTTGTGTAACTTTGTCTATAATGTCATTATCGTCACTGAAAGACATGTCATGTAGGTCATTTGAAATGTCTTTAATGATCACATAAAGTCAGGCAGGTGTTCCATTAATATTGAGAATTCTTGCAATTTTCAATATACCAATAATATGCTAAAAAATTGATTTTTGTTCATTATTACTTTTGGAATTTTTAAAAAGAAGCTTGGATTTAGACTTCCTCCTATTTTAGTTGTGTAACTTTGTCTATATATCTATCATCGATGACTTGCTGCACAATTTTCGGCGACACTTGTGTGAAAATGTCATCAACGTTTCCATTGCTCGGCTGAGCCGCGAGTCATGGTGCGTTAAAATACATTGTAAACATTTTCACTGTACCTTTTCATATTTATTAAATTTTTATAATATTCATATTTATTGGTGAAGAAAAAATGTATTTTTTAACTCAAAGTTATGCTCGTCATCCTGTTATTTTTTTATTTATATATTATTCATATTTATTGATTAAGTGGAATCTTTATCCGAAAAATATCCCTGTAATGTCAATCATTTGTATTAAAAATGTAAAGGTTGCGATTAACTACCACTCATTTTTAAATACATAAGAAGGCTAAACAATAAATGTATCTGCCACCAGTATGCAATACTTTAAAAAGTTCCTAAATACATGCAATATATTTTCATATCGTTGAAAAGTATTTCGTTTTCACTTTCGTTCGTTTATCGCCAAACACACACACACATTCACTTATATTCCAATACATCCTTATCCTTGGCAATTCTCCACGTGCTACCCGAGAGCATGGGTGTTTGGTTTTTTTGCTTCGTTGGAAGTTCTGCCTCCTGGCTCTTTTTTGTCCTTTGGGTTTTTAAATTGGGTCATACATCTGAATGAATTTGCAGTATGTACATATGTATGTACTCGTATATGGTTGTGTGGCATTGGATTGAGGGATTTTTCTTCTTGTACTGCAAATGGAGCAAATGGCAATAACCGGCAACAAAAACAATAACAACCAGAAAAAGGGCTTCCTTCTTTGAAATACGAGTATTTTTGAAGTGGTAACCAAACAAAACAAGCAACAACAACACCAGCAAAGTGCGGCATGAATGCCACCAAAAACGAAATGATGAAATCACGTTGATTTTATCACATTTGGCCAAAAATTTCGCATCCGTATACAGTCCGTTCGTCCGTCTGTCATTTTATGGGACCTATTGTAGTCTTGCTACCATGCGAAGCTCATTCATGGCTTCCAGAGGGAAGTACATACATACAAACATGTACATAAAAGTAAGCCAACGAAAAGAACTGTATGTCTGTCTGTTGTGTATGCATGTTGTGACTTGTTTTGGCGGTCTTTATTTTTCACCCCATCTCTCTGCCTTTTCGCCTTCCCATCATTCGGCTATTGTAATAAATTCCCCGGTATTTTTTTTCTTTCTTCATTGAGTTGTCCTAGGTTAAGTATGTATTTTTGGCCCCTTTGCCGGAGGGAATTTAGGTTTGTTTTCACTTCATATTTTGGCATTCCTTTTAACGCATTTGGTTGAGGAATTTCTAATACTTTGAGCTGTGTCTCCTATGTTTTTAGCCCTTCACTACTTCTTTACATTCTCTAAAATGTCTACCGTTTTTTAGTTTTGGTAAACTTTATTCGAACAAGTATTTCTCAACTTTTAAAGTTTTTTGCCAAAAGTTCAATATTTTTAAATTTCAGTTAGAAGTTTTAATTTGTTTGAAGGAATGTGTTTGGTTGGAATGGGCCCTCTAGAGGGCTACTGGCTTTATTGTATGTCCAATATCTGGCAGCAGGACTTTAAACTGTATATGTATATAATTACTTATAATGTACATACTAGGGATGTAACGAAAGTGGCTTTAGCGAAAGCGAATGCGAAAGCGAATATTGAAATATATTTCTTGCGAATGCGAATGCGAAAGCGAATAGTGAAATATGCATTTTTGCGAAAGCGAATGCGAATGCGAATAATAGTTTGAGCCTTTAGTACCAACAAATTTAAGGAACTGAATTGATACTTTTCCATTTTCTATTGTAATAAATTCCCCGGTATTTTTTTTTTCTTTCTTCATTGAGTTGTCCTAGGTTAAGTATGTATTTTTGGCCCCTTTGCCGGAGGGAATTTAGGTTTGTTTTCATTTCATATTTTGGCATTCCTTTTAACGCATTTGGTTGAGGAATTTCTAATACTTTGAGCTGTGTCTCCTCCAATGTTTTCAGCCCTTCACTACTTTTTTACATTCTCTAAAATGTCTACCGTTTTTTAGTTTTGGCAAACTTTATTCGAACAAGTATTTCTCAACTTTTAAAGTTTTTTGCCAAAAGTTCAATATTTTTAAATTTCAGTTAGAAGTTTTAATTTGTTTGAAGGAATGGGTTTGGTTTGAATGGGCCCTCTAGAGGGCTACTGGCTTTATTGTATGTCCAATATCTGGCAGCAGGACTTTAAACTGTATATGTATATAATTACTTATAATGTACATACTAGGGATGTAACGAAAGTGGCTTTAGCGAAAGCGAATGCGAAAGCGAATATTGAAATATATTTCTTGCGAATGCGAATGCGAAAGCGAATAGTGAAATATGCATTTTTGCGAAAGCGAATGCGAATGCGAATAATAGTTTGAGCCTTTAGTACCAACAAATTTAAGGAACTGAATTGATACTTTTCCAGGATATTCAAGTATTAAGACTGTTTTCCATAGTTTTACCTCCTGTTACCACAAGCACACACATATCTTCAAATTGTGTGAAGGGAATAAGGAGATTTAACACTTTAATAAATGGAAGCGAATACTGCAATATATTTTTGCGAAAGCGAATGCGAAAGCGAATAATCCAAAAATTATGGAATAATTCGCGTTCGCATATGCGAATGCGAATATTCGTTACATCCCTAGTACATACACACCTACCTTGAATTTCATTCTAAGGCATTACTGTGCTGGATTTTCTAGTGCTGGATTTTCATCGAAAAACTTTTAATCTAAAATTATTTAGGATGTGGAAATTAATGGCATTATTCAAGTTGGCACTGACTAGCAAAGCAATGACTTTATACGCCTTCCTTTGTAAATTGGCTATCCGGTGTTGGTAATCAACATTTATCGATAAATGTTGTCATATGGTATTCTCTAGAAAAATAAAAAATACGCCAATATTTACCTACAACGAAAGCAACTTATTTCATGATACGGTGAGTAGTATCGCAATTAAATAAATGTAGCATACCAGGGAACCCTGCAGACAGTATCTAAGCGTAGTGTGCGTGAGAGGTATTGCGAGAAAAAGAAAGAGGAGAAACGTCTTCTTCGACGAAATAAAAGAGTGATGGAAAGGCGCGAGTGTGAGGAGATCGAGATGTACATGAACCGAAATGATGCCAGAAAGTTTTACTAACGTGTAAAACAACAGGCTGAGTGCATTGGTATAGCCCTGTTCTCCTGGAACAGGGTATAACCTGGTTACATCACAAACCTGCTATCGAGGGTTCAGAGAACAGCCTGCCTGTGCATAAGCGGAGCGTTAAGGAAGCTTGATGAAAAGGTTGGCTTCGGAGTACTCTGTGAAGAACTTAATTTGGATATAGCTCACAGACTACCAGATACCTGCAGTGTCTATCAAGCCGAAATAATGGCAATATGGGAAGTCGCCAAGTGGCTGAGTCGGAACATAGTAACAAACACTGGCGATGTCATTTACTCGGACAGCCAGGCTGCCATCAATTCTCTGGAGGCCACATCCCTAAATTAACAAATAGCCCTCGACTGCCGCAGATATCTTAACGAGATGGCTGAGCAGTTTAGTATACACCTCATATGGGCATAGGGATATCCCGGGGAACTGCAAAGCCGATTAACTTGCTAGGAAAGGGACGACTTTACAAATTCTCGAAGAATTTGCATATACATGTGCGCCACTATCTACGTGCAAGCTTTGGCTTAGGCAAGATGCAATCAGGCAGTCCAACGAAAGATGGACAGAAATCGCCAGCTGTAGGGTAGCTAGACAAATCTGGCCAAGGTATGACCTGAGAAGGTCAAAATATCTCCTCGCACTAGAAAGGAAAAGATTGTCTACGTTAGTATCAGTTCTGACGGGACACTGCCTGATCGGCGAACACGCCAGAAGATTGGGTATTAACTCCAATGACTTCTGCAGAATCTGTGGAGATGAAGAAGTGGAGAGCATTGAGCACTTGCTATGCGACTGTCCCGCTTTGAGTAAACGACGACTGGACCTACTGGGGTCGGCCTTTCTAGGCAGCCTAACAGATCTTTCCAGTACCAATCTAAACTGGTTACAGATAAAAATATAGTGTTCTCAAAATCCATACCAAATTGTTGTTATCTGATGGAATCGGCGATGAAGATACCTCCATTCCAATCAATGACAACGGTGTAGAGTATACACCTCCCAGCCAAGAAGAGGTGAAAACATCAATAACCCGGATGAAAAATAATAAAGCTGCGGGAGCTGATGGATTATCGGCATAGCTGCTTAAGACCGGAGGCGATGAGTTGGTGAGTTCGTAAGTTGCGTGCATCAACTATTCTAATTTAGTTGATTAGAATATTTTTTATTAGCATAATTTGGCCGGAAGAACGCATTCGTCCCGTACACAAAAACGGAGATAAAACTATCTGCGGCAATTATATAGGCATAAGTCTCCTTGCCATCGCCTACAAGAAACTGTCAACATAATTTACACTGTGGCTTTAGCCCTGACAAAACACCATAGACCAGATATTAATTTTTTTTGCAAGATATATGGACCGATCTGCGTTGACGGAGAATATTGGTATCGTACAAACCAAAAGCTGTATGTGCTATATAGCGACATCGCAAAACTCCAAAGATAGCGCTGGCTTATACACGTCGAGTGAATAAATGAATATGCTCCAGCAAGAAAGGCGTTTTAATATAATCCCGAGGGAAGACGCAAAATTGGACTATTGAAACTCCGTTGGAAACACAAAGTCCAGGAAAACATTTCCAAGCTCAGCATGAGAAACTGGAGAAGAAGCGAGAAGACCTAGAGACCTGAAAATACAATTTTAGTTCGGCCAATGACCCACATGGGTCGTTACAAATGCCCTGTAAAAGCAATACACTGCACTAAATTTTATATACATGAATTTATAAGGTGCTAACTTTTTGTACAAAATGGTCACTTTGTGTGGGAGATACTAAAAAAGGCGGGACAACTTCGCACATTTAACTGACGATAATAGCGACAGATAAATTATTACTATGTTTGGAAATCCAGAACGTTCGGATAAGCAGTACAGAAGTTATTAAAGAATCAATATTTCACTAAATTCTAATCCTTTGTGTGGAAGCTACCAGAAAGGCCGGCCTAATATGGCCCATCTTAGAACTTAGTCTGATATATAAAACAAATATTTCCACGAAATGTAAGTCAATCGGTTACTCCTTTCGAGAGTTACCGAGCGCACCAACCAGACTGAGAGACCGACATAGCTCATATGACTTAAAACGTCCTAAAACGGTATCTGCAATTCACGTCGAAGCAAAGTTGATTCAGAAAAAACAAAATCGGCAACGACAACTGGAAAAAGCTCGAGTCTATAAAGGCCAAATACTCAATTCAATTGTCTGTCCTTATTGGTAGACAAAGTTATGCCAATTCATATACGGCCTAAATACATGCTACTTACTTTCGGTATTTATTTTTTCAAAATTCTATTGCTAAAATGCCAATCGCCACATTTATAAAATTACACTAATCCCAAAAGGAATGTGATCCAGTAAAGGAGTATATGCCCCCGTATTCCATGACTTCCTAAACTGTCATTTTCCGTATGGCAATTTTCAAAGTCCATCTTCATAATCACCATCACCAGAGCCACCACCAAAACGAGTGTGAAATGTTAAGTGGAAAAAGTTTTATGAAAGGAAGTGAAACATTAAAAGAACCGCATATAGGGGTTTGGAGGTGAATGCATAGGAAAAGCCACAGAAACGCTCAGCCACAGTTTTTCCCCAACTTATGACAAAGTAGAAGTAGAATAGTTGAAGAACTTCCCTCCCGAGATACTTTTGTGGGATCGTTGTCACACCAAAAAGAAAATAAAACATAACTAACAGAAATGGGAAACTTTGTCTGGCAAATATCGTCCTGCTACTGCTAGTCGTCGATGACTATAACTTCCGGTTTCAAGGGTAAAGTTTGTCAGCACAGCTTGCTCGCTCTCCTTTGATGTGTAGTAAATAAATCTTGTGTAATTTTTCTTCGTTTCTCTGTGAGATTTTTTTTATTCGTAACATAGTAAAGGAAAGGAAAACTAACTAGGAAAACTAGAAAAAGAATGGGAAACCTACTAATGGGGTATTATTGAAGTTTATTCTACCATGTATTTTTGCTACCACCTTGTTACACTGCATCCCAATGTCATTGATTTATAAAAAAATGAAAACAGAAGTTTTGCGGTCTCTGGGGGACAACAACAACACAAAAAAGGAAAAACACTTGCAGGCGAAGTCGAGGAAACGGGAAAAGGTATAACGTTATGGCGCCAATATAAAATAAACTAGTAGTCCTCCTAAGCTCCTCCTGGAGGGACGCACAGCAGTATGCTAGTATAAGTATAGATATTATCTCTGTGCTGTTATGGTAAAATATGAAGATAAATGTTGTTTGCGACACACACGCACCAGTGCGACACAGTATCTTCCAAGAAACGCATTTGTATGGCTACTCCAAAGTATGCCTAAAGTCTTAAGTACAACGGTATGAGGAAGGAATTTTTCTTCGAATCCACAATTGCGAAGTGAGGGTGACATTAATCACATTAATCACTTCTATATCCGAAATGTTTATGTCTATGGTCACTCGTCATCCAAAAACACATCTTCATGTGTTCAAATGTTATCTTGGTACATGTCTCACATCACCCATGTCCAGTAATACATATTCTGTCGTAGTGAGCATACAATTTATGGTCAAAAGTGCCCTATGATCAAAGCATATGACTCCATAAGATTGGGCCGAAATTGAAGATGCGAAATTAACTATCTATATAAAATCCATTTTTTTAAATGAGTATAAAAGGATAGAGGTAATTGGCTCAATTTGACCGTTTCGGAAAGAATTTACGATCTGCAATGATAGACACTATTTGAATGTTAGTTGACAGGCTTACACTTCCGCTCTTTATTAGACTTGTTGGCATGAAAATTCTAAACTTGCGATAATACACTATTTTCACTAATTTTCAGAATTCATAGTGTATTGAAAAATGCCTTGTCAAAAGTTATATTTACTGTTCTATGTTGGGGCAATAAATTCGTGACTATATGAATTTCCCGCCTCTTAACTGAAATGGCAACACTGCTTCTGTCAATAGGCATGTCAGCTGACTTTTGTTAAAATTTTAATAAGCTGCGGCATTTAGTTTGTGTTTGACAGTCATTGATATCATACTACCGCGTGGTTTAAAGAGAGGAAAAGAGGTGAATTTCGTGTGCTGATTAAACATTATTTTTTACGTAAAAAAAACCTTTACCGGAACCAAAGAATGGCTTGATAAACACTATGGGGACTCTGCTCCACCCACTTCAATAGTTAAAAAGTGGTTTACTGAGTTAATGAGTGCGGAAATGACGTTAAAAGTTCAGGTCGCCCTAAAAGATTAATGAATAATATTGGGCGATCGGAGATTGCAGAATGAATTAGGTGATGTGGCTAAAGCCGTAGGTACATCAACCAAGCCATTGCATAACATTTTGCATAAATATTTGGAAATGAAAAATCTTTCCGCGTGATAGCTACCGTTATTGCTCACATTCAACCATAAACGCAATCGTGTGACAACATCGCTGGAGTGTTTCAACCGCAATATGTACGAGTTTTTGAGCCGTTTCGTGGGTTTGTCTCATAGCGACGTTTTTTTTGGGATGCACGCAGTATAAACTACATGGACTACATTAAAAAGGACAAAACAATGTTGGTCATTGGTCATTGGTCCACTTATTGGTAGGTTAGACACATGTGCAGTTTCCATCAGGGATGAAAAGAGACATCAGTGAAAAAGTACTTTTCAATACCAAATGGAACTCAAATTTTATTTCTGATAATCAAATATTAATAAACATATTTTCAAAATAGAAAATATATCGATGGCTTATATCCAAAATTGGCTAAATTAAAAAAACCCTATTTTTCAGGAGAGCAAAAAAACTGCTGAATTTTATTATTTCGCAATAATTTTTAAATGATATGAATTATGTATAATATGTATCATTTAAAGGTATATAATTCTTAATTCACATCATATTTAATTTATCGCGAAATAATAAAATTCAACAGTTTTTTTGCTCTCCTGAAAAATTGGGTTTTTTAATATAGCCCTTTTTGGATATAAGCCATCGATATATGGGTATTTCCCTGGGCTACTCTGGGCAATGTACTCAAAGTTTACGCATTAAATTAAAAAAATTTCACAATCTTGGCATGAAATTATTGCTTTAGACCTGGTCGATCTTTCTACGTAAAAGAAATTGAGAAATATTGTATAATATTGACATTAAAAGACATATTTTAATAACCCCCATTCTACATGAATTTCGTGCTGTCCGGAATTCAACAAAAATCTAAATATCTCTATAATGTTGCATTTTTATAGTAAATGGTAAATACATACTCAAGAAGCATTGCTTCTAGTATGTATATGCAAGCACAAATTTAGATATTATTTATATAAGAAGTTTCGTTGAAATTTTTAAATCACTCAATATACCTCAAGAATCGTTTTTTTTAGTGCCGTCCGTCACGCTATTTTTAGTGCCCTCTATTTGTCAATTTTTATGCAAACTAAAAAAGTTTTCAAAATTCTATAAATTCAGTGTTATTAAGCTCGATAGACTTTACAAATTAGCTAATAACAATAATATTCTTAAGATCAATATCAAGGAAGTTATGGGAAAAACAAATGAAATTCCTGCCGTCCGCAACGCAGAAAATGCCCATATACTTTTACAAAAAATTTAAACAAAATTAATATTAAATAATCTGAAATTTTAATAACCTTTAAAATTGGAAAATAACAGCTTCGAGACATCGAGTGTCATTATATAGAAAACTGAAGATCTTTAATAAGAATGGGTGGTAAATTTCGAAGAATTTCAAAGACATTTTGGACAGACTGGACAATACAATTTTGAGAAAATAGCACTGGAGCAATAATATTTTTATTAAAATTTTTATGAATAATTTTAGTATAGTAAGAAATCGCAAACCAAATTTGAATTTGAACTACTATCTCTTAATATTATTTTATGTTCCTTTAAATTGAAAGATTTATAATGTCATTGGAAAAAACGAAGCTACCCATATACGGCTATGTCAAAATACTGACAGATGTTTTAAATTTTTCCAGGAATGGTTATTAAAAAGTACTGAAAATTTCGTGGGGGTACTGGGGTACTTTTGCATGTCAAATAGTACTGAAAAAGTTCCACAGTACTAACTTTTTCATCCATGGTTTTCATGTCGAAAATCAATGAATTAAGCTACGAGTTGCTTCCTCATCCGCCACATTCTCTGGATTTAGCCCCGAGTGACTATTTCTTGTTTCCAATCCTGAAGAAATGGCTCGTTGGAAAGATATTTGACTCAAACGATGAAATGTGATAGCGGCCATATTTTTAAAGCTCTAAAATGAAATGTTAAATATCATAAAATTGTAGTAAGCGCTTCATGTATAAATGATTTTCTTTTATTTATTTATGCATTTGGTTGCCTTTTGTTGTCATTTCATTTTCCTCTGTTAAACGAAGCATTATGTTATCCCCACTAATAGACACACTTCATAACAGCAGAAGAGAGAAATTGCATGTCTTTCTATTTAAAGGTCTTTGCTTCAAAATGCAGGTATCACAAAAATGTTGCAATTTTTCGGAAATATAATGTCAAACTAAACTGTAACCATTTTTTCTTCCTCTCTTTTGTATAGACAAAATGTTTGCATTAAAGCAAGCGTACTTTAAAACAAATGTTCTATATTAATTCATTTACAATCGCATTTTTTATTTAAATCTAATGCATTTCCATTTCGTTTTTTTTTCTTTCTAGGTATGTTTTTAATAATTCATCTCTCTATTATGTATGTAAGGTTGGTTTAAAACAAAAACAAAATCTAAGTAAGTAAACATTTTTTACATTTAATATTGTGAGTTGAGCAGATCCACAAAATTTGGTTATCTCCTCGATAATGATAAGCATACAACTGTTAGATAAATTGCAGTATTGTGGTATTACGCGCGTATTAGAGCGTATTTTTATGCATACCTCCTACGGTACCACCACTGGATTCAGCGTGGTCGAAATAGGGGTATTCATAGGGTCTCCGTTCTGTAACATTTTCGGACTAGCACAGTGTTATTGACGTTTCTTAAACATAAAACATCCTCTACTAATTACAATTATATTTATTTCAACATTCGTACTATTTTTTACCCAAATAGGCACAGCAATGGCTATGGATGGGTTAAGTGCAGATCCTCAAATAAACTCCCAAGATAAATATCAAAGATTAATCTGGCATGTGCTTCATTCGCAGCCGTATAGAAAACAAAATATGAGTGGGCGCAGTGACGTAAACAATTTAAATGAATGTTAAAACCAAGAACACGTTTCTTGGAACTCACACACACTCCCTCCCGACTCTTACGTCATTTGTATATTCCGGCATTCAACGAATAAAAGTCTTTAACTTTAACACGTTAATGCTAAATTGTTTGCTCTAAACAAACACTATGAATGCGTTTGCTGTTAGCGGGGAATGCTAGAAGGGTGACGCGTATTGTAAAGTACAGAGAATAGTTATATGAGTATCTCACATTGCAACCATATTTCTTGACATTCAGTTTTCGGTCGAAATCAGATATTTTAGAAATTGTCACATTTTAAGGCTAACAAACGTCTTACAAATGATCACATTTAAAGGAAATTGTGTTACAGTTCTAAATTTCCACAATTTTCTTAACAAATCAAAGCAATTAAGTTTTTTTTAACTCGCGAAAGGAAGCATATTTGATTTTGATCTATTCATAGTCGAATAGAGTGATAATTCTGAACAAAACCTCATTAACCGTTTTTGTCGTGAATCTAAGTCAACCTTCCTCCCTTGGGGCACGCTGTGCCTAAAACACATACGAGGGTTGCTAAATATATTTCTGACCTAGGCTACACTAAGTGTTGCCTGGCGCCATCTGTCATTTCCATTGGAAAGTTTGACATTTTTTAGCATAAACGTACTCAGAACGTTTTGACGTAAGAACATCATTTGTATTGTTTACAGTGACTTGAAAAAATCAATTTGGCAAAAAAATGGAATTAACTCGTGAACATTTTCGTGCGATAATTTTTCACAATTTTCGACGTGAGTGCATTTCAACGACAAGAGTGCATCGATGAACTTAAATCTTTGTATGGCGATGAAGCACCATCCTATAGCACTGTGAAAAACTGGTTTAATTCAATCGTGACCGAGGCTCGCTCAAAGACGAAGGTCGTCCAAAAACGGCCTTTGTGCCAGAGAACATTGATGCCGTGCGTGAACTGATAATGCAGATCTCATATGACATACCGTGAGATAGAGGCATCCTTGGACATTTCTTCCACCAGCATACATTCGATATTGCATGAACACCTGGCCGTAAAAAGGTTTGTTTTGGATCCCGCACAATTTGACAATCGCTCAAAAAAAGGCTCGTGTCGATTGGTGCAAAGAAATTTTGAAAAAATACGATCGCGGTGCTTCAAAAGACGTTTATAAGATCGTCAAAGGTGACGGATCATGGATCTATGCGTATGAGCCCGAAACAAAACAGCAATCGACCGTATGGGTCTTCGAAGACGAGCCAAATCCAACGAAAGTTGTTCGTGGAGAAGCACTTCGAAGCAAATGGTCGTCTGTTTCTTCGGCAAAACTGGTCATGTGGCGACTGCTCCGCTTGTGCAACATAGGACGGTCAATTCTGAGTGGTACACCACAATTTGTTTGCCTGAAGTCATCGGAGAAATTCGAAAAACGAACAAGAGAAGACGAATCATTGTGCACCATGACAATGCGAGCTCTCACACATCGGCTCAAACCAGCGCCTTTTTGACCGGCCAAAACGTCGAATTGATGGGTCATCCGCCGTACAGGCCTGATTTGACATCCAATGACTTATTCTTATTCACTAACATCAAGAAAAAACTGCTTGGTCAACGTTTTTCGATGCCTGAATCAGCTGTCGAAAACCATGTCCTGGAGGTGAATTTTCAACACACTGTAACCAAAACAATTCGCGCTCAAATGACAAAACGGTCTAAGTGAAGTTATGCTAAAAAAGTCATAATTTCCAATGGAAGTTCCAGTTTTCATCTGGCAACACCAGCATTGCCAGGACCGAAATATAAATAGCAATTCTCGTAGGAGTTTTTTTCGGAGCATTTCTATAGAAGGATACACATAGGAGTTTTAGGTAACTTTGGAACCGTTTAAGATAGCTCAAAATGCTTTGGTGGGTGGTCGTATGACCGCTGGGACTTTCTAATTCGACAATAAAAAAACCTAAAAATTACACATAGGAGTTTGTCGGCGTACCGACCGAAGTAATAAACGATACAAATATTGTCTTGAAACGTTGTTTTAATTTTTATTAATTTGTTTTATTTGTATTTAGGGCTTTTTATTTTCATTTTTTAAAAATAAGTGCGAGTTAGGGCATTTATTTTTAGTCAGTTAGGGCTTTTTCTTTCACATATATTTTTTGAAATGATAAAATAAAAAAATGAATTACTCCTCTTTTAGTTCGCCTATAAAACCGATATTTTTCACACAGTACAGCTTTTTTCAAAGGATATGTGTTTTCGAGTTGTCTAATTGACAACTGCATGTGTGCATATCAGATTTTTTTTTTAATCAACACAAAAAACACAGAAAAAACACTGAAAATTCAAATTGAATGGGGAATGTTTATTATCATTTGAAAGAACATTCTTTGGCATTTATTTTTTTGAAGATTATGCTTATCTGCTCAACGAAGTGTTCTCTCAATAAATCCATTGATTGATGCGATGTATCGGAAGTGGCGCCGTCTTGCTGAAACTAAATGTCGCCGAGATCACGAGCTTCAATTTCAGGCATCAAATAGTCGGTTATCATGGCAGGATTACGGTCGCCATTGACGGCTACGTTCTCACCGGCATCATTTTTGAACAAATATGGACCGATGATTCCGGTACGTCGGATCGGGAATCGGTCAATGGCAAAAATATAGCTCTTAACGAGAGCTTAAGTATTGCTCATGGGTGTCAATGTCGTGGGTCGACTGGATAGGGTTTTTTTTTTTATTTAAAAAAAAATTGACTTAGCGCAATTGGCGAACGATTAGTTTGATAATAAAACTGAATAATTTGTAAACGTTGCTCAGTCGTAAGTCTTTCCATGATGAAATGCCAAACAATACTTAAGAAAAATAACAGGACAGCATGTCACGACTCACACGAGATCTGTCAAAAAAGGCTATTGATAAAAGTATCTCTACTTGAATCACCCAATAATTTTTAGACTACGAGGGCGGTTCGGAAACTTCTTAGCCTATCAATGAAAGAGAATAGTTAGTTTTTCAGAAATATTTTTATTTTTCAATATAATCTCCTGAAACTTCAATACACTTAGTCCAACGCTTATCTAGCAATTCTATCCCTTGTTAAAAATAGTTTTCCTCAAGGTCTTCAAAATAGTGGTCTACAAATGTAATTGCATCTTCATTTGAGGTAAAACGCTTGCCACCAAAAATTTTTTTTAGATTTGGGAACAGGTAAAAGTCACTGGGAGCTAAATCAGGAGAATAAGGTGGGTGGTCAAGCAACTCGTTCTTTAATTCGTTGATTTTAGCCATTGTTAAAACACTCTTGTGCGCTGGTGCGTTGTCTTGATGAAAAATTATTTTTTTGTGTTGTAAGCCAGGACGTTTTTCTCGAATTTGTACATTTAATTGATCCAAAAGGTTGCAATAGTACTCTGAATTTATTGTTTTACCCTTTTGCAGATAGTCAATCAATAAAATACCTTTGAAGTCCCAAAAAACCGTTGCCATAACCTTACCAGCCGATTGAATTGTTTTTGCCTTCTTTGGGGCACTTCCTCCAGCTTCAGTCCATTGTTTGGATTGTTCTTTTGTCTCTGGAGTATAGTGGTGGATCCACGTCTCATCAACAGTTATGAAACGACGCTTAAAATCCATTTTATTTCGCTTAAAACGATCCAAACAAGCTTGAGAAATGTTCATTCTTATGCGTTTTTGGTCGACTGTTAACAAGTGCCATCTTGCAGAAAGCTTTTTCATCTGTAGTTCTTCATGCAAAATTAAATGGACTCGATCATTTGAGATGCCCATGATATTAGCTATTTCACGCACTTTTATTCTTCGATCATTTAATACCATATCATGCACTTTGGCTACAATTTATGTTGTTGTTGCTGTTTTTTGACGTCCACTACGTGGTTCATCTTCAATGCTTGTACGACCGCGTTTAAATTCAGCAACCCAATTTTTTACTGTTGCATATGAAGGAGCACTTTCACCTAACACATCTTGTCCCGATAAACCTTTTTTATGTAAATATTTAATGACACCACGCATTTCTAATTTTTCCATTGTAAAAAAATCGCGGATGCGTCTTTTGTGAACACCTGTTTCTATATGAAGGAGTTGCCAGATCGAAACAAAATTTAACATGTGTTCATAGCAGAGATGGAAGTTTCCAAAACACTTAACTTTTTTCTGTTTATACCGCGCTTTTTGTGCTAGGCTAAGAAGTTTCCGAACCGCCCTCGTATACCTTAGGTGTAAGGACATTTTCTTTAACCCTGATTATAAAAGGGTATATAAGCAGCGACTCGCTAATTAAATAGATATTTCATGTTGAATGTACATACTTGAATTTGTTACGAAATAATTGATGACGAATTTTTGCGACGCACGCTACAAAGGGTGGAAGTAACTTTGAAATTTGAAGTGATTTTTTTGTAATTTTAGCAAATTTTGCATACTAAGTTAATTCGTGCAAAAAAGGCACATTTTTATGATTTTTTTGTGACGAAACGGTTAAAATTTTTTGAACGAAACCAATGGTACATTAAAGTATAACTTTAAAAGATTACAGTGTAAAATTTTCATAAAAAAAATTTAAAAAAATATGGCAACGACACCTTTTATGCGGAAGCGTCTCGAAAAAAATTTGAATTGCGGAGCCCCTCGATACCGGATCACCAGAAATTAAAAAAAATAAATTTATTTAGTTAGAAACAAATGTAAAACCCATCCTTTAGATTTGTTTAAGTTACATACATATGTATTTGCTTTGATAAAATAATAAAATGGCTACTAATATAATACATATGTTTGAAAATAAATACATTTGGTTGTTAAACATAATAGATGAGGTAATTAACTGTAGACATTTTACTTAAAATTGATAATTGTAAAAGTTGCATCTAATATAAATCGCATTTGTTGATTTAAGAGAAGTAATGTTGCGTCGTCAACTCATTCATTTGGTTTTTTTCACGGCTGTTTACATAAACTCACTTTGTTCGTTCTGATTTAGCACCGTTCCGCTCGACAATTGTGTAATGTTGGTTCGAGATGCTCGTAAAACACATTCATTGTTATGACAGAGATGGAAAATTATCACAGATTTTAAACATTTTTTTTGGATCTAGATAATGCAACATTTGACAACTACAGCTGAATAATTGTCTGCCAGTAAAAAGTCCCTTACTTTATACATTGATTTTGCATCTGATTTTATAATATGTTTTCTATATACGTACCAAATGGTACGATGATTGAAAACATATTTAACTTCAGGGAAATCGGTGAGTTAATGGTGAATGAAAACTCTTTTGTTTCCATACAAATGTTAAAAAAATAATCAGTGTACACGTCAACGTATGATTTTGTGGATATTAGTTCTGAAGTATAGACTGAGGTTAGCGTAAACAATAAACAGCTGTTTTTTAATATTGTTCAACTACTTATTAATTTTTTTTAAGAGAATAAAATAGTGTTTACTGCAATAGCAGATGAGCAGAACTTGTTTAGGTATATTGAAAAGCAAAGACAAAATAATAGCATTTTGTGGGGATTTAGAAGCAAAGACAAAAAACAGCTGTTCAGGTATGGCGACGCTTGAGAAATGTTTGTCAATTTTTTGTGGTAGACGCATAACGATTGTGATGATTTTTATTGTTGCCTCGTGTAACGTGGCCTTTATCCGCTGTAAGTCAAATCTTTATATCTATCAATCTACTTTATTATTTTTAACTGTAGATGATACATCATATCTATCCCTGGTTTTATTTTGTTCATTCCTTTTTCGTACAAAAATAAAATGTTTTTCGTCGTAGTCGTCTCACATGTAGGTACATATATATTTTTATTTCGTTTTCCTTTTGATACATTAATACCGTGGTTGTTGGGGGTAGAGTGTCGGTAGTCGTCAGTGTTTGTTAGTATATATGGCTCTCTCTCTATAACTGTGACCGGCTCCTCTGTGGGGAACATGGCAAAATAATAACTGACAGACTGAGAACGAATGCGAAAAACAACACAACGGCACTACAGCAGCAGCAAAATACATCGTGGTGGTGTTGTGGTGCTGTCTCTGGGTTCTGCAATGACGGTATGTGTTCGTTGTGGGTATTTTTCTGTTTTCAGTTTTATTTGTTGGCGCTGTTTTTTGCAATTCTACTCAGTCGCAGCAAAGCAATGAAAGCAATTTTTATTCTGAGAATTCAACAACGCAATCACCACCACTACCAGCGCCTCCACCGACCGACAGCTATAGTAAAAACAACAATATCTGCAGAGAGTAATGATAAAACCACTTAGAATCGTCGTGAAAAACAACGACAACGACAACGATGGTGATGATGATGACTGTGACAAAAAAAGCTTAGTGAAACATATTTTTTGTGAGCTCTGTAGACGTTGTTAAAAACAACGCAAGCGATGACTATTTTTTGTTTATGCATAACAACGCATACAAACATACGTTAGAAAGAATTAATTGTAAAATTTTTAGAATATAGTACTACGTATGACAGTTTTACTTAAATATTAATAACGAAACACTGCACGACAAAAGAAATGTTATACGGTTCAATGAGAATAAGTAAAATTTAGCAGCCTGTTTCTCTATGTCGAACGAAAGCGATGCGAACGAAAAACAGCTGATTTTAGACCTACTAAAAGGTATCAGAACGACAAAGCGAATGCAAACATACTGACTGATGCCAGTTTGTAGGTCTAAAGTCAGCTGGTTTTCGTTCGCATCGCTGTCGTTCGACATAGAGAAACAGGCTGTAAATATTTGTTTTACATTGAACTTTAAGTTACCAGTCATCGATTTTATTATATCAGTTTCGAAAGGAAATAATTAATATCCCCTAACTTGCGTAATTCCACTAACTGACGTATTTATACAAACTGTCGTATTTTCACTAACTGGTAACAATGGCGTCCTGTGTCGCTAAAGCTAAAAAACGACAAATCTTATATACATACATATATTCACAATTCTCTTACTTGACATACAGTACAATGTAAAATTTCTAACAATTGTCAAATTAAGCGAATTCCCAGTATATCAACCAATAAAATATTAAATAGCGTATTACTGCATCGCTTCAAATGTCTTCAAGGGTGTGAGGATAAATTCGTGAGTTAAACTCGTCCCACACCCAAGACACAAATAATGTGTAAAGTATTTGTAGTGTGGAACGTATTAAAAGTAACATTTGTTAATTTAAAAACGGGGAAAAAATTTAAACACTTGTTTAAATTTCAAATTTCATTTAACTTACAATAAATTAAAAAAACAGCCTACAACAGTCTTTACAAATTTAAGATATTGAAGAGCTTATAACTCCAGAACTACAATACATGAATCTGTCGAGCGAAAGACTGAGGTAGATTGCCTCATATGACCAGCTCATCTATTATAGGAGATATATGGGTAACCAGATGTCGGATAAATACGTATATACCAGATTATTCAACGCCGATATCTCGAAAACTGGAATACATCACAAGTAGCGGACAGTGAAACAGGGAAAAAGTCCAATATGGCCAGCTCATATAAGGTTTGAGCTATATAGCTTCTCAGATATTGGCTGTATATATACCGTACCCGATATCTGAGATGCTGTATATCTCAAATCCAGGATGAGCTAACCATATGTGTTTTTTTCCTTTTTGACGTCATTAATACATGGTGCAAATTTGGAATAAAAAAAATCATATGACCCTTTTTAGCGTTTTTAGCGTTTTTATTTTTTGGTTATTATTTATCTATTATTTATAATTTATATGAATTACAGTACAAAGTAAATTTTTATTCTAATTTTACGGTCCAGGGAAAGTCGGGTTACAAAGACCATTTGGCTAGATTTTGTAGCGACAGACCAGAGCCTCGAGTGAGAATCGAACCCACGATCCCCAAACTCATAGGCGAGCACGCTAGAAATTTTGTAAACAAAACTTATCGCGTACGATCACGTATTTTTAATTTTTTGAAAAAAAGTCATCAGAAACGAAAAAGGGCGTAACTACAAGAAAAATGGAATTTCGGGTTTTGATGGATTTCGGTACACTGCATCAAAATACACATCCAGACAAATTTTTAGCGACCTGCTATCAAAAATGGCGAATTTAAAAAAAACAAATTCAAAAGGGCCTAACAACAAATCATTTATTTTTTCATAACTAAAAATTAATATTTCACGAAATTTTCACAAACAAGTTATAAATCATGTTGGTGTGAATTTATATATGTGTCATTATGTTTAGGTATTATCTTGAAAACCCCGTTTCTCTAACGACATTATTTTCATTTTATTTAGTTTTTTGATACTCCAGTAAAATTTATATAAATATTATGATATGCCCTTTATCGTTTCTGATGACGATATATATATATATATCCGAGATCTGAGTACCCCTTTTAATATGTAACTCCGAAATATATATCGCTTACTCACTTCAAGAGTGACATAACTCAAAATTTAAAATTGCCAAGATGTGTAACTTTAACTCCGTATAAAAAGACAAGTAACATGAAGTAAAATGTTAAAAAAACGCTTTAATAATCCGAAATATGGTTGTTTACTTATAGACCAAATTTCGCTGAGATTAATTTATGGACATTTGCAAAATTCGCATTTTTGTAAGGCAACCTCAAAAATTTTAAATATTGAGTTATGTCACTCTTGAAGTGAGTTAGCGATATATGTATGGCGAAATAATAAAATTCAAGTTTTTTGCTCTCCTGAAAAATTGGATTTTTTAATATAGCCATTTTGGATATAAGCCATCGATATGCATCATTATGTTTAAGTATTATCCTGAAAACCCCGTTTTTCTAACGACATTATTTTCTTTTTATTTAGTTTTTTGCTTCTCCAGTAAAATTTATATAAATATTATGAAACGCCCTTTATCGTTTCTGATGACGATATGCTCTCAAACAAAAATAAATTCTGACTGAATATAAGTATTTAAAAAAATCCTTATTGTGCGCTAACTTTATGCAAACAACTCTTGACACCCTATCAATTCCAGACCCTCCCAAAATTGGAAAATTTATTAAATTATTCACATTTATTGAGAGAGAATCTTAACATGATTGTCTCATTTACTGATTTGCAAACCATTATTGTTGCATGGCAGATATTCCATATTAAAATGATGTCTGATGTACGGTTTTGAATTGCTTGCTGACTGTGGTGTGGACTGATGCTAGTACATTTTTGATTTTATTACCAGCCATATGTATGTTGCTGGTTGACAATCCACATAGTGGGACATTGCCGTGAAACGTGCACCAAACTGGGAGCCATTGCAGACAGTCAAGGCGCAGTAGTCATAGCTACCGACATCATCATCAACAACAGAAACTTTGTTTTGCGATTTTGCTTTACTAGACGCTGTTGTATACCATTCTATGTGAAGCCAGCTTAGCTGGTTTTAGTAGTCGTAACTTACTCTACATAGCTGCTCTACTCCACAGTTATTTAGTTGAGTTGAGTTCATAGTTAAATTGCTTTTTTAATGTCCGCTGCTGCTGCTGGTGGTATTATTATACTCGGAACTTCTACTGCTACTGATGATGATGATAATGACTGCTGAGTTTTAGAATTTTCGTTTTCTGCAGCAACGACGCTGCACATTGGCAAGAAAGCTTTGAAATAGTCATACAGTAGCGGAAGCTTAAAGGGGTTTACCACCTACCGGTAATGAATAGGTAATTTGGAGCATTGCAAGTAAATTCTTTGTCCGTTCCTCAGATAACCTTTTTTTTTACTTTCACTTCAGAATTCTATGATTATGGTTAGTATTATTTTTGTCAATTTATTTATTCTCATAAGATCAAAGCATTAGTCGTACGATCGAAATCATCAGTCGGTTCAGATTGTTCTGTGAAATCACTACCTTATTTCCTTAATATGAGTAAACAAGGTTTACTATTTTTATTGTTTTATGAACATTTAATTTAAAAAAAATAAGTTCAAACACACGCTCATTTTCAGATAAAAATGTGTTCCGATTTGAATTTAGTCAAATTTATCACTTGTTCCCTGAAAATTATGACAGATTTTACTCGAAACAATGAAAATGAAGATATTTAAATACATTTTTATTTTAATATAAACAATTTAACTAAAAGTGTTGAATTAATTTAGAATATGTGTTTTTTCAGATTAAGTGATTTTGTACAATTGATCAAGCCACACATTTAGGCCCGATTCACACGAGCCAACTTTAATTGCGTCTTTTATTGTATTTTCCGTCAATTTGGAAGTTCAGAGGAGAGAGACATGAGGAATAGAAAGGGGAATTCCTCCCTTTCTTGCATCTCTCTCCTATTATCTTCCGAATTGCAGCAACTTAAGTTGCCTCGTGGCTTAAAAAGATATGTTATTTATTAACTCATCGCCAGTTTTATTTTTCCTTGTCTGACCCAATGTGTAATGAACCTCATGTGTTGAAATTTTGTCAGTTTTCGTTTTTCATACAATTTTCTTGATTTGCTTACAAGTTCCTTTATTGTTTCGGCTTTTTCATTTTTCTTTTAATTTTATACGAGCTTTAAATGAAAATCTGTGTGTATGCAGTTTCCTTCCTTTCCAGTTATAATCGTACATGAGTAACGCAGAAAATGTTTCTCAGTTTTCTTGTTTTTTTTTTATTTATTCCCTCGACCCGTGACTCTGTCAAATGGGGAAAAGTGTTTTTCTCTACGTTTTGTGGAAACTTTGAGTTGCCGTTGTTGATGTTGCTATTGTTTACTACTACTACTACTGCTGATGATGATGACGATTTCGAATTAGGTACGCTGGCAACGTGTATGACAAGTCACCAGTGCTGTAAAACGAGCTACCAAACGTCTGACGGCTACCACGTCTGTCGTACTGACTGCCCGCGACCAAATTTGCGCAGTGTATGAAAATGGATGAGTTTCTGGGAGGTTTTCTTTTTTTCAGCTTTTTGCAACATATCGTTAAATTTCCTTCATTAATGTCTGTACGTCCGTACCGCCGTACAATAATGCGTTGTTGCTGGCGTTTCTGGCGTTGCCATGCTGCTGAAACCGACGTTGTGTATGTTGACGAGGTTGTAAGGTTTGGCCTCTTTGCTCAAGTCATATTTTTCATGGGATTTTGCTTCTCTCCTGCTGGTCCCCTTGCTCCTTTTGTGTTGTCAGAGCCACAAACTTTAGTGCTGATGTTGTTGCCTGCATAAAGCCCATTCATTTGGAGTTGGCGGCAAAATATATGGGGAGAAATATGAAGAAAAAACAACGGTTACGTCAAGTACGAGGGCCGTTCGAAAATGTATATATATATATTTTTTAATAGGCCGTAGCGTAACAATCCTAAAGGCAATTAAACACTTACGTGCATTTTCCTGCAAATTTCTTTTATTTGCAAGGCTTGTTCCTACTGAAAGAACGGACCTGTTCGTAACTGCATCACTGCTCTGTATCTGATGCTTATCTGGGCATCACTGATGCCAATCAGTTGAGCAATAATGGTTAACAAGCCCAATTAAATACAATTCTGCAGATAAAGATAATTATGGCCTTGCCGCTTTCAAATTTGCAATTAACCTTTCCCCATAAAACGTTGTTTTTCCTTATCCCGATCGCAAATTCCTATACCATTTCCAAACGTGTTCTCATCTCTACTTTGAAGCGGTAGAAGTATTGGTTTATTTGTCGGTTAATAATTAACAAAGTTATAGGCGTTCATGTGACAAAGGCAAGAAAATCGGGTTTTTACCCGTAAATCCGGATTTTGGGGTTGTCCGGCAAATTTTGTAGAACAAACGTTGTTCTACTCGGCAAGACCTACAAGACAAATAGTATAGCGGTTTTTGGACTGTCACACTGTGTTATGGATCGATATTTTTGATTTATGTGGTAAGCAACTATATTTTACAAACTTATAAATTGATTTTGTCCCATTCGCTTGTCAAGTTAATTTTCTATAGGCTACACAAATCGTCCATAGGCGGAATTTCTGATTATGAGTTGTTACGTTCTTTTTCTAAATGAGCGATATATTCTTTATCGTCGTAAAATGATTTATCCACATCCGCCCATCCATCAGTTGTAATTACGGTACAATCTACAATAATTGACCTAGATGACTGACATTTGGTACATATACTTTTTATAGCTTCAGGTATCTTGGGATTGATAATGGCAATATCGGACCATTTTTTGATATAGATCCATATATATAATCTCCCTGATTTGACTTCTTAATGCCATATAGACCACAAATTTCTGCCGATTGGCTGAAAATTGGTAACTAGGGTTTATTTATAATTGGAACCTTTCACACGAACAACGGTAGTCATAATTCCAAAAAATGTACCATGTTTAGGTCGCATTTTCGCTCCGATCTTGCTGAAATTTGACAATAAGGATTCTTTTACAACGGGGAACAAATTGGCCAAATCGTTTCATATTTTGAAGTATGTCCCATATATGTTTTCTTTCTTTTAGCGCTGCAGAAGCTGGTTTTTTACAACCAATCACTTTGAAACTAAAGCAGGATCGAGTTTCTTGATCCAAGAGCCCACATTGTACAAACCTTGCAAATTTGGTATTCGGTATAACATAGCCGCCCCCGCCCTACTTTAGACCTTATTTACGGGTTTAAAGTTTAATTCCTCATCATAGTAAAATGCTCATCCTTTCCGATTACTGCATTATTTAAATGTCCTCCGAAAGTTCCAAACTCTGTATAAATGTCACAAATGTCCTTTTATAGCACAAAATTCCTCCTTTACGAAAAATGTTTATGGTAACCCTGATTATGATAGCAATCGGATGACGCTCAAGCCCTCACTTTGGACTGAAATTACCGATGGGACCTCGTAATCTACAATAATATCTCATGAAAGTTGAAAACAATCCATGGAATGAACAATTTTCAGCTGTTCGAGCTGAAAAAAACACACTATTCATGTGGCAACGAAGCCAACTTTTGCTCTGTGTACCAAACCTAAATAGTCCGACTCGCCTGTCTGTCCGCGGGGAGAGCTCCACCGCGCACAATTCACTTGGATGTCGGTCGGTTGTGTGTGGTGAAAACATTTGAGACTAGAGTGTGCTTGCTTGTTTTTCTGTGTTGCTTCTGTTTGCTGGTCCGGTCTGGCCTTTTGGCGTTTTTTCAACATTCATTTTCTGTTCGGTCGCTAAAATCGCTTGCCTCCCGTACACCAATGAAACGAATCAGTCAGTCAAGCAAGCAAACAACCAACCAACCATCCCAACGAACAAACCAACCTAACAACCCGCCAAAGAGTCAGTCATCAGGCCAAAGCCAATGCTAGAGACGTTAACGGAGCCGGAGCCAGAGTCACCGAGCCAGTCAGTCGTTCATTTGTTGTATTCGTTCGGTTTGCTGCTTGCTTTTTCTGTTTTCAGCTTGGTTTTTCTTTTGTTTTGTTCGTTCATATCATTTTGCCATTCCACCTTAATGAAATGAAACGAGTCTCTGCTCTTGTGAGCCATACTACTGGCCCGGTGCTTTGGCTCGACTCACTGGTGGTATTGACTGACTGGTTGGTTGGTTGATGGGGATTGTGCCGACACACAGTGGAATTCAAGCAGATATTTAGAAGTCTTAAATAAAAATATTGTAGTTCCAATGCGTCTTTTAGAATGGGAATAAAGGAAAGACCGTTATATATCAGGTAGTATATTAAAACATGGACCGATATGTAACATTTTAATTGCATTCATCCGTGACCCATCCTTGACTGTGCAAATTTTCGTAATGATTGTTTTATGTTTGCGAACTGTAGAGGAACTAGTCTCAATGGTAGATTTTAGCAAAGACCTGAGTGTTCGGCTTTAGAATAGATGAAGACTTCCATGGTCGACTCTAGTATGGAGGAAGACCTAAGTGGTCGACTCTAGTGTTCTACTTTAGCGTAGAAGAAGACCTTAACAATCTACTCTAGCGTAGAAGAAGACACTAATGATCGACACCAGTATATAAGAACTCAATGATCTACTTTAGCGTAGAAGACCTTAACAATCTACTCTAGCGTAGAAGAAGACACTAATGATCGACACCAGTATATAAGAAAACCACAATGATCTACACCAGTACATAAGAGACCTCAATCGACTTATAGAGGAAGATTTCAGCATTCGACTCTATTATAGAGGCAGACCTCAAAGGTCGACTTCAGTTTGTAGGAAGGCCTCAATGGCCGTATATAGCACAGAGGTCACTTAGTGGCTTAGTATAGAGAAACAAACCTTTGGCCGACTATAGTAAAGAAGAATATAGAGGAAGTATTGATGAAATCCTCAGTAGCCTTCAATGATCGACTATACTACACCTTTTCCAAATGTAATTCAGAAAATAACAATTGAAATTCAGAAATTCCATTTGAAATTCAGAACTCGTCACATGAAATTCAGATTTTCCATTTAATTTTCAGAATTCGTCAATTGAAAATCAGAATTTACATTTGAAATTCAGAACTTGTCAATTGAAATTCAGATTTTCCTTTTGAAATTCAGAACTCGTCAATTGAAATTCAGATTTTCCATTTGAAATTCAGAACTCGTCAATTGAAATTCAGATTTTTCATTTAAAATTCAGAATTCGTCAATTAAAATTCAGAATTTCCAGTTGAAATTCAGAACTCGACATTTGAAATTCAGAATTCTTCATTTGAAATTCAGAACTCGTCATTTGAAATTCGGAATTCATCATTTGAAATTCAGAAATCAGATTTTCAGAACATTTTTTGTGAAAATAAGTATGTAGGCTTGATGTCATATACATAGATCTTCAGCAAAAAAAATCATGGCTGGTCGTTGATTGTAGTAATTTGTACTAACAAGTGGCCATTCGCAATAATAAAAATTGACCAAAACAGGACAGCTTTTCTCATCAATGGAATGGAATTGGAATGAATTGGCAGAATTAGGGACAGTCTTTGTCAATGGCTCATATGAAAGCGGATGATGGGATGAGCTCTTTCTCGAGTCAGATTCAAATTAAAAATCGTTATTCACTTAAGTCACATCCATTGCAAAATGTTCCCATACCTAAATAATGTGAAATTAAAAAGAACTACGGCGGCATACGATTGACCTGAGATGGTTCTTAATTCTAAGTATTTCCCATATGTACATTTTAAATAACTTTGATATTAATACACGTAATAACCAGTGGACCATAGGCCAAAAAAATAATGCTACTGAATCCGAGGAGTTGACTAACCACCTCCGAAACGTCATGCATTGGTTGATGTTGGATTTCAAGACGTTTTCATTTACACTTGACTATTCAAAATACTAAAGCTTACTTGATCTTCGGCTCAACTCCAAAGTGAGAAAACCATGAAATTAAAAAAAAATATTTTCTTGTTATGGAATAGAAATTCTTAATTTCAATTAATAGTTTCTGAATTTCAAATGAAAAGTTCTGAATTTCAAATGAAAAATTCTGAATTTCAAATGTCGAGTTCTGAATTTCAAGTGTCGAGTTCTGAATTTCAACTGACGAATTCTGAATTACAAATGGATATTCTGAATTTCAATTGAGGAGTTCTGAATTTCAAATGTAAAATCTGAATTTCAAATGAAAACTTCTGAATTTCAAATGGAATTTCTGAATTTCAATTGACGAGTTCTGAATTTCAAATGGAAAACTGAATTCCAAGTGACGAGTTCTGAATTTCATATGGAATTTCTGAATTTCAAGTGACGAGTTCTGAATTTCAAATGGAATTTCTGAATTTCAATTGACGAATTCTGAATTTAAATTGATTTTTTCTGAACTACATTTGGAAATGGTGTAGTATGGAGGAAAACTAGAGTGGTCCACTCTAGTATAGAAGAAGACCTTACTGCACTGATAGAAAACCCGTTCGTCACCATGACGAATCAGTTTCGTCAATATATCTTCGTACTGGTGACGAAAAGTTTCGTACATGCGATGTTTTTGTACGTCAATAGAACGAACACGATCATCCAGTCATGTTTTTGGTGATTTCGAAATTCGTCGAGAGAACGATAAGGTTTCATTCCCACGACGAAAAGATTTATTTGGCCATTTTGCTGAAAATATGATCAAACGAAGCAATCAAATTATAGTTTCTGCTTAAATGTACTGTTCTATATGCGTTCTGATTACCTTAGTTAAATAATTTGTTGTAAAAGATCAATTTAAAAAATCTAATAATTAATGACGAACACCGTTCGTCAAAAAGATTATCCATTCATCATGAGAACGATCGACTTATTCGCCCTTTACGGCAACGTCAACTCCTACAGGAAAACAAAGTAAGACATGCGACGTTGTTATGTTCGTCCACGTGTGTGTTCCACGCAGCACCGATTGGTTCAAACAAACCGCACTGGCACGGCGTAACTGATGTTTGTTTAACAAAACATCAAACACATGCATACACGTCATTCAGCTCGACAGTGTGAAACATTTGTGCTAGTGGTCTGTTGGCAAATACATTACATGATGTGATTATTTTTGATTTAAAATAGCAGAAGTAATGAATACTTCTCGTTTGTTTGATTTCAGCCTTACCTGATAAGAACTGCGTCTCGAAACAAATATTCACAACTGAACCTAGCAATGCAGTCAAATAATTTTATTTTCCATACCATTTTAAATGGTTTGAAACTAGAAGAACATTTATTGGAATTTTTAAAATTTAAATTGTCGTGGGCATGAATTCGTCGTGGTGATGAATGGGATTCGTCGTGATAATGAATGGGATTCGTCGTGATAATGAATGGGATTCGTCGTGGTGACGAATGGAATTCGTCGTGGTGACGAATGGAATTCGTCGTGATGATGAATGGGATTCGTCGTGGTGACGAATGGAATTCGTCGTGGTGATGAATGAAGTTCAGCATGGTGATGAATAGAGGTCGTCGTGGTAATGAATGCTATTCGTCGTGATGATGAATGGGGTTCGTCGTGGTGATGAATCGATCATCCTGAGGACGAAAGTTTTTGGAAACAGAAATTCGTCATGGTGACGAACAAATTCATCAAGAGGATTATTCCGTACGTTAGCTGACTTTTGACGAAAAAATAATCGTGATGATGAACAAATTCGTCGTCATGACGAAGCTTTTTCTATCAGTGTGTATAGGAATACCTAAATCGATACCATTATAGAGAAAGATCTCAATGTGTAGTATAGAGAAAAATCCCATTCAACTTTAGTATAGGGAAAGATCCTAGTAGTCGACTCTAGTATAGAGTAAAACCTCAGTAGTCGACTCTAGTATACAGTAAGACCAATGTAGTCGACTCTAGTATAGCGGAATACCTCAGTGATGGACTCTAATATATAAGTAGAGGAAAACCCCCATCGGTCGACCCTACGTAGATGAAAACCTCAATGATCGATGGATTAGAATCTTGTCATCAAAAATTAATAAATATAGATGGTCAAGAGACCTTTTCTTTGTTTCGTATTCTTGAAGGTTAAACCATGATACAATAACTAAAGGTAAAACCACTTGCCTTATCAACTCTCCGTGACTTCTGTTGTCAAAATACGCATCTTGACAATTATCAAAATTACTTGTTGTTGTTGTGTAAAGTTGTCCCTTGTAAGAAAAAATTGTAAATCAGTTCGGTGGACAATAATTGTAGTAATTGTATCATGGCTTTGATACAATTGCATATTGTTTTCCACACATTTGGCATTTACTATGATCTGGTAATCTTAACTGTATTCCGATTTTTTTAAGATTAAACGCTAGCGTACAAGCTACAGCGACCAAAAGACATTTACCATTCTAATGTATCTACCAGTGGCAGGTCTATGAGTCCGACATAGAGATTTTGCTAATCACCGTCGCTACCACAATTGTGTTTGAACTCTTCTAAATGTATATATATATAAACCACCTCTTTGCAATACCAAACCCCACAGTCTTGGATATTGCACTGCGACTTTGTCAGTGTAGCTAGTTGTTTTGCTTCTCCTTCTTTCCCGCTACAGAATTTAACTGTCAAAAATACACTCTTTGTTATATTTCTTTCTCCCAATGACAACAATTTCAATGCATTTTTGCTTGCTCTTCGTTACACTGTGCAGTGTTTGTTATTCGCCGAGCTCTCATGTTGTTTAAACTGCTGTTGTTTTTCATGTTCATGAGATTGTGTGCTTCAGGTTTTTATATACATATCTCTTTTTTGCGATATGACGATGATTGCTGTTGCCTGTGCGCTGCTGTTTTCATTTTTTGTTATTTCTGAGCTTTTGGCATTCCCTTGTGCCATTTAAACTTCATCATTGCGAGCGAACCGAACGAACGAGCAGCTTTCGAGTTTCATAAGAATTTATACTCTCAAAATTCCCCCCATACAACAAAAACTGAACAAGAAATATCCAAAAATAAAATAAAAATAAAGCCGACCGAGACCTAAACGATTTTTAGATGAAAAAGTGCAAAAATACATATATGGCGAAAAACCCCAGCCTTACCTTTTTAACCACTTTAGAACTGTTGACTGGCTCCTCGGCACGGCGAACAACATCGGCAACATGAACAAGAGTGCAAAATACCATTAGCTGTGCCACAAAGTCCCAAACCCCCAGCACTGGTCTCTTCAAATAGAAAAAAAGAGATGTACCTACCTCATGGTCTCGTTTGGTGTGGTCGTTCATTTATTTGTCCGCCCGTCGTATGCGCCGGAGAAGAACATTTGTTCATATTACCTAATCAGAACTTTATGGCTTGTAAACCCACTCGACACCCAAAACGGACTCCCCAGCGCCACTTAAAGTTCTTGTGCTTGGCTGCCTTGTTCGCTTTCTTTTGTCCATGTATTTGTGTCTTTTAAGACCATCACAACGAAAAATTTGCGCGCCAATTTCATTCTTTTTCCTGCTCCGGTTCAATTTTATTTTTTTTCTCTCAAACTCTTCGAAAGTTGTTTATTGTCATTATCATTGTTTTTTTTTTCTTCTTAATAACCCTCCCACTCTATTTTTTAATTGTCCAGTTTAGGACTTATGTAGAATTTTATGTTGCCACCAAATTATTTTCCGTTTTTAGCAGTTACTTGCAACACGTGTGCCTTTTGGGGTGGGATTCTTCTAAGGCGCCACCAACACTTGAACTCTTTGAAATCCTTCATTTTTCAGGTGATCCTATTTTTATGATTTCCGTTAGAAGTAAATAGTAGGTTTCGGCCACCAAAAAATAGGTAGAAGGAAAGTAAATTGAAACGACTAAAAACGTGTTACGTATTACCATTACCAATTTTAGCGGTGGCCCTAAATCGTATGTATACCGTTTTAACCAAGTTGGTGGAGTGTTATCTCGTGGCCGAGTGCAAATAAATAGTATGTGAGATTCTGTTTTGTCTTCCTAATGCAGTAGTTGTCGCTTATATGCATCCCCAAAATTGCAGGACATGCAGTGTCGAATGTGTGTCGGGAAATGCTTATAAACAAATTGTTTCATAGGAATTTTAACGGAGAATTACTGATTTTGGGGTACGTATAACCGTCAAATGCTTATATGCAAGAATTACTGTAAATGTATGCCCTGTGGAAAAAATCGATTCTGTAGTTGCTTATATGCCGGATATTAATAATTTTTAGGAAAATCAACTTTTTTCGGTAAGTCTGAAAAAAATCTTCACCGTAACTGTGATACCGTACACCACCCTATCAGAGCAGAAAAAGAAGAAATATAGTCAAGTTTTATCAGTGTTGTATTTCTAATGATAAACATTTGCATTTTATAGCGCTTAGTACTTAGTACGGCTATGTACTCGTACATCAAATCTGGAACGATTTTCTTGAAATTAGACATTCTTCGTTTTTGGTTCCCTAAACCTATAGTACCTGTTACATGTTATAAAGGATTCTTGACAAATGCTGATTTTATAGCACTTATATACCAAATATGTACTTATATGCGGGGGATATATCTAAATAAGAATTATATAGCGCTGAGGCACAAAATCGGGATAGAAGTACGGGGTGTGTTCAATAGAAAAGGTGAATTTTGAAGAATTTTTAAATGCACTATCCAATAAATTGTTGAAAACTATTTTTCTATTACTATCAAAATTGATATTTTAATACATCTTAGGCGCCATCTTGTGACAATAAAAGAAAATAATTCGAAAAGCACGTTTCATATATTCGCTATGTGGTTATTTGCTTATCGAAAATGTAAATTTCATTAATCAATGTTCTAAAATTTTCCTATGGGATGGCGGTTGAGTTTCAGTCGATTTTAGCCACTAAGATAGGCTGCGGCTAAAATCGGCGTCTTCGAACTAGTTATGACGATCGGTAAATCCCGGGATTTCCCGATCCCGAATAAACACGGGAAATCCCGATTTGTTGCTAATTGGCGCTATGTCTGTGTAATGAATTGTTTTCTAATTTACATCGTCGTGTCCACTAGTCCTTAATTGGGTACAGTGCAATGTCTCACGATTTCTCAAGTCCCTCCTGATACCCCCACACAAATTGACCAATTCATTCGAACACAATTTCTCCATAACTTCTGTAGGAATCATCTTAAAGTTTTCATGTATTCTGTATTCTAGACAAATTTTGCAATAAAGATAGACCAAATAAAATTATTTTCCGTTCGTTCCCACACTTCGAACAAGATTCCATTACTCGCAAAGTGAGGGTATACCTTAGTCCAGGACTTCTCAACAAGTTCTGCATAACTCGGCATTTACAAGATCTTGAAGGCTCCGTGCACCCAAGTTTAAAAAATGTTAAAAATGATATCATAGTAGTAGACCTCTATAACTTCAAATATAAGGTTTAGACATCTTCTGTGTGCTTGTCATCTTTTAACTATGGGAAACGGATCAAAGTTGTATTAAATTTTGAGTGAATGTCCATCAACTCGGGAAGTGTTCATTGACCGATATGTTTCTTCTTGCAACATAAGGTGATTTCGTTTCTGAAAAATAATATCACCACATCATGTTCCGACATTTTAAAAATTCCCCCTGCACCCACTGCTAATTTCGCATTTTGCATGCGAACAATCGAACAAAAATCGTGTGGAGAGTAAAACCCATACCTACATTATGGCGGAACCATTTGATAGTGCATTAAGAATGTACGCTTTCAATTAGGTTTGGTTCTGAAGTATGCTTTTTGACGGTGCAACACTCCACACCGTGGACTGGGCTGAGTGTGGAAAAAGCGATATTTTCGCATTTGCGGAGTGTAATAATTTTACAAACGAAATCCAAACCCGTTCATACGGCTGCACCATTTTTACAAACGAACCTAAAAATGCGGTTTCAGTGTAAAATGTAGAAAAAATTTTACATTTGTTTGCACAAACGAAATCACCATTAGTGTAATAAATGTTACATCTTCAAACACAATGTCGCCATTGTGAGAGAAACATTTTTTTGGCAAGCCTGTCTACAAAATATTTTTATATGCAACCATGCCTTTAAATATTTACAAACTATGTTCAAATATTGTAAATATATGAAATTGTAAGGATTTCTTGCAGTTGCTGAACGGACAATTCACCTTTTGCTAACAATCAACATTGTAAGATTTGTCAACCCTGTGTACGTAGCTTAAGTTCGTTCTGAAATATGTAGCTAAATTTTGACAAAAACAACTGTCGTATGAGCTCCATGTGTTCATAACTTTCTGAAACCTCGTATAACAGTGTATCTAATTATATTTGTTCTAAAACTGACAAATAAAGCTCTTTCTTAATTTATTTGTTTATTATTAACCAAAATAAGAATGAACGCTGAATTATATCAGAGGATTTATTGCAATTCCGATACGAATTCGTCATCCCTGTACCACAGTATGGTATTTAAAATTTGTGAATTCTTTTCTTTTTTGCCAAGAAAAGCTTAATTGTTCTGCCTTTCGAAAGTAAAGGCCTTCTTGTTTGCGTTTTTAATTAAAATCCATTTTTATATTATTTTTTTTGTTGTCACTTTAACTAAGCTTCTACATTTTCTAACGATTTCTGATTGGCAGCTCGATATTTGTCAGATTATGCAGTATACATGCGTACCCATCAGCCGCTTCACTTGTTTAGCCATTAGGTTAGATAGTGACAAGTGTCTGACATATTTTTGCTCACTTATGTAGATTAGATTGTACTCTAAGTAAGTATAACTTTCTTCGCAGAATGAAACAACAATACATAAGACGAGCTGTGACTAAACGACCACCCACATTTCCCGATGTTAACTTTATTCACAAACTATCACATGAGAGACCGACCACCTTTCTCTCACATTCATTGGTACAAAACAACAACAAGAACGAGAGTACGCATCAATTTGAGCACATGACTTTGTTAAATCGAAAAGAAAACAAACCCCTTTAAGCAAAAATAACAACAAGCACTACGACAACAATAAAGCAACAACAACCACAACAAAACTTCACCACCACCATTTACTCCGCATGAATAAAGATGTGATACTTTTGACAACAGTGTTACCACTTTTGTTTTGGTTTCGTGTTTTTGTTGTCAGTGCTACATTTTTTTGGATGCATTCCTCTCTGACACTTGTGCCCCTGACTTTCAGAAGAAGCACGCCAACAAAAATAACAACAAAAAACACTTAAAAGCAAACGTTTCGACTTTATTATTTTCTGCCCCCCATAAAATGCCGCAAAAGTTTTCATATTTTTGTTTCTTTGCTTTATCTTCTCATTTTCATCGTGTGTTGCCGTCTTACTAGCCGTTGTATTCAAGCTAGAGAAACATTAAAGAAAAAATGCCTATTTTTTGTTTTTTAATAAGTTTTACAAAAGATAGATTTTGATTTGGTCTGCTTCAGAAACCATCCATCCTCTTGTTATTCTTGACCTTTTTTATATTACGCAGCTCTGTTTTAGGTTAGCGGTTAAACTGTTGTTTATTTACAAATCCTGACGGTTTAGACATTCTGGTTTTTGGCAGATAGCAACATTTAGAAGGAAACCCAAATTGCTATCTTAGGTTGAAATGCAGGTGCTGAGTCTACTTTTTAGGAAAATTCTTTTTTTTATTCGGCGAAAGTGGAGATTATGAGTTGTTAAGAATATAAAAATCTAGATTTACATACATACATATATTTTCTCCACTTTATGGAGCGTTTAGCAATATTGTGTCTGTCTAAGTCCGTTCGATGTCAAATAACGTGCGAATACGTACTAAGTACGTAAAATGTATTTAGGACAGATATACGAATTGTGTATAACTTTGCAACTAAAAAATGCTGAATTTTAACGATTTTACTTCAAAGACGTCCAAATTTTTAAAATAAAAACAAATCTAACTTAGAATTATACATCTGCATTGTTATCCATGAACAAATATACTATTTTGGGTCAACATGTTTCGCAAGCGACGGACCTCATTATACCCTCACTTTAGTGGAGGAGAGTATATTTGTTGTTTTAGTATCAAATGTACTGCGAGAGAAAAAGTTTTTTGGCTGTTTATGCCCTCCACCATAGGATGGCGAGTCTATTAATTTGGCACTCCGTTGTAGCGCATCTAAATATTGTTTAGAGACCCAATCTATATCTTTATATATAAAATCCTTTGTACGTTTGTTAGTAACGCATGATCTCCGAAACCATAAAAGCGAATGGGCTGAAAATTGAACAATATATTCAGATTGGGGTCATTTGTGTTTTAGAATATTTTTTTCACCGCGATAAATTGCGAAGGGGTCAAGTTATTTGCAAAATTCGCATTTCCAGAGCGATTTGACTGAAATTAAAAATGTATGTGTGGTTTGCCTTGATAATAGTTTGTATGTATGATTCTAGCCGGTAGATGGCGCTGTAGTGGACATATGGTCAATATACATTTTTGTGATGATTTTTTCCTGAAACTCGGGATGTATGCATTTTTGAAATGAAATACCAATGAATAACAAGCCAATACATCCGAAACAAGACGGGCAGGACAACGTCTGCTGGGGTCAGCTAGTATGTATATAAAAATGAATGTGTGCAAGTTTGTTTGTGGCGTTGTTTGTTTGCTTGTTCTGTATAGACGCCTAAACGGCTGGACGGATTTTCTTGAAATTAACACAGAATGTAAATGTGTAAGAGGTGGTGAAAATATATTACTTGAATTTTCGATATATCAAGCGGGTTTGGTCCCGCCCATATGATCCATGTTTTGATATTGAGAACAATTTTTAGCTAGATTGCTGAAAAAAAACATCGTTGATGAAATGTTCTACAAGAATGTTAGACATGAAATTTCAATATATATGTCGGAACACGTCAAAGCCCAATCCTTAACACAACACCAAAAAACAGTCAAATGCCAGTCAAATTTTTTTTTTCTTGTTCGTGCAGCAATGTTAGCCATATGACCACTATGTTGTATAAGTAACCTTAGTTATAACATTAATTAATACTCATACGATCTAGTGGTCGAAGCAATAGATACTGTTACTGGTTTTTTCAACCAGTTTTACACATTTTTTCTCCAAGTCTATGCTTACAATTACGCTCGAGAGCCGAAAAACAAAAAGTCAAAACGATCTCGAAAATGTTTGAGTGAATCGAGTTTTCCGATGTCTTGCGCTTCAAAATCACTAACCTAACCTCTCTGATTTCCTTGCAAACTTAGTGATCGAATATCGCGAAAACGAGAGCTAACCTAGAAAAACGGCTAGCACCACTGGATTCAGCATGGTCGAAGTAGGTATATCCATAGGATCTCCCTTCTGTTACATTTTTAAAGTGTCCATTTCGAGCACAGTGTAATTAACCAAATTTTGGAAAAATATTTTAGCTTATTGTAAAATTTATTGTTTCATGACGATTTCAATAATGTTTATTATCTTTTTCTTTTTAGGTAAATACTAACGATATAAAAATTGTGAAAAGGGAATTGTTTTTGGAATGCGCTGAGTATAAGGTAAAACTCCTATTAGTTTTTTTTATTATATCAATTCATTGTATTAAAGGAATGATTGATGGTCGTCGAAAGACTGTTTATATCCTCTTGAGAATGAGACGTAGAAGGTCGGTTTCCTAATTGCTTTAAATTCATCGTTTGAAAAAGACCCACATGAGAAAAATAGTAATGTATGTACTCCAAATTAGTTCAACTGATTGAGACCATGATTGGCAATGAGGACATGATTGAATTTTATTTTATTTTAATTTACCTTAAACAATTGAACTACATACATAGTTGGAAGTAAATGTTGTAATTGAAAACATGATTGAAGTTATAAATAATCATAAAAAAGCGTCCTTCTCAGAAAATATTTGCAGATACTCAAACATACGCCATATCATGAAAAATTGTATCGTCTGTTTAATGCTATTTTGGTCCATACGCCATTTTTGCGTTTTTGGAGTTAGGAGTTGATTATATGGGTTTCAAGCATGTTCTTCTAGAATCTGCAATAATTTTTTTCCTATCTCGTCTAGTTTTCAAGATATTGGTAGGGTAAATCGATTTAACTCTGATTTAAGGGAAATAATTTTTATATTTTTGTTCTATATCCCCTTTTCTCTATCGCTTTATATTTTTTACTCACTATTTTACGTTCTTTCGATCACAATATGTAAATTACTCTCCTTTCATACCGACCTTCTTTGTGGTCCATTTAATACAAATACGAAAAAATATTAAAATAAAAGTGGATATGGACCAAAATGCCATGTATAAAAATGGTTATAACTTGCTTATTTTTGATTATAATGGCATAGAAATGCATGGGAATAATACAAATACTGTTGGGAACCCTATGGAATAAAAAGTGTGTAACTCTTCAGTCCCGTTTTTACTCAAACAATAAATTGCGTTTTTCTCCGATCATACAAAATGGCGTATGGAACAAAATAGCATTAAGCCGACGGTATGCCAAGCACAAGACTGAAACTTTTAAACTACTGTTTGAGAGGACGAAACATTTTTGTTATGTAGATCCTTAACTTGATCAAGCTTTGAAAGTTAGATGGAGGTGTAGAACCTTCGGTGTGATACTTAGAATGGTTCTTTTTATAAAAATGTATAAAACAATTTTGATATAGAACAGATTTGTTGCCTTTTGTTTGTAATAAGTAACATAATGTTTTTGAATCTATTTGTATGAGTTTTTGTCTGTTGCGAGTACCGCCTCAAATTTTTTATTGGCCATTTTTGGAGTACATATATATACGGGAATCACAGCTAGATATCTCTGTCCATCGACGTATTTTTTCCGTTACTTTCGTTCTGTTACCGCATGTGGCCTCTAACCGATAAATTGGTTTTATTGCTTCGGTTGAAACATCACAACTGCCATCCGGCCTACGTTATCTTTTTCACTTCCATCAAGACGATGATGATGAACATTCAATTGATTTTATGATCAAAGATAAAAATTTGATCAACCTAGCTCTATTATTGCGGACTGTAGCGTGATTACCACAGACGGACGGACAGACGGACATGGCTAAATCGCCTTAAAATTTTACGACGATTAGGAATATATATATACTTTATGGGGTCTCAGATCAATATTTAGAGGGGTTACAAACGGAGTGACAAAATGAATATACCCCCCATCCTATGGTGGAGGGTATAAAAATATACATAATTTTGTTTAATGTTCAAAACATCAAAATGGACACAATGACTGCAAATGAATGTTATTTCGCTAAAGGTGTGTACAGACGATTGCCAGATCGGCAAACGTTATCAACCCTGTTAAATTGTTGCAAATTTACCGTACTTGACAGGTTGTTAGGCAAATGTTAATTGACTGTTCAGACGATTGCAAGAAAACCTTCAAATTTCATATATTTTGTTAATATTTATATGCAGGATTGCCAATTAAAATATTTTATAGACAGTGCTGCCAATAAAAAGTTTTTCTGGCAATGGCGCCGTTGTCACATGCATAAACTTCGCACATCAACAAATCTGCAAATTATCTCACAATGACTTTTCTGTCAACGTTGCGAGACAAAAATTGTTTGTTCACACGGTTGTACGTTCACAGGGTTGCATTTTTCCGCCATTTTTCGGACAATGTTGTCCGATCAGGCAATCGTCTAAACATACCTTAAGTGTTTTCTACACCTCTTTACTCGTATTATTGTCGTTTCCCCTTCTCAAATATTTAGTCCCAAATCGGGATGTCGATCGGCACTGAGTTTCGCAATTCCGGGATTCGGGATTGGGAAAAAAGTCCCGGGAATTTTAGGGATTTCGGGATTTTTTACACAATTATTATTTTTCTTCGTAAAAAAGCATTGAAACAAAATTGTATTCCAATAAAACATTTTATTATTTACATTTACAGAAGAACACAAGTAAAAACAGAATTCATATTTCATGTTGACTATAAAATAGGTTAAATAACTAAAGAAAAAGGAAATTGAAGGTAAATTGTAAATTTTGTTCGGTTAATACATGGATGTTTTTGGAAAAATAAGTACGTAAAGAAACTAAAGTAAAATAATTTTAGTAGATAAACAGATTAAGGTATAACCTTACTTTGTGGCTAATGTAATATGGAATGTCGTTTGAAATATGGGAGCCAGGAACGCCTCTTTTATTTCTTGAATAGCAAGAGGCCCACTCAATGCTTATATCAAGAGTTTTGATAACATCATCCGTTTTTTGTGTTTCTCCGCTTTCAATATCAGCAGTAACTTCATCATCTGAAATATCAATATCTTCAGTTTCTTCAAAAACATTTGAATGCCTTCGTTGATCCATTCGTCGATTTCTTCTGACATATCTTTCTTTTGGCCCAAGGACGATCCCTATTCAATTTGGCATATATACCAGAAAGTGCTTGAGAAAGCCGAACGGTAGATACTTCAAATACACTGCAGTGTATCGAATTCTATGTGATTATATGTACTGGTATTACAACTTATGTCCTATTATTGTATTGTAGGACCTAAAACACATATTATTTCCTTTAGCAAATTATATGGTTAAATGACATCTACCGAATTGGTTAGATGACATCTACCGAATTGAGAATGAGTGGACACGACGATGTAAATTAGAAAAATATTCATTATAAAGGCATACTACTAAAAAATTGGGATTTCCCGGGATCGGGATTACCAGATCGACATCCCTAGTGTTGATTCACTTGAGGCAACTTTAGTGGTAGCAATTCGGAGTTTATAGCAGAAAGTGGCAGGAGACACTTTTCAAATTGAAGTAGGCTGCAGATTATTTTCACATTTCTTTATATTTAATTATTCGTTGTATTATTATTATATTGGAATTGTCGAAACCGAATTGGCTCGGTGAACGCAAAGAGTCAAGTTCAAAAGATAATCAGAGAAATTGTCGCAACTAAAGTTGCCCCGCGTGAATCGGACTTAGTTTAATTTCAAATGCTTTCCCTGAAATGATTGAATCATATGTAGGTTAATCTTCAATACGATGCACATTGGGTTAAAACATAAGTTTGAGGAGGATTAATTAAGATACCACTTAAATTAATTGTAAATCTTTAATTTGTGGCAAAATAATAATTAGCAAGATAAAATTTTCCATATTCGACAATACCTCGTGGGATAAAACGGATAAAAGTAACGAAAGAGGTTATTCATGTGCTTGTTGTGTTGAAGATTTTTACAACTCATTAAAAATTATTTAAAAAATCGATAAATGAAACGACACAAAAATAGATTTCTCGATAGTATTTTTTTAAGAAAATATCCATTATTTTAAAAAGGAGCAAAAACGAGCAACCGTTTTCTTTTGGAATTTGAAGCGTATGATACGCCACATTAAAATATTGCTTAATAAAGTACAAAATGTCTAAATGTTCGTTGAAAAATGGCATATTTTAGAGTAATTTTAAATGCTTTTTAAAAAACATTTTCCTATTATATTTTAATTAATTTCGTATGACTGTGTATAGAGAAATGCCTGTAGTTGGTGGATCAATTGTAATTAATATGTTGTAATTTTTAAGAGCTTGATAGAGAAAATCGCGGAAAAAAAATTTCAGTTTTAATTTTTTTCAACTTCTATAAAAATATACAAAATTTATTGCACTTTGACAGGCAATGACAGCTAAACCTAAGACGGCAGAAAGATAGTTTTTTCATCAAATGAAGCAGAATTTCTTTCAGTGGGTACCAAAATTAACACGATGGGATAATTTTGATTTTTTAATTAATCCTTCTTATTGATGGTATCGAACCCTATGTGCGATGACCGGTATTTAAAAATTATCAAATTAAAGGAATGTTTTGATTTTGCAAGAAAACGAAAACTGAACCATAAAAGACAAATATAGGGTGGTGTGGTCCAACCATAATGTACGATGTTAATTGTGAGTCACATATGGCGACCATTTGGCCGATATTTTGTTTCACACATACATAATTGTCATAGATCCTTCTATCATAATAAAAAATATTAAGATAATTCTCAAAAAATTTTGTTTTATTTGCCATTAACATCGTGCGTTTAATATGGACCACCCTGTACTTTGCACTATGCCAAGATGTCAGAACAAAGTACCGCAAACGGAATATACAAATTAACCTGAATTACTTTTCAAAGGCTGTGAAGCACATCGTATTGTTTGTCGCGAAAACACACACACATATATAAACAGAGAAAGGTTTCGGGATATTCCAGTGAAGCGCACGAGTCATCATGTGTTGAATGATTGGGTCATACCATCATGCAGAAGCGTCGTAAACTATGTTATGAACATGTGAGGATATACCCTTGTCCTTTCAGGATGGAATAACGTAGCTAGCATCGAACACTTCCCAGAGCATTCTTTCTCATATGTTTGTTTATTTCATCATTAAAATATATACATACTTATGTATATAGGAATAGCACTTTGCAGTGTTCACTATGAAAAAACGACTTCACAACTTAGCTTTGATTTGCTCTCACCTTAATAATCATATGTTTCTTGTTGTTGAATCAGCTGTTCAACAAATATGGTAGTAAACTATGTACATAAATACGTATATATGTACAAAAATTTTAAATGATTGCATCCACACTCATTTTCTTCCTGTGTTTTGCTCTTTTCTCCACGACCCAATCCCTTTTCCACAAACAAATTTCGTTTATCTCGAATGGTTTAACGTGGTTCTCTTTTCTTTTTGTACATCACATCCCGACACTGACCCCGAACCCCTTCTTGGTGTCATTTGGTTTTGCCCTCTTCTTTACCCACAGATTTGGTTACTATTTGCAGGAGAGTTTAGTTAACCAACATTGTTACTGTTGTTGCGTATGGTAATAATGGCAACATGATTTACTTAGCATTCGTGCTATGCGTGCTTAAGTAGTCCTCCTTTTTGCTGTTTCCACTGGGAATGTTAGTCAATCGTTCGACCGTCGGGCATGGTGTCTAAGAAGGAGTGTGTTTGGCTTACCCCTATGAACAAAACGGGAGAGAGCTTAGTGCATACCACTCTTCCCTTTGGGACTTTTATGTGCCGGAAATGTCAATATACTTGCTTGCTTTTTTTCATACATTTTCGCAGCATATTTTTAAATGTAATCCAATCCAAATTATGTATGTTAAGTACATTTGTGGCAGCAGTGCATGCATATACTCGTACATACATAGGTATGTACTTACGTATGTATGCCATCTGCATCACATTGCCGGTCGCAACAAAGGGATTTTAATCGAACATAAGATGTTATGATGACCTTAAAAGAGTTTTTATGCTTTAGCGAAGAATTACAATACAACATTATGCTGAAAATGTCAAAACAAAAGAAAGAAAAAAGTTAAATGGATTATAAACAGTATTTTTCCGGTTTTAACATTTGAATATTTCATTTGTGAATGGATATATTGGTAATAATTTAAAATTTGCAAGAAAATGTTTGGAAATTAAAGAACTTTAAAATAAACCTTTTCACTGAGCCGAGCAAAAATTGCATACATATGAATTCACAGTTTTCAATCAGCTGATTCAAATGACAGCCAAGACTATTTAGTTTATACTCGTAGATATCATGCATATATAATGCCGCATCTGCAAAAGATATGTTCAAGATATTGTATCGATTAGGTCTATGTATCTACTATTGTGGTATGTGAATCATTCTAATGAGCGGTGATACAAACTTCCAGTCGTTATATCACATACATTGATGGAGGGAGGTTGTCATTGTGAGTCGCTCCCACGCAACATAGAAACAAAGCCTTGTACGTGTTCCCGCAACACGTTTTGGCATTGCTTCGATGCTGTTTGTATTTGGCTTTTTGTTTCACTTTGTTTGCGGGGAGTGCCATCAGCTGATGTGAGCTTCTCTTTGGAAACAATCGCCTCGAAAGGAATTGAAAAATAAGCAATCACATTTGGACACTACCGCTATACCGCTATAGAAAATACATCATAATTATTTGTAAATATGTATGTATGTACCGCTAACTCAATATTTTTTCTAACGCTGCAACTATTTTTATGCCAGAGTTACCAAATGAAATAAAGGGTTGCCAAAAAAGACAAAAACCGTAAAGATGCGGCAAATTAAATTATCCAATAGGGATAATTTTAAACCGCATAGATGGGGCTTTGCTTTGGTTGGAACACATGCCAAGCGTACACATACGTATGTAGTGATAATTTTTAATAATATACAAATTAATTTATATCAGGTTTACCGTTACTGTTTCCTTTTCTAAAATTTTGTAATAATACCAAGTCCCGGAGATAGAATTAGAGATTATAGAAAATTCTTCTATCTTCTGATAGGGATGAAACTTGCACCAAGTTTTGTGCTATTGTTCATTTTCTTTAAGAGCTATGTGGTCTATTAGTGAGATGGATCCTGTTTATCTATCAAAACAAAGATAAACCAATACAAAAGTTAGGGTTCAACCAATTGCGAGTATTGTAGCATAACCATTTATCGTAATATTCTTCTTATATAATTTCTTCACCCCATCAGCGGTTTCAAAGATATGTTACAAAATACTCTTATCAGAAGACAAAATTTACTCACTTGACATTAAATCCCCCCACAAGGGGACTATATATAAATAGGGACCGATTTTCTTCAAACTTGTATGTTTCTGTGATATGGAACTACTACCTGCCAAATTTCATAAATCTTCTATTAAACGTTTCTCCTTTCCTAAGGAAAGTGAAATGCTGTACCATTTGTGTACAAAAATGTACCAATTTTCAGAGGATGGTATTATGATTGGTGTTGGAATGGGAAGAGCAAAAGCCTTCTCCCCGAATATCATTTAATGGATACATTTTAATATTCCTCCTCAGGCTTTCCATCTATGAAATGAACCAACCAACCAACAAACTAAGTAAGTTGACAGCTCCCTAAAGTATACAGCCGGCAAACAGACTTCCGTGGCTGACTCTAAGAGCTTGTCTTCCAAATTATGGAGAAAAAAATGAAAACAAAGTTTGCACACCTATCTGAGCTTTTGTATCGGATGTATGCCCCGTCGTTGTTACAAAACATCGTCATCTTATCGCAGGCTAAGGCGGCAGCGGTAAAAACATATTGTGTCGTCGTTGACTGTCCGACTAAAGCTCTAAATTGTTTGTATTCCAACAAACTCTTAGCAAGCCCCTCCCGCCCTCTCAAACATTGGCACTGTTTCACTTTGACATTCTGTTATACCGGTTCCCCCCAAAACGTTGTTATTATTTTGTGTTACCAAAATGCCCCGTCCCCGTCCGTTGTGGTGGAGCCGAGCATGAATGAGGCAGCGGCCACAAGCAATGAACAAACAAACTGAACATAAGACTTTAACTTGTGTGTCGCATTAATTTTTCTTTTTATCGTCGTTGTCGTATTTCTCAAAATTCATTATTACAACAAACCCTGAGAAGAGCAAGAACTATACAAACATCAACAGGAAAGTACTCGTACATACACTCGCACGCACGAAAAGAGCGACATCAAAGACATGACTCTACATAAAAATTGGTGATGGTTTGGTTTGGTTTTGTTATTCAAACTCATACTAGTTCGCTTGAGCGAACAACTCAAATCAACTCGACCGCCCGTACTTCCTCTCGCCGACACTCCTCTCTCTCCTTTGGCCCTCTTTCTTAACGGCAACCAATGTTTTCATGTGCCATGGATTTGTTTGAATCGTTCTGTATCGGGTTTGTGTCGTCCGTCTTTTCACAAAGTCTTGAATGTGCGCGCCGGCATTTGTTTCTTTGTGTGCATGACAGCGTCTGTGTGCTTTGCTTACGATATACGAGCAAACTTCCAAGTATTCTTCTATTTACAATGTTTCTTTTGAAATGTTTAGCAGCAGCAGCAGCATTAACAGACCCCCACCACCCAACCAACACTCAGGAAAGAACGTTGCCTGCGCCGCATGAAAACGTACAGAAAATAACTCTGCTGTATTCGGTCGTCGTTCATTTGGTTCGTTAGTCAGTTAGTCGTTCGGTCGTTCACGCTATCAGTTTGTTTTTGTTTGCTTACATTATACAAGAGGAATGTATAATGCTTTTCTTCTTTTTAATCTCTTATTTCCCCTCATTTTCATTTGTTCGATTTTTCTTCTCTTCTTGATATTTGTAATGCGATGCACAGTGGATGCATTTTTGAAAACTGTATATGTAATAACTGTTCTCATTTAAGGAAAATTGTCTCCACCACGAGAGTGGACGATGCGTATGATCAATATTAAATGAAATAATTTTAGCACCCATACGCCAGCGCACGCTGTAATGACTGAAAATAATTGTGGAAATGTACCTACTAACAGGGATGCCAACTTAGTGCTTTTCGCACCAGATTTAGTGCTTTTCACACCCTCCAATACGCGAAAAGTGTTCACTTAGTGCCAAACGAAAAAGGCACTAGGTGTACGCTTTTCATGTTTTTTGTTGGTGCTTTTGACGCTTTTCGTACATTTGTCAGATCAAATCTGGCAACATATTGAAAATATACTATTTTTGCTACTCCGTGTTATGAACATATTTATATGCACTTACATTTGACTCTCTGATTTGAATATTGCTGTTATCACTTCTGCAGTTTAAATATGATTGAAATTTAGACTTATAAAAAGTAAAAGAAAAAGCCATACAATACCATACAAAATTATTGGCGAAAGGGTTTATGCCGAAAAATTATGCCGGTGGACATACATCACAAAAAAAAAACCGGTCACGCAGACACAGTTTGGTGCGCGTAGCTCGCTTTGGAGATATCGATAGCTGGAAAATCGTCTTCAAAGATAACTAAATGGTCTATTGAATCAGAATCACTAGCAGATTCGAATTATTATAGGGATAAATCGAATCTTTTAGTGATTCCTTATTGTTCATCAAGTCTTTATGTAATTTAGCAGAGAAAAAAATGTATGAATCTAAGCGCCAAAAAACCAAAAAGTTTGGAATGTATCATTTTAATTAGGGAAACAACTATGAATAAAATTTTATAATTATTGTTATTTTAAAATTTGTAATGTAAACTTTTTTTTTGCAAATGAAAGAAAAATAGTTTAGTGTCTTTTTACGCGTTTTGTCTGGAATTTTACGCCTTTTACGCTATTTAAATTTTTCATTACGCTTTTGCTCCGCAAATAGTTGGCATCACTGCCTACTAAAGAGCGTTTTTTTTAAGAGTTGGTGGGTTTAAAATGATTAAACAAGACAGAAATAATGTTGGAATGAAATTTTGTATTACAATCTGGTAGATAATTTCATGGTATTTATTTTTAAATTTTATTTCCGGTATATGTACGTCCGCCGCGGCTTCGAGTTACATAGTTTGTCGGCATAAACCAATAACTTTACATAGCTTCATAAAAATAAATCCAGAGGCGTTAATTCTCACGAACGAGGGGACCATTGGACAGACCACCTCTGGAAATAAAGTTGTCACCAATTGATTTTGCAATAAAGCGCGATGTATGGCAATTGCGCCGTCTTGTTGGAACCAAATGTCGTTGAGTTAAGCTTTTTGGAAACAAAAATTCATTTAGCATGACTCGCCATTCACCGTAACGGCAGCTCCTTGCTTATTTTGAAAGAAATAAAGACCGATGATGCCTCCAACGGGTTAACACAGTTTGAAATTATCAGCTGTCAAACCTTAGTTACCGATAAAGTTCTCATGCAGGTAAAAAACACACGTTAAATAGGCATACATGTTTGAAAATCATTTTTTAGCGTTTTCAAAAATGACCAGCCAGTTTATATATTTGAATATTCTGATTGTTATGACATTCGAAGAGAAATACATTTTACCATTTTTTGAATGACTTAAAACAGTATCTCGTCCATCGTATTCACCTGAATTGGTTCTTTGACTTTTTCAAATCTTAAACAAAGGAGATTTGCCAATATTGATGAGATAAAGACCACACCGCCAGAAGATTCAAAGTGCTTCGATAATTGGAAGAAGCGCTTGCACAAGTGTTTTATAACTAGGTTAGATTAATTTGAGGGACAAAATTAATATTAATGACAAATATTATTGGCCATAACAGAATATCGGCTAAAAAATGCAAACAGTTAAAAAATATGCAAAAAAAAAGTTTATAAACATTTACTAACTAAGTTTTTTACTAACATGCATCTTCCATATCAACACATCATCCAAAGATAACTATGGCCCACGCACTATAAAATGGGCCTGTCTACGAAAATCCTTCAAATTAGTGGTTTTCCCGTTAATATATGGCATGGTTTCTAACCAGCTGTTTTAACAAATGATCAGGGAAACGTTGGCTTTAACGATGCAAATTTCCTCTCAAAATGTGTCAATCTATTATATTTATTTTTTAATTTAGAATCCTTTTGGTTTCTCAGCGATTATGTTATGTCTATATTCACAGTTTATATTCCACACACCCACTGTTCGTGTGTAACAATGCTCTCTTTCTCCCATCATTCTACTTACCAACACATTCATAGTTTTAAATAAATCCCATTTACCCGATAGTGCTTTCTTAGATTTAATGTGACTGACTTTAACCGGCAATTTCCACACTCAAGACAATACAAACCCAACACAAAAAGGCACGAGGAGCCAGCAACACTGCTCGAATCCAAACTCATTGGCATGAGTACCCTGTTATGCCACACTACATCAAACCATCCCAACCAACCAACAGAATTCACTATCCTGCCGAACCCAAAATCATACCATCTCCACTATATTTTTTGTACGTTGGATTGACTGACAGTGTGGTTTTATTACTTTTGTGACCCTAACCCAACGGACTGCCGGACGGACACCCCCTCATCATTGTGCATGCAAGTATGTGCGACGACGTACTTTTGAACATAGAGATAGCCAAGTATTCCACTGACCTTCCCCGCTCTTCCTCTGTTGGAATGAAAAAGTCGTAAGTCGTTTTATTTATTATGGATTGAATTCAATTGAGACTGTCAGTCAGTGCGACAGCCGGCCGGCAAGTTCGTTAGTTGGAGTAACTTTTGTCTTCCCTACTCTTAATGCCAACCGTCACCCCACCCCTACCCCTCGCAACTCAAGCAATGTTATGTCTTCTTGATATCTTCCATAGGAGTAAAGGTGCTGCCGCTTTGCCTTGTTCGATTCGTTTTCGGTATATTTGTTTGCTTTGTGCAGGGATCCTCTGGGGGGTTTAGGCAATTCTTATCTATAAGTCGTCGTTGTCGCTCGGTCGTTTGGAGTGACATGACTACGCACAGTGGGGAATTTTGCGCCCAGAATTGAGAAGAATAAAGGTTACATTTTTAATGCATATGACCGTTGAGTGCTTTAAATGTATGTCATTTACACAGTAAAAATTGTATACGTAGGAAGTGACACAAAATATTGCTTTACTTGATGATACATATCTACATATAACCCCAAAGTATGACAACTAAGAGCATTTCCCAACTGATGTACATATTTTATTTTTTATTTATATAGTATATGAATAAATTAATATTCTAATTTTACGGAAAAGTCGGGTTACTTGTGGCTAGATTTTGCAGCGACAGTCCAGAGCCTCTGGTGTGAATCGAACCCACGACCAGGCGGCTGAAACACATATAGGATGAAAAAATAAGAATTTTGATATCAATATCAAATTAACTGTAAAAATCAATTATTAAAGGAAATTGATTGAAAACAAGATTTTTATAAATCAATATTAGAGATTCAGTAAAGACGAATTAAAGCAACAGTATAAACGCTTAAATTTTAGAATGATCGGTTAAAAAATGCGTTTTTAGAGTTTAAAGAAATAAAACAGTAAGGAACTATAATATAGGGGTCTGTATAAAAACATGGACCGATGTGCCCCATTTTCACTAAGGACAATTTAGTGCAATATAAATCATAAAAGCATAAATTTATTAAGTTTAAAGTCTCTTTCAACATATCAATTCGAGCATTTACATACTCTACACTATTCTGTGGGATGTGTCCATGGCCGCTATGGCGCAAAAAATGTGTCATAAGGTACATTAACATTGTGACACTTTCGAAAGTGTCATGCGGGCCAAAGTGTTTCTGTGTGGCCGGGGTTAAAAATTTTCTCCTCTGGGGTATTATAAGATGTTGTTCTAAACTAACCATTGTTTCCGTGCTAATATTTTTTATTTGTGACTTATTTACAAAAAATATTTATTTGCATTTAAGTATTCAGAATATAGATTAATACCTTAATTTAAAGAGAAGTTATATGTTTTTTAGTAATCCAAATTATGAATTAAAATAAATAGAAATTATAAATTAGTGATTCAAAACCAAACTTATTGCTATTTATGTCATTTCAAGTTGTAATTTGTAAGCACATATTTTATTTCAGAAAATTAGTTTGCAAATATATTTTGTTGTAATATACATATTAATATATGCGTTCCAATTTTATTGATTGTCATATAAAATGTATTTGCTTAGAATATGTAATACTTACAAGGTATGATCCAAATATATCTTCTTTCGATTCAAACACATCCAAAAAGGCAAATTTGTATATATATATATATATATATATATATATATATACATTATGCCGGGTCAAAAAAAATACATCGCTTTTGCCCGCATCTAAAATGAAAGCTTGTTTTGTTTAGTGAATATCCTCAACATATTTCTATTCTATCTTGAGCCGCCAGTGAGCTAGAGCGATATTACATAACCTCTAAAATTCAAGTTTTTTCTTGAAAAAAATCGGAAACCTTGGAATAAAGAGCGCCATTTTTTGTATGTGAAGCTAGAACTCGCTATTCTGCTCAAAACAGTAACAATATTGTGATTCTCGCGATTACAGAACCGAAGTTATTCACGATTTGGGGGCGCAACAACAATGGGGTATCCATGTGTAAGAAGACATTATTATACAGAGTCGCCGAGTGTAAACGTTTTATTCAGTCCATGGTTTTTGCAAAAGTTACATGGAATGTCATTATGAATGGTTATTGCAAAAGTTGTCTAAAATCAAAGTATGAAAACATTTTGATGATTGCTACAGAAGTTAAGAGAAAGTTGTGTTCGAATGAATCTGAAAATGTTTGTGAGGGTTGCCAGAAGGGGATGATAGACCTATTGGGGCATGGCAATTATGCCCATTTTTCACTGGACTGTAGGTACTACAAAATCTTTTTACTGTATAAAATTTCAAGTATTTATATGTACTGGTATTATAGTTATAAGCTGGGAACATTTTGTACAAAATTGTAGCTTTGTGTGGGTGGTACCAAAAGGGGTGGGACAACTTTGCAATACATTATGGAGGTGCGTGTAAGAGTTAAATGCTTATAAGCGAGGTGCATATAAGCGAGAGTTACTGTATTGCCTAAAACTACTTCAACTACTCAGAACTAGGTTAACTTAATAAAAGTATCCACTTGATTAAATGCCAAATTAAGATAACCGCCAAAAATTCATAATTTATGATTTTTTTATGTTTTCATACTAATAACTTGTTTAATGGCAATTGTTTACGTGAACATTTTGGATATCTGCCATTAATTCTGACTCATTACTTAATCAATCATTTAGCAAGCGCACAAAAATGAAAAGGAAATAAGAGAATAAAATAAATAATAATTGATTTCGGATATAGAATAACTACAATCGCTCTGCATGTAGAAAAAAATAAGAAAAGAATCTCACACACAAAACGGTCGTTATAGATATCATAGTTAATGATATCAATTGACATGTACCACATTTTGAGTCAATTTAGTAATGTCTGTTAGTCCATATGATCAATGTGAAAATCGGCACAAAATCTTTCCTTGGAATAAGGACGACCCCATTTTGAAAATGGTCCATATCATATGTTTTTATATAGCCCTCATATAAAGATAACCTCCGATTTGGGGACTAGAAATCGGATTTTCAATCAATCCCCCATATAAATCCCTCCGATCTGAGTTTTTTGGTTTCCAGTCATTGCCAATATGGTATATTTTAATCTAATGTACGTAGTTCCCTACAAGCGTCCCTTTCGATTTTAATTCCGCAAGCTCTACAGGCCGAATTTTTACAAAATTTTGTCTGTAATGTGATCGATTTTATTTTATACTGCCTAAAATCGTTTCTAGGGGTAAAAAGGCCAACCAACCGGTATGTGTTTTGATATAGCTCAAATATAATGGTCCACTCCGATTTGACTAACGAACAAATTTTCCTCTGTCCATTTTTTTAATTTGATTTTGGATTAGATACCACTAAAGTCATGGAAAAGTAGATGCGGAAAATCAAAGTAAAAATCCACTAATTCAATCAAAACAATGCACATGTACAAACACCTATAATGCAGTTATAACGACCATGAGGAATGCCCCCTATTATTGGGCGCACCCCATCATTGGGCAAAAATTACATTTCTGTTGTTTATTATCGGGCCAGTTCTGTAATCACGGTGATTTCAAATCACCACGATTTTAAAATCACTGTTGGTTTTCGGAAATCGTCCGATTTTGGGATTGTTTGTTTATCGAAATATATATATACATATGTATATATATTAGCGGAGATAATTTCAATCTACTTTTTGGGGTTTTAAACAATAAATCGGACGATTTTGATATTAAATCACCGCGATATAAATCATTCTGATTACAGAAAAGGCCGGTATGACAATACCAACTTCAAATAAAATTTTATTGACGTCTATTAAATATTACAGGGATGATATAACAAGCAGTGAGGCATTTGTATTCTTTACGAAACATTTACATATATATGTACATACATACATATCGTCATCTGAAATCCAAAATCACGTAACATCAAAAAAATTAAAATTAATTTTATGATTGATTATAGTCTATTAGGCTAAACTACACATTTCTACAAAATTTTGGAGTTCAATATCAAAAATTGACTGTTTTATGAGTGATACTCAAAATGCCGCTACAGCAAACAAGGTCATTAAAAAAGCGGAAAGATTCATATAATTTTATTTTATTTAATTCAGAATGTACGCCACAACTAATTGCGCTATATTTGCTATTTGATTTCGCCTTACTAGTCTGAAATCCCTAAATTTGGTCAAAAGCTTAAAATTACATTAGCTCTGTTCCTTTACCTACTACAAGTTACTACTTTTTAACATTTTTACAACAACAACAAAGGAAAAATGGTAAAAATTGTTGAAATAGTAAAATTGTAGTAGGTAAAGGAACAGACATACTACTTTGTTTTTTGCTTCTCCTGAAAAATCATGAACATGTGGGTTATGTTATTTTGGATTTAAGGTGACGATATGTATGTCTGTTTACAAAATATAAAATTTCAACAATTATGCGAAAAAATTAAATACCTGAATTGATATGTTTTGTGAGAAATTGTTTCTTTTCACTATATGGAACAATTTTATTAGGAAATTCCCCACAGTGCTTTGCTTTGTTGTTGAAGGGTTTTCGTACAATTTTCATTTTGTTGCTCTCTGTACTACTACTCTCCATTAAACTTATGTGAGAATACAAGAGATAGAGAGGGGACCAATTTCTATATTTGTGTACGTGTGTGTGTGTATCTGTGTTAATTCCTTCATATTCAAGTAGTAGTTTACGTCGTGGTCGTCGTCGTTGCCATACCCTCGTCTTCTTCATCTTTCGTAATCAACGTTTCTGTATAGTCGACAAAAATAAATGTATATTTCTTCTTCTGCTTTGCCTCCTTCGGTTTGTTCTTTGTAGAAACGTACGACGTCGTTTAGAGTGTTTTTTGTTTGTTAGTATGGCTTTGTTGTTGTTGGTATTTTGTCTTCTACCCACCACAATTGTTGGCTGTATGTATAGATACTCTTTGCACTGTCGCCTCCACCCCGTATCGTGCTCCTGGTATCTTCGTCGTACATTACGGGCTATGATTCGAGTCAATTTATTTAGCTGTGTTGTTGTAGTTCTTGCTGCTTTCTTTCTCATGAATGTGTGTTTTGCTGCCCTCGACGTTTTACGTTTCTTTGTTGGGACGATACACTTTTCGGTATGCACCAGGCCGTGTTTGTCGGTGTGTGTGATGAATGTGCTGCGGGTGTGAGGAGGGAGAGGTATATGAGTGTGTTGTCGGTAGATTTGTGTATTTTTCATACCCAATCTACTTTACTTAACGTGACGAATCGTACGTTCGTTCGTCAGTCGGTCGTTTGGTCACGACGTTTCTGGTCGTTCGTCCGACTAACTGACTATGTGAGTGAGTAACGACTGCTGTTTGTGTTGCTTCGTTCATTCGCTTGCTGCTTGCTTGATTTTACATTATTCTCCCCTCGCCAATGCCGTTTCTTAATAACATTTCATTGCGTTTTACGTTCCCCACTAACCCCCTCAATCATTTGGTTTTGGGTTCGTTCATTTTATAATTTTATACATTCGTTTCATTTAATGACTTAGCTGGCTGACTGACTGAATGGATTTGACTGTGTTTAGTGTTTGAGTGTATAGAAAGATATGGTAGATGTTGGCTTGATTGTAAAATTCCGTACTAAACTCTGAGGTTTCTTTAAAATACGAAATGAGTTTCTCGTTAATCGACGTTGTCGTTTCTGTTGCTGCCTGTTATTATTATTGTCGTCGTTGTAGTTTGTATCTCGATTACTGCGTCCCCTCATCCACAACTGCGTTATGCAGTTGATTTTTGTGTATTATTTTGTACATACATACTTACGTACATAAGTATGTATGTATGTATATTAACTCCTGATTGGTTTTGAAAAATGTAAATCAAACTAGGATATCCCTTTTCCTTCAATAATTTTGCTTGCCAATGGTTTAAACGTTTCATTGTCAAAGTTTTCATTGTACTTCCCGTGCGACCGTCGTAGTTTGTTTCGTCTCTTCACGGCGGGCGTCACTCTGCTCCAACCAATTTTCTACAACCGCTGAATACAACATTCGCTGGTGTTCTTGTTTTCTTCTATCTACTTTTTTGTTTTTGTTGATGATTGCATTTATGTTCTCATCCTCATACCTCGTAGTGCGGTGCTTTCAATTTACCCAAGTGTTGTTTTTCTTGCTGAAGTCATCATAAAAAGTCTACAAAATATTTTTCTGTCCTCCGATCGTAAGTAGTGTCGCACTCATGTGTGTGGTTCTGATTGAGTATGCACGTACATACGTATGTATGAACGAGTGTTAATTTTGTTTAGCGACTTAATATTTTTATTTGTTTTTGTTGTAGCACATCTTTTTGCGGCATTTTTATGGGTCACTTGAAATTTCATATTGGCTTTGTTTGTTTTGATTGATTGTTGTGTTTTTCGAATGCATTGCGCTGTTGTAACTCAGGCTTTAAAATTGTTACGAAAAACATTGTTAAAGGGTGGTCCAACCTTAATGCACGATGTTAATTGTGAGTCACACCTTAACGTCAATTTATTTTGCCAAACTTAATTCGACACTTCTTTGTTTCAGTGTTTGACAAATTCAACCATGGAGAGGTACACAATTGAACAGCGCGTTAGGATTGTTGAAGCCATTTTACTAAAATGGGCGTTCAAATGAAAATGCATTTCGTGCACTTCGTGATTTTTTTGGTCAACTTAATCGACCAAATGTACAATCGGAAGAATTGTGCGCAAATTTCAGCAAACCGGGTCTGGGGAGATGTGAAATCACCTGTGCATGCTCGCGCAGTTCGTTATGGGTTCACGGCGTCATTGGGCCGTACTTCTTCGAAAATGAGGTCGGCCAAGTAGTTACCGTGAATGGTGTTCGCGAGATGATAACGGACTTCTTGTGACCGGAAATTGAGGATATGGTCCTGGACGATATGTGGTTCCAACAGGATGGTGTCACTTGCCAAACAGCCAACGAAAAAATGGCTCCTTTACTCGAGAAATTCAATGGCCTTGTTATCTCACGTCGTGGCGATGTTTATTGGCCGCCACGATCATATGATTTGACACCGTTGGACTTCTTTCTTTGGGATATTAAAAAATAAAAAGTGAACGCCAATAAGCCAAGAACAATTCAAGAGCTAAAGGATGAGATAATTCGGCACATTATCGACATTCAAACCTCAATTATGACTCAGAGTCATTGAAAATATGGACCATCGGATAGAGGTATGCCACCGAAGCCGTGGCAAGCATTTGGTCGATTTTTTGTTTCACACGTCATTGTCATAGATCCTTCTATGATAATAAAAAATATTAAGATAATTCTCTGAAAACTGTTTATTTTATTTACAATTAACATCGTGCGTTTTGGTTGTACCAACCTTAACATACATCAGTGGAACGTGACGGCGAGGCTACCATATGACAATGAAGTTCGGATGGATGTGGAAAATGTCCCTAATTAAGTATAGCGCTATTAGTGTTATAGGGTTGTCAATCTTTTTTCTTGATAATAAATCACGACATTTTACAGGGGAAACTGGAAGGATGCCTAGTTATGAAACATGAACAATAAGGCTCTGTATTTTTATATACAAATTGCATAAGACGCAAGCTAACTAAAAAATGTTATCTATTTCGCAACATAACATATTGGTGTATACAATTCGTCGCTGCACAGTGTAAATTGACGTAGTTACTCCCTAGAACTAGTAACTAGACGTTGCAAAAAGCCAAGTAGTGAAAAGTAAGGAACGCAGTAGTTTGACGTTGCTCTCAACCAAATATGTATCTATTTTACAGAAGGACATACTATAAGGAATTAAAAAATTTGGCTAAAGGGAAGTTTATGGGGAATTTATAATCAAAATTTAAGATTTTTGAAGATCAGGACCTAAAACATGGACCCGGGCAGGGTCAATATTATTCTCAAACGAAAAGAAATTGCAAATAAAATAAAAAAATACAAACTCCCTCTATGAAAGGTCCTAGAGGGTCTTGAAAATGGGCCTTGGGTACACATATCATGCGAGAGCACTCAAACTAAAGAAAATTTTGCGGAGATTACGAATATCCAAGAAAAAATCGAGAACCATATAGAAAACGCACTAGAGAATCTTGAAAATATGATTTGGTACAAACATGAAAAACAACAAATAATTGACGAAAAAAATATATATTACTACATATTTATACAGGGTTTTCCAACAAGAGGTGTTATTTTGAATCACCCGGTATTTCGGTAGCTGTCACTTTTGAAGCTTTTATTCTTTGACATTTGACAAGTAGAAACAACGCCAATACTAAAAATGGAACGATACACGTTTCAACAACGCATTGAAATTATTAAAAATTCTAAAAATCGAAAATCATCTAAAAATCATCTTGACTGATGAGGCCCATTTCCACCTCGGTGGCTACGTCAACAATAAAATTAATTAAAAGACCAACTTACTAACATAACCCACTACGGGGTTTATTAAATAAGAGAAGCTAAAATGTAACACCAACAATTACGAAAAACTTAAAAAATAGGAATAGCGGCATAGAAAAAAATAATTTTTACAATAAAAAATTTAATAAAAAAAATTTACAATAAATGGGTACTTCCTCCATCATCTAGGGATCTCGAAATTTTATTTGTAATTAACCGTTACAAATATTAAATCTTTGTTTACCGAATTTTTCTGAATTAAAAATATTGACATAAATAAATCTGTGGTCACAAGCAATAACCGCGTAATTCAAAAATCATGCTTTCGAAATGAGACTTCCTTGTGACTCATATATGTAGGTCAGTATGCTTTTGTTAATATCTTTTAAAAAACAATTTTAGAGACAGGGGGATGTCACTTGTTAGTATAATATGATAGCATACGTATGTAACTAAAATCTTTCTTAAGTCGACTTAGGCGGTTATCGGTTGTGAGCACAGAAATAACCGCAATATTATTGTTAATAATTTCGCTTCTTCTACCCATTTTCGTGTTTTCCTTCTTTTATATGCGTCAACGGCTGGGCGCGAACTCTCCCAATCTTTCTCTCTGCCTTTTGAAATTTGTTATTGTTTTATTTCTGATATCTCGGGTTTTATTTGTTGTTGTTTTAACAGTCTAAATTTCAGACTCTAAGAAGTATTTGACAATAGGCTCAGAGAGAGTGGGTAAGAGAAGTGAAGAGTTTTGTTCACTTTTTTATAACAAAATGTATTCATATGTGTGAATATACCTATGTATGTATGCATGTGTATATATTGTTATTAAATTCTATACATTTTAAAAAAAATAAACAACAAAAACACCATTAAATATAGTATGATTGTGTGTATGTATGCATGTGGTTTCCTCTATACACATGCACTCTCTTACGCGCTCTGTCGTCGTCCCGCGACTCACCAAAACACACACCGCAGCGACGACGACGTACGTTATTCATATGTGCGCGCGCTGCAAGTGAAATGTTTTTTGTAGAGGAGAGGGAGCTTTAGTTGAAGTTTAGCTCGGTTTTTTAGAAGCACGTATAAATATTCTCGTATATAAAATATATTCGTTTTGTCAATTTCCCTACTGAAAATGTTCTATTCTAATATCAGCGTGTAATCCAAATGTGCATAACAAAAATAGCAAAAAAAAAACGTGCTAAATATTCTTTCTATGTTGGTTTTTAATCGCTTGAAAGTCGATGCGAGATTTCTTCTTCACAAGAACAACAAGTGTTTTTAAATAGTCATCGTATTTTTTTCGTGTGACACGTTGGTGCGGTTGCTTACGCGCCTTTTTTACATAAATTTACATTTACACAAGTGGAGTAGTGTCTTGGCAAATTTCATGAAGGAACCGGTCTTGTAAAGGGCCAACCAACCCCAATAATTCACCCTATAACATGTCTTATCGCACTCTCTCTCTCTTACTCTCGTTCTCTCTGTGTCGTATCTGTTGTTACTCGTGCAACAAATTTTTAATTATAATTTTCTCAATGTCATCTTATTCCATACTCGTAGTTACACACCCAATAACAAACAGTGCACCACTCGGGGGGTGTGTTGCATAGATAAGTTTATTCATACCTAGATATTTATGTTAGTTTGTTTTCCTCACTTTTCGCCATATATAAATCTATTTTGCAATAGTTGCGTTATCACGATTTAATTCAAACAATGAATTCCTTGTTTCTGTTTCATTTTTATTGGCAACATTTTGTAAATAACTTCGAGGGAAGAGCACAACAACAAAACGAATGAAAGGCAGAACAACATTCAGTCCGTTGTATTTCGTCATTCATTTTTATCACCAGCGGCCAATGATTCAGACAATGTTGTTGTTGCTATTGCTGGCTGTATGTTTGTGATCCGACTGTCGTCAGCTTTATTGAGTAATGTTTTGTTGTTATTTTAATTGCATCTTAATATCATTTATTTATGGTTTTTATTTTGCATTTAAAATGATTTTCATTTTTCTGTGGACGTTGAACTTATACTTCTATGACGTACAGATAGACGTCTAGTTTGGCTATATTCTTTACGCCAGTATGCCTATTCCATTTGTTTGCACATATGTATGTATGTATGGACATACATACATATATACATGTAGTATGATTATTTATATAGGTTGATTCACTACTAATTGTTTATTAATTAGTTAGCAATTTTTTCACGCAGCACGTGAATAATGACCGTGTTTTTCTATCTACACATCGTCGGTTCCACTCATGTTTTCTTTAATTGTACGTATCATCAAGTCGAAAATTGCTAAGTTTGTTTTGGAAGATGGAATTTATAAACCTCAAAGAATAGCACCTCGTAACTCGTCAACAAGTTTCATTTTTCACAATGACTGAGAATATCGGGTCATAAAGTATTTGTATGTATTTTACGGACTTATTAAAACTGAAGCTGGACGGTATAATACCTAATACGTTCTCAGTCATGCACTATAATAGGCGTGTTTTCGTTATAAGCTGGCAATTTAGTTTAGCATTTTACAAAGAAAAAAACAAAAAACAACTTATTTCCACTAACTGGCGCATACACTCTTTTTGCAAATATAAAAAAATTCATTTGTGTTCTTCTCGTTAATTCACAATAATTGACAACAATCTCTCCAAAAATGAGATGCCATAGTCCGGATTTACACTGGCTGAATGTTCAGCAGATTATCGGCGTTTTGTAGGAGAGAGAGGCAGTCGGCAAGAGGGGGGAAAAACTCTCCCTGAACGTTTTGAGTACGCAGAGACAAGTTGAAAAAAGAATTTGATGATAAGCTGCTGAAAAAACTTGCCTGGTGTAAATCCGGACATACCTACATAACTTATAGTAGGTATAATAACTGAAGAATTATTTAAAGTTGTAACGATGATACTTTTTCAACTCTAGATAATTTTTTTCGTTTTTATTGCAGCTCACGTCTGCCATTTCAATTCAATATATATAAATACCAAAACGTGTTTGACTGTAAAAAATAGCAAAATATTCAAATTAGAAAAAATAAACAATATCTTTACATAAATACATATGTATATATGAACATTTTACGAGGATCGCTATTTTTCTGACTGTTTTGCATCTTTTATTACGACTCAGGACGCCAATGTTACTATTTGATGAGTTATGCTATTACGAGGGTTGCTATATATCTCTGGCCTAGGCAACACTAAGTGTTACCTGGCGCCATCTGACATTTCCATTGGAAAGTTTGACATTTTTTAGCATAAACGTACTCAGAACGTTTTGACGTACGACCATCATTTGTGTTGTTTACAGTGACTTGAAAAAATCAATTTGGCAAAAAAAATGGAATTAACTCATGAAAATTTTCGTGCCATCATTTTTCACAACTTTCGATGTGAATTATCACGACAAGAGTGCATCGATGAACTTAAATCTTTCTATGGCAATGAAGCCCTATCCTATAGCACTGTGAAAAACTGGCCTAATGAATTCAATCGTGGCCGACGCTCGCTCAAAGACGAAGGTCGTCCAGAAAAGGCCGTTGTGCCAGAGAACATTGATGCCGTGCGTGAACTGATAATGCAAGATCATCATGTGACATACCGTGAGATAGAGGCATCCTTGGGCATTTTTTCCACCAGCATACATTCGATATAGCATGAACACCTGGTGCGGGATCCAACGAGAACAACTTTGATTATAAGATCGTCACAGGTGACGAATCTTGGATCTATGCGTATGAGCCCGAAACAAAAGAGCAATCGACCTTGTGGGTCTTCAAAGATGAGCCAAATCCAACGAAAGTTGTTCGAGGAAGAAGCACTTGGAAGCAAATGATTCCGTTTTTTCGGTATAGCCGGTCATGTGGCCACAGTGCCTTTAGTGGGACGTAGGGCGGTCAATTATGAGTGGTACACAACTATCTGTTTGCCAACAGGGTTCGACAATGTGAGCTCTCACACATCAGTTGAAATAATGGGCTATTTGAGCACTCGACATGTCGAGTTGACCGGTCATCCGCCTTACAGACCTGATTTGAAACCCAACGACTTTTTCTTATTCGCTCACATCAAGAAAAAGGGGCTTGGTCAACGTTTTTCGAAGCCCGAAGCAGCTGTTAAAGCGTTCAAAAGAGACAAAGCAATTGCTTTTAACGAATACACGACTAAAGACAGAAATACATTTAAATGTCGTGAAGTTCTTTTATTTTTTCGCATGACTTCTGTTCCAAAAACAGTTGATTTGCGACCAACAAACAGGCAGTACGCTTTAATTTCCTTTGTCGTTCTTATGTACGTCGAAAATCAGCTGTTTTTCGCATGGAAGTCATGCAAACGTTATCGCGAAACAAAATAATATTAAAATAACTATATGTATACATCGTTCAAAACATATTTCATAATGCTATGAAAGTTTTGAGTGTAAAATCTACGTTTTTCTGGGAAAATCTAAAATTTTGACATCGGCGGTTTTACAGAAATCACATGTTACGATTTGTATGGGAGAAATCGTAGACTACGTTTTTTCAGGAGACAAATCAATAAGTTTTTTCAGATGCTTAAACATAGATATATTACTGGAGGCGCAAAATCCAAAACACATCTACATACATGTCAAATAAGAAAATATTAAAATATTTTAAAATCAATATTTGTTCGGAAAACCTGTGCCGGTTTCTAAAGGGTACTATAAAACTTAATTGCCGGAAATAGGTATATTCGTTGGAATTTTTTTGAAGAAAATTTTAAGAAAAGTCATGTTCTGACAAATAAATCTATTTTTGCCACTCTTGGAAAAGGATAATTTTTTGTCATAGCCAAAATTTGAATATAAACTTCCCACGTATTAGTTGTTTATATACATATATACAATTTACATAGGCTTGTTTTTATTCGAACTGTGTTTTATATTTGCCCAAAGTCGGGAAATTATAAGCTTGAATTCAAACACACGCTGGTCAAAGTCAATGGTAGTAGTTATCCAAACTAATGGTTAGTTAATGCATTAGCAGAGATATAGGAACAAACAAATATAAAAATGGGCCATGATCTATAGAAGACATACAATTTTCTTGTCAAGTGGTGAATAGTATTGTTTATCGGATCCACGTGCAATCGATTGAAGGCTGGATTAGCAAACATAAGCGTAACATTACCAATGAGTAACGAATCCCAGAAAAAATAAGGTAAGTGCAATCATATGTGTAGTATAACATAATGGTTAAGAACAACAATAACATTGTGTACTGTGTGTGCACCAAAATCTATTCTCGATGAAAGTAATAAACCCCGTATAATTTTAAACCGCTAAATCGAATGGCATTGGCCGTTTTTTCTATGACATCGTGTTTTCACTTCAAAAAGTATTTATGCCAAAACAAACGACACCCCCGTTGATCCCATTACCCCTGAGAATCGCCCTCAAAAAATAATTATATTAAAAGTCGTAGAAACCGATGCCTTTTTTGGGTGATATGTTCGACGAAAAGATTCCCTGCAAAAAATCTGTACAGGTCAGGTTATATATATTGTATTTATACACAAAGTTTGTTGGGTAAACATAAGATTAGCGAATTCAGGCACAACTTTTCGAAAAGTAGCATTCTATGCTTCATCCTCTTACCCGTGATAGTCTCCATCCAGAAATGATATATGAAAAATCGTAGAAATCGATGGATTTTTAAGATGATATGTGCGACAAAAAGATTCACTGTAAACAATTACTATAGGTCCCCACAATACACTATACCATAAAAGCCATAAATATGTATAACGATTTCTACGACTTTTGAAATATCTTTATTTTTGGAGGGGTATTTTAAGGGGTGTCGGGAGTTTTGGGAGAAATACTTCGTGGAGTGTCCCGTTTACTTTTTTCCTTGACGTGGAACATCTATTCCGATGCCTTATATACTATAATTCTGTCTGAATTTACAAGCATCTTTGTTTACCTAACAAACTTTGTGTATGTTATATTATAAATCACTGGGTTGCCATTAAAGTTTATTGTGAGGGCTCATAGGAATCTTTTTGTTATATATGTACATTACCCAAAAAATACATCAGTTTCTACGACTTTAAATATATCATTATTTTTGCATTGAGATTTTCACGGTTAAGGGGACGAACGGGGTGTCAGGTGTTTTGGGAGAAATACTTCTTGAAGTTCTTTGACATGAAACATTTTTCCCGAATCCTTCTATACTAAAATAGTGTCAGAATTTATTAACCTCTTTGCTTACCAGCAAACTTTATGGCCAAATATCTAGAAATCGCGATATCACAGGAAAAAATGGATAATGACATTCGATTTAGCGGGTCGATCATGATTGCCGTAATAATATAATTATTGTTTTTTTTTATAACCATTACATTGTTATGCTCTGCGAATATGATTGTACTGACTATAATTTTTCTCTGTGTGTATTACCTAAAATACATACATACCTACATATACCGTTTTTAAGCAGGACGACATAGTAATGAGTAACCGATAGCTAAGCCATCGGTGAATACAAAGTAATCGGTATTACTATGCTCCTGTTCCATCCACCCTACCCTCGAAGATCGATTGCATCTACAATTTAATTGGATGTGTTTTGAAATGTTTCAAAATCAAAAGATGAATATATAAAATATTACGGAAATTCCACGTAAAATGAAAATGTGTAAAAACGTACGTTACGAAAATGGTTCGAAACAGACGAATCTAAACATTTCTCCGTGTGTTTTTCTACTTATTTTGATCTGGCCAAAATCCAAAATCTTGGAATAGTTAACATACAATAATATATCAACTACAAATGCAAGGCAAAAATAAATCATTGAGAGAAACATAAAAACACCGGCCGGCATTATTCTTCTTCATTGTTGCTTTGATTGTTATTCACATTATTTGTGTTCATTTTTTATCGTTTTTGTTTCTTTTTTTGTGAATGTGATTAATTCCACTTTTGCTGTGTTGTGAATGTATGATCATATGTACGTACATATGTATGTATGCGAGCGGTGGCGTTTATTTTGATTTCTTTTTTATATAAGTACATATGGAGATGTTTTAGTTGCGATTCTCGCCCAAGGTTGTCGTAATAGTTTGTGCGAGAGTGAAGTGGTTCTTTTGGGGTTTATCGTGTTCCCGCTTTTGTGTGTCTTCCTTCTTCTGTTCCTACATTTGGGTAAATCACATGTTTTAGTTGTAGTAAAATGCATTCTGCTTGTTTTCGAATGTTTGAGATAACCACCATCTGCCTCAACGTGTACGTGTGTGTTTATATTTTTGTGTTTGTTAACACATGATGCGAACGTTCATCCGTGTGTGTATATATGTATGCCTATGGTGGGTTGCTGCTGGTGGTGGTTTTAAAGGAAAAATTCCCCATAATTTAGACCACCGGCTCTAATTTGTTGTTGCCACAGAAAACAGTGTAAAAACAAAAACACAGCCAAAGAGCGGACACATTTATCATATTATGTTTTCCAATTGCCTACTGCCATTGAATTTTTCTACTGTAACATTACATTCCACTTGTTGTATTTTTGAATAGTATAAAAAAAAACAAAAAATATGACAATATTTTTCACTCGACAATTTAATACATACTTTTTTGTAGAACGAGAATTCTTATTGAAAAAAAAAACATGGAAAGAAGTTCGATGAGTTTATGAAAAACATTTGGAAAAAGAAACGCCAGACAATAACGTAAACAAAAACAAACAAAACATGAATAAAGTTTTACCCTGGGAGCATTTTGAAAATTTATACAAAGTATTAAGTTTGAAAATTACAATAACCAAAAGTATCATCAAATACTCATAGTTTCTATTTAATTGTCTTCTTTACAGGAACTCATAGGCCAAAACAGTAATGATAGTTCGAGTGGTGGCGGTCACAGTGGTTTAGGCTCGGGACCCCCGGGTACACCCAATCCCCAGCAAGTAATGCGTCCCACGCCATCGCCCACAGGTTCTTCGGGTTCCAGATCAATGTCTCCGGCAGTGGGTAAGTATTTCCATCAGAAATTTGAGTTTATAGCTTTTCACATTTCTAATCTTTGTTTATTTTCGTTTAGCCCAAAATCATCCTATATCGCGACCTTCTAGTAATCAATCTAGTAGCGGTCCAATGCAACAACCTAGTGGTGGTGGTCCACCACCTCCCTCTCAACAGCCAGCAGCGCAGCAGCAACAACAGCAATCTCAACAAGGTCCAGGAGTTCCAAACTCTTCGTCTTCAGCTAGTAATTCACCTCAACAAGGTCCACCCACAACAACAGGCTCTACCGGTCCTCCTGGCGGTGCCCAGCAACCACCACCGCTTGCAAATCAGAATAGCATAGGCTCACAGCCACCGCCCCAAGGGCCAGGTGGTGCTCAGGGTTATCCTCTACCGCCGCATATGCATGGCAGCTATAAAATGGGTGGTCAAAGTCCCGGTCCGCAGGGCATGCTCTCTGGTTATCCACCACCTCCGCCCCAGCAAGCTCAACAATACTCTCAAGGTAGCTACCCGCCTAGACCTCAATATCCACCTGGTAATTATGGGTCCACGCCACCTCCATCAAGTCAGGCTTCATCTGCGAATAGTATGCCACCTGGTAGTGGGCCTCAACAATATGCCGGCGGCAGACCTATGCCAAATCACAGTGGCCAATATCCGCCATATCAAAATTGGGTTCCTCCCTCACCCCAACAAGGCGGTCCGGTTGGACCTGGTCCAGGTGGTCCCGGGGCACCAGGAGCTCCAGCCATGGCCAACCATATACAGGGAAAAGCCACACCCCCTCCACCACAAGGCAGTGGTTCTCCTCGTCCACTTAATTATCTTAAGCAACATTTGCAACACAAAGGTGGTTATCCGGGCGGTGGCCCTCCCGGAGGTCCTCCTCAAGGCTATGGCAATGGCCCTGGTATGCATCCCGGTATTCCAATGGGCCCGCCGCATCACATGGGTCCACCCCATGGACCCACGACAATGGGGCCGCCACCCACTACTCCACCACAATCTATGATGGTCGGTGGTGTTAGCGGCGCAGAAGGTAGCGGTGGTCCACCACCTCCACCCGAGCATATATCGCAAGATAATGGTTTAAGTTCGGGTTCATCAGGTTCTGCGTCGGGACCACCACACCCAGTCACATCCGTAGTCACAACAGGCCCAGATGGAGCACCCATGGATGATGCCAGTCAACAAAGCACAATATCAAACGCTTCGGCTGGTAAGTAATGAAAATGTAGTGGACGAAATACTAAATTTCTACCAACAAAATGCTACGATAATGTCTTTATTAGTCTTATCTTAGTATCTTCCAAATAGTTAGATACCCTTTTTTATTTCTAGCGTTTTTTCATGTACAGACTATATCGCCCCTGTTCTGTATTCCGAATTTGGCTTCAATCGCAAATTTCCGCTTGGAATCATGTTTCTAAATCTTTTTCTTTGGACTCAAATCTGTATCTAATTTATTAAATATGTTTGTTCTAATGGGAAAATGAAGGCAATCTGCGTTTACAGAGAATCTGCAAAAGTCTTCATACAGAAATAATGGAAAATTTTATGAATAAGAAATTCAATCCGATTTCGGAATACAGAACAGGGGTGTATATTTGATTTTTTTTCGAAAAAGTATTTATTCGGATCCCAGAAAAAAAATATAATGCATTCTCAAGTATTCTGAAGAATACATTTAGATCTTTCTTTACTTTACGAAAAATCTAAATGCAAAGTGATCTTTGTATGTTAAAAATTTAAATTTTTTTTAATTAATATAATTATATGTACTCTTAAAATAAATATGATAACCTTTTCTTTTATTATAGCTTCCGCTGAAGATCCTCAATGTACCACACCAAAATCTCGTAAGAACGATCCGTACCACTTGGTACCGCCAAGCACTTCGCCTGTTGGTGTAGGGGCCGGTGCACACCCAGGTCATCCTGGTGAAGACTATGAAATGAACTCTCCGCCCAATTGGGCAAGACCACCCGCCAGTCCGGTAAGTTTTGTAGACGTGTTCAGTGTTAGATTTGATGTTCAGTGACTAAATTATATTTCATTTTCTTTAACAGAGTTTCAATAGTCATGTTCCTCAACCAGAAACTTTTCGTACAACTCCTACAGCAGGACCTCCCGTTGCCACAACCTCAGCCAAGAAGTCCGATAGTCTTTGTAAACTCTATGAAATGGATGATAATCCCGAACGTCGCGTATGGCTCGACAAGCTGAGGGCATTCATGGATGAGAGGCGAACACCGATAACCGCTTGTCCAACCATCTCGAAACAACCCCTCGACCTTTACCGATTATATTTGTACGTAAAGGAGCGAGGCGGATTCGTCGAGGTATGCAAGGTGCCGTAGCAAAATTCCTTTTACTAACTTCTTTCTAGATTTACTAGCAATTCCCAAATAAAAAACAAGTATACGTATCTCACCACTATCCAACCAAAAATGAACAACCACAAGCAAAAAAGAACTAAATATTTTGTAGAGAATCCAAACCAAAAAACAAAACCTTTAAACAAATTTCAAATCATCCATGATTAAGTACAAAATACATACATTTATTGAATGTTTGCTCCTTATTCAATATTAGAGCGACGAAAGTCTGCATGCGAATTTTCTAATTTCTACATAGTCATTCTGTTACTTTGTGTAATGAACGTACGAGTATGTTACATGCTCTTATATATTTTTTTTAGTTTTCATTGTCATAACAATTTTTCATTTTTACTGTTTAGTCCAAACGATTGTGCATGTTTGACTTCATTTCTTATTATTTATAATCTGAATGTTTTGTTCTTTGGTTCATGTGTGTTTCCAATAGTTTTTTTGTTGTTGTTAGACATTTTAAATTCCTATCCCATTTTCATTCCCATTTCTATTAATTAGAGCATAAGTAGTATTTTAGATACAACAATTAATAATTTTAATTTTAATGTGTTCCATGCGAGGAACTATGCCGTAGCGAAATTGAAGTCGTAAACATAACAGCTAAAGAAAATCTGATTAAGTTTGAAATTTTAGATTTCATCAAACCGCAATTTCCGAAAAGCATTAACAAAATATCAGTAGCTATAGAAAGCAATAGATAAAAAAAACTGTTGACTATATCACACAGGACATGCAATCTCTTAATAACACAAAGAGAAAGTGATGTCGATCACAAAATCTAATTTCGTATCCCTGAAAAACTCTTATCTTAACTGGAAAAATATGTCTGCAGTCAATAAGTCGGTATAATTTTTGGCTGCAATGAATTGTTTTTCGGCTGTTTTTGACAGCCAGCATATGATTACACAGTGCGACAGTCCAAAAACTCTGTGACGTGATATTATTTTTCTTGTAGCTAATGTCGAGTAAAACAACGTTTGTTCTATGAAATTTGCCGAACACCCCCCAATCTTGACTTACGGGTGAAAACCCGGTTTTCATGACTTTGCGCACCTTTACGCCTGTAACACAATCTCCGGTTATCCTTCAGTTAGAGCTAACCTACAGTTATAGCTGTCAAAATTTTTATTTTTTAACTGTGAGTTAGCTCTAACCGGAGGTTGTGAAATTGGGGGTTAGTTGATTATCAACCGATTTCCAATATCTCAGCTGATTTGAACTAGTATTTATGTAAAGATTTAGCTTTAATGAAACTTTAATAACTCAGTCAATTACAAACGGATTTTTAAGATACTTGTTGCGTTTCTTTCCTTACATAATATACTATTTACGTAAACCAATTAATCGTGTGGTTATCTTTGTAAATACGTTTATAATTTGTAAAAACGTTGTCTAAATAAGAAAATGGCGGAAAAAATTATAAAAATGTGTTTACAGGACAATACACATATATTCCTAAATTTAAAAAAAAGTGTGCAAAGGTAACAATTTTTTACACGTAAGTCCGGATTTTGGGGGTGTCTGGGGAATTTCAAAAACAGATTCTTGTTTTCCTCGACAAGACCTACAAGAAAAATAATACCTATACTTATATTGTGTTCGCTATGCAACAGGCTACAACACTACCTAGTCGAACGAATGATAAAACGAGACTAAATGACTTTTTATGTACCTCAGGACAACTGGAAGAAGTTTTGATAACGATATATCAATGTGTATATATGTACATTTTTATAATGTTACTGAAATTAAAAAATCCCAACAACTAATTAGTTTATGTTTTACAACTAAAAACCTTTGGATACTGCCCACACTAGCGTTTTTGTTATATTTGCAGTTTTATCTTTTTGTTAAAATTTCAAGCGTGAGAATTGGTCATTTTTCATTGATTTATATATGTATGCATACGTAGTAAGCAAGACATTTAAAAAACAATAGTTTTTTTAAAACGTTTTGCCCTTTTGATTTTACATATTTTTTCATTCATATGCTAAAGTTACCTCTCAGTTACTAAGTTCACTCCTCATTGTTTCGCATTCAATAGTTTTTTCTCTTCCATCATCTTGCTTGCCCCCTCATAGTGAATGGTTAAAAATTTGTAATTTATTAAGAAGAAGAAATGCGGTTTTATACATTTTTGTTATGTTATTTCTCGCTTCTCCAATTACTAAAACATTGCTCACTAACTTGGTATTTTTTTTATTTCTTCCCAAATACGCGTTGTGAACTTAAAGGTCACCAAAAGTAAGACTTGGAAGGACATTGCCGGCCATTTAGGTATTGGTGCGAGTAGCAGTGCAGCCTACACGCTGCGTAAGCATTACACGAAAAATCTATTAGCTTACGAGTGTCACTTTGATCGTGGTGATATAGATCCATTGCCGATAATACAGCAGATCGAAGCGGGTACTAAGAAGAAATCAGCTAAAGCCGCTTCTGTACCATCGCCAGGTAATAAATGTGTGTGTGCAATTGCTAAAATTTGCGTTCTATATTGACGTAACACTATTTTTCACTTTTAGCTGGCTCATCCAATTCTCAAGACTCATTCCCAGCCCCAGTAGGTGCTGCCAACACATCTATGGATGGCTATCCTGCGTATCCTGGTAACTATCCCGGTGCTGGTCCCCAGCCTGATTACGGAGCTGCCGGACAAATGCCTCGACCTCCATCTCAAAGTAATGCACAAAGTCCACATCCAGGTAAATATCGCCACTGACATCTACTGGCACCTATTGTGTCTGCAAGTTTTCATTTGTTTTAAATTTAATGCAATCTTTTATTTTTATTATTTTATTTTTTGTTTTTAACACCAATTAACCATCACAACTTGTATTCGCATACGCACCACATACACAAACACATATTTTTATTCATCATTAATTCCACTACTTACTCGACCGTTCATTCATCTTCGTCGTCACCTTCACTACCAACAAACACCACACAATTTGTGTTGCAAATGTTTCCTCACTGTGATGTCGTTCATGCATTCTGGCCGTGTTGTATACAGGCTCAAGTAATCAAGCATCGACGGCGACACCTGGTGGTGATAATATAAGTGTTAACAATCCCTTCGATGAGCCGGTCGGCGGTGTTAGCAGTGGTGTACCGAATGCTAACGCAGCAACTGTCCACGCAAATAGTGGCGGTAGTGGCTCGACGGGACCACCGCCTCCAAATGTGGGCCCCGGCCCACCACCTCCTTCAACGGCGAGACCGCCATATCCGCCTGGAGGACCATATCCGCCACCACCACCACCGGTGTCTCGTGCACCAGGTATTGCAAAAAATACATACACAATTCTAGTATCTCTCTCTGTCGTCTCACTATCATATTTCTTTTGTGTTTTTGGCTGCATACTCTTCTTTTCCTCGTGCTACTCAGTGAAATTTTGTTTTCTTTTTCATTTTTATACATTTGTTGTTATTATTATTGTAACCGATTCATTTGTTTGCTACAATACAATAAGACTGCAAGATCATTGTTAACCCTTTTTCGACATTTTTCAGGCTCTCCGTATCCGGGACAACCAGGTGCTTACGGCCAATATGGTTCTGGTGATCAATACAATGCGACCGGGCCGCCCGCGCAATTTGGTCAGCAGCAAGGACAATTTCCTCCACAAAATCGCAACATGTACCCTCCTTATGGACCTGAGGGGGAAGCGTGAGTGAACTTTATTTAGTTTTACTTTACTTTTCCGACATTTTCGTTTTGATACCAAAACTGTATTGTTTTATCCCAATAATTGGCCAGAGAATGTTCTCTTTATTACTATTACCACATATTTCCAGACATGTAAAAATTAATGAAGTCTTTTTCCCTTATTTAGACCGCCAGCGGGCTCAAATCAATATGGCCCGTATGGTAATCGTCCATATAGCCAACCTCCACCTGGCGGATCGCAGACACCATCTACACCTGGTGCTCCATCGGCGGCAGGTGGACCTCCACAAAGTGGTCCTCCTGCACCTGGTAGTTCCCCTTATCCTCCGCCCGGTGCTCCTGGTCAACAAGACTACTACAGGCCTCCCGATCAGGTAAGAAGTTTTGTTTCACACTAATTCATATACTAATTAACTTTTTTTGTTGTCTTTGAATATAGGGTCCTCAGCCTAGACGTCATCCAGATTTTGTTAAAGACACACAACCTTATCCTGGTTATAATGCGAGGCCACAAATTTATGGTAAGTTTTGTTTGTTTTTATTAGACATTTGAGGACGTAGGAATTTGTTGTCTCTTATGTTTTTCTTCCCTATGAATTGTTATGTATAACTTCCTTGGAATAATTACGTATACGAAAATAATGTTGAGATACCGCTTAAAATATCATTTCCTATCAAATAACAAAAAGTCAAAATATATTTGAGAAGAGCATTAACATATATGTATGTATATAGTTTATTTTTAGAGCGTATATTAGGGCTTCCCAATCTTTTCCCGATACTACAGCTCCCCAAATCAGTCCAAAGAACGAAGTATAGAGGACATTTTTATAACCATTTTTTTTCAAAACAAGCAACACCGCTTCTCTACTAAAAAAATTTAATTATCGATATTTGAACCCCTTATTCACGAGAGATGACATACTGTTTTCATTTGACATTTTTATTCTTTGACATTTGACAAGTAGAAACTACGCCATTACCACTGACCTTAAATTATACAGATGTGCCGTCAGCGAGAAACGTCAAAATCTATCAGTTACGAACGAATAGGAATGAAATGTCACACGCGAAAAAACACTTTTCCGCGAACATAGTTAGAACTTGTTTTGCACTAATCAATTAATATTAATTTTTTAATTGTGACAATTACAAAAAATTCGGGAAAATCGCTCCGAAATCTGCGGAAAAACTCACTCTTTGAAGTCCTACTCGTTGAAATTTCTATTCGTTCGTAACTGACAACTTACTCGCTCCGGGATGACATATCTTATTATTCATTATTTTTGGCCATTACTAAAAATGGGACGATACACGATTCAACAACGCATTGAAATTATTAAAATTCGAAAAATCGAAAATCATCTTGACTGATGAGGCCCATTTCCACCTCGGTGGCTACGTCAACAAGCAAAATTGTCGCATCTGGGGCTCGGAAAACCCAAGAGTTATTGTTGAGAAGCCTCTTCATTCTCAACGTGTGACTGTTTGGTGCGGTTTATGGTCCGGCGGGGTCATTGGACCTTACTTTTTCGAAAATGAGGTTGGATCAACAGTTACGGTGAATGGATGGCGCTATCGAGAGATGATTAATGTTTTTTAATGGTCGGACTTGGATGGTATTGATCTGGACAACGTTTACTTTCAATAAGACGGCGCTACGTGCCACACAAGCAACGAAACCATTGCTCTGTTACGGGAAAAGTTTCCGGACCGTGTTATCTATCGAAGAGGTGAACACAATTGGCCACTGAGATCTTGTGATTTAACACCTTGCGACTTCTTCCTTTGGGGCCACGTGAAAGATAAGGTCTACGCCAACAGCCCAGCGTCGATTCAAGACCTCAAAGATAGAATTCGTGAGGCTATCGAGAACATAGGGCAGCCACTTTGCGATTTGGTTATGGAAAATTTCATGAAAAGGATATGGTCCTGTGAGTGGTCGTGGTGGCGATTTTGCTGATGTTGTTTTTCATTATTAACGGCATACCTTCCTCTTTATTATGAAATAAACATCCGATCATTTATCACAAAAAATGGCATTTTTCTTTGAATACCAAAATAACACCTTGTTGGACGACCCTTTATCATGCTATTTTAAAAAAAAAAATGATTGAGTTCAATATCATGTTTTGCACAATTAATTACTTCTTCCTCAATAATGTATAGATCACGAAGTAACATGTTATGCCTAGAATCTGTCTAAATATCACAAAAGTGCGATATCCATTTGAAATACTAAAACAGTTCACTTGAATGTTCGATATTGAACAGGAAACCCATGATCCTTGGTTCGTAAGGCCTGGAGTAGGTTATATTTTAATATATTTAAGATAAAAACAGTCATCACCAAGTTGTTCGCAGAAACATTTGCAACTTTCGCCCGATAAACAACTATAGAACAGAAATCAGGAGCCACGCGTTGAAAAATCCAAAATACATCCGCGATCAGATCAGTGAGTTCATAATAATAAATAGAAAATGATTCTGGATAACGAGTAGCTGTTGTATATGATTGTATCTTACAACATTAATGTGCTGCCTTGGATCCAATAATAATACTAAAAAGTTTGCAGAATGGGAACTATGTGAATACACTAGTTACTCTTATGAAACATGATACCTTTTCTGCTCCTTTTTATGATGTGAAATTGGAGCATAGTGTTTTTATTTGATCCCAACTAAAAAACCTCGATTACTCCACATTATTATGCCTTCTGTTTCATATATTTGTGAGACGTCACTGCTTTTTGGCTTATTTAAGTTTCTTAATTCATCGGTCTTCCAATAGCTTTAATTTTTATTTATCTTTCTGTTTGTAATTTCAGGTGGATGGCAAGGCGGCTCAAATCAGTATCGCAACCAATATCCATCTTCACCTTCCCCACAAGCTTGGGGTGGGGCTCCACCACGAACTCAGGCACCGCCTGGTAGTCAATTGGGACCACCTGGTCAGCAACAACCTCCGACATCTGGTGCAGCGCAATGGGATCAACATCGATATCCTCCACAGCAACAACCACCACAGCCACAGCAGCAACAACAGCAGCAGCAGCCACCTTATCAACAGCCAGGACAACAGCAACCGCCACCACCACAATGGACACAAATGGGTGCAGCTGGCACTGGTGCACCTGGAGCCCCACCAAGTGGTGCACCAGGATCTCCTCTAAGGCCACCAAGTGCAGGACAACAACAAAGAATGCCTAACTCAGGTCCCGGAAATATGAGTGGTGCTAACAGTGGTGTTCCTGTTGGTGGACCACCTCAGGCAGTACAACCAGGAGCTCCTCCGAACAGCACAAATGCTTCCGTCGGTTCAATGCCAACCAATAATATGGGTAAACCACCATTTTCCATGCCTCCACCAACACCAGCGGCCGGTGCGGTTGCTGGCGGACAAGTAGTTGGCCCTCCCGGTCCGGGAGCTATAATGCCTGGAACAATAGGGAACAATCAACAAAAGCCGTCATTGGGCGTTGTTGGACCTGGTGGAGCCCCTGTACTGCCACCTCAACCACAACAGCAGCAGCAACCGCCACAACAACTACCGCAGCCGCAGCAGCCACCGCAACAGCAACCACAGACACAGCCACAACAACAGCAGCAGCAGCAAGCGCCACCGCAACTGCAACAACCACCCCAGCAGCAGCAACAGCCCTTCCCTCCGCCTGTGGGACCTGGGCCTCCATTAATCAAAAAAGAAATTGTTTTTCCACCCGACAGTGTGGAGTCAACCACACCCGTATTGTATAGACGTAAACGATTGACGAAGGCTGATGTATGTCCGGTGGATCCATGGCGTATATTTATGGCCATGCGCTCTGGCCAGTTGACCGAATGTACATGGGCTTTGGATGTTTTAAATGTGCTTTTATTCGACGATTCCACAGTTCAATATTTCGGATTAACGCATTTGCCCGGTCTGTTGACCCTGCTGTTAGAGCATTTTCAAAAGAATCTCGCTGAAATGTTTACCGACGGCGAAGGCGATGACAAATCTGGCCTAAATGGTAAAATTGGCCGAAAGACGTCTTCGTGTAAACGCGGCATTGCCAACAAGACGACATCGGCAGCCACCTACAACCGCAAAAGGCTTTGTGATATCGTTAAACAGGAGGATATGAGAGGAGAAGACCATCAATTTCGCTTGTATGACAGTACATCGGAATCGGCGGTGGCGGACGGATTTGAAGATGTTAATGATGCCGCGGTAGCCTATGTCGAAGGCGGTTACTTTAGAGAAGATTCGGATGAAGACGAGGGCATCGATCTGGGCCAAGTTAAACAACTACCCAATCCTGAGGAACGGGTGGTACTACTGGCTCACACCCCCAATTACACAATGATGTCGCGGAAAGGTTTGCCCGTACGCTTACAGCCCGCCGAACAAGATATTTTCATAACAGATGGTCTGAAGGAGTGGGATTCCGAATTTAGTGGCAACTATGAAGAGACGGCTCCGGTCGGCAGTAATGCCTGGACGTATGGTTTTACAGATCGCGACATAAACAAGGGCATTATCGATGTGTTCAAGTCAGAATTTGTAGACATTCCATTTGCCCGTTTCATCAAAACAAAGACTAAAGACACAACAAAACATAAAAAGGAGAACAACAACAAAATCGATGAAGAGGACTCCTCCCTCTCAGCCGATGATTTGCTGAAACCCAAATTAGAATGCAAAGAAAGTGATAAGGACATGGAGGACGACGAGGCCGAAGCAAGAATACAACAAAATACTTTCAACAAGAAACGGCGGCTGTTTTACAATTCCACGGCGACGAATACTACTCAGCTACTGGAACCCACGGAAGCCAAGAAATCCAAACTGCAGAGCGAGGAGCCCTGTCTGGAAAAATCTGCATTCGCTATTCCGCCTGAAATTAAGAAGGAGTATGACAGCAGCGAACCTCCAGCCACATCAACGAACACCGATAGTGATTGTCGAGAGGTGGATATGGAATTGGAAACAATAACCACCAAAGAACCCTCAGTTGCGACGAAGGCATTCGATCCTAAATCGACTGCGAGGGATCCGGCTTTGGTTTTACAACGCCGTCGTTCCTCTTCGTCCCTTGAAGACGAGTGTTACACCCGCGATGAATCCAGCCTATATTTGGTCAACGAAAGTCAGGACTCCTTGGCTCGGCGTTGCATATGCATTTCAAACATATTCCGCAATATGAGCTTTGTTCCCGGCAATGAGTCGATATTAGCGAAATCACAAAGATTTCTAGCCGTACTCGGGCGTTTGCTGCTACTCAACCACGAGCATTTGCCAAGAACACCGAAAAATCGTAACTACGACCGGGGCACCGAAGAAGACACAGATTTCTCAGATTCGTGCAGTTCCCTGCAGGGAGAGCGCGAATGGTGGTGGGACTATCTAATAAGCATACGGGAAAATATGCTGGTGATCATGGCAAATATAGCCGGTCACCTGGATTTGTCACGCTACGAAGAGCTAATAGCCAGACCCTTAATCGATGGCCTGCTACACTGGGCGGTGTGTCCCAGTGCACACGGCCAAGATCCCTTCCCCTCGTGTGGTCCTGCCTCTTCCTTATCACCCCAAAGACTTGCCCTGGAGGCTCTATGTAAGCTGTGTGTCACCGATAACAACGTGGATTTGGTCATAGCTACACCACCTCATTCGAGGTTGGAGAAACTATGTGCCGTCCTCACGCGGCACTTGTGTCGCAACGAAGATCAAGTACTGCGAGAGTTCTCCGTCAACCTGCTTCACTATTTGGCTGCAGCCGACAGTGCCATGGCCCGAACGGTGGCTCTACAATCGCCCTGTATATCATACTTGGTGGCATTTATCGAGCAGGCCGAACAAACCGCGTTGGGCGTAGCCAATCAGCATGGTATTAATTACTTGCGCGAAAATCCCGATTCCATGGGTACAAGTTTGGATATGTTGCGACGTGCAGCGGGCACATTGCTGCACTTGGCCAAGCACCCCGATAATCGGTCTCTATTTATGCAGCAGGAACAACGGCTTTTGGGTCTTGTGATGTCACACATACTCGATCAACAGGTGGCGCTGATTATATCACGCGTGTTATTCCAAGTATCGCGGGGCCCAGGGGCTGCGGTCAATTCACTCGAATATCGCATGCAACAGAAACAATTGCAGCAAAAGTTGGGGATGCAGGAGAGAAAGCAGCAAGCAGCTGCTGACGTGAAGGTCGAAGAAATATTGCATGACAAAGAAGAAGACACGGCGGCGTCGTCGACGGATATTGCGAAATGTGAGTCCAGTGAAATGGCTCCTCTAGACGGCGATGCAACGGCGGCGAACAGCAGCAGCAACGCCGGCGACAGTGCTGCTTCTGGCATGCCCAGCAGCAACAACATCGAACACATGCCGCCGAATAAACATCCTTCCTCATCCTCCTCCTCTATGATAATTTCGGCCGATAGTGAAAACAGTAATAGTAGTTCTCAAATAACACCCACAGCTGCTTTCAACGACGTCAGCAACAGTAGTACAAATAGCAACAGTTGTGGTACGGCGGCCAGCAGCCTTAGCCAAAACAGCACAAACAGTTCCCTGGGTAGCTGTAGCAATTTGAGCTCGGGCACAACGGCCGCAGCGGTGGCGGCGACAGCTATGCATCATCACCACCACCACCACCTGCACACGAACAATAATATCAGCGGCGGCGGAAGTGCGGTTGGCATGACAACGAGTGAACAGTTGAAGAACAGCATGTTGGGGAGTGCCGCCGCCGCAGCCACCTCGAATACATCTTCTTCAATAGCCACAAGCAGCGGTAATCTCGGTAGCAGTAGTAATAGCTTGCAAATGAACAGTACGATGACGACGATAACGACAAACTCGTCGTCGAGTGGTGGCGGTGGCTCTGCAGTACATCAGCAACAAATATCAGCGCCACCACCTCCACCGCCAGCCACGACTGCTCCTCCATCTCAAGCCCCAACTGCGAATACCTCAACGACAGCAGCGGTTGCGTAGTATACAATGCTACAGGCAGCTGAGAGTGCGACAGCTGCGACAACAATGTTTGCCTACCACCAGCAACAGCAGCAGCAACTTCAACAACAACATCATCATCATCCGCAGGCTGCCCCTCCCCATATGTGGCCCCCGCTAACAGTTCCTCCAACGACAACACTCGCCCCTTCTGCTCCCGTGGCCACACAAGCCACCTCCAATACCAGTCTAATGGAAATGCATTTGATGAATACAGCCATGCACGAAGAAACGGCCACATTTCAACAGCCCCTTCCGCCACCTACAGTACATCAGCAACAACATTACAATATTCCTCCACCACCTCCCCCTCTTTCGGTTTTACAACAAACGCATCATGCGCATACTCCTCATCCCCACCACCAGCACCATCATCAACAGCAGCATCAGCAACGTTTAACAACAATATCCACACAATACGAAAGTCATACTCAGGCCAACACTCAGCCACAATCGCATCAGTCGTCGTCTCTATCACATCTGCAGCCACTACCATCAGCGGGAGCCATCAGCACCAGCAACAGTCATCAACCACAACCAAGTCATCAAAATCACCCAATCCATCATCATCAGCAACAACAACCACCACCACCACCACAACAGCAGCATGACTCAAGAGATCAGGTTAACTTTTAAATAATGTTCGGTAAAGTCTCTTTCGAGAGATCATTATCCTTCCCAGAAACAATACCCGCCCGTTGTAGCAAAACAGAAATGTACATTTCTATTGTTTATTTGAAGTTTGAACATTTCAAACTTACTTTTATTGCACATTTTTTGTTAGATTTTTATTTTTTTTAATAGTACATAAATAACAATAAATTGATATTTTTGTTTATCAACGTTTGAATATTTGAGATTCCTCCTCAGCAAAGATGCGTGTAAACGGGGTTAACATTTTTTATTGATACAATTCTAAGGATTGTCTGCAAATGTCGAAGGCAAAATAATGGTAGTGTTTTTTTTTTTCGAAGGACTCTAAACAAAAATACAGTAATTCAAAACATCAGTGAAGGAAGTGCGAAATGCTCTTTTTCAATATAAGTCTTTATAATGTACTACTATTAAACATTATTATTCAGTGTCACCGTGTACAGACATATTTTAGAATATTCGAAAAGGATTGTGTCTGTTGTCTCTGTTGTCGCAGAAGGTCCCTTAGTAATTACGAAAGCAAACTCATATTAAAAGGTGTGAGAAACGACCCAAACAGATGGAAATTAATTCGAATATTGTCCTAATTTTGGGCGTAATCATCATATTCAAAATGAGGTGGTGAATGGAATTAAATTAAAATGGCATGATTAGGTCCTTGAAGGCAATCTATAAAATGCGATCTCCCCCTATACTGTTCGAGATAAGGTGTAACAATTTTATTATTCACAGATTTACCTGAAGGTATTTATTTAATTAATTGTGGTGTGGGGTGTACTATTTCCATAGTCTAGTAAATATGATTGCCAATCTTCAGGACCTGCTTTTCATTTTTCTTTTTATTCATTGTTAATTTTTCCCATTTAGTACTCCTTTAAAGCGTTGCTGCAAACATTGTAATCGTCAGTTAAATATAAACTTATATAGAAACCTGATCTTTTGTTCATTCAATTTATGTAAATACAAACCATATGATGAACAAACTATTATAAAACAAAACAAGCAAATACTTATAAACAAAATAAATACATACATTAACGCAACGAATTTATTTCCCAAATGTTGCTAATTTGACAAGTAAAAATGATGAATGAAAAAAAAAAAAACAACAGAACGAGTAAGGAAAAGTATACCATTACATATAGATTTTTTAAAAAAGATCTTTATTATGAAATTATAGATATTACTTTAAAAAATTGCTAAATTAAACCAACAACAAAGAAAAACAATGACTATTACAATTAAAAAAGTAAAGGTTTAAATACTTAATTGCACATAATAAAGTTTAAAACAAAATACATTTAACGAAAAAAATAGAACATTGTATAGAGATCCCCCCCTTCCCCCATTCAATTTAATTATACATGTAAAGGTTATAATTTATAAAAAAAATTAAATAAAATTATATATATATATTTAATACGAAAAAATATTTAAAAAACAATGATCAAGAACATACGCGCAACTGCAAGATATTCCTAAAAAAACAAAAATATTAAAAACCACAAAATATAAATTGTAATGCTTTTTCTGTTAGAATCTGTAACATTAATTAATTATATACATAAATAAATCCATAATACAAACAAACAAAAACAAGCAAAACTGCAAAAAACAGAAAAAAGAAAGAATTTGTAGTTTATGGTCGGTCATTATTATTACTATTAATAACAAATTTATATATAAATATTATTATTACTATTTACCTATAATTATGATTATGATTACTATTATTATTATATTAATAAATGTGTCTGCACGTGTATAAACAATTAGTTTTATAAATATAAAGAAATACATATAGAAAATAATATGCTCCACTTTTTTATTTAATTTAATAAATAACCTTTGTTTGTTTTCTTTTTTAATTTTATAATTAACGACAGTATTTATTCTACATAAAATCTTAATTTTTCTCCATTTCTTTCTTGAAATGAAAATACCTACACACCCACACACAACTCCATGATAATGAAAACAAAAAATCATTAATTTTAAGACTTTATAAAAGGACGAAGGATAACGCGCGGAAAAGGCAAAGTGTTTATTTACACTAATACATACATACATACATACATCAATATATATATACAGACAAAGAAACAAACAGATATCGTAAATGTTGAAATATATATACTATATACATACATATATAGAATATTTTTTTTTATAATTTCTAAGAATGTTTGTTTCAGATTTTAATACCTAGCTGTCTATAAAATAAATTGAACGTATAACAAATAAAAAATCAAAGTCCCACAAAATCATTATTAGGTACACACTACAAAAACAAACACCTAACTTCAATTTCAGAACACAATTTCAGTCATCCCCCATACATCCGCCACCACTCACTCTCTCACCCACCCTTCTGCCACTTCTGCCCTCTAATCACAAAAAAACAACACTTTCTCAAAAAAATCGAAATAAATGTAGAAAAAATCCGGTCAATGATGTGTTTAAAATAGTAATTGCTACGTGCGCAAAAATACATATATTTCAAATGCAAATGGAAGAAATGAAAAATAAACATAAAAAATTATAGCTTATAACGTTACTACTATTACAGAAGCGAAACATTCACTTCTTTGTCGTACATAAAAATAAAATAAACCATTCACGATATAAATAAAATTGAAACAAGTAAAAGAACTTGAAAACTTAAAAAATCAACCTTAAAGAAAACTCGATTATGTAATGAAAGATGAAACACAAGTAACGGTGAAGAAGTAACGAAAAAACAGAAAATAACTACAAAAAATTACATTTAAACAATTGCTTAGTTTTAAATATAAACAAAAAAAATATACATATATCTATTATAAATGAACAACAAAACCACAACAAAATACATAATATTCTTAGCTATAATATAATTCGTCATAAAAACATAAGCAAAAACAACATTACATACAAACAAACCACACCCCACTCCCCTTAGACCCTTTAAAAGAAAACAAATAAGAAGAATACTTAGACCCCATCCCTTCTACATTTCCTCCTCCTCCTACTCTATATACATTTATTAATATTGTATAAAAACAACCAAGAAGAAAAAAGAAAATAATAATTGTAGTTTTAACTTTATATTTAAAAAATAATAATAAAAATGATAAAAAAACATATGGTATTTAAATTTGTTTTATTTTCCGACACTCATTTATCTGCGGACTGGTGGTATTTAGTGCACCTAAAACCACATAATTATTGTAGGTAGAATTTTAAGAGACCAACGTTTTTTTAGGACGCCGATAAGTAAACAAAATTATTAATTAATCTCGAAATTGAATTGTCTCCATGTTTGGCTAATATTCAGGGCCTGTTTCTGTAACTTATTTTCGTTCGTCTACGGCGAACGATCAAAAATCACTCAATTATTCCGAGAAATCTATAAGTCACAGCAGTTTATAATTCGGTGTGTCTAAAGAAAAGCACGTAAAAAGCTCGTACCTAAAATATTTTTAACCTGCGTTTTATAGAATTCAAGTAATAGTTGAGAGATTTTTGATCGTTCTCCGTAAACGAACGAAAATAAGTTACAGAAACAGGCCCTAACACATGTGATGACGGTCGCACGATTTGCAAATCACATGTGACCTTATCAAGGCATTCGTTAACGGATACGAAAAGTTATCGAATCAGCCAACTACTTTACATGGATCATGGATCATGGATCAATAGACACTTTTGATCGCTTGTTACATTTTTGTGTGGAATGATAGCAAAGAGCGAAGACGAAAATATTGCAGCAGACAGTAGTTGTCAACCTTAATACATCCCCACATTTCCTGTTTGGTCATTTGTGTGTTCCTGCAATTTGTGGGGAATGCACACGAGTTTGTTGTTGTCGTTACCTTTTTCTAAAAAAGACTTGTTTACGGAAAACTAAAACATGGATTTCGAATATCGACAAACAGATAAAAAAACATTGACGTTCACAGTTGCTGTATATTGAGCTGGGGCCAAATCACGGTATCCGTTTATGAAAGCTTTTTCGTGTCGAAAAAGTTATCGCAGCTACGACTTCTTTAGATCACGGGAATCGATCGAGAATTTTGATTTTTTGATATCATTTTCTGTGGAATGACAATCACCATTATCGGGAATAAAATTCCACGCGGAATTTGTTCCCTGTTCCCTAAATTGCACATTGAAACGGGAACAAATTCCGTGTGGAATTTTATTCCCGATTATGGTGAATGTCAAATAGTGAAGACGAATAAGAAAAATATAAAATATTGTGAACGGCGGAACGAACCAAAAATAATAAATAATAAGATATGTCATTACGGAGCGAGTAAGTTGTCAGGTACGAACGAATAGAAATTTCAACGAGCAGGACTTCAAAGAGCGAGGTTTTCCGCGGATTTCTGACCGATTTTCCCGAAATGTTTGTAATTGTCACAATTAAAAAATTAATATTAATCGATTAGTGCAAAAAAATTTAAAGTATGTTCGCGGAAAACTGTTTTTTCGCGTGTGACATTTCATTCCTATTCGTTCGTACCTGATAGATTTTGACGTTTCGTCCGGACGGCACATCTGTCTAATTTAAGATCTGTGGAACGAACAACTAAAAGAAATAAGAATAATTATAATTGCAGTGATGTTTATTTTAAACATTAAATAGATTCAATGTTATTTTGTATTCCTCATCTTCGGATTCAAAGGAGGAATACAAAGCAGTGCCAATTCAAATAGAAATATGGAACAAAAGTAATCATTCGTCATTGTCTGCAGTCGTGTTAATAAATACTTCTAAAAAAATTAAATTATGATTAAAAATAAGTTTTGCAGATTTAGAAGGCGTTTAAACTTTAAAGAGAAGCATTTTACTACATTTTATCCGCAATTAATTTCCCCGGCCATTCTTCAACATCCGTTCTACCTGTATTCAAACTAGACGCCACACAAAATCTTCTGGGCGGTGATTGTTCCGAGGTAGGAAATGATTATCTTGTTTAAAAATAACACAGATAACTTATGGCAACGCATAGATGAATGATTATTCAAAACAACCAAAGAGACTTGTAAATCAAACACGACTTGTTCCTTTAAGAGGTAGATAAGAACTAAAAGCTTTTATTTCATTTCATTCGTACAAAGGATAGGCAAGTATGTAAATGTCATCTGACATATTACACACTTTCTATAAGAAGCAGCATTTGTGGATAATTTTTAGGTAGGTTTTTCACCAATGCTCGGTCATAACATCAGCTAGCATTAGTGTATACTTCCCATTAATTCTGCTAATATTAGTTAATAAAACATTACCACCCCTATCGCAAATAATAAATGGAATATTTGTTTCCTAAATTTCTTCACTTCACAGTTGAAAATGCCGGGTGCAGGGGTTTATTGATTCGAAAAATCCTTATTACAAAGGGAAAATACGCTTATAGCTAACATTTTTACAATTACAAAAAGGGAATTACTTATCATTTTATTGTTTTTACTTAATACTATGACTTAAAAATAACACTTAATAATAATATATACAAATGGGTGGGAGTGCAAAGGCAGTCCCGATTATTGGCGCGTACTATATACGGTGTCGTCCAAATCGTAGCTACCTATCCTGCGATGATAGAATAGCAATTGGTCGCCACGGTATAGAAGACCAGCAGGAGGCTGGTATTTTAATTCGGTTAGCCTGTCTAGGGTGGTGTCTAGATGTAGGCATGTTCTCATCAATTCATTATCAAGAGAGGATGAGCTCTCAAGGTGCCGAATTGCTGTTTTGGTTAAAAACACGTCAATACGATGGAAGTCAATCGCGCCGTAGATAGACCGATTCGAAGATTTGGCAGGAAGAGATTCCAAACCAGGACGGAAAGGCATAGGCCATGATGGGTCTGATGATCTGTTTATAGACCAAGAGCTTAACGTCCTTGCGTCGCCGTTGAAAATGCTATCGTGAATAATAGGTAACATTTTGTTCACTTCGAATCTGTAATGAAGTATCGAAAATGAACAGCTGTTCAAAAATAAATAAATTATCGGTGCACAAAAATCAAGAAGAAGAAGATTTGTTTTCATAGTTAAGGTTAAAAATATTAATCTAATATCATGAAGTCGGACAATTAACCTGCAGTGAGAATTCGAGAATTCCAGAGGAATTGAGAGTTATAGTACGAGATTTCTACACTAAATTTGGAATACCCGGTGTCTTGGATGTATTGATGGTGAACATCGTAGCGCCAAAAACAAATAAGCACCTGTACTTCAACAGAAAGGAAGTTTGGCTTAAATGTGACACTAGTACGAATCCTCTTTTATTTTATTATCTCCCGATTTCATCAAATCTACGTTTTAAAGATTTGCGGTAGTAAAATAAGGATACGATACGTTGACACATCTCGGAGCTTGCCAATGGAACAAGACTATTTGCAAAGTGGAAGCAGGTTGTGGTTATTAGATGAAAATATATATGTATACATATCGATACCTCCATTCTAAATAATGCAAAAAGGTAGTTTTTCAGGAGAGGCGATCAAAGATTGATGTTTTTTAAATTTGTGTGGAATTCCTTTATAATACAAATCGAATGACCTGTATTATTTTGTGAATGACTTTTTATTGGATTGACCACATTTGGCTGAAAATAAGTTTGAATATTTAGAAATTAAAAATCCAATCTTTAAAAACGTGCGACTAATCATGTCTTAGAATGGAGGTATCTCTATGTATCCATTATCTGTGGTTTTCTGGTCAGAAAATTTCGATTTCGGGATTTTAGCATAAATATTCTCAGCTAATCATTATCTATCGATCCATGTTTGACACTCTTAGATTGTCCAATTTTTTGTGACATTTTTCAACTCTTAAATATGAACATTTATGGTTATTCGTTTGTGCAAAAAAATGTAAATTTTTTTCTACATTTTACACTGAAATCGCATTGTTAGGTTTTAAAATGTCGCAACATTATGTGGTGACATAATTTTTCAGAAACGAAATCACCATTAGTATGAAATATACTGCGAGAGAAAAAGTATTTGGGCTCTTCCGAATATTTAGCTTTTTTGAAATGTGCTGTTATTCCAGAAACCCACAGATACATCATACCATATATATCATTTAGAGTACAGTTTTATTTAATATTTGAAGACAAAAATAAAAATTTTCACGATGAGTCCGTTCTGTTCGCTAGTAAAAATAAAGTGAACAAATCGAAGTGAAAAAATTCCACACAAAAAAATCATTCACGATAGGGGGGATTTTTTCGAACAAGGAAATTATGTACGGAACAAAATTGCCGATTGGAATTTAGTGGAAAGTGAACACATTCTGAGGGAACATTTATTCGCTATAGGGGTGTATATTCTTGTCATAATGTAAACATAGTATCATTGTGTTTATTCGTCGATTATTCCTATTATATATATTCGATATCGATTACATGCATATGGATTATTCATATTCATCACTAATAGGTGAATATCACCACTAACACTAAGAAATAAATTACTCTAATAATATTCTTCAACAAGAACGGTTGTTTTAGTTACAACAATTCTATATTAATATTTTCTAAAAAAACCCTCCAAATTCCACTCAAAAGCAACACAAAAAATAGTTTTCGATGACAATTTTGTTGTCAAGATTACGATCGAAACTTGTCGATAACGGATGCCGTGATTAGGCCCCTGATCTGATATTGTGTCATTTATTGACGGGTAGGTGCCACTAATGGTGTCGATGATATAGCTTTCGAAACGATGTCGTCCACCAAACCATGGGCCAGACATAATACATTTCAGACATTGCTTTTCAAGGCAGGTTGTTTTCAGTTTACAGAAAACAGATACCATGATCTCGAACTCGATAGTCAAAAACAAAACTATCACTCACTTGTGAAAAGTTTCACACGAGAGGTGTTGTGCCTGTCACTCATACCTCACTTCATGCTAAATTTTCTCACCTTGTTTTCTGCTGGGAGTTCTCATTTTTTGGAAAGAAGAACCATTTCAACCCCAAATAAATATGCCGTGAACAAAATTAGTTTACGGTGATCCACTTCGAGGTTCCCAACTTTTTTTAAAAAAAAAAACACAGAAAATTCAAATTGAATAGGGAATGTTTATTATCATTTGAAAGAACATTCTTTGGCATTTATTTTTTGAAGATTATGTCTATCAAATGTTGGCCGCGGCTACGTCTCAGATGGTCCATCCGTTGAGTCCAATTTTCGATGACTCGTTCGAGCATTTCGACTGGTAACTGGCGAATGATAAAATGGCAAACAATATTTAACAAAAATAACATGACAGCATGACACGACTCACACGTGATCTCTCAAAAAAGGCTATTGAAAAAAGTATCTACATGGATCACCCGTTATAACATTACACTAATTAATCTGTCAATTTGTTGTCAAAACGTTGTAAACGTTGTTCAGGCGTAAGCCTTTCCATGATGAAATGCCAGACAATACTTAATAAAAATAACATGACAGCATGACACGACACACGCGTGAGCTGTCAAAAAAAGGCTATTGAAAAAAGTATCTCTACTTGGATCACCCGTTATTTTGAAAGGTACTACTTTTACTCGGAAAAATTTGTCGAGTAAAGAAATAGTAAAAGAGAAAGACATTTTGAAAGTTCTCTCCTAAATTTGTCTACTATTTTTACTACATAGTTTGTTGAGTAAAGGGACGCTTTTTGGAGTAAAACTTTTAAAAATGGTAAAACTACAACATTCCAAATGTAATTCAGAAAATATCAATAGAAATTCAGAAATTCCATTTGAAATTCAGAACTCGTCACTTGTAATTCAGATTTTCCATTTAATTTTCAGAATTCGTCAATTGAAAATCAGAATTTCCATTTGCAATTCAGAACTCGTCAATTGATATTCAGATTTTCCATTTGAAATTCAGAACTCGTCAATTGAAATTCAGAATTTTTCATTTGAAATTCAGAACTCGTCTTTTGAAATTCGGACAGGACAGCTTTTTTCATCAATGGAATGAAGTTGGAATGAATTGTCAGAATTACGGAAGTCTTTGACAATGGCTCATATGAAAGCGGATGAATGGATGAGTTCTTTCCCGAGTCAGATTCAATTAAAAATCGTTATTTACTTCAGTCACATGCATTGCAAAATGTTCCTATACATAAATAATGTGAAATTAAAAAGAACTACGGCGACATACGATTGACTTGAGATGGTTCTTAATGTTAAGTACTTCCCATATGTAAATTTTAAATAACTTTTATGTTAATACACGTAATAACCAGTTGGATTTCAAGACGTTTTCTTTTTCACTTGACTATTCAAATTACCTTGCTTAACTTAAAAGGAACTCTTTGATCTTCAACTCAACTCCACACTGAGAAAACCATGAAATTTAAAAAATATTTTCTTGTTTTCAAATGGAAATTCCGAATTTCAAATGAAAAGTTTTGAATTTAAAATGAAAAATTCTGAATTTCAAATGTCGAGTTCTGAATTTCAACTGAAGAATTCTGAATTACAAATGGATATTCTGAATTTCAATTGACGAATTCTGAAAATTAAATGGAAAATCTGAATTGCAATTGACGAGTTCTGAATTTCCAATGGAAAATCTGAATTTCAAGTGACGAGTTCTGAATTTCAAATGGAATTTCTGAATTTCAATTGACGAATTCTGAATTAAAAATGAGTTTTTCTGAACTACATTTGGAAATGGTGTAGTAACTTGTAGTAGGTAAAGGAACAAATCTTACGTTAGTTGGGCTTTTTTAATTTTCACAAGGAGCAAAATCGCCTTTTTTGATATGTTTGAATCGAAAGAAAATATATGCGATATATGTATATACGATTTTAATTATTATTATTAATTATGTTTAGGAGCATAAAAAATTTAAAAAAAACTTTGAATTACTGAAAAGTTGAACTCAGTTTAGGTATTTTCTGAATACTTATGTAAATGCAAATAAATATTTGTTTCGGAAATAATAGTCCCAAAAAAAAAAATGATGCGATGTAAACAAATATTTGTTTAGAACAACTTCTTCCAAAATATATAATTTTTGTGTGTACCAAATATTAAATGTTTAGTGACCCTAAACATATATATGTTTGGGACATTATACTACAAAAGCGATTTTTTTTCAGCGTGCATTTTTTGAAAATAAATGCCTGTATTTTCCGCGCATTGCACCTTTTTCAAAGGAGATGTGTTTCCGAGTTGTCTAATTGACAATTGCATGTACTCGTATGCATATCGGAATTTTTTTCTAATCAACATAAAAAACGCAATGCCTACTGGTAGTGTTTAGTCTGTTAGAAAGTTTTCTTTCATGTATTTTTTTTAAATGAGTTACACCTTTTTTGAATTGCCTATAAAATCGCTATTTTTTGCAAATCACACTATTTTTTCAGAGGAGATGTGTTTCAGGGTATTGTAACGAAATTTAAAAAAAGCGTTTTCAAAAAAATGGTTAGTTAAGCCCTTTCTGAATTAGGCCAACGACATTATCCTTTATATATAGGGTGGTCCATATTAAATGTAAATAAAACAAAAAGTTTTCAGAGAATTATCTTAATATTTTGTATTTGATGGAAGGACCTATGACAATTATGTGTGAGACAAAATATCGGCCAAAGGCTCGCCACGTGTGACTCACAATTACGAAATTTCTTTGAAAATTGCCACGGCGCACAGTGGTTCAGAATCGTTTTTTACTGGCCAAAACTCTGTAGCTTTGGAACCGATAGAGATATTTAGTATTTTTTTTTGTTCGACAGGTAACTCATTAAGCTTTTCGCCAGTTTTTATTTCAATAAAATCGGGTCAGCAGTTATTGAGGAATTCAAGGTCAAAATTGAAGTTTTGAGTTTTTATCCCCTCACCTTAGAGAGGAGGGTATATATAATTTGCTACGAACCAAAAGTGTAACACATCGAAGGAGTGACCTAAGACCCTAAGTATGTTCGGCGGATATCCGTTTTGGGTAATTTTAAGTCGAATGAGCAATGTCCGTCCGTCTGTCTGTCTGCTGGCTGGTGCGCACGATAACTCTCGAAATGAGTAACCGATTAACTTCAAATTTGGTATGTGGTGATATTTTCTGCTATCTCCGTCTAAGTTCGAAGATGGGCCATATTGGTCTACTCCTTCTGGTACCTCCCCCACAAAGGGATAACATTTAGTGAAATATTGATAATTTAATAACTTCTATACTACTTATTTGAATCCTCTAAAATTCTACACATAGTATTAGTTTATTAGTCACTATTACCTCGAGAAAAATTGGAGAAGTTGCCACGCCCCTTTTGGTACCTCCCACACAAGTAGTTTATAACTTTATTACCAGTGCATACAAAGACTTGTAATTTTGTACAGTGTAATGCATTTATAGTACCTAGAGTCCAGAGAAAAGTGACCGTTATTGGGCGCCCCTTTTGGTACCTCTCACACAAATGGACCATTTTGTACCAAAAGTAAACAGCTTTTAACATTAATACCAGTACATACTTTAAAGATATTAAATGCAATTTAAATTGATAATAATTTAAATAATACAAAATAATAAATAAATGTACTAAAAAATTTTTGAGACTCAAGGTGAGGGGATTCTTTTGTCGGTTTACCCGACTGAAATTTCTTACTTGTTTTAATATTTAGCATGCACGCTGAAAAAAATTGCTTCTTCCAAACATATTCTGCTGGAAACATACATATGTTTAGGGTACAGTCCAAATATATAATATTTGACACTCACAAATATTATATGTTTGGGAGGATGTTGTTCTAAACAAAATTATGTTTTCATCCTTATATTTTTTTATATGGAAATAATATTTCCGAAACAGTGATTAATTTGTATTTAAATATTTTGGCAATGTATAGATGCCTTAATTTAGTTCTTTTTTAAATTGTATATGTTTGTAAAATTCTATTAAAATTTAAATCGTATAATCTTTGGTAACGAAAAATACCATTGATGGATTGACAATTGGACTATTTATAAATTAAAAATGAGTGCTGTAAAACAAAAGAAAATGCTGCTTACGACATTTTTAACTATAAAGTACGAGTATAACAGGAAATTTGGGAAAAAATAAAATTAAAAATTGACAAAGTCAGCAAAGTTAAAATATTTTTTTAAATGTAATGTATTTGGATGAATTCTTAAACAATATCTTTGTTTGTGTCTAAACACATATTTTATTTGTTACAGTCAGTTCGCAAATATATTTTGTTAATAATAAAATGGATACGATCAAATTAAAATGCTTGCAACTAAATCGATGATTGTATCAATCGAATTAAGATTGTTTTTTCATTGACACTCGGTTAGTTGTGGTAACCAATTTTAAATTTTCATAATAGTACCATATGATCGATTTTTGGTTGTGACGATCAATGTTTTATTCCTGACAACAGAAATTGTATCAATAGACCAAAGGTTATTATTGCAACGAATAATTGGTTAATACAATAGAAAAAATATTAATAAATAATCGTTTATTGGTTATCCCAATCATTTCCCAAATTTAGAATAATTAAACGTATTTGGGAATTACAATCGAAAGATTGGTTGCTGTTCTTTTGCTGATACATGACAAACAAAAAATAAAATTACTCGGCATAAAAAAACTTCAACATTTCATTCAAGAACGGTATAGGTAATCAAAAATAATCTCGTGTGGATAATAATGTGTGGAATGCAGAATATGTTGTGCAAAATGTTTTACATAAATAAAAAATGAGAGCAACAATCAAGAAATTGAAAGCATAAAAGTTTTGTGTTTTTTTTCGTGTACTAAAATGTGTGTCAAATATTTCCACATCTAATAATAGTGATGAATTTGTAATATGGGAGTTTTAATTTTGTTATGAATTGTTTTGTTTTTTGTTCAATAAATAAAATAAAAAATAATGAAAACTGTTTTTAATTAATTGTCGGTAGTATAAGACGGACAAATTGTCAGAACAACCATTTTTTTAAAACAGTTGGTTGTGGCAACTACAACAGATAATTTAAGACACCATTTTCGTAGTTGGCGCAACCAAATATGATTGTTGTCAACATGGAAGCAGAGGTATACGACAACCAAAATGTTGGTTGTCCTGATGGAATCGCATGATAGTAGACAGAACTACCAAAATTCGGTTGGCAAATAATTCGGTTGAGGCAACCAAACTGTATTCTGTGTGTTACAATCGAATTCCAACCAAATATTTTCCTGGGTGTATTTGAACAACATTAAGGGAAAGCATTTATTTTTTACTTATATAGCATGATCCATTTCGAGGTTCCCTACTTTTTTAAAGAAAAAAACACAGAAAATTCAAATTGAATGGGAAATGTTTATTATCATTTGAAAGAACATTCTTTGGCATTTATTTTTTGAAGATTATGTCTACCAAATATTGGCCGCGGCTACGTTTCAGATGGTCCATCCGTTGAGTCCAATTTTCTATGACTCGTTCGAGCATTTCGACTGGTAACTGGCGAATGACACGCGTAAACGTTGTTCAGGCGTAAGTCTTTCCATGATGAAATGCCAAATAATACTTAACAAAAATAACATGACAGCATGACACGACTCACACGTGATCTGTCAAAAAAAGGCTATTGAAAAAAGTATCTCTACTTGGATCAGCCGTTATAACATTACACTAATTAATCTGTCTATTTGTTGTCAAAATGTTGCTCAGGCGTAAGTCTTTCCATGATGAAATGCCAAACAATACTTAACAAAAATAACATGACAGCATCTATCAAAAAAGGCTATTGAAAAAAAGTATCTACTCGGATCACCCTATATATGTAACAAAAACAGTAAATTATAATTTTTATTCGTTCGGTTGAAAAATTGCCTGCAAATATTCCATATTTTGTTCCGTATTATCATCTTCATCTAAGTCCCGATGTTCTATATTCCATTGATTTCGAATGCTGGAGATGAGGGGATCTGACAACAAAATATTAAATAGATCTTCGTTTGTACAATTTCGAGATATTTTTCTGCCAACAAAATATTAAATAGATCTTCGTTTGTACAATTTCGAGATATTTTTCTGGTATTGTTCTCTCTATAAAACCTGTAATCCTTATTTCTTTTTTAATGCTAATGCCTCTTCATTTGAGAACTGTTTTTCATCGCTTGGAGTTGGAATACCCTTAATAATCCGTTTTGTTCTCAGAGGACTAGCGTTTAAAACTTGTTCAACAATTTCGGCTTTTGTTCGTTGTTTTTGTGATCGCAATTAATGTAACAAGCTTTCTGCAATAGTTTCACATCCGATTTCTTCATTGATATCCTTAAGTTTTCGTCTTTTAGATCTATCGCTACAGTTGCCGAGTGATTTTGGTGGTCTCCCACAACTGTTTTGATTCTTACTTTCTGAAGATACTTGGACACTAAGTTCGTCCTCTAACCAAAGGTTAGAGTCTTTTAAAATTTATGTTTATTTCATCCAACTTGTTTGTAGCGCTTAGTTAAGTTGTTGATGAAAATATGTACTTTATTTTGCAGTTCCAATTGTATTTCGATGCTTGAGGAATTTACTTTGCTTTGAACGTAACTTAAAACATCTTCCTTCTTTTTGTTTCTAAAATACTCTTCGGATAATTCTTTATAGCTGAAGTTCTCCAGTATTCTAATATTTCATTGTTTCTGCTTGGATATAATTTTGCAACTGAGTTTTTATTTGAATACCACTGGATTTTATCCTTTACTTACATGTAAAGTGTCATACTCTGTTCATAAGTAGCATAAACATAGGTAAAATAAAAAGACCCAAAAAACTAAAAAAGGATTTAGATGTCATAAATATGTCATAAAACATACACAACTTGGCTTGGTGTACCTACAACATGACCAGATAAAATTAAAATAACAATAATTTTTTTTCCCGAGTAATTTCATTAAAATTAAAAATGTGTTCCACAGGCTGGTCGGGACAGGTACAAAAGTATATATATAGGCTTAAAGAGTACACTTTCTTCTTGTACCAAAATCTTCTTGAAGTCTCTTGATGCCAAAAAGTTTCATTCCACTAAAATTCCAATTTGACAAAAATATACACGGGACAAAATCGCCTTTTTTGATATGTTTGAATCGAAAGAAAATATATTTGGAACACAAATTTTTAAATATTATATATTTCTTAGCAAATATATTTTATTTGAAAATCAGTAAAATATACTTGGAACGCATATATTAATATATTACAACAAACTATATTTGCAAACTAAATTTCTCAAATAAAATATTTGTTTAAATATAAATAAAATTATTATTTAGGAATTTTTCCAAACATATTTTATTTAAAATGATTTCCAAAAGTTTTGCTGACTTTTTCGAATTTCAGTTTTCCTTGGCTTCGAATTGTACCTCCCAGATATGATACCATATGCAGCATTAACTTATGTTTTAAATCAATCATTTACATTTTCTGAGTTAGTATTCCAAGTCATGTTTCTTGTCAATCCTCCAATTAATTTATTTTGATACAAGAGAATACGATTTTAATTATTATTTTTACGAACATAAAATATTTCTAAAAAATAACTTTGAATTAGTAAAAAATTTAACACAATTAACGTATTTTCTGAATTCTTAAGTGCGAATAAATATTTGTTTCGGAAATAATGGTCCCAAATAAAAACATGTTGGGATGTAAACAAAGATTTCTTTAGAATAACATATTCCCAAATATATACTTTTTGTGTGTTCCCAATATTATATGTTTAGAGTGTACCCTAAACATATATATGTTTCAAGCGGAATATGTTTGGGACAATATACTACAGAAGCGATTTTTTTTCAGCGTGTAGTACATGTGGAAATATGTTATAACAAATCACGTGTAAACAGTACAGTAGTACTTTTGGAAATTTCTCAAAGAGTACTATCCTACCTACGTAACAAAAAAATTAACCCTCTATCGATAACAGTTTGCGAGAAATGACAATTTCCTTCTACAAAAATATACAACAATTAAGTTTTTTTTTCAAAATTATATAAAATATTTGTTTTTAGCAGCACACCACGCCAACAATAATAAATATTTTGATCTAATTTTTAGGCTACCCTAGTCTCAATATGTTTGGTATTGAATGGCATTAAAATTTTAGAAATCGGCGATGACAAAAAAATTTACTTTTGGCCAGTAAAATTCAATTCTGAATATTAAACGCACGATGTTAAATGTAAATAAAACAAAAAGTTTTCATAGAATTATCTTTATATTTTGTATTATGATTGAAGGATCTATGTTACGCGATTCATGTCACCAAATTTTGTCAGAACTGAATTATTTTCACAAAAATGTCGAGTAAATTGTGCACGATCGCGTATTCATTTTTCGCTAAAAATTCACAAAAATGTTTGCAGGGTGACTGTCGTTTCTCGATAGTCACGTTCACTCTGTGTGTGTGTGCACCGATGCACGCACGCGTTCGTGAGCATCCATGCGAGTTCGAATGCATTTATGCTAATGCAAAAGGAAACTCGGATGGCTACCCACGTACGCATGCTTGTATCCAGGTTACTTTGATCGGAGAAATAGTGTGGTTGTGGGGTGAAACTGAAAGGAGAAGAGCCACAACATGTTAATACATTTAAGTACAATCCAAGGTCCATTCTCCACGGTCTTGGAAATGTGTTTATCTTATTTCTGAGAATGTTCTTTGATATCCACAATATTTTTCATTTAGCCAGCCAATTTTCTTTACAAAGCTTATGGTGTTGTCGATGGTTACTTTTGAAACATCCTTTAGCTCGACCAGAAAATGGTCACCAAATCACTTTTTCCGCAAGCTTTGTAAACATGGACGTTTGCAGAGGACGTGCTTTATAGTCTCGAGTTCGACTTCCTGATCGCACATACGACAATAGTCTGGCGTAGTGTTGTCCCAGCGACTGGTCATTGCTCGAATTGAGCAGTGGCCAGTTATACCTCCTATGTTGAGTCACAGACTCCGCCTATCCAGTCCTAGCTTTAGTTCGGAGCACTCAACTTGGGCCATAGGGCCCTTGAGGTCGCCTCTACTGTTCCTGGCCTGGTTGACCTTGCCTGAGATCCATCCCTCTGAGTTCTCTAGAAGTGGCTGATCTTATGGTATACCGATCCTTCCGCCACTTCGATACACATCGCGGATCCCTAAATCGAAATTGCTAATTCATCAGCAATTTCGATCCCCGCTATATTACAGTGTCCCGGTACCCAACACAATGAAACACTGTATTTATTCATAAGGTTCCCTAGAGCTTGCCTGCAATCCAAGACAAGCCTTGAGTTAACTCGATGACTTCCGACTGCATTTAGGGCAGCCTGACTATCAACATATATTGTTGCATTTCAACCTGTCTCCTTCTGGATATCTAGAATCTCTGCCAGAAACAAACTGCATTCATTCGGAAGTCTGAACGATCTTCTGAAGTTTGTTGTCTCTATGTAGACACCGACTCCGGTGCCTACATCCATTTTCGATCCATCGGTAAAAACTGCGCTCCCCTCATGCAGTTTCTCGGAATACTTCCTGGATTCCCTCGAAGGGGTAACTATCTGGGGTATCTTATCAAAGACCACTTTTGTGACCATATAGTCAGAGATTCCACTGGAGTCTCTGTGTCGACCAAACAGACTTTCTTTCAGGATCCGCGTGACCATACTGCCGTGGCCTGAGCAGAGCTGACTCAGAAAGTCGAAGCAGGCTCCTTGCCGCTACTCCCATCCCATGATGTCTATGCAGCTTCTGGCGTGCTGCGTGTGGCACAAGTAATGCGCATCGTGGTACACCTTTGGACGTTAGCAAGTATCATACGATAGCTATCTGTGCACATAGCCGCCCACCAAACGGTGCATCCATAGGTCAGAACTGGTCTGACCACTGATCTGTAGATCCAATCTACCAGTTCTTGCACATATAGTAGGCGTTGAAGCCTTTCTTTAGCCTCCCATAGCTGTTCTTGCAGTACAGTTTGGATCCTCCTTAGATAACCTTTGCTCTGTACTGGTAAATAAACCTTTGCCTCTGACCCATGAAGAAAATTCCCTTAAGGATGCTTGCATTATGTCGCTGATTACTTGTAGAAATTTGCCTTTTACCAGTATCACTTCATCATCCGCGTAGGCTACTATCTTCCTGCCCTCTAATTCGTATTTCTTCAGGATGTCATTGACCGCTAGCAACCATAGTAAGAGTGATAATACACCTCCCTGTGGAGTCCCTCTGGTCTTCTTACTAAACTGCTTCCTAGATTTGAGTTGATTACTCTGCTGTTCAGCATATTACAAATCCATTCCACCAGGAATCCTTGAACGTGTAATGTATCCAAGGACTTCACTATGGCCTTTGTCTCAATGTTATTGAAGTCACTTTCAATGTCACCTTGTGTTCTGGCTTCCCAGACTTGGGAATGAACACAACCCTTACTTCTCTCCACTTTCTCGCTATATGCCTGAGTGCTAGGCACTTCCTGTATATAGATTAAGATCAACATAGCGTTGTGTGAAAAGTTCTGCAGCATGATAGGGATAATTCCATCGGGTCCTGGCGATTTATATGGACCAAATGTGCGTATCGCCCACGCTGTCTTTTTTCACATTTACAATTGCAATGCGGCACTAGTGAGTGTCGGTGCTACTCGTGTTATATAATTGTCTATGCTACCATTCAATTCCCTGCAACCCAGAAACTGTGTTTCCATAAGCAAATAGAGTGTCTCAGAGCTTGACTCCATCCATGAACCAACACTCTTCTGAATGTATCCAGGAGTACTGGGGTCTTTAGATAATATTCTTCTGAGTCGGGAGGCCTCATTTACGGAGTCTATGGACTCACAGAAAGATATCAATGAGCCCCTTTTAGCCAGGGTTACCATACGTCCTCCTTTCGGAGGACATGTTCTCCTTTTTAACCAGTGTCCTCCCGTCCTCCCTCCTTTTTCAAAAATGTTGGATTTGTCCTCCTTTTGTTACAATTTCAACTTTTTCACAAACAGTATACCTCCACATGAATTATACTTGCAACTACTTTTAGTAGAAATGTAGTCAGTTTTTATACCTTACTATTTTTGTACGCTCGACTTTGTCACTTCATTTGGAACACCTATTAATAATGGTCTGAGACCCCATAAAGTGTAGATATTCCTAATCGCCGAAAAATTGCTTGGGATTGAAAATGGGCGGTATCGGCCCATATATAGAATCTCCCTGATTTGACTTCAACTGATGTAAGTGAAAATTTGTAACTATGGTTTATTTATTACCGGAAACTTCACACGAACAACGGTAGTCATAGGTCCCTCTAGATTTGACTTCTTAACGCTACAAAAACCACAAATTTCAACGAATTGGGATAAAATTTGGTAATATGAGTTTATTTGATTTCATTAGATTTCGATTTCACTTATTTACTATCACTTTGCTTCGAGACAGATGTTCGTAACACCAAACAATTACCACCCACTTTAAAGTATACCGATCAACTTAAAATAACTATAATCCATCTGTCTATTTAAAGTTGTTCGTTAAGTAAAGGTTGAATTTTCACTCCGATCTTTCTGAAATTTGGCATTAAGGACTCTTCCACACCTAGGAAGAAATTGGTCAAAATCGCTTCAGATTTAGATATATGCACCATATATATTTTCTTTCCGAATTGGTATTTTAGCGCTACAGAATCCAAAACTAGGATTTATATCCAATCACTTTGAAATTAAACAGGTTGGAGATTCTTGATACAAGGACCCACATTGCCGAATTAGGTGTAAATCCGTTGAGATTTAGGTATAGCGCCCAAGAACAAGCCTAGCCAATTTAAAGAAAATTTGTTCAGATTTAGATATGTATATCCCTCATATATATTTCCTCCGATTTGTCATCTAAGCGCTATAATATACAAATTGTTGGATAAATCATTATCATTAGAAAAATAAAATTAAAAAACTTGACAATATTTCTTCTTATTGTGCTCCGATGGGTACGGTATCACATAGACCATCCTTACGGGTTAAAATTTTATTTGTTGATCATAGTAAAATGCTCATTATTTCCAATTACTATATTTTTGAAACGTCCTCCGAAAGTTACAAACTCTCTTTGTAAAAGTCACAAATGTCCTCCTTTTGTGGCACAAAAGTCCTCCTTTCTGAAAAAAGTTTATGGTACCCTGCTTTTAGCTCTTTTTATACCCTCCACCATAGGATGGGGGTATATTCATTTTGTCACTCCGTTTGTAACACCTCTAAATATTGATCTGAGACCCCATAAAGTATATATTCCTAAACGTCGTAAAATTCTAAGACGATTTAACCATGTCCGTCCGTCCGTCTGTTGTAATCACGCTACAGTCCGTAATAATAGAGCTAGGTTGATAAAATTTGGTATAAATATTTCTTATAGTTGCAGGTTGTTTGGGATTGCAAATGGGCGATATCGGTCCATATTTAGATATAGCATCTAACTTGTTGCGATTCCTGCTGTTCTCATCTACTATATTTTTTTGTGTTTTCGGTGTTATTTTCTTTAGGTTTGAGTTATTTTGTGAGGTCACATGCTGTCCATGGTGGAGGATATATAAGATTCGGCATGGCCGAACTTAACGCTTTTACTTGTTATATCTCCCTTGTACTCCCGCTAGGCATTGGATCTAGTTCAGAACCTGTAACTTCACCAGCCCCCATGTAAACACCACTAGATCCAGCTCAATCCACTTTCAATGAAAATAAGTGGCGAAATTAACATGGGCTTGTCATTGGAGGTAACCATTTCACCCCCCTATGCATTACCATCCACCAGCAACTACGCTAGTGAGAACACACCAACCCTTGATGATGTCCATAGGGAATAACTCTAGCTCTAGTTTCAGTCAATCTACTACTTATTTAGTACATTGGTACCAATTGCTTCACTACACAGAGCCGAAAATACAATGATTTTTTTAACCATGTGTCTGGTTAAATTTTTCATGGTAAATGTTTGATTACGAAGACAAAAATAACCTTATATAAGTTCAAATGTACATGAAAAATGGTTAAGTTAACATTATACATGGTTGGTTTTTTTGAAAGAGAGGCAGAAAAATGTGCGAGATAAACAACAATTCGGCTCTGTTGTGGTCGACGTTTTTCAACTGCTTTGTGTTAGACGAAGTTGAGTATTAAGTTAAACGAAGTTGAAACGAATGCGACTGTCGTCATAAGAGAATTTATCTCGCTCATTGAAAACACCACCAAATGTCAGCTTCGGTGCTTGATCGAGTGCGGGAGTTCAGTTGGTGTTGAATAGTCGATGGGACTAGTGCTGTTGTCGGAAGCTGTTGGTATAGAGGTAAGTAGTAAAACATTTTGTAAAGAACTGCATTCATAAGTATGTATGTACATATGTGTATTTAAAAAGTGAAATAATTAAATATGTGTGTTAAAAATGTTAATAGTGTTTTGTGCCTGTTTAATTATAGTAAAGGCGAATGTAATATTAATATTATTTTTTGTGATTATGCCATTACAATTGTGAAATTCAGTGGTTAAGAGTGGAAAAAAATATGTACACGCTGTCGCATTAACTGAGCATGAAAAAACAACAATGTATGTACGTAAGTATATGCAGCAGCAAGCAAACATACGGAGAGAAGTGATGTGTACGTGTGGGTATGTGTTCATCTTGTCTTTTCGTTTGAACACTTGTGGCTGCTACGCCGTACATACATACGTTAGTTTGTTTTGTTGTGCGATGTTGATACTGTTAAATGTACATACATACATATGTTGTTAGAAGTGCTTTCGTAATACCTACATACATACATATAAACGATGTTTTTGTTTTTTTCTTTTCAGTTGTTTCTTTTTCTGTGGCTTGCGGCTGCTTGTGCTGGGAGTCCGGCCTTGAATCTGTTGGTAATTTGTTCCAATACTAGAAACTGTTGATAAGCTGTATCAATACTAGTTGTAGTGTGCGAAGTAATTACAGGAAAAGTGGTATGCATGCATACATTTGTTTTTTTATACCCTCACTTTTGTAATACGAGGGTATATATCATTTGCAACGGGCCAAAAGTGTAACACATTGAAGGAGTGATCTAAGACCATAAGTATGTTCAGCGCATATTAGTTTTGGGTCATTTTAAGTCGAATGAGATATGTCCGTCCGTCTGTCTGCTAGCTAGTGCGCACGATAACTCTCGAAAAGAGTAAACGATTCACTTCAAATTTGGTATACGGTAATATTTTTTTCTATCTCCGGTTAAGTTCAAAGATGGGCCATATTGGTCCATTCGTTCTGGTACCTCCCACACAAAGGGTTAACATTTGGTGAAATATTGATTCTTTAATAACAACTATACCTTGGTCTGTTTACCCGACTGAAACTTTCTTACTTGTTTTTAATATACAATTCAGTGCACTTCCTTGAAGTATCATCCATTGACTTACCCAATCCTTGATTTTTATATCTATTCCGATTATGATTTTGGTGGGACATCGGCTTTCTATCAGATTGCCTTTGTTATTAATCTCCTCTCTCCTATAAGTTTGCCGTAAGATCGGACTAAGCTCAGTACCCCAAACTAAGTGCCTAACCGTCCTGGGCCCTTAATAATCGAAAGATTCAGGGAGTTTACGTGGACGGCACCTTTTGAGCGGGGACTGATCACATGTTGGTCAAGCACAGAAACGTAGGCACTTAACTTATAGTCACAGAGCATCAGATCAGTTCATCGGTAAATGCTTATGTTCTTTGAACTACAGAATTGAGGTAAAAAGTCAAAAGATCTTCTTAGAAGTGCACCCTTTTTTACATTTATACTTACATTTTCTAACCTTTTTGTTTTTTTCTTTTCAGGTGTTTCTTATACATACATATATATTAACATATGTTTTGTAAATAAAATAAAAAATAAAAATGCGAAAGTTAAATTTTTCTTGTTTTATTTGATATAAATATTAAAAATTATTGAAACAACTATGATTCTGGTTACATGAAGTAACCACTAAATAGTGAAATTAACAATAAAAAAGGTTTCAATAACAATCTTCATAGTTAATAATATTAACAATTTCATTGTTAAATTGAACATGCATTGTTTCAATAAATTAACTATGAAATGTTAATATTAACAATTTTCATGGTTAAAAAATTCAAAAATGCATTGTTAAAGTAACAATTATTATTATAATATTAACAATTTTCATGGTTAACAAATTCAACCATGGAATAGTTAAATTAAATATTATTATTGTTAAATACCAGTCAACAAGAAAATGTTCAAATTAACCTAATATAACGTAGACTCCAAATCATGTTTATTTATGGTTAAGTTAACCTTATATAAGGTTAATTTTTGGCTCAGTGTAGTTCATATCCACTAACTACATATATACTGAATCAGAACTACTTACTCGTCTAGTTTTTTCATACTAAGTGGTTCCATTGAAAAGATTATTATTAGGTTTTACACACTTTAATTAAAAAAATAAAATTGTACATTTTAATTCACTTAAATACATAGCAGTACATACTTATTGATAAGATTTTTATAAAATATAGTAGTAAATTAAGAATGAAATTCAGTTAAAAACGAAAATAAATACTCGTAGATATCAGTGCAGACTTGTTAAAAACGTTTGATGTCGATTTGTGATTTATGTGAAGCAGGAATCAATTTTAAGTTGAATTCTGTGTCACAGTTCCTCGGTCTAAGCTACTCTTAGTTATGCTAACTTTTTCGAAATGCCTTTTTTGTATCTGGATAGCTTTTCGAAGTTGTGATTCTTGTGTTTCACCATTTGACGGAATTGATTCTGAAAAATTAAGGTTAATAAGATTCATATATGTACAACAAATTAAAATTTCTGTTACCTAAAAGGACTTTATAGAAATTCTCAAAATGTTTGAGACTTCTTTTGCCGTGTATTCCATTAATTAATGATAATTTCATTACATAAAATGGTCTTCAAATTTTTTTATATGCCAGCAGGTTGAACCAAGATGTTATACCTTGTATCTAAAATGAGAAAAACGTTATAAAATAAATATAATATAGTTGATAATATTAAACACTTACATATATATCTCTGTTGTTGCTGCTGATCTCTTCATTCAAATCTACCAATTTATTTTCAGAATCTAGGGGGAATTTTTTCTTAAGAGATTGCGCTTCCATTTTCTGATTCAAAAGAACTGAGAACATTGCATTTTGCTCCGCCAGTGCTTTGACAATAAATTGAGCAACAGAATGCAACTGAAGAGAATTGACACAAAAAAATCAAAACGATCATTATTTTTCCTGGAATAACGGGATGTTTTTGTTGTGTGCCTACAAAAAATCAAACAAGAACTCTCTTAGAGACAACGTTAAACTACGCACAATTTCTGTTCATGTGGTCCGCTTATGCATTACACGGCGCTAGTTCAGGGGATAAGGAATGTGGGCAGACCACACATTGCAGGGAATTTTAGTTGCTTGTAGCTAGATTGTGAACCAGTCGGTATATTCGAGGTGTATGTCAATTGGTTGCTCGTAATGCTAAATACCCCATTACATGATATTGTGGGGAGAATTACTTCGCGTTCTGTAGCCAAAGGACTAGTGAATAGTGGAAATTGATTACATAGGGTCGACTACATCACTAGCAATCGCTGGCAATTGACTACCAAGTGTCGGCTACTGCACTAGCGATTGGTGACAATTGACTACTTCAAAAACTGGCGGGCTTATTGTACAGCACTTTATATATATCCCAGTCCTCGGGATTCCTTGAAATGTTTGTCATATTAAACAGTCTCCTCACGGTTGACCTCTGATTCCACAATTCCTTGGTCCACCATTTCGGGTGCTGCCTCTTGCCCGGAAGTCATCGGACAAGCTAGTTCAAAACTTTCTATCACAATATCTGTTACCTCATCCAAAGTTTCATCCACATCACTGATCGTACAACAACCCCTTGATATGGAGGATATTTTGGATTCCATATTAGCATTGAATAAATCCCATTTTGTCCTCCTAGCATTCCTATAGGGATTTGTTTTGCCCTTCTCAAAGCTCAGCTCAGCTATTCTGCTGTGGTCTGAAAAGGAACAGTCCATGGACACCATGTTCAATTGTTTACACTCTTTTTGCAAATATTAAAATAATTTCCCATTTTTGTTCTTCTTCTTCCCGTTAATTCACAATAATTGATAACAATCTCCCCAAAAATTGGATGCCATATTGCTAAATATAGGGTGCCCAATCTGGCAACATCATACTCGATTAAGACAGGAACACAAGCACCAAACTCCATCGGGAACTAATAGTGCTTAGCTCCCCATACAAATTAAGCACTTATGGTGTAACGAAAACACGCCTAGAATAGTAAATTTATGTTTTATAAATACATTTCACGAATATCTTGTCTGTTTCGCACTGTTCTTTCTTCGCAACTCATGATACCATTGTTACCAGATAGTGGAAATCCGACAGTTAGTGGAAGTCAGTTGTTTTCGTTGCAAAAGACTAAACTAAAATTGCTAGCTTGTAACGAAAACATTCCTAAAATAAGTGAAAAAATAGTTTCCCAATTACTCGTTTTATACTCTCGAAAATTCAGATTACGAATGGAAACGGATAATTAGGTCCCAGGATGGAGTATCGTCCGCTTTACTTTTCGCAGATGGAAAGACACGCGACACGGGGTACTTCGGTCTCCCACCTGCTGGGGAACCAGCCGCAGGTATGACAGAAGAAGTTCCCATAGCTACGTCGCTTGGTTGCTACCTCTGTCCCATCCTTGGATATTTTGAAACTAGTCTCCTCTGATCCAGCGACTGATGACTTAGTCGCAGGTGCAGCACGAACGTTGTCGAAAACCTTCTTACTAGTGTTAGAAGCGGGGTCGTCCCCAGACCTAGTTCGCTAAACCATTTCCTTACGGTTACAGTTACTGGAGCAGGATGGAGTTTCGTCCGCTTTACTTATGGAAAGACGCGCATATGGAAAGACGCGCGATACGGGGTCCTTCGGCCTCCCATCTGCTGTGGAACCTGCCACAGGTATGACAGAAGCAGTTAGCCTAGCACAGTCCGAAGACCTTAGCTTGGATGCTACCTCTGTCCCATCTTTGGATATTTTCGAACTAGTCCCCTCTGAACCAACGACTTAGTCGCAGATGCAGCGGGAACGTGGTCGAAAACTAATCTAGGCGCACTCAGTCCTAAAATGGCTTCGGTGGGGCCATAAGTCCATTCGAACTTCGCAACCGCCCGCCTATGCCTCCTTATGACATGTCGCTCCATTGCCGTGAGGAGCGCGGGTTCCCTCTGCGACATCTTCATGAGAAATAGCACAGAGCCCCTTGTTCAGACTTCCGTTGGTTCTCGTAGAACGTCAACACTTTCACGGCATCTTGCCGAACTAGTTTGGAATCTTCCGTGCCGATGGATCACCTTCCGAGTACATCCTTGAATCGATTGGTTTCACCAACACCTGGCCGTCTCCAAGTGATGACTCTAACTCCGTGGTGTTGGTTATAAAAAAATCCAGTTTTGGTCCCACGAGTATGCACGTAAAGACGGACGAACCACGCAGTGACGGCATACGTGGACTAGGCGAATATGGTTTACATAACAAGCCCGTGTCTCGGCGCTGGAGGGGAGCTTTTTTAGATTAGTCCTGTTTAGGTACTAACTAACCATTCAGATCTTTGGCACTGCTACCAACAACCTTGATCAAGTGCATTAAACATGTTACGTTACGATGTTACGTTGCGATAGCTACAGGTGCAGCACGAACGTTGTCGAAAACCTTCTTACTAGTGTTAGAAGCGGGGTCGTCCCCAGACCTAGTTCGCTAAACCATTTCCTTACGGTTACAGTTACTGGAGCAGGATGGAGTTTCGTCCGCTTTACTTATGGAAAGACGCGCATATGGAAAGACGCGCGATACGGGGTCCTTCGGCCTCCCATCTGCTGTGGAACCTGCCACAGGTATGACAGAAGCAGTTAGCCTAGCACAGTCCGAAGACCTTAGCTTGGATGCTACCTCTGTCCCATCTTTGGATATTTTCGAACTAGTCCCCTCTGAACCAACGACTTAGTCGCAGATGCAGCGGGAACGTGGTCGAAAACTAATCTAGGCGCACTCAGTCCTAAAATGGCTTCGGTGGGGCCATAAGTCCATTCGAACTTCGCAACCGCCCGCCTATGCCTCCTTATGACATGTCGCTCCATTGCCGTGAGGAGCGCGGGTTCCCTCTGCGACATCTTCATGAGAAATAGCACAGAGCCCCTTGTTCAGACTTCCGTTGGTTCTCGTAGAACGTCAACACTTTCACGGCATCTTGCCGAACTAGTTTGGAATCTTCCGTGCCGATGGATCACCTTCCGAGTACATCCTTGAATCGATTGGTTTCACCAACACCTGGCCGTCTCCAAGTGATGACTCTAACTCCGTGGTGTTGGTTATAAAAAAATCCAGTTTTGGTCCCACGAGTATGCACGTAAAGACGGACGAACCACGCAGTGACGGCATACGTGGACTAGGCGAATATGGTTTACATAACAAGCCCGTGTCTCGGCGCTGGAGGGGAGCTTTTTTAGATTAGTCCTGTTTAGGTACTAACTAACCATTCAGATCTTTGGCACTGCTACCAACAACCTTGATCAAGTGCATTAAACATGTTACGTTACGATACCCGGTAAGGCCCTTACGTATTCCATATGTATGTGTCTATGAAAAGAGGGTAGAGTTCATATAGTTACACACCCTGTTTCTTGACAGCGGATGAGTAACTTTTGGCCGTGAATCTCTTTAAAGTGCTGCTGTCAATCTATGACACCCCTTGTCTGATATTGACATAGATATGAAAGCCTAACCACAAGAAACAGCCAAGCCCCAGCATCGCGTCAAGATTGTTACCCCTTAGTAACAGGTGGCGCAAAAGTAACCTTTCGATGTTTTTTGTGCCAAAGTCACCGACTGATTATTGGTCAAATAAATAGTCAGCAATATTCCGCGTTCTGGAGCAGTGTAGCGTAACATTGTTTATTAACGTGTATTTCGCATGTGTTTACTACACAAATGTCAACATTAGGCATTAGGGGCCAATCGCAAAATTTATAGCATTTTCTGATAGGAGGATTACTTTTGCGCCACCATGTATAACTCGAAACCCATTTATCCTAATTGGTTCTGTATGGCAGGTATATAAATATTTACAAAAGATATTGTAAATATATAATTGTAAGGTTTTCTTTCAATCATCTGAATTGACAATTCACTTTTTGCTAACAATATGTCATTGTCAGCACATTGACAGAGTTGATAACATTGTACGATCTGACAACCGTGTATACTTAGCTTAAGTCTACAAACATAGAATATTCGGTTTTAAAGTACTGTCCGAATTGGAGGGTGTTAAATTTTGATAAAACAGCTCTTTTCCCACCCATATAATTAATTTACTATTTTATTTAGACAATTTTGTCCAACGAGTCTTCGAAAACTTTTTCTTTAATCATTTTAAATAATTAAAAAATATGTTTTGCATTTTTATTTTGCGAATTTAAACTTGTTTTAAATTTTTTTCAAAAATTATTTCCCGTCCACTAATTGACCATAAAGTTCGTGAAGGAAATGGCCTAAGCTTTCGTTTGAGTAAAAAAATTAAAAATATAAACATGGTTTTTTGACAAAAACGTCCAAACCCAACATCCTTCAACTCAGACAGTCCTTAACCGATCTCGTTGAATTATGTGTCATAATTAGAGCCCGACCGAAGTCGGATTTTAAGGCCGAAGCCGTAGCCGAACCTTGGCTAAATTTACAAACTTCGGCCGAAGCCGAATGTTTAATATTTGTTAAAGATTTTTTTACTTTGCACCAAGAATTTGTTTTTTTTAAATCAGTTTATGTCTACTGCTTACGTATTTATTTACTTAGCACATAAAATTAAAAACTTTAATGACAAAGAAAATATTTTTTCTGAATTGATACCTTGTATACAATTTCTTTAACTTGAATACAGGTGCTCCACAGCATAAAAAACTTATCTCTAGCACACTTGGGTACAAGAACTTTTCTGCCACCATTTCCAAATTTTTGAAACGTCTCGAGTTACAGTATTAAAAAATATTATTTATTCTTGGACACAATGGCTCCTTATTATCTATTCTTACAACTAGTACAAGAATGCTTGCACTAGTTCGAGAGCTTTTAGGTGAGGAACTGAGTCATATTATTCTTTGTCCTTTCTTCCTTTGATGTCCTTTCTCCAATTATTTTTGTAGTATTTTTCACTTCACCGTACACTTCGCTGCTCTTATGAAGATTTACATCACAGAATATTCTTTAACAAGACATATATTTCTATTTTTTTGTACTTTTTGAACAAATATTCGGCTTTCGGCCAAATTCGGCTAATTTTGTGGCCGAATGCCGAACTATGGCCGATTATCCCATTTTGGCCGAAGCCGAACGTTCGGTCGGGCTCTAGTCATAATTAATATCCAATAGTACTTGGTGCAAGTTTCATCCCGATCAGAAGACATCGGTTTTATAAATTGACTCAGTTGACATGAAATCGGCCATATATATTCTTAAAATTATAAAAAAAAACAAAGCTGCATCAATTTAAAAAATTTTTGGTTATTGGACTGTAACTGGGACTTGCCCATATGTCATATATTTGTATAACATATTTACATTCATCTTAAAGGAATCTTCCTAAAGAAAGAACGGGTCAGTAATATTCACTGGTATTGTTGCCAAGCTTCTCCAATCTGCACAATTTTTACACAAATTTTAAAAGTAAGCCGCATTTTCTCCTGTAGATATAGGGGAAACCCCAATAATCTTTCTGGTTCGTAGCCCGGAATTTCTGTCATAGTCTGAAAAAAGAAAGAGTGTTATTACATTATTTAAATTTTTTTTTTAATTTTTTCCCGACCCTGTTATTTTGGTTGATATCAGTGCAAAATATCCACCGATTTCATTTACATCAACTTTTCCGAATTGACAACAAAATTTGCTATACGATGTTAACAATTTCGGCCAGAATTCCAATTAATATTTTAAAAAATATGTAGACAATTTTTGTTTTTCTTGCGAAAAGCTTTTACTTTGGATATACATATAGAGCAAATTATATATATATATAACGCGTTTATGTATATTCCTGGAAACTTCCTTGAGAATATTTTCGAAAAAAATGGGTCAACAATTTGAAAATTTCAAAACTTTGCCACATTTTCCACAATCGCACACACACTTCCACATTTCCAACTGAATTTGATTCTCGACTTTCTTTAAAATTGTCACTTCCGAATTTGATCTTAAACCGATTCGAAACATTTATCCTGTAATGGAATTGCATGTTTGCAATGGCGGATGATGGTCATAAAGATCACTCACTATATTAGAGATATGGCATGAAGACAACTTTAAAAGCTAAAGAATTATAAAAAACCTTGATATGAAAGTATTTTTTCCTAATACGAGTACTAATAATAATACAAGTATTAATTAATTTGGTTTTTTTTTAAATTCCTCCCACTGTGCGCTGAGTACAGAACGTCGTCTGAAGCTGAGTGTAGACGATTGCAAGATCGGCAAACGTTATCAACCCTGTTAAAGTGCTGCAAATGTACGGGCAATGTCAGATTGTTAGGTAAAGGTGAATTGACAGTTCACACGATTGCAAGAAAACATTACAATTTCATATATTTACAATATATTTTGTAAATATTTATATGCAGGATTGCCAATAAAAATACATTATAGACAGTGTTGCAAATAAAATGATTTTTTGGCAATGGCGCCGTTGTCACATGCATAAACTTCGAACATATAACAATCAGCAAATTATCTCGCAATGACTTTTCTGCTAACGTTGCAAAACAAAAATTGTATGTTCACACGGTTGTAAATTCACAGGGTTGCATTTTTCCGCCATTTTTCTGGCAATGTTGTCCGATCTGCAAATGGTCTGTACTTTAGATTAGGTTTAGGTTAGGGTGGCAGTCGTATTTTTTTTTACAAGATCACATAGACCAGTTTAGGTCCCTAGTGTTACCACGGGCTGCAATGCCCCTCATCGAAACCAACCTGTTTGATATATAAATTTATCGATAGTACGAATATCAGTACTGGAAAGATCTGTTAGGCTGCCTAGAAAAGCCGACCCCAGTCTGTCCAGTCGTCGTTTACTTAAAGCGGACAGTCGCAAAGCAAGTGCTCAATGCTCTCCACTTCTTCGGCAGAAGTCATTGGAGTCAATACCCAATCTTTTGGCGTGTTCGCCGATCAAGCAGTGTCTCGTCAGAACCTGTACTAACGTAGACAATCGTTTCCTCTCTAGTGCGAGGAGATATTTTGACCTTCTCAGGTCATACCTTGGCCAGATTTGTCTAGCTACCCTGCAGGTGCCGATTTCTGTCCATCTTTCGTTGGACTGCCTGATTGCCTCTTGCCTAAGCCAAAGCTTGCACGTGGATAGTGGCGCACCAATATATGCAAATTCTTCGAGAATTTGTAATGTCGTCCCTTTCCTAGCAAGTTCATCGGCTTTGCAGTTCCCCGGGATATCCCTATGCCCAGGCACCCATATGAGGTGTATATTAAACTGCGACTCAGCCACTTGGCGACTTCCCATATTGCCATTATTTCGGTTTGATAGACACTGCAGGTATCTGGTAGTCTGTGAGCTATATCCAGACTAAGTTCTTCACAGTGTACTCCGAAGCCAACCTTTTCATCAAGTTTCGAACCATCCGTGTAAAAGTGGATATCGTTTATATTACCAGGTATTCTGCCGACCCATTCATTTCTGGCGGGAATCATAGTGATGTAATTTCTCTCGAAGGTGTACACAGTTGGTATATAGTCCACTCGGTCGGTTACCATAGCACTACACTTTGATATCCTCATGTGACCATAGTTCTTGTACCTCCACATTGATATGCAGTTTAATCTTATTGCCGCTTTGGTTGCAACTTCTCTCGCAACAATATTAATCGGCAGTATATGGAGTAGGGCTTGTAGAGACTCGGTCGCTGTAGTCCTTAAGGCTCCGCTTATGCTCAGGCAGGCAGTTCTCTGAACCTTTGTTAGTAGGTTGGTGATGGTTAGTTTGTCAGTTGACGTCCACCATACCACAATACCGTATAACAGTATTGGACGAACTACTGCTATATATATCCAGTGGACGATTTTAGGAGAGTGTCCCCACCGCGACCCTACAGCCTTTTTGCAGGAATATAAGGCGACGTTGGCCTTCCTTACACGTTCCAATACGTTAAGTCTAAATAACATTTTCCTATCTAGAATTATTCCTAAAAATTTTGCACTTTCAGAAAAGACTAGATCTGTTCCATTTATCCGAGGTGGAGGGTCCACATGTGGGACATTATTCATCCTAGTAAAGATAACCAATTCTGTCTTGTTGGGGTTAACGCCCAAACCGCTGCTTCTGGCCCATCTAGCCAACTTGTTCAGAGCCACCTGTAGGATGTCTCTGAGGACGTTTACGAATTTGCCACTCACTGCGATTGCCACGACCTTGCAGCCACAACGTTCTAGATCTAGCAGGATTTCATTCACCGCTAGGTTCCAAATTAGTGGAGACAGTACTCCTCCTTGCGGGGTCCCTCTGTTTACAAACCTTGTTAGAGTTGTGGACCCTAGACATGCTGTTATGCGTCTTCTGGTGAGCAGACTTTGAATTAGTCTAATCAAACTAGTGTTAACTTTTAGATGTGAGAGTGTCGCAATTACCGCATCTGAGTGAATGTTGTTAAAAGCCCCTTCTATGTCAAGAAATGCCACCATGGTGAATTCCTTGAAATGCAGGGACGATTCGATAGTGCTCACAAGTTCGTGCAGGGCTGATAGACTTGCCCTTATTGTAAGCATATTGGTTCCCCGACAGGAGTTTTGTTTTCCGCGAGTTTGAACTCAATATAATGGTGATCTGAGAATGAGTGGTCGTCCAGTACATTCCACCCAATAATTTTGTCTGACAGCCGGTCAGTAGCAAACGTTACGTCGAGTACTTCTTGTCTGTCTTTAATTGTGAAGGTCGGTTTATTACCTATGTTACAAATACTAAGGTTGGTAGTTAGAATAAAGTCAAGAAGCGAATCACCCCTATTGTTTATATCCGTACTACCCCAGATAGAATGATGAGCGTTCGTGTCTGCGCCAATAATCAGCTCGAGCTCGTCAGACGTTGCTTCTTCTACTACTTCCCTGAATAGAGCAGTCGGTACTACAGATTCATAAGGCAAGTAGCTGGAGACCACCCAATATATGCGATTACCGATCTCCAGGCTAGCAGCTGTTTGGTCTTTACCACTTAAATTAGTCAGGAGAAAGATACTTAGACCTTTCCTGGCCAAAATGCAGGTTCTTGGAGTGCCTTCACAGTTGGCCACAAGCAGTTTAAAGTTGGGTGTCCTAATACCGCACACCCTTCCTCCCACTACGTAGGGCTCCTGTATCAGGACGATGTCTACTGCGCCTGTGGAGAGGCGCAGCAATAGAGCCGCTGAGGCTGCTTTAGCGTGATGGAGGTTAATCTGTAGAATTCTTACCATCATTGGTAATTGACAGATTAACATCCACCCCGACAAGGGTGTTATCGAACTCTTCGTCCGTATCGTCGAGAAGCATGTCCCCGCCAGATTCGTCAAAGAGTCCGGAGACTCCCCTCAGCCTCTCTGTGTCCGAAGTAGAGCTTTTGTCCTCAGATAAGGACGTTACAGATCTTCTGTTAGAGTTGGAGTCACCAGAAATAATAGGCGTGGGTACCTCCGCACTTCCAGAAAGTGCCACGGTGGACGACTCACCTTCTGCAGAGGGAGCTATATCCTGCATGTATATCTTCAAGACTATAGTCTCGAAGCCATATTGTAGGGTTGCACTCGCACTTTGTATATGGGAGGTGGATTCAGCGTTTAGGATAAGATTGACCTGCCGCTTTTTACCATCCGCCTCACCCACCTTGCTGATTCTCCAATTATGGGCCGGCAGACCAGGATTGGAATCTTTTATTATTTCTAAGATGTCAGCCGGGTTGGAGGGCTCTTCTGTAACCCAGGTGATGGCTCTAGGGTGACTAGGGATGTTGTTTTTTCGACAACATCCAACTGGGCACCCGGCCACAACTCACCCGCTCGACTCAGAGCAGTCTTATACAGGTCTACTGATCTGGCATCACCGAAATATAAGAGCTTTACTCTCCCCTGATGCCATCCTGCATCGTTGCAGATTGGTGGTTTGCCCGGCATTTCTCTACGGACATCGAGGTAATGAGCCATAATGGCTGATTGCACATGGCTCCATTTGTCCTTGAGGATGGATCCATCGTCACTACTTCTGTCTATAACGGCCATCACTAGACTCTCCTTCGCCACTTCATTGAAGGGCTTGGTGAGTGTCCTGTTGATGGTGACATTAGGGCCTCTTGCCTTTTTCGAAGGCAGGGGTTCGGCAGGTGATCTGATTCGTTTTACTTTATTAGCCGTTAACACAGCTGAATTTGTGGCTCTTTCAGCCGACTAATTGGCCTTAGAAGCATCTATGACGCCTTTAGCCCAGGTAAGTGACTCTTTTTGTTTTTCGGTAAGAGCCGAAACCTCAACAGCCTCCAACTTCGTCAAAACTCTGAGCGCCACACGATGCTCATTGTGCTTCCGTTTTGACGGTGGGACATGACGTTTTCCCCTCACCGCACCACCTGTTGTGAGTAATTGGGGGAGATTTTCACCATTTTTGGTGTGGTCGGCTTTGGCCAAGACCAACGGACGGACAATCGAACGATTGGGGAACCGCGCTCCATCGGAACACGAAGGCATCCCCGTCAAGTAAATTTATTTTTATTTTGTCTGTATTAGACCGTAATAGGTACTACGATGTAGGCCTTACGGACTTTGTACAGATTTTTGCTATTGCGTAATAGGTACTGGTAACTATCCGCTATGTGATAAACACGTCCGTTCACTGCGAATGATCAGCAACGAATCGTCTGTACTTACCTTGAGCCTTTATATTGTGTGTTCAAGTCTAGTGAACAGTGTTCAGAAAAAAAACAGTACGTTATAGGAACGGTTCCTTCAGAGAACACTATCGTTATTTATTTTTTAGTGTTACTGTTCGCGAACGGTACCACTATGATAACGTACTGTTCTTAGAACACGATGAACGGAATCACTACGATAACGTACTGTTCATAGAACAGTATCACTACACTACGTCGTAGTGATACTGTTCTTTTGAACAGAACACTAACAGTATCACTACGTTTAGCGTTCCGTTCTTTCTTATATTCGACACCACAGGTCGCAAATATGAAGCAATCTTAATGAAAATTGGTACAGACTTGTTTCTTAACCCAGGGACGATCCCTATTTAAAATGGGGCATATCGGTCCATACTTTGATATAGCCCCCGTACGATGCAATAGAATGAACATATATTCAAATTTCGGCATGATCGGTTAAAAATGCGCTCTCTAGAGCGTGAATATGTCGTATCGAAAGGAACCTTCGTATGGGGGCTAATCAAAATATGGACCGATATGCCTAATTTTCACTAGGCACGATTGAATGTAATACGCAGTACAAATATTAAAATTTCGGCATGATCAGTTAAAAATCCGCTCTCTAGAGCTTGAATATGTCGTATCGAAAGGGACCTTCGTATGGGGGCTATATTAAAGTATGGACCGATATGTCTAATTTTCACTAGGCACGATTGAATGTAATACACAGTACAAATATTCAAATTTCGGCATGATCGGTTAAAAATGCGCTCTCTAGTGCGTAAATATATTTTATTGAAAGGGACCTTCGTATGGGGGCTTTATCAAAGTATGGACCGATATGCCCCATTTTAAATAAGGATTGTCCCTGGGTTAAGAAATAACTCTGTACCAATTTTCATTAAGATTGCTTCATATTTGCGACCTGTGGTGTCGAATATAAAAAGGAACGGAACGCTAAACGTAGTGATACTGTTAGAGTTCTGTTCAAAAGAACAGTATCACTACGACGTAGTGTAGTGATACTGCTCTATGAACCGTACGTCATCGTTGTGATACCGTTCGTCGTGTTCTAAGAACGGTACGTTATCGTAGTGGTACCGTTCGCGAACAGTAACACTAAAAAATGTTTAGTGTATTCTGTTCTCTTGTAAGGGTTGCGGTACTGTTCCGTTCGCGACGAAGGAACGGTACAGAACGCTAAGGAACCGTTCCTTAGTGTTTTTTTCCGAACTCTGCTCGTGAATAGTATGTTGCCTACTAAATTCTAGTGACCGTGTGAAATCCGATGCAACGTTACAAGGTGACTTATGGGTTGTATTTGAGGATGACTCTCGTATATTTGTAAGTGTATTTTCACAACCTACGTATCATCAGTCCCGGAATGTTTGGGTTTCGGCTACGAAGCCTTACCGAACGAAGGCTATATTCGGGGTCCACGGGAACCAGGGGGCTTTGAAACTTCGATTGCAGTATGGCTGATGTGGAGATGCGCCTTAATCAGTAGAATTGTAGAAGTTTTAAGTAATGTCCGCCCTTAACCAAAGAGGAAGACAGGAGAAGTCAGAGAAGTCATGGGCGACGCATTGTGTTCACCCGCCGTTCGTTGAGAGCACAGTGCGAATGGGCCATTGCGGCGGATATTTCTGGTGACGATATGTTTTTTGCTTTTGATGTTTTGAAAATAAACAATCGCAAATGTATGTATGTTATGTTTATTATTGTATTTAGAAATATGTAGTTATTAAATATTTTTGTTTTACCATAAACTTAATTTACAACTAATGAAAAAGAGAAAAGAAATTTATTAAAAGAGGCAAAAAAATACTTTATTAGTGAAAAAATCGAAAGATAATAATATGATGAATGAATATGAAAGAAGAAAAAAACGAAGCAAACAAACAATTAACAATTACTTGTGTGTGTGTAAAAAAACGAGTAAGTATAATTCGAACTGCACAGATTGAAGTAAGAATTGCATTGTAATAAATTAATCATGTACGTATGCGCTTTGTATGTCGAGAGGGTAGGGTGGTGTAGATAGCATAATAATGCTTGTATGCAAACTGACTAAAGTTAGATTAAAGAGATTGAAATGAAAAAGAAACGATAAAAATATTACTAACATTAGTACGAGTAGTAATAGTGTTTATTGTTTTTCTTGCTGCTGTGGTTGTATATTAATTATGGTTGTACTTATTATGATTTAAATGAAGTTTGCTCCTAAAATGTACGTTTGTTAGTCTTTTCTCCGTTCAATAGCATTTTGTTGTTGATTGATGATGCTGTTGTTTTCTATTATTCATTGATACGTGTATCGTGGTGTAGTGTCCGTACCGTCCGTCGGTCAGAAGTGTTTTGATATTAGATCATGATCACTTTGTGAATATGCCCTGTCAAAACACATATGGGCGGGGGGTTGTTGTATGTAGTATGGTGGTGTTGTAAGTGCTTAGCTTGGCTAAGATTTTCACAAAAATCTGCAGTTAAGTGAATTGTGGAGTGGCCTGGGCTGTGCTGCGCTGCAAGTCGGGCTCAAACATCTACAACAGCATGCGGCGTTTAGTATTGTTGTTGTTGTGCGATGTTTGCGGCCATCATGATGAACCAAACTCGGCCATCCATTTCTCATATTTGTCTAAATCGGCCTGAGAAACACTTTTGTTGCAACGGCTAATGGCTTCGGTGAAATCTTGCTTCGACACCGGCAAATCCACTTCTTCCTTGGCCAATTGGCGAATTTCCTCCGGCGTTAGGCCAGCGATTCTGCGACGCATGGACATCATACTAGCATCTCTGGAAATCAATTAATTACATTAATACAGTTTTGAATATGGAAACACACAATAAGTATCAATGAAAAAATTAATTAAAATATTTAATATTCTTTAGCAATTGTCTTGAAATTTATTTATGTATATCAATTAAGAAATTTGTTGAATCTTTTAAATTTTAATTGATAATGGCAAAAACCTTAATCATTTCTTTATTTCGCAAAATTTTATCGTTGTTTTCTCTATGAATCTGTTTCTTCTTACCTGCACACATTCGTTATATCCGCTCCCGAATATCCGTCCAATTTCTGTGCTATTCCCGACAGACTGACACTCTCATCTACTTTCACTTCTCTTAGGTTAATTTTAAGCAAAGCCTCTCGTCCTTCGCCCGAGGGGAGTGGTATGTAGATACGTTTTTCCAAACGACGTCGCAAAGCCTCATCTATGTCCCAGGGGAAATTGGTAGCGGCCAAGACCATAACCACCTTGTTGGCCTCTTCACTGCCCACACCGTCCATTTGCACCAACAATTCCGATTTGACACGACGTGATGCTTCATGCTCCGACTCCGAACCACGTCGAGAGCAAAGTGAATCGATTTCATCAATAAATATGGTACTCGGTGCATAAAATCGTGCCATTTCAAACAGCAAACGAACCATTTTCTCTGATTCACCTCTATACTTTGAAGTCAGCGTTGACGAAGAGACATTAAAGAACGTGGTGCAACATTCGGTGGCAACAGCTTTGGCCAACATTGTCTTACCGGTACCAGGCGGACCAACCATAAGAACACCTTTCCATGGTCGTCTTATTCCCTGGCAAATCAAAGATATATTATTTATTTTAAATGTGTGAACACAAAGACAACATGTAAGGGTTCATTATAGATTAACGACTTTTAAAGTTTTAGACTCGAAATTGCTATATCTGACTGTTATGAACAGATCCTTAGTACTGCAAATATAAAGTTTATTTTTTTTTTTAAATAAAATAAAATAAAATAAAATGATCTGCAGGCTAGATACTATAAAAACACCGTACAAAATTTCAAGTATTTATATTCACTGGTGCTAATGTTAAAATTTGTTAATTTTTGGTACAAAATGGTCCATTTGTGTGGGATACCAAAATTAGCATGCCAAAAACGGCCACATTTCTCTAAACTCTAGGTACTATAAAAGCATTACACTGTACGAAATTTCAAGTATTAGTATGCACTGGTATTAAAGCCATAAGCAGTTAACTTTTGGTGCAAAATGGTCCATTTGTGTGGGAGGAACCAAAAGGGGCGTGCCAATAACGCCCACTTTTGTCTGGACTCTAGGTTCTATAAAAGCATTACACTGTACACAATTTCAAGTATTTGTATGAACTGATATTGAAGCCATAAGCAGTTAACTTTTGGTGCAAAATGGTCCATTTGTACCAAGAGCGAGAAGTACCAAAAAGGGAGAGGCCACTTCGCCCATTTTTCTTAACGTATTAACGACAAACAAACTAATACTATGTGAACATTTCAGAAGATTCGAGTAAGTAGTAAAGAAGGTATTAAAGAATCAATATTTCACTAAAAGTCAACCCTTTGTGGGGGAGGTACTAGAAGGAGTGGACCAATATATCTTCGAACTTAGCCGGAGATAGAGAAAAATATTACCGCATACCAAATTTCAAATCAATTGGTTAATCCTTTGTCCCGATTTACACTGGCTGAATGTTAAGCAGATTATCGGAGTTTTGTTGGAGAGAGAGAGAGGCAGTGAGCAAGAGGGAGGAAAAACTTTCCCTCAACGTTTTGAGTTCTTCGTGCAAGTTCAAAAGAGAATTTGATGATAAGCTGCTGAAAAAACTTGCCTAGTGTACATCTAGACTTTCGATAGTTATCGTGCGCACCAGCCATCAGGCAAACACACACACAGACGGACGGACGGACATTGCTCAAATGACTTAAAATGACCCAAATCGAATTTCCGCCAAACATACTTGTGGTCTTAGGTCACTCCTTCGATGTGTTACACTTTTGTCTCGTAGCAATACACCTTCCTCTCTAAGGTGAGGGGATAATGAAATAAAATAAAATAAATAAATAATATAAATAAGATGAATAAAATAAATAAAATAAATAAAATAAATAAAATAAATAAAATAAATAAAATAAATAAAATAAATAAAATAAAATAAATAAAATAAATAAAATAAATAAAATAAATAAAATAAATAAAATAAATAAAATAAATAAAATAAATAAAATAAATAAAATAAATAAAATAAATAAAATAAATAAAATAAATAAAATAAATAAAATAAATAAAATAAATAAAATAAATAAAATAAATAAAATAAATAAAATAAATAAAATAAATAAAATAAATAAAATAAATAAAATAAATAAAATAAATAAAATAAATAAAATAAATAAAATAAATAAAATAAATAAAATAAATAAAATAATAAAATAAATAAAATAAATAAAACAAATAAAGCAAAGAAAATAAATAAAATACATAAAATAAATAAATTAAATAAAATATATACAATTTTAAAATATATACAAAGATATAAGAAAACATAGAAAGTAAAGCGTATAGGGATTTTTTTAGAGAGATCCTAAGTAGTTATGCTTTGAGCTTTATGAGTGAGATGTGACTTGAAAACTTTATCAGTTGTTTGTCACCCACAACCATTTGAGACCCTTAGCGAAATTAAGAACTGATCTCACGTCAAAATTTGCGATAGAAACTATGGAATCGATTGTGAAAACTCCAAAATAACGTATAGGCTGGCCAAAAAGAACGAGAAATTACATTTGATTTGCGAATACATTAATAAGACCGCACATGGGAGGTATTATTTATGCATTCGCCATAGAGATGTTGATTGCAGATCCTCCACGTGCCAACTTATCAGCAATTTCATTTCCCACTATGTTACTGAGACCACGAATCCAGCATAGATGAATCATTCCTTTAAGATCCCGCAGTGCTATTTTGTATTCATTTACCGCTTTTGATTTGGTAACATTTTACTTCAATGCCTTCAGAGCTGCCTGAATATCAACGTAGATAGTAGTTGGTTGGTTAGACAAGATGTTAGTTGATTAACCAAAGGAAGAACTTTTGTTATGGCGAAGATTTCTGCTTGAAAATCGCTGCATGAGTCATTGAGTCGGAAAGATTGTCTAAAATCCAGACACTCAAAGAACACCCCAGCTCCAGTTCATGTGTCCATTTTTGACCTGTAAGGTATACATACAGAAGGAGTATAGCCCTCTTTGTGGCAACACACTGAACATATTGAGTTAGTGGTTGATTTTTTAGATTTCTGGCAACCATATTCCATATTACGTTACTCACAAAGTCGGTTTAATCGACAGAAACTTTCTTACTTCCTATTTGTATACCATCACTTTAGTATATATAACTTACTACGGACCAAAATTTGAACACATCGAAGGAGCGACCTAAGTATGTTCGGCGGAAATCCCTTTTAAGACATTTTAGGTCATTTAATCAATGCACGTCCGTCTGTCTGGGTGGTGCTCACGATAACTACCGAAAGGAGTAACAAATTAACTTTGAAGTTGGTATGTGGTAACATTTTTTCTATCTCAGGCTTAGTTCGAAAATATTGGCCCACTTCTTCTAGTACCTCCCTCACAGGGTGTAAAAATATTGTCTATCTTATATAACTTATATAATTTTCTTCTTTTCTCTCTAGAATTTCTCCAATTTTCCGAGAATGCAACTTTGCAAATGAGTTTGATTTCGTCCTTTCAAGAATAATACGGCCATTTTTTGTCGGATCATATCAAATTTGTAAATTATCACGTTCAGTGATGATAATATAAAAAAACAAACAAAATATATTGTTAACATTCGTATTTAATAAACATTGCAACGATCAAACACAACGGTATACACTTAGAGCCATTATTATACATTTCATTGTGTAAGCAAATAAAGGTACGTATGTACATACATATATGTATACAAATTAGCTCATCACTGTTTAAAGTTGTTATTGGTAAAAATGTATAAACAAACGACAATTGAAATATAGGGGTAAGTACACAATAAGATAAGCGATGCGAAATGTAATGAAGAGTATTCAATTTATTAAACCACTTCTGATATGGATGTATAGCGGAATATTCTTTCACCCACCCATCCATGTAAGTATAAAATAGAAATGTATGAAACATTTTACAAGATTCTAAGTTCTTTTGTAAACCCAATATAGATATATTGAATACGGTTAATGCCATATATTTTTTGGTTAATAAGTTTCCATTACTCATTATTCAATTGTGGCTATCGTTTGGGTTAGGAAATCCAGAAATCTTGACACTTGAAAACGTGATAACATTTCAAATAGCTTATTAAAGATCTATTTATGGCAACTTAATGGGTCTGATGACCACACAATTATCACAATAAAAAAAAGCGGAAGTAATAAAGTATATATCGCCCAACACTTAACAAACACTTTAAATGGGATATGACTTTCGAGGGAGTATGAATGTACATATGTATGTGTTTACTTACTTTGAAGTAATCCGGCATTAACATAGGCAATACAACAGCTTCTTCAAGCAATCGTTTAGCATCATGTAGATCGGCAATATCATTCCAACGTATTTTCGGATTACGTTGTAGAATATCACGTTCTGCAAGTAACAAAATTAGCAATTCAGTTAGTGATGTGAGCAAACGATAAAGAAATCTCTTGTGTATATTATTACTCACCCAATATATCGACCAACTCTGCTTCAATGTGATTATTCGGTTGAAATTTCTTTTCCTCTTTATCATCTTGATCGGGCGACTCATCATCTCTGCCCTCCTCATTGTCTTTGTTCGAACCATTATCATCTTTATTAGAGCCCGTGGAATTGGTACTGCTTGCTGCTGATTTGCGATTCGTTGTTGAAGCACGTGATCCACTGCCATGAGCATTTACAGAGGATCGCGCCGAGGATGCGGCAGTATTCGATTTCTTATTCAAACCATTGCTTGAAGTACTATTGCGTGTTGGTATCGTGCTTTTTGCGGGAATTGACTTCTTGCCCGGGATATTACGATTACGATTGGGAACTGCGGGTCTGTATGGCAAAGAAAGAGAGATTCGTATAGTCAATATATGTACATACATATTTCAAAAACCACATTAATTGTTTTATATTATCTGACATTATTTTTGTATCTTATTCGCTCATTTCAATTGCTCTATGATTACTAGTAACACTGGTCAAAATTATTTTGCTCTATGAGATTTTGCATTCGATTTGGATATAAGGTGGTTTCTTTGAATTGACTTCAATTCTCACGATAAAGCGTTATATGCAAAAATGGCGAGGTTGGACCTCATATGTATCTGTGGTTTTCTTAAATAACAGCATATGTCAGGAATTTTCGAATTCAGGAATGTATGTAAAGGGTTTTCCAACAAGAGGTGTTATTTTAAATCACCCGGTATTTCTGTAGCAGTCACTTCTGAAGCTTTTATTCTTTGACATTTGACAAGTAGAAACTACGCCATTACTAAAAATGGGACGATACATGATTCAACAACGCATTGAAATTATTAAAATTCGAAAAATCGAAAATCATCGAAAAATTATCTTGACTGATGAGGCCCATTTCCATTTCGGTGGCAACGTCAACAAGCAAAATTGTCGCATCTGGGGCTCGGAAAACCGAAGAGTTATTGTTGAGAAGCCTCTCCATCCTCAACGTGTGACTGTTTGCTGCGGTTCATGGCCCGGCGGGGTCATTGGACCTTACTTTTCGAAAATGAGGTTGGATCAACAGTTACGGCGAATGGATTGCGCTATCGAGAGATGATTAATGATTTTTTATGGTCGGAGTTGGATGGTATTGATCTGGACAACTTTTACTTTCAACAAGACGGCGGTACGTGTCACACAAGCAACGAAACCATTGCTCTGTTACGGGAAAATTTCCGGACCGTGTTATCTCTCGAAGAGGTGATCACAATTGGCCACCGAGATCTTGTGATTTAACACCTTGCGACTTCTTCCTTTGGGGAAACGTGGAAGATAAGGTCTACGCCAACAGCCCAGCGTCGATTCAAGACCTCAAAGATAGAATTCGTGAGGCTATCGAGGACATAGGGCAGCCACTTTGCGATTTGGTTATGGAAAATTTCATGAAAAGGATATGGTCCTGTAAGCGTGGTGGTCATTTGGCCGATGTCGTTTTTCATTATTAACGGCATACCTTCCTCTTTATTATGAAATAAACATCCGATCATTTAACTCAAAAGATGGCATTTTTCTTTGAATACCAAAATAACACCTCTTGTTGGAAACCCTTTATATGATCGATATATGAAACTTCTATTAAGTCAAATTTTGGAAGACTTTCTCCAACACTCACCTATGAACATTTAATATCAAATGAAACTTCTTCTAATACCAGTTTTTCATCTTATAAGAAGATTCAAATATATCTTACAAGTTATTGCAAAAAATACTATAAAAAAATTTTTCAAATTAAAAAAAACAAGTAAGAAATTTTCAGCCGGGTAAACCGACTAATGTGTAACCTTACTTTGTGAGTAATTTTATATGGTACTTTGGCTGGGAGATGCCAGAACGTGGAAAATAAATTATTCATTCTTTGTCAGTGAATAGTCATTGGAAATGTTTATTATAATACAGAATATGAAAACATGTAGATGATTGCGGCGGAAGTTATGCGAATATTATGTTTGAATGAATCTGTGGGATTTTGAATTTGTGTGGGGGTACGAGAAGTGTCTTGCGAATACGCGTATTTTGCGCTGAACTCACATTGCACCGAGATTAACGTTATGAGTCATAAATAAGGAGCGCACAACAGGCCGAACCACTGGCTTAAGTGTATGTCCATGGACATGAGACGTTTAAACGTCTCCTCTCTTCAACTTAATCTAACCTAACGTTATGAGTCACTGGTATTAAATTTATGAGCCATTCAATGGAAAAAAATTGTTTCCTTTGTGTGGGAGGTACCAAAAGGCCCGGGCCAATTCGCCCAGATGGACGGACATTGCTCAAATGACTTCAAATGTCCTAAAACGGATTACCACCTAACATACTTAGGGTCTTAGGCCACTCCTTTGATGTCTGTCTGGCTGGAGTGCGCAAAAACTCTCGAAAGGAATAGCGGATTGACTTCAAATTTGGTATGTGATAATATTTTATCTCAGGTTAAGTTCGAAGATGGCCCACTTTTGTCCACTCCTTCTAATATAGGGTGATCTAACAAGAGATACTTTTTTCAATAGCCTTTTTTTGACAGATCACGTATGAGTCGTGTCATGCTGTCATGTTATTTTTGTTAAGTATTGTTTGGCATTTCATCATGGAAAGACTTACAACGCCTGAACAACGTTTACAAATTATTCAGTTTTATTATCAAAATAATCGTTCGCCAATTGCGCTAAGTCCATTTTTTTAAATCCAAAAAAAAAACACTCCAGTCTACCCAAGACCTTGACACCCATGAGCAATATTTTAGCTCTCGTTAAGAGCTATCTTTTTGCCATTGACCGATTCACGATCCGACGTACCGGATGTCATGATAACCGACTATTTGATGCCTGAAATTGAAGCTCGTGATCTCGGCGACATTTGGTTTCAACAAGACGGCGCCACTTCCCACACATCGCATCAATTAATGGATTTATTGAGAAAACACTTCGGTGAGCAGATAACTTCACGTTTTGGGCCGGTCGATTGGCCACCAAGATCGTGTGATATCACACCGTTAGACTTTTTCCTGTGGGGATATGTAAAGTCTTAAGTTTATGCGGACAAACCCGCTTTGATTCAGTCCTTGTAGCAAAACATCACGCGTGTCATTCGCAGATTACCAATCGAAATGCTCGAACGAGTCATCGAAAATTGGACTCAACGGATGGACCATCTGAGACGTAGCCGCGGCCAACATTTGATAGACAAAATCTTCAAAAAATAAATACCAAAGACTGTTCTTTCATATGATAATAAACATTCCCCATTCAATTTGAATTTTCAGTTTTTATTCTTTAAAAAAGAACCTCTCTCACACAAAATGTGCGAAGTAGTCAGCTCTTTTTGGTAACTCCAAATGACCAAATCATACCAGAATTGAGTGGCTCATTACGTTCATATCAGCATGTATTGCATGTGGCAACAATTTAGGAATAAATCGGCGATATTTATTATTTTTTATTGAAAAAGAAAAAAAATAATTCAACCGGTTAACCGGGTTTTTATTACCATATTATATTACTGACAAAGTGAGGGTATGTATACCTCAGTCGGTTTACCCGACTGCAATTTTCTAGCTTAACAATGTAATTTCATCCATTAATATTCCCACATATAAACTTTTGTTTGTGATATGACCCATTCTGACATCAGCATTTAGACGTTAGCTAAATCTACCGTTTAGTTACTGCTTTTCCCCAAACAGCTCAGTTATCGTTTTTTTTTGCATAGGCGTAATGTTTAGTTACTGCTTTTCACTAGTCTTTCTCTTTTTACGTTTTGGGCATCAATGCAATTTAAAAATTAAACTTTAAGAAACACGTTTTAATTTTAAAAATAAGTTTTTTTTATAAATCTGTATTGATATATTATCAAAACATTTTTCATTTCTATTCTTTACAATGAACAATTATTATTATTGGAAAGTCTTTTAAATAATATAAGGCCACTAATGCATACAAACAAATTTCGAATTTCCTAGATAGGCGATAAAATAAACTTCAATATTATTTATAGTTTGTGTTGCCACAACGTTGTGGACTTAAATAGAGGACTTTTGAATTTCATTCACTATTGTTGTCAAGAGGTGTCAATATACATTATTTTCTCACAAACTGCATATATAATATACATATCGCACGCTCACATCAAGAGTGACATAACTTAAAATTTAAAATTTTTGAGGTTGCCTTACAAAAATGCGAATTTTGCAAATGTCAATAAATTAATCTCAGCGAAATTTGGTCTATAAGTAAACAAACATATTTCGGATTATTCAAGCGTTTTTTTAACATTTTATTTCATGTTAATTATTTTTTATACGGATTTAAAGTTACACATCTTGGCAATTTTCAATTTTGAGTTATGTCACTCTTGAAGTGAGTGAGCGATATGTACAAAAAAACAATTGTAGTGGTTTGCAAAACAGTTTATTGAAATTCTATGACTGCAAATAAATGTCATTTCAATTAAATTCTCTCTATACGACTCAATTGGTGGAACAATTGCTAGTTTGTTTGTGTGTACATGGAGGGTTTTCCATGAGGCAAATGCATTTGAAAGATTATCACAGTACTTTAATTGCAAAACCACAAAAAGCAGTCAGGTAATAGAAAACGATGAAAAGTGAGATATTTTTGCAATAAATATACTATTGAATAATCATGGGTAAGAATGACGAAATTTAAAAAAAATGTCGATGAAATAAGTTTCTCAAAGTAATATAGTACATATCGACACCCGAAATTCAAAATGATCTTAAAAATCTATTCTTTATTTCGAGTGGGGCTTGAAACTGTATTCTCCGCTCGGAATCAAGTTTCTTAATTTGTAGTTTTGAACCCAATTGGCAAAGTATATGAACAATAAGTTCGGATTCGATTCGCCTCTCGGAATGCAGAACTGGGCGATAATCTTTAGCAGAAAATGTATTACACTATAAATATATTACACCGATATATTTATACCCTCACTTTAGTGTGACGAGGGTATATATCATTTGCTACGAAAAAAAGTGTAACACATCGAAGGAGTGATCTAAGACCCTAAGTATGTTCGGCGGATATTCGTTTAGGGTCATTTTAAGTCGAATGAGCAATGTCCGTCCGTCTGCTGGCTGGTGCGCACGATAACTCTCGAAAGGAGTAACCGATTGACTTCAAATTTCGTACGTGGTAATATTTTTTTCTATCTCCGGCTAAGTTCGTAGATGGGCCATATTGGTCCACTACTTCTAGTACCTCCCCCACAAAGGGTTAAAATGTTGTGAAATATTGCATCTTTAATAACTGCTATACTGCTTATTCGAATTTTCTGAAATTCCACACATAGCATTAGTTTATTAGTCGCTATCAGCTCGAGAAAAATAGGCCATGTTGCTGCGCCCCTTTTGGTACCTGCCACACAAGTGCACCATTTTGCACCAACAGTTAACAGCTTATAAAATTAATAGAAGTGTATATTATTGCCAATCCCCTTTTGGTACCTCCCACACAAAGGTACCATTTTGAACCAAAAGTTAACAGCTTATAACATTAATACTAGTGTATAAAAATACTTGCAATTTTGTACAGGGTAATGCTTATATATAGTCTATAGCCCTGTAAAAAATGGACGTTATTGCCACGCCCCTTTTTGTGCCTCCCACACAAAGGTACCATTTTGCACCAAAAGTTAAGAGCTTACAGCGTGAGTACCAATGCACGAAAATACAACAACATTTTGCACAGGGTAACACTTTTGAAGTGCCTATAGCCCTGTAAAAAATGGGCGTCATCACCACGCCCCTTTTTGTACCTCCCACACAAAATGGCCAAATTATACCAAAATTTAATATCTGATAACGTTAATATACCACTGCAAATAAACGCTTATAATTCGGCACAGTGCAATGTATTTAAAGTATCTATTATTCAGCGAAAAATAGGTGCATTTGTTAAAAACCTTCTGGTACCTCCCACACAAATTGACAGAATAATTCGTTTAATATTCCATATTACATTACTCACAAAGTGAGGGTATACCTTAGTCGGTTTACCCGACTGAAACTTTCTTACTTGTTATATACATATATATTTATATTCAAATTGAGGGAATAAAATGTTCAGGTTTTAGTAGACAAAATGCTAAATAGGTTAAAATGCAATTTATGGGGGACATCTCAAAATTAATAAAAAATAGTGGTCAGTCCTGTTTGGTCCAAAAGTAACGAATTTGCAGGTCGGACCCATGGACCAGTCCCGGATAATAGTAATAGTTTAGGAAGGCCCTAGACAATTTTTCCTCGATATTTGTAATTTATTTCCTTTCATTTGATTATATTGACAACGTCCGGGACCGGGTCCATTTTTGGGTCTTGAGGGCCTGAGGTCCGACCGACAAATTTTCCTTATATGTTCTTGTTTTTGGGGTCATTATAAGGGGATGGTAACATTTTTTTCAGATACGTCAAAAGTAAACTGAATTTAAATAAAAAATAATACGCACTTTTCTGGTCTTGGTGGTCCCCAAACATCGGGATCCTTAGGTGGTGGAGTCCAAATATCTGGATCCGGTCGAAACCATGAGGCAGGATCTTTGGTCTCAGTTTCACTGGTTTGTGTCCTAAATTTCGACGCAAACTGAGAAGTCTGCAAATCCAAGGTCATCTCTGACAACGTACGCTGTATATCTTTTATCTGTGAATATTCCTTGTTTATCTGCTGTTTAACCTGCCGAATAAAAGAGTAAGTAATGACAGCATCCACCTAGACAACGTTGATATATTTTAGATGCTTACCATTGTCCATTTGCCTTTTCTCAAAGGATCATTGGTGGAACTGATCATGCGCGCCAATAAACCCTGAAGACCCTCATAGTATATGGAAGCTGAGTCATAGTCACCGGTCAAGGCCATATCTCTGGCCAATTTGGCATTATCACATATTTCCGCTATTGAAGTCTTGGACATCACGGTCATTCCTACACAAGATTTTGTCTTTTGCTTGCCACCTCTCAATAGCTGAAAAAAAAGAAGAAAAAGTTGTTTTAGAGTATAAAACCGAGAAACCTATACTAAACAAAAGCCTGTACGTCAATTCAAGATAATCAAAAATCAAATGTGTTTACACCATTTTCAATTGTAATTCGAAATAAATCAATTGAAATTCGAAGAGTCCATTTGAAATTCGAAAAACATCAATTGAACTTCAAATATGCCATTTGAAATTTGTAAACGGTCAATTGAAATTCGAAGATACCATGTGAAATTTTTAACACATCATTTGGAAATCGAAACACATATCGTCATCAAAAACGAAAAAGGGCCTATCAACATGTTTGAAAATTTTACAGGAGAATCAAAAAACTAAATAAAATGAAAAGTGTTGCCGTTAGAGAAACGTGGCTATCAGGATAATATCTAAACATAATGATGCATATATAAAATCACGCAAACATGATTTATAACTTGTTTGTGAAAATTGCGTGAAATAGGATTTTTTTAACTATGAAAAATTAAATAATTTGTTGTTAGGACCTTTTGAATTTCTTAAATAAATTCGCCATTTTTAATATTACGCCGCTAAAAAATTGTCAGGATGTGTATTTTGATGCAGGGTAATGAAATCCATCAAAAATTGAGTTTCCATTTTTCTTGTTGTTCGCCCTTTTTCGTTTCTGATGACGATATGTAATTAGAAATTCGAAACGTATCACTTGAAATTCGAAATATGTATTTCAATTGAAATTCGAATTTGTCCATCAATTGAAATTCATAGATTTTTATTTGAAATTCAAAAAGTGTATAAAAATCAATGGTGTTTATTAGTTGGGGTAGAATTTAAATGATAAAATTTGTCTATTTCGAAACTTTAATATTAAGTACCGGGTTTTCCAATAGGGACATAACAATTTCCTATCTTTAAGAGCTCTTACTCCAATTTTCGGCCGAGAAATGGTCCGGTCGAATGGCCACCTCGTTCATGCGATTTAACGCCATTGAATTTCTTTTTATGGGACCACATTAAGTCATTGGTCTATGACAACAAGCCAACACCTTTAGTCGAGGTCAGAGACAACATCCAACGCAAAATTACCAACGTTCCGGTCGAAATTTGTGCAATATGGTGGACAATTAGGTCCAAAGAATAGATCGCTGTAGACGGGCTCGAGGTGGTCATGTGACCAAAATCGAATTTCATTCTTAAAATGTAACATTTGCACTACACCTGGAATAAATTTGAACTCTATATCTTAAATATTCCGTGTTTTATTAATATATACAATTGTTATGTCCTTAATGGAAAACTCTTTATTTAAATATGTATATATATCCGAGTAGCTTATTTATTTAACGTATTGCCAAATGTTCTGAAAGGTTTTAACATAACGCCTTTTTCTTACCGAAATAAACTTCTTTGTCACTTTAAATCTTCTAAGGAGTAGATTTTCTCTTCCTTGTTAACTCATTTAATACGTATTAAATTGAGAGTTAAATTAGATAATGTTTTTTTAATACTAATTATATATTTTTTTTTTATTAATATTATATTGTAAAACACATTGAATTTTCTATTTAATGAAGTATTCATAAGTTGGAGTAGTCTTCTGAGCTGCTATTATTTATTATGCATTTTGTAATTTATTTTAAATTGGCCTTTGAGGCATTAAATTACAAGTTATGATGAAATAAATGAAATGAAATGAAACACAACTTGTCATCTAATTGAACTCCTAGACGTTATATGTGACGAACGAATACAATAAGTGTGTTATTATATATGATCTGGATATTACTGTAGTTACTGGAAGAAAAAAATAGAGCCTTAGTTTTCGGTGGATTTACACAGAGCTTATTCTGTAGCATCCAAGCGTTTAATGTTACTAACACAAAATCAATTTTGGACTGAAGAGTTTCAGAAAAACTTTGGTGACCCTTAAATAGCTACTGAATATCATCAGCAAAAGCATATGGAACACAAAAGTTTTGTAAACGGAGGAAAAGGTCGTTTATATAAATTATAAATAGCAAATGCCCTAATAATGACCACTGCGGAACATCACTTTTAAGGGGAAGAATATTACTGCGTCTACCACCAATACATACAAATTGACGCCTATTAGTAAGAAAAGATCGAAAATCCATATGTGTTATACAGTTTACACAATAACCCACTCTGCCGAAAGCTTTTTCAAAGTCCAATGACAAAAGGGTACCACATTTTTCAGTGCCAAAATTACCACGGATGAAATCTGTTAATCCTAAAAATTAGGAAGTTGTACTTGTACTGTTTCTAAACGCACACCGGGCATCGTGGAGGAATATATTACTTTCCAAGTAGGTTAACATTTGCGTTTTCATTACATGTTCTACTACTTTGGAAAAAATCGGCAAAATTGAGATTGGACGGAAATCATTCATTGAATGTGATGCTCCCTTCTTCTTAACGGGTATTATTTTGAAGGTCTTCCAACCAACTGGGAACACAGATGACAGCAAAATCGTGTTGACATTATCCACAAAATGAAGGCAAATTAACGGGTACAGAATTTTAAAACAAATGTCAAAGTGAAACCATCTAAGCCTTCTGTATTAGACTTTATAGCGAAAAACGACTTATCCAACTCTTCAATACTCACACACTGAAAAGAAAAACCTTCATATCTATGTATGCTGCCGGTTCTGAAAATCATCAGTTATGTCATGTGAATTAAACAGATTTTCTACGAATGCTTGATTCTTTCAAATTACACACATATTGATGCCTATGTCTCCTTTTTGTAGCGGTAGTTCCGATGGAGCGGGGTTCCCCAATCGTCCTACTGTCCGTCCGTTGGTCTTGGCCAAAGCCGACCACACCAAACATGGTGAAAATTCCCCCCAGTACTCACAACAGGTGGTACGGTGAGGGGAAAACGTCATGTCCGACCGTCAAAACGGAAACACAATGAGCACCGGATAGCGCTCAGAGTTCTGACGAAGTTGGAGGCTGTTGAGGTTTCAAGCCCTTCAATGAAGTGGCGAAGGAGAGTCTAGTGATGGCCGTTATATACAGAAGTAGTGAGGATGGATCCATCCTCAAGGACAAATGGAGTCATGTGCAATCAGCCATTATGGCTCATTACCTCGATGTCCGTAGAGAGATGCCGGGCACACCACCAATCTGCAACGATGCAGGATGGCATCAGGGGAGAGTAAAGCTCTTACATTTCGGTGATGCCAGATCAGTAGACCTGTATAAGGCTGCTCTGAGTCGAGCGGGTGAGGTGTGGCAGGGTGCCCAGTTGGATGTTGTAGAAAAAAAACAACATCCCTAGTCACCCTAGAGCCATCACCTGGGTTACAGAAGAGCCCTCCAACCCGGCTGACATCTTAGAAATAATAAAAGATTCCAATCCTGGTCTGCCGGCCCATAATTGGAGAATCAGCAAGGTGGGTGAGGCGGATGGTAAAAAGCGGCAGGTCAATCTTATCCTAAACGCTGAATCCACCTCCCATATACAAAGTCCGAGTGCAACCCTACAATATGGCTTCGAGACTATAGTCTTGAAGATATACAAGCAGGATATAGCTCCCACTGCAGAAGGTGAGTCGTCCACCGTGGCACTTTCTGGAAGTGCGGAGGTACCCACGCCTATTATTTCTGGTGACTCCAACTCTAACATAAGATCTGTAACGTCCTTCTCTGAGGACAAAAGCTCTACTTCGGACACAGAGAGGCTGAGGGGAGTCTCCGGACTCTTTGACGCATCTGGCGGGGACATGCTTCTCGGCGATACGGACGAAGAGTTCGATAACACCCTTGTCGGGGTGGATGTTAATCTGTCAATTACCAATGATGGTAAGAATTCTACAGATTAACCTCCATCACGCTATAGCAGCCTCAGCGGCTCTATTGCTGCGCCTGTCCACAGGCGCAGTAGACATCGTCCTGATACAGGAGCCCTACGTAGTGGGAGGAAGGGTGTGCGGTATTAGGACACCCAACATTAAACTGCTTGTGGCTAACTGTGAAGGCACTCCAAGAACCTGCATTTTGGTCAGGAAAGATCTAAGTATCTTTCTCCTGGCTAATTTAAGTGGTAAAGACCAAACATCTGCTTGTCTGGAGATCGTTAATCGCATATATTGGGTGGTCTCCAGTTACTTGCCTTATGAAGCTGTAGTACCGACTGCTCTATTCAGGGAAGTAGTAGAAGAAGCAACATCTGACGAGGTCGAGCTGATTGTTGGGGCAGACACGAACGCTCATCATACTATTTGGGGTAGTACGGATATAAACAATAGGGGTGATTCGCTTCTTGACTTTATTCTAACTACCAACCTAAGTATTTGTAACATAGGTAATAAACCGACCTTTACCATTAAAGACAGACAAGAAGTACTCGACGTAACGTTTGCTACTGACCGGCTGTCAGACAAAATTATTGGGTGGAATGTACTGGACGACCACTCATTCTCAGATCACCATTATATTGAGTTCAAACTCGCTGAAAAAGCGCCTGAACCTGCCGTCCACAGAAATGTGAGAAAGACAAAGTGGCACTTGTATGAAAAGAATTTCAAGAAAGTCCTCAACTCCAAACTTCTGTACGAACCGAATGACAAAGCCGGTCTGGATCATCTGGTCGAGCATATCACCACATCATTCAATAGTTCCCTTGAAGAAGCCTGTCCAAAAACAAGGTACAAGGGTAAAACTAAACCCCAATGGTGGACTTCTGAGGCTATGAAACGGCTATGAAAAAGACCTGCAACAGGCTATTCAACAAGGCTAAATCTACAGGGGTCGCTAATGTTTGGGATGCCTATAAAGAGCAACTCAAGATCTATAAGAAGGAGCTTAGAAAGGCGCAAAGACGCTCTTGGTATACCTTCTGTGGCGAAGTGGAAAAGGTCTCCGACGCCGCAAGGCTGAGGAAAATATTATCAGCTTCACCCTGTACAGTGGGTTACTTGCAGGATGAGGCAAATAATTGGACCAAAACAGCGAGCAGTCGCTCAATGTACTGCTCGACACACATTTCCCGGGGAACTCTCTAACAGAACCAGAGGATCAGCAGGACCAACAAGAGTGCGAGTGGACTGCGAGCGTCGCTAGCTTGTTGACTGAGAGATCCAGAATAAGCTGGGCTATTAATAGCTTTGAGCCCTTCAAGTCACCTGGACCAGACGGCATCACTCCAGCAGAAATGCAGAAAATGTTGAAATACATTATCCCCTGGCTAGAGAAAATTTATGTAGGCTGTATCAGGCTTTCATATATCCCGAATCGATGGAGGGATACCAAAGTGGTATTCATACCAAAAGCGGGGAAGATATCACACACTAGGCCAAAAGACTTCAGACCAATTAGCCTATCCTCCTTCCTATTGAAAGGTCTGGAAAGACTTTTAGATTATTTCATTAGGGAAACCCTGGATACAAAACTCCTGTCAGTGAACCAACATGCTTACAATAAGGGGAAGTCTGTCCCACACAAGGAGGAGTACTGTCTCCACTAATTTGGAACCTAGCGGTGAATGAAATCCTGCTAGATCTAGAACGGTGTGGCTGCAAGTTCGAGGCATATGCGGACGACGTTGCAATCGCAGTGAGTGGCAAATTCGAAAACGTCCTCCGAGACATTCTACAGGTGGCTCTGAACAAATTGGCTAGATGGGCCAGAAGCAGCGGTTTGGGCATAAACCCAAACAAGACAGAATTGGTTCTCTTTACTAGGTTGAATAAAGTCCCACATGTGCACCCTCCACATCGGATAAATGGAACAGATCTAGTCTTTTCTGAAAGTGCAAAATTTTTAGGAATAATTCTAGATAGGAAACTATTATTTAGACTTAATGTATTGGAACGTGTAAGGAAGGCTAACGTCGCCTTATATTCCTGCAAAAAGGCTGTAGGGTCGCGGTGGGGCCTCTCTCCTAAAATCGTCCACTGGATATATATAGCAGTAGTTCGTCCTATACTGCTATACGGCATTGTGGTATGGTGGACGGCAACTGACAAACTAACCATCACCAACCTACTAACAAAGGTTCAGAGAACTGCCTGCCTGAGCATAAGCGGAGCCTTGAGGACTACAGCGACCGAGTCTCTACAAGCCCTACTCCATATACTGCCGATTAATATCGTGGCGAGAGAAGTTGCAACCAAAGCGGCAATAAGATTAAACTGCCTATCAATGTGGAGGTACAAAAACTACGGTCACATGAGAATATCAAAGTGTAGTGCTATGGTAACCGACCGAGTGGACTATATACCAACGGTGTACACCTTCGAGAGAAATTACATCACTATGATTCCCGCGAGAGATGAATGGGAAGAAAACCAGGTAATAGAAACCATCTCCACTTTTACACGGATGGTTCGAAGCTTGATGAAAAGGTTGGCTTCGGAGTACACTGTGCAGAGCTTAGATTGGATATAGCTCACAGACTACCAGATACCTGCAGTGTCTATCAAGCCGAAATAATGGAAGTAGCCACGTGGCTGAGTCGCAACATAGTAACCAACACTGGCGTTGTCATTTACTCGGACAGCCAGGCTGCCATCATTTCTCTGGAGGCAACATCCCTAAATTCACAAACAGCCCTCGACTGCCGCAGATCTCTTAACGAGATGGCTGAGCAGTTTAATATACACCTCATATGCGTGCCTGGGCATAGGGATATCCCGGGGAACTGCAAAGCCGATGAACTTGCTAGGAAAGGGACGACATTACAAATTCTCGAAGAATTTGCATATATTGGTGCGCCACTATCCACGTGCAAGCTTTGGCTTAGGCAAGCGGCAATCAGGCAGTCCAACGAAAGATGGACAGAAATCGGCACCTGCAGAGTAGCTAGACAAATCTGGCCAAGGTATGACCTGAGAAGATCAAAATATCTCCTCGCACTAGAGAGGCAAAGATTGTCTACGTTAGTATCAGTTCTGACGGGACACTGCTTGATCGGGGAACATACCAAAAGATTGGGTATCGACTCCAATGACTTCTGCAGAAGCTGTGGGGATGAGGAAGAAGTGGAGACAAAATTGCTAATTCTCGAAGAATTTGCATATATTGGTGCGCCACTATCCACGTGCAAGCTTTGGCTTAGGCAAGCGGCAATCAGGCAGTCCAACGAAAGATGGACAGAAATCGGCACCTGCAGAGTAGCTAGACAAATCTGGCCAAGGTTAGACCTGAGAAGATCAAAATATCTCCTCGCACTAGAGAGGCAAAGATTGTCTACGTTAGTATCAGTTCTGACGGGACACTGCTTGATCGGCGAACACGCCAAAAGATTGGGTATTGACTCTAATGACTTCTGCAGAAGTTGTGGAGATGAGGAAGAAGTGGAGAGCATTGAGCACTTGCTATGCGACAGCCCCGCTCTAAGTAAACGACGACTAGACATACTGGGGTCGGCTTTTCTAGGCGGCCTAACAGATCTTTCCAGTACTGATATTCGTACTATCGACAAATTTGTATAACAAACAGGTTGGTTTCGATGAGGGGCATTTCAGCCCGTGGTAACACTAGGGACCTAAACTGGTCTATGTGAGCTTGTATAAAAAAATACGGCTGCCACCCTAACCTAAACCTAAGCGGTAGTGCATCCGGTGAGTTATTTTTTGCTGCATTTTGTGGTTTATTTCATAATTGGACAGATGGCTTTGAACTATGTACTATGATGTATAAATTTAAAATTATATTTATATTCGATTTTTTCAAAATTTTAAAGATTGTGGATTTGTGGCGAAGTGATTTAGCCAGAGTATCTCTATTAGTGTGTTAACACTGCTTTATGTTTGTTACCAAACATTGCATATCGCCCTCGTCGCAGAGAATTTCGTTTTCTTGTTTTAGATCAGCTCACTGTGACGTTCGACTGCAGACAAGAAAGAGATTTGGCAGAGAAAGAGTAGGAAGTTGTCAAAGAAGTTCCAAGTTCCGCTCGTAAATTGAAATGAACAAAACACAATGCCAACGGAACAAGAAGTTTCTCTCTTGTCAACTATTGAAAGCAACAAAAATGAAAATGGAAAGTGTGAACTTAAACAAAAAGTAACATATTTATTTATGTATGTACATAAATACATATTCCATTCCGCTATTGTATTGTTAGCTGAAACGCAAAAAGCACTTTCTTGTCGTAATCACTCAGTTTAACCAAAATAGATATCGCGACCTTGTTCTATTAGAAAAACATAAGTTAACCGTTGATTATTATTATTGCACAAAGTTATTACTAAGAATGCCAATTAAAAGTGGCTGATGAGAACTTGGCTCTTTCTTATAGCCATTCCTGCCTACCTCTACCTGTGCGGTCATCATTTCTAGCAGTCTTGGAAGAATTTACTTATCACATATCTAGATAGACACTGCGCTGCGAAACAATTTATATCCAAATTACATGCAACAACCAACCCGTGTTTCCATAAGAATTTTTACAAGACATAAGACTCCGTCGTCGTCTTCGTCACCCATCCTTCATTTATATAGCTTTTTGTTTCTTTTCTTACGTTTTTATCTCACGCACTTTGTCAATTTCGTGTTTTTTTCAGTGGGTAGGATTTTTTCTTTTTTTATGGAGACTTACGGTCGATTCGTATTGCATGAGTATTTCAATTTTATGTTCACTGTTACCCGTACGAAATTTATTTGATATTTTTGGGATTTATTTATGTTTTAATGCTTGTAATTCGTTGAAAATCTATAAATTTGTACAAATTTCAAACGGGTGTGCTGCATTTCTTTCACAAACTTAATTTAGTGATGTCAAATCGAACGATTAGTGTTTTGACAATCAAGTTTTTAATAAAAATCGATATTTATCGCACGTAAAAAATCGATGTTGATTTGGTTGATTCGGATAAATGCAAAACTAATGAAAAACAATCCAAATACGAAAATCTGTAAAATTCAACAGCTTTTCATTCAAGTTGGACAACGTGAATTCGACGTAACATTCGTAAATGATACCCTTGGCAACGCCGCGCATGTCAGATGTTCTAAAAGTCAATAACAAAACATATGATTAGAACACGATTAGATGCGGAGGAGGAAAATAATAAATCCGTATTAGGCGTTCTTTCGCTACAATCTAGCAAGTTTAATTTATTTGCAGGTCTTAAATCAGCTGTTTTTCGCATAGTCATGCGAACATTAACGTTCGACATCTAGGGTCAAGCGGTTAATTATTTCGAAGGTGACAAACTACTAAATGTCCATTCCAGACAAGAGCAGCTGTTCGTATTTTACGACTAATTGTAAACAATGCAAATTTGTATATGATTTTGCAATTCCATGCACCAATGTTCTTACCAGTTAGTGAGAAAATGCCATTTAGTTGAAATACGTCAGTTAGAGGAATTAAGTTGATTTAATTGCAAACTGCTAAACTAAATTCGACAGTTAGTAACGAAAATGCGCCTAGTGTAAATTAATGCAGATTCACACTCGGCAATTTTTTCCAAGCAAGTGTCATAGTTTGTTGGAGAGAGAGGCAGAGAGCTTTTTCCGCCTGCCTCTCTATTCTACAAACTTTGACACTTGCTTGCAAAAAATTGCCGAGGGTGAATCTGGACTTAGCTCATACATTTTCAGATCTGCTCGATCCTCACATCTATTTTTTATTCGCCCTTATTCCAGTTGGCGGCTTCGACGTCGTCACATCATTATCGTCATATCTATGAAGTTCTAGCTTATCCATGAACTAACAAAAACCCTTTTTATAACTTAAAAATATTTAAAAAAATTTCAAAATTTATGAAGTCGTCAATCTAAACAGTGTCGAGTCGACACTGTCGACTAAGAATCGACGTCGACGACGCCAACTGGAATAAGGGCGATTTTGCCTGACACTGTGTTAAGCGCCCAGGAGACGATCAAATAATTTCATCAAACAGTGTGTATGTATTAGTGTGGTGCGCTCGTGTGTTGCCCGCAAACGTTCAAATAAATACGTCAAACATCAGTTGGTATTTTGAGTTCGTTGTGTTTGGTTACTATGTCGTCGTCGGATGATGATTTACTTTTGTTGTCTTGTCTTGAGTTCGTTCGTTCAGCACCACATCGAAAAGCAGTACGCAAAATATTTATTTTTTTTTCTAACGTCTTCTACAGTTCCTTTGGGGTACTGTTCTTTGTAAATTTCCAGCAGTATCTCATACTGTTTTTTTTTTCATCGCGATTGCTGTAAGCTTCCACCTTCACGTTCCACAAAGCTTCTAAGCACTGATAATTTTGAATGAAATGTAATAAAAACTTTTTTTCATCCGCGCACTTCTCCATGTCGGCGTTCACTAAATTAGTTTTCATCCGCGCACTTGTCATGTCGGCGTTCACTACGCAACTGAGCTTGTTTTTGTCAAACATAACGCGAGACCATCAAATAGAACGCCATCAAATTAGAAAATCAAAATTTTTTGATTTTCATCAAACAGAGTCGACAACGCGTACGTGTAGTGTACGTGTAGCCGACGAAAGCCGATTGCACCCACACACTTAAAGATTTGATGGAATTATTTGATCGTCTCCAGGGCGCTTTAGCCCACCGGACACGTAATCGAATTATCGAAATTGTACCACCTCTAACGACACATTGTGCGAATGTCGAAACAAAGCAAAAACAACAATACAGTAAATATCAAAATACTACCCACTCTCTAATTGGATTGAGTTGAATTAGAATAGAAAAACCCCACTCCGCCAGCAACACCCCCAGACACTAAATAGCTCCAGTAGTCTAAATTGAAGGACACAGTTGCTTCTGCATTTTGCTATCAAACGAGTCACAGGACACATTTACTTGCGGTACCGCCTTGTCTACTTCATCCTTTGTATCAAAACAGTCTGTCCAAATAAGGTAACTATTTGTTTGTCATTTGTTGTGTGTGTATTTTAGTTACATTGTCGGGTTTCAGTTACGTATTTTTATGTGCTAAAGGAAGAATCTTTTGGAAAAATCCAATAGCTATTTAACAATTTACGTACTTTGCTATTTTGCTCTCAACTTTTATGAGGGATGGACATTATATCATCTCTAATAGATAACTGATAACTAACTAAATACAACCAACTTCACGTAACCCCCCATATCCTCTTCTAAGTGTATTTGTTTTGAAACGTTTCATTGATAAGTATTTGCTTAAAAATATTGAATATTGCTAAATATTATATGAAAATATAAGAAAATAATAGTTTGTCGTGTATATGGACTTTATTGTTATATGATTGCAATGACATTATTAATTCAAATAGTATTCTTAAGCATCTAATCCTATCTTATCGTGGGAATTTAATTTAATTTCCACACTGCTGGTACCAAAAAATTCATCAAATTACAACATTCGGTATACAAATATTTACTTATATATGGGAGGTCCTGATAAATTGCGGCTATTCGGAAGTTCATAGGAGAGAGAGAGGAGGAGAATAGAAAGGGAAGAGTTTCCCTTCACTTCACTGAGTAGTTTCTTAACCTTGGTTAGAAAACTTATTGTAATTTATGTTTAATTGGCCAGACGACTTTGAATTACAAGTTTTTACGAAATAAAATGAAAAATAATGTGAATTTTTTCCTATCATTCTATGAAAAACTAAATAATTAATCAGTTTGTTTTTAGCCCATAGACTTTCAATGTGAAATTGGAAGATTGGGAGATAAAACGGCATATTTGACGACAAATGAAATGCCCGCAAAAAAGAAATGTGAAAATGAAATAGTGCCCATTAAATGTGGTTTTGGCAGAATACTCAAATTGCTCCCCCAAGTTTTTATGAATTAGCTAATACTTTTTGAATTTACAAAATGTACTTTAAACAATTTAGTTCTGTTTTCAGTAGTTTTTGCTGCATTATTGCAATTTCATATCAATACAAATGTTGGTAGACTCTTCTACTAATATAGAAAAATAATAAATCAAAGGGTGAACCATAACACTATCTATTAATATAAAGGCGCCCATAGACGAGTACTGCCGCAGTTCATGCCGATGAACCACTTGTGTCAATCAAAATGTAATTTTTGAATTTTTCCCACAAAACTATTTCAAATTTTCGTTGTTTACATACATACATATAATAAAATTTCGAATTATGTGACCTAAAACGATGAACAAATTTCATCTGATTGATAGGTGTTCATTTTGAAATCAAAATACACTCTCATGTTGTGTCAAATTCACCAATACACACATATTGCCGTGCCTGCGGCAGTACTCGTCTATGGGGGGCTTAAGTCACATGAACGAATTCTCATTGGAATCTATGGTCGTGACTTCTTCCACTATATATTCATCTTACTATGTCGAAATTTCTCCAGTTAAACAATTCGCTCAAATGACCTGTCCGATTACGTTGTATAATTCTTTCTCTGGAGAAGGGCATTTTAGTAAATTTATAATATATTTTTACGTTAGTGCATAATGCGCTATAGGTTTTGAATTGTTTATAACCAAAAACAATATAATTTAAGAAGACATTCCTTCCTGTAGCGAGTAATTGTCAGTTACGAACAAATAGGAATTTTATTTCAACGAGTGGGTTTTTTTCGTGGATTTTCAGACCGATTTTCCCGAATTTTTTGTAACTGTCAGAATTAAAATATTAATATTATTCGATAGGCTATATTCGCGGAGCTGTTTTTCGCGTGTGACAATTAATTCCTATTCGTTCGTAACTGACGGATTTTGACATTTCGGCATGAAGGAATATCTTCGTAGTAAATTATTTTTGTTTATAACTTTGTTATTTAAATAATTACTTTTGGTCGAGAAGGTAGAAAAATAAATCAATTTGAACCGTTTTCCAAAATTGTAATTTATTTGATTGACTTAAAATTCGGTATGTGGTAATACTTTTTTCTATTTCAGCCTATGTTTGTAGATATGTCATATTGTTCTATTCCTTCTGGCATTTTTCACACAAAGTGCTAAAGTTTAGTGGAATATTTATTCTGTAATAATTTGTCTTCTACATATCTGGTCTGTAATTTACAACATAGGTAATAGGATATCTGTTGCTATCACTTTGTGAAAGGGACCGAAATATACAAAAATTAACCAGCTTAAAATTTAAATACCAGTACATACATATAATTAAAAATTTTTGTAGTGCATTGCTTCTAAAGTACCTACACTACAATGCCAAAATGGGCGTTATTGCTACCCCTTGTAATATTTTCCTCAGTCTATGGTCATTGCAAAAGTCCAGACGGGGCTGGACAAATATGCTTATTTAGCCCTGAACAGTAGTTACCGCAAATGCAAAGTACTGAATTATAGGTGTTTGTGTGCACTGGTATTAAAGTAAGGTTTTAATACCATATTTTATATTTCCCAGAAAATATGAAATAAACTTTTTATATGAAATCTATCCAAAGTTTTAGGGTTTATTTTATATTTAGGTATTATTTCATTGGGGTTTATTTCATAGAGCCGTTTTCTGGAATAACGGCCTATATCAAAAACCACTATGTTTAGGTGAGGCGAAATACTACTTTAATCGGTTAAGAAAATTGTTCGTACCTAACAATATATATCGATAGCAATGTTGCCAGACGAATTTGGTCCAAAATCGTCAAAACGACGGCACAAAAATCGTCAAAACTCCTTCTCTAAATCGTCAAAAAATCGTCATTCGAAAAGTCAACCATTTACATAAAGATTTTTTGTCATTTCGGCGTGGAAATGCTTCAGAGACAGTAAGGTATTAATAAATACTTTCAGAACATAAAATATTCTCATGAAATATGCACATTACAGTTAACGATTACAGTTTATAGTTGACTAGCCGATACCTGCAATGTTATCCAGCCAATCTCGTTTGGGATATACATACATATATAAAAGATATATGTATTATACCATCTACCATATGATAAGGGTTCCGTTTGAAAAATTTAAATGATAATGTGAGAACCTAAAAAGATTATTTTATTCAAGAACGTCTATAATAAAATCCCATGTTTTCAGGAGAGAGAGAGAGAAAAAAATTGCTTAATCGCCTCATTGTTCATGGTTTTGCAAAATATATCTTCTACAATCTGTTTAAAAAACTGTTAAGGTAATAAAGGAACTCCGCCCGTTTCTTAGACATCCAGTGCATTGTGCACACGTTGAACAATGCACTTAAAATTTTAAAATAAAATTCACAATTCCTATTAATGCTTGGCCTCTGAATATTTCTTGATGCAAAACATTTTCAAATTCGTAAATTTTTGAGTTTTATTACGACTTTTAGTTAATATTATTTCTTTTGGAATCTGCATTCAAAACTGTAACTTTTTGCATAAACCCATAACTATTTTAAATTATTTTACGACACACTGTCTTATATTTTTATTATTTTCATAAAATGTATTAAAAAAGTGTCAAAATACAAATTTATCTTGAGTTTTTCTTAAACATGAAATATTTAATATATAAAAATTCAAAACAAATAGAAAATGAGTCCAATTTGGCAGCCTTTGACCTTATAATTATTTGAAAGACTGGGAAGATAGCCGGTTTTGTCATTGAAAAATTTATTACAATAAGATAGTCAAAAAATAAAGAAACTAAAAACGGACATAGCTTATTTTTTTGATTCAAAATGAACATTAATTGACGTAATAGAGAAGAGTTTAGCATCAAAATCGTGTGTTCGAAAAAATTAAGATAGACGCTTTTGAATATAAGGTTCGATATAGAATTGCTCGTCGAATAAAGATATGTGACACAAATTTGGTAGAAACATTTCTTATGTCAGTAAAATGAAAATTCGACGGTTCCACTTAATTGGGCTAAAATTGGCCAATTTGTATTTTACTGTATTTACCAAGAATCTTTTCAAGAAACAATGGATCTCATTAGTCCATATTTTCATACACAGTGGTCTAATTCGATTTGATTCTCTGACGCCATAGAAAAACACAAATTCCTATCAATTGAGCCTAAATTCCGATTCAATTTATTTAAATACCAAGTCCTGAACCCATTCCTAATATTTATCCCATAATTGCATTGCATTCGATCAATGATGGATTATTTACAAGATTCGACACGACCAATAGGGATGGATCGGGGGTTGTCGCGCCGGGGAAGTTTTTCTTTGTCACGACTTTTGCACAACTCCTTTTAAAGCACTGTAAGATTTGCTTTTTTGGTGTTGTATTTATTTGATGAATGTATGTCGTTTTTATTAACATCTTTGGGTCCAGAGATCTCTTATTTTAAAGGAATACAAATGTTGATATAGGGAAGGGAATGTTTTAATAATATACTATTGGCCAAAGAGATCAACGTATGTATGTATGTTTAGGACATTTGAAGATGTTTGTAAACTGTATGGTGTAGCTGGCTAGTAGTAAAGTACAACAGTGTGGTACAGTATGTATGGTATGGTATATTTAATTACAATAATTTCTTTTAAAATTATTTAATTAAAACCTACACCACACTGTGGTACAATTTATTATAATTTTATGCATTTGTTTCTAACACCCAAAATGAGAAGAGATATATAGAACCATCATTTATTACACCGATCGACTTAGAATCACTTTCTGACCCGATTTAGCTATGTCAGTCTGTGCATGCGTTCTTGTAATCAATGTGCAGGTCACAAATATAGTCCGATCTCAAAGAAATTTTGCACGTATCTTTGTTTTGGGACAAGACAATTCGTATTGAAATTGAAAGACAATCCGTATTTAGATATAGGGCCTGTTTCTCTAACTTATTTTCTTTCGTCTACGGCGAACGATCAAAAATCTCTCAGCTATTTGAATATCAGTTTAGAACCAGATATCTCAATATATATGAATGTACCTTCGATTTAGCTTATACCCCCTATAGAAGTTATAATTTCCTTTCGATATTCATGAAATTTGGTAAAGAGTATATTATTTTAACAGTTAATATCTGTGTGAACAATATCGGTTCAAATTTCCATATAGCCCCACATACTCGCATGGATGTGTTCCTTTCGATTTAGCATCTAAGCTCCATAGAAGTCATATTACATTTGACTAAAAATGTACTATATTTTGCACAAATGGTCACTAGCAAGGTTGGAAAAATGTGTTTTCATGTTTTACTTCAGATCATTATTAAATTTGGCAGAGATTAGTTTATAGAATCATGAACACTGCGAAATTTGATAAAAAATGGATACCATGCAGATAAAGGCCAAATTTAAATACAGACCCCATATAAAATTTTGCATCTAAAATAGCTGTCAAACACGATTGACAAAAATCAAAATAGCAACAAGAGAACAACATAAAAGGTTAAATAGATGAATACAGTACGTTCTGTCTAATACAAAGTGCGTTACGTCTTTTGTGCTTTATCAAAAAACGAGCACTTGATGTTTCGTCTTTTTTTCTTCAATAAAATCGTGATTTTTGGACGAAAAACGAATTTTCATTGTTTGAGAGTGGGCATTTCTGGTGACGATATATCGACATTTTTGGAAAGTATAAAGTGTTATTAATAAATTCAGTTTTTATCGCAATCTAATGTACTACAATTCCACAATTTAACATATTTCGAAGAAAATCAGCATACTTTGAAATTACTTTATGTTATTTTAATCGACTATGAAAATTTGGTTGATGAAAAAGTCGAAAGTCGACTAGCTTCCAGAACCATTCACTAATTCTAATATAGCCGCCATATAAATATATATTTCTCCCCTTTAGCACTATAGAAGTAGTATTTTACATATATTTCATAGCCCTCATATATATGTTCCTTCCGATCTGGACTTTTATCAGTTCAGAAGATTTATTTTACCTCCAATCTTTTTGAAATTATGCATTCTTGGGTTAATAATTTATATTTCGAAATTACATTTTGGTTAGTTATTTAGAAGAACTTCATTAAATGCCGAAAAAACGTTCACACTTATGATTTGGAAGTACTTATAATGTTATTCTTTTGGAAGTACTTCTTTTATTTTTTGCTGGGTTGTATTAGAGATATTTTCTAAAATTAATAATTTCAATCCCCGAAGGGGATAAGTTTTCTTAATATTTTCATATCATTAAAAATCGTCATTTCAGGGCAAAAATCGTCAAATCGTCATTCTCCAATTTTGGCCCTCAGAACTCGTCAAAATGACCATACATCATCATTTCTGGCAACACTGATTGATAGTTAATGACTGGCAGAATACATTGATGTAAATGTTGCAAAGCCGAAAATTTCGGACTTAGGTTGTTATTTGAATTGGCGTTTTGGGCTTTCTGTGTATTAATGTGAAATAAATTTGTATATGGTTTATTCCAAGAAGGAGATTTTTGCCATATTTTGTAATTTATTCTAAAATTTACGCATATTTCGAATTCCACTGTCATAAGATTGGAATAATGTCATTAGAAATTGAGATTTTACATTTCAAATTTCCAAATTTTCAATTCAAATCCAGATTTTACATCTGGAACTAACTAATTACATTTCAAAATGTCATTTGAAATCAGGATGTTGTGACTGAGAATTTGGCTATGCAAATAAATTTTCAAAATGGCGAAAAATCGCAGTTAACTTTGAAAAAATTACTGAAATAAATGTGTACGTGTGCTTTCGATTTGTTCTGGTATGTACACAACATAGTGGCTCATTTTAGATGTGCAAAATTGATATAATTTTGGAATCGATATCTGCTAGTCTATTATGCAAAAGCCGTTGGCCTAGAAATAAAAATCAAGAAAACCAAAGCGATGCGTATCCATAGTAACAACAGCAATTCATTTAAAGTAAATGACCAAGAAATCCAATATGTGGATACTTTCTGCTATCTTGGGTGTATGATGTCTGTGACTGGCGGTATCGAAGAAGATGTACACTAGGCGTGTTTTCGTTACACCATAAGTGCTTAATTTGTATGGGGTGCTAAGCACTTTTAAGCACTATTAGTTCCCGATGAAGTTTGGTGCTTGTGTTCATGTCTTAATCGAGTATGATGTTGCCAGATTGGGCACCCTATATTTAGCAATATGGCATCCCATTTTTGGAGAGATTTTATCAATTATTGTGAATTAACGGGAAGAAGAAGAACAAACATGGGAAATTATTTTAATATTTGCAAAAATAGTGTAAACAAGTGAACATAAAATAGTAAATATATGTTTTATAAATACTTTTCACGAATTTTTTGTCTGTTTCGCACTGTTCTTTCTTCGCAACTCATGACACCATTGCTACCAGATAGTGAAAATCCGCCACATATTGCTTATGTGTCAGTTAGTGGAAGTCAGTTGTTTTCGTTGCAAAGTGCTAAACTAAAATTGCTAGCTTGTAACGAAAACATGCCTACTATAAATTAGGCAAAGCCAGGTCCGCATTTGGAAGATTACAGCATATATGGCGTTCACCGCAAATATCTCTCCAAACCAAGATACGCATCTAATGGAAATACGGAAACTTAACAAGTCATGGGATGAAATCAAGACTTTTTGTTATGATAGAAATATGTGGAATAATCTTGTAGAAGCCCTATGTTCCCTAGAGGAATAAATAAAGGAAAAAAAAAATTATGCGTGGGGATGAAATTATCCTTATCCCAGTTCAAGCTTTAAATTAAAAATATCTTAATTTCAAATGAAATTCAGCCAATTTAAAATGGAATCTAGTCCATTTGGAGAGAATCTCCATTTTAAACGAAAATTTGCAAATTTCAAAAGAAAATCTCAAATTTATGTGGAAGAAAGAATTTGTAATCGATTGTTATCCTGAAATCTTTTGAATTTGACAAATTTCGATTTTTATTGGCAGTTGGTCTGTCGTTTCCCACAATGTGGCATTTGGTATAGTGTTAGGTCAGAATACCCGTAAGATTTGCGGTAGACATCTGCTTAAACACTTGGAGTGCTTTTATGTCTTTGGTGACAGCGTGCCATGTTTCGGACCGGTAAACTAACGTCAAAGATGTAAAGTTTGGTGCGCTTAAAGATGTATGCTGATCACCACACTTTATTCGGCATTCCAAATGATGCTATACCCTTTGTGATGCGGGATATTATATCATAACTTGCTTCCTCCATTGCTGGAAATGATACTTCCCAGGTGGCAGAAGGCGTCGAAAACTTCGATCGGTTTGTATGCCAAAAGACATATGTTATCTGCATAATCTAGGTCTTCAAGTCTACCTTGGAGGCCCCACGTAATACCGGTGTTGATAATTGTCACCTGGTTCATTATTGTGTCAAGCGTTAGACTGAACAATAGAGGTGAGAGAACACAGCCATGACGGACCAGTCAAGTCTGGATATTTATATGGGCTGTTAATTGGTTATCGTGAGTGATCCGACAACTAGCTCCATTGTACAGCTCTTTCACGTGCAGCTAAATACTGCTCGTTCATACCTTAGGTTAGGTGCTACAGATTCTGCCAGCCTATTGTTAATAGGTTAGGTTAGGTTGAAGAGAGGAGACGTTCTCTCTTCAACCTAACCTAAATTGTTAATAATGTGGGCTACTATTTTGTTGACCATGTTGAGCAGAGTATTCCTCTCCAGCTCTTTCACTGCGATTCGTTACCCTTTTTAGAAAGGTACCTTCTAACGGTCTGGATATTTATATTGACACTTAATTGGTTCTCGTGGGTGATACCGAAACTAGCTCCATTATACAGCTCTAAATCGTGTTAATGTGGGTTGATAATGTGGACCACGTTGAACAGTGTTATTAATCTGCAAATCTTGCAATGCGATAGGTTATCCTTTTTGGGAAGGAGAGTAACGTTGCCTTCTTGCCACCCATCTGGCAGAGTGTCAGTTGCCCAAAATTTACCTATTATTTGGAGGAGAATGTGCGCACTAACCATGAGATATGCCTTTAGTAGTTTCGGGGCTTTATTGTCAGGGCCCGGGGCTTTTTTGGACTTAAGTGCTTTATTTGCAGACACAATATCAGGTACGGCCGGACAGGCTGAACTGATATCTTGCCTTTCGTTGTGATACGTGCACCTACATATTCTGCGCTGTCCTGTTGGCGTCTTTGATAGCAGCTTTGCATAGTAGTCTTCCCATATACGGATCTTTTCGTCTTGCAAATTTCGCCCTGGTTAGCTTACGCACAGAGTGCTGCAATTCTATCACTCCACGCTCTCTTGTCTTTCTGCTACTCTACTTCACCATTATATCGACTGACGAGATCTTGGGATCTTGTTAACTAATGAGATTCCAGGTAGCATAGGTATTTAGCATTTTAAATGACTAAAATTTATTAATACTTTTTAATAAACATATTTCTATGTTATGCATAATTATTCCCTCTCTTTAGTGTGACGAGGGTATAAGTATATATCATTTGCTACGGACCAAAAGTGTAACACATCGAAGGAGTGACCTAAGAACCCATGTATGTTCGGCGGAAATCCGTTTTGAGCCATTTTAATTCATTTGAGCAATATCCGTCCATCTGTCTGGATGGAGCGCACGATGACTATCGAAAGAAGTAACGGATTGACTTTAAATTTGGTATGGGATAATATTTTTTTCTATCTCAGGCTATGTTCGATGATGGGCCATATTGGTTCACTCCTTCTAGTACCTCCCTCACAAAGGTTAAAATTTAGTGAAATATTGATTCTCTAATAACAACAAGAGGTGTTATTTTGGATGTTTATTTCATAATAAAGAGGAAGGTATGCCGTTAATAATGAAAAACAACATCAGCCAAATGGCCACCACGACCACGCTTACAGGACCATATCCTTTTCATGAAATTTTCCATAATCAAATCGCAAAGTGGCTGCCCTATGTCCTCGATAGCCTCACGAATTCTATCTTTGAGGTCTTGAATCGACGCTGGGCTGTTGGCGTAGACCATATCTTTCAAGTGGCCCCAAAGGAAGAAGTCGCAAGGTGTTAAATCACAAGATCTCGGTGGCCAATTGTGATCACCTCTTCGAGAAATAACACGGTCCGGAAACTTTTCCCGTAACAGAGCAATGGTTTCGTTGCTTGTGTGGCACGTAGCGCCGTCTTGTTGAAAGTAAACGTTGTCCAGATCAATACCATCCAACTCCGACCATAAAAAATCATTAATCATCTCTCGATAGCGCAATCCATTCACCGTGACTGTTGATCCAACCTCATTTTCGAAAAAGTAAGGTCCAATGACCCCGCCGGACCATAAACCGCACCAAACAGTCACACGTTGAGGATGGAGAGGCTTCTCAACAATAACTCTTGGGTTTTCCGAGCCCCAGATGCGACAATTTAGCTTGTTGACGTAGCCACCGAGGTGGAAATGGGCCTCATCAGTCAAGATGAATTTTCGATGAAATTCCGGAACATTTTCATGCAGCAGCAATGTTCTCAGTTGTTCTTGAGCGACGTGCACGGGTTTTATTCTTCACATCACTAACTTGTCCCAACAGTTCGAATTTTTCCACCAATTTCTGTATTGCGGACCGACAAGGTGCTTCACGACAACCCAAAAATGCTTTAGTTTTGCGAACTGTGACTGCAAGATTTTCACCATTTTTGTAGTGAATTTTAATAATTTCAATGCGTTGTTGAATCGTGCATTGTTCCATTTTTAGTAATGGCGTAGTTTCTACTTGTCAAATGTCAAAGAATAAAAGCTTCAAAAGTGATAGCTACTGAAATACCGGGTGATTCAAAATAACACCTCTTGTTGGAAATCCCTGTACTTATCGGAATCCTCTGCTATTCCACACATAGTAATAGTTTATCTGTCACTATCAACTTGAGAAAAATGGGAGAAGTGGCCCGCCCCTTTTGATACCTCCCACACAAATGGACCATTGTGCACAAAAAATTAATAGCTTATAACTTTAATAATAAATACTTGCATTTTTGCACAGGGTAATGCTTTTATATGGCGTACAGTCCAGTGAAAAATGGGCGTTATTGTCATGCCCCTTTTGGTACCATTTTGTACAACAAGTTAAAAGCATATAGCGTGAGTACAAATGCACAAAAATACTACAAAATTTTGCACAGTGTAATGGACGATACCACCTCGCCCCTTTTTGTACCTCCCACACAAAATGGTCAAATTATGCCAAAATTGAATAGCTCATAACGTAAATATATTAGCCACATAAACGCTTATAATTCGGCACAGCGAAAAATAAGTGTATTTTATAAACCCCTTCTGGTACCTCCCACACAAATTGGCACATTAATTCGTGTAATATTCCATATAACATTACACACAAAGTGAGGGTATACCTTAGTCGCTTTACCCGACTGAAACTTTATTACTTGTTTTAATAAAATTTGGCACAATAGTTATCCTAATGTGTGAGAATATTTTGTCCTTATTAATTTTTCAAAATTCGTTGTAGTTTTTGTGGAACAGAGCTTTAAATTTACTTATCTCAGGGATTTCTTTAAACTTTATCACCGCTTCGCTTATTTTGAATATATAATAATACCAATGAAAAGCTCTGCTACTACCTTCAAAACATTAAAAAAAGGTAGAACATTTTCTCAATCCATGAATGGTTTGGAAAAATATCGATATTGGTCCTTATTTTTTTGTACTAAAGTGTCAAACTATTAAGAACTGACCATGAAAAGCTCTAAATGTAATTATCAGAAATATCTGAAGTAGGCTACTTTGGAGCTCTGTACATCAAAAACTAGAACGAATTAAAAAAATGCTCTTACTGGAGGGATTATTGTGTCACAGTTTATTAAAATCGATATACGTTGTATTTTTATCATATTTGTAGTTTTTGATATGTATTTATGAATCATTTTAGATAAAAATATTTTTACTTGGGGTTTTGTTGGGGATTTTCTTGTGTTTATTTGAAGACAACAGCAATTTTTTCTGGCAACCCTGTATGTGACCGTTATTAAACAGACATATTTCTGTTGATGTTGAAAGCTGTTCACCCAATCTATCTGGCAATGCTGTAATCCAAAGAGAAACCAATAAGAGCGTAAAGGGCCCCTTACATTGTGGATTTGTTGTCAAGCATCATGTTCTCTCAGATGTTGTGTTCGACCACTGTTTGCCCTTAGATTACTCATACAATCTCTACAACATCATTTCATCTACGACAGCAACGTGGTCGGTTGTGCGTGTGCAGCGAAGAAAAAGATCAAAATGAAAATATGCGACCATAAAAATTTGGGTATTTTCCTTCAACCTTTTTAATGAATAATTAGGGAATTTTTGAAATAATTTGTTTATATCCACATTCCATATGAGTGTGCATCGTGCGTTATATTTTTTAATGTGAACTACAAATGTACCTGATAAAAATTCTACCCGAATTTGCAATCCATTTGTTTCATGTTTTCATACAAAATAATATATGCCGAAACAGAGGAGAAAAGTAAAATAAATGTCATGCCAATATCCTTGTTTCTTAATTACTTTTACAAATATTGCCTTCCAAAAATTATGTTTGGGAGAGACAGACACAAATTCTGTATACTTTTGAAGTAAATGAAAGTGTTCATTAAATTAAAATACTTAACAAATCTACGAAAAATATTTACATATGTACATATTTATTTTCCACAAGAAATTGTATATTGCCTTCAAACCAACATAAAAAATTAGTTTAGTTTTTAAAATAAATTTTTAACAAGCCGGTCATACAAGGAAAATTAAGCGAAATTTATTTTTTAAAATTTAAAATCAACGTAAATATTTTTGAAAGAAAAATAATAACAATTCTTATATTCTTCACTTTTAATTTTCCATAATCTTGGCATACTGTTGTATAATTCAAAGAAAATCCAACCAAACTTGCCTATATCTTTCCATTTTCAGTTTTACGCATCTTTACTCAATGACGTTTCTACTGAAATGTCATTTTGCCGACGGCACTTTCTTCTCTTTTCGTGTTTCCACCACAATGTTTCTTTTGAACTGACGAAATGTTGTCATACCTGCCATTACATTGTGGATTTGCATGAGCCAACATGAAAATATCAAAATCGTTTTGATTTTCGTCCAACATCCATGAACACTCATCATGCAGCTCCTTAGACTGTGGATAAATCCATGGATCACACAAGTTGTACGACAAAACTGATGTGTGTAAGCAGGCCTTAAGAGAAGGGAGAGAGTGAGATTTTTCTTATTGGAGCAAATGAGTATCTGCATTGTATTGTATCAACAAAACAATGTATGTAGGTATGTTGGCGATATGTGTATATTTCACAGATACATTTTCTTATTTTGTGTATTTCACTGAAGCGCATCTGACGAAAGGTTTTCTACGTGATTCGCATTGTATTTATGTACATATGTATGTTTGTCGTTTTCCGCTCTTGGCTGCGAGAGCAGAGGAGTTCCGTTCCATAACACAACAAAAGTATACCATTCAACCAGCCATCAGTTATCAGTCTTGCGGCGGTAGCGAGTGTGCATAGTACGTTGTTATTTCCACCAGCGAAGGTTTGACCAAATAAATAATTTGAAAAAATAATCGCAGTACAAAAAGCAAACACAAATTCAGTGAATTTTGGCAAAAAAAAAGAAAATCTAGCTTCTAACTGATTCCAAATCTGTGTTAACAGCACACAGAGAACCCACAGAGCACAGAGTGTGTATAACAACATAGGGCGAAACCCCAAGAAAAAATTCCAAGTGGAAACAAGTGTCAAGGCATTTTGCAATATACATACATAGTAGTTTTTCTAACGGTTAACAAGAATCCAAAAACGTGAAAAAAGTAAAATTAAAAGATTTTCTCGGAACAAGAGCTTATATCTATTTTGTGAGAAAAAAGTCTAATATTTGTTATATCAAGCTACCAGCAGAGTTTTCAAAAGGTATGTGTTTTTTCTTTTTCTTCTTAAAATTCATATAAAGTACATATAACTATGTAGATAGGTAGATACATAGATACGAGTATATACATAGATATACCATATGTATTCCAATTGATGTTTAAGACTCTTTTTTTTTGGTATTAGCAAAACAAACTGCTCCTCCATTTGTGGTCATTGTGATTATGGATTTTTCCGGTTGTCACCTTTGATGATAGCTTTAATGGTGGTCGCGCTTTGTTAGCCATTTCTACCGACACACCACGCCTTTTATGGACCCAACTTTAAGGAGGTGGAGGGGGTCTGGTACGTCAGCGTACGTATGGATGGATATGTGCAAACTTTATTGGTGGCAATTGTCGCCTATGTATGTATGTATACCCGATTTGGCCTTTGGGGCACAACCGTTATTTCACTAAGCCAGCCAAACGCAAAAAGACGATTTGTGTGGCGTTCAACAGCAGAAAATATTTAAGCCATGTTTAAATACCTTTTACGGTTGGTAATTAAATCATTATCGCAGTACAAGACATACATATTTGTGGCTTATCTTCGACGTCGTCGCAGTCTTTTTCTTCTTATTATTGTATTGTATTGGCCCCCTTTTCAAGTGGGCTCAAATAACATCTTCCATTTGTTTTTTTGTATTCACCAATGTTCGTTCGGCTTATTCTGTTTGTTTCTCTTGTTACTTGTGGTCGTTGTGGCGGTGTTGGGTCTATGGCAACAAATGCTTGCTGGTGCTGCAAGTCAGCCGCCCTTCCTTCCTTCCTTCCTTCCGTCCGCCCTCAGCCAGGCCTTCATTCTCCGTTCAAGCGCTGTGCAGTTATGTATATCGCGCATATGTATGGACAAAGTTGTTGTTGGCCATCTGAGTTTTCCACCACACATATCACATCACATTGCACAAGTATCGATTTTCTTTTTGTCGTCTCCTTTTTATAGGCCTCCTTTTTTGGTTAGCTTTTATGAGACGAGATTTAATGTTTCTGTAATGAAAGCAATGCCAGTAAACTCGTCGTCGTCTCTCTCATAGATCATTGATTTTTCCAAATCTATGCAAAAAGAAAGTTTTCGCAAGGGGAGAGAGATTTCATTTGGAATTTTTTTTAAACAAATTATGCTTATACATACTTGTTTTAATTACTCGTACGAAGTTAATTGTTTTTCTTTACAGTTATGGTCATTACACCTGTAATGTTTTAAGCGTCTTTTTGTTGTTGTTTCTATTTGGCCATAATTTGTTTTGACGTCTTTTGCCGGTTCGGAATTATTTTTGGATTTTTATTTGTTTGCCGTTGAACTTGTAATGCCATGGTTACATATGTGATTATTATCCCAGGATGTGTGTGTGTATGTGCGTATGGGGAGTGGGAGTGGATAAAATAGTTTGTACTAATTCCATTGCAATGCATTGAACTTGGGCGTGCATTCGTACTCGTAACTAATGAATGGGGGGTGACATAATACCTAGTTATATTTAATACATCATCGAGTCAAAGAAATCCATGGATACTTTGTATTATAATTGTATTACATGAGCAATCCTACACAGGGTTTAAGGACAAAAGTAAAGAAAATCAAAAGTAACCATTACCAACCTACTATCATAGGTTCAGAGAACTGCCTGCCGGAGCATAAGCGGAGCCTTAAGGACTACAGCGGCTGAGTCTCTACAAGCCCTACTCCATATACTGCCGATTAATATTGTGGCGAGTGACGTTGCAATCAGAGTGGACTAAGATTAAACTGCCTATCAATGTGGAGGTACAAGAACTACGGTCACATGAGGATATCAAAGTGTAGTGCTATGATAACCGACCGAGTGGACTATATACCAACTGTGTACACATTCGAGAGGAACTACATCACTATGATTCCAGCCAGAGATGAATGGGTTGGCAGAATACAAGGTAATAGAAACCATCTCCACTTCTATCAGTATACGGATCGTTTGAAGCTTAATGAAAAGGTTGGCTTCGGAGCACACTGTGAAGAACTTAGTTTAGATATAGCTCACAGACTACCAGATACCGGCAGTGTCTATCAAGCCGAAATAATGGCAATGTGGGAAGTCGCCAAGTGACTGAGTCGCAACATAGTAAACAACACTGGCGTTGTCATTTACTCGGAGAGACAGGCTGCCATCAATTCTCTGGAGGCCACATCCCTAAATTTACAAACAGGCCACGACGAGATGGCTGAGCAGTTTAAAAAAAACCTCATATGGGTGCCTGGACATAGGGATGTCCTGGGAAACTGCAAAGATGATGAATTTGCTAAGAAAGGGACAACAATACAATTTTCGAAGAATTAGTTCTGATTTTTGAGATACGAGTTTTTATTTTTTTTGACTACAAAGTGTGGTTAGCTATCTCGATGGCGATTTGGAAGTGTAAGACTTCGGAATACACATTTCAGTCCATGAAACGAAAGAAACGTAAACCTAGGAGAATTATTTCTCTCAAATTATTCGCACACGAATCTCAACCGCTTACCCCTAAAAAATTTCAATCAAATAAATGGTGGTTAAATTTTAAGGGCCGATGTTGACTCTGAATAAAACACAAATTATTTAGGAAATTATTGTCATTTCTTTTTATTATGATAATATTGGTATGGTTCACTTATATATGGAACAAAATATCGGCCAAATGGCCGCCGCGACCTCGGCGCACACCTTCATTCGATAGTTCAAATTTTCGATGACGCTGAGGCATAATTGAGGTTCTATGCCGTTAGTGTGCCGAATTATCTCATCCTTTAGCTCTTGAATTGTTGATAGCTTATCGACGTACAACTTTTCTTTCAAATAACCCCAAAGAAAGAAGTCCAACGGTGTCAAATCACATGATCTTTGCGGCCAATTGACATCGCCACGAAGTGAGATAACACGGCCATTGAATTTGTTGCGCAAAAGAGCCATTGTTTCGTTAGCTGTGTGGCAAGTGGCTCCGTCCTGTTGAAACCACATATTGTCCACATCCATATCTTCCAATTCGGGCCATAAAATGTTCGTTATCATCTCACTATAGCGAACACCATTCACAATAATTGCCTGACCGGCCTCATTTCGAAGAAGTATGGCCCGATGACGTCGCCAGCCCATAAGCCGCACCAAACGAACTGGGCGAGTATCCACAGGTGTTTTCACATCTCCTACAGACCCGGTTTGCTGAAATTTGCACACAATTCTCCCTATTGTGGACACATTTAGTCGATTATGCTGATCAAAAAAATATCACGAAGTGCACGAAATGCATTTTGATCTGAACGCCCATCTTCGTAAAAGGCTTAAAAAACTTTAACGCGTTGCTCGATTGTGTATCTTTCCATGGTTCAAATTGAGTTAGTCTGAAATTGAGAAATGTCAAATGAAATGCAGAAAAAACTTGACGTTTAGTTGTGGTTCACATTCAACATCGGCCCTTACAATTTAACCACCCTTTATAACCATATGTAAAAAGTTATAGACATCACCGACATATTTAGTATGAAGTAGTTATGCACCAACCTATCGAGCTCATGAATAGTTTTTTTATAGTCAAAATTTAGCTATTTTTGAATTAACTTAGTTGCTACAAGATTCATGTCCAAAACTTCTGAAAATTAGCCTACCGAAACTTCTCCAGCACATAAAAAGAGTCTAACTTTTATAAGTGTTAAAAATAAGCAAAACAAGTAGGAAAGTTCAGTCGGGTCCCAAAAAATATTAATACATTTTTTTGTTTTAATTAAATTATTAGCAATCCGAATCCGAATATTTTCTAACATTCATTTAGACCACTATAACGAGTTTATGCGCCTCTTTGCATAGATTTTAACATGCAAAATCTCTAGTAGCTTCAAATTTAGGTCACCTGGCTTATTCTGCTCTATTTTTATCATATTCCTTAAATTGATAAAATTTGAAAAGTGTATTAATAGTAATTAAAAGGTCCAAACGCACAAAAAACTGCCTTTTTACAGATTATAAAATATTTTCTTAAGAAAAAATTAAACATTTTTAATTCTTTGAAGTAAATAAGTAAAAATGTTCAGCTAATCGGCCTTTTTTTGCCAAAGGCCGAAGCCGATACTCTAGCACAGGGTATTATAACTTTGTGTTTTTGTTTTTAACACCCAAAAGGAAAGAAATAGATACATATTTGTATTGTTTATTATATGCTAGGTATAATTTCACATTTCTAAGCTGTTCGCGATACAATTATGCATAAAGTTTGCTGTGGTCAGGGGATTGTGGACATCCCTATTACACATTTTTAAATATAATTGCTATGGTATGTCCACAACCCACAGCTTCTTTCATGCTAAAATACGGCATCAATTCGTGAATAATTTCTGTTCTATCAGCGCGGGAATCACAATATTGGTAAGAGTGTAAAATGTATTCCGTTTAACAGATTTGTAGTAGCCAGATCTATTATGAATAACATATCCTAAGAAAAAAGATTATTAAAAAAGTCATTGCCCTTTAGATTGTTCTTAAATCGCCAGTAAAGCACTGACTGGCCATTCTTTGGACCTTGTTCAGTACATTACATCAGGTACACTTCTGAGCTCCATGTTAAATTTCTGTTAAGCAAAAAACGCAAAGTTATTTTGCACATATAGTAAAATAATTTTCGCTGCCCCCTAATGGCATGGGTTCTACAGCTGATTTGTTTGTACTTCCTGCTAAAGAGAACCAACTCTGTTTTTGGTCGGACTTACTCCAAGCCCGTTTTCCTGAACTTCTGAACTCCTCATAACTTCTATTGCCATATCTTCCTCATGCGCGACAACCAACTCTTCATGCACTGAAAAAAAATTTGACATGAAATTAAAAACAAGTTTGCCCTTAAATCATACATTTAATTTGTCTTTGTTTGAATAACTAATTTCTTTAAATTTGAGAAAATTTACTTGATTTCAAAGAAATTTTTATTCGTTAAAAGTAAAATTCCTTACTTCTATGATAAGATGTCCATAAAACTATGTCATGTTGACTTTAACGTTACGTCATAAAATTAAAGAAATAATAATTGATTGTAGTATTACTGCCATTAACTCAAGTATAAATTTTAATAGTTTGTAAGATTTTTTAATAGTTTGTAAGATTTTTCCCTTAAAATTGTAGAAATTCTCATGTCATGCTTTTAAAGACAATATACCCTTAATTTTCAGTCCAGTTTTTTGGTATTTTTGAATTAACGATTAGTTATCTTTTAAATTAAGAGATCGTTTTTATCTGCAGGAGGACAATTTAGACTCTCAAATCTCGCAAATTGAGAATAATAGTGAGAGTTACAATGAAGTTTGTTTGAAATTTTTTGGAATCAGTTTTGCAAAATATTTAATTATCCATTAGAATAAATTCTCATATTCCCTCTAATATAAAGAAAACTAGACTAAACACAATGGCTACTGAATAAACTGTTTATCGAATTCAAATGTTTTAAAAAATAATAATTTATTATAGAAAATAATAAAAATGATATATAGCCTCGTCACACTAAAGTGAGGGTATCATTACCATGAATGTTTAAACAAAAAAATAAATAAAAAAAAAATTTACGAAACTTATTTTACACTTGTGGAAAGTACATAATGTGTTTGGTTTAATTAAAGAATGTACTCAATCTAGTCATTTTATGTATTTAATGTAAGCACTAGCCGTAATAGATTTAAAAATGTGAAGTCTTTCATCGAAGTATACGGCGTAATTCTTTCAAAGATGTTTGATGTCCAGATTTAAAGATGATTAATGACTTTAATTGTCGTACAAGATGTACTTATTTTAAAAGTCTTTTTCTTTGGAGCCAAATCAAAGAATAAATCTTAAAAGTTAAGAAAATTTCAATGATTTTCAGTACACTTTTCTTTCAGTGTGGCGTAGTTTCCAAGGTAGTGTTGAGAGGATACCTGCCGAAGTGTTCCCTACACACAATTTTTTTTGGTTTGTTGGCTCCAGATACCTCTCTTGATAAGATACCTCTCCATGGTATATTCTTTTAAACCAGGGGGACCTTCAATAAAGCTAAAAAGATCGTGCGGTCTCAATGAGCTTATCCATGCAGTTAGTGCTGCTGGAAATGACGATCTATCGCCATTTTGGCAAATTGTTAAGGTCACAATATCACAATTAAAAACACTCACGATTTCACATGATTGGGCACTACACACTACTACCTTGAAATCAATCATATAAAGTTACCAACAAAAAAAATTCTCTTAATTGTGAACATTTTTAGTGCGTTGTTGATGCTGAAATTTTTTGACCGCATTTATAAATAGTCGTTTACAACCTTTAGACTCGTAATATTATTATTTGAAGACCATGAATCACTTGACTAGGCCCCATCTAAAGATTCTAAATTTCACCCAAGCTGATAAGACGATCTTCAAAGTATACAGAGATTTCCTAGTTACCAAAATAAAATAGATTTTATGCTTCGATGAGCAAATATGAGCAAATTCGATAAGTTTGTAGATTATATTTTAGTTATAAACTGGTGTTTAAGAACAAGTAGAGAAAGTCGAGCGAAACGATAACGCAGTACCCTACACAGCCCTTCTTCAATCTAGAGGTACTGGATGTCGACTTATACTGCAGATTACAAAACAAAAAATAATTTTATTTAACAGAATTTAAATATTTATTTTTATTATTAATATATTGTCAAACTGAGATCGTATCAAAGGGTTGTATGTTATTTAAATACACATTCTGCGAAACTATTACAATAATTAACAACTTTCTAATTTGTTTTGTGGGGTACGTAAAATTGTGTTGTATTTTACAAAATGATTCTTCCATTGCATTCACATTATTTTTTGTTTTCTCAATTCATCAAACGCTTTTTTTTTTCTCAATTCATCAACCGCTTTTTGTTTTCGGCTATTTTTTCTCTTCTAAACTGGTGTCTAAGAACAAGTAGAGAAAGTCGAGCGAAACGATAACGCAGTACCCTACACAGCCCTTCTTCAATCTAGAGGTACTGGTTGTCGACTTATACTGCAGATTACAAAACAAAAAATAATTTTATTTAACAGAATTTAAATATTTATTTTTATTATTAATATATTGTCAAACTGAGATCGCATCAAAGGGTTGTATGTTTTTTAAATACACATTCTGCGAAACTATTACAATAATTAACAACTTTCTAATTTGTTTTGTGGGGTACGTAAAATTGTGTTGTATTTTACAAAATGATTCTTCCATTGCATTCACATTATTTTTTGTTTTCTCAATTCATCAAACGCTTTTTGTTTTCTCAATTCATCAACCGCTTTTTGTTTTCGGCTATTTTTTTCTCTTCAGCTAAAATTGTCGAAAATCTTCACTACATCTGGGGATATTTGTCTTTTTGTTCTTGTTCTCTTCCTTCTAGTCCATAGTTGCACCATTAACCACCGCCAAAAAAAAAGAAAAACACATCTTTCCAATTATAAAAAACACAACTAATAAGCAAATTAATATATTCTATAAAAAAACTGAATAAATTTCACGCTTTGTATTGAATCACTTGACTTGATCTCGAAGGAACACCTTTAATCATGATTAGCGTTCTTTTTATTGCCAATAGGCTCTTTAGCACTATGGCCAAAAGGGGACCCAGACCAGTTGTTGTATGCGGACCTTCGGGTTCGGGCAAGAGTACTCTCTTGAATAGACTTTTCAAAGAGTTTCCCAACACTTTTGGCTTCAGCGTATCACACACCACACGCAAGCCACGACCTGGGGAGGAGGACGGAGTTCACTATAACTTTGTGGAACGTGATGTCATGGAGGCGGCCGTTGCCAAGGGTGAGTTCATCGAATCGGCGACATTTAGTGGCAACATGTACGGCACCAGTAAGGAAGCTGTGCGTAAAGTTCAAAGTGCTGGAAAAGTGTGTATCCTGGACATTGAACCACAGGGTGTGGAGCAAGTGAAAAAGACTGATCTAAATCCCATTTTGGTCTACAATAATCCACCCTCTATCGAGGCCTTGGAGGAACGTTTGCGCAAACGTAATACAGAAACGGAGGAAACTCTAAAGAAACGTTTGGATGCCGCTGCCACCGAAATCGAATATGGTCTTAAACCGGGCAATTTCCACAAGATCATACACAATATTGATATTGACGAAGCCTACGAGCAATTCCGTGAATATATTGTGTCCGAATTGAAGGCTCAAGAAGCCGCCGGCATAGTCATAAGTTGGTGAATGTTAACCACTCCATTAACATTACTCAATACTCACTCACTCACCCTAATAAATGTTAAAAAAGGCATTTATTTATTAATTCTAAGTAGAAACGTGAAAAATCTTAGAGAAATTTATGTTTGGTTTTAAAAAGAAAAATGTATAAACGGAGTCTTTAAAAATTGCTCTTTTTGACAAATAAAAACAATTGGTTTCGTGTTCCACCAAAAATAATAAATTTAATTTGTTTTAATTTTTAAAATTGGCTTACTTACCTACTTAGGGCAATCTTTGAACGGATTCGTAGATACTTTTTAACAATATTAGTTACAACTATTTTTCCATCTACTTAGTTAAATACATACCTAATTTTAAGAAATTCAACGTCTAAATGATGTCCTGTAATATATACATATATGTATATAGTACAAAAACAGTATTGTGCAAATAAAAAAAATGATAATGATAAAATTTTTACAGAAACAAAAAATTTATAAATGTGTAATAAATAATAAAATGTGCGGATGAAATGCAGTTTCTAGTTTCTTCGTCATAAAAGAGTAAAACCGGTGTGCGACAAATTCTATATATGTCCACAATAATGGCGTTTTGGCAGGTCCAAAAAAAATATTGAAGTTATTATGTAAATTAGCTTGATTAACATAAAAATATGCTATATAAAATTCAAAGTTATTAACGGCAAGAAAAACATAAAATAATGGCAAAAAGAATGAAGGAACCCAGGAAAATTTCACAGAATGTATGTTTTTACCTCGGGTTGATAATTTTATGTAATTTTACTCTAATGAGTAACTAAACTTACATGAACGGATTATCAAAATTTTCCAAGAAAATTAATGTTTTTCACAAAAACACAATCGCTATGAAAGCAGTGAGTCCCTCATTGAGTTTATAGAGTGACAAGACTATTTTAAGAACTGCTAACCAGAATACAGAAAGATTAAGAAAATAGTAGACATTTTGAAGAAGAAGTCTAACGATTCGGGAAGAAAAGATAAAAAAAGTAAAAAAAGAGACTGGTCTGAAGAGGTACAAGGACAAATGGTGCAAGGTAGAAATGAAAAAAAAAACAAGAATTATGAAGCAATACTTATGGCGAATACTTTCCTGCAAGTGCAACATTGCAAGAGCAACATTTTCGATGCCCTTTTCCCGAAAACTGGACTTTTATACCTCACTTTGGAATTTTGAAATGGGAGCTAAGTATAATTCGAGGTACTACATCAGTTCCACCTATAAAGGACAATTATTTCTCAAATGACTTAAAATATCCTAAAACAGATTCACGCCGATCATACTTGGTCTTTCGATTTGTTACACTTGAACAGTAAGTAGCAAATGATATATACCCTCCTCCTGAGGGTATAATTTTTCACCCCGTTTGTAACACCTATAAATATTGATCTGAGACCCCATAAAGTAAATGAACTGTTTGTTTTGAAAGTGGCGTAAATCCATTTGTTTTTAAAACGAGATATAAAGGCTTTTGCGTTTCAATAAGTTTAAAAATCTGAGTGAACTATGGATATGCAATAATTACATACACTTCATCTCAAGACTTCAAAGTTTCAATGTGGAGTAAAATTTTTCGTGATCGCATCCAATTAACACACCTTTTGCAAGGGTAAATGTACTTAAGCCACTTTCAAAACAAACTTTTTATGTTTGTTTTGAAAGTGGCGTAAAGACCAAATTTCCATAATAATATTTTTTACATTTTGAATCTTCCTGGTATCAAACATGTTTAGTTGTTTAAATGACTTCTAATTTAGCGATTTGAATTGGAAATGCATTCCTACATTCAAAAAGTTGGCACGTTACACAAATGCATGTAAATTGGGAAACAAAGTGATAAATAAAAGATATTAAATTTGGGTTAACTAGTTATTTATTGTGACACATAAAGCGTGAAATAGTAGTATAATAAAAATCGTAATTAAAAAGGAGCTTTATTTCCATTTTGAAAATAAACAGCCTCATTTCTGCATCCTCTTTTACGGCGGTTGATTTTGCAGTGATTGTGAAAGTACGTTTCTTCATCGTCTTTGTGCGTTTCTCCGCGTTTTGCTTATTGCTGCTTGATAAAGTCCTTCTACATGAAATAAATACAATGTATTGTTCTATTTCTATTGCAAATAATATCTTTATACCTGATTTATTGTCCGATATCATCTTTCTTTTTTTATCAATTTTAAGATGAAACTATCACAATCACTTAGGCATTTCGAATATAAAATATTTTTTTATATTTTTCCGTCAGATATAATTTTACAAAATAAAATGGCATCTTTGTTAAAGACCTTAATAATTTACAAAGTGCCAAAAGCATAGTATTTCATCTATATTATAAAATGGCATTAATACATATCCAAAAAAGTTCACGGTTTTCATAATATTCAAAGCGTATGGATTTACGTCACTTTCAAAACAAACGTTTTTGTAAATTTGTTTACTAGCAAAACTTAAGCTTTAAAAATCTAAGTCACCTTTGACTTTTTTGAAAAAATTCTTTTTGATAAAATTATATCCGACTAGTCTGTAGTCGAATCCACCTTTAACTCAATTTATGTGAAAATGGCGTTTACGCCACTTTCGAAACAAACGGTTCAAATGTATTCTTAATCGTCGTAAAATTCTAAGACGATTTACCCATTTCCGTCTGTGCGTCCGTCCGTCCGTCTGTTGTAATCACAATAATTGAGCTAGATGACTGACATTGGGTATAGATATTTCTTATAGCCGCAGGTAACTTGGGATTGAAAATGGACAATATCGGCCCATTTTTTGATATAGCTCCCATATATAGCATCTCCCCGATTTGATCTCTGAACGTCATAGAGACCACAAAAGTCAACTGATTGGGCTGAATATTGGTAACTGGGGTTTATTTATTCCCGGAATCCTTCACACGAACAACGGAAGTCATAGGTCCATATTTTGATATAGCCCCCATAAAAAGGTCCTCTAAATTTGACTACGTAATGTCACAAAAACCTCAAATTTCAACGAATTGGGTTGAAATTTGGTATTATGAGTTTATTTGTACCCAAATGCGATAAATTGTGGTGGGTATATAAGATTCGGCATGGCCGAACTTAATCCGTCTTTACTTGTTTCGCTCTACTTTGGTTGTATTTTGTAAGCATTTATGTTATGTCTGTGTTTCATTTGAATCTCTTTGAATCATTCCGAGGCTGGCAGGCATTTTATGCCAAATCTCTTACGGAAATTGACGTATTATACCCTCACTTTAGTAGAGGATAGATATATCATTTGCTACGGCCTAAAAGTGTAACACATGAAAGGAGTGACTTAAGAATAGTTGGCGGAAATCCCTTTTACGACATTTTGAGTCATTTGAGCAATGTCCGTCCTTCTGATTGTTTGGCTGGAGCGCTCGATAACTCTCGTTAGGAGTAACGAATTGACTTAAAATTTGGTATATGATATTTTTCCTATCTCAGCTTATATTCGAAGATAGAAAATCCCTAATAAATTATATACTTTTTATCCGTATGTCCTGTGATTCCACACATAAAGACTGCGATGAAAAAAATAATGCATTATTTTAGCCTTATAACTTTTTTTCCTATTCCATTATTAAAGGCGCTACTTTTCTTTTTTTATACTTCAATAGCTGAGCCCGGTGCGCTTCGCTGCCCATGTCAAAATTAGCGCTGTAGAAACTGTATTTTATATCTGATCAGTACGAAATTCGGCAGATCGCTAACAAATTGTGCAAAATATTTGAATTTCAAAATTTGGCTTATATGGGCGGGGCCACGCCCATTGGTCCGACTCCGCCCATTTTTGGAAAATTCACATTATCTGCCACTAAATGCATACACAAAAAATTTCAGCACTCTAGCTAAAAAATTTTCTTAATATCAAAATTGGACCCCTATGGGCGGGTCCACGCCCACTTGATATATCGAAAATTCAAGTACCCTATTTTCAGCACCCCCTTCACATGTACATTCTGTGAAAATTTCAAGATGATCGGTCTAGCCGTTTAGACGTCTATACGGAACAAACATACAAACCCACAAACAAACCCACAAACAGACACTCTCTTTTATATATATAGATATTTATATTGAATATATATTTAAATATGGATAGCCAATAAAAAGTACGTTAACGGATTATCAAGAATGTCCATTAATTTTATAGAGTCACAAGAAGACCTAAGGAACTCTTAGCCATTGACAGGAAACCAGACATTGGCACAAAAATGGGATTTTCAGACCCCAAAAAAGTTAAGAAAATAATAGACGTTTTGAAAAAGAAGCCTAACGTTTCGGGAAGAAATGATGCATATACTCGTATGACAAATTGCTCGGAGAAGAAAAAAAAGTGACTGATCAGAAGAGGTACAAGTGCAAGTGAAATTCAAATTAGAATTATGAAGCAAATATTAGAGTTCGAAAATTGCAAAGGAATTTTCTGTCTAAAGTATGATTGCTAAATCATTGATGTTGAGATTTACGTGTTGTCTGATTTTTTGCAATACAATGGCAGGAGTTGTATATTTGTTATAGTAGGGGGAATACTGCAGAAGAGTTCCGTGCACAAAAGAAGTGAAAGTTTCCCAAAAAGTTTATAGTACAGCTAGCTATTTGCACATGTGGAGAAAGAAATAGCGTATTCCTAGCTATGGGAGCCATAAATACTGAAGAGCATGTCAAAGAATGCCTACTAAAGGGGTTAATTTCTCGTCTTGTATTTACAGTAAACGGGCTATTGAGCGGTACCAGCCGAATGCCATTTTATTTGTACCAAAGGAGGCAAATTCACCTAAAGGATGTTAAATATCTCAAAAAGTGACGCAAATTATGTCACATAATTGAAAAGAATGTGTATCACATGCTCCAATAAAGTACCACACGTCACTATTCAAAATGTGTAATAAAAATTAATACTGCTCTATTTGAAATAGCGTAAATTCTGGATTAATTAGTCCACTCGAAAAAATGTTATTGAAAAAATGTGTGTAACATTTTTATCGTGCGCAGTCCTTAGTAATAGTTTATCTGTCGTTATCAACATGAAAAAAAAGGACGGTGTTGAATCGCCGCTATTGGTACCTCCCACACAAAGTGACCATTTTTAGGTTAGTTTACGTTAAAGGACCACACGGAGACCTAAAGGTCCATAGTGTTAGTCCTACAAGGAATTAAAGATTAAAGATAGGTTAAAGGACCACTAGGAGACCTAAAGGTCCATAGTGTTAGTCCTACAAGGAATTAAAGATTTGGAGAAACAGTAGAAAAAATGAGAGCGGAAAAAGAAATGTTAAATTAAAAGAGTAGAGGGCAGAGAAGTTCCTGCAATAGATAATGCCGTTTAGGCAGATGGATGAGCGGTTGTCATCCCCAGCCACTTCAGGCAACTAATATAATTGAGGATACTGACGATTTTATTCGATAACAGTCATCGAGATCTTCGATCGTAAAGTCACCTAGGTAGCAGTGTCTTCTTCTAGAAAGAAAAGGACATTGGCAATGAAGGTGCTCGAACGTTTGAAGTTCCTCTTCGTCTGTACAGAGCCGACGGTAGTCCTCGATGTCCCGTTGCCACTTTGATGTAAATGCTCTAACGTTACAGTGGCCTGATTATCCGCTAGTTCTCTTTTAAACTTGCCTCTGCGTTTAGACACGTAATTTTGTTTCGGATATTCCTGTGTGAATTGTTGTTTTTTCAAAGTGCGAGTGAAAAAGACAAAACGTTCAGCACGATAAGCCCGAGTACGGTAGAGTTTCCTCCCACACACAATTAAAATCATACCAAAATTTAATGGATCATAACGTTAATACCAGTGCACATTAACACTTACAATTCGCTGTAGTGCAATGTCTTTGCAGTATCTACTGTTCAGCGCAAAATTCGCGTATTCGTCAAGCCACTTCTGGTAGCCCCACACAACTTGACAGATTCATTCGAACACAACGTTCCCATAACTTCTGCAGCTATCGTTTAAATATTTTCATATTCTGTATTATACGATAGACTACTTTTGCAATGAATATAGATTTAGTAAAATGTTTGCACCTTTCTGGCTCCCACACAATGTGCCACACTGAAAGAAAAGTGTACTGAAAATCATTGAAATTTTCTTAACTTTTAAGATTTATTCTTTGATTTGGCTCCAAAGAAAAAGACTTTTAAAATAAGTACATCTTGTACGACAATTAAAGTCATTAATCATCTTTAAATCTGGACATCAAACATCTTTGAAAGAATTACGCCGTATACTTCGATGAAAGACTTCACATTTTTAAATCTATTACGGCTAGTGCTTACATTAAATACATAAAATGACTAGATTGAGTACATTCTTTAATTAAACCAAACACATTATGTACTTTCCACAAGTGTAAAATAAGTTTCGTAAATTTTTTTTTTATTTATTTTTTTGTTTAAACATTCATGGTAATGATACCCTCACTTTAGTGTGACGAGGCTATATATCATTTTTATTATTTTCTATAATAAATTATTATTTTTTAAAACATTTGAATTCGATAAACAGTTTATTCAGTAGCCATTGTGTTTAGTCTAGTTTTCTTTATATTAGAGGGAATATGAGAATTTATTCTAATGGATAATTAAATATTTTGCAAAACTGATTCCAAAAAATTTCAAACAAACTTCATTGTAACTCTCACTATTATTCTCAATTTGCGAGATTTGAGAGTCTAAATTGTCCTCCTGCAGATAAAAACGATCTCTTAATTTAAAAGATAACTAATCGTTAATTCAAAAATACCAAAAAACTGGACTGAAAATTAAGGGTATATTGTCTTTAAAAGCATGACATGAGAATTTCTACAATTTTAAGGGAAAAATCTTACAAACTATTAAAAAATCTTACAAACTATTAAAATTTATACTTGAGTTAATGGCAGTAATACTACAATCAATTATTATTTCTTTAATTTTATGACGTAACGTTAAAGTCAACATGACATAGTTTTATGGACATCTTATCATAGAAGTAAGGAATTTTACTTTTAACGAATAAAAATTTCTTTGAAATCAAGTAAATTTTCTCAAATTTAAAGAAATTAGTTATTCAAACAAAGACAAATTAAATGTATGATTTAAGGGCAAACTTGTTTTTAATTTCATGTCAAATTTTTTTTCAGTGCATATTACATTATTCACAAAGAGAGGAGAGGTTTACTCGACTGAAGTTTTCTTACTTGTTTGGATAAGTAATTAAGTACGTATATACAAAATTTGCATAATTACGTTTCTTTATTTTGGTTTTGGGACCAAATACATTTGTCGCTCACTGTATGTTGGGAACATCGATATCATTGTACTAAAAATAAAATACAATTTGCAATGTATTTAACTGAAACGTTTTTTTTCATGTTTTAATTAAGTTCTTCTTCGGTGGTAACATAAATTCACCGCCTGGAGAACTTTCATAATGCGTATTTATTTTTATAATTAAAAAAACTTCCTAACTAAATGTTAATGTTTTCCCACATCAGTAAATCCATTCGTACATGGAAACAATTTTAGTCGCAGACACAGCAATTTTTTTAGTTTTTATACCCTCACTTTAGTGTGACGAGGGTATATATCATTTGCTACGGAAAAAAGTGTAACACGTCGAAGGAGTGACCTAAGACCCCAAGTATGTTCGGAGGAAATCCGTTTTGGGTCATTTTAAGTCGAATGAGCAATGTCCGTCCGTCTGTCTGTCTGTCTGTCTGTCTGTCTGTCTGTCTGTCTGTCTGTCTGTCTGCTGGCTGGTGCGCACGATAACTCTCGAAAGGAGTAACCGATTGACCTCAAATTTGGTATGTGGTAATATTTTTTTCTATCTCCGGCTAAGTTCGAAGATGGGCCATATTGGTCCACTCCTTCTAGTACCTCCCCCACAAAGGGTTAAAATGTTGTGAAATATTGATTCTTTAATAACTGCTATACTACATATTCGAATCTTTTGAAATTCCACACATAGTAATATCTTATTAGTCGTTAACAACTCGAGAAAAATGGGCAAGGTCGCCACGTCCCTTTTGGTACCTCCCACACAAATGCACTATTTTGCACCAAAAGTTAACAGCTTATAACATTAATAACAGTGTATAAAAATACTTGAAATTTTGTACAGTATTATGCTTTTATATTGCGTACAGTCCAGGGTAAAATGGTCGTTGTTGTCACGCCCCTTTTGGTACCTCCCACACAAAGGTACCTTTTTGCACCAAAATTTAACAGCTTATAACATTAAAACCAGTGTATAAAAATACTTGAAATTTTGTACAGTGTAATGTTTTTATAGTGTCCATAGCCCTGTGCAAAATGGGCGTTATTGCCACGCCCCTCTTTGTACCTCCCACACAAAATGCCCAAATCATACCACAATTTAATGTCTCATAACGTTTATACCAGTGCACATAAATGCTTATAAGTCGGCACAGTGCAATGAATTTAAAGTATCTAATGTTCAGGTGTATCTAATAAAAAGGTGTATTTGATAAACCCCTTCTGGTACATCCCACACAAATTGACAGAATAATTCGAGTAATATTCAATATTACATTACTCACAAAGTGAGGGGTATACCTTAGTCGGTTTACCCGACTGAAACATTCTTACTTGTTCAATTCTATTTTCTGCTGGTTTGGCGGGGTTTAGGCGCTCGTTGAGTATGCTACAAGTATGAGTGAATTGAATCAATTGCCGACCACCGACCAACCGGTCTGCTGCATTCTGAACATCATCTTGATCATGACGATGGTTGATGGTTGTCCGTCCATTACCATCAGTCACTATTATTAACACAGTTTAACAATGGAATTACATGATGACAACGCGAAAAACAAACAACAAGTAACAAGTGTAATGAAAACCATAAACATACATATTTAAAGAAATTAGCGCGACACGCTGTAAAACAACATTATACGAATATAATAAACATTTGCTGTAGTACAAACAAGTATTTCTGTAGCTGTAAGTAGATTTTAAGCTTTTAGAAAAATACAAAAATAGGTTGAGTACAACTGGCAAACCAAGATCAAAGGGTACAAACGTAGTAGCTCTGTACGAGTATAACAGCCACCCTATTTAAGCCAACAATGACGGTGAAACTTCATATTTCATGGATGGATTGGGAGTACAGTTGAAGATTTCCTGAGTTTTTATGACGCTCTTTCAAATCAGAAGAAAGGTGAAATTTAGTATATTATGTAGTCACATCAATTTACAGTGGGAGAGAGAGTGACTGACTGACTGGCTACCATTTCCTCTAGTCGGACCGTATCGAAACTATAGCTTTGAAATTTCTCTAATTTCCTTCTGTGAGAATATTTCGTAATGAATTGAAACAGTGGAATAAATGAGAGTGGGAAATATTTATTAAAAACAAAAGTAAAGATGGAATGAAGTTGATCGCGTAGAGAGTATATCTTCATCTGAAATCACAAATGACGAAACATGAAACATGAAAAATAGAGTTTTTGAAAGGTGTGAAGATAAATTCGTGAGTTAAATTCCTCCCACACCCAAAACACAAACCATGTGGAACGCATTTATGATGTGGAACGTATAAAAAAATAAGTTTTTTTTGTACTCACTTTAGTGAAACGAGGGTATCATTTGCTACCGGCCAAAAGTGAAACATGTCGAAGCAGTGACCTAAGACCCCGAGTCTGCTCGGCGTATATCAGTTTTGGGTAATTTTAAGTCGAATGAGCAATGTCTGTCCGTCTGTCAGTCGGATTTTCCACGGGTCAAACGTGTAACACATCGAAGGTGTGTCCTAAGACCGCAAATAAAGTAAAGAGTTCATCCTATTAAATAAAACCACATATGTATCTATAATATTATTATTATATACTATTAATTCAAAGACATCTGAAACTATTGACGTGTATCCTGAAATTGCTGACAAATCCCTTGGTTTAATGAATTTTTCATTCATTTAAAGATATTGTAGAAGGTTAATTAAGGACAATTAATCAACAAATTAATGGCAATAGCCTTTAAACTGATGCAAATTTCCTTAAAATCAAATAAATTATATTAAATGTGATGAATTTTATTCTTCAAACAATGACAGAATACATCTTTAGATTAAGGGCAATATTGTCTTTAGTTTCGGGTATATTTTTTCAGTGTAGACTTCAACAGAATGGGATTGCCAAATTTCTAATAGAACGCTAGATGAAAAGGTTGTAGTTATGTTTACAAAATCGAATGTTACTAATGAAACGCTTTAATGTCCGTGTATTTTTTAAATTGAAATACCAGAAAAGAAAACCATAGAACCACAAATAAGGCACCAAATATCGTTGAAATCGATGCTGTAGTCTAGTATGCGTTTGCATATTAATTTGTAAAGCCAAAAAGAAGACAAAACACTTCTTGTATAGCTTTTAATTTGTTAATATATCATCGGACATAGTTCTGAAGTAAGGGAAGGCCATCCTTACCAAGTTGTTCCCCATTCAATTTAAGATACTCCATTAAATAAATGGTTCATTGAGGTCTATATTTTGGTATGTACCCCTATAAAAGTCCCGGACTTTGCTCTGTGCCGAATTGTAAGTATTTATGTTCACTGTTATTAACGTTATGAGCCATTAAGCCATTTGCTATGATTTGGCCATTTTGTGTGGGAGGTACCAAAAGGGGCATGGTAGTAATTATAACCATTCCAAAAGGGGTATGGTTTCTTGCAAGCCCCTTCTGGTACCTCCCACACAAATTGATCATTTTGCTCTAAAAGTTTACAGCTCATAACTTTAATACGAATACAAGTACTTCCAATTTTGTACAGTGTAATGCTTTTACAGTATCTATGAATAGTCCAGAGAAAAGTGGGCATTATTGGTACGCCCCTTTTGGTACAGATATGGACCATTTTACCAAAAGTTAAAGCTCGTAACTTTAATACCAGCACATTTTTTAAAATTATTGATGGCAATTTAAATTCATAATAACTTTATTTTAAAAAAATTAAATAAGCTTACGAAATTTTTTTTAACTGAAGATGAGGGGATTCTCAAGTCGGTTTACCCGACTGAACATTCTTACTTGTTTTTTATATCAAATGAAAGACAATTATACTTCAACATAGAGAACAATTTACAAAATATTCTTGAATCAAAATAAATTATTGAAAGTTAGATGTACCACTTTTCTTCAAACCGATGAAATGTGTTGATAGCTTCAAAATCAAATAAATGCTTATTTCGACTAATGCCAAAATTCAGCATTTTGATAAAGTGTATAGTTGCAAAATATTTTTGAACAAGGAAAATGTGCTAAATTTAGCAAGTTTTTAAAAAAACTCTTCGTCGCGAAATACGAGTATGGTTAATATTTTAAGTGTTCTGGGCTCAATTTATTCATTGATTATTCTTCAAATGACTGAAGCTGCCTTTGGAAACCTAACTTAATTTCTTGATAATGTTATTTGTTTATACATGATTATTTTCATACTTATGTATGTACGTATGCATAGAAATATTTACATGAAAAATACATTATGTGGAATGTAACGAATATTCTTAATTATTATTATGACAAGTGCAATTGTGAAAGCAAGCGAATATTCCAAAATCGTGTTGGGCCATAATTATGATGAACTAACTGCTATTGCTGGTGCGTATATATGTATGTACCACTATATAGGTTTATGTGTATCTATGTAAGTAAGTATGTATGTATGTATGTACTTAGATATCGTAAGTATTTGTGTAATTGGAAAGTGGAACATGTTGAAAGAATGAAAACGTAACAACAAAACAACACCTCGTCATTCAACATAATGAGGGTAGCGATAAAAAAAAGACAAGTATCTATCAACCTAACCATGCATATGTGATGCGATGTACATTAAGTGACCTCACGAAAAAAAAAATATTTTGTTGTAGGAGTTGAAATTGTCAAATTTGATACTATTTTACTATTTCAGAGAAAACATTCATTTAAATCTGTAGCTATCGTTATCTGGGTTGTTATTAGGACCTTTCTATATTAAGGTACTAATGAAAACCCGGGTTTTAAGGAGAAACAACAAAAAATACATATGAAATATCCAACACGGGGCAAAATCGCCTTTTTTGATATGTTTGAATCGGAAGAAAATATATTTGGAACATACATTTTTAAATATTTTATATTTCTGAGCAAATAAATTTTATTTGAAAATCAATAAAATTTATTTGGAACGCATATATTAATATATTACGGCAAAATATATTTGCAAACTAATTTTCTCAAATAAAATATGTGTTTATATATGCAAATAAAATTATTGTTTAGGAATTTCTCCAATTATATATTGTTAAAAAAGATTTTAAAAACGTTGCAGATTTTTCGAATTTCATTTTTAATTTTTCACTGATTTCGAGTTATTCCTTATTACTGAAAAACATTTATTATTACTGAAAAACATAAAACTTGTCCTAAAATTAAGATATTGATATATTAACTGAATACTTAAATGCAAATAAATATTTGTTTCGTAAATAATAGACCCAAATTAAAACCAGTAAGGAAAGACAGAAAGTCGGGCGGGGCCGACTATATAATACCCTACACCTACCTACCAATGCGAAAATGGGCATTGCGATAAGAATTTGGCAGTGCTAATACATGTAATAAGCAAACTCTCTCTGCCGATTTTCGTACTGATCGGATATAAAACACGGTTTCTACAGCGCTTACATGTCAAATCGGGTGTAACATATATATTGGGACTATGTTTAAATCTGAACCGATTTTCCCCGAATTTGGCAGTGTTCATACATGTAATAAGAAAACTCTATGTTAAATTTCGTACTGATCGGATAAAAAACACGATTTCTACAGCGCTTAAATGTTAAATCGGATGAAACATATATATGGGGGCTATATCTAAATCTGAACCGATTTTCCCCGAATTTGTCAGTGTTTATTCATGTAATAAGAGAACTTTCTCTGGCGAATTTCGTACAGGTCGGATATAAAATACGGTTTCTACAGCGCTTACATGTCAAATCGGGTGAAATATATATATGGGGACTATATCTAAATCTGAACCGATTTTCCCCGAATTCGGCAGTGTTTATTCATGTAATAAGAGAACTCCCTCTGCCAAATTTCGTACTGATCTGATTTAAAATACAGTTCCTACAGCGCTTACATGTAAAATCGGGTGAAACATATATATGGGGGCTATATCTAAATCCGAACGGATTTTCTCCGAATTTGTTAGTGTTCATTCATGTAATAATAAAACTCTCTCTGCCGAATTTCATAAAGATCGGATGTAAAATGTGGTTTCTACACCGCTTACATGTCAAATCGGGTGAAACATATATATGGGGACTATATCCAAATATGAAATATGATTTTAACCAATTTCAATAGGGATCGTCCTTGGATCAAAAAAGAGCACTATGCTAAATTTCATCACAATCGGACCATAAATACGACCTGCACTTTGATTACATGGACAGAGGGACAGACGGACATGGCTAAATCGACTCAGAAAGTGAATCTGAGTCGATCGGTATAATAAACAATGGGTCTATTTCGGCTCCTTCTGGGTGTTACAAACAAATGCACAAAGTTATAATACCCTGTACCACAGTGTGGTGCAGCAAGGCTAAAGTCGGACGGAGTCGACTATATTATACCCTGCACTAGAAGAATATTGAATTATAAAGAAATGGGTGGAAATTTAGTGAACTATTGATTCTGTAATAACTTCTATACTACATATTCGAATCCTATGTAATTTCACTACATGTCGCTATCACACTGAGAAAAATGGGCGAAGTGGCCCCTCCCGTTTTGGTACCTCGCACACAAAGATACCATTTTGAGCAAACAGTTAACAGGTTAGAACTTTAATACCAGTGTCTACAAACACTTGAAATGTTGTGCAGTATAAAGCTTTTACAGCACCTACAATGCAGTGAAAATGGAAGATATTGTCACGTCCCTTTTGGTACCTATCAAACAAAATAGCCAAATCCTATTAAAATAGAATAGCTCATAACTTTAATACCAGCGCAAATAAACGATTACAATTAGGTACAGGGTAATGTCTTTGAAGTATCTACTGTTCAGCCCAAAATTGTCAAGCTCCTTCTGGCACCGCCCATACAAATTGACATGTTCATTCTAACACAACATTCCCATATCTTATATAGCAATCATCTAAATGATTTCATATTATTTATTTAACACAACTTCTTCATTGACTATGAAGTGAGCAAAATGTTTCCATCTTTCTAAGTTCTATACAAACGCAGCAAAATCTTGGTAAGTACATGTCATTACCACCGGCATTACCAGGTAATGACATCTCATTATCGCCAGCATTACTCTCGGTAAATAAATAACGACTAACAAAATTTGTGTCATTACACAGTACAACACATGATTTTGGGAATCAATTCAGAGAATTTGACGTGAAAGTATCCCCAAAAATAAGAACTTCTTCATCATTCGTTTAGTCAAGTTGGCTCAATCACTAATTTAATGGCCATACGATTTATTTTGCTCAAGGTAGATTTTTTGCACTTTTTTATATATTTTTTCTCGGTATACCGTACGGAATATCTCTTTTGTGTCTGAAGCAAAGTTGTAGATATTGAATGGGAGAAAAAATGCGGAACAAACCAACCCGAAAAAAGTGCATCCAGAGCCTTAAAAATCGCAAAAATATCCACAAAGTCATAAAACATCTGTCAATAACATACTGAAGAATACGTATACGTAATACGTATACTTATAAAACAGAACATTATAAAACAGAAGAGAACATTTTTGCGATTTTTAAGGCACTGGATGCACTTTTTTCGGGTGGTTTGTTCGCATTTTTATCCTATTCAATATCTACAACTTTGCTTCAAACACAAAAGAGATATTCCGTACGGTATACCAAGAAAAAAATATTGAAAAAGTGCTCAAAATCCACCTTGAGGAAAACAATTCGTATGGCCATTAAATTATTAATTAATGCAGAAGTTCTTATTTTTTGGGGCTATTTTCACGTCCAATTCTCAGAATTGAGTCCCAAATCAATGAGCTGAATGAAAAATACAGTGCGGCGCAGAATGAGCTATATCTTTTTTAAAAATACAGTATATTATTGGGGAATTTTTTGCAATTAGCTTTTCTTTTTAGCATATTTTCAATAACTTTTCGCAAAATTTCGGAAAAATTAAATTATTTTTGTACGTTGTTCGATTCATAATTAATTCCCCAAGTCTCTTTCACAAAATGCTGAAAAAAAACCAAGAAACAGTTATAAAGAATTCAAGCCATATAGCTCATTCTACGCCACTCTGTGCTATAACTTTTTAAAGAAGTGGGGGATATGACACGAACGACAAATTTCGCAAAAATTCAATTATTTTTGTACGTTGTTCGATTCATAATTAATTCCCCAAGTCTCTTTCACAAAATTAAAAAAAAACAAAGAAATAATAATAGTTAAAAAAAAGTTATAATGAATTCAAACCATATAGCTCATTCTGCGCCACCCTGTGTGTATGTACTTGATTATTAAGCGATTTGCCTATGAATCGCGTGGTAGGCCAGTGGTTATGCTGTTAAACAAACTAAGAAACAATGAGGTCGCAAGTTCAATCCCACCTCCCGGCAAATGAAGACAGCAATCGATGATTACACTCGTCCCAATTTTACGATCTTCTACTTTCTCACCACATTCCACCACTGATGGTTGGTAAACAAGCAATAGCAAGTCGGAAATATTCACCACCACACAAACTTACTCATAAAAGTGTTACTTACGTCCATACTTACTTTAGAATACAAGTAAGCTTGGGGGTAAGTGGTTATTTTTCAGCTTCTGGTATGCTTGAGTGGATGCACTTTCCTTCAATGACATATTTGTCTAAAAATAATTCGAAGGGTAGCCAAATTAAGGGCAGTTACTACTTTTGTATTTAGCTTACTCGTCAGTTTATTTGGTAATGGGAAATTTTGCTGGGAAGTACAGTTCTTACTGTTTACAGTATAGTTGTTTATATTTACCCTTTTCGAGTGTAAAACTATTTTTTGTCCCACTGTGAAAATAAGTAAGTATGTAATAAAGTGAAGACAGTTTGAAAACTTCAGCGAAATTATCATTACATGTGTGTTATACAGATGTACTTAAAACAATTGTCTGACGGTCTGCTGATACAACATCCAAATGCATGTCTGTTGTATCAGCAGACCATGGACGTAGTCGTCGAAAAGCCTTTCAAGTACTAATTGTACATACAGATCTACATTCATAAACAATGCAGAAGGTGCTCATACTTGTGCTGCTCTTCTTTTAAAGTTCAAAATGACTTGGGCCTGTGCCAATGCTGTACAAGCATTAAATCACATCAAGATTATGCATGCCACAAAATAGTGGCAGTATCAGTGCAGTGGTTGCAGGGCCGGCTCTAGCATTTGGTGAAACCTGAAACGTGCCATTGTATTTTATACTAATACGAACACATGTACATACATATGTCCAATTTGTCCGTCTACAGGCATATACGAGTAAGTAGGGTTACGTTTTTACGACTGATGCTATTAGGATGACCAACCCAGCAAAATTTCCCATTGAAAAATAACCTGACGGATAAGCTAAATTCAAAACTAGTAACTGCTTATAATTTGGATTCCCTTCGGATTATTTTTACATGTACATGTATTGGAGGAAAGTGATTCCACTCAAGCGTACAAGAAGCTGAAAAATAACCTCTTACCATCATGGTTACAATTATTATGAGTGTGTTTATTCCTATTGCTTGTTTACCACAATCAGTGGCAGGGATGACAAATTGAGTACTTTAATAATTATAGCCTCACTTTAGTGATACGAGGGTATATATCATTTGCTACGGAAAAAAGTGTAACACATCGAAGGAGTGACCTAAAACCCCAAGTATGTTCGGAGGAAATCCGTTTTGGGTCATTTTAAGTCGAATGAGCAATGTCCGTCCGTCTGTCTGTCTGTCTGCTGGCTGGTGCGCACGATAACTCTCGAAGGGAGTAACCGATTGACTTCAAATTTGGTATGTGGTAATATTTTTTTCTATCTCCGGCTAAGTTCGAAGATGGGCCATATTGGTCCACTCCTTCTAGTACATCCCACACAAAGGGTTAACATTTAGTGAAATATTGATTCTTTAATGTCTTATATACTACTTATTCGAATCTTCTGAAATTTTACACATACTATTAGTATAATAGTCGAGAAAAAAGGTTGAAGTTGGCATGCCCCTTTTGGTACCTCCCACACATTACTCGTCAGGAATTGCGACAGGAAATATTCTAGGTGATGTGGCCATGGATAAATTTTAAACCCTCTGCTACCCTAGAAGGGTAGGGAGTTAGAAAACTTGACAAATGTTAAAATCCACCAAAGTTTTCTAAAGCAATCAAATTGGTTCAACAGAAGAGGCTGGAGAAAACTGATGTTTTTCTCATACCCAAAAATAATTTGGGCGTTGTGACCTCTCCTGAAACGACCTTAAAGCTCAATATTTTTTCAAGTCGATATGACCTCCCCATAAATGGACTTAAGGGCCACTAATTAATCGACCTTATAGTCCAAAATTTTGCATTTAAACATTTTTTTAATGGCAAAAAAGGTTTACTATGCGTAGCAAACTTTGCATATATCCCTCCTATTAAGGAAAACACAAGAAATTGGGGAGGATTTGTCTTTATTTCTCAAAACAATCTTATTTTAGCTAGATACACTTTTCTCAGTGATATTCAATACCTTCGATACCCGCAGACTCCAACTCATCATTGTTGGCAAACATTTTACAACCGAGGCATTTTGCTTTAAATTTGGAAATAGAAAAAAGAGGGAGCCAGATCTGGGAAATATGATGCGTGAAGCAATTCATAAAATTATCACACGCGCATCCTTCTTTGGACACGATTCTTCCATTCCAGTCCACCTCTGTGACAGTTCCTTTGTCTCAGGTGTAAAGCGGTGTGAATATGTCTCATCCACGGATATGAAGCGACGCTAAAACTTGCCTCTATTGCGATGAAACATCGCCAAACAATCTATTGAAACATCTCCATCACGCTGTTTTAGTGAGCAAATGCAGCACAGCTTTCTCATCTTCAAATTTTCGGTCAAAATGCGATGCAAAGGGTTTTCCAACAAGAGGTGTTATTTGGTATTCAAAGAAAAATGTCATTTTTGAGATTAATGGTCGGATGTTTATTTCATAATAAAGAGGAAGGTATGCCGTTAACAATGAAAAACAACATCAGCCAAATGGCCACCACGACCACGCTCCTTTTCATGAAATTTTCCATAACCAACCCAAAGGAAGATGTCGCAAGGTGTTAGATCACAAGATCTCAGTGGCCAATTGTGATTACCTCTTCGAGAGATAACACGGTCCGGAAACTTTTCCCGTAACAGAGCAATGGTTTCGTTGCTTGTGTGGCACGTAGCGCCGTCTTGTTGAAAGTAAACGTTGTCCAGATCAATACCATCCAACTCCGACCATAAATCATCTCTCAATAGCGCAATCCATTCACCGTAACTGTTGATCCAACCTCATTTTCGAAAAAGTAAGGTCCAATGACCCCGCCGGAGCATAAACCGCACCAAACAGTCACACGTTGAGGATGGAGAGGCTTTCAACAATAACTCTTGGGTTTTCCGACCATCAGATGCGACAATTTTGCTTGTTGACGTAGCCACCTAGGTGGAAAGGGGCCTCATCAGTCAAGATGATTTTGTATCGTTCGTATCGTTTTTTGATCGTTTTGTATCGTTCGATGATCGTGTATCGTTCCAGTTTTAGTAATGGCGTAGTTTCTACTTGTCAAATGTCAAAGAATAAAAGCTTCAAAAGTGACAGCTACCGAAATACCTGGTGATTCAAAATAATACCTCTTGTTGGAAAACCCTGTATAACACTTTATGAAATGTCTAGCTATGGCTGACGGTGCTATGTCTCTCCCATCTTCTTGATTTACAAAGTTGTTAATAGTACGAATATCGGTACCGAAAAGATCTGTTTAAATTCCTAGAATATACAGACGTCGTTTACTGTGCGGGACAATAGCAAATATGTATATTCCTTTGGCGGTACGAACTAAGTCCCCAATGAACTTAGTCCCCAAAACAAAAATGAACTAAGTCCCCAAATTTGGGGACCTAATTCATTATGAAATAAAACCCCAAAATTTAAAGTGAACCAAATCCCCAATGCAATGAAATAAGGCCCCAAAATGGAAATGTATGAAAACCCCAATTTTTTCAATTACAAAAATTAATATATGTCCCCAAATGTTATTCTTAAAAAATTTATTCTAAAAAATAATACTTTATGCAATGCATTACGTGTTTGCTTGCATAGAGTCTTCGACAACTTTGCCGTAATACGGGCAGTTGTAGTTTGGGAACCATTATGGAGATGCGTTTCTGAAAAAATGTTAACCCATCGATGTGAAATGCTTAAATATATTTGCACTTTTTAGGTCCAAATGATGTAGTACCTCAAATTGAACTTAACTCCAAACTTAAATTTTGCGAAATGTGTTAGAAAAGTGCAGTTGTCGGGAAAATGACAGAGAAAATTTTGCAAATTTTCCAGAATCGAAATCGCCATTAGAAACAGCTACTTTTTGAAGACCTAATATATTCCAATAAAGATTTCTGTTTCGTCTAACAGCCTGGCAAAAATGAATCTCAATAAGGAAATAAATGTCTCAATATCAGTACCAAAAACCTAAAGAAAAATAAATTTAACCATTTGAATGTTTGTATTTATTTAATTAAGGTATTTAAGAATATAAAGCTTTAACCAGCATTGCATACTATTAATAGGGATAATTTGAAAGTCCGGTAAAAAGAAATCATTACTTGAAGGGCAGTAAAAGAGTCGGAGACGAACATTTTTTATAAAAAATCGCGGGCGCGATTTGTTATAAAAAATGTTCGTCTCCGACTCTTTTACTGCCCTTCAAGTAATGATTTCTTTTTACCGGACTTTTAAGTGATCCATGTGAATCAGACTGAGTTTACTTTTAAAGAAAAACATTATTTCTAATGGAAAATATAAAATTACAGTTTTGCTCGAGGAACATTTATTATGAAAAATGCGCGCGCGATTTATCATAAAAAATTTTCGCATCCCAACAAAAAATACTGGAAAAATCTAATAGACAATATGTAGTTTTTATTACTGCTATAATTAAACAAATTGTATCCTTACTTGCTTAAAGCATCCATGAGGAATAATTTTAAATGTTTCGTCTATCAGGAATGTCTGATTTGTAGGAAATATATTTTCTTTAATTAGGAAAATTTTGTTAATGACTAAATCATGCAGAATGAGTAATTGTGTTCCCCATTGCAACAATGAAAGAATATGAGGTAGCCCCCAAATTTGTTTGGGCGATTTGTTTCATTCTCTCAAATTGGGAAGTTATTTCATTATTAATTAATTCCCCAAATTTAATAATGAAATAAATCCCCAAAAAATTAAATAAGTCCCCAAAATAGTTGTTGTTGTCTTCAAGTATAAACTTTTGAGGACTTAGTTCATTTTTGTTTTGGGGACTAAGTTCATTGGGGACTTAGTTCGTAACGCCTATTCATTTTACTCCTCTGGGGAGCATAGGGCCGCAACATGTTGATTCCAATGAATTCGAGCATCAGCGCGGTGTTTGACTTCGTTGCACTGTAGTTGTAGTTTGGATAGCTCGGTTGTGATTTAACGATTCCAGGTGTGCGATAGTCGTCCTATGCGCCGGCTTCCCTGTGGGTTCCAGTCTATGACATTCTTGATGATATCATCAAGTGGCTTACGGAGAGTATGTCGGAAATAAGAAGACGGGCTTCTTATTTCCATCTCAACTGGTTGCTGGTTTGTATCTGACCAAAGTTGGGCATTGCGTGTATACTGAGGGCCAGTATACACGCAAGACTCTGCGGAGGCATTTGTTGACAAATACCTGAAGAGACTGGGTATCGCGCGGTGCCATATTCCACCTTTCGCAGCCGAACAATAGTGTGGATTAGGGACAATAGCAAAGCAGGGGCTCAATGTTCTCCATTCTGCCTCATATTAACAGATTCTGCAGAAGTCATTGGAGTCAATACCTAAACTTCTTGAATGTACATATGTATATGAAAATTCTTCGAAAATTTGTAATGTCGTCCATTTTCTAGAAAATTCATCGGCTTTGCAGTTCCTCGCGATATCCCTATGCACAGGTATATGTTAAACTGCTCAGCCATCTCATTAGAAGATCTGCGGCAGTCAAGGCTTGTTTATGAATTTAGGGATGTGTCCTCCATGAATTGAATGTTCGGCCGGAATGCCCGAGTAAATAACAACGCCAGTGTTAATCACAATGTTGCGACTTAGCCACTTGGTGACTTTCCATATTGCCATTATTTCGGCTTGGTCGACACCGTAGGTATCTGGTAGTCTGTGAGATATATCAAGACGAAGTTATTTATAGTGCACTCTGAAGTTAACCAATGTAAGGATTTAAAAACGATATTTTTTGCTGTGTCTAAGGGCCCCCAAATTCCGCACACGAGTGTCAACAACAGCACTGCACTTTTGGGTATTATTACACCATACTTGAACTTCTTAACATTTCTATCGGAGGTTGTTGTTGCGAGTGTTGCTGCTATTTCCGTGCTTTGGAGCTTCCATGAGGAGTAGTTCAGCAGTATTTGTGTGCAAAACACTTCTCTATGCCTAGAAGTAAAGCGTCTCTATGTCTGTGGTTGATGTCGGCAGGAAGGAAACAAAATGGTGAAGGTGGTTTCTGGGGTAGCAAAACTTCATCCACATCAGCATTGCTAATCGAGCTTGTAGGTACTGCCACATTACAAACGAAGAGTATTATGATGACGGGAAGTTCATTGTACTTTGGACGAGAGAAATAATGACAATAAAATTAAGTTTCCTAACAATACTCGTGCTTCCCTTTTCCCACCACCTCACCCTTCTTCCGGCATGTCAGCCCACTGGGCGAAAAATGTAGTTTTAGCACATTTCAGAGATAAAATCTACAATTGTACTCCGTCCGCAGGCTGACGTCATATTTCATCTATAATAGTCGACTATTTTTTTACAATTTTATTACACAACACAGAGAGAAAAACAATCGTACATTTGTATGCACAAACATGCAGAGTCATGCATACTTAGACACAATTGTATTTGTTTGAACAAAATTTCGTACCGCATAAATTATCTGCAATAATGACGACACAGCGGCGCAGGGCATATACGAATTATTGTCTCTTCGGATGGATATTTGAGTTGCCACTTTGTGGCCATCTCAGTTCCGAAATGGTAGCATTGGTAGTTTTGTTTTATAATATGTAGTTTTTTTCTACATCATTTTGTAATAAGGCGTTTTCCCAAAGGAGCCTCCGTCGTCATCTTCGCTGGTGGCCATTTATCTAACAAAAACCAACTATGACATAATAAGCACTTGTCAACGTTGGTGGCCTTCCCATTTTAGCCAGCTTAGAAAATTTGTCATACCTGGGATGAAGAATTTTTCTCTCGAATACTGAACAACCATTTTATTATCAATTCTTGTTAGTTTCATTCGCCACCAATCGAAACGGATACAAGCGAAATAAACCAATTAATTGGCATAATTATCTGTTGGATATTTCTCTATAAACGAACGAAAGAAAAGAAAACGAAAACATGGAAAACACTCAGAAATATGGTGTTGATGATGATGACCTATATTAATTTTTGTTTGTGAATTCCTGGAATTATTGCAATTTAGCTAAAGAATTGGAATTACAATAATTAAGCACCACCTAAAATAAAATAATGTATTACGAGTATATTTTAATTACTATTCCTTTAGCATTACTTTTCTGCAATGTTAATCCTGTCGCTTTGTTTCCACGATAGGGCGAATATTAATTGTAATGGTCGCTAGACATGCTATTAACAAATAGAAGCCGAATTTCTGGTCCCGAATCACACGATTCTATTCCTCCTTTCTATTCCTCCTACCTCTCTCTCCTATGAACTTCCCCAACTAATGTTGCTTCGTGTGATGCGGCACCTGCTTTAAATGAAATTCTAGTGAACTGAAAAATAGGGGACAAAAAATAGCGAACAGTCACTACATGTACTTCTTGACATAACTCGAGCAACAGCAGGACCAACAAGAAATCCAGTGGCCGACACACGGCGCTAAATTGTTTACCGATAAATCCAGACTTAGCTGGGCCGTTAACAGCTTCGAGTAGTTAAAATCACTTGGAACAGATAGCATTTCTCCAATAGAAAAGCAGAAAATGATGAAGTACATCATGCCCTGGCTGGAGAAGATATATGAGGACTGCATTAAGCTCTCATATATCCCCAATCGATGGAGGGATACTAAAGTATTCATACCCAAAGCGGGACAAAATATCTCACACTAGGCCAATGGCCTTCAGCCGAATTAGTCTATCATCGTTCCTATTAAAAGGCCTAGAAAGGCTCTTAGATTCGTTCATAATGGGCAATATCGAATCTTCCCTTTATTTCAAGGAATTCACTGTGGTAACCTTCTCGATATTGAAGGGGCTTTTAACAACATTCACCCAGATGCGGTAATTTAGCGAATTTAGCGATTACTTACGAGAAAACGCATAATAGCAAGTCTTGGTGCACAACTCTAGGTAGAATTGCAAACAGAGAGACTCCACAGGGAGAAGTACTGTCTTCACTAATTTGGAATCTAGCGGTGAATGGAATCCCATTAGATCTAGAACCTTGTGCCAGTAAAGTAGTGGCAAATGTGGACGACGTTGCATTCGCGGAAACCCTCAAATTCCCCACCATACTCACAGACATTATACGGGTGACTCTGAATAAATTGCCCGGATGGGCCAAGAACTGCGGTTTAAACATTAACCGAAACAAAACAGAATTAGTCATCTATACAATTAAGCATATACGAGTATAAGGTTCCATATGTGGACCCTCCTCGGCTAAATGGATATGAGCTAGTCTTTTGTGAAAGTGCAAATTTCTAGGTACAATCCTAGACAGGAAATTGTCCTTTGTCCTCCTAGGAAAGGGACGACATTACAAATTCTCAAAGAATTTGCATATATTGGCGCGCCACTTGAAAGCTTTGTCTTAGGCAAGAGACAGTCAGCCAATCCAATGTGAAGTGGACAGAAATCGCCACCTGTAGGGTAGCTAGGCAAATCTGGCCAAACTGTAACCCAAGGACAAAATATCTCATCACATTAGAGAGGAAAATTCTGTTTACGTTATTGTTAGTTCTGACGAGACACTGCATGGTCGGCGAATACGACAGTAGGGTGGGTATTGACCCCAATGACTTGTTCAGAAGCTGTGAAGATAACGAAGAAGTGGAGAGAGCATTGAACAAATGATATGCTACAGTCGCTCTTTGGGCAAACGACGTAAGTACATACTGGGGTCGGCCTTTCTAGAAAGTTTAACAGATCTTTAATTTAACATCGATTCAAAGCAAAATATACATCGAAAATGCGACAAAGCTACATTAACTTGATGTACTTTTGCAATTGAAGTAATTTCAAAATTACAATGAACTGAAGCAAAATATGCGATGAATTTATCAAATTATTCTTTAAATCAATGTAATTATTACATTTACTTAGGCATTAATTATCGTTTTGATCACGACGTTCATGATCATAATTAGAGTAATAATGTAATTAATGTTTTTAACAACCATTATATTACGCTTTGCGAACAAAATTGCAGAAACCTTAGTTCTTTTTTCTCTACGTGTATTATTAAATGTATTATTTGGGATTTTTGGCTAGAATTACATTTTAAAAGAGAAATTCATGCACTCAGAGCTATTAATGCCACAATCTATTTTAGTGCCACAAACTATTAAAATTCATTGCCAATTTAGCACATTTTCGATTTCCTTTTAGTTCTGAATGTTTTATTTTGGCAATTCTTTGTTACCCTTATTTTACGATCTGTCGCGACGTTGCTTTTTTTCAAAACCCATACCCTCCCTGAGTGTTTGGTAGTCGTAGACTCCGTCATCATTCATGACATCATTTCATGTTATTGTTTGGTATTTTGCATCGTTAAATTACTACCAATTTAGATACTCTGTTAGCCGAGTTCTTAGCAAAACGTTACACCGTTTCCAATTAAAATGAAAAACTAAAAGTGCAAAACTACGAATAACCGATATTATGCAGAATAAACAGAGCAGATAATTATTTGGTAAATATTGTTGTCGGGTTTTGTTGTCAGGACTCCTGACCCAGGAGTTGCACTATAAACCATGTCAATTCAATCAAATTATATTTGTAATTTATCTATTACAGTTGGAAATGGTGTATAACAAAACCATAAATCTACTGGGGTCGCTAATGATTGGGATGCATATAAAGAGCAACACCCTGCATTTCAAGGAATTCACCATGGTGGCATGCGGTACTCTCACATCTAAAAGTTAACACTAGTTTGATTAGACTAATTCAAAGTCTGCTCACAGAAGACGCATAACAGCATGTCTAGGGTCCACAACTCTAACAAGGTTTGTAAACAGAGGGACCCCGCAAGGAGGAGTACTGTCTCCACTAATTTGGAACCTAGCGGTGAATGAAATCCTGCTAGATCTAGAACGTTGTGGCTGCAAGGTCGTGGCATATGCGGACGACGTGGCAATCGCAGTGAATGGCAAATTCGTAAACGTCCTCAGAGACATCCTACAGGTGGCTCTGAACAAGTTGACTAGATGGGCCAGAAGCAGCGGTTTGGGCGTTAACCCCAACAAGACAGAATTGGTTCTCTTTACTAGGATGAATAAAGTCCCACATGTGGACCCTCCACCTCGGATAAATGGAACAGATCTAGTCTTTTCTGAAAGTGCAAAATTTTTAGGAATAATTCTAGATAGGAAAATGTTATTTAGACTTAACGTATTGGAACGTGTAAGGAAGGCCAACGTCGCCTTATATTCCTGCAAAAAGGCTGTAGCGTCGCGGTGGGGACTCTCTCCTAAAATCGTCCACTGGATATATATAGCAGTAGTTCGTCCAATACTGTTATACGGTATTGTGGTATGGTGGACGGCAACTGACAAACTAACCATCACCAACTACTAACAAAGGTTCAGAGAACTGCCTGCCTGAGCATAAGCGGAGCCTTAAGGACTTCAGCGACCGAGTCTCTACAAGCCCTACTCCATATACTGCCGATTAATATTGTGGCGATAGAAGTTGCAACCAAAGCGGCAATAAGATTAAACTGCCTATCAATGTGGAGGTACAAGAACTATGGTCACATGAGGATATCAAAGTGTAGTGCTATGGAAACCGACCGAGTGGACAATATACCAACTGTGTACACCTTCGAGAGAAATTACATCACTATGATTCCCGCCAGAGATGAATGGGTCGGCAGAATACCAGGTAATAGAAACCATCTCCACTTTTACACGGATGGTTCGAAGCTTGATGAAAAGGTTGGCTTCGGAGAACACTGTGAAGAACTTAGTCTGGATATAGCTTACAGACTACCAGATACCTGCAGTCTATCAAGCCGAAATAATGGCAATATGGGAAGTCGCCAAGTGTCTGAGTCGCAACATAGTAACCAACACTGGCGTTGTCATTTACTCGGACAGCCAGGCTGCCATCAATTCTCTGGAGGCAACATCCCTAAATTCACAAACAGCCCTCGACTGCCGCAGATCTCTTAACGAGATGGCTGAGCAGTTTAATATACACCTCATATGGGTGCCTGTGCATAGGGATATCCCGGGGAACTGCAAAGCCGATGAACTTGCTAGGAAAGGGACGACATTACAAATTCTCGAAGAATTTGCATATATTGGTGCGCCACTATCCACGTGCAAGCTTTGGCTTAGGCAAGCGGCAATCAGGCAGTCCAACGAAAGATGGACAGAAATCGGCACCTGCAGAGTAGCTAGACAAATCTGGCCAAGGTATGACCTGAGAAGGTCAAAATATCTCCTCGCACTAGAGAGGAAACGATTGTCTACGGGACACTGCTTGATCGGCGAACACGCCAAAAGATTGGGTATTGACTCCAATGACTTCTGCCGAAGCTGTGGAGATGAGGAAGAAGTGGAGAGCATTGAGCACTTGAGCACTTGACTGTCCCGCTATGAGTAAACGACGACTGGACATACTGGGGTCGACCTTTTTAGGCAGCCTAACAGATCTTTCCAGTACTGATATTCGTACTATCGATAAATTTATATATCAAACAGGTTGGTTTCGATGAGGGGCATTTCAGCCCGTGGTAACACTAGGGACCTAAACTGGTCTATGTCAGCTTGTAAAAAAAATACGGCTGCCACCCTAACCTAAACCTAAAAACCTAAACCATTGTTATTCAGAAAATTACATTTGGAAATAAGAGCTTACACTTGAAATTGACAAAATTTCATTTCAAATTTAGATTTTGTATTTAAAATTGTCTAAATTTCAATTTAAATTCCGGTTTTCAATTTGAAATTGGCCAACTTTCATTTGAAATTGAGATATTACATTAGTAATTGACCATTTTATACTGATATTTTCCATTTGAAGTTTGGTACATTTAATTTGGATTTTTCCAATTTAAATTGAAAATCTTCCATTTGTAATTAATAATGAGAATTTGACTTTGTAAAATATTTAAAAAAACAGCGAAAATCGCCACTTAACTCATATCAAATCTCAATATCAAATGGAATTAAGTCAAATCCAAATGTAAAATTGCAAATGAAATTTATTAAATTTCAAGTGAAATTTTCTCAATAACTGTTGAAAATGGTGTAGTGTTTTCCATTTGTTATTACATTTTTTATAATCAGATGCAGTAGGAGGGGGAGGACAAAACAGGTAATTACGTGATATCATTTGGGGATGTTGTGCCACTTGGAAGTGATGGATATTATGTTTCTTTCAATATTTCAAATGTGAAATAAGAATGGTGAGACTATCAGTGAACACTTCTACACACAGAAAAAATCGCTTCTGAAGTATATGTATTGTGCTTAAAACACAATATATTAAAAGTACACTATAAATTATATAATATTTGACATGAAAAAATTTTATATATTTATACCCTCACTTTAGTGTGACGAGGGTATATATCATTTGCTACGGAAAAAAGTGTAACACATCGAAGGAGTGACCTAAGACCCCAAGTATGTTCGGCGGAAATCCGTTTTGGGTGATTTTACGTCGAATGAGCAATGTCCGTCCGTCTGTCTGTCTGTCTGTCTGTCTGTCTGTCTGTCTGCTGGCTGGTGCGCACGATAACTCTCGAAAGGAGTAACCGATTGACTTCAAATTTCGTATGTGGTAATATTTTTTTCCATCTCCGGCTAAGTTCGAAGATGGGCCATATTGGTCCACTCCTTCTGGTACCTCCCCCACAAAGGGTTAAAATGTTGTGAAATATTGATTCTTTAATAACTGCTATTATACGTATTCGAATCATCTGAAATTCCACACATAGTATTAGTTTATTAGTCGCTATCAACTCGAGGAAAATGGGCGAGATTGCCACGCCCTTTTTGGTACCTACCACACAAATGCACCATTTTGCACTAAAAGTTAAAAGCTTATAACATTAATACCAGTGTTTAGAATTACTTGAAATTTTGTACAGTGTAATGCTTTTATAGTGCCTACAGTCCAGTGAAAAATTGGCGTTATTGCCGCACCCCTTTTGGTACCTCCCACACAAATGCACCATTTTGCACCAAAAGTTAACAGTTTATAACATTAATATCAGTGTATACAATTACTTGAAATTTTGTACAGTGTAATGCTTTTATAATGCCTATAGTCCAGTGAAAAATGGGCGTTATCACCACGCCCGTTTTTGTACCTCCCACACAAAATGTCCAAATTATACCACAATTTAATATCTCAACGTTAATATACTAGTCCATATAAACGGTTACAATTCGGCACAGTGCAATGTATTTAAAGTATCTACATACTGTTCAGCGAAATATAGGTGTATTTCTTAAACCCCTTCTGGTACCTCCCACAAAAATTGACAGAATAATTTGTGTAATATTCAATATTACATTACTCACAAAGTGAGGGTATACCTTAGTCGGTTTACCCGACTGAAACTTTCTTACTTGTTTTAAAGATGTTGTTCTAAAAAAATCTTTGTTTCCATCCTAATATTTTTTATTTGGGACTAATATTTCCGAAACAAACATTTATTTTCATTTAAGCATTCAGTCAATATATACATCTACATATATGTATATCTTTGTTTCTTTTAAGTTTTTCATCAATTCAAATTTAATTTTTTAGATATTTTTAATGTTTGTGAAATTCTTTTAAAATTGAAATTTTATAATCTTGGATAACAATAAATTGTTTGGATAACAATAAAAAAATTAGTGCTTTAAAAAGTATGTGGCTGTCCTTGTGTATTTAAATTAGGAAAAAACAGGTAAGAAAGTTTCAGTCGGGTAAACCGACTAAGGTATACACTCACTTTGTGAGTGATGTAATATGGAATATTAAACGAATTATTCTGTCAATTTGTATGGGAGGTACCAGAATGTTTTTAACAAATACACCTATTTTTCGCTGAATAGTAGATTCTTTAAATACATTACACTGCGCCGAATTATAAACGTTTTTTGCACTGGTATATTAACGTTATGAAATATTAAATTTTGGTATGATTTGGCCATTTTGTGTGGGAGGTATAAAAAGGGGCGTGGTGATAACGGCCATTTTTTACAGGGCTATAGGGACTTCAAAAGCGTTACACTGTGCAAAATGTTGTTGCATTTTCGTGCATTGGTACTCATGCTGTGAGCTCTTAACTTTTTGTGCAAAATGGTACCTTTGTGTATGAGGTACCAAAAGGGGCGTGAATATGACACCCATTTTTCACTGGACTGTAGGCACTATGAAAGCATTACATTGTACAATATTTCAAGTATTTTTATGCACTGGTATTAATGTTATAAGCTGTTAACTTTTGGTGCAAAATGGTGCATTTGTGTGGGAGGTACCAAAAGGGGCGTAGCAACATGACCCATTTTTCTCGAGTTGATAGCGACTAATAAACTAATGCTATGTGTGGAATTTCAGAAGATTCGAATAAGTAGTATAGCAGTTATTAAAGATTCAATATTTCACAACATTTTAACACTTTGTGGGGGAGGTACTAGAAGGAGTGGACCAATATGGCCCATCTTGGAACTTAGCCGGAGATAGAAAAAAATATTACCACGTACCAAATTTGAAGTCAATCGGTTACTTCTTTCGAGAGTTATCGTGCGCACCAGCCAGCAGACAGACAGACAGACAGATAGACAGACAGACAGACGGACGGACATTGCTCATTCGTCTTAAAATGACCCAAAACGAATATCCGCCGAACATACATAGGGTCTTAGATCACTCCTTCGATGTGTTACACTTTTTTTCGTAGCATATGATATATACCCTCGTCACACTAAAGTGAGGGTATACAAATAAATTCCACTTTGGTATTTACTTTATTACTAAACTTTATAGTTCCTTTGCGGTCACTAAAATATTTTTTTGATAAATGTATGTTTTATGGAAAAATTGTCTACCAAAGTGCTCAAACGCCATTCCCATGGCTGTCCATAACTCTACTTTCATTTAATTGTTTAAATTTTTTCGACAACAATAGTAAATATTTTTTTAATAAAATTTGTTCAATGTAAAGTATAATATTTAATGATTTATGTTTTTTATTAATGTTTATTATTTTTAGGGATGATTATTTTTTTGTCCCTGAGGATTTGCGTCGTTCCCCTGTCAAATATTATATTTCCAAACCATTCTGGATTTCCAATAATTAAAATTATAAAGAGTATTAAATATACTACATATACACGCTGAAAAATATTCGCTTCTGTAGTATATTGTCACAAACATATTCGGCTTGAACATATCGTCATCAGAAACGAAAAAGGGCGTAACAACAAGAAAAATGGTAATTCAGTTTTTGATGGATTTCGGTACACTGCATCAAAATACACATCCTGACAACTTTTTAGCGATGTAATATTAAAAATGGCGAATTTATTAACGAAATTCAAAAGGGCCTAACAACATATTATTTCTTTTTATACCCTCACTTTAGTGTGACGAGGGTATATAGCATTTGCTACGGAAAAAAGTGTAACACATCGAAGGAGTGATCTAAGACCCTAAGTATGTTCGGAGGAAATCCGTTTTGGGTCATTTTAAGTCGAATGAGCAATGTCCGTCCGTCTGTCTGTCTGTCTGTCTGTCTGTCTGTCTGTCTGTCTGCTGGCTGGTGCGCACGATAACTCTCGAAAGGAGTAACCGATTAACTTCAAATTTGGTATGTGGTAATATTTTGATCTATCTCCGGATGAGTTCGAAGATGGGCCATATTGGTCTACTCCTTCTGGTACCTCCCACACAAAGGGTTAAAATTTAGTGAAATATTGATTCTTTAATAACTTCTATACTACTTATTCGAATCTTTTGAAATTCTGCACATAATATTAGTATATTAGTCGCTATTAACTCGAGCAAAATGGGTGAAGTTGGCATGCCCCTTTTGGTACCTCCCACACAAATGGACCATTTTGCATCAAAATTTAACTGCTTATAACTTTAATACAAGTGCATAAAAATGCTTGAAATTTTCTACAGTATAATGTTTTTGTAGCGCCTATAGTCCGGTAAAAAATGGGCATTATTGTACAGCCTCTTTTGGTACCTCCCACACAAATGGACCATTTCGTACCAAAAGTAAACGGCTTGTAACTTTAATACCAGTGCATACAAATACTTGCAATTTTGTACAGTGTAATGCTGTTATAGTGCCTATAGTCCTGTAAAAAGTGGGCGTTATCACACCGCCCCTTTTTGTACCTCCCACACAAAATGACCAAATCATACCAAAATAACATAGCTCGTAACTTTAATATACCAGTGCACATAAACGCTTATAGTTCAGCACAATGCAATGTATTTAAGAATGTACTGTTTACCGAAAAATATGTGTATTTGGAAAACCCCTTCTGGTACCTCCCACACAAATTGACAGATTTATTGGTGTAATGTTATATATTACATCACTCACAAAGTGAGGGTATACCTTAGTCGGTTTACCCGACTGAAACTTTCTTACTTGTTTCATAGTTAAAAAATCCTATTTCACGCAATTTTCACAAAAAAGTTATAAATCATGTTTGTGTGATTATATATATGCATCATTAAGTTCAGATATTATTCTGAAAACCCCGTTTATCTAACGACAGCACTTTTCATTTTATTTAGTTTTTAGCTTCTCCTGTAAAATTTTCAAATATGATGATTTCGTTTCTGATGACGATATATATGTTTAGGATACTATCTAGATATATAAAACTAGCTGGCCCGGCGAACTTCGTTCCGCCCAAATTCGTTACTGTAATGAAAATAATTATAATACGATCATGATCATGCTGCTCCCTGTAATTCGGTCAATTAAAATTCGTTGTAGTATTAAACATAATGGGAATAAGTGAAGTTTATAAGAATGTCGATATACATCTAGGGGCACTATAACGTCGTACTGATAAGATTTTTTATAATGCTATCAAGAGTATAAACTAAAAACTTCAAGACGATAGATGCAATGCTTTTCCAGCTTTTAAAAAAGAATCGGCCTTATTCCAGTTGGCGTCGTCGACGTCGATTCTTAGTCGACATTGTTTAGATTGACGACTTCATAAATTTTTTGGTTGCAGAGAGGAGACGTTTAAACGTCTCAAGTCCGTGGACATACACTTAAGCCAGTGGTTCGGCCTGTTGTGCGCTCCTTATTTATGATCTTTTTATACCCGAGTATAGACACGAGTTACAGAAAATCGGTACTAGACACGAATTTTCTCAGTATCTTCCAGTCATATCCTCTGAGATGAGTCAAGTCTGGTAATATGTCGGACTCGAAATGTTGGGATCTTGCATGTGTGAAAGCCGGACAGTGACACAGAAAATGTTCCATCGTTTCGATGTTTTCCCTGCATGCCCTGCATTCGTCGTTTCCTGCTGGTCCTATGCGCTGAAGATGTGCTTGTAAGCTTGAGTGTCCCTTTAGAACACTCATCATCTTACTAATATCGATCTTTTCATTTGGGTCACCCCAAAGTATCTTTGTAGTTGCTCCTACTGTTGCGCTATTCCACACAGTTTTGTGAGCCATCACTGCCCAGTGCTTCAACTCATTTTTCGTGGCTTCGAAAGGTTTCCAATTTTCCAAGTTTATTACTCGAAGTTCTCTGCCCTTTGAAGCCAAGCTGTTTGCCCGTTCATTTCCAATCACTCCGTTTTGTCCTGGTACCCAGCAAATAAAACACTAAATAAAATCTTGATTTTTTCAAAATGTAATATTTTGAAATTGAAAAAATGTGGACCATATGATAACTCATATTGTGCCCTATATGTCCTAAAAAAATTCATTTTGGGATCGCCGGTAGTTATCATCTGGTCCACATTTTTTCAATTATTACTATTTGAAATATTACTTTTTGAAAAAATCAAGATTTAATTAGTGTTTTTAAAATAAAAATAGGTCATGCAACTTCCAATCAACATCCATCTCGGTATTACTAAAGCCGAAGGCCCTTATTCATAAAAAGTTAAAGAAGGTTTGAGGAACGCTTTAACAGTGTTAAAGCGTTAAAGGGCCGAAGACTTTAGAAATCTATGTCAAAACAAAATATTTACATATCTTTGGTAGAACAAAAGTTATGACCATTCGAATGCAAGCACTTTTCGATATATTGTCCAATTTCGAATGTTTAAATGTACATATCTCTCACAGTTTTGAAAATTTTTCAACAAAATTGTATATTCTATATCAGGATATACAATTTGAACATGAACAAATATGAACATTTTCTATGCCACAGTCTAGGTACGATTTTGAGCAAGTGATTCACATTACATATGGGAGTTCGAGAGAATGACCATCCCCCCAACCCCTTTCCTCATTTTGTGGTAAACAAATGATTCAATTTATTTTTGAAATTAATTAAATTCGCTTAACATATTTATTTGTTTGTTTTACCGACACTTCACGCGTCCATTCAATTTTAAACTGCCTACCATACCACAAGTTTGCCTGCCCGCCTCACTGTCCATCTATCCATCCGTCTGTCCGGTGGTGCTCTGGTCAGCGATGGAAGGGGTCACAACCAGCCAGCCAGCCACCAGTTATGATGGACTACTGACTGCTATGCGCACTGCAATAATGTTTGTGTTCTAAATACCATGTAAACCGGTCACCATGACATCCGCTTGTTTTTTTGTGTGTGCAAATTTTAACAAATTTTATTGAATTGAATTAAATTTAACTCGTTTGTCACAGTTTTACAATAGAGGAATTCACAGCCATAGTCAGTTCAGTTCAGCTCAGCCCAGTTCACCTCATCTCAGACAGTCCCACAATTCTAAATGTTTTGATTTAGTTACAAGCGTATTGTGTCCATCTATTTGGAAATCTCCCATAAAATGTGGGGCAGAATTGGAGAAGTTTAAGGTTAACCATTTAATTGTCTTTTGTTCGTTGGGTGTCTGGTTGGTGGTGGCAGTTGTCTAGACTGACAGACTCAAAACAACAACGGAACACGAAAACTTCTCATGGCACCAAAACTTCAAACAGAAACAGAACCATTAAACTGAATTAGAATACGCGTGTCGCCCTGGGAAACATAGAAATTGCATAGGGCGAGGTTGAGCATTATAGCCTGACGCATTTACAGGGTGTCTAAAAAATGAGTTTCTATACATATGTACAGGGGTTTCCAATAAGAGTGTTACGATTTCTGTGAAAAAAATACACAAAGAAATTCAAAAGTTTTTTATTTAATGTGAAGTACAATCGATACAATTAAGTTCTAAATAAAACGTCATTCACATGGCCTCCACGACTTCTCCTGCAGGAACGAATTCGATGAACCAAATTTTAGAGCTCTTTTTCCACTAATTCAAGTCGTATGTCATGAATGGCACGTACAATATTGACTTGTAAAGCTTGAAGAGAGTCTGGTCGTAGGTCGACTGGAAAGTTTTTTTTTGGATTTAAAAAAAATGGACTTAGCATCATTTTCAAATGTGAACGGAAAGCTCTAGCTCCTTAACGGTACGTCGGATCGGGAATCGGTCAATAGCAAAAAGATAGCTCATGACGAGAGCTAAAATATTGCTCGTGGGTATCAAGGTCGTAGGTCGACTGGAAAGTGTTTTTTTAATTTAAAAAAAAATTGACTTAGCGCACGAAAAGTTGCAATTGGAGAACGATTACATATTTTGTTATAAAACTGAATAATTTGTAAACGGTGTTCTTGCGTCTATCTCTCCATGATGAAATTGTAAACACCACTGAATACAATGAAAAACAAATGACAGATCATGACATATTACAAATGGCCGAAACGTCACTTCAAAATCATATCATTCCTATTGGAAACCCCGTTATATAATGACATTTCCTAAATTATCAATACATATCCAAAATTTTGCCAATTTTAAATGAAAAATCAAAATTTCAAGTGACATTTTCTCAATTACTGTTGAAAATGTTATAGACATTTAGGCTTTCTGGAAATGCTTACTTGAACTACAGTGAGTGTGTTACAGGGTGTCAAAGTAGTCCGTTTGTTCATAAACTGCCCTCTCTCTATTGCCGCAGATCTATCAACGAGATGGCTGAACAGCTTAACATATATATGTATACTCGTATGTATGTACCAAATACGGGTATCAGGGCATATGCATATCCCGGACAACAACAAAGCCGATGAACTTGCTAGGAAAGGAACGAAATTGCAAATTTTCGTAGAATTTTCATATACATACAGGGTTTTCCAACAAGAGGTGTTATTTTGAATAACCCGCTATTTCGGTAGCTGTCACTTTTGAAGCTTTTATTCTTTGACATTTGACAAGTAGAAACTACGCCATTACTAAAAATGGAACGATACACGATTCAACAACGCATTGAAATTATTAAAATTCGAAAAATCATCTTGATGATGAGGCCCATTTCCACCTCGGTGGGTACACGCTGAAAAAAATCGCTTCTGAAGTATATTGTCCCAAACATATTCGGCTTGAAATATACATATGTTTACGGTAGACAACAAATATATAATATTTGACATGTTATATGTTTGGGAAGATATTGTTCCAAACAAAAATATGTTCCCATCCTAATATTTTTTTTATTTGGAACTAGTATATCCGAAACAAAGATTAATTTGTATTTAGGTATTTTGGCAATGTATCAATGCCTTAATTTAAAGACAAGTTTTCTGTTTTTCAGATGTTATATACAGATATTTTTTTTATAAATTGTATATGTTTTTAAAATTTAATTAAAACTTAAATCGTATAATCTTTCGTAAATATAAATTGCATTGATGGATCGACAAAAAGTGATAAACTGGAATATTTATAAATTAAAGGAAATTTTTAATTATACAGTTTAACATGAAAACTACGAAAAACTAACTAAAATTCTAAAAAGTCAGCAAAGTTTTAAAAATCGGGTTTAAATAAAATATATTTGGAAAACTTCTTAAACAATAAATTTGTTTGTGTGTAAACACATATTTTATTTGTGAAAGTCAGTTTGCAAATATATTATGTTCTAATATATTAATATATGCGTTCCAAACAAAATTTCTTGATTTTCAAATAAAATTTATTTGTTAACAATATATTTAATAAATAAATAATATATTTTCTTTCAATTCAAACATATCAAAAATGACGATTTTCCCCGTGTACATCAACAAGCAAAATTGTCGCATCTGGGGTTCGGAAAACCCAAGAGTTTTTGTTGAGAAGACTCTCCTTCCTCAACGTGTGACTGTTTGATGCGGTTTATGGTCCGGCGGGGTCATTGGACCTTACTTTTTCGAAAATGAGGTTGGATCAACAGTTACGGTGAATGGATTGCGCTATCGAGAGAGTTTAATGATTTTTAATGGTCGGAGTTGGATGGTATTAATCTGGACAACGTTTACTTTCAACAAGACGGCGCTAAGTGCCACACAAGCAACGAAACCATTGCTCTGTTACAGGAAAAGTTTCCGGACCGTGTTATCTCTCGAAGAGGTGATCACAATTGGCCACCCAGATCTTGTGATTTAACACCTTGCGACTTCTTCCTTTGGGGCCACGTGAAAGAAAAGGTCTACGCCAACAGCCCAGCGTCGATTCAAGACCTCAAAGATAGAATTCGTGAGGCTATCGAGGACATAGGGCAGCCACTTTGCGATTTGGTTATGGAAAATTTTATGAAAAGGATATGGTCCTGTAAGCGTGGTCGTGGTGGCCATTTGGCTGATGTTGTTTTTCATTATTAACGGCATACCTTCCTCTTTATTATGAAATAAACATCCGATCATTTATCTCAAAAATAGTATTTTTTTCTGAATACCAAAATAACAACTCTTGTTGGAAAACCCTTTATATACTTGGTGCGTCACTGTCCATATGCATGATTTGGCTTAGGCAAGAGGCGGTCTAAGAGAGATGGACGGAAATTCACACCAGTACAAATCTGACCAAAAAAAAAAACAATAAGGTCAAAATATCTCCTCGAAGTCGACAGAAAAAAGACTGGTTACTTTAGTGTCAGTTCTAACGGAAAGGTACGCTGATTTTTGCAGTACAATTTTAGGTTCTACATATATATATATATATGTTCTTTATTTACAACTGAGTTTAATTACATAGCATATAAAACAATTGTAAAAGGTTCAAAGTGAACATAGGGCATCGACAAGCTCTCTCCATCTTACTCTATCGTTGGCCAGTGTTTTTGCATGGTTCGAGGGTATTTGGGCTGATTCCAATTCTCTCTTAGTGCAGCGTATCCATGTGTTTCTTGGACGGCCTCTTCTACGTTGACCTTGGGGGTCCAATGCAGCTCTAGCGATATCATTTTATGGTCGGCGAAAGATGTGTCCTTACCATGTCCATTTCCTTCTTCGGATTTCGACTTCGCCAGGCCTGGTATTTGTTCGTAGTAGCAGTTCTTCATTAGAAATGCGGTTAGGCCAGAAAATTCTTAAATTTTGGTGCAGGCAGCGGTTTAAAAAAAACTTGGATTTTGCGAATTGTCGCCTGTTTCATGTTTCAAGTTGTGCAGCCATACATTAAGATGGATTTGACGCTGCAGTTGAAAATTCTTATTTTGGTTGTACGCGAGATGTTGTTGCTTCTCCAAATTTTATTTAGTGTAAGAAAAGCGCTTCTAGCCCTATTAATACGATCGCGGATATCTGCCTCTGATCCCCCGTTTTTCGTTATTTTACTACGAAGGTAGCAAAAGCTATCGACGTCTTCGATGGCCTGACCGTCTATACAAAGCGGAGTTACATTGGTTGTTCCTACTCTCATGAGCTTGGTCTTTTTAGCATTTATTTTTAGACCGACTTTAGCAGCATTTTCTATCAGGCGTTCCAGATTGGCTTTTATATGTTCAAAACTATGCGCGAAAAAACATATATCGTCAGCGTAGTCGATGTCGCCAAGAAAATTATTGAAGTTCCAACGGATGCCATATGGTGCTAGGTTGTTTGTTGCTTCCAAAGCCGAATCCAGGAGAATTAGGAAGAGAGTGGGCGATAGGATGCATCCTTGATTCACACCTTAAACGAACTGTAATTTCAGCATTTCTGTACAGCTCACTAATCAGTGTAACAATTTTTGTAGGTAGCCTTTGTTTATGAGTGCGTTCCACATAACGTCGCGCGAGACATTATCGAAAGCTCGCTCAAAATCAATGAATAGCAGATGTAGGTGTGAGTTGAGTTCTACTGACTCTTCCATGATTATGCGCAACGAGTTAATGTGATCAGTTCAAGATCGCCCTGGTCGAAAACCAGATTGTTCTATGCGTAAAATTGAGTCAAGCGCAGGGGAGATGCGTTGGAGTAGCAGAATTGCCATAACTTTGCTGATGGCAATTAACAAAGTTATTCCCCGCCAATTTTTACATTGGGTCAGGTCACCCTTCTTTGGAATTGTTGTAATTATCCCTTTTTCCGTGGGAAAGATATTTGTATCCCACGCTTCTCTGATTATGGGGGTAATAGCTTGTGCAGTAGGCTCTGATCCGTACCGAAGCAGTTCCGCGGGGATGTTATCCGGACCGGTTGCGACTGCTTCAATCTCTTCGTATGAAGGTGGGGCTGTAGATATATCCCTTCTTGGATTACGGCATACGGGAGTTGCTTTTCCGAAAATATGCAGAGTAGTATTCATAATTTATCACTCATGTAGTAAGTAATAATATGAGATTAAAAATTTAAGAGATGGAAATTTGCCAAATGTCTATGCAAGCCTACTACGAACAACTCATTTTTTTTAATATGACACCCTTGAAGGAAATAGGAAATTTGCGGTTTATCCTTTTCACATCCTTATTCTACATCCCTCGGTTTTTTGTTTGGCGTTGGTAAAACAATGCAGTTATGTTTCTAAATTTTTGGGGATGGTCTTTTCTGGCCCCCCGAAATGTCTAAATAGATGTACATAAACGATGGACACGTGCCTGTTTCAGTGTTCCTCGTTTTTTATTCCACAAAAAGGGGACATTTGCAGGACATAAAATCACTTTACACAACAACTGTTCATTATCATGCTGATGACTCATAATGTGCCACAAGGACTCCTGGATACTATCTACATACATAAGAACGGGTATGTGTCTGCATAAATATACACAATCGTACATACATGCATATGTATGTATGTATAAGAGCTTTGGTGGGGCTCCTTTATGCGACCGGAATGAGTCAATCTGTCTCATGGAGAGTCCTTTCGGGGGTTGTTCGCTATAGCACATATTCCTTATGCCTACTTTGGAATTGTAGCCGCAATTGCCTGGCCAAAAGGGTGCTGCTCGAAAGAGAACGATGTCTGGTGAATATGGACAGTGTCGTCATTCATTTGATTGCCTTCCCTTAGCCAGCACAGTACTTTTTCTTTCCTCCACATCCGAGAAGAGCGTAGAGCATGTTATGCATCTGCGCATAAAACAATTGCATTTGCATGACATTCGTAAAGAAAAATCAGTTTAAAATACTTCAGTTGAAGAAAGTTTAAGTAGTGGTAAGGTCATTTTGAAGCCTTTAAAACTCCAGCCAGAAGTCTTCCATTTTTATAATAAATCACTGCTCCGAACATTAAAGAAGGTTAGTTTGGGACTGCTTCTAACGTTGTTCTTCTTTGCACCCTATTAATGAAGAAATTAAAGTGTGTGTGTGAGTGTAGAAAACTGGACTGGACTGGACTGGACATAGTTCATGAACAATATATATTGTGTGACAGAAAAAGAAGAGTGACACATTTTGTATCAGTTATCTAAAAAAAAGGATAATTATACAATTACACATTACTCCTTAACGAAGAAAATAAAGTGCCCATGAAATGCTAAAGCAGAGACTATAACAATGTAGACCTGTATTCGTAAAAGTTCACGAAGTGTTGATATAGCTTATTTTCTATGACAAATTAATAAGAAAGCTTCAATTATTTATTATAAATAAGGCCCATAATAACAGAAGAAAACTAGGACAGACTGCGTCTATATCGTCATCAGAAACGAGAAAGGGTGTATCATCATATCTGAAACTTTTACAGGAGAAGCAAGCCTCTAAACTAAATGAAAAATGTGGTCGTTAGATAAACTGGGTTTCCAGGATAATAGCTCAATAAATTCACACAAATATGATTTAAAACATGTTTGTGAAAATTGTGTGAAATAGGAATTTTTAACTATGAAAAAAAAAAAACAATTTGTTGTTAGACCCTTTTGAATTTCGTTAATAAATCCGCCATTTTTGTCAGGATGTGTATTTTGATGCAGTGTGCCGAAATCCATGGAAGACTGAATTTCCATTCCTCTTGTTGATACGCCCTTTTTAGTTTCTGATGACGACGTGTGTCAAATATTAATCTAAATCTGGACAGATTTTCCTAAAACCGACAAAAAACTCCTCACCGCTCATACTTGCACTGCAACCGGGCCTCGTGACACAAAGATCAGTAGAGTTAATATACGAGTATAGACCTCGACCCTCCCAAAAAGATAAGATTTTCTTGATACAAATGTGACTTTGATTTGCAAACGGAGGAGGATGCTTATACGGAATCATACTGAGGCGTTGGTAGTAGCTTTTCAGTGCCCCCTGACATCTGTCAGTAGAGCTGCCCACGATGAGTTGATTAGACCGTCACAACTTGTGGACACTTCATCGCTTGTGTGTATAAATAATCTCAAGATCTTTGCCTTCAATTTTCCTTGGGTGGCCAGTCCCATGCTGTATGAAACAAGGTTAGGTTAGGTTAAGAGTGGCAGTCTGTATAACTGATTCACTAAAGTCCATTGTGCTACCAAAGGGAAAACATAAGCTATCCCTAGGCCCTCCCGTTGAACCAATTTGATTGCTTTAAAAAATAAACAGCTAGCGGATTTCGACATCAGCCAAGTTAGCTAACTCCAAAACGATATGAAAGCCTAAGGCTACTAGAGGCAGCGGGGTACAGACACAGAAGGTGTTCTATCGATTCCTCCCTCTCTTCGTCTCAATCAATCTCTCTGAGTGCCGTCCAATAAGGCAGTGACCCGTAACAGACACGATAAGTAAGACGTCCGGTCTCGATACCGACAGGTCTACATCAGCCTGTAATACAGGGTTTTCCAACAAGAGGTGTTATTTTGAATCACTAGATATTTCGGTAGCTGTCACTATTGAAGCTTTTATTCTGTGACATTTGACAAGTAGAAACTACGCCATTACTAAAAATGGAACGATATACAACTACTAAAAAGGGAACGATATACAACATACAAAACGATCAAAAAACGATCGAACAAAAAAACGATACGAACGATACAAAATCATCTTGACTGATGAGGCCCATTTCCATCTCCGTGGCTACGTCAACAAGCAAAATTGTCGCATGTGGGGCTCGGAAAAGCCAAGAGTTATTGTTGAGAAGCCTCTCCATCCTCAACGTGTGACTGTTTGGTGCGGTTTATGGTCCGGCGGGGTCATTGGGCCTTACTTTTTCGAAAATGAGGTTGGATCAATAGTTACGGTGAATGGATTGCGCTATCGAGAGATGATTAATGATTTTTTATGGTCGGAGTTGGATGGTATATATCTGGGCAATGTTTACTTTCAACAAGACGGCGCTACGTGCCACACAAGCAACGAAACCATTGCTCTGTTACGGGAAAAGTTTCCGGGCCGTGTTATCTCTCGAAGAGGTGATCACAATTGGCCACCGAGATCTTGTGATTTAACACCTTGCGACTTCTTCCTTTGGGGCCACGTGAAAGATAATGTCTACGCCAACAGCCCAGCGTCGATTCAAGAACTCAAAGATAGAATTTGTGAGGCTATTGAGGACATAGGGCAGCCACTTTGCGATTTGGTTATGGAAAATTTCATGAAAAGGATATGGTCCTGTAAGCGTGGTCGTGGAGGCCATTTGGCTGATGTTGTTTTTCATTATTAGCGGCATACCTTCCTCTTTATTATGAAATAAACATCCGATCATTTATCTCAAAAAATGAAATTTTTCTTTGAATACCAAAATAACACCTCTTGCTGGAAAACACTTTATATGCAGTTCCTGAATGGTGGCCAGCTAGTAGTTGTTGCCCTAAAAAGAACTTGCAGGTCGCTAGAAGCATGCCCACATATTCCAGTTCCCCTGGAGCGTCTAAGGTAGTTCCTAGTCATTCCCTGTTTCCCGGCACCCGTACCAGGTGAAAATTGAACTATTCAGCCATCTCTTAAAGAGCTCTGCTACTCTCGAGGTCAGTTTTTAATTCAGGAATATAGTTCCCATGGACTTGATAGCAGCATAACAATCAGGGAAAATATTGATTCCGACTTTGGTCAGAACACTTTCATTTTCAGAAATACAGCTACCTCTTTAATAGCTGGTAAACACTACAGGCAGTCTTTCTGCCATAGATGTCCTGGAATACGACCATCCCATTCTGATCTAACAGGTATTCGATGAGATACTTCTTGTCAAAAAAATGTCAGTCATAGTGTAATCAACAGTGCCCGGAAGGAGAGGCATTAAATGTAGTATAGAATTTAGTGCCTCAGTTGGTGTCGTTCTCCGCGCACCAGTGATACATATAACAGCCATTCGATGGACATTGTTTAGTATCGCGCAGAAGGTGGATTTCTGCACATCTGTCCACCAGACGATAATGCCGTACAGAATTATCGGTCTGACTACTACCGTGTAGAACCTATAAACTATACGCAGGTTCAGACCCAAGGGTATTAAAATTGCCCTTTTACCGGTATATGTGGAACTGGTAGTAATTTCATCTACGAGTGCGACCGAAACCGCTAAAGTAACTTCGGTTGTGATGTTGGTTATAGTCTAATGATTAAGAACGGATTTTCAGGAATTTTGGTGGAGACTGTGGTTCAAACCCAAAATTGCGGGTAGATCACATGCTCCAGGTAGACTTGGCCAAGAACCGGGTGCTATGATCCTTAGAATAGCGGATGTGGTATAAGTATATAATCCTCGACCACATGCCAATAGACGAAGCGTACGCCCATCAGCTAAATTTTGAATTTGTACCTATAAGATAAATCTCGGATTACTTGTGAGAAGCTACTACTTCCTAAAGGATCGTAATGGCTCCGCTGTGGGCGCACTGTAAGTTAAGTCAACTAGGCCTAAATCATGTAAAATCCTTCAGTTAAGTCTGTCAGGGGTGTTGTTTGGATGACCTTTTCCGTGATGTTTGGAGCAAAAACTGGTATTTATTTCGGCTACGAAGTCTGACCGCATACTTCAAACTGGTATCGCTGAAGATCAGGAGCCACTCTGTCTATCGATAGATCCTGATCAATTGGGAACGATCCTATGTGGTGTTTCGTATTAAATGGAACAAAACTGGTATTAACTTCGGCTACGAAGTCTGACCGCATACTTCAATCTAGTATCGCTGGTGATCAGGAGCCCCTATGTCTATCGATAGATCCTGATCAATTGTGAACTGTCCTATGTAGAGTTTCGTGTTGAATGTGGTTTGACGCCCAAATGGCTGCAGAGTTTCGTCTCAGTGTGGAGTCTCACTGCTACCTCGTGCTGTGACCCATTGATCAGCAGAGGTTGTAGATAGGCCTCGACTCTCGCCGCTAAGATTTACATTCATGCAAATGTAAACTATGATTTAGTACCGGAAGGAGGATGCTGATGGGGTTTTGGCAGTCGATTTTCACTGCCTCTTATGTGATGATACACTTTGGTTAAGGTCTTTACGGCGAGAACCACATACAAATTCATGATATCTATCATTATAGTTGCCCACGGTGAGAAAAGCCACGTCCACTGACACATGGTGATTAGACCTTAAATTGTCTTTGGATGAGCAGTCCCGTGTTGTGTGGAACAAAAATTAGTAATAATTTCATCAACAAAGTCTGGTACCACGGGTGATCGGGAGCCCCTATAAGCGGGGTTGTAACCTCGGTTCTGACCTTGGTTAGAGTTTGGTAATTGGAACGGTTCTTCGGTGAGTTTCGTGGGGGCTGTGGTTTTAACCCAAAATCGCGTGTAGAGCGCTTGAACTGAGTGCTACGGCCCTCGGTGTAGCGAAGGCTTTGAATAGTTCTCGACAACTTCCAAGAGGTGAAGTGGACTACGAAGTTGTAACAGCGGGATATATCTCGGATTCCCAGTGGAGAGGTACTACTCTCTAAAGGATTTCCTTGGTAATCCTAATGAGGAGCTGGCCGTCACATCGTATCGTACTCCACTGTGCGATGGCGCATCACGGTATATAATATGTAATATGTCCTCTGCAGTTTACCTGGTAGTGGAGTTGCGTTAAAAACCGGTGCCATGGTCTTCAAAATGGTAGGAGTATTTGATGGTTTGGCTCTTAACCAAAGTGGAAGACATGTCCTCGAATTTGTATAAAGGGAAGTTTGTCATGATTGGGTCGAGGCATTGCAATTCACCCACTGTGTGGTTGGGTCACTACCGCAGGTACACACTTTAATTTAAAACAATGTCACAAAGCTCTGTTAACGATGGAGATTTTTAAATAAATTTCGAACCATATGATCTGTCACATTTCCATGATTTGAATGGCCAGGTCTCCTGATGTGACTGAGTCAGACTTCTTATTTTGGATCCTCATTGTTGTAAGAAGTATTTTTTAACCAGTATTTAAAAAAATGTGAACCCACACACAAAGTTTTTAATTGGAATTTATCTTATATTTATTTTAATATGAATCGTCTAAGCATAAGAACGCGCCTTTTTAACCTTTTATTTATTTATTTTTCTAATTTCAGTTAAATCGTAAATAATGTCTACCAGTCCGAAGCCAGTTAAAAAAGTTCCCATCCATTTACAGGTAATTTCATTGGACTTTAAATGTGCTAATGATTATGATCGATGTAATATATATCTTCCATTATTTACAGAGTGCTCAAAATCGCGTTTACATCAAAAATGGTCAAATAGTTAATCACGATAAAACATTCAAAGCTGACGTCTATATTGAAGATGGTACAATTAAGTAAGTTCATTTAACATATATAACTACCCTGCAGCTAAAATCATATCTAGTTGCGTATTGAAGCAGTCATCAGCTAGTTGTAATGTGACCTATGCAAACCCATTCGCATCGCTGCCAATAAAAACCATTATCTGAGCTGCTTAACAGTACTTGCTTGGTAGCTGCATGATGGTTGCAGATCGACCCGTTCGTCTCTCTGCCTTCAGCAGCAGAGAAATAAGCAAAAACGATTGAACTGCTTTACGATCAAGTACTTGCTTGGTGGTGGCAGAGTAAATGTTTCTCTCTCCCACCACCATTCTCTTGTACTCTCTTATTCTCAAATATATATATACATATACATATATATAAATATAACTGAACTAGATATTTACTAGTACTGAATTGTAAACAAATGAACTAGTTGACAAGCCAATGTTAAAATCGATAGTTCGTTATATGAAAAAAGGACAGATATGTTACTAATTTGAAGTAAAAAGCAACTAGTATATTTCTATATACAAACTAGTCATTTTGGCTGCAGGGTAGATGTAACTAACACTCGAATATTTTCAAAATATTCTCAATTAATGTTGATAATATTTTATGAAGTATTTAGCTTTGTTCGTTTCCGTAACAAGCACTGTCTTAAGTGTATGTCCATGGACATGAGACGTCTTAAACGTCGTAAACGTCTCTTCTCTTCAACCTAACCTAACCTAACAAGCACGTCTGTAAAGGCTTGTACCCTGCATTGCTTTCTTCGCCACCGCAGCTTGTGTAAAAATGAGTTCGCAAGACTTTCAGTATCTCTGCGTGCCGTCCAATAACGCACTGATCCGCCATGATAAGTGAGTCCTTCCAGTCTCGTAGCGACAGCAGGACGTTGATGTTTTTGGATTTTGGAGATTTAACATCGAATGTATGCAGTTTAAGTCTAAGGGCACTATCCCCCAAGAAGTGCTTGCAGGGCATGTTCACATTTTCCAATACCCTTGGAGAATGTAAATTAGTTCCTAGTTTTGGAAGTTCGTCTGAACTCTGTGGTCATATGCTATAGACGATGTCAGTTCTTGAATTTTATAGCAACCTGACTATCAGAGCAAATATTAATACCAATTTTAGTCGAAACATTCATTACAAATGGACAGCTTGAAAATGTAACAGAAAGTTGACCTTATGAATACAAACATATTTCGGCGTCGCTGAATCCAGTGACATTAGCAGTTTTTCTAAGATAGATCATGTTTTCGCAATATTCGGCCACAATGTTTGTTGAGAAATCGGAGAGGTTAGTTACCTCGGTGGTTATATTGAAGTAGAGGATGCTCGCTTTAGTCCAAAGAACGAAGTCCATGCTTCGCACCCGCTTACCCATAAAAATTGCAATCAAATTTTAACATATGTCAAAAATCATACAAATTGTTGAAATTTGTAGTTGGTGTCGTTTAAAAAAATATATTCCTCGCGAAAGAATACTATGAGTCCTTTCTCAACGTTTTTATGAGAATTAAGCAGATTTCGAGTTTTAACATAATTTGTATATTTTTATACTCATAGCAGAAAATATTTATTGATACATACTCGTATTACTTTTTGACTTGAATTTTTGTAAAATATTTTTCGGTTAGTTTAATGGAAATTACAAAGCTCAGCAACAAAACACACTAAATTATGAAACCTGTTAATTTTTCACCAACAAAAGCGTTGGAGACTATACTGCACATCCAACCAATAGACATCCGTATAAAGTATGAGGCAGCCCTCACAGCAAGACGTCTACAAGTGATGGGTGAATGGATAAATCGAGACCACAAGTCTTATCATCAGAAGATTTTAGAATATCTAGTTGGTCACATTCAAACGCCAGAAATTTCGGACCGCATTCCTGAAGTGCGGCTTACGTTTGTGCCAGACAGACGCTCCTGGGAAAATGGAACTTTGGCCCATGTGCCAGTGGGAACCAGCTGCTACACGGATGGGTCCAAGCGAGGAGGAAGGACGGGTCTGGGACTTTTTATTGATGAACCAGAAGTCGAACTTTACTTCCGCCTCACAGACGATAACACAGCATTTCAAGCAGAAGTTCGAGCAAACACGGAGTGTGTAAACTGGCTCAGTAATACCACAAAGCCTAAATATTCCAACATCTTCATAGATAGACAAATGGCGATCAAAGTTATAACATCGGAAAAGGTCAAATCCAGAACTGTGTTAGACTGTAAAAGAACGATAAATGATTACTCAGTCCATGGTCAACTGCGTATTTTCTGGGTACCGGGACACAACGGAGTGATTGGAAATGAAGGAGCAAACAGCGTGGCTTCAAAGGGCAGAGAACTTCGAGTAATAAACATAGACAATTGGAAACCTTTCGAAGCCACGACGGATGAGTTGAAGCACTGGGCAGTGATGGCTGACAAAACTGTGTGGAATAGAGCAACTGTAGGAGCACCTGTAAAAATTCTGTGGGCGATCCAAATGAGAAGAAAACAAGTAGTTTTCTGAAACTAAACAAGATCGAGATTAGTAAGACGATGAGTGTTCTAACGGGACGCTCAAGCTTACAAGCACATCGCATAGGACTAGCAGAAAACGACGAGTGCAGGGCATGCAGGGAAAACATCGAAACGGTGAAACATTTTCTGTGTCACTGCCCAGCTTTCGCACATACAAGATCCCGATATTTCGGGTCCGACATATTGCCAGACTTGACTCATCTCAGAGGACATGACTAAAAAATACTGAGAAAATTCGTGTCTAGTACCGATTTTCTGTAACCCGTGAGGTATAAAAAAATCATAAATAAGGAGCGCACAACAGGCCGAACCACTGGCTTAAGTGTACAGGGTTGCCCATATTCGACGGACCCATCTGGCAACGCCATAACTTTTGACAGAGATGTCAGATCGCTTAATGACATACCGCGTTTGAAGCGTCAGTCCAAGCAGATTTTTACCATGGAACAATACACGCCACGCGAGCGCTCTGAAATAGTTGAAATTTACATTCAACAGAAGAAGTCAATTGTGAAAACTCAAAAAACTGTCCGATGAAGCCCATTTCACATTGAATGGGACCGTAAATAAGCAAAATTGCCGTATTTACGCCACTGAAAATCCTCAGGAGATTCAAGAATTGCCTCTTCATGACGAAAAAGTCTCAGTTTGGTGCGGCGTTAGTGCGAAAACGGTCATTGGGCCGTTTTTCTTCCAAAACGAAAATGGCCATGCTGTTACCATCAACCAGGAGCGTTATCGCGACATGATGACCAATTTTGTGATGCCAATTATTCGTCGAAAGCGTATGAGGCAGTTCTGGTTTCAACAAGACGGCGCTCCACCGCACACAAGTCGCATAACAATCGATTTTCTGAAGAATTTGTTTCCGGGCCGTTTGATGTCGAAAAGTGGTGATTTGGACTGGCCACCGCGTTCGCCCGATTTGACGCCGCCTGACTTCTTCTTGTGGGGATATTTGAAGTCAAAGGTTTACGTTAACAAGCCAAGGACCGTAGAAGAGCTCAAGGACAACATTCGTGAAGAAATAGCCGCTATTCCGGCCGAAATGTTGGCGAAAACGATGGAAAATGCTGCAAAAAGGGCACAATACTCCATCAACGCCAGAGGCGGCCATTTGAGAGATATCATATTCAAAAATTGATGTAAACAAATCTACTTGGAACAAATTAAATGATTAAGATTGCCAACCGCCAAATTTTTATTTTTTCTTTGATTTTTTTTAAAAAAACATGGGTCCGTCGAATATGGGCAACCCTGTATGTCTATGGACATGAGACGTTAAAACGTCTCCTCTATTCAACGTAACCTAAACTAATTTTTCATAAATATTTTGAAAGGAGATCCATAGTAAGTTGGGAATATTGTTCTCACAGACACCAATAAAAATGTCTACGATTTGCTTGTCGTTTGACATATGGTATGATTTGATTGCAATTTCAGTGGTAAGGGGGTGAGAAGCGTGGACGAATGTTTTTGGTAAAATAAGTCTCCAATGGTTCCCTTTATTTCGATCTTTGGACCGAAGCGTGTATTCCGATGCCTTCCACTTCCAAATTACCATCGAGATAATAACTTATCTGATTTGCCAACAAATCTTTGGAGTCGATTATCCCGAAAACAAGACCTAACATAGAAAATCAGCTAATGCAACTAGATTTATTATGGCCGAAAAAGGTATATCCATAGGGTCTCCTTTCTGTTAAATTTGTTGTCTAGCACAGTGTTATCAGTCATTCTTCTACCTCTCTAATGACAAACACTACTTTGGCAAGATAGTCCTTTTTGCAAGGATTGAACTAGTTCGTTAGTAAAAATACCAAAGTTGTTGAGGAACCGTCTGTATAGAAATACCAAAGTTGTTGAGGAACCGTCTGTATAGAAGTTCATGAATCTCCGAGGAATGTAACACAACCATTGCATTTTTATCTATCATATATAAGGGTTAAATATTTCTTATCAAAAAGTGATCCAGTAAAGCAGAAGCATTGCTATGATGTGTAGCGGTATTAAATGTAGTATAACATTAAGGGACTCTGTAGTTGTCATTCTCATCGAATCAGTTATACATATAACAGCCATTTGCTGATATTAGATTTCTGCAGAGCCCTCCATAAGACGACGATACCGCATTATCTGTCTTGTTACTGCCGCATACAGACTATAAGTGGGTTCAGACCCATCGTTATACTATTGTCTTTTAAAGTTGTTGGGTTAGAAGTTTTTTGTTGGGTTTGAAGATTTTTAACAAAAGACGGAGCTTTGTGGCTTATCATTTATGCAAAAGCTAATATATTTGCCATTCGAATAGCTATGAACGTCTAAAAAATTCCAATCCGAAAATTTCTCTATAAATTCTCAGAGGCCAGGGTGACATCGAGCATGTCTTCGGTGTTACTAGTATCGAAGAGTTTCATGTTCTCAACTACAAATCACAAGGTTTATCTGTAGAACCCGGCCAGGTCTCGACATCTTCATCGAACCGCAACAGTAGCGCTCAACAGAGCGCATCTTGATTGTGGGGGTAGGGAAGGTCAATCACTTCGTAGCTCCCAAAACCTGACAAGGATTTAGTCAGCAAAGGCCGCTGTCACAGTCTACCTTGCTATGCACGGTTCGGATAACACTATGGACTTAGGGGGGTTCGTTTTAAGTGGAACCACAACTGGTAGATAATTTTGTGTTATATACAATGTACTATGTGGAACCGGTAAAATGTTACACTTGTGGAACTGTACATAGGAGAATGTAATATTTCGCTTGTCGAACACACGCTGGGTTATGTGAGTACTAAAACGTAAATATGTAAAATAGGGATGGCCAATATGGTCCATATTTTCTACAAACAATTTCAAGTAAAATCGGAAGGCATAGTTATAAGGGGGCTTTATCATATCCTGGACCTATGCGGCTCACATTTTCTCAGGAGTACTTTAGAGTAAAATAAAAATATTAAATTTCCTTCGCGTGGGTTGGACATTGTGGGGTCTATAACTTGGGTACCTAAAATATTAAGGTACCTTTATATGGCGGCTATATAAATGATTGGCCCGATATGGCACATTTTTCGCCAATGGTTAAGGATAAAATAGAACACAAATTGGAAATTGGTTCGATCGGTTCTACAGTGTGACTTCTAGAACGCGACGAAGTTGTATCGATATGAAACATTTTTAATGGGGTTAGTTCTGGACCAAAGAAAATCTCTGAGTACAATTTCACAGAATGTGTAGATAGACAGACATACAGATGGATGGACGGATAAATCGATCTCCTTTCTTTAGTAACAATTTCAATGTGGTTTATAAAAATAGTAATTTTCAAAATTATCTTTAATATAATCTATTATTTCAGATTTGTTGGACCACCCTCGGAAATTACCATACCCGGTGGGGTACGTATTATAGATGCTGCCGGTAAATTAATTATTCCCGGTGGTGTTGATCCCCACACTCATTTCCAATTGAAAGTCGCCGGAACTACAACAGCAGATGACTTCTATTGTGGCACCAAGGCCGCGGTTGCCGGTGGAACCACCACAATTAGTGAGTATTTTTGTTTATTATTTTTTTAACAAAAGTATTTTAAACATTAATATTTTTACCATTTATTAACACAGTCGATTGCGTTTTTCCCGAAAAGGGAGAATCGCTCGTGGAGGCCTATGACAATTGGCGTGCGTGGGCCGATCCCAAGGTTTGCTGTGATTATGCTTTGCATATGGGCCTGACTTGGTGGTCGAAATCCGTAGCTTCTGAAATGAAAATCATGTGCGAAGAATTGGGAGTTAACTCTTTCAAGATGTCCATGGCCGACAAGGGTCAACTGGCGGATTCCGAAATGTTAGACGCCTTGGAACGCATCCGATCGATGGGCGCTCTGGCTTTGGTTCACGCCGAAAATGGTGATATAATTGCCAAGAATACTGTTAAGCTTCTGGCTACTGGAGTTACGGGTCCAGAGGGTCATGAATTGTCGCGACAGGAGGAAGTAGAAGCGGAAGCTGTAAATCGTGCCTGTATATTGGCCCATCAGGTAATTAGAGACGGGGGCTTTTTAATATTCTGCAGGAAACAATTTGTATTACACTTTATTTTTTGAAATTACATTATTTTGTGATAACTAACTTTGGGGAATGTGTGTAAGAATATGTCATATATGAACCATGTCCGGTTATGGTTCATATGTGATAATTATTTGATACAAATATGTTCCCAAATCACTTCACTCTGCGTACCTATTTTTCGGTTTCTACTAATATACATACATACTCGTATACATGTTTATTTTTTAAGTATTTTTTTAATTATTGCTCATAGAATTGATTAGAAAACAATGTAATTCGCTTAAAAGCTTTTATGAAAATAGGAAAAATATGACTGTTTTTAGCTTGTTGCACTTTTTTTTCGATGGTTCTGAAGGTAATACACTTGGTGGTTTATTTAATGCAATTATTGGTTTGTTAGCTTTCAAATTGTGTATAGTTATCAGAAATATTTCTATTTTATTGTTAAAAAAATTATTTCTCTACAGGAGGAAGTAGAAGCAGAAGCTGTAAATCGTGCCTGTACACTGGCTCATCAGGTAAATAGAGGGAGCATTTTCCGGTTTGCCGGAAACACTACGTTCTTTTTTGTAAAAGCTCCGTATGGGAATGTGTATAAGAATATATGTATGTATCATATATGAATGGAATCAAATATTATTATTTGAAACAACGATGTTTCTAAATCACATCACTCTGAGTACTTACATATTTGTCGGTTTGAAATATATGTATACTCGTAAACATTTTTGTTTCTGTTTACGTATTTTTTTTAACAATTTGGAATAATTACTCATGGAATTGAATAGAAAACAATGTAATTCGCTTAACAGCAATTTTTCGAATAGGGAAAATATGATAGTTTTTAGCTTCTTCAAACTTTTCTCCTATGATTGTGAAGGTAATACACTTGGTGGTTTATTTAAAGCAATTCTTGGTTTGTTAACCTTCAAATTATACATCGCTCATTTAGTGCAAGAGTGGTACATTTTGAGTTAGAACATTTCACTTAACAGCGATTTAAATGATCTATACAAAAATAACTATTTGACAGAATGGGATGCCATAACTTCTGAATTATGCTGAATATTGTTGTCTTCTTAAGAAATCAGCCCAATCATTGATTAGCTTCTAGAAATGAAATGTAGGACAATTTGGTTTGATCACCTCAAAAAATGTTATTTTTTTAAATGTGACGTTCTTGCACTAAATGAGCTACATATGTATGTACATACATATCGTCATCAGACACGAAAAAGGGCACGTAACAACAAGAACAAGTAAAAGCGTTAAGTTCGGCCATGCCGAATCTTATATACCTTCCACCATGGATCGCATGTAAATGGTGGTTACGGGTATTAATAAACTCATTATACAAAATTTCAGCCCAATTCGTTGAAATTTGATGTTTTTGTGGCGTTACGAAGTCAAATCTAGAGGGACCTTTGTATGGGGGCTATATCAAAACACTACGGTTGTTCGTGTGAAGGATATCGGGTATAAATAAACTCCAGTTACCAATTTTCAGCCCGATTAGTTGACATTTGTGGTCTCTATGACGTTAAGAAGTCAAATCGGGGAGATGCAATTATATGGGGGCTATATCCAAAAATGAACCGATATTGCCCATTTTCAATTCCAACTTACCTACAGATATGAGAAATATATGTACCAAATTTCATCCACCTAGCTTAAGTATTATAGATTGTAGCGTGATTACAACAAACGGACGGACGGACATAGCTAAATCGTCTTAGAATTTTACGACGATTAATAATATATATACTTTATGGAGTCTCAGATCAATATTTGGTGGAGGGTATACAAATGTACACGGTACACTGCATAAAAATACATATGCTGACAAATTATGTCCTTTTTATACCCTTCACCATAGGATGGGGGTATGCTGCGAACGTATAAAGTATATATATTCTTGATCGTAGTGAAATTCTATGACGATTTAGCCATGTCCGTCTGTCTGTTGAAATCACGCTACAGTCCGTAATAATAGAGCTAGGTTGATAAAATTGGGTAGAAATACTTCTTATAGCTGCAGGTTGTTTGGGATTGCAAATGGGGCCATATCTGCCAATGTTTTGATATAGCTCCCATATAGAGGTCGCTGCAAAATATGGTTTTTGAGCGATAAATACCACATTTTCCAAGCATTTTAACTGAATCTTTACAGTTTGTATTACTTAGACATCATCACAGTAAATTTTTTTTAAATCTGTTCATATTTTGTTATAGTCCACCTATAGATGTCGCTCCCAAAAAGGCTTGCTTAAGCCATACACACCACATTTTCTAAGCAATTTAGCTGAAACTTTGCAGCCTAAAAACACTTTTTGCGAATTTGCGACCTAAAACTTGCAGCGTTCTTTTCTTTTAACAATTTATTTAAACAAAAAGGATCGTTTCATGATTTGCTCCATATTTTTTCAGTAACAAAATTGAATGCAATCCATAGTGGAAGGTATATAAGATTCGGCATGGCCGAACTTAACGCTTTTACTTGTTTATTTTACGTATGTTTTTGTTTCTCCTGTAAAATTTTCAAATATGATGATATGCCCTTCCTCGTTTCTGATGACCAAATGTATGAACATAAATATTATCGACTAAAGAGAGAGTGATGGGAACCAAAGTCGATGAAAGTTTATAGTCATTATATGACTGATTCGGAAGTTACGGGTCAACATCGACATCATTTTTGGCATTGAAGATTTTTTTTAATAAAATTTAAAAAAAAAGTCGATTTGTTTTCGGATCAAAATCGAATATTAGAAAGACAAAATTTCGATAACTTCACACTCGAGAGTACAAAATCTTTAAACTCGACCGGAGGACGGCCTCGCTGGTATACTTTCGTTAAAGTAGTCGGCTTTAAACATTTCGATAACTAGAAATTTATCGAAAAATTTTACCCGATTTTTGGATTTTTCCATTCTAATGAGTTCAGAATAATACAAAGTAAAAAAGTATTTTTCCATTTAATAAGGTAGTTATCAAAAAAAAACATGGATTTTTCCGGTTATTCGATATTTCAATAATCGGAACGATTTCATATTGATTATTCATTTTACAAAAAAAATCGATTTTTTCAAACGTAACCGTCCGATAAATCTATAACTAAGCTGTAAATCGATAAAATGCCGTTTAATTTATCTTTTTTTTTGAGGTGCTCTATTCAAAAATATCAGCTCGATGGGCCTGTTAGTGGTCCTTGTTAATCGTCATTCCCCTGTGCATATTTATACCCTACACTACACTGTGGCAGGGTATTATGGCTTTCTAAATTTCTTTGTAACACCTTAAAGGAGAAGAAATGGACCCATCGATCGACTGAGAATAACCCTTTGAGTCGATTTAGCCATATCCGTCCTTCCGCCTGTGAACACATTCTTGTGATCGATGTGCAACTCGCAAATATTAACCGATCCTTACGAAATTTTGCACAGAGACGTTCTTGATGCAAGGGACGAACACTATTGAAAATTTGACTTCTTCACATTCTAGAAGTCACTCTATTCAACGATCATGCTGAAATTTGGCAGTTTGTGTTTTACAAGGTGGCGCAAAAGTAACCTTTCGATGTTTTGTGCCAAAGTCACCGACCAATTATTGGTCAAATAAATAGTCAGCAATATTCCGCGTTCTGGAGCAGTGTAGCGTAACATTGTTTATTAACGTGTATTTCGCATGTGTTTACTACACAAATGTCAAAACAGAACTGACATTAGGGGCCAATCGCAAAATTTATAGCATTTTCTGATAGGAGGATTACTTTTGCGCCATTTATAGCATTTTCTGATAGGAGGATTACTTTTGCGCCACCTGTTATTATGTCCCTAACTCTTTCCGAAAAAATGGGCTAAATCGGTGCATGTTTGGATATATCCCACCTATATAGGTACCCCCGATTCGACTTTTTCACGTTCTAGAGGTAACTATTCAAGCGATCCGGCTGAAGTTTGGCAGTTTATGTTCTAATATGTCCCTAACTATTCCCGCAAAAAACTGGTCCAAATCGGTCCATGTTTGTATATATCCTACATATAGGAGGACCTTCCGATTTGAATTCTTCACGTTATAGAAGTATCTCTATTCAAGCCATATAGCTGAAATTTGGTAGATTATGTTTTATTATGTCCCTAACTCTTTCGGAAAAAATGGGCCAACTCGGTCTATGTTTGGATATATCCCCCATATAACTGTACCTTCCAATGTGCCGTCTTCACATTCTGCATGTCACTCGATTCAATCGATCCGGCTGAAATTTGGTAGGTTATATTTATATTTTATTTCTAGAAAAAATATTTGACTTCATCGCATTCTAGAAGCCTCGTTGAATAACCCGAGTGGCTGAATATTTACATATTTTATCCTAAACAATTCCTATGATCCAAATCGGTCAATATTTTTATATATCCTCAATATAACCATACCTTCCTATTTGGTTTATACATATCGCTCATTTAGAAAAAGAACGTCACAACTCAAAATTTTAAAATTTCTATGTGCTTATACAAAAATGTCCTGCTCTTCAAAATGTAAAGATTATTGATGGATATTTTGGATTTATTGTGTAGGCAACTATATTTTACAAACCTAGAAATTGATTTTGTCCCATTCGCTTGTCAGGTTCATTTTCTATATGCTACACAAATTGTCCATAGGCGGAATTTCCGATTTTGAGTTGTAACATTATTTTTGTAAATGAGCGATATATTCAAGAAGACACAGTTTACAACCGATCCTGCGTATTGTACTTTTTGCTTCAAATTATTTTTGAAAAATGTGTTCCCATCGGTTCAACTTTTATTAGGCAAATCCATATTAATTTAAAATTTTATGCTTTAGAAATAGCAGCAGAAAACGTACCACTAATTTCTAGATAATATAATTTGCAGGAAAAATAGGCATCACAATATTGGTGTAGGGTATCATATAGTCGGCCCAGCCCGACTTTGAACTTTCCTTTCTTGGTTTTGACAGGGGAAAATAAACCAGCAAATGGTTGTTTCAGAATGAACCATATGCCGTGCTACAGATGAAATGCTAAAGCCGAAATTAGAAATGAAATTAATGGCATGCCTGAATTTTGTTATAGAAGAAGGAAAGAACTTTATTGGCATTTATTTGTATACACACACAAACGGACACACACACTCATACACCTACTTTTTTGCATTCTCAACAAATTGAAGGAAATAGTTTTGAAATATTGTAATTTTGTCTTTGTAACAGATGAAAGCTCCACTTTATGTAACATCAATCACTTCCAAGTCATCCGCTGAAATTGTGGGTCGCGCCAGACGCAGTGGTTACTGCGTGTTTGGCGAAACATTGGCCAGTTCCATTGGCCGTTCCATGCACGGAGTACCGAAACAGGAACGGGTCTATTACACCACTTCCCCTCCAATACGCGAATCTCCTGAAACTCCAAGTCAGCTAATGAAGTCGTTGGCATAGTAAGTAAAATATTTTTGTAGCTTGTTTTTACGACCAGTTTCCATTTGATTATTACTATTATATTCTATTCAATTTCCAGTGATGACCTCCAAGTTACCGGCAGTGACAATTGCACCTTTAACAGGGAGGACAAAGCCAAGGGCGTACACGATTTCTCAAAAATTCTCAGCGGCACCAATGGTGCAGAAGATCGTATGTCCATTGTTTGGGAGAAGGGTGTCCACGCGGGTCTATTCGATCCCAGTCGTTTTGTTGCCGTCACTAGTACCAATGCTGCCAAAATCTTCAATTTATACCCCCAGAAGGGCCGCATCGCTGTCGGTTCAGATGCCGATGTGGTCATCTGGAATCCCAATGCCACCCGCACCATTTCCAAAGATACGCATCACCATAAAGTCGACTACAACATCTTCGAGGGAATGGTGTGTCATGGTGTGCCCGAGCTGGTTTTGGTTCGTGGTCGAGTTTGCGTCGAACATGGTACGGTACGTGTGGCCGAGGGTCATGGCCGTTTCTTAAATCCTGAAGTACGATCGCCCTATGTTTACGATGTGTTGGAGGGCAAGGTAAAATTGATTGAGGAGCGCAACGGAGGCGACGAACAACACGCCGCAGAAGATCATTTCAATGGCGATATGAGGAAGTTGAATATGAGTGCTTTGGAGATAGAGATACCATATCAGGAACCATCGCATGATCTCGTAGCTAGCGCTGGTTCTATGGGAAAAAGTTCGCCATCTTGTCTTGGTCACGTGCAGGGTTCAAGAAATATGCAAGAATCCACATTTTCGATTAGCGGTAAGTACAATAGTTATGAACGAAATTTTTTAGATGATATATAAATACATACGAGTATATGGGATATGTGTGTCTTCTTCATACAAAATAACTTAATGTTAACAGAGGGTTTCCGATTATCATAGGTTATGTTAGGAGTGGCAGCTTATACATATGTCCCTACGTATATGTTGTCCATTGTCTTCCACAGGGAGGTAGGGAATAATATAAGTTTTTGCTAGCCCCTCCCGTTGAACCAATTTGATTGTTTGTTAAAGGTTCAAGAGTTGGCGGATGCGAACATTACCCAAGTTAGCTAACCCCCCAAAGACATGTGAGAGCCTAGGAGAGCCTGCCGCCTTCTAGAGAGATGCGACATACATACTTGTGGTCTTAGGTCACACCTTCGATGTGTTACACTTTTGGCTCGTAGCAAATGATATATACCCTCCTCTCTAAGGCGAGGGGATAATGAATAATGTGCTCCAAAAAATAGAAACATTATTTCAAGATTCCATTCGGATCTGTCAGGTATAAGAGTGGTTTAGTCACACTCCAATCAACAATGTAAGGAAGGTCAGACATTGAGTCTAAAATGGCAGTTCCCTTAGTCTATGTAGGTTAAGTTAGGTTAGTTGAGGATGGCGCCGGCTCATAAATGCCAAGAGTCCACTGATTCCAAATTAGATCCTTTGTGATTCCTCATAATTGCTTCTTCTTCAAAGTCCATTAAGTCTGGAGTTCCAATCTGATGTCGTAATGTATTTCTGTCTGAAAAGGTCCAACCCTTTAAGTTCAGACAACTCCTGAAAGAAAAATTAACCTAAGTCTAATAGCAGTAGCTTCATACTACAGGAATGCGAAGAAAAGTTTTTCTGCTGCATAGAGAAACGTATAATAACAGGCATTCGATCGGACTTGCTGTTTTTCTTCCCTGAACAGGCCTATAGTTAGATACAGTACGAAAACTTTTTCTTTATGTTCGAAGTTCTTCTTTTTCAGTGCGTTTAAAATCGAAAAAATCTATATTAAAATTCAACAAAAAAACAAACTGGTAATGTCGACCAAAAATTATGAAAAACGATCCGCTTCTTGGGAAAATTTTCTACGATATTGAACGAACTAGTTCAATTGAACGGGTCACTCTACTGAACGGTATGAACTAATTTACACAAACGCGTTTGTATATTCAACTCATTCCATTAATGTTCCAATCGAATTCCTTTAATAGCGACTGATTTGAACTGTGATCCACTGAACGAAACGAGCTGTTGCAATAAACAGTTGTTGAACTAAAGTAAGTTGGTGAGCTAAAGAGCTTGTGAACTAAATGATCGAACTAGTTCACTCGATTGAACTAAGGAACTAAACTACCCAACTCTAGGTTCAATACCGTATTGTTCGCCATGATTTATTGCCACTGTTTTGGTAATCTGCGCTGATCTTCAGTCGCGGGTAGACAGTCTTCTGTTTAGTGTGTTTCCATAGGATATGGGAACGAGCTGAGTCGGTTTCATTGGACAGTAGAATATGTGAAACGTGCGGTGTCAATAGTTGGCCATTAATAATTAGGGCTGCTATACCATATAGATCTCAGCTCTTCCAGCTTCAGACTCTCTTCTTCAGATGCTATTGAAGACATTGTTCTTAAACATTTTTGCTTACTTGCATGGAAGGAGGGAGGCTCCCCTCCATTGGTTGTGTTGTTGTTGTTGTAGCAGCTTGGAGACGCTGGGTTGATAATCCTTAAGTCTATTTCTATTACAGACTTCGTTCCGGCATATATCCGATTATCGCGGGAACCTTATGTTGTTTTCACCTACTCAATGTTGTCCGGTTGTAAATTAACATTCGTCTGTTAATATCAGGGAATGGATGTTATTTGAGTGTTGCCGTTTCTATTCTCTCCAAAATTGTGGATTGGATAACATAAATCATGGAAAACAACAGGCGGCTTCATGTGGCTGTTCGTTAAGAAATGTGTAGACATTTCTTCTCCATATATTATTCATATTACCAAACTGGTGATGCATAAGTTAACATGTAATGTATAGCAAAGTGTCGGGAGATTTGAAGTCGGATATCATGTTATTTCTTACTGCGTAGAAACTAGAAATGTGTTTAACCTTTCGCAAATGCTGGATATAGTCAGCTTTATTGAAGGATCTCTCTCTGTTAAGGAATATACAATGGCAGCTTTCTTAGATATAGAGGGAGCCTTCATTAAACTACATCCAGCCATAATTGTCATTTTCATTTGGATATATAACGTACTACCTGTTGTGCCAGCTTCCTTGGAGGTATTGAAATTTCCCTCTCTGAAAGCGCAAAATAATATTTTACTGTCTGGAAAAAGCAAAGATGGCTGTGGTAGGGTGACATAAAAGCCCAGGAAATACTGGGGTCGGAAACCGCATTTAGTTTATTGGTTGTACACGGACGAAAATCGCCATTTTTGATATGTTTGAATTGAAAGAAAATATATTCGGAACCAAAATTTTCAAATATTATATGTTTTTGAACGAATAAATTTTATTTGAAAATCAAGAAATTTTGTTTGGAACGCATATATTAATATATTAAAACACAATATTTGCGAACTGACTTTCACAAATAAAAAATGTGTTTAAACACAACCAAAGTTATTGTTTAAGAAGTTTTCTAAATAAAATTTATTTAAGAAGATTTTTAAAACTTTGCTGTCTTTTTCGAATTTCAAATAAAAAAATATATGGATGAAAACATACTTTTGTATAGAACAACCTCCTCCCAAACATATAATATTTATGCGTGTCAAATATTATATATTTGGAGTGTATTCTAAACATATGTATGTTTCCAGCAGAATATGTTTGGGACAATATACTACAGAAGGGATTTTTTTCAGCGTGTATGAGGCAGTAGTCAGACCGTTAATGCCATATGGCATTGTCTTCTCGTGGACGGCTCTACAGAAATAAGCCTTCTGCGTGATATTAACTAAAGTTCAGCGAATGCTAGTATGTGTATCACTGGTGCGATGAGAACAACACTGACTGACGCATATAACATTTAATATTACATTTAATCCCGCTGGACATTATAACAAAGCAATATGCCGCAGCAAATCCAATCAGACTTAGGGAACTATCGCTCTGGTCAGGAAATGCCTGAACTTCCGGCATTTTTGATGATAGTATGTCTGACACACTTTTAAAAAAATGTAGAAGTGATCAAAGACCCCAAAAATGTTCGGCGAAAATCAATTTTGTCCGTCCGTCTTCTGGTGCGCAGGATAACTCTCGAAATGTGTAACTGATTGACTTCAATAGTTTTTTATATCGCAGGCAAAGTTCGATAATGGGTTAACTCATTATAATATCTCACCCACAAAAGGTTACAATTTAGTGAATTATTGATTGTCTAATAACTTCTATACTGCTTTTTCGAATCTTTTGAAATTACACACATAATATTAGTTTATTAGCCGCTACTACCTTGAGAAATATAGAAAATTAGTCACACCCCTTTGGGTGCTATTGGCACGACCCTTTGGTACATCCCACGCAGAGGTACCTTTTTGTACAAAAAGTTAACAGCTTATGGCATTAGTACCAATGCCCGAAAATACTATTAATTTTGCACAGTGTAATGCTTTTAAAGTATATAGTATATAGCTCTATGAAAAATGGGCGTTGTCACCACGCCCCTTTTGGTACCTCTCACACATAATGGGCAAATAATCCCAATTTTAAGGCCAAGTTAGGCAAACTTAACCATAACGCCCCCGTAGCGTAACGAGTGCGTTGATTCAATCTGACATATGGAAATCAGTGTAAACGATTAGCCAACGGAAACGAAACGTAAACGGACGGCTGAATCTACTGAAATTTTATTTGGACGGTACGTTTACGTGCATTTGCAAACAAAATTAGTAAAATAATTAAAAAATAATAAATTTATGCGAAACTTTTGAAAAGTAATGATAAATAAGTAATAAAATAATAAATAAGTAGCAAATAAATATAAAAAAAATAAATTTGTTGCTATTTTTGTTGTGAATGTCTGAGTGATACAGCACGTTACAGCACGCGGGCAACGTTACGTTAATGTTAAATGACGGTTAAGTTTGCCTAACCCGGCCTTGAATAGCTCACAACGTTACAATATCAGGGCAGATAAACGCTTACAACAGTGCAATGTATTTGAGGTTTCTGCTGTTCAGGGGAAAAATAGGTGTATTTGTTAAACATTTTCTGGTATCCGCCACACAAATTGACAGATTTATACGTGTAATATTCCATATTACATTACTCCCTAAGTTACGGTATACCTTAGTTTGGTCGTATTTGATTTTAATCGAAAATAATTGGAAATTTTCATTTCTATATATAAATTGATCTTAGCTTTGTAATACACAATTATAATTTATAATTTATTTAATGTTTATTCTTTCATATTGCAGAGGAACTCGACACATCTGGCAATCGTTCATGCATTAAAGTTCGCAATCCTCCCGGCGGCAAATCTTCGGGTTTCTGGTAATCTAAATTGGGCTGCTGATTTACGGAGAGAGACATTCTATTCGCACAATATATCTTAAGAAATTTTCACAAAGCAAACAAGAACTCATTTGAAAGGACTCTACGAGTACCATCTATCATCAAGGCGTAAACATAACGACATACGAGTATACAATACGAATACAAATGCATACTCGTATACATAATACAACATACGAGAGAGAAAAACAACACTTAATTGACCAATTATAGGATTATTTATTTTGTTTTTTTTTTTTATTATTTATTAATTATTTATATATATATAATTATATGCAAAGACATCATAACAGAACACATAATGCTAAATACCAAAATCGAATTGTTTTAGCTTCTAATTAAACTATGCGTTGAATATTTTTTTATAAACAGAAATGGGAATTTACGTTAATTTGATAGTAAATAGAGATATGTAATCGCATTAGTACAGCTGAATTATTCATAAACATTTATGTCTATATATACTACACATACACATACATGCATATATATGAATGTATTTACAAACATTTGTTTAAAGTGTTCTCATAGGAGGAATATACCATTTATTGCAAATATAATAAACATTACCATTAGCATAAATATACTTTAAATCACCCAAGTGTATTTATTAATTTTATTCACTTTGTTTTGTTTTCCCTTTTTATTTGTTGATCATATTACAAATGTTAACATACATATATATATATTTTTCAAGTGCTTTAATCATTTACAATTAATCATTCCCACTAACAATGTAATAGACACACGTCAAAAAAAGGTCATGATGTGTTGTAATAGATACAACATTTAAAAAAAATAGCAAAAAACGTGTTGAGTGGTAAAGGAGCTTAAGCTGCCGCCGCAGTCGTCAATCAATCCACTACTCAGAGTTGTATTTCGTATAAAAATCGTTACGGACTAGTCGTTTAGTACGCATACATCGCGCAGCTCTTCTAATCGATTTGAAATACAAAAAACCAGACCTTACTATTCATCTAAAACGTATTGAAAATAAATCAAAACAAATCTTGTTCAGAGTAAACCAAAAATATATATATTTAATGCTTTTTCGTAATATTTTTTACATATAACAAAAAATAACATTTACTCGTACATATATTCATTAAATATGTATGTTGTATTTACATTTAAACCAACAATAAACAATGGAGATTAAAAATAAAATACACACAATTTTATTGAGAACATTTGAGGTAAGTATTCCATACGATTTGTTCATACATTTTTTTGTTTTTCATACAAAAATAAATATGTAATATGGGGATTATATAAAGACGTGAAAATATACTTATACTCAATTCGTACAATTAATGGCACTGCAAAAAATAAAATGTAAAGTCAATAATTTCCACAGACCTTAAATTATACAGATGTGCCGTCAGCCAGAAACGTCAAAATCTAGCAGTTACGAACGAATAGGAATGAAATGTCACACGCGAAAAAAACACTTTTCCGCGAACATAGTTTGAACTTTCTTTGCACTAATCAATTAATATTAATTTTTTAATTGTGACAATTATAAAAAATTCGGGAAAACCGGTCCGAAATCCGCGGAAAATCTCACTCTTTGAAGTCCTACTCGTTGAAATTTCTATTCGTTCGTAACTGACAACTTACTCGCTCCGGGATGACATATCTTATTATTCATTATTTTTGATAATTTCAGCCAGATCATTTGTTTATATTTTTATTTACACCGACACAAGAAGTCAAATCAGAAGGGACATTTATATGGGGATTTACGGAGTCGTTGCTGATCAGTCGTAGTGAACGGACGTGTTTAGCACAGATCGGATAGTTAAAATCTATTACGCAGTACCTATTACGCAATCGCAAAAAAAATCTGTACAAAGTCTGGAAGGCCTACATCGTAGTACCTATTACGGGCTAATACAGACAAAAATAATTCGTTGACGGGGATGCCTTCGCGTTCCGATGGAGCGGGGTTCCCCAATCGTCCTACTGTCCGTCCGTTGGTCTTGGCCAAAGCCGACCACACCATGTCCGACCGTCAAAACGGAAGCACAATGAGCACCGGATAGCGCTCAGAGTTTTGACGAAGTTGGAGGCTGCTGAGGTTTCGGCTCTTACCGAAAAACAAAAAGTGTCACTTACCTGGGCTAAAGGCGTCATAGATGCTTCTAAGGCCAATCAGCCGGCTGAAAGAGCCACAAATTCAGGTGTGTTAACGGCCAATAAAGTCAAAAGAATCAGATCACCTGATGAACCCCTGCCTTCGAAAAAGGCAAGAGGCCCTAATGTCACCATCAACAGGACACTCACCAAGCCCTTCAATGAAGTGGCGAAGGAGAGTCTAGTGATGGCCGTTATAGACAGAAGTAGTGAGGATGGATCCATCCTCAAGGACATATGGAGCCATGGCTCAGCAATCAGCCATTACCTCGATGTCAGTAGAGTAATACCGGGCACACCACTAATCTGCAACGATGCAGGATGACATCAGGGGAGAGTAAAGCTCTTATATTTCGGTGATGCCAGATCAGTAGACCTGTATAAGGCTGCTCTGAGTCGAGAGGGTGAGGTGTGGCCGGGTGCCCAGTTGGATGTTGTCGAAAAAAAACATCCCTAGTCACCCTAGAGCCATCACCTGGGTTACAGAAGAGCCCTCCAACCCGGCTGACATATTAGAAATAATAAAAGATTCCAATCCTGGTCTGCCCGCCCATAATTGGAGAATCAGCAAGGTGGGTGAGGCGGATGGTAAAAAGCGGCAGGTCAATTTGATCCTTAACGCTGAATCCACCTCCCATATACAACGTCAAGTGCAACCCTACAGTATGGCTACGAGACTATAGTCTTGAAGGTATACAAGTAGGATATAGTTCCCACTGCGGAAGGTGTGTCGTCCACCGTGGGTGATACACAGCTTTCTGGAAGTGCAGAGGCCCATTATTTCTGGTGACTCCAACTCTAACAGAAGATCTGTAACGTCCTACTCTGAGGACGAAAGCTCTACTTCTGACACAGAGGGGAGTCTCCGGACTCTTTGACGTATCTGGCGGGGACACGCTTCTCGATGATATGGACGAAGAGTTCGATAACACCCTTGTCGGGGTGGATGTTAATCTGTCAATTACCAATCATGGTAAGCATTTTACAGATTAACCTCCATCACGCTAAAGCAGCCTGAGCGGCTCTATTGCTGCGCCTGTCCACAGGTGTGCGGTATCAGGACACCCAACTTTAAACAGGAAGGGTGAGCGGTATCAGGACACCCAACTTTAAACAGGAAGGGTGTGCGGTATCAGGACACCCAACTTTAAACTGCTTGTGGCCAACTGTGAAGGCACTCCAAGAACCTACATTTGGGCCGGGAAAGATCTAAGTATCTTTCTCCTGGCTAATTTAAGTGGTAAAGACCAAACATCTGCTAGTATGGAGATCGGGAATAGCATATATTGGGTGGTCTCCAGTTACTTGCCTTATGAAGCTGTAGTACCGACTGCTCTATTCAGGGAAGTAGTAGAAGAAGCAACGTCTGGCGAGGTCGATCTGATTGTTGGCGCAGACACGAACGCTCATCATACTATCTGGGGTAGTACGGATATAAACAATAGGGGTGAATCGCTTCTTGACTTTATTCTAAGTACCAACATAAGTATTTGTGACATAGGTAATAAACCGACCTTTACAATTAAAAGACAAGAAGTACTAGACGTAACGTTTGCTACTGACCGGCTGTCAGACAAAATTATTGGGTGGAATGTACGACCACTCATTCTCAGATCACGGCGTTGCAATCGCAGTGAGTGGCAAATTCGAAAACGTCCTCCGAGACATTCTACAGGTGACTCTGAACAAATTGGCTAGATGGGCCAGAAGCAGCGGTTTGGGCGTAAACCCAAACAAGACAGAATTGGTTATCTTTACTAGGATGAATAAAGTCCCACATGTGGACCCTCCACCTCGGACAAATGGAACAGATCTAGTCTTATCTGAAAGTGCAAAATTTTTAGGTATAATTCTAGATAGAAAACTGTTATTTAGACTTAACGTATTGGAACGTGTAAGGAAGGCCAACGTCGCCTTATATTCCTGCAAAAAGGCTTTAGGGTCGCGGTGGTGCCTCTCTCCTAAAATCGTCCACTGGATATATATAGCAGTAGTTCGTCCTATACTGCTATACGGCATTGTGGTATGGTGGACGGCAACTGACAAACTAACCATCACCAACCTACTAACAAAGGTTCAGAGAACAGCATGCCTGAGCATAAGCGGAGCCTTAAGGACTACAGCGATCGAGTCTCTACAAGCCCTACTCCATATACTGCCGATTAATATTGTGGCATCACTATGATTCCCGCCAGAGATGAATGGGTTGGAAGAATACCAGGTAATAGAAACCATCTCCACTTTTACACGGATGTTTCGAAGCTTGATGAAAAGGTTGGCTTCGGAGTAAACTGTGCAGAGCTTAGATTGGATATAGCTCACAGACTAACAGATACCTGCAGTGTCTATCAAGCCGAAATAATGGCAATATGGGTAACCAACACTGGCGTTGTAATTTACTCGGACAGCCAGGCTGCCATCAATACTCTGGATTCACAAACAGCCCTACTCCCTAAATTCACAAACAGCCCTCGACTGCCGCAGATCTCTTAACGAGATGGCTGAGCAGTTTAATATACACCTCATATGGGTGCCTGGGCATAGGGATATCCCGGGGAACTGCAAAGCCAACTTGCTAGGAAAGGGACGACATTACAAATTCTCGGAGAATTTGCATATATTGGTGCGCCACTCTCCACGTGTAAGCGTTGGCTTAGGCAAGAGGCAATCAGACAGTCCGACGAAAGATGGACAGAAATCGGCACCTGCAGGGTAGCTAGACAAATCTGGCCAAGGTATGACCTGAGATGATCAAAATATCTACTCGCACTAGAGAGGCAAAGATTGTCTACGTTAGTATCAGTTCTGACGGGACACTGCTTGATCGGCGAACAAGCCAAGAGATTGGGTATTGACTCTAATGACTTCTGCAGAAGCTGTGGAGATGAGGAAGAAGTGGAGAGCATTGAGCACTTGCTATGCGACTGCCCCGCTCTAAGTAAACGACGACTGGACATACTGGGGTCGGCTTTTCTAGGCGGCCTAACAGATCTTTCCAGTACCGATATTCGTACTATCGACAAATTTGTGTATCAAACAGGTTGGTTTCGATGAGGGGCATTTCAGCCCGTGGTAACACTAGGGACCTAAACTGGCCTATGTGAGCTTGTATACAAATACGGCTGCCACCCTAACCTAAACCTAACTATATGTTTCGTCCGATTTGGATACTGAGGCAAAGGAGACGTACCAAATGTAAATTTTATTTGAAGTATACACTGGATATTTCATTGTTATCCAATCATTTGGTGTAGGGTATCATATAGTCGGCACCGCCCGACTTAAGCCTTTCCTTTCTGGTTTTAATTTAATTATGAAATAATTATATCTCGCATGTGGTGGCCATTTTCTGCTTCGCATATTCGTGCTCGTTTAATTGTGTACTGTTCCATTTTAAATTCCCCAAGTCCTTTTTAACAAAGTACTGAAAAGAAATAGAAAACAATATATTACAAAAGTTATAAGGAATTCAAACCCCTCCGGTTATTTTGGCCACTTTGTACTAGAGATCCACCGAAGACATTTTTTTGACCGAAGCCGAACATCGGTTAAAATCATAACATGCGGCTGAATTCGAGTGTTTTCTAACTTCTATTTAGACCCACTAAAGCACATTGATGTGCCCCTTTGCATAGATTTCAACGAGCAAAATCTCGAATAGCTTCAAATTTTGTTAGCAGCTCATTTTTTGTGTCATAGACCTAACAATTATTTTTTTGGATAGATTGTGGCATACTGTTATATAAAATCAAATTTTAAATAAAATCAATTTTTTTAAAAAAATTGTTATTAAAAATATTATTATTGTCGAAGGTACCCTTAGTATTTGCACTATAATTTTTGGAGTATATGCCCGATCAGGTCGACTTATACGTTAAATTGAAGCTATTAATGTGGGCTACCAATGTTGGGAATATCTCTTTCACTTACAAACAGCGGTTTAGTAACAGTCATTAAACAAATTGGAAAAAGTAGATTTAAAAAAAAAATCCTGGGATGGAAAAAAACACAAAAGAATAGAAAAAAATCGAAAAAAAATATTTTATTTTATTTGCATACTAGCGAAGAAAATGATGCCTATGAAAAAAATCTATGGATAAATGTAGAAATTATAGCCCTTTTTGTAGTGGTAAGAGAATTTCAAAAAATCTTTTTTTTAATTTCTGTTTAAATAGCGATTTTATTTATTAATTTTATTTATATTATGTACATTTGAGTTTATGTACATGTACAAGTTTCATTAGAAGTAATTGTGAGTTCTTTGTTGAGGCTTGTAGATTTCGGAATTGGTTTCTCTAATGAGGAACCAAATATAATCTCCAATCATTCTTTCATCCCAGTGCCCCTGGTAACGCCGCTCGATGGACTTCAATTCTTGGTGAAACCTTTCGCCATGTTCGTCACTTACGTCGCCAAGATTCCAAGGGTAAAATTTTAAATGAGAATGCAAGATATGAATTTTGAAGGACTTATTTACACCTGTTGGAATACATAATGTTGGAAGAATACATACATATGTGTTATAAACATAAATATAAAAAAATATATTTCTAACCAATTTTTTCATAATTTTTTAACAAATCATCAATCATTGTTTCATATTGCGGGCTTTTATTCGATACAAAGAAATTTGAAACCACAAGCTTAAACGACCTCCATGCTGCAATTTCATCCGACGTCAAATATGATTCGAAATTTGCATCTTTCATCAGTTTCCTTATTTCAGGCCCATAAAAGACGCCTTTTTTGATTTTTTGAAAAGAAAGACTTTTAAATAAACTTTTTAAATATGAGAGTGAATTGCAATCATTCCTTAAGCCTTTTACAAAATTTTTAAAGAGCCCCAGCTCTTTAAAAAATTTTAAATGCCACCCAGATTTGGTGGCAAAATAATGTTTCCTTTTTGGACGATGTGTTTTCTTGTTTTCTTGTTGGCCATTTCTTTCTTCTGTAATGATCTTCGCGAGCACGGCTATCCCAGAGGCGTAACATACCAACTACATTTAAATCGCAACAAATTTTCCAGTCATGTTCATATTTTATGTATTTTATCTTTAGCCATTGTTTCGTATGATTCCTTAGTGTTTATAGCAAGAGCAATTGGAATCGACGGTTTCTGATTTCCGTTGTGTAAAAGTCCTGCGTTCAAACTTTCTTTACTGCTGTCAACAAATAACCGCCATTCCTTTGAATTGTATGTTGGATTAAGTTTCTCGAACAATCCGGGAATGTCCTTGCAAAAGTATCTGTTATCCACAGTTGTATAAAATTGTTTGTAAGGTACATATATCACGGACTCTATAATATGATATGTTAACATCTGGGGCCAAAATATTGTACTTTTTCATCTGAGATGCAAGTAGTTGTGCCTTATCTTTGGTCAGTTCCAAATCTCTCACTACATCAATGAGTTGAAACTGAGTTAAAAGCGATGACTTCAGACCCAAACTTGAATCGCTCAGAGTTGAGTACTCAGTTGAACTTGATGATGTTTCCGTAATTAGGCTGTTAGCTATACTTGGACACTTCCTACTCCAATCTATTAATTTAGACAAAAATAGCAGTCCGTATCTTGAATGAATGGTTGTCTCCAAATCATTGGCATTCCAAATTGCACGTGATGTCTAAAATTAAAACCTTTTATTCCACAAAACATTGTAATACACTAATTGAAAGTACTTACCGCATGCTTCCACTACTCCATCGAGTAAGATTTACATGGCACGAATTACACAAAATACTATGTGTCCACGGTTCGTTCATAGTTTTAACTCGTATACCAAAATATTGCACATATATTTCTTTTATTATTTTACTAAACGCACGTCGATTTTTTTAATTACACATTTTCCGCAGATGTAGCAGAAATTGTCTGGATCATATACACATTGAAAAGTTCTTTGCCTTTTACTCATACTTCGAAATATAACTTTATAATATTTTTCAGAAAATCGACTTATCTCTTTAAGGCGCCGAATTACACTAATTTATTAATAAGAAAATTCATTCATAAATTCCGGGTTTATGGTACATAAGTGCAGTACCGGTAGCTGACATATAGTTTGCTTCGAACGTAGAAACCCAATATTTTCAAGACTGCCGCGTACTACTTTGTATTGCCTACATATAATTTTACTACCTGTATATACGACTGGGATGTCCATGCCCCTAAAAAGCGTAACTGAATGGAAACCTCATAAATAAAAAACCACAAATATTGTTGAATGACCCGCTACCTGAGCGGATATGAAACAAGATTTCCCTAATATGAAACAAGATTTCCCTAACATTTACAAAATGGCTCATAACTTTTACATCTATCCATAGATTCAAATATACAGTGATTGCTTCGTTAGCATGCTGGCTTTTTAAAAATGTGATAAAATATTTTTTCCACTTTTTTTTCTATTTTTTATGGTTTTTTTGTACCAGATTTTATAGGGTGCCAAAGTGGGGCATCTACATTTTTTTGTTGAAAATTAAGCTATGTTCAAGTCGACATAACTTTAGAACGGAAAGTCAGATTTAAATGAAATAAGTACCATTTTAAAGATATTAACGTTCTTTCTAAGTATTAAGTTCTAAGTAATTAAGAAAACCAAAAGAACGAACATGTCCTTAATCCTTGGTTAACCTGAAAAAAGTATTTTCAATTTTTTTAATTTACTTCTGAATATAACCCCCATATTTACCCATAAAATACAAAATTTTCAGAATGGGTGCTCAATGGGTTCAAAAGATATGACTTAACTAATGTCCGTCTGTCTGTCTGTTTGACTGGATTATGCGAGCGATATGTCTGAAAAGGAGTGACCGAATGACTTACAAATTCGTATGTGGTATTAATTTCCTCAAATCTACTTAATGTTTTGAATCGGCCCATGTCGGACCCCTCCTTGTAGTACCTCCCCCACAAAGGGTTAACATTTTTTCTATTATACTCATGGGAAACCGATGATGATTTCATACATAATAATTATTCCACCGTATCTATAAGCTGACCATGTCACGCCCCTTTTGGTACCTCCCACACAAAGGGACCAATTGGTACACAAATTTAAAAGCTTATAACACTAATACCAGTGCATTAAAATACTTGAAATTTTGTACAATGTAATGATTTTATAGTACCTTCAATTAAGTGAAAATTGGGCGTTATTGCCACGCCCTTCTGGTACCTAACACTAATACCAGTGCATAAAAATATTTGAAATTTTGTACAATGTAATGCATTCATAGTGTTATTAGCTCTGTTAAAAATGGGCGTTATCACCACGCCCCTTTTTGTATCTCCCACACAAATGCACCATTTCACCAAAAGTTAACAGCTTATAACATTAATACCAGCGTATAAAAATACTTGAAAATTTGTACAATGTAATGTTTTTATAGTGCCTTTAGCCCTGTGAAAATAGGCGTTATCACCACACCCCTTTTCGTACCTCCCACACAAAATGACGAAATCAACCCAGACAAACATGTCTATTTTAAGCTGAACAGTAAATACTCCCAAGGCATTGCTTTGTATCAAATGTTAAGTGTTTATGTGCATTTCTATTAAAGTTATTATCCATACAATTATGTATGGATAATAACTAATAATTGCAGTATGCGCGTGCAATTTCAGCAATATCGAAGTTCATAAAAATTCAGAGTGGATCGATTTTCTTTGGAATTACCCACCAGGAAAAAGTGTTTTTTCAAAAAAAATAATTTTTTTCTCATATTTTTAACGACTGTTACTAAACCAAAGATTCTATGTGAAAGTGATATTTGCAGCATATGTAGCCCTCATAATTCCCTTTAATTTAACGCATAACAAGGCTCAATCAGACTTACACTTGAATTATGGTCCGAATACTAAATGTATTCTCCATGAATGTTTGAATCTTAAAAAAAAAATTGTAAAAAAAAATTTACCATAAAAATTTTTTTAATATTTTTTCGTGTTTGTGATACCAAAATACACCAGAAACTGTTATCCACATCCCTTGGACAACATTTTTGTTGCATAGTGTAACAGTTCATACAAGCAGTTGCAGTTCTGCTCATTGAAATGCTTTCACATTGCGTAGGAAAACGTAAAACGTGGGTATAATTTATACTAGCTTTTCGGTACATATCACACAATAGGGCCAAATCGTATCAAAACTGAAAACCAGTGCCCAGAAACATTTACGATTTGGTACAGTACAATTTCTTTGCAGTATCTACTATTTAGCTCAAAATTGACGTATTTGTCAAGCTCCTTCTGGTAAACACCATAAAAATGAACTGATTCTGTCGAAATTAATTTGCACATAACTTTTGTAGCAATTATCTATGTAAATATTTTCATATTCTGTATTTTCGAGATTCTAACTAGATACTCTCCCGGTTTCAAGACCATTTTGTTTCTATATTAACTATTAACTATATTATATTAAATAACTATTATTAGGTTAGGTTAGGTTAGGTTGAAGAGAGGAGACGTTTAAACGTCTCATGTCCATGGACATACACTTAAGCCAGTGGTTCGGCCTGTTGTGCGCTCCTTATTTATGATCTTTTTATACCTCACGAGTTACAGAAAATCGGTACTAGACACTAATTTTCTCAGTATCTTCCAGTCATATTCTCTGAGATGAGTCAAGTCTGGTAATATGTCGGACCCGAAATGTTGGGATCTTGCATGTGTGAAAGCCGGGCAGTGACACAGAAAATGTTCCATCGTTTCGATGTTTTCTCTGCATGCCCTGCATTCGTCGTTTCCTGCTAGTCCTATGCGATGAAGATGTGCTTGTAATCTTGAGTGTCCCGTTAGAACACTCATCATCTTACTAATATCGATCTTGTTTAGTTTCAGAAGACTTCTTCTTTCGTGGCTTCGAAAGGTTTCCAATTTTTTAAGTTTATTACTCGAAGTTCTCTGCACTTTGAAGCCAAGTTGTTTGCCCGTTCATTTCCAATCACTCCGTTGTGTCCTGGTACCCAGCAAATTCGCAATTGACCATGGGCTGAGTAATCATTTATCGTTCTTTTACAGTCCAACACAGTTCTGGATTTGACCCTTTCCGATGTTATTGCTTTAATCGCCATTTGGCTATCTGTGAAGATGTTGGCATATTTAGGCTTTGTCGTGTTACTGAGCCAGTTCACACACTCCGTGATTGCTCGAACTTCTGCTTGAAATACCGTGTTATGGTCAGGGAGGCGGAAGTGAAGTTCGACTTCTGGTTCATCAATAAAAAGTCCCAGACCCGTCCTTCCTCCTCGCTTGGACCCATCCGTCTAGCAGCTGGTTCCCACTGGCACATGGGCCAAAGTTCCATTTTCCCAGGAGCGTCTGTCTGGCACAAACGTAAGCCGCACTTCAGGAATGCGGTCCGAGAGATTGTATACCTCTTTCCTTCTTGTTTTTAAAAAATGTTGTAATTTTAAGTAAGCCTAAACCTAACGTTTTTGCTAGAGTTGTGTAGTTCGTGAACGAACTAGTTCAATTGAACGGGTCACTATACTGAACTGAACGAACTAGTTCACACAACTCGCTAATTTCAGCTCAGTAGTTCACTATGTTTTTTCTTCAACCATATCATTTCGTTCTCTCTTCTCTGATGTTATGTGTTGTTTCCATTTTTATGTCATCATCAATGTATGATTTTACCTATACAAACGCCTTTGTATTATTTTTTCCAACTCTTCCATTCATATTCCAATCAGATTCCTTTAATAGCGGCTTATTTGAACTGGCGATCTACTGAACGAAATTAACTGTTTAAGTAAAGGGAGCTGGTGAGATAAAGAGCTGGTGTGCTAAAGTGAGCTGTTGAACTAAATGAACGAACTAGTTCACACAATTGAACTGAACTTAAAAGAGCGATCACTTAAAAGAACTATAGTGCCCAACTCTAGTTTTTGCTCGAGGAAAAATTGTTCGACGGGAAAATTTAGGACAAAAGAAATTATGAAATTTTATTTACAAATCGTCATCAGAAACGAAAAACAGGAGAACAAAAAACTAAATAAAACGAATAGTACTGTCGTTAGAAAAACGGGGTTTTCAGCATAATATCTAAACATAATGATGCATATATAAAATCACACAAATATGATTTATAACTTTTTTGTGAAAATTGCGTGAAATAGGATTTTTTTAACTATGAAAAAGGAAATAATTTGTTGTAAGCTCTTTTGAATTTCGTCAATAAATTCGCCATTTTGAATATTACGCCGCTAACAATTTGTCAAGATGTACCGATGATGCAGTGTACCGAAATCCATCAAAAACTGAATTTTCATTTTTTTGTTGTTACGCCCTTTTTCGTTTCTGATGACGAAATACAGAATTTTATTTTATGTTTGCCGCTCCTAACTCGTATTGAGATCTTTGTCAAATCTTTCGGTCTTCAAAAAAGTGTAGGTTCATTTCACTATCTTTAATCCAGCGTTGAAATAAAACATTTGTGGCATATGTTGTATATTAATAATTTCATGGAAAAACACTTATACGACGTAGTGTATACAATTGTGTACAAGCAGTGTAGCGACCATATAATTTTGAAAGGGTATGTTGAGTAGATCATTTTTGTGGAATAAACTTATGGTCCAGCTGGTCTGAGTTTTTTTGCAGCGGTTCAAAGTTTTAATTTTTTGTTCGAAAGGATCATTATACTAAATAAAAAAAATGGTGTAAGTTAATGCCTGAGAGATTTCTTATTGTCAGAGTTATATACTGAACATTTATGAGGATCATTTTTGTGGAAGATCCCTCTAGCTCCTCTCTTTATGGGTCAATTAGGCCCTTTTTAAAGAAAGTCAAAAAAGTCCTTTCAAAAAGAACATTTAAGGATTAAAATAATCTACGAACATTTTTGCCGGAAAATTTCAGTCGGGGTCACCAAAGACATCAAAGTTGTAAATAAAGCTCTTTACGCTTAATTAGCAAAATTACACTCCAACTTATACAAATAAATACTATAATTTCAATTTAAAGTCGTGATTAAATATAAATACCTAAATTTCTATATAATCTTTAGAGCCGATTCAAAGTAATATAAAGTATTAGCGACTTGCATTTAAATACCAGGCCTTGCCCGGGTTGTCTTTAAACACCGTGATTCAAACTTCGAAAGCTTGAAGATATTCTAATGAAAACTCCTATATTACGAAAATCCTTAGCTCTGACCACCACAAAAATTAACCTTCTAATAATTCTTATATACGTATGTGTGTGTACATAGCTCTTTATAGGATTTTTAAAGTATTGGAAGAATCAAAAAACTCTTAAAAAATTTTGAAATGCAGTGAAAGAATGAAAATTGCTTTGGTCACTGCTAAACTGACCACAAAAGGCAAAAAATCGACTATGAGGATAGTCCGTAAGTTATTCCACACTCGAGTCTATAGGTAAGCAAAAATTTCGATCTTTCTACCTCTTACAGAAGCCGCAACGGTCAAGAGGTCAAAAGTTGCTTGGTGTAAAATCGCATCGGTTGGAGATCAGTATATACACATAAGTTAGTAGGATCATAGCTCATAAGGGACTTTTAAAGTACAGAAACAGTGAAAATTGCTTTGGTCACTGCTACACTGACCACAGTGTGAGAACTGACCGAATTGACAACATCAGATATATTACCACAGTAAGTGGTGAGCGATATATTTTGAAAAGGCTTTAGAAATTTAAGACGCGGCTTTATGTCCAGTTTGACCTCGGACTGGACATCAAATAGCTGTTTTCGCATCGCCTTTGAGGTCAGGAATTGTATATATATTTATATTCTTCGCTCTTAAGGAACTTTTAAAATCACTGAAATAAGAAAATAGTTTTGGTCACTGCTACACTGACCACAGTCTGGGAATTGCATATATTTGTCATGTATAGTTTTTCATATTTATAAAATGTTAGTTTTGTATCTTATAAGAGACTTCTAAAATTACAAAAACAATACTCAAATTTTTAATACCGCTAGAACTGGCAAAAAATGTCTAGATGAGTAGCCACTGGTTTATAAAACACCCCTGTCTATCGTATGCGGGTACAAAATTTCAGCTTTCTAGCTCTAACAGGGGCCTCAGCGGTCAAGTGGTCGAAAATCACTTGGCGGAAAATCAAAAATCGAAGTAGTCGATAACATCCGGATATTGGTCTATCTGTTCACCAAGTTTCAAGGAAATCGGTTCAGCTGTTAAGGCGTGATGCGGCAACAGACAAACAAACGATTTTATAATATTAATAGGATTAGAATAGAATATTTACACCTTTTTTTTGAAAATTGAAAAATTAGTTCTTTTTATACAATAAATGCAATATACGAAACGCCGTTGTTATTTCTAGTTTACTCAACGATAGTTGCCCTCGCTCTCAGGAACCATATTTATCCATTTTTCCATCTGTGCCCTAAATCAGGGATTTCGAAAACCAACTTGAACGAAAACAACAATATATCTCTAATTTATGTTTAAGATCTACCATCGTAACCTATTTTGCGCAATTGCAACATATGTAACACTTTTTGCCCCACTATGCCCCCAAAAGTACGAATTAAAAACACTTCTCTTTATTTTTTCCAAGTGCTAGACATGTTGAACCCTCCTAATACGAAATTCATAATGCACTCTACCATATTTAAAACACACAGACTGTACAATTTTAAGCGCTTTTTTCCCACTGTGCTACTAAAAGTAAGAATTTAGATAAAATATTTCTTATATGAAGTTTGTGTTCGAATCGCACTATGCCCACTTTACCATACTTAATCATTTTTGCCCCACTGTGGAATGGTTAACGGTTTATGTCCATTGTGTTCTTTAATGTAATTTCAAAAACACTACCTATACGAAGTTTATATTCCAAAAGCCCCCTTGAACCATATTTGAGCCCTTTTCCCCGCTGCGCAATGGTTGTCATTTCTACCCACTGTACACACATAACTCTTGTTTGCTCTGCTGTACCATATTATTCCAAGAGCAGCTCTCTAGCACCCTGGAATCATATTATATTTATAACCCTGTAGAGCGAGAGTCAAGCTATGTACACACGGTTGTCAGATCTTACAATATTGTCAGGAAAATGGCGAAAAAAATGCAACCCTGTGAACTTACAATTTGTGTCCTGCAACGTTGGCAGAAAAGTCATCGTCAATAAATTGTAAGACATTGTAAGATGTGCGAAGTTTATGCATCTGACAATGGCTCCATTGTCGAAGAAACATTTAATTGGCATCACTGTCTATAAAATATTTTTATTGGCAATCCTGCATATAAATATTTACAAAATAAATTATAAATACTAGTATATGAAATTGTAAGGTTTTCTTGCAATCGTTTGAACTGTCAATTTACCTTTGCCTAACAATCTGTCTGTCCGTACATTGGCAGCACTTTAAGAGGGTTGATAACGTTGTCCGATCTGACAATCGTGTGTACCTAGCTTAAGTCTACGTCACCAAGCGGAACAACAAACGCAATTCATAAATAACAACAAACTAAACTCACAAATAAAAGGGTATCGAATAACATCTTTCTCACCCAGTAATTAAGTCAGACTTACAGCGGCGAATGCCGTCACATTTCGTATTCGGTTGACGTTGCATCTCAGCGTGGCACTAGTGAAGCACTTTGTTTTGGGGTTTTGTTTTGTTTTCATCTTCTTTATTTATTAAAAGAATGTCATACGTTGATAAATAAACCATTTTAAGAATAAATTTTGTAAAACTAAAAAAAAAAATTTCGACAAAAAAATTCCTTGTTATTTAAAAAACACCTTGCATAGCAAACTTTTTTATATTTTGTATTTGAACAGCATTAAGGGAAAGCATTTATGTTGTACTTATATATGTACAAAAACAGTAAATTATAATTTGTATTTGTTCGGTTGAAAAATTGCCTGCAAATATTCCATATTTTGTTCCGTATTATTTCTGTCCTCTAGTAGCCCTCTTGCATTTCTTCTACTTTCCATTGATTTCGAATGTTGGAGATGAGGGGATCTGACGTTGCCCACAAAATGTTAAATAGATCTTCGTTTGTACAATTTAGAGATATTTTTCTGGGCTTGTGCTCTCTATAAAACCTGTAATCTTTATTTATTTTTTCCTGGGCTTCCTCTGATAGATCTCCGATTGGTACCAAATGATGCTTAATGACATCTCCTCCATAATAAAGAATTTTTTGAACTGTTGTTGACATATTTCTCCATGAATATTTGGTATTATATATTCGTGCAGTTTCCTTGGTATATTCATTAAATTTTTTAGCATCAAACTGTTTATGGCACGCAAGTACATCGATAATTGTTTTAAATCTTGAAATGAGATTTATATCAACACCAGTTATTTCAGATACTTTTTCGGGATCAGAAAAGAACCTTCTTGCCGTATTCCCATCATTGCTATTGCCTGATCCTTGTTTTGGTTGGTTTATAATCAACCCACATTTGAGAAATTCATCCTGAACATGTTTCTTTTTTAAATTTCTTAAATCCTTGTTGGTGTCATTGTTTCTTACTGATCCTGTAGGTACAAAATCCAAATCATAACTAATTTTAAGTTTGTGTTCCATAAATCGTATTCTTGTATGTAGTGGTGATAATCCAAATTCATATGTTTTTCCCGGACTTGGTTTAATTTGCTTGATGTAGATTTACATATAATGCAGCTGGATGAAGCCTTTGTGTCAGTCACTACTAAGCACTAATTGGTAGTTAACTTCAATTGTCTGGCCATCAATTTATACTTGTAATGGCTGCAGTCTTGTAATTTGGGTTCTTATATCATTGACTTCTTTATTAATGGTATCATGAGTTTCTTTTTTAAATTCAAATTTGATTGGTCTGCAGTATTTCGTAGAAGATGGTGTTTGATTTTTCCAAATATCCTTTGTCTGCATCGTTCTGGTCGAGGGTTCTTCATCAATCACAATGGCACAAATGACACCATGGACATATCTGCGTCTGAAGTATTTTCACATACCGAATGCTATTATTGTTTTTGTCCAGAAGAACAATCACATCCCCATTTGCAAAAGAGAGTTAACTTGCAGTTCTCATATTTCTTCAAATCATGTCATTTAAATGATTGTAGCAAGCGTTGAGCTGTATGATTAAGTAGGAAGTTTTACCTCTGCCGAACTCGATGTGATTTAAATAACAGAGGACTAGCGTTTAAAACCTTTTCAACAATTTCGGCTTTTGTGCGTTGTTTTTGTGATCACAATTGATGTAACAAGTTTTCTGCAATAGTTTCACATCCGATTTCTTCATTGATATCCTTAAGTTTCCGCCTTTTACATCTATCGCTACAGTTGCCGAGTGATATTGGTGGTCTTCCACAATTGTTTTGATTTTTACTTTCTGAAGATACTTGGACACTAAGTTCGCTCTCTAACCATATTACAAAGGTCGTATAAAATGTATGTTTATTCCATCCAACTTGTTTATAGCGCTTAGTTAAGTTGTTGATGAAAATATTTACTTTATTTTGCAGTTCCAATTGTACGAGTATTTCGATGCTTGAGGAATTTACTTTGCTTTGAAAGTAACTTAAAACATCTTCCTTCTTTTTGTTTCTAAAATACTCTTCGGATAATTCTTCATAGCTGAAGTTCTCCGTTTTTTAATATTCTAAATTTTGATTGTTTCTGCTTGGATATAATTTTGCAACTGAGTTTGTATTCGAATACCACTTGAGTTTATCCTTTTCTTATATGTATAGTGTCATACTCTGTTCATAAGTAGCATAAACATAGGTAAAATAAAAAACGACCCAAAAAACTAAAAAAAGGGTTAAGATGTCATAAATATAGCAAATATGTCATAAAACACACACAACTTGGCTTGGTGTACCTACAACGTAGTCATATGAACAGGTAAAATAAAAAGATATATACATATACAATACATTTTTCCACAATAATAAATATTTTGATCTAATTTTTTGGCTACCCTAGTGTCAATATGTTTGCTATTGAATCGCATTAAAATGTTAGAAATCAATAGGAGGAATTCATGTACAGTGGTAGACAATCGTTTGTGCGGACAACATTTTGTAAGTTTTTTTTTGATGAAAACAATAAATTTTTAATTTTGTTTTCTCCAAATCGTTTCATATCTCCATATTTCACTAAATGTTAACCCTTTGTGGCGGAGGTACTAGAAGGAGTGGACCAATATGGCCCATTTCCGAACTTAGCTGGAGATAGAAGAAAATATTACCACATACCAAATTTGAAGTCAATCGGTTACTCCTTTCGAGAGTTATGGTGCGCACCAGCCAGCAGACAGACAGACAGATGGATGGACGGACATTGCTCAAATGACGTAAAATGACCCAAAACGGATTTCCGACAAACAAACTTTGGGTCTTTTGGTTCGTAGCAAATGATATATACCCGCCTCTCTAAGGTGAGGGGATACAAATACTCGTATAGCCTAAACATTTTTTAAGATGAAATTTCCGTTGTGTAACTTCTTGGCATGCGGCCACAATTTAGTAGTTTGTTCGAAAACCATGCCGTTCATCGCTTAGAGACATGGATTGAAGCATTATCTTGCTGAAATTTTATTATTTAGGTTGAAAATTAGGCCTAAAACTATCCAAAGCATAAAAAAACTGTACGGTATTTAACCATTTTTACAACTCGGTGCAATATTTTACCCTTTTTGCCCCACTGTGTCCCTAAAAGATTGAATTTCGAAAAAAACAATTCTTATATCAAGTAAATGTTCTAAGAGCTATACTCAAACGAATCCTTTTTGCCTTACTGTGATATATGTAACCCTCTATGATCCATTTTATCATGCCTCATACCTATTTTTACCCCACTGTTCAATATTTAACCGTTCTTGCCCCACTGTGCCCATAAAAGTATAAAATTCGAAATAACTTTACCTAACTATTTATGTCGTAAGAGCTACCCTCACATCCTGGGACCATATGTAACGCATTTTTGCTCCTCTGTACCATATTTAACGTATTTTTGCCCCATTTGCCGCATTTCTCTTTGCCCCACTGTGCTCCTAAAAGTACGAATTTTGAAAAATACTTATCTCTAGTTTACTTTCCAAAAGCTACCCTAGCACACTGGTACCATTTGTATCCCTTTTTGTCCACTGTGCCCCTCAAATTTCGGCAAATGGGTTACTATGCCGATTCCATGTTCTATGGATGACACTCCCATCAAATTTCGTTATTGTAACTCTAGTCGTTTGAACTTGGCGGTGGCACCATGTATATATGTATGTAAATATCCCTATTTGCGCTACTGTGACTCAAAAAAAAATCTGAAAATTGCTATGTTTACAAACCTACCTTTCGACAACATTTCATGATTTTAGCTTTTGTCATGTAAAGGGTGGGCCATTTAAAATTTAAATTTTAAATTGATCGGATGAAGTACTGCCGAGCCAGTCGTGGTAGTCATATAAATGTTATTGTGTTCCATTATTTATTTCCCACTGTTCGCTTAGAAGTTCGAAATACGAGTCTACATCCCAATGGCTACCCTCACAAAAACGTTCTCGACTCTAGCTACATTCTTCTACACCTTAAGGACTACGCCCACACCAAACTGTGCAACCATAAGAAAATCTGTCTTTATAGATTCATGTGTTGTTATGTACTATATAATTTATGGCATATAACAAGGGACCTATATATTATAATTTTTATATTATAGCGTCACATGCTCTAGAGAACGCATTTTTAACCGATCGATGAAAGCATTTGTATTTTAAATTTTATTAAATCGATTCTTGTGAAAAAGCGACACTTCAGTCCATGTTTTGATGAAGCCCCCATATAAAGGTACCGTCCGATTAGACTTCTTGAGGCTAAGCTACTTGGCTGAAATTTAAACATTTATAAAGGGTCTGCTAAATAACGAGTGTAGCTTCGGCTGTGTGGCACGTAGCGCCGTCCTGTTGAAACCAAATATTGCCAATATCCTCCTCTTCAATTTTTGTGAACAAAAATTCGTTCAACATGGCCCGATAACGATCGCCATTGACTGTAACGGCCACTCCTTGCTCATGGCCCAATTATGCCTCTGGACCAAAATCCGCACCAAACAGTGACTCGTTTTGGGTGTATCGTCTTTTCAATGTATGCGTGCGGGTTTTCTGTGCCCCAAATGCGACAATTTTGCTTGTTTACATACCCGCCAAGATCAAAATGAGCTTCATCTGAAAAGATGATTTTTTTTGGCAAAATCGGCATCTTCTGTAAGTAGATCGCATTCAAGCGTATTTTTCAAAGTTCAAGCGTATACACAACCATATTCGTTCAGCGGAAGGATAAAACTAATTATCTGTCAAATCAGACATGAGCTAAGTGTTATCATTCACGAAATAAGCACTAGTTGAAAAAAAAAAACGTTAGGTGGCGGACCCTTTACTTTACAAGTAAAATTTTCGAAAAAGAAAAAACTTCTTATCTCTAGTTTACGTTCCAAGAGCTACCATCTCACACCTGTGCCACAATTTATAATTTTTTAGCCCACTTAGATACTAAAAATGCCGGAAAAATGTTTGTTGGGCCCAGAGCTACCCTCTCAATAAATATCTTGATTATACAAGTAATATTGTGGACTTGGGGGTGTAACCATATTTATCTCTATTTACCCCATTGTACGGTTAGAAGTTCGGAACTTCAAGTCTACATCCCAATAATTACTCTTACATCAACTTTGGCGATTATAGCTCTAGCAGTTTGGATTTTCTTTTTTTACCCATTCAGTGGGTAAAAAAAGTCTTATTGCACGTTTATGTACCAAGGAATACCATCCTTCCATATTTCATGACTCTAGCTTCAGCCGTTTGGGCTTGGCGTTGGCCAGTTAATCAATCAGTCAGTACATTTTATCCCCTCACCTTGGAGAGGAGGGTAGATATCATTTACTACGAGCCAAAAGTGTAACACATCGTAGGAGTGACATAAGACCCCAAGTAAAAGGTGGCGCAAAAGTAATCCTCCTATCAGAAAATGCTATAAATTTTGCGATTGGCCCCTAATGTCAGTTCTGTTTTGACATTTGTGTAGTAAACACATGCGAAATACACGTTAATAAACAATGTTACGCAACACTGCTCCAGAACGCGGAATATTGCTGACTATTTATTTGACCAATAATCGTCAAAAATAATCATGAGTGATGAGGCCCATTTCCATCTTAGCGGGTACGTAAATAAGCAAAAGTTACGCTTCTGGGGCACTGAAAATCCGCGTGTAACCCACGAAGAGCCATTACACCCGCTCAAAGTCACTGTATGGTGTGCTGTTTTCGCTGGAGGAGTCATCGGACCTTTTTTCTTCGAAGACGTCGCGGGCCAAACGGTTACTGTGAATGGTGAGCGCTACAGAGCAATGATCAACGAGTTATTTTTGTCGCAACTTGATGAATTGGGATTGGAAAACATGTGGTTCCAACAGGACGGTGCAACGGCACACACTGCACGTGCCACAACCGATATGGGGCCGTTCAAGTATTACGTAAGCACTATAGGGGGGTGGGGGGGGTCTTTGCTTTGCTTATTTTTGATGACATTGGGGGGGGGGGTGTTGGAGATGGTTATTACGTCAGCAGTAGTTCTTTACTTTTTTCCACATATGACAACCCACACAGATTGTGATTACTTCAGCAGTAGTTATTTACTTTTTTACACATATGGCAACCCACACAATGTCTCAGTTTATGCTGGTATCAAAATCACTTCCAGTATGCTAGGACAACCGCAAGCCGTTGGATATTCTGGACCAACATACATCGCTATTCGAAGTGGAAAGCATAGTTCATCTACTGCAAATACTCATGCTCATGATTTCGAGACGCTTCTCGAACTTGAAGAGTTTCAAGCATTAGCTAAAACTGACCATGGGTTGGTAAAACCAGTAGTAATCATGACGGTTGATGGAGGGCCAGATGAAAATCCGCGTTATACAAAAGTTATAGGGTTTGCTATTAAACACTTTAAGCGACATGATCTCGATGCATTGTTTTTAGCTACCAATGCTCCTGGCAGAAGTGCGTATAACAGAGTAGAGCGCAGAATGGCTCCTCTTAGTCGGGAACTGGCTGGTTTCATATTTCCTCATGACCATTTTGGGTCACATTTGGATGCACGTGGTGTTACAATTAATGAACATTTAGAAAGATCCAATTTCGAGTTTGCAGGAAATGTGTTAGCTGAGATATGGAGTTCAATGGAAATTGATGGCTATCATGTTACTGCACAATATGTTGGGCCGGGCGAACAAGATCTGCCTGATTTGCCAGATATTGAAGATCTGCCTGATTTGCCAGCGTGAAAGCCAATACTTACTTCAAATTGTAAAATGTAGAAACATAGAATGCTGTCGTCCAAGAAGCGGCCTATTTAGATTACTAGACAACAGGTTTCTTCCACCACCAGTAAAAGTAAAACAAACAGTTGATGACTTGGTTTTGGATGATGGAGGGCAATTTCTCAATCTTCCAGTCAATTTAGCTCTACGCTTAAATTCTTCACTCAAAGATTTCCTACAAATGTCATACGATTATTTTTGTCCGACGGTAAAATTGAAGCTATTAAGTCGAACATGCAAAACGTGTGGTTTTTATCATACTTCCGTCAAGTCACTAAATCGTCACATCGAGAAGATCCATAAAAAAGTAAACACGCACACTGATATGAAAGTTAGGCCTTTAAGAGTGGCTGCTCGTCGTGCTAATGAACTGATGTGCATTATTCAAAATTTAGAGCACCAAGATGTTGAATGGCTCGATGAAAACGACGTAGACATTCCAAAATCGAATGAAAGTGAGCAGACACACAACATTGAGCAGCAAACATCCAATGTCATCGAAAACTTAGAATCATGGATTCGGGTGTCATGGACTGAAGACTGTTAATTGGAATTAATATGTACACCAAAAATTTAAAAGAATTTTGTTTAGTTCGTAATATTACTTAATAAGATTATAATATTTGTACTTTACTCTATGTTGAATACCGTATCAATAAAGTTTGTTTAAATGAATATTATGTGCGTTAAAGTCCTCTATCCTAAGCCTATTTTCTTATTTATAGAATTTTAACTGCTGCTCATGAATGAATAACAAAAATAGAATACATTAAATGAAAAATGCATATAACAATGTTTACGTAAGCATGGGGGGGGGATAACAGCTTTGCTTACTTTTGATGACAAGGGGGAGGGGGGGGTAAATAATTGCAATAAATCTGCTTACGTAATACTTGAACGGCCCCTATGCTGAAGGATGCATTTCCCGGGCGCCTAATCTCCCGTTTTGGCGATTTGCACTGGCCAGCGAGATCGCCTGATTTGACCGCTCCAGACTTCTTTTTGTGGGGCTTTTTGAAGTCGCGGGTTTATGTCAACAAGCCTCAGACTCTTGCAGCTCCTTAAGACAATATCCGTCAAGAATGTGAGGACCTATCGCCGGAAGTTTTGGCCAAAGTGATGGAAAATGCCATAAAAAGGGCTCAAATGACAATCAACTGTGGCGGCGGCCATTAACATGACATCATATTCTCGACTTGATGTAAAAAAAAGAAGAATCAAAATTTTTATTTTTTTTTTAAATTACAGCCAAAAAACATCGAAAGGTTACTTTTGCGCCACCTGTTATATTTGGCGGAAATTCAATTTGGGTCATTTCTTTTGTCTTTTGAGCAATGTCCGTCCGTCCGTCTGTGTGTCTGTCTGCTGCGCATGATAACTCTCGAGAGGAGTAACCGATTGACTTCAAATGTGGTATGTAACAATATTTTTCTCTATCTCCGGCTAAGTTCGAAGAAGGGACATATTGATCCACTCCTTCAAGTAACACCCTCCACAAAGGATTAACATTTAGTGATATATTGATTCTTTAATACATTCTATAATTCTTATTCGAATCTTTTGAAATTCCACACATAGTATTAGTTTATTAGTCGCTAAAACCTCAAGAAAAAAGCTTACAATTTTAATACCAGTGCGTACAAATACTTGAAATTTGGTACAGTGTAATGCTTTTATAGTAGCAAGAGTCCAGAGAAAAGTTGGCGTATTGGCACGCCCCTTATGGTACCTTCCAAACAAATGGACCATTTTGCACCAAAAGTTAACAGCTTATAACATTAATACCAGTACATACTTTAAAGTTATTAAATGCAATTTAAATTGATAATAAATTAATTAAAACAAAAATAAATAAATTTACGACTTTTTTGGGACTCAAGGTGGGAGGATTCTTAAGTCGGTTTACCCGACTGAACTTTCTTACTTGCTATATATCATTTACTACGGGCGAAAAGTGTAACACATCGTAGAAGTGATCTTAGACCCTAAATATGTTCGGCTGAAATCCGTTTTAGGACATTTGAGCAATGTCCGTCCGTCTGTCTGTCAGTCTGCTGGAGCGCACGCTAACTCTTGAAAGGGGTAACCGTTTGACTTACAATTTTTATGAGCTAATATTTTTCTATGATGGACCATATTGGGCCTGCGAAAAATGGGCGTTGTCACGTTCCCGGGCGTTGTGAGGGTATACCTTAGGCGGTTTACCCGACTGAAACTTTCTGACTCGTTTCTTTTTTCGCCATTTTCTAACTAAGGCAATGTTTCTGCACATTATATTGAAAGATAACAGCAAGACTAGTGATTTTATATGAATAGACGCCACCTTGTTTTAAAAAATCCGTTTGTAATTGACTGACTTATTAAAGTTTCATTAAAACTAAATTTTCGTTAAAACGACTGCACCTATTTATACTAGGGATGTAACGAATATTCGCATTCACATATGCGAACGCGAATTATTCGCATCATTTTGACATTCGCTTTCGCAAAAACCATCTTTGGATTATTCGCTTTCGCATTCGCTTTCGCAAAAATATATTTCAGTATTCGCTTCCATTTGTTAAAAGTGTTATATCTTCTTATTCGCTTCACACATTTTGAAGATATTAATACCTATGAAAACCTCTTCCACTTCTCTTCAATGTAGTTGAAAAATATGCTTGTCCTTGTGGTACCAGGAGCAGGGCTGTGGAGTCGAGCCAAAACTACTCGACTCCGACACCGACTCCCGGAGTCGAATTTTAAAATCATTCGACTCCGACTACAGCTACGACTCCGGCAGTTAAATAACATACATTTCTGAAATTATATTTCAACTAAGACGTGAGTTCACGTTATTGAAAATATGATATACAAGGTGGCGCAAAAGTAATCCTCCTATCAGAAAATGCTATAAATTTTGCGATTGGCCCCTAATGTCAGTTCTGTTTTGACATTTTTGTAGTAAACACCTGCGAAATACACTTTAATAAACAATGTTACGCTACACTGCTCCAGAACGCGGAATATTGCTGACTATTTATTTGACCAATAATCGGTCGGTGACTTTGGCACAACTTGAATTTCGTCGCAGATTTCCTGGACGTCCAACGCCTACTGGTGAAACACTGCGACGTTTAGCCGCTCGCCTCGAAGAGACTGGCACAACACGAGATGCTGCCAGGCGTGGCAGACCCCGGAGTAGCCGTTCTGCAGAGAATATTGCTGCTGTAGCCGAGGATGTCATGGAAGCGCCGTCGACATCGACCAGACGACGTGCCACGCAAATGGGTATCAGTCGACGGTCTCTACAGCGAATTTTGGTACAAGATTTGAAGATGTTTCCGTACAAAGTCCAGACGGTGCATCAGCTGTTAGCTGCTGACCGCCAATCGCGTCTAACATACGCTCAAGCCATCCTTTATCACCACCAAGAGGAAGATGATTTTTCATCAAAAATAATCATGAGTGATGAGGCCCATTTCCATCTTAGCGGGTACGTAAATAAGCAAAATTTACGCTTCTGAGGCACTGAAAATCCGCGTGTAACCCACGAAGAGCCATTACACTCGCTCAAAGTCACTGTATGGTGTGCTGTTTTCGCTGGAGGAGTCATCGGACCTTTTTTCTTCGAAGACGTCGCGGCCCAAGCGGTTACTGTGAATGGTGAGCGCTACAGAGCAATGATCAACGAGTTATTTTTGTCGCAACTTGATGAATTGGGATTGGAAAACATGTGGTTCCAACAGGACGGTGCAACGGCACACACTGCACGTGCCACAACCGATATGCTGAAGGATGCATTTCCCGGGCGCCTAATCTCCCGTTTTGGCGATTTACACTGGCCAGCGAGATCGCCTGATTTGACCGCTCCAGACTTCTTTTTGTGGGGCTTTTTGAAGTCGCGGGTTTATGTCAACAAGCCTCAGACTCTTGCAGCTCCTTAAGACAATATCCGTCAAGAATGTGAGGACCTATCGCCGGAAGTTTTGGCCAAAGTGATGGAAAATGCCATAAAAAGGGTTCAAATGACAATCAACTGTGGCGGCGGCCATTTACATGACATCATATTCTCGACTTGATGTAAAAAAATTAAAAGACCAAATAAAAATAATCCACTAGAAGAATCAAAGTTTTTCATTTTTTTTTTTAAATTACAGCCCAAAAACATCGAAAGGTTACTTTTGCGCCACCTTGTAGCTTTGTTGAAAAAACACAAAAAATAGGTATTCTACTGGTATTGAATTAAATAAAATTTTATTATTTGTTAATCGAGGCTTGACCTTGCAGGTCAACTAATATGACAATTTTTTCAACATGGAATCATGATAAAATTTTCATCAATCACTGCATCTGTTTTAATATACTGCAATTTTTGGAAATTATGTCCGCTTCAGGCAACCAGTTTATTCGTTAGTTATTATACCCTATGGTACAGGAGGTTATAATTAGTATTGTGACAGATTTGTAAAAAAATACTGCAGCTAGATACACCTTAAAATATACCGTTCTACTCAGAATCACTAGCTGTCCGTTTGTCCATCTTAAGTTGTTTGTAAAGTATTTGTACCATATTAAATTGTACCCGTATTAAAATTTGTCAATAAGAACTCTTTCAAATTAGGGAGGAAACCTATTGGAATTTGTGAAAATCGGTTCAGGTTGATATTGCCCCCAGATATAAATGTTTCTTTAGATTTAGCCTTGTAACGTTATGGAAACTATTTTCACATTCAATAATTTTTTTATACCCTCCACTATGGGCTGGGGGGTACATTCATTTTGTCACTGACAAATTGAATGCAACCCATGTTGGAGGGTATATAAGATTCGACATGGCCGAATTTACCACTTTTACTTGTTTTAATTTTGTAGGGTAGAATTTATTTATCCAAGAACTTTGGAATAGTGTATAGTTTTGCAAAAATACTTATTTTGTTAGCTAAATACATATATTCAGAGCTTTCCTAACACTGTTTTACATAAAAACTCGATAGTTTGGTTCACTTTATATATTTTTGGCATACTTAAATATTTGGTTAAAAGCTTTGAATATTTTATCCTTCTTTTTGTTTTCCCAAAATTTTTTGAGTGCAAAAGTTCTATCACATAATTGGTACATTTTGCGCTACACATATCGGAGTCGACCATAATTTTTCGACTCCGCACTCCGACTCCGGGCAAATTTCCCAGACTCCGACTCCACAGCCCTGACCAGGAGGTAAAAATATGGAAAACATTCTTAATACTTGAATATCCGGGAAAAGTATAAATTTAGTTCCTTAATTTTATTGGTACTAAAGGGTCAAACTATTATTCGCATTCGCTTTCGCAAAAATCCATATTTCACTATTCGCTTTTGCATTCGCAAGAAATATATTTCAATATTCGCTTTCGCTTTCGCTAAAGTCACTTTCGTTACATCCCTAATTTATAGTCTACTTCACCCTGTTGTCCAGCCAAATAAGAAAATGCAAGCAGTACTCTGCAGCGCGCTATACGCCCCAGGGCCGCTTACTGCTTTGCGGCCAGTCTAAGAGAACTGAGAAAGGGCCTGACTTGACTTCCCTCAGTCAAGTAAGCACAAAATGAAATTTTTGTCAGTCTCCAGATCGATCAGGTATAGATCCAGTGGTAAATTGCGCACCGTAGAATCAATTGGCATGTAAAACATGCCAAACAGACATATATTGAAAGTTTTTTTTTACAATATGCAATTAGTAAATGCTAGCAGAAAAATATTGTGCAAAAGATAGTGCTACGCCAGCATTGGATACAGCGATTCCGAGCAACGATAACAAATAATCTTGTAATTTAATTAATTGAAATGTTTCAATTCCTTAAAACAATATTATGCAGTACTCTATAAGGTTTACATTGGAAGTGAAGACGAATTCGGTGATATCATTGCAGAAAATCTTATGCGAGCAGCGAAGAATGCGCCAACAGAATTCATTGAAAAGGTAATTTAGTTTCTTTTATTTTTAATACGTAGGTTGATCAATAGTTTACATTCATTGATTATTGGGTTGTGAAACTGTTGCCGGACCTATTCGGCAGAAGAAGCATTGATCGAATAGCAATTCTTCCCAGTTATGAAGGCACATAAAACACTAGAGAAAATATTGCCAAAGTCGCTCATGATACAGTCATTAAATGGGATATTTCTAAATAAAGTTTCCGCTATGGGTTCCGATACCAATTCGTCAAATACAGGTCAAAACGCTGGGTCATGCATTTTGCTGCAGAACAAGCTTGAACTAAAATTAATCAAGTTCGCATGTGGTCATCACATGATGGAGATCATATTGAAACCTATGTTTGAGGTAAAGCTTTTCGCGACTTGTGGTCCTGAAGTGCCTATTTTTAATCGTTTTGCTGCTCGCTCGACCACAAATCGTTTAAAGACGGATTCGAAGACCCAACTGTACGCTTAAAAATAAGTAAGCTATTAACAATAATGTTTCTTGCCGGTGTCGGCGATAGCTTCTGAACACCTGGTCGAAAATCTCATGCAAGGTTCATGGATAAAGGCATTTACGCCTTCAAAATATACCTATTTCGGGAGCAGTTCCCATTGACAAAACGAGAGTCCGGTGGGCAATGCGTGCTCCCAAATCAAGACATACACTTCTTAAATACTGCATCGCATACGCAGAAATCGGCAGAGATGTGTCTGAAGCAGTTTTGAATAAATATAAAAATATTTTGTTGCATTTGGAACCAGAAACAATGGCTTTTGGATTTTTCGATCCGGATGTTTCACTCGAAGAGATACGAAACATGGTTAGGCACCTACAATCAACAGAACACATCGTAAAGCTATTGCTGGGTAATAATTTGAGCGATATCGTGTCATACAAAAGCATGTCTTTGGATTGACTACTGAATTTTTGAACCATGATTCATTTGGGAAATAAACGAAGATTATAAAGATGGTCTCGATGTTGGTCGTGATCTGCTTTTTTAACGACACTGCTGAACGCGGTGTACAGTTTATTAACGATTACAATAGAATACTTATGAAAGATGAAGAACAAAACCAATTTATATTACTTTTTTCGTGCCGGAAATCAAGGATTGATTTGGAGTTAAAGGGAAATCCCATGATACTAGAACAATTACTAGCAAAAAAACTAGAAACTCGGTTCAGATTTGGATATAGCCCCCATATATGTATATGTTCCTTTCGACTTAAAATCTAGGTTAGGTTAGGGTGGCAGCCGTATATTTTTTTATACAAGCTCACATAGACCAGTTTAGGTCCCTAGTCTTACCACGGGCTGAAATGCCCCTCATCGAAACTAACCCGTTTGATATACAAATTTGTCGATAATACGAATATCGGTACTGGAAAGATCTGTTAGGCTGCCTAGAAAGGCCGACCTCAGTATGTCCAGTCGTCGTTTACTCAGAGCGGGGCAGTCGCATAGCAAGTGCTCAATGCTCTCCACTTCTTCCGAGTAAATGACAACGACAGTGTTGGTTACTATGTTGCGACTCAGCCACGTGGCGACTTCGCATATTGTCATTATTTCGGCTTGATAGACACTGCAGGTATCTGGTAGTCTGTGAGATATATCCAAACTAAGTTCTTCACAGTGTACTCCGAAGCCAACCTTTTCATCAAGCTTCGAACCATCCGTGTAAAAGTGAAGAGGGTTTATATTACCTGGTATTCTGCCAACCCATCATCTCTGGCGGGAATCATAGTGTTGTAATTTCTCTCGAAGGTGTACACAGTTGGTATATAGTCCACCATAGCACTACACTTTGATATCCTCATGTGACCGTAGTTCTTGTACCTCCACAGTGATAGGCAGTTCAATCTTATTGCCGCTCTGGTTGCAACTTCTCTCGCCACAATATTAATCGGCAGTATGTGGAGTAGGGCTTGTTCTTAAGGCTCCGCTTATGCACAGGCAGGCAGTTCTTTGAACCATTGTTAGTAGGTTGGTGATGGTTAGTTTGTCAGTTGCCGTCAACCATACCACAATGCCGTATAACAGTATTGGACGAACTACTGCCATATACATCCAGTGGACGATTTTATAAGAGACGCCCCACCCCGACCCTACAGCCTTTTTGCAGGAATATAAGGCGACGTTGGTCTTCCTTACACTTTCAATACGTTAAGTCTAAATAACAGTTTCCTATCTAGAATTATACCTAAAAATTTTGCACTTTCAGAAAAGACTAGATCTGTTCCATTTATACGAGGTGGAGGGTCTACATGTGGGACATTATTCATCCTGGTAAAGAGAACCAATTCTGTCTTGTTTGGGTTAACGCCCAAACCGCTGCTTCTGGCCCATCTAGCCAATTTGTTCAGAGCCACCTGTAGAATGTCTCTGAGGACGTTTTCGAATTGGCCACTCACTGCGATTGCCACGTCGTCCGCATATGCCACGACCTTGCAGCCACAACGTTCTGGATCTAGCAGGATTCACCGCTAGGTTCCAAATTAGTGTAGACAGTACTCCTCCTTGTGGAGTCCCTCTGTTTACAAACCTTGTTAGAGTTGTGGACCCAAGACACGCTGTTATGCGTCTTCTGTTGAGCAGGCTGTGTATAAGTCTAATCAAGCTAGAGTTTACCTTAAGATGTGACAGTGCCGCAATTACCGCATTTGAGTGAATGTTGTTAAATGCCCCTTCTATGTCAAGAAATGCCATCATGGTGAATTCCTTGAAATGCAGGGACGATTCGATAGTGCTCACAAGTTCGTGCAGGGCTGATTCTGTAGACTTCCCCTTATTGTACGCATGTTGGTTCCCCGACAGGAGTTTTTTATCCAGGGTTTCCCTAATGAAATAATCTAAAAGTCTTTCCAGGCCTTTCAATAGGAAGGAGGATAGGCTAATTGGCCTGATGTCTTTTGGCCTAGTGTGTGATATCTTCCCCGCTGTGGGAATGAATACCACTTTGTTATCCCTCCATCGATTCGGGATGTATGAATGCCTGATACAGCCTACATACATTTTCTCCAGCCAGGGGATAATGTACTTTAACATTTTCTGCATTTCTGCTGGAGTGATGCCGTCTGGTTCAGGTGACTTGAAGACTTGTGACTTTTAAACATAGGCATAAACTGTTTACAGTTTTCAAAATCACTCAAAAAACACGACAAATATTTGGAAGGCCTTTAAAAAAAAATACAAAAGCGTAAAAAATGGTAACAGTAAAAGTAATAACAACTAAAAATAAGAAAAGTGCATGGTTTCCTCGCTAAAACTTTTTAAATTATGCATCGATTTTCTTCGGAATGGTCTCAAATTATTCATAACCAAAAATATGACAATTATGCGTTTCTAGATGTTTTTATGAGGCTTTTATTTAAAAATTATTAAAATTTTCTCAAAAAATATGATTTTTTGCAATACTTTGTAAGATATCGTCGAAACCGCTGAACGGATGGAAAATTGTATTGTGCGAAGTTGAAGGCTACTTAATTCTGATGTTTGTAAAGCTTACCTGAACCAATTCGGATGAATGGTTCTCTAGTTATGCCATAATATGTGGTTCAACCTCTCTTTTTTCTTAGCCTAAAGGGTTGTCTCTTTAAATTCTCGCGATAAGCTGTGATATGGAAAGAAATTAGTGGTTGAACCACATATAGTGGCATAACTCGAGAACCATTTATCCGATTTGGTTGAGGAAAGTTTTAAAGAATTAAATATTAAGTAGCCTTCAACTTCATATAATACCATTTTCCATCCGTTCAGCGGTTTCGACGATATACAAGTATTACAAAATATTGCAAAAAAAGTGATTTTTTGAAAAAAAATTATATTTTTAAAATAAAACTCCCATAAAACAATCTAAAAATTAACAAAAAGTTATAGCTAATTTAGTAAGGATTTAACTTTAAAACTTTCTTATCGATGTAAAATTTACAAAAACAAACTTTAAAAGCTAAGATTGGAGATTTTGACGTTTTTTGACGTCTAGAATCAGAATCTATGCATTAAAACAGAAACCCAAGAACAAATGTTGTTTTTGTCGACCGGTGTAATTATTGGTTGACTTTAAATTTATGATAACCAGATATGGCGAAAATTAAGTTAAAATTACATTTATGATTTCTTATCTATCTACCTTTTTAACATGTAGGTTGCAGTGATGGAATGAGTTTGCACAACCGTGTATGTAAATTTGACTTTATATTGGGTGTGGTAATAAGTAGTACGGTTTTGGCCATTACACAGAACTTATCACGGTATTTGCAAACGATTAACCTAGATATAATAAAGGCTTACGAAATCATAAAATTGGCAACGACTAAATTAAGTGACATGCGTAGAAATTCAGATGCGGAGTTTGATAAACTGTTTGAAGAATCCACACAACTTGCCAGAAGTTTTGGAATAGAAGCTGCACTACCTAGAAGAGTAGGCACTCAAAAGTATAGGGCTAATGTTCCTGGTTCAGATGCCAAGGCGTATTTTAGGGCAACATTGTTCATACCATATCTGGACGAAGTAATATCACATTTAAATCAGATTTTCCGAACATGAAGCTATAATTACAAGTCTGTTTAATATCGATCCGATACGAGTTTTCAATCTAATAAAGGAAGATTTCGAAGAAGTCACACATTTTTACAAAAACCATTTAAAAAATTCAGCAAAATCTGTTTTAGCTGAAATAAGTATATGGATTGATTATTGGAAGCAGAAGAATGATAAGCCATCAAATGCATTAGATGGTATTTCAGTTTGTGATGAGGACATGTTCCCAAGCATTTTTACACTTTTGCAGATACTGGCCACAATACCTGTGACAACGGCATCTGCTGAGCGAAGTTTCTCGACGTTAAGAAGAATAAAAACCTATCTCCGGAACAGAATGGAAGGCTATCTTATCTGGCTTTGATGTCTATATACAAAGATGAAGTCAAAATCGATGAAATAATTGATATATTTCTTTAAAAAAATCGAAGATTACATTTTTAACTCTTACGTATTTTATTATAAAAGGTTTTACTGATCTCGTACTAAAGTACACATTTATATTTAGGAATAAAATTCGAATAAAAAACTAAGGAACTTAACTTCCATTACCTACACAATGAACACAATTTTTTAATTGTTTATCTTTGTTATGGAAAAAAGGTTGGGCCCCCCCCGAACCAAAATCCTGGATACGTCCCTGACATTTAGCGATTGCTCACTGTTTTTTGTCCACTTGTTTGCCTCATCCTGCAAATTCCCTACTGTACAAGGTGAAATGGATAGTATCTTCCTCAGCATTGCGGCGTCGGAGACCTTTTCCACTTCGCCACAGAAGGAATACCAAGAGCGTCTTTTCGCCTTCCTAAGCTCCTTCTTATAGATCTTGTGTTGCCCTTTATATGCATCCCAATCATTAGCGACTCCAGCAGATTTCGCCTTTTTAAATAGGTTGTTGCAGGTCTTTTTCATAGCCGTTAGCTCAGAAGTCCACCATTGAGGTGTTTACCTTGTTTTTGAACAGGCTTCTTCAAGGGAACTATTGAATTATGTGGTGATATGCTCGACCAGATTATGCAGACCGGCTTTGTCATTCGGTTCATAAAGAAGTTTAGTATTGAGGACTTTCTTGAAAATTTTCTCATACAGGTGCCACTTTGTCTTCCTCACATTTCTGTGGACGGCAGGTTTAGGCGCTTTTTCAGCGAGTTTGAACTCAATATAAAGGTTATCTGAGAATGAGTGGTCGTCCAGTATATTCCACACAATAATTTTGTCTGACAGCCGGTCAGTAGCAAACGTTACGTCGAGTACTTCTTGTCGGTCTTTAATTGTAAAGGTCGGTTTATTACCTATGTTACAAATACTAAGGTTGGTAGTTAGAATAAAGTCAATAAGCGAATCACCCCTATTGTTTATATCCGTACTACCCCAGATAGTATGATGAGCGTTCGTGTCTGCGCCAATAATCAGTTCGACCTCGTCAGACGTTGCTTCTTCTACTACTTCCCAGAATAGAGCAGTTTGTACCACAGCTTCATAAGGCAAGTAACTGGAGACCACCCAATATATGCGATTACCGATCTCCATACTAGCAGATGTTTGGTCTTTACCACTTAAATTAGCCAGGAGAAAGATACTTAGATCTTTCCTGGCCAAAATGCAGGTTCTTGGAGTGCCTTCACAGTTGGCCACAAGCAGTTTAATGTTGGGTGTCCTGATACTGCGTAGGGCTCCAGTATCAGGACGATGTCTATTGCTCCTGTGGACAGGTGCAGCAATAGAGCCGCTGAGGCTGCTTTAGCGTGATGGAGGTTAATCTGTAGAATTCTTACCATCATTGGTAATTGACAGATTAACATCCACCCCGACAAGAATGTTATCGAACTCTTCGTCCGCTCCCCTGATGCCATCCTGCATCGTTGCAGACTGGTGGTTTGCCCGGCATTTCTCTTCGGACATCGAGGTAATGAGCCATAATGGCTGATTGCACATGGTTCCATTTGACCTTGAGGATGGATCGATTCTCACTACTTCTGTCTGTAACAGCCATCACTTGGACTTGGTGAGTGTCCTATTGATGGTGACATTAGGGCCTCTTGCCTTTTTCGAAGGCAGGGGTTCATCAGGTGACCTGATTCTTTTGACTTTATTAGCCGTTAACACAGCTGAATTTGTGACTCTTTCAGCCGGCTGATTGGCCTTAGAAGCATCTATGACTACTTTAGCCCAGGTAAGTGACTCTTTTTGTTTTTTGGTAAGAGCCGAAACCTCAACAGCCTCCAACTTCGTCAAAACTCTGAGCGCTATCCGTTGCTCTTTGTGCTTCCGTTTTGACGGTCGGACATGACGTTTTCCCCTCACCGTACCAACTGTTGTGAGTACTGGAGGGAAATTTTTGGTGTGGTCGGCTTTGGCCAAGACCAACGGACTGACAGTCGGACGATTGGGGAACCCTGCTCCATCGGAACACGAAGGCATCCCCGTCAAGGAATTTATTTATTTTTTGTCTGTATTCGCCCGTAATAGAGGTATTTTTTTTATTGTTACAATCGAATTCCAAACAATTATTTTCCTGGGTGTATCATTCGTTTCGCCGGGCGAATTACATCTCTGTGAAGAAAAATAATAGACGCAAGATAATTCCACTGAATTTCGACAACGGCAGAAAGAAGAACTTCGTTTTTTTTTGTTAGCAATAGCTTAAACCAAATAATCATTAATAACACTGTGCTAGAATTGAGAACTTTTTTTAGCCGACAAACGGGGCATCCGGTGGGTTAAACTGAATCAGCTACGCCGAATCTAATGGTGCTAACCGTTCTTCTATGTTAGCTCTTGTTTTCGCGATATTCGACCACAAAGTTTACAAGGAATTCAGAGAGGTTTATCATCTCGGAGGCGATTTTGAAGTAGAAGACTGCGGAATACACGCTTCAGTCCAAAGAACGAAATAAAGGGAACCCTTGGAGAATTATTTCTCTCAAAACAGTCAACCACGCTTCTCACCCCCTTACCACTAAAAAATTTCAATCAAATCTTATCATATGTCAAATGTCATACATATCGACTTAATTTTTAGTTGGTGTCTTTAAGAAAAATATTCCACGCGAAAAAATAATATGAGCCCCTTTTCAACATTTTTATGAGAAATAAGCAGATTTCTGGTTATTACATAATTTTTGTATTTTTCTACTCAGAGTAGAAAAAAATTATTGATATTATTTTTTGACTTAAATTTTTGTAGATAATTTTTCGGTTAGTGTTTATGGAAATTACAAATTAAACTTGCTAAAATATGAAACCTGTTGATTGTTCATAAATGTATTGAAGGGAGACCTATAGTATTTTTTCGCTAGGAATATTTTTCTCAAAGACACCAACTAAAAATGTCGTCGATTTGTACGACGTTTGAGATATGATTCGATTTGATTGCAATTTTTTGGTGATAAGGGTGTGAAAAGCGTGGGTGACTGCTTTGAGAGAAATAATTCTCCAAGGGTTCCCTTTATTTCGTTCTTTGGACTAAAGCGTGTATTCCGCAGTCTTCCACTTCAAAATCACCTCCGAGATGACTAACCTCTCTGTTTTCCTTGTAAACTTTGTGGTCGAATATCGCGAAAACAAGAGCTAACCTAGAAAAACGGTTAGCGCCATTGGATTCAGCGTAGCTGATTTAGTTTAACCCACCAGATGTCCCGTTTGTCGGTTTTTTCAACTAGCACAGTGTAATCATATACCATACACAGAATAATATATATATTAAAAATCAGAAAATGACGCATAAGAGAAGAAACTTTTTTAATTAAATGATTTTTTGAAATAAAGTCGATATTTTACTAGTTTTAGGGAAATGTTCTTTATTTATAATGATAGATCATAATACTTACGTCATCCTCTTCGGTACCGTGAAATAACTCCCAAATGAAATAAGTCCCAAAAAATGTCCATGTAAATTGGAACTTATTTCATGTCTTGTTCATTATTACAAATCCATCATCTAAACGGTTGTAAAAAATGTTCTGATTATTTTTGTCTGAAAAATATATTAAATTTTTAGCCTTTGATTTACTTTTTGGAAGGAATACATTTTAACCATTGAAACTAGTAGTAAAAATGATTAATTCCAACTCATTTTGGGATGGGGGTTTGAACACCTAAAGCACCCCCCTCTGCGCACGAGCCTGTATAAAGCGAATAGTAGAGGCGACAAAAGGCACCAGACGAAGTATCAAAATATTCTGATAGCTAGCGCTTGTCTGGAAACATTATCAAATGCGGATTTGAAATCGACGAAGAATGCGTATACCTTTTTCTTCTCAGATAGCTTGAGATTAACAATAGCCGATAGGTTATATATGTTGTCCGTCGTTGAATATCCTCGCCTGAACCCAGCTTGGTATTCGTTTAAAATATTCTGAGATTCTATCAGATTCATTAGCCTCTCGTTGAGAATACCCATCATAACTTTACAATGCAGTTTGAAAACGCTATACCTCTATAATTTCCAGGCTTATCGCAATTTCCTTTTTTATTATAGGAAAATTATACTTTTAGAGAAAGATTCGTCGATATTTCCGTCATTCGGTATTATATTGTAATTGTTCAGCAGTAAATCATAAAAGGCATTTGTTGCATTTTGAAAAAATTCATACGAGACACGATCTTCCCCTGGAGCTTTATTCCCTTTTACCTTTCGTAGCAAGTTTTTCAGTTCAGTTACATTTATGGTGCATCTAAGTAATGGACTTCTCGCAGCGGTGCCGCATATAAAATTTTTGATATACATACTTAGATTAGTATTAAGTAAATCTTTGAAGTACTGTTTGAAATTTTCGGCCGATATGTTACTACCAATCTGAAATTTCATATTTCTTTTACGCATTGCCACCATTCCTTGCAGCTATTTACCTTATTTGTTTTTTCAATTATTTGATTCACATATACGTATTTCTGGTTTCGACACACATTTTTATAAAACTTTTGCGCTGCCAAATATCTTTCTTGTGCGATTTGTTCCCCCGATTTTCTGTATGCATTCAGCAATTTAAAAGATTTATTTCTAGCCACATCGCATTTTACATTATACCATTTCTGTTTTTGTATGAATTTCTTATTTCTTCACGAATTTTGAATGGCAGAGCATTTTATAGCTTTCATAAGATATCCTAAGCACAGTTCTTCAGAATATTGTTTGAGATGTTCCGTTGCAGTCGTTATGTTGATTTGATATTGGATCTTTGAACTATAATTCCATTGCAATTTCGAAAGTAAATTCATTTGTTTTATTCGTTTATTTTCGCCAATGAACTGCATGGTAAGTATTAGTGGGAAGTGGTCAGACCATGTTTTGGCATCAACTTTAAATTATTCTACATTGTGTAGCACATCATGACTCACCCCACAAATGTCATTAACCGAAGAGCCAATAGTGCTGGTGTAGATAAGGTTTCCTTCTTCATCTCCCTTGGTTCTAACATTTAATATTAACATGTTTTTATCAGTCATTAACTCAATGACTTTACTTCCTTCTCGATTTACAACGGTGTCTTTAGACTTCCTGCATTCCCTGCCAACATGACAAAATTTCTCACACATATTGTCCAGATCTTGTTCAAATTCACCAATTCTGACATTAAGATCTCCAATTACAATTGGATCTACAACATCTCTATGAAGGAAGGCATTAGATAAGCTTTGGAACTCATTATCCCAGCCATTTGCCTTTTAACAAGTTGGAATAAGCGTACAACACTTTTCTTTTATAGTAATTTGTAACATATTTATTTCGCCATTTCTGAATAGTTGTTGTTTCTGAATATAGTTGTTTCTTCTCTTGGCTGATTCAAAATACAACTTCAAACCTTTAAAATATTACTTTGCATTTTCAAATTTTTCTTCTTCCAAATGTGTTTCGACCAAAATAAATACAGAATTATGGTTTTCTTGGAACGTCCCTTTAGCATTTCGCCCATAGTTTTTGAAGTATATGCTCGATAAAGCCGGGATATAAATTAAATTAAAGGAGACGAGAACATATGTATTCATTCATTTATTGTACGTTTTCTGCCAAAATCGATTCTTTACACAGGCATATTAAGTTTTAAGCTTTTGTAGAAAATCATATATTGACGGTATGCATTAGGTACGGGAGTTAATGTTATTTATGACCACATTTTCTAAAAATAAGCTTGTTTACTATTTTTTATTTATACATATTAGAAGAATATGGACTACAAGTTTTTAATGTTTGTTAATTAATTTAATGTTTTTTTCTCAGAATAGCGCACTGCTTTTACAATTCTATAAAATTATCTTCAAAAATTGCTATAGTGCAAAAACGTTTAATATATCCTTAAAATAATTTCCATGAAAAAGGAACAACTTTATTATTTGAAAATTACTTTTTTAAAGAATTATTTCAAATAAGTAACATTTCAGCCAAAAAAGTACGATTTTAGTACTTTTCCGGAAATCTAATATTTCCATCCCTGATTTGCGCATGAAATATTTGCAATTGCAATTGCAATGACATTGGCAAAGAAAAGTCTGTTTAGAATACTTCAGTCAAACAAAGTTTACATAGTGGTAAAGTCGTCTTGAAACCTTGAAAACTCCAGCTAAAAAACAAAATAAAACACCGTACCGAAGACTAAAAAAGGTTTGTACTACATATGAAATTAAATGTGTGTGTGTAGAAAACTTGAATTCACAGATTTCATGAAAAATATTGTGTGACAGAAAAAGAATAGTGACACATTTTTTGTCAGTTATCTGCAAAGTGTAACTATGCAATTACTAAATAGAATAAAATCATAAAAATAATTCGTGAAAGAATTTATGCCAAAATAGAGACTCTAACAATGTATCTACAGGCTGGATCTAAGGCCGATTTTCAATGAAAAATGTATACATAGTAAAATTTTTTTGAGATAAATTTAAAAAGCCAATTGGGACATCAAGAAAGTGATTTTCCATCTCAAATTTGGTATTATTTCAAAAATCTTGTTTTTTAAATCACACTGGTCAACATTTTTTGAATTTCGCATCAGACTGGGTATATAAAATAGTACAGTTCTTAGTCTAGAACGTAGTTTCTTTTATCTAGCTCTAGTTCTAGCGACAATTCGTGATTTGCAAATATTGTTTTAGCAATATCTGGTAAGATATCATCGAAACCGCTGAACGGATGAAAAAATGGCATTAGAAGAAGTTGAAGCCTACTTAATTTTACTTCCTTAAATCTCTCTTGAACTAATTCGGTACACGAATTTTGCTATACTATGTGTCTACCTCTCTATTTTTAATTACGATTTGTCGCGAGAACTACAGCTAATTCAATGAAACTACCTTTAAGGCTTAGATCTGTATTATCTCATATATCCCAATAGGCAGCAAAACTCTGTGCCGCAGCAAAAAACATATTTTTTTGTTGAGCTGTGTAATTAAATTTGTTGTTGTTTATTCTTGGTATGTACATTTGTTTTCAATCAGATTTTTTTCGGATCCAAGATCATACATGTTTCAGTTACATTCTGTCTACTGCAAAAATGCAATAGAATAAAATATAAAAAATGTCAGCAAGTTTCATTTGGTTAGCAGAACTGACTGCTGGTTTCGATAGACGCCAATGTATCATCTTCAGAGTTCATTAGCAATAATGTGTCTAAATTTTTTTTATAAAAACTTGTATATTGACGGATCGCATTTTCTAAAAATATGTTTTACATACATATTTTCAGAAGAATATGAACTGAACGTTTTTTTATCATTTTGCAGAATAGCAATTCTCTAAAATAATCTTCGAAAAGGACGGAATGGATAATTAGCAATGCCTAATTATAATAGTTATAACAATTTCTAAGTATTAAAATTAATAGTGCAAAATCATTTTATGTATATGTATGTCGTTAAAAGTATTTCAATGATTCAAATTATTTTCGCTAAATTATTTTTGCAAAGCATTAATTTAAATAAGTAACATTTTAGCGCTTTCCCAAAAAAAATATTTTTTCATCCCTGACCTGCGCAAGAAACAATTGCGATGACATTGACAAAGAAAAATCAGTTTAAAATTCATTCTTAAGATGAACAAAGTTTACATAGTGGTAGGTCAGTTTAAAGTCTACAAAACTTGAACTTAAGACGAAATAAAACAGCGCACCGAAAACTAAAAAAAGCTTTGGACAGCTTTCAAGGTTATTTAGCATTGCAGTTTATTAATGATGAAATTAAATTTATGTGATTTAGATTTAGATTTCTGGAGTGACACAATTTTCATCAATTATGTACAAAAAAGAAAGTGAAATAATACAATTACACAATAAGTGTAAACTTAGTGTCCCTAAAATGCTAAAACTGATACTCTAAAAAATTTAGGTCTATATCTGCTTAGTTTACGAATAGTCAGTCTATAGGAATTACTGTGCTACACCTACGAGATTATCGCCCCAGTTCTGTATTACACGAGCGGATTGAATCCGAATTTCTAATTCATAAAATTCTCCATAATTTCTTTTTGAGGACTTTTGAAGATTATCCGTAATCGCAGATTATCTTTATTTTCCCTTTCGAAGATAACTGATACATTGAATACATATTTGGGTCCGAAGTAAAAAATTTAGAAACTCGATTCAAAGCGGAATATTCAGATTCAAGCCACATTCGGAATACAGGACTGAATACAGGAAAATTCACTATCACACATGATGATAACTGTTTTTTTGGTGTCGTTTCGCTTTTCCCCAATCATCGACTTTGCAGAAGATGACAGAAAATAGAGAAATTTACGGATATGACGAATTCCGAAAAATTCTAAAGTTCTGCATTATGGCAAATCGCTATTTTAAATATGAAGACAAAATTTATAAAACGACTACTGATGTGTTCATTGGCTTCCACGGTTATAGCTGATATAGTGATGGAGAAATTACGTGTCAAGAAAACTTATGGAAAACTTGACAATCAAATCTAGGATATTAACAAAATACGTAGACAATTTATGTATTATAATTCCGGAGTGTGCAATAGAAAAACACTGACAACCCTCAGCAGCTTTCATAAAAATGTATTGAAAATGAAGAAAACTACAATTAGGAATTATGACCAGATTTCCATAGACTGATATCAAAAGCATCGTCTGCCAGAAAAATAATAATAATTATAAACCTCAACAATAATAATAACAAGTATAAACGTTTTTATTTCAGTAGAGGCCAAAAACTGTTTCCGTTAATATTAAAGGTATATTACCAAAAAAGAACATGTCGTTGCAATAAAAAATCATAGAAAAAAATAATAACACTATTTTCCTTTTTGTTTTTTAATTGATTTTAGAAAAATAACAACTTTTTGAGTTGTTACTCTTTTCATGAAAAACGTTTGTATATAAATAGTGGTATTATTTTGAGTTGTACCTTTTTAACTGAAAAATCTTACTCGGATTATAAGTTGAAAAGGGCACAACTAAAAATATTACTCTTTAGATGATAAATCAACGGTCCCATTTGCTTAAACACTTAGAGACAATTCAAAATGTAACTCTTTAGTTGAATCTAAAGACGTTATTCTGAAAACACAGAGAGAGTCATAACGGTTTTTTATTATGAAAAAGGAGAAAAATCAATGGATATTTTTTGCAGTGGGTAGAAATTGCCATTGTACGTTGTTTTCTTGCAAAAAAGCAAAATTTAAAAATTTTGAGTTGTTACCCTTTTGTGGGACAGGTGCGATATGTATATATGTGGGATTTCATGTGAAGTGAGTCAATTTTTAAAATCGATGTCTTCTGATCGGCATGAAACTTGCACCAAGTTTACACCTATTGGATAGTAGTTGTGACACAAAGATCGTTTAAGGACGGTCTGATTTAAAGGGTGTTACATTTTGAAATGTTGGTCAAACGTCCCTTTTTCCCCATCCATATAACTAATAACCTATTGTAAAGAAATGTCCAATCTTAATATATTTTGTTATGATAGAAGGATCTATGACAATTATGTGTACAACAAAATATCGGCCAAATGCTCGCCACGGCTTCGGTGGCCTACCTCTATTCGATAGTCCATATTTTCAATGACTCTGAGACATAATTGAGGTTCAATGTCGTTCGTGGGCCGAATTATATCATCCTTTAGCTCTTGAATAGTTCTTGGCTTATTGACATACACTTTTTTAAATATCTTCAAAGAAAAAAGTCCAACGGTGTCAAATCACATGATCGTGGGGGCCAATTAACATCACCACGACGTAAGATAACACGGCCATTGAATTTCTCGCGCAAAAGAGCCATTGTTTCGTTGGCTGAGGTGAGTGGCACAATCCTGTTGGAACCACATATCGTCCACGTCCATATCCTAAATTTTTTGCCGATAGCGAACACCATTCACGGTAACTATTTGGCCGACCTTCTTTTAGAATAGGTACGGCCCGATGACGCCGGCAGCCCATGTTTTCCGCAGAACGAACTGGGCGAGCTGAAATTTGCGCACAATTCTCCCGATTGTGGACACATTTCGTCGATTATGCTGACCCAAAAATCACGAAGTGCACGAAATGCATTTTGATTTGAACGCGCATTTTCGTAACAGACTTCAACAATCTTAACGCGCTGCTCAATTGTGTATCTCTTCTCTATGGTTGAATTTGTCAAACACTGAAACAAAGAAATGTCAAATTAAGTTGGGCAAAAAACTTGACGTTAAGGTGTGACTCACATATGTGCATTGTGGTTGCACTACCCTTTATGTAGGAAATGTTGCTGAAGGAGTTTTCTTCAATCTCTTTTACAAATAAAAAAAATTAGCAGAAATATTTTTGTTATTATTTTTTGCAAATTCAAAACTCTTCACATTTTTGTCAAAGAAACAAATTTTGAATTTTTTGTCAAAGGATTAAATTTTTTTCAAAAAATTGAATTATAAGATGTCTTTGAAACCGCTGATGGAATGAAAAAATATTATATTATAAGAATATGACGGCTTTTTAATTTAGCATTATTTAAAGCTTTCTTCAACCAATTACGATAATTTTATACTATTTTATACTATATTATTTTACTATTTTATACTATATTATTTTAGATGTTTATATTTATTTTGATAGGTAAACAAGCCCATTCCACTATTAGATCACAAAGCTCCTAAAGGAAATTACCTAAGCTACCTTTTGAGCAAAAAATCAAAATATAGTTTTTTGACAAAAATGTACAAAATAATACTTTTGAGAATTTTTTTATTTTAAAGAAAAAGCTATAGAAAACGCTTTGGGCCATATTTTCTAAATACAATAGGTAATTATTTATATGGGTGTGAAAAGGGCCGTTCAATTAATATTTTAAAATTTAACACCCTCCAACTCTGACAGTTCTTAGCCGATCTCGTTGATCGATCTTAGTGACATAACTACAATCCAATAGAACTAAGCTTGGTGCAAGTTTCACCCAGATCAGGGGAAAAATAGATGCTTTTTATACCCTCCACCATAGGATGGGGGTATATTCTTTTTGTCACTCCGTTTGTAACACCTCTACATATTGATCTGAGACCCAATAAAGTATATATATTCTTAATCGTCGTAAAATTCTAAGACGATTTAGCCATGCCCGTCTGTTGTAATCACGCTACAGTCCTTGATAATAGAGCAAGTTGATCAAATTTGATACAAATATTTTTTATAGTTTCAGGTTGTTTGGGATTGCAAATGAGCCATATCGGTCAATGTTTTGATATAGAGGTCGCCCCAAAATACGGTTTTTGAGCCATAGATACCACATTTTTAAAGCAATTTAGCAGAAACTTTGCAGTGTGTATTCTATTTTGACACGAATTCATCACAGGCAGTTTTACAAATTGGTTCATATTTTGTTATAGTCACCCTATATAGGTCCAAAATATACGTATTTATGCCATAAATACCATATTTTCTAAGAATTTTAACTGAATCTTTGTAGTTTGTATTTAATTAAGTCAAGAATTCATAGCAGTAAAAATTTTATTAAATCAGTTCATATTTTGTTATAGTCCACCTATAGATGTCTCTCCCAAAAGGCTTATTTAATCCATAAACACCACATTTTCTAAGAAATTTACCTGCAACTTTTCACTTTATACTCGTATATATTATGTAGCTCTCAAAAAGCTATTTTAAAGAATTTGCGGCCTAAAAATTGCAGCGTTTGTTTTTTTAATAATTTACTTAAACAAAACGATTCGTTTCATGATTTGCTCCATATCCAAAGATTTTTCCAGTAATAAAATTGAATGCAATCCATGGTGGGGAGTATATAAGATTCGGCATAGCCGAACTTAACGCTTTTACTTGTTAAAATTAACTCACTTGATATTAAATCCCCATATATTTACTTTATGGAGACTCTGATGAACATTTGAAGGTGTTAATAAACCGGGTATTTTCCATTACCGATGAAAATTTCAAAAAAAAAAGAACAGAAACAAAAGTAAGAATATGTGTCGGCATAAAATAAATACGTTTATATATGTATGTATAACAGTGCTTTGGTGGGCGCTCCCCATCCGCCTGGAAAGAAACAATCCGTCTCATGGTGAGTTGTTTGGGGTGCTTTTCGTTGTATCGTAACACATATTCCGTATTCTTCTAGAATTGCAGTCGCAGTTCCAAGCGAACGAAATCTGGTGGGTATGACAGTATTGCCATTAATTTCATTGCATTCCCCGGCCGGCAAAGTGGTTCCTCTTTCATCAACATGCGAGAGAGCGTGTTATGCATCTGCGCTAGGGATGGAAAATTTTGTACTTTAGTACTTTTTTTCCTGTTTTTTCATTGTCAAAAGTACCGAAATACCCCAAAAGTCCATTCCAGTAATATATTATCTTTTATATATATTTTATATATTATCTTTTATTGTAGTTTTTTTTTGTAAAAATAAATTCTTTATACAGGCATATGATTTTTTTTAGAAAAACCTATGCATACATATGTATATTGAAGGATCATATTTTGCAAAAAATATGTTTATTTCCCAATATTTAGTTATATCAGCACACTGCTTTTACAAGTCTCTAAAATAATCTTCGAAAAGTGCGTAATGCCTAACTAGAACTGTCTAATTATAATTGTTAAAACAATTTCAATGTTTTAGAATAATAGTGCTAAATCATTTAATATATCTTTAAAAGAATTTCCACGAAAAAGGAACAATTTCATTCTTTAATAAAATATTTTCCATAAACTATTTCTGCAAAGAATTACTTTAAATAAGTACAATTTTAGTACTTTCCCATAAAAAAATATTTTTTCATCCCTGACCTGCGCATGAAACAAATGCAATTGCAGTCGCAATGCCATTGACATTGACAAAGAAAAATCAGTTCAAAATACATCAGTAGAACAAAGTTTGCATAGTGGTAGGTCAGTTTGCAGCCTAAAAAGCTTGAGCTAAAAAAGAAATAAAAAACCGCACCGAAGACTAACAAAAGGTTTGGAATGCTTTCAAGGTTATTTCGCATCGCAGTTTTTTAATGATGAAATTAAGTGTGTGTGTGTAAAAAATGGGCTGGGCAAATTTCATGAAAATATTGTGTGACAAAGAACATTTATCATCAGTTACCTATAGTATACAAGAAATTGAAATAACCCAATAATCTACATTAAAAAGTATATTATAAAATTAAATTAAATAAAAAAAAAATAAAAATTAAATGAACCATTGCCAATAAAAAACAAGTAAGAAAGTTTCAGTCGGGTAAACCGACTAAGGTATACCCTCACTTTGTGAGTAATGTAATATTGAATATTACTCGAATTATTCTGTAAATTTGTGTGGGAGGTACCAGAAGGGGTTTATCAAATACAAAACGGATATCCGCCGAACATACTTAGGGTCTTAGGGCATGCGTCCACCCAAGAATCTGTCCTTTTTGTTTCAATTTCCAGGATACTCAGCCAATATCCCTCACTGTCCATCGCACAGTGGGAGAAATTAAACCAGTAAGGAAAGACAGAACGTCGGGCGGGGCCGACTATATAATACCCTACACCTACCTACCAATCCGAAAATGGGCATTGCGATAAGAATCTGGCAGTGTTCATACATGTAATAAGCAAACTCTCTCTGCCTATTTTCGTACAGATCGGATATAAAACAAGATTTCTACAGCGCTTAAATGTTAAATCGGGTGAAACATATATATGGTGGCTATATCTAAATCTGAACCGATTTTCCCCGAATTTGGCAGTGTTTATTCATGTAATAAGAGAACTCTCTCTGTTAAATTTCGTACTGATCGGATATAAAACACGATTTCTACAGCGCTTAAATGTTAAATCGGGTGAAACATATATATGGTGGCTATATCTAAATCGGAACCGATTTTCCCCGAATTTGGCAGTGTTTATTCATGTAATAAGAGAGCTCTCTCTGCCAAATTTCGTACTGATCTGATTTAAAATACAGTTCCTACAGCGCTTATATGCAAAATCGGGTGAAACATATATATGGGGGCTATATCTAAATCTGATCGGATTTTCTCCGAATTTGGTAGTGTTCATTCACGTAATAATAAAACTCTCTCTGCCGAATTTCATAAAGATCGGATGTAAAATGTGGTTTCTACGGCGCTTGCATGTCAAATCGGGTGAAACATATATATGGGGACTACATCCAAATCTGAACCGATTTTAACCAATTTCAATAGGGATCGTCCTTGGGCCAAAAAAGAGCACTATGCTAAATTTCATCACAATCGGACCATAAATACGACCTGCACTTTGATTACAAGAATACATGGACAGACGGACAGACGGACGGACAGACAGACAGACGGACATGGCTAAATCGACTCAGAAAGTGATTCTGAGTCGATCGGTATAATAAACAATGGGTCTATCTCTTCTCCTTTTAGGTGTTACAAACAAATGCCCAAAGTCA